>OY728138.1:1999063177-2000415310 GCA_963277665.1 Viscum album
CGCCCACGCAGGTCGACCAGGACCCGGGTCAGGTCGACCCGGTTCGGGTCGTCCCAGGAGGTCTTGGGCCTGGTCGGTTTGAGCCCGAAACCCCCGCTTTCGGACCTTTCACAGACTTTTGCCCATAACAAGGGCTGCGGACCTCCGATCGACGCACCGTCAACTACGATGAGATCTTTGGATCGAGACAATCGTTTCGGTATGTTACACTCAAGGTTTCGTAGTACTTTGGGTTCAGCCGGATTGGTTCGTACACGAAACCAACTAGGCCCTCGGAGTGGAAACACTTATATCATGATCTCTGGATGTCCGATTGATGTGCCATAGACTTTTTTGGATTCCTCTTGAGGAGATGGAACTTTTGGCATACGTCAGACGAGGTTTGAACACAGTTGGAGTACGGCTGAGTTGAATTGTACCCAAAATCTAACCGCGACCCTTGAACGGAAAAGCTGATATCTTTCAGACCGGATGCTCGTTTGACGAACCGTCAGCGGCATTGGTGATCACGTTGAGAAACGGTCCCTATGAGTATTCCCTCTGAGAGTTTGGGGTACAGTTGAGATACGGCCGGGTTGGTGCGCACACAAAACCAACCGGGCCCCTAGGACGAAAAGGCTAATAACTCACAGACTGGGCATCTGATTGACGCGCCGTCTGTTGCGTTGAGACCCCTATGACGAGGCGGTTTTATGAGATAATTCTCCATGGGACTTGTGATAATTTGAGTATCGACCTGTAGCTCGTGGAGCGGACCCTCCCGGAGATGAGCATACAGAGTACGGAGACCGTGTAGCTGGCTGTGACTGAGGACTTCTTGTTTGATTCGATTCAGAGTGACTATCATAGCCCAGTGGGGAGCACTACATTGTGAGGTGGAAGAACCATGGTGGAGGAGCACTACATTGTAAGGTGGCAGACCCGCGGTACACGACAGGAGGAGTACCTCTGTAGGCTATGAGGGGGATCACTACTGTGTGAGATGGCAGACCCATGGCGGTGGAGCACTACTTTGTGAGGTGGCAGAACTGCAGTACTCGACAGGAGGAGTACCTCAGTAGTCTTAGGTTAGTGTGCAGTACCATGGAGTTGTGACAGGATCACTATACACTCCATAGACAGGCTCATCAGCAATTACGGTTTCGATAATGAAAATCCTGGTATGAGCTGAGTCTATGACCTTTGTGTTTACCTCATGATTGAGATGGTTCACTTGATAACTTAGGTATATTTATGGGTATATACCTGGGTAGTGGTTATCGGTTGATTTCTTAATCCTTGTGTTTCCTCATGATTGATATGGGTTACTTGATAACTTAGGTATATGTATGGGAATATACCTAAGTAGAGATTATCTATTGAGATCTTCTTTGTGGTTATCCTTGTTGGATTTAGTGTGACCTTCAGGGTCTCGGGGTCCCTACTAAGTATCGTTGTACTCACCCCTGCATGGGCTATGCCCGCACCTCGTTGTGTTGGTTGCAGACGACGGGCAGTGCTGACGGAGGCCGAGTGTTCGAGTACTGGACGGTACCCAGAGGTGGACCTCGCGACGAGTCAGTATCAGGAGGTGGACTTCACGGCGAGACGATTCTCGGAGGAGGATGACAGGAAAGAGCATTGTGGGGGCCATCTGTACATACCCTTCAGGTAGGATCCGTGGTGGACGATCCAGGAGCTGCGCTATCTGTACCTAGCCTTCAGGTAGGATCCGTGGGGGACGATTCAAGAGTTGTGCTATATGTTCCAACCCTTCAGGTAGGATCTGAGGAGGACGACCCATGAGCTTCTTCCTTTCTTCCATCTATTGTCTTTTTTTGTTGTACTTTTGTTCAGTTGTAGCTGTACTTTCTATTGGGTTTGTATTCTGTCCCATTTACTTTTCAGAACTTTCTTTGGTACTTAGTGTTTTAATTCCGCTTGTACTCTATGGTGTTTTGTTTACTTTTATAAAGGCAATGCCTTCACAGTTATCAGGATTTACGCCTTTGGTTCTAGTCGCCAGCCCATGGCCTATGAAGGCGGGCTTGGGGTAGTCACGACATGGGCCCTGAGGATGGGTCGTGACAAATTGGTATCAAAGTATTCAGTTCTACCGCAGAACTAATAACTCTGATATTTTATTTCTATGAAGCGACAATGATAAGAGTTCTGAGTGTGGTTTTTAGTTCAGAGAGTCCAGTGTTGGTGCGGGCGGCCGACGTATCCATACAACAGGACCCTGACAAGTGATTTTCAACTTTTTGCATGAAAACACTGGTTGCGTGTGTGTTTCCAGAAGTTTTTGAAATGTCATCTCCAACCGGATCAGCTCACCAGGTATAAATCGTTTGACCGTGTCATGTTTGTTTCTTTCAGGATGCCTCGCCGCTGATGACTAGATAGAGCCCTGAGAGTTGTTCGTACTGACAGCCCGCCGAGCAACTTGGCCTCAGTAAAGGTCCCTATCTCAGTTGAGGGACCAATGGAGCCACCAGTGGTACTACTACCCATTGGGCCACCGATGCCACCAGCCCCAGCAGTAGAGGGTGCACATTGGTTGAGCCCACTACACGAGTTCCAGCGCCGGAGGCCACCCAGGTTCAGGGGAGAGACAGACCCACAGGCAGCTGAGGATTGGATGGAGGCTGTGGTGAGAGTCTTGAGGCTAGTGGGGACACCAGCAGACTTCATGGTGATCCTTGCAGCCAGCCTTCTTCAGGCAGCAGCAGGCAGATGGTGGAGCCTGATGCTCTAGATGCATGACGAGGCGACACTTCTATGGGCAGACTTCGAGAGCCTGCTCTGGGCAGAGTTTGTACCAGCCACCCTTCAAGCGGTGTGTATACAGGAGCGACTTCAGCTGCGGTAGGGTAACATGATAGTGGCGCAGTATTTAGCAAGGTTCACCGACCTCTCGCACTACTCCACAGATATGGTACGTGACCCATTCATCAGGGCCTGAACCATCGAGCAGGGGCTCAGGCGAGAGATTTGAGCTTCAGTTGTTTCTCACAGCATTCTGACGTAGACATGGGTGTTGGAGCGAGCCCTCTTAGTGGAAGGTTTCCTTGCTGAGTAGTCTCCAGCAGCAGTACCCACCACTAGCCGGCATGTAGTAGAGTCTTATGTATCAGGCAGTAGACAGATGACGCATAGGTCAATGAGGACCATACCTATAGGTGGTCGACCGCATGACTCAGGGTCAGTAGTGTGAGACACCAAGGGGAATGACTGAGCCAGACCTTCCATGCAGTGTTACTCCTGCGGCGGGATTGGTCACATGGCACGTGACTGTCCGACCCGCCATGCAGATGACCAGCAGTTAAATGAAGAACCTCCCAGGCAGAGGTAGAGGTTTGATCAAGGCAGACCGCTAGGAGCTGAAGGCCGAGGGAGGGGAGCTGTTCGTGTAGCTGGAGGTGGAAGACGCTTCATGGTGTTTCCACCACCACCACCAGGAGGTCCACCCGGATCGTAGGGAACATGTGAACATGGGAGAGCTTAGCTTTAGGCAGTAGAATCTTACGACTACGGTGCTCTAGAAGCGAGTGGACAGGAGCAGAACTAGTGGTTTCCTTTTATTCTTTGTATATCTAGTTCCATGTTGTTGTTGTTAAATTTGTGTCTTTGTACCATGAGCTGCAATAATATAAAGACACTTAACTTCGTGACATTTTCTTCCTTCCTTTTTGAGTACTAAGAGGTTCTTGTTTAAACTGTTGACTTGACCCTCACTTTCGAGATTCCTACTGGAAGAGACCTAGTGACCTCACACTGATGCCGATAGTGTGACTCGACCCTTAGAGGTGAGAGTGACGGTTGGATCTCTTGGTAGTAACGTTGAGGCCTTACGACGTCGTCCATGTCATGAATACATCATTCCTATCGGGATAGACTGTATTAGGAAACGAGCGTGGTTCATCCACGGGATGAGACCAGATTTCTCTTATCGGCAAAGAAGAAATCATAGCAGCTCTTGTGGGACCAAAGAAGGTCCAGGTCATCTAGGAGTGGATGAGAACAGCTCAGAGCCGATAGAAGCCTTATGCTAATAGGAGGCAGATACCACTAGAGTTCAAGGATGGTGACCACGTTTTATTATGGGTCTCACCTCGACGTCAAATTATGGAGACATGGACGAGGTGAGAAGTTATCTCCGAGGTTCAACAGACCTTTCTCGGTCCTCAGCAGGGTAGGCGAGGTGGTTTACTGCTTGAACCATCCACCTCAGTTGCACCAGGTGCACGATGACTTCCATGTATCTCAACTGAGGAGATATGTGCTCGACCCTTCGTATATAATCGACCATGGGGAGCTGGACCTAGGTGATGGGGTGACTTTCTCGGAGGTTCCAGTGGGGACCAAGGATCGACGAGAGTGGATCCTACGAGGACAGTCGATTCCTTAGGTTCACTTTCTATGGCATTACGTGAATCTCTAGGTAAGAACATGGGAACGGAAGGCTCAGATGCGTGCTCAATACCGCTTTTGTATCCGTAGTTTATGTTTAAGCTTTATGAGGACTTAAAGCCCTGAGGTGGGAGTAATGTAAATACTTATAACATTCAAGGGAAATTTTTTCTAGATTTTATTTGGGGTTTTACAAGAACGCAGTTTCTGATGGTGCCTGATTCCGAGGCCGGGTGTGCCCGGAATCAATTTCCGAAGTTTAACTCAGGTACGTTTAGTGAACGAACAAGCAGGTTTTTCTATCCTTTGAACCGGTGCACGGAATCGAAATCTGAGGGCACCGATAGAACTACAGCACCGGTAATTGCGTAATAATACCCTTTCTGGAGTTGTGTTTTCTTGGGAGGAGTTGTTTTAAAAAATTTGAGGGATAAAATATAATTGTTACAATTATATTTTCTTTTCTTGTTAAGTGGATTAATTGTTGTATTACAACACTTTGATCCTCTCTTAAGTAGTTATAACCTAAGTAAGGGAGTTAGGGGTGGGACCCACTTGTAGTTAACCACCCATGAGAGGATTAAAGGTGAGGTGGGGCCCACACGAACCCCACCCCTTCACATTCCTCTTAAACTCCTTAACTCCCTCTTTAATTTTTTGTAAACTTATCTTTAATGAGTAACCTTCCATTTCCTCACTCTATCCCTTATTAACTCTAGCCAACTCACACATTAAATTAAGTGAATTCTACTTTTGAATATATTTTTGAAAAGCTTGGCTTAGGTTGTTTAAATAATGTGGAACCATTATTTTTTGTGAAGGGTTGGCATTTGTGGTGTTGAGGGTAAGGGAAGAGATCTTGGGAGTTTTTAAAGAACATTTTCTTCCATCTTCTTCTTCCTCAAAAAAGGAGGAGGCACCGACGTGGGAACTCACCAACGACGTTCCACCATTCAATTTTCTCTCTGTGTGAAAGGAAGGGAGACGCTTCTTCCTTCTCGGACATTCTCCGTCGGCATATACTGAACCTCACCCCGCGACGCCATTTTCCCTGACACCATTGTTCGACAACATTTGTCAAGGTAGGGGTTTTATGTGTTTCTTTTCGTGAATTACTTCCATCATCTATCCACGTTCAATTGGACTGCTTGCTATCGTTTAACGGGAGGGGCCGGACCACACAAACATGGCCAACCCTCCTCCCTTATTTATTTGTGTTTTTCTGGTTCAATGGAAAGTGACGCGGTGTCGTAGCACTGCACGGAAACGAGTGGCAAAGAGGCGCGGCGCCGTTGTGCCGCGCAATAGAAAATAGAACCAAGCAACGACGTCGTCGCTCCGTGCCAGAAAAAACCCGAGGACACCGCAGCCGGATCGGGACCGCGGCGGAGGGCCGTGGCACTGTCACGCCGCACCAGACAGAATAAGCTGTGGCCTAGGCCGCGATGAAGCAGGGGGACCGGTGGCTGGGTCCGGGCCGCCGGCGTCGGAGCAGGGGGACCGGCCCTCGCCGGTCTCGTGGCGGCAGAAGCCGGGCGACCGGAGCAGGCCGGCCGGTTAGGGGGGAGAGCAGGGGGTTATGACACACACATGGCCAGCATAGAGTGGCCCCCATTATGGGTGGCCGCGGTAACAAAGGGAGAGGGGCAGCGCCCCCCCCCCCCCCCCCCCCCGCACTCCCGAACGGCTCGGCCGTTCGGCCGAGCCACCTGGCCAGCACACTGGACCGCTAGAGAGCTGGGTCGGGCCGTACCAAAGCCGACCGACCCGGACCTAGGTCATGTCGACCCAGTTCGGGTCGACCCAGGGGGTCTCGGGCCGGGTCGGTCCGAGCTCGAAACCCCCACTTTCGGACCTTTCACGGTCTTTTTCCCATAACATGGGCTGAGGACCTCCGATCAATGCACTGTCAGTTGCGATGTGATATTTGGATCGAGACGGTCATTTTGGTATATTACACCCAAGGTTTCAGAGAACTTTGGGTTTGGCCGGGTTGGTTCGTACACGAAACCAACCAGACCCTCGGAGCGGAAACACTTATATCTTGAGCTCCGGACGTCCGATTGAATTTCCGTCGACTTTTTTGGATTCCTATTGAGGAGACGTAACATTTGGCATACTTCGACCGAGGTTTGGACACAGTTGGAGTATGGCCGGGTTGGATTGTACCCGAAATCCAACCAAGCCCTTCAACGGAAAAGGTGATATCTTTCAAACCGGACGTCCGTTTGACGAACCATCAGCATCGTTGGTGATCATGTTGAGAAATAGTCCCTATAAGTATACCCTATGAGAATTCTAGGTACAGTTGAGATACAGTCAGGTTGGTTCGCACATGAAACCAACCAGGCCCCTGGGATGAAATGGCTAATAACTCACAGACCGGGCATCTGATTGACGCGACGTCTGTTGTGTTGAGACCCCTTTGATGAGGCGGTCCTATGACATACTTATTCGTGGGAATTGTGATACTTGGAGTATCGACTTGTAGCTCATTGAGCGGACCCTCCCGTAGACAAGCATACATAGTACGGAGACCGTGTAACTGGCTGTGACTGAGGACTGCTTGTCCAATTCGATTCGGAGTGACTAGCATAGCCCAGTGGAGAGAACTACTTTTTGAGGTGGCAGACCCATGGAAGTGGAGCACTACTTTTTTAGGTTGCAGACCCGCGGTACTCGACAGGAGGAGTACCTCTCTAGGCTATGAGGGGGAGCACTACTGTGTGAGGTGGCAGAACCATGGCGGTGGGGAACTAATGTGTGAGGTGGGAGACCAGCCGTACTCGACATGAGAAGTACCTTCGCAGTCTTAGGTTAGTGAGAAATACCTCAGAGTTGTGACAGGATCACTGTACACTCCAGAGACAGGCTCATCAGCAGTTACGGTTTCGATAATGAAAATCCCGGTTTGAGCTGATTCTATGACCTTTGTGTTTACCTCATGCTTGAGATGGGTCACTTGATCACTTAGGTATATGTATGGGCATATACCTGGGTAGTGGTTATCCATTGATTTCTTAATCTTTGTGTTTACTCATGATTGAGATGGGTTACATGAAAACGTAGGTATATGTATGGGCATATACCTATGTAGAGGTTATCTGTTGAGATCTTCTTTGTGGGTATCCTTGTTGGATTTAGTGAGACCTTGAGGGTCTCGTGGTCCCTACTGAGTATCGTTATAATGACCCCTACACGGGCTATGCCCGCACCTCATTGTGTTGGTTGCAGACGACGGGCAGTGCTGACAGAGGCCAAGTGTTCGGGGACTGGACGGTACTCGGAGGTGGACCTCATGACGAGTCAGTATCAGGTGGTGGAATTCATGTCGAGACGATACTCGGAGGAGGTTGATAGGAAAGAGCGTTGCGGAAGCCATCTGTACCTACCCTTCAGTTAGGATCCGTGGTGGACAATCCAGGAGTTGCGCTATCTGTACCTACCCTTCAGGTAGGATCCGAGGAGGACGACCCAAGAGCTGCTTCCTTTCTTCCAACTGTTTTCTTTTTCTATTGTAATTTTGTTCATTTGTATCTATACATTCGATTGGGTTGGTATTCTGGCCCGTTAACGTTTCAGAACTTTCTTTGGAACTTAGTTTTTTACATCCTCTTGTACTCTGTGGTGTTTTGTTTACTTTTATAAAGGAAATTCCTTCCCAGTTATCATGATTTATGCCTTTGGTGCTAGTCTCCCGCCCCTGGCCTGTGAAGGCAGGCTTGGGGTAGTCACAACATGGGCCCCAAGGACGGTTCGTGATAGAGTTTTTCAATTGGTTCCTCACCTATCAATTGGTAAAGGATGCACACCATGTTGTGACATGTTTTTTGTTTCCTCTTGATATCTTCTAGTAGAAGTGGGATGACCTATCCATGCACTTTGTTACAAGAGTTCCATTCCCAACAGAGGTCCATGATTCCATCTGGGTGGTAGTAGATCAAATAATGATGTCATTGATGTTCCATTAAATTAGAGAGTAGATTTTTCTGGATGGTCTGGGGTGGATATATATATATATATATATATATGAGAGATCATTTTCCTTCATGGGTTGCCCTATAAATATTTATCCGATCGTGATACAATATTTACATCATGGTTTTATAGAGCCTTTAGGAGGTATTCATGACCGAATTGAGAGTGATTATATCTTTTCCGCCATTACTGATGGGAAGATAGAGTGCACTATCATGGTGTTGGATGATATCTTAGTGGAATGTATGTTTGAATTTTGGTGGAGCTTGGATGATCTTCTGCCTCTGGTATAGTTTTCCTATGATAAAATCTACCACTCTACCATCAACATGGAACCCTTGAAGGCCCTATTTAAGAGACCATAAAGTCACCATTTTGATTGATAGTAATTGAAGAATAATCATTTATGGACACATAGTTTGTATGTGTGATAATGAAGAATGTCCTAGTCATCTATGAGTGGATGAGGATGATTCAAAGAAATCAAAAATCCTAAAACATTCTGTAGAATATATCCATGTATAATGAGTATGGAGGGCATGTTTTTTGGGAGTTTACCCATGATGAATATTTTGGATGTTTGTATGGGATGAAAAGCTATCACTGATGGTTATAAGACAGTTTGAGATCTTGAAAATGGATTTTCAGCATTCCTACCACCTTGCCCTATCCACATAGCTAGAGTGAGTGCACAACATCATCCAAATGTTGTAGATGTTGAGGTAAATGCATGACAATATGAACACCATCGATTAGGGTGATATGGACCTCGAGAATAGAGGGAGATTTAATAAAAAATGGTGGAGAATGGGTACTATTAGGAAAAGACTATCTGTGGATGGATAACCCCTTTGTTTTATGTTTTATGGTAGCACGAACTCATGAATGATTGTTACTAGGATATAGAGATACATGTAAGAGATTATTATCCTGTATTATTTTCCATATTTTTTCTTTTCAAGGATGATAATATTAATGTATGAGATGATTTAGGGGCTTGTTAGTTTCATTATAATACAGTAAAATATTACTATATATATTTCCAATGTATGGTAATGAGACGACGTGCGATTCTAAGACCCAATGTTCCCATATTTAATTTTACAAAAATATTAAATATATTTTATATTGTGAAAGAACAATACCCGAATGAATAAGGGAATAATATTTAAAAATTGATCATATTGTAAATCTAAGACCAGTGATGGGTCCACAATGTATCATTTACCATAAGCATGACATTAAATTAGTCAGTTCAGGTCATATAGACCCATCACTCATTGGATGGGTATTTAATTAATTTAATATTTAAATAATTAGTTGATGGTTCATCAAAATAGATATGAATATACATTTACCTCAATGGGAATCCTTTCTAGTGTTGGATAATAATTTCTGGAATTCACTGGGGGCGCTCCTCACTCCTCCCTTTTGAAGACAATGATGAACGATGAAAAAAATATTGAATTGGGAAGACAAGATGAAACAAATTAATCATATTCATTCAAATTGTTAAAAGACACATTCATCACTAGATATCAATACATACAAGCATAAGGTCTCATCAATTGTTTTTTCCATTTTGAATCAATGATTGAATAGACCCATCATTTATCTTGGATAATCCCTAATTATAGAACTTTTACAAGCCTGATTATTAAAATATTGTTTCATTTCATTTATTTTATATCCTTGCATCACTATTCTTGACCATTTTCTAACAACATCTGAAAAATGATGTTTAAAAACTTTTTTTCACATTACATCAAAATATATATTCACTCTATTCACTGATTGTACCCCTTGGTCCCAGTTTGAGAATCAAAGATGTACTAGGATCCATTGGTCCATTTGATCCATTGTGTATTGACAATAGAATAATGGTTTTGTGAGTAAAGAATACATTTGTAATCTTCATAGTTCAATGATGCTTAATAATTTTGATTGAGATCCTGAAATAAATCAATGAGCTATTGGTGGTGTCTAGAACAATCCACCAAATCCTTAGAGTGAATAGAGGCTATTTTTCGGCAAGAGGAACTAAAAAATTGGGATTTATGGCTAGACACACATTTTCTTCCATATATAGTGCTATATTTTAAGTATTTTGAATAGATATGAAGCATGTGAAGTGGATCTCGAAATATATAATTTCTAAAAAACCCCATATTTATTCTCCATGTTCAATGATGAACACATGTAGACCAATTAGTTGTCGCACTAGAGATTCAAATAAATTTGGGGTGACCAAGAGTGTAGTACCTCATACACATTGTGTACTACCGTCCCTATTGAAAAACTGTGTGAAGGGTCACAAAGATGGGAACTTGTATAGGATTAAAAGAGGATCAATACATGGTCGTATCCCTTCTATTCACAAACTGAATGAGTAGCACACGACCTTGTTCCAGTATAGCAAAGACAAACCATGTATTCAAACTACATGGCACGTATTGCTACATGGGATGAAGATATGTTCTCTCCAAGGAGACATCCAATCTATGGAGTGGGGACACAGATTTTTTTGGCCCCCTTCACATGCCATATACCCCATGGTTCCTTTTCAATAAATATCAATGTCTTGAATCATTTTCATTTAAACTAATATTTTTTCATTCGAGTAGACTATCCTATAAGTTTTACTCATAGGACATGATAATCACATTCAGTTAGGCATTTTGGGATGTGATGAGAAATCTCTCAGGACTGGAACACACATATATGAAACCTCATGGAAAAAGTTATTCCAAATGATCACATGTACTTATTTAGAATGTTATCCTCTAATAAAGATGGGAAGAAGAGTTCCTCAAGGGTATATTCTGGTCATTACCATCCCATGGGGATACACAATATATTTTTCTGATGAATTCTTTCGAGTGTTACCCTCCGTCGGGTATAAAGAGTGATGTTCCTCAATGATGTTTTTCATGCATTATCATCCAATAGGTAATGGAAATGTTTTTCCCTGAGGACCACATCTAGGCATTACCCTCTATTGCGGTAGGGCGGTGCAGTTCCTCGATTATGTTCCCAAGAATTGCCCACTAATTGGGAAGGTGGTGAAGATCCCTTTCCACTACCAAAGTGAAACCATCTTGTTTTAGCGAGGTAGTATGCCTCTATAAAAAAATTGTACCCCCTATACTATGTTTCCTAGTGACGTGTAGTGTTTTAATGTATCTTTGGACACACAAGGAAGATAAATTCTTCCTTTAATGTGACTTTTTATAATGATGCCACCTAAAATTGTGTGGGTAATTAATTACCTCATAAGGTTGATATTATATAGGTGTGGTGATAGAGTTCCATAGAATTTTATGACCAGGAGAGTTGTGTGGGATGCTGATCATCAATGATGGAATATTTAGAACCAATGGATACTCTTCTTCTTATAGTGATGTATGTGATAGAGATCCTCTCAATCCTATGGTTGAGATTCATTGACTGATCATATACACACATAAAAACATACATGAATATCCTTATTATGTATCAACACCTCAGCTTTGGTTACTCTCCTTACATGAGAGGTGAAGACATGTGAGCTTTTCCACAGGCTTTGTGTTTCTAGAATCTCATGGTTTCATGTGTCTAATCCCATGATAAATATGGTGACCATTCGATGAGTAGTTCATATTCTCACTTCCTTTATCCCCTTGTTCTTGTATGAGATTAAATTAACTAATTAATATGTTTATAGTTACTCTTTTGATGTACCTTATGTATATATTTTCTTTCTCTTTCTCATGTATCCATTACTACTCCCACTCCCCTTATCTTTTGATGTGCTATACCTTTTAGTTATATATTTATGAATCAATGGGATTTTACAAAACGTTTATTTTCTTAAGAAGTAAATTTTTAGGTTGATCATGACTACATGAGATCATAGAGATACTATGTTCCTAGATCATATACGGCAGTGATCGCCTATGATTCAGGTGTAGGGATCAATGTCCACTACTGTGTTTTCGAATTTTTTTTGGTTGGTGGATTTTTATAGTTGGGTGTGTATTTTTACACATTCTCTTTTTTTATACACTACTATACTCTTGAAATTATAAGTGGTTCATGGATTATTTGTTTATTTTATACCATTTATTCATATTTTTTTCTTTACCTTTACACATTTTCATTGAGTTGGCTTTGTGATATTTTATACATTATTTGTAAAAGGAACCCTTGATTTAGTAATTCCTTGGACACTTGTATCCACCCCTAGACTAATGAGGTGGACTTGGGGTAGTTGTAGCTTGAGCCCCAATGTGGGTTAGGTCATGTCAAACACCACACTTCACAAAATGGAATCAATATAGTTTTATAATATCATGGAATAGATCAATGAGATCAATTCCACCCCATCAATTTATAATCCTATAAATGTATGGATTAAAACTTTCATGGGTGTCCTTTAATATGTGACTATTATATTAGATATAAAATGAAATAATAAAATTTTATGATGGGTATTCAATTATTCACTATAGGCTATCCAGAATGATTAAAAGATCCTCAACAATTAGGGATTTAATGCGGTTCTCCTATAAATAATTAATATATATGAAATTATCACCATCATTATGGAAGTATATATTATATCTTATGGATACCATCAATTATTATATTATATGTCTCACAAAAAATAAGGAATATATATTTATGGAATTCAAAGACATATGATTTCTTCCAATTATCAAAAAAAATTATTCATGTCATGTGTATGCAAAATTTATCCATTAACCCATGGAGTTGTTACAGATAGACAAATGATCCAATTCAACTATTATATAGGTAATAGTTTTAATAGGACATTAACCACTATATATTTCCAAGTATTTTATCTATAACATTACTGCTATATATTTCTACTCTAAAAAAGGTTATGAAATACCACACATGGATGTCGAGGCCATAATCGACGTTAATTTCTAGATGTACAATATAATAAAATTTTCCCCGATTGGAATATTTAGAAGAAATTATACAAAATTATATTATACTAAATTGAATAAATTATCTGATGAATATATCTTTGTGTATATACATTCATCCATATATCATGAAAAAATAGACTCTCAGACAGGGGATTTCAATAATATAGTATCGAACAAACTCCTAAAAATTGTAGACCATTTAAAGAATTCCATTATTGAATTTATCCTACATTCCTTTTTGTGGCATATAATGACCCCGTATTACCATTCCAGAAACCCCATACTCAAAAATATTTTAGACGGAAGCAGTACTTCCTAGCAAAGTCTGTTTTCACTTACTTGGTATTTAATTTGGAAAACAATTTTCTAAAGACACAAATTTATAGTTGAAACTAGATTAATTGGATCATGTTGATGAGAAAAGACTGCATACATTAGATAATCTAGAGATCCCTCAAATACATATAGTATAATCCATAAATAATAAAGTGATACATTATTAATTCATCTGAGGAGAAATAATTTTTGTTCCATGTACCCTTATGATTCTTTGGTTTGATCATTTTATGCATTAACCAATATGGGGAGGACCTTTTGACAATCATAAGGATTAATAAAATGGTTTAAATTTAGGGATCACTATAGATGGAATGCATACTATAACATTACATGTAAAATAATTAATAATAAATATTTCATTTGATTAATGTTGGTATGTTCCATTTGATATAAAATAATAGTACAAGAAAAAATTGTCATTATTGAATGAAAATAAAATTCTTGGTAAAGTCCTTTCCACACACCCCTAAATGAAACAAACCTAAAATTAAAAACCCTAAAAGGAATGACTCTCATTGCCATAGTCAGGTGACATTAATAATTATAACAACTTCTCCATCACATGAAGTAACAATGTAGTCTTTTCCTATGTGATGAGAATGTGATTCCATGGAAATAAAACCAATGAAACCTCATGCGATGAGCTTGGAATTCCTCAGAAGAGAATATATTTTGGGCACCTGAACAATGTTTTTATGTTCAAATTTCCCTATTATCTTTCCAGATATATTGTAAAATCTATACACATTTCATTTTTTCACTCCTTCAATGACACTATATTCGTCACTATAATAAATTAAAGATCATTATTTTTTCACCCTTTTGGGAGGTAAAATATCATTATAATTTTTCCTTGTAATAGGGGACCTCTTATTCTAGTTTTATTTTACTCCTCACTAATTTTAATTTGAGTTTCTTCAATGAGAAAAAAATAAAAACATGTTAGTTTTTTCTCATACATATAATTTCAAATGTCGGATAACAAATCATTGTAAGGGATTTGTTGTATGGTCAGGACACCTCATTGTCAATGAACCATTAATGTAAAAATTATATAGATGATTCTAAAGACATATGTATCACACAATAACTCATACCTTCTATTAATATTGGGTACCCATGTCCTCACTTCATGACATCAAACTGCACAGTTTGTATCCCTATCACATGATGTAGAAATTACCCTATTACTATTTTATATATTTTCTGACCGTATATCATGGAATATCCACAAAATGATCCAAATTACAATTCTATTTTTTTACTCATATATATCCAAAAGATAATAATCCTTTTCCATTCATTGTTACTGAGTCCATGAAAACCTCATGTGGCCTTAATAATTTTGGAAAAATAATTATTTCATGAGGGAGAGAAATTAATGCATTTAATGGTTAGCATGGTCCTAGATGGTAGACCATAAAAATAACAATGAACATTATCACCATAAGATATAAATAACTACGGTTCATGTATCCTTTATATGATGTAAAACTACACTAGTGATACTTTCAATAAAGGAAAACTATTCTCAGTGTCAATTTTCCCACAAACCCCTACCATAAAACTACATGAAGTTTGATTCCTACCAACACAAGATATGTAATAATTCCCAAATTTCAATTCTTAAGCCTAGTATCTATATAAATGATTAAAATTACACCTCCCAATGTATGGTTCAAACCTGTAAAAATAATATTCCATTATAAATCTACCTGGGGGTTTTTTTCATTGTAAAGTGATATATTGTGTCCTATGGACTACTGAATATTGTCCCAAATTCCATACCCCCCCTCCTATTTCATACGACCTACATCCAGGCATGATAATTGAATAGAGGATGATCCTGAATTTATAACCTTAATATAAACACCAAACATCCTCATGATAATACATTATGATACTTGGTCAATGACTCTTTATAGAAAAAAACAAAAATAATTATATCCTATGAATTAGCTAGATATATATTGGTTACACTTATTTCATTATTTTATAGTACCAATCCAAGTACCCCACAACATTTGAGAATCTCCCATTCATAAATCCATTATTGAATCATAAGATACTCATATCCCCATAAACATCCTTCTATTACTATCAATTGGATTTCTTAACTATGCAAGACACCATTGTTATTACAATTCATAATAGAACTCAAAATAAGCATTTCAAAATACACCTATAAAAACAAAATTTCATCTGATGGAATGTTCATTCCTTTGTGTAAGACACCTTACCCATGCCAGCATTGATAGCCATGTAATGGAAATTGTTTTCTAAATAGGATGCATGGTTATCCCTAGTATGTCAACCTCATATCACTTCACACAATTGGAGAATCGTTTTATTTTATTTTATGACATCCTTTACACCCAAAATGTTTGAATTATTCTAGAACACATATTCTTAGTATACCATGAACTATTTGGTCCTATATAATTGTGTGTCCACAGTAGGATCAATCAACCCTGGATGACCATAAATTACCTATAATAGTCTCCTCTATATGTTATATCCTCTAATAAAGGTAAGATATGAGTATGGAACTATCATTCTATAAAATTCAAATGGATTTATTTTATTTCTGTAATAAATGTAGTGATATATGGATCCCTCAATCTATGTCAAACCATTATATTTTTTTGGTCTCATCCTTATCTCTTGCATATGGTCATAATCAATGATGGGAACTCCAACATGAGATAACTCACTGATGAAATTATAATCAATGAAAGATAATAGTTTATATATGAATTGTGTGTAATTTTTTAGTAAAACATCTCATCTATGTTAAATGAAGATATAAATTATTCTACATCATATAACACAGTCCATTAAAAAATTTCACTTCATGGTTTCCATAATGACATATCATCAAAAACTATTCATGTATATCAGTAATATGGAAAACTAATTCTACCACACACATATTTTGACTACGAATATTATGACCCAATAATATCATTTCCTAATATACCTTTGAATATAGAATATCAGTTTGAGGTATGTTTTTCTAATGGATAAAATCCCATTGTCTTTGAATACACTAATAACATCATTTTGGAAGCCTCTTTTTGAACACAGTCCATAGTCCTTCCTTATACAGTTTTACCAGAACATATATATTGATTAGAGAATACCTAGATCATGACTTAAGGAATAATACCCGTAACATATTTTGGAGAATTTGATGAATTTTTTTCCTATGAACCCCACATGTGTTATTACTCATATAACTAAAGGTAAATTTCAATATTCCTAAAATATCAGTTTCATTATTCCACCATGCCACACTCAAAATATCAACAAGAAAGAAAAATAATAATAAGTTGGATGGATAACCACAATGGTTACCCGAGGAAAATTTGGATTATCATCTCCTTAGACATTTACATTCCCTAGTATTGAAAACATTGTACAATTGAAACCAAAAAGTGGTTGTAAACCCCCTAATTCATTTATATATCTGATATAGGTAAGAATTTGGTTGAAAATGGAAAATAAACACAATTTCATAGGATCTATTATACAATTATATTAGTAGTCAAACATCTCTATCAATGTCCAAATTCTTAGGAAATAATTATACCATTCTTAAATTATTATAATTTTAATTAAAAACCATTAACAAAATGATGTTCAAAAAAATGAAGCAACATATGTGTTATGTTACAATTACATAAGTGGAAGAGATTGAAAAATATGCGAATTATTGTAATATTATTTTAAATTATATATATATAATTTATAGGGGTTATAATAAGATGTATCCTCTTTGTCAGTTGGTAAAACATGCCATCAAAAAATGTTTGGATCTCTCAAAATTTGTCATGTTAATTATCTACAGTTTAATGAATTCCAATAAACTATATGGTAACTAAATACTCTTCACGAAGAAGCTTCTAATTATCCATATCAACAAAATACTTCACATCTTGAATGTCCCTCTTCAATAATTGGTGGAGTTGAACAATACCTCCTATGATATAATCCAATTATTCTGGATGGTGATCCATCTAAATAGAATTCTCAATAAGTTATTGTTGATTAGCTTCCATATCCTTTTCATTGTTAATCTACTCTGAAGAAAAGGCATCTCTAAAATTATAAAATCGGTGATGTATTTTTACATCATAAAATTATTATATTTTCAAGGATTCTCATTGTTTGAAGTTTAAAAAATTTATTAGGGGGTCATGGTGTAGTCTAATAAAAAGAAAAATATAATATTGAATGTATTTTGGAGTCATTTGATCCACAAAGATAGATCTTTAAGTGGTGTTATTGAAATGATCTTCCATATATCTCTCCTAATGACATGAAATGAAGTGAAAAATTCATCCAAAACATCTAAGTCCATAATTGAGTCACTTTCAGAAAGAAATATGTACTCTAAAATATATAAACTCAAGGTTTCATCCTCCATTCTTCTCCCAAAAGTAGAATTAGCCTCACCTTATACCATTGGTGGAACAAAAATAAAGGAATCTGGCATCGAACCAAATATTATAGTCAATGGAATCGAAAGGTAGAGAGAACAATTCATTAATATTAGTAGATGATAAATAGACAGGGAAGGGGATAATAACAATAGTTAATAGTATTAACCAGTTGATGGGTAAAAAACTTGATTAGAGGTTTCCCCGGATTTAATATTCAGGAAATCCTATGAAATGACTTCCAAATGAGAAATACTTTGATTAATTTTTTATAATCCAATGATATAAAGCTCTTAGGATGTATCTATATCTAGTTCCATAATCAAAACATCATTCTCTTGATAATTATGAGGAATTTTAAAATCCCACTTCTTAACGACCTTGGAAATATTTTCTAAGGAGAATGATTCCCATATCGAGAATTTATAATTGAAACATCATTAAAGAATTATTTTTATGTAAAAATAACGATTTATTTATGTATAACACTTTATTTAAATCCTTGAAATCCACTAGAGGGATGAGGATATTAATATGTGTATTTATAACATCAATTTTCATATCAATAGAGTTCTCATTTCATGAATTAATTCCCCTAGCCTAGTGGAATCCTTACATGTAGAGATATCAATGACATCCAAAATAGGACTAGAATTGGTTCCACTAACACCTTTGACCTCCATTGTTTTAACCAAAACCCTATATCTGGGCCTTTTTGAGTCAATGAAACCCTAATCACCTTCATTATATGTTCTAATGTTCTTATTTACTTGTTTTAAGACAACAACAATGCATTAAAAGAGTAATATCATGTATCTCGGTGTGGGTAGTAGGTCTGAAATGTCATTAATATAATATTAATTGATTTCAACATGATGACCTTGATATATAATCATAGTTATAAGGATTTTTATCCCTCGGAATTAAAAGTATCATATGATATGCTGTCTCCAAATCAATATTCCATCAAGGGTTTTAATAATTTCATCCAAAGTTTTCTCCCCATCTAGAGTGTCTTATTTCTCACCAAAGTAACCAATGCAAGACCTATTGAGGGAGTAATGTGAAGGAGATTGTGAAAATTGAATGAATGGTTAGATGGGTAAATTAGGAATGTAATATTGATAAATGTAATTGTGAATACATTCTATGGTGCATATGCCTATGGAAAAACTTATCCCACATCCATTTATTCACCTGAGGTAGAGAGGGTACCATATTGGTCTTTTTTAACACTAGTACCAAATGTTTATTTTTTATACCAAAACACTCATTTTACAATGATCTCTTAACAACAGTTATCTCTCAATGCTCATTGATAGATACCTCATCCTGGGTCTAGTTATCTATAGAAGTATATCTCCATGAATCTAGTTCTAGTGATTCTTACTCACTCAGAAATCAATTTGTCTCCTTAAATGTTATTCATATACTCTTATAAATCACGAGGTATGAAAATAAATGTTAAATAAGCTTACATCACTGTATTAACTATTTTATTCCATTTTTCAATGGATTGACCAAACACCTCCTTATAAATGATATGATCTATCATGCCAGCTACTTACAATGTGGATGGATATAGTCATTGGTATATTCTATCTAAATATCCTTCTTATGGAAAGACTACCCTACCTTGGTTAGATTATATTAAAAATGAATATGAATGGGTTCATGGAAATCACCATTTTGTGAGATATATATGTCGACTAGAAGGAATATCAATAAATCCTTTATGTAATGAGTTATTCCTTTCCCATATTAGATAACTTCATGATTCATGTAATAAAATATTTACATATCTGACTATATTGATGAAAAAAACTATTGTGACTTTGAGAGATATATATAACCTCAACCTCAATGGTGGGATACATAGCTGAAGCCCAAGTCCTATCCTAAAGATTATAAAAGGATTTCTGTATCATATTTCCTACTGAGGTGATCTTATTGGTTTTCACTGACCATGTTATCAAGATTTGGGCCAGTTATGACACTCATAACTAACAATATTATGGTGAACCATCATTCCATTGTGATGTTGTTTTTTTTTGTTAGAGTAACCACAAATTAAGGAAATTATTTTACAATCACCCCTTGGGTTATGAGGAGAACCTAGAGTGGAAATATTTTTTACTAATCCCAACAGGATTGTTTAAGGGATGAAATTCAATTACTTAATCTTCTTCATATTTTTCCATGAGGACCTATTGCTTCTTAGACAAAATTGGATGTTTCAATAGTTGAACATCTATAATATGTGATGTGGTGGGACTTTTAAAACATTTAAACTAACATGAAAACATTTAAGTAACTTAATTATAAAAAAATTTAAACATTCCATATTACAATAAGAAAAATATATGAAGGCCCTCATATATGATCATATCACATTTGTTTTTTGGATGTTATTGGTAATTATATCTATAGGAAGGTCACAAAATGGAATGATGATGATATAATTAGACATTCTCTGAGTAATTAATGCCATATCATTCATCTTGAATAAATGTTTAATACTAGATACTCCAAGTATTATTGACAAAAACATACACTCTTTATTGTTTACACTACTTAGTAACTCATATAAGATAATGTGTGAAACTAATCACCACCATTTTAAAAATAAGGGCTCCTAAATTTTGAAAGGTGGAATTTCTCATGTACAAAGGTTGAATGTACTAGAGGAACATCAAAAATTATGGGGTAACAACCCTATATGTTCCCCTTATTCCAACATGATTTCCATGATAAATGTCCCTATAAAAAGTCCACCGGTAGATTCATGGATCATTATCTTATAGATACTGAACCACACATATTGAAATCTAGAATGTTAGGCCATTATAGAAATTTATGGAAGAATTGAATACCATCATTTATTGTGTTAACCATTATCTAAAATGGGAATTTATTTTCTTATAATGTCTCACTTTAATATTTCAATGAATCTTGTGGGATATTTTAATGTGGTAAAATCATCGTTGTGCTCTATTAAAACATTCTTCCATTACTCATGGTAAATTATACCCATAATGAGTGGGTATTCGTTTCAGATTACCTTAGATAGATTTAATTACTCTTGGGCTAGCAAATGCATTCATTTTATATCAACCCATTGTTCTGTTTTTTTTTGGAAAAATTAATTATACATTACTCTATGGATAGGAAATCACATGACATTATAAATTCCCCAAAATATATTTCCAAATCCTCCAAGTGTAGGACAGAATGAATTTGTTTATGTCCTCAAAATAAAAAGATAATCTTGGTTTGTGTCGGCATGGTTGTACATGTAACTATTACCTACCCTAATAGCCTTATTAATACAATTTTCATCCAAACATAGTCTTAAATTCACATTAACTTTTTTTTTTCACATATTATTTCTACATCCATTGAGTCATAACCCATTAGTAAGGAAGTCCCATTTTTTCTTTTATTCCTTTGTTTGTTCCATCAGTGACTCCTAAAAAAATGGATCCAAAAATTGTTGTATATATTTTATAGTGTGATGTTTTATGTATATATTATTTGTGTTCTGTTCCACTACATACAGTAGTGGAATCAACCCTTCATTTTATATATGAATCCTAACTAGAAATTTTTTTAATATAAAAATTCATATATTCTATGAACTTGTATATTGAAATTATGTTTTCATGAAATTGGTTGAGAATGTCTCTTGGAATTTAGAAACAATTCATTAATATAAATGAATACTTAAGGTATTAAATATAATTGTTGATAAAATTATTGGAACGGATTACATTTACATGGTAATATAGTGTCTTTTATGATGGACCATTGATATCGAACACATCATCAATGCATGAAACAACATGAGCATTAGATTCATGAATTATATGAGAAGCCATTGAAGGACCTTCACAAATACAACAACAATTTCATTAAACATCATGTATCTTATTTTTAAATTGTGAAAATATAATAGTGGAGGAACCTCGTGAAGATCACAAATCCAAGAGAAATCACAAATTTCACTCACCCAAGTGGCCTCACATAGGTCACTCTCCCCTATGAGATCAGGCATGTCACATATTCAAGTGGCCTCAAGAAGGTCATTAACTCATATAAATTCACAGAGGTCACTCCATCATGTGAGATGGACTATATGTCTTTCTCATTTCATTAATAAATTAGTTACATGAAATAATCATTAGGTGTAGAGACCCGTAGCTTGACGTACATTGACATTACATTACATTTGCGGAATACTTAGTACATAACAAAAACACACACACAAGGATCGTAATAGTTTACTGTCTTTGGAAACTCGGAATATAATCTTCTAATCCTGGTGAAAGATCTTCAATATCTCCCATAAAGATCTTCTTTTATTTATACCTAAAACCTTTCTTTATATCATGGGGAAAAGAAAACATAAAAGGGTGAGCTCAAATGCTTAGTAAGGGTAAACAAAATAAATATCAATCACATCATATTCATAAGAACATAACATTTTGGAAATCTTAACCTGCAAAAGAGAGCATAATTTCATAACATGGGATAAATCATAGAAGTGAAATGTAATCCCAATAATCGTAACATAAAATATGAAACTTTGTGGCATACACACATAATAATATAGAATCATTTCTTGTTCGTCAAGACTAATTGCCAAGACTATCTTAGTGGACAAAGTCTCTTTCTGAATCGAGTAACCCTCGTTTCAGTCCTGTTTCGCTGAACCAGTATAACCTACCATTCCAGCCATGTCTATCTCATGAGATATAAAATCTTTACCCAATGCATTGGAGGGAGATATAGGTCCCACCCATCTTATAATGAATCCTTTCTTATGTGTGCCACATAATCATAAATCATACATATTTGCATAACACATGTAACAAAAATGGGATTCTTAAATCATCATGACATCATAAAACAAATCATATAAGGTAAATGACTTCATAAAAATAATTCCCTCACAACATAATCAAATCAATGTAATAATAGGGATAAAAACATAACCCTTTATTATCTTATATGGAAAATAATTTTGATAAAACACTAGAACTCCATTCTTGAGGAAAATATCCTTTCTACTTCAAAAACACTTTTCCTTTCTTAAAATGTCATAAAATTCTAAACTGAAAGAAGCTGATTAAAAATAAACTTGAAAAATTGTAAAGGAATCTTCTTGGAAATAATGTTTTAAAAATCCATTCATGTCGTATAAGTTAAAAAAAATTCTTCGTACTTTTGTCGGAAAAGTCAAAAAGTACCTCGTACGAAAAAACGACAAAAGATTCCTTTCATATTCTTTACTAAAAACTCAGGGAAGGGTAAAATTGGATTTAAACTATTGTAAGTGGAAAAAATATTACACATTGAGGGAACATGGATGTGGATGATAAAATACACCCCAGTAAATACCAATGTATAAACAATCTCGGATAAAAAATGAGATTGTGATATTTCCCTTACCTTAGGTCCGATTTGCTTCGTAAGTGTCCGAACCTCCTGTATAATGATTTAAATAATGTCATTTACTAATTAAAGAATCATATTCATTGTTATTATATCATATATGGTTCACTTATGACTTTATATTACCCGTTCTTTTGTAAATTCCATGTTAAAGTGCGTTTTGGGTAAAATTGTTTCATTTGTCGTCCGTGTTTTGACTTGTAATTATTCATATGATTACTTAGATCATGATTACTTAATTACAGAATATAAAACATGATATATATATATATACATAATATACATATATATAATAAATCAGTAAATGGAAAGAAATACAGCGTTCATGGAGACGGTAGTCCGTACGTACGCATGAACGCTGTTTTCATTTCCTTATTGAATTGAATGGAATTAAGTAGATGACATACATATAAATTTAATTAAATCCAGTATCATTATTATGTCATATATTTCATTAGTAATTATTATATATACTTTATAATCATTCATGAATGGTTAATCATTGAGAATGAATCTCATCGCGTCGTGGAGACGGTATTCCGTACGTACGTACGAGCGATGATATCGTTCCCATGGTCGTGGAATTGTGTTGAAGTGTTTGTATACTATTTCAGTATCAATATCACTTTATAATAATCATATATAGTTACTCATTACACCATTATACCCATCCAATTAAGGTGGTGGTGGAAAATAGATTACACCACGGCGTGGAGACTGTATTCCGTACGTACACACGCGCGGTGATTTCCTTTTTCCGTAGGATGGATAGAAGGTTAATTAGAGTTGTTTCATATTTATAATAACATATCAGTATATAATAAATACTGATGTTATAACTTTATAATGAAACAACTAAAGAAGAAGAAGTTGAAGAAGAAAGAAATTGAAAAGATCGGTAATGGATATTACCTCTTCTTTGGAACGCCTCTTTGAATCCTCCACTTCGGAAACTAAGATTGGTCTTTGAATAAGACCAGGACCTATAGGATTATTCTAGGGAAGTGGATAAGGGATTTTGGCCGGGTTTGGCCGAGCTTGAGTGCTCAATTTGGTGTGAGGAGGAGGGGGAGGAGGTGCCCTTTTATAGGGGAGGAGAGGGGCACCTTAGGAATATCTCAAAATATTATTTTATATTAAAGTCAAAATCGGTTTATAATGGTTCCAAAGGGTCTTATTTCGAAGCTAAAGTGGGGATGTGTCGAAATCCTATCAACCAATTGGATTTAGACAAGTTTAGGTTATTATTTTAACCTTATCAATTAGATTTAACTATAAGTTAAATAATTTAACTTTTACCGTGTCTTTTTGTTTTCTTTCACTATATGGTTAATACACATACTATAACATGCCAAAAGAACCCTAAAGTGTTTATTATTAATATATATATCCTTATATATGTCATTTGGCCGAACCTTAGATTTTTAGGAATAAAATACCAATTAATAATATAATATTTGATTTAAAAACTATTTTGTGTCAATTTTGACACTATTTGATATATGATTTTTTTGAAAGTCATAACAGAATTATATGTTCGAAAGAAGTTGATTAAATCAACAATAATATATCATAGTAACCTAGAAAATTAGTGTAATTCATAAAAAGTCTTAAATTACATTTATTTTGGTAATTATAATATCAATTACGTCAATATTTTATTAATAAGATAATTACTGCATCATCTTTGTGTCATAAATAAATTAATGTATCTGATGTCTAAAAATTACAAATAAAATACCATTATGTATTAAATCTTTTTATCTTTCTAATTAATATTTACAATCGAATTTCCCCTATGTATAACCCTATATTAAAAATGATTTAGTAAATAAACTTTGATTTTAACGCTTTTAACTCTTCTTTGAATTAAATAATAATAAATGTCCTAATCTAATCCAAGTGGGCCTAAATGATAATATTTTACACTTATGGTTGTTTTTGGTCGAGATACACTTGTCCAATAGGATTAGGACATGTGTTATGGTAATATTAATATCATTTTTACCCTTAATTACCCTATTTACTTTTAACCTTGGTAAATAAAAGTAAAAAGTTACTATTCACCAAAAATTATTTTCATCTCATTAAACCACATTTTACTTACTGACATCAACCGTGTCTCTCGGATTTTTGAAATTCCATTCACAGAATCGGTAAAATTAAGATTTATGAAAAAATTAATTTTTTTAACTACCACTTAGTAGTTTCACTATTCATCAAAAATTGAAGTTTTTCAGAAAAATGCCAAAATTTCACCCTAAGCTATAATTGATATTCCGAATTCCAAAATGATTTCTATTTTACAAAATTACCAAAATATAAGTTGCATTAATTAATTTTATAATTAATTTCTGCTGTCACAACAAATAGCGTGTTTTTAAGAGATATTAACTATCAAAAGATTAACACTTGTTTATGTCTGGTATAAATGTGAAATTACATCCAATGACCAACATTGTATTGAATTGTAAAAATATATTCAAAATATACTTTAAACCCACTCAAATTAATAATTTATCACTATTAATTATTTCGATTAAAAAAGTTGTTTTTAATTAAAATTTTGTAATTTTCACTATTCATCAGAAAATAAAAGTTATCCGAAAAGTACCAAAATTTCACCTTAGGCTAAATTCGATACTCCGAATCCAAAAATGAAGTCAATTTTGAAAAATAAGATTTACATAATTTCAAAAAGAAGTTATTACTATTCATAACGGCTAGTTTTAATAATATTTTAATAGAATATCGTTGTTTAGTGAAACTCGGTATTGCGTACTACACACGCTATCGAGGAAGGTCGCGATTGCGTGTAATGCAAGGAAAGTCAAGGATGTGTGTTGTGCAAGCTCCTTTTTTTGTAGCATACAACACAAGACATTAATAAAATTAAAAAGAATATTTTTCATAAAATCTCGGGCTGTTACATTCTACCCCCCTTAAAATGAATTTCGCCCTTGAAATTCGTCAGGGTTATAAATGGTTTACTATTCGAAGGTTTCTTTATTAGAAACCCACATCGTAAAAAGGAATATCAAAACCAATCTTTAAAAACAAATGTATGAAACGTAACGGTTACCCAAATAAACTAATCACTGGGTTTCCACATAGGTGAAAATATGGATATTGAAGAGAAATCTAACCATCATGTTTTGATGGAGAGTGGTAGAGAACATGTCTATGGAAAAGCCAGTAATCAAAAATCCATAGATTTGTGATGATATAAGGTACCATCTGATTCATCAGGTATAAGATCACTAGGACAACATTTTTGGTTTTCATGATCATTTCCCTAAAGTTGAAAATTTGAATTAGAATAAATACATACATTATTTTGGTACAATCTCACTGTTTTTCGTGCCTTGAACAATTTCCACTTCATCTCTTAAATAAATGAAGTTGAATTTGTTATTCATGAAGTGTTAACAGATCATGTGATAAAATGACGGGTCATTCCATCTGTCTCAAACAAAAGGTTAACAAAAATTATATACATAAGTCGATATATAGTGAGATTAATCATATATTGTTCTTAAAATGGACTTATACTTCATATATTATACTGTTTAATGTAATAAAACTAGTTTCTACTATACAGGGACTTCCTGTTGGCCAGTGGTAGTAAATAAAGGCCAGTTGCACTTCGGTTGTGGGTTCGATTCCCACATCCTTGTCCGACGCGATGGGCTGTCGCCCGTCCTGCAGGTTGTCCTTTTTCTAAAACTATATTACTAAAACATCCCATCAATAATATCGAGAAAACTTTGATCCTTAAATAATACTAACTTATGTTCAACACAATCCATTCGAATCTTTAGGCTTATCCATAATACTGCAGTCCACTCTCATAACATAGTAAAAACAATTACCAGAGATTTAACACCATCGTCGATCCCCATATATCATAAGATATGTTTTGATGGTCACATTCCAAACATTCAAAGTCCTTAATCATGCATTCTCTTGAATACCCATTGAAACTTAGTGAAAACATGAATGTAGTTAAATGTTAACATTTTCCACATACCGAAATCCTCAAACCATGATATCACTTAGTCCTTATATCAATCATGAGATCATGAATATTGTTAAACATTTAATTTTCTCCTTATCCCTTCATTATGCACATATCATCTACATTCCAAAATATTTGAATCACTTTTCATGGTTACCGGTACCTTAAAATTATTGAAAACCACAATAGACCAATACATAAATATTTGAATACATAAAAGTACCTCAACAACATTATTCTTGAATACCAATACATAAACACTTCAATCCATCCACTTCAATGATTGTCCTGGAATAAGTCCTTCCTTGATTTAGAAGTAACTTTTTAGGTCAGGGCATTGAGTTGGGTAATGCCCTTGTTCTCCACAAATAAGACATTGAACTCCATAACAGTCTGTCACTTTATGACCCTTTTCTCCACACAGATAACATCGGTCCCTCCATTTGAGGTATTCCTCAATGTTCTTCTTCCTTTCTTTAGAAATCTCAATCTTCCTTTCTTTATTCTTCTCAACATGCGAACATGCATAATAGTTTATCTTCCTCTTCTTTGATGAATTAGGCATACCACTAAATTTAACCTTGTTAATCATATATCGTGATAACTGATTCGGCATAATCACAATATCTTTCTCTCTTGGAAATACACAATTTTTTTGATCATAGTCACCAATTTGTCCATTGGATTCAATGTTAACCGAATTCCTTTTGGTTCCCTCCATTAACTAAAACACAAAAAGAATCTTGTGAGAGGAAAAAATCATGCTAGGGAAAACAACATAGTAAAGGGGGAGTACTCTTAATTTCTAACATCATAGGTTAAATTCTAAGATCATTACTGTAGTTCTAGGACTATATCCTATATGTATACTTATCCTTAGAGACATCCCTAGACATACCTTAGAAATATCTCTAGGGATCTCACTAACGTTCTCACATTCTAGTTTCCAAAGATTGACTAAAACTTTCCTCTGATACCAACTGTAGAGACCCGTAGCTGACGTACATTGAAATTAAATTACATTTGCTGAATACTTAGTACATAACAAAAACACACACACAAGGATCGTAATAGTTTAGTGTCTTTGGAAACTCAGAATATAATCTTTTAATCCTGGTGAAAGATCTTCAATATCTCCCATAAAGATCTTCTTTTTTTTATACCTAAAACCTTTCTTTATATCCTGGGGAAAAGAAAACATAAAAGGGTGAGCTCAAATGCTCAGTAAGGGTAAACAAAATAAATATCAATCACATCATATTCATAAGAACATAACATTTCGGAAATCTTAACCTGCAAAAGAGAGCATAATTTTATAACATGGGATAAATCATAGAAGTGAAATGTAATCCCAATAATCGTAACTTAAAATATGAAACTTTGTGTCATACACACATAATCATAGAGAATCATTTCTTGTTAGTCAAGACTAATTGCCAAGACTATCTTAGTGGACAAAGTCCCTTTCTGAATCGAGTAACCCTTGTTTCAGTCCTGTTTCACTGAACCGGTATAACCTACCATTCCAGCCATGTCTATCTCATGAGATATAAAATCTTTACCCAATGTATTTGAGGGAGATATAGGTCCCACCCATCTTATAATGAATCCTTTCTTATGTGTTCCACATAATCATAAATCATACATCTTTGCAAAACACATGTAACAAAAATGGGATTCTTGAAACATCATGACATCATAAAACAAATCATATAAGGTAAATGACTTCATAAAAATAATTCCCTCACAACATAATCAAATCAATGTAATAATAGGCATAAAAATAGAACCCTTTATTATCTTAGATGGAAAATAATTTTGATAAAACACTTGAACTCCATTCTTGAGGAAAATATCCTTTCTACTTCAAAAACACTTTTCCTTTCTTAAAATGTCATAAAATTCTAAACTAAAAGAAGCTGATTAAAAATAAACTTGAAAACTTGTAAAGGAAGCTTCTTGGAAATAATGTTTTAAAAATCCATTCATTCCATATAAGTTAAAAAAACATTCTCCGTACTTTTTTCGGAAAAGTCAAAAAGTTCCTCGTACGAAAAAACGACAAAAGATTCCTTTCATATTCTTTACTAAAAACTCAACGAAGGGTAAAATTGGATTTAAACTATTGTAAGTGGAATCAATATTACATATTGAGGGAACATGGATGTGGATGATAAAATACACCCAAGTAAATACCAATGTATAAACAATCTCGGATAAAAAATTACATTGTGATATTTCCCTTACCTTAGGTCCGATTTGCTTCGTAAGTGTCCGAATCTCCTGTATAATGATTTAAATAATGTCATTTACTTATTAAAGAATCATATTCATTGTTATGATATCATATATGGTTCACTTATGACTTTATATTACCTGTTCTTTTGTAAATTCCATGTTAAAGTGCGTTTTGGGTAAAATTGTTTCATTTGTCGTCCGTGTTTTGACTTGTAATTATTCATATGATTACATAGATCATGATTACTTAATTCCAGAATATAAAACATGATATATATATATATATATATTCATAATATACATATATATAATAAATCATTAAATTGAAAGAAATACACCGTTCATGGAGACGGTAGTCTGTACGAACGCATGAACACTGTTTTCGTTTCCTTATTGAATTGAATGGAATTAAGTAGATGACATACATATAAATTTAAATAAATAAAGTATCATTATTATGTCATAATTCATTAGTACTTATTATATATACTTTATAATCATTCATGAATGGTTAATCATTTATAATGAATCTCATCGCGTCGTGGAGACGGTAGTCCGTACGTACGCACGAGCGATGATATCGTTCCCATGGTCATTGAATTGTGGTGAAGTGTTTGTATAAAATTTCAGTATCGATATTACTTAATAATAATCATATATAGTTACTCATTACACCATTATACCCATCCAATTAAGGTGGTGGCGGAAAATAGATTACACCACGGCGTGGAGACGGTATTCCGTACGTACGCACGCGCGGTGATTTCCTTTTTCTGTAGGATGGATAGAAGGTTAATTAGAGTTGTTTCATATTTATAATAACATATCAGTATATAAGAAATACTTATGTTATTACTTTATCATGAAACAACTAAATAAGAATAAGTAGAAGAAGAAAGAAATTGAAAAGATCGGTAATGGATATTACCTCTTCTTTGGAACGCCTCTTTGAATCCTCCACCTAGGAAACTAAGATTGGTCTTTGAAGAAGACCCGGACCTCTAGGATTATTCTAGGGAAGTGGAGAAGGGATTTTGTCAGGGGTTGGCCGAGCATGAGTGCTAAATTTGGTGTGAGGAGGAGGGGGAGGAGGTCCCTTTTATAAGGGAGGAGAGGGGCACCTTAGGAATATCTCAAAATATTATTTTATATTAAAGTCAAAATCGGTTAATAAGGGTTCCAAAGGGTCTTATTTCGAAGCTAAAGTGGGGATGGGTCGAAATCATATCATCCAATAGGATTTAGACAAGTTTAGGTTATTATTTTAACCTTATCAATTAGATTTAACTCTAAGTTAAATAATTTAACTTTTACCGTGTCTTTTTGTTTTCTTTCACTATATGGTTTATACAATTACTATAACATGCCAAACGAACCCCAAATTGTTTATTATTAATATATATATCCTTATCTAAGTCATTTGGCCAAACCTTAGATTATTAGGAATAAAATAACAATTAATAATATAATATTTTATTTAAAAACTATTTTGTGTCAATTTTGACACTATTTGATATATGATTTTTGTGAAAGTCATAACAGAATTATATGTTTGAACCAAGTGGATTAAATCAACACTAATATATCATAGTAACCTAGAAAATTATTTTAATTCATAAAAAGTCTTAAATTACATTTATTTTGGTAATTATAATATCAATTATGTCAATATTTCATTAATAAGATAATTACTGCGTCATCTTTGTGTCATAAATAAATTAACTTATTTGATGTCTAAAAATTACAAATAAAATACCAGTATGTAGAAAATATTTTTATCTTTCTAATGAATATTTTCAATCGAATTTATCTTATGTATAACGCTATATTAAAAATGATATAGTAAATAAACTTTGATTTTAACTCTTTTAACTCTTCTTTGAATTAAATAATAATAAATGTCCTAATCTAATCCAAGTGGGCCTAAATGATAATATTTTACACTTAAGGTTGTTTTTGGTCGATATACACTTGTCCAATAGGATTAGGACATGTGTTATGGTAATAATAATATCATTTTTACCCTTAATTACCCTATTTACTTTTAACCGTGGTAAATAAAAGTAAAAAGTTACTATTCACCAAAAATTATTTTCATCTCATTGAACCACATTTTACTTACTGACATCAACCGTGTCTCTCGGATTTTTGAAATTCAATTCACAGAAGCGGTAAAATTAAGATTTATGAAAAATTTAATTTTTTTTAACTACCACTTAGTAGTTTCACTATTCATCAAAAATTGAAGTTTTTCAGAAAAATGCCAAAATTTCACCCTAAGCTATAATTGATATTCTGAATTAAAAAATGATTTCTATTTTACAAAATTCCCAACATGTAAGTTGCATTAATTAATTTTATAATTAATTTCTGTTGTCACAACAAATAGCGTGTTTTTAAGAGATAATAACTATCAAAAGATTAACACTTGTTTAAGTCTGGTGTAAATGTGAAATTACATCCAATGACCAATATTGTATTGAATTGTAAAAATATATTCTAAATATACTTTAAAACCACTCAAATTAATAATTTATCACTATTAATTATTTCGATTAAAAAAGTTTTTTTAATTAAAATTTAGTAATTTTCACTATTCGTCAGAAAATAAAAGTTATCCGAAAAGTACCCAAATTTCACCATAGGCTAAATTCGATACTCCGAATCCAAAAATGAAGTCCATTTTGAAAAATAAGATTTACAGAATTTCAAAAAGTGGTTATTACTATTCATAACAGCTAGTTTAAATAATATTTTAATAGCATATCGTTGTTTAGTGAAACTCGGTATTGCGTACTACACACGCTATAGAGGAAGGTCGCGATTGCGTGTAATGCAAGGCAAGTCAAGGATGTGTGTTGTGCAAGCTCCTTTTGGTGTAGCGTACAACACAAGACATTAAGAAAATTAAAAAGAATATTTTTCATAAAATCTCGGGCTGTTACATTAGGTATGTGATATATGAGAATACCAACATGGATGACTAGAATTAAAAGAGATAGAATGACCTATTAATGAAGATAATTACACAGTTGTTGAACCCTTCTATTTACAAACCTGTGATGACCTATGTGGTGGACCTGGGTGAGTAACCTCTATGGTGGACCTGGGAAGGTACCTGCATGGATATGTTGTACGGTTGACTGGTGTGAATGATATCTGGGGCCAAACTAAGTTGTTAGGAAATGCACCCCATTATAGAGAGTAGATAGTATTAATGTTATTAAGACCCAAAAGTGAAGTCCAATGAGCGGATGGTCAATCAGTGTTAATATTTCTATCCAAATTTGGATAATAACATACTTTTCTAATAAAATACAATACTACTAGGGGAGGGGTAGAGGAGTATTTTTTGAGTAAATCTTGATTACATGTTGTCAATATTTCTTAATATAAATCTAGTCTTGTATATAAGGAATGAAAATGAATGAAAGGTTCCAATTAACCTGAGTATACCTGAGTGATGCTACCCAAAGACACCCAATTTGTGATATTTGATCCACTTTCATGGTGGATAATTTTCTTGCATGACTAGTCACTATGAAACATATATGTGGAACTCTTACCTCGCATATGTCCAACATATGTGGATCATTCAATGATGAATCACCTACCTAGAAGACTAGAATGATCTAATTTAAACATACACTTGTGTGGTAACCTCATTCCTTCTAGGTCTCAAATTTTCTTATCAATGTTTCCCTTGATCTCCTTGTTTTAATGTAGTAGAGGATGAAAATGTAGATTAATGTTCTTGTGGCCGTAATTCCACATATATAAAACATTTCAACCCCTAATAAACATGAAACACGAATAAACTACTATTGAATTATGACATCATTGGGAGATGATTTTCTATGAAAGGAAGACTATTGTGTTCAACTATCATCTTTAGGATGAATTCATTGAGTTTCTCTTTGATTACGCCGATACATGGATTTCATCATATCATTGGGATTTTTTATTCATGTATGTTATCTTATTTAATATTTAATATCCTTTGATTAAGGGTAAATGTTTAACTAATAAATCCTCTAAAAGGCATGTCATAGTTTAGGTTCTAATATCCTAAAAAAGTGTGTGTGGAATATATCCTTTTCTCCTAGAGATGTGCATGTTTAGAAAGGGATCACACTATGGTTGTCCTGTCCACATTGATGATAAGATTCCTCACCCATAGTTGAATGTTTGGATCATATAATTATGTCAAGAAGACTCATTATTCTTCGAAACAATATGGTATATTGCTGGTTAATTCATAAAAAATATATTTGATGGCCACATGTTCTAGAAAAACAAGATATCTATGTACTATATTGTGGATTTATAAATCAATTTTTAATTTTTTATTCATAAATTTCATATTAAATATATATTATACTATATATACTGATTATAAAACAAAACCTCTAAATAATGGATGAATATCATAGTATTGTAAATGACGATTCCACCACTGATTTTAGGGTTCCCATAACATTCATAGTGAAAACCATGTAGGATCCAAGAATTCATTATGGGGTACCTCAAATATCTATAGATGAGAAGTCAGACACTCTTATGGAATATAAGGATATTATTATACAAATTTATACATTGTAATGATTTACCCAGGACTCCATTAATCATTTGTCTTTTTCTCATTGTTTGCTGAAATATTTGTATAATGAATCATCGATATGATATATGTAGTGGTCATATACCATTAGTATGTTTTTGGTTCATCATTTTGGGATGTAATTGAAGGGGAGATTGATGATGGAAACTGCCTTCTTGGAAAGATGTGATATATATTGTACAATGTGAATATATTAATTAGGCATTTCCACTACCTGTGGGTTTTCTGTATTTGGTATGATTAGACTATTCATTATCATTAAACCATCATAGTTGGAGGGCCAACACATTAGACACACATATGATTCATGATGTGATAGGAAAACAAATTGTATATTTCCTTTCGCTATGAATTTTTATGATTATGCATACCTAAATAATAAATCTTGGGATTCCTAAATTCATAATCATGCTCCTCAATGATTTATGGGGAACAACATGAAGATACTATTACTGATGTACCATATAATGATCAAATTCTTTCTATTGAAATGGTTATACCAACTTTTGAGGAGGAAAGAATGTTTGATGACTCATCAATATAGAATTTATCACCTTTTTAAAATAGGTAGATATAAATTATAGGGACATGATTTATGTTTTATACATTTTCTGAATCCTCACATGCCATGGAAGACATTTTGGAGGATTTTGGTACGCGCACTCAATAAAAAAATTGCATAGTCTAAATCCGTATTGGAGAAATCAATGGTTTCCCATAAATCTCTTCAACATGGCTTATAACTTTTGGATTTTTCCCATACACTATCAATAAGGAAGCATCAATAAAGATAATTATGGATTAGGTGTTATAAAGGTCAAAGTGGGAGATGAATGTTCCCCATAATTCCACGAATGCATGGATATATCTGTAGCTTATGACACTATCATAATTGAAAATGGGGTTCCTAAATGAGGACATATTAAAGGTGTTTCATTTATGGGTTTAATAGACTCTGTTTAATACTATGTTTCCATAATGAAGGGTGAGGGTTTTTATTTCCACCTGAGTTCATATTTACTATTTGGATATATATTTGCTAACACTATATTTATAGAATGATAATTAAATATATATCTCCCTATTATTGAATATAAAATTACTACATTCATGGTTCTAGAGGAATTAACTTTGTACTATCCAAGTGTCCTTATTCAGAAGAAGTTACTATTTTCTCAGAGTGAAATAGATATAAAGAATTAAATCCTTGATTATTATCGTAGTATACACTATCTTCCAAAGAAGAGTATATTTATGACGATCTATGAACACTAAGTGATGAGGATTATTTTCATCTTCATCTACTGGAATACTACATCACTCTCTAAGGTATCCAGATATTTGATTATCAGATGGTACAGGCCATTATAATTCAAATTATTCAATCTTTGGGTAAAGATGATCCCATTGGGGATTCTTTCCCAAATAAAAACTACAAGATTTTGTTTTTAATTCATCATGCTACGACATTATAAAAATAAACCCCATACTATGTCTTGGAATATGTTCAATTTTCATATACTGTGATAGATGAATCCTAAATAAGTATAATCGAATTAGAACTAGATTGTTCTAGAGAGATGGTAGTAGATCACTGAATACATCAATTAGATTTGATGTTAAAGGAAAAAGGAAGTTATTAATGAGGAACACCAAACCTTTATTGTGGAAAAAGATATCAAATTAAAAGTATAATATCACTACATCATTATAGAGTGATAAAATCCCTTAGTGATGATTAATCCTCTACAGAGGGTGAAATGGAATATTGTGTTTTTAAAAGATAGAGACTCCCATATAGAATCTCCTCTAAGGTTTTCTATGAATAAATATATATATTTAGATTAATCTCATTTATACTTATCCTGTTCAATTATTGAGTGTTATTTTAAAATAATATGTAATAGTTTGAATAATAATATCAAGATAACGTAGATCGTTCAACCACAAAAATATAAAAAAAACAACATCAAAATGATTTCATGGATACTCAATTACAGAAGATTTTATTCTCGAAATGTCCCACGTTTGGGAATTTTTGTAAAATTATATGAATATAATATAATAGTAAGTATATCTAGATTGATGATCTCATATCAAAATGTTCGGAATGACTTCATGGATGTTTCTTAAAAAATATTAACCGATCAAATGAATTTACTAACATCATCTATGTATAGATTCCTTGTAAAAAAAATTACTATTGTAGGGGAATAATTGTGTACTTCACAAATAGTAATTAATTTTTCTAATCATATTTATTTTAAATTTTCCAATTCATGAAATTGAAAATAATTAGTGGTAATTAATATAACATTTTTTATTCCTCTCATGGAGCTTCATTGAACATAAATTGTGCCTTTTAATTTTTAAGTGCCTTTTTTCCTAGAAAATTGTAAGTGTGTTTCTAGTGAGAAGAGATTTGGAATTTTACAGGAAATCACATCTAAATACATTAACCTAGTAAGATATATGCCTCATTCAATTGGTAGTTCATTATTATGAACGATGGACCAATGATTTATAGTTTTGTAGACACAATAGCATTGACCAATTGTTTCTAGAAAATGTGTTCATATAACATAAACCAATGGTTGATGTAGAATATTGTTGAAAAACATTCACTAATGTATAATACGGTTTAATGTATCATATCTTTGAAAAATAATTGTTTTCCTAAAAATTTGGTATGATAAAAAAGTGCAAAATATTAATTGTATTGAATACTATTGAATATTTATATTATAAAATTGGTAAATCATAACCCTTTGAATGTATGGATACATTTAAATTGATGAGTAGAAAGGGAAAAATATCTTTTATTAATAGAAAAAATCTATTCAATGCCTAGTAAATGGAGATGGTTGGGAGTGGTATCTTTATTACCAAATTTAATCCAGGAATATGCAATGGGGTTTTGATGGGACATTCATCACGGAAGAAAAATTACGATAGAGGTCTCCTCACATGATTAGTGGAAGTCATTTATATTCCCTGTCAAATCAGAAAAGGGAATATATAGATCAATCAAACAACTTTTCCAATTTTTTTACTAAAGATAGATCCAAGAGGATAGAACTAATCATCGATTATGGATTACAAGATATGTGAATTTATATAATGAACTTCATCGTGTTGAATTATAAATCCATGATATGATGGGGTTTTATAGGGAAAATTAATATTTTATAATGGTTCACACCCCTTAATAATGGCATAATTATGTATTGAAGATTTATATAAGGTATGAATATGTCATTTAAAACCAATACCAAAAAGTTTCACCAAATTGTTTTTCAATGTTAAAAGACTAGTAAAATGAGATTAATAAACTATATTAGTAATTATTAGTAAGGAATTTTATAACACCTCCCAAAAAATTGGGGGGAATATTTTAAATCAAAACATGAAACTCTTGAATCTAAAGTATATTTTCATAAATAATATGTAATGTATAACAACATATCATATTCCAAAAACAGGTTTCATTGTTATTTTTTGTAGTAATATAGAAATAAGTTGATTTCATATCTATGATGAAGATGTTTCTGGATGATAGGTCATGTAAGGAAAGAATATATACCACCATGTTGGGAGTGTAGTTTGTATAATGATAATAATAGTTTCTATTGGAGTTGGATTCTAATATCATATATATCAATGAAGGATTTATGGAAATTCATGTTTTTCAGGAAATAATGTTTTATTATTGAAAATAATATGGTTATATTTCATGATATATTCATTTATGTTTCATGTATAGTACATGAAAATTTGTTTTTAGAATAATTGAATGACGAATTTAGATAGGTTTTCACTCTGATTTAGTGATTGTGATATAGTGAAGATTATTTTATTGAACATCACATGTCATTAATAATAAATTCATTGAATGGATCTATGGTTGATCCTGAGTAATTTTCAACCTATCACTCATTTTAAAATCCAAATAAGAATCACGATACAAATAGATCCTTATAAGATACTCCACACATAGTTCTGTCTCATATCTAGTGACTATTTAATATTTTTAAAAATATATGATTAGACTATAATAGGGAATTCAAGCATAAATCTATATATCATTTATGTGAAAATCCATCAACTAATAGTAATTGGAAATCCCCCCTACCGAATCTAACTCATATGTAGAGAAAGAAGAATTTTATTCAAAGAATGAGCCTGTCAATAATAGACCGTTAATAAGAATATAATGTCTATATTTGAATTATACACCTTCATTAGAGATTTTATCATATTCAAATTAAGATTATGATTCCAATATCTATTTTAGAGTACCTATAGATCTTTATGTGTTCCATGGTGATGGGAATCAATCCTAAATGAAATTATTTTATATAAAATCCCACACTACATTTTTGTAGCACATATTTGAGAGGGTAATTTTATATTTTTTTAAAGAATAAGTTTGTTTCTAGAAAATTATACATTGATCTTTCTCCAATATAATGGAGAAGGATTCCATAGTGAAATAGCCATCCTGATTAGATTACACTTATTTGGGAATAAATTCAATTTTTTTGTTTAATGTTATGAAGTAAGAACTATTGGTACGTAGTTTAATGATATGTGAAAATAATTTTGTCATACGGTTTTACATTGTGTTAGTAAAATATTTTTTTGGTAGTTTGACATCATGAATAGAAGACTATTGAGTTACAATGTTTTACTTTATTTATCCAAGAGTTTTCTATATCATTAGCATTTTAAAAATATTTTATTTAAAAAAACTAAGTGATATTTGAGTGATGCATTCAAATTTAATTAAGGAAAAGAAGTAAAGTACATTAGAATTGGGCTTGTGGATGATATATGATCGAGCCCACTTTGGCTTACTTTTTCATGGATATATCCCATGTTTCAATTGATTTCATATAGAAAATTACAATTATTTTTATAGGAATGAACATAAGTGAACTTTCATGTCGAAAAAATGTTGTAATAAGTTTTAGTGAACCTAGAGATTGTGTATATTATATTTCATTTTCTCATTAATCTCTTAAAAATCATCTACCACCTTATGACATTTATCTTCTAATGGTTAAATATATAGAAAATGTAAATGTACGGAGAATGTAATTAGATATCTATGGGTATAATTGATGTTATATCATATATCAGAGAACATGAGGTTCATTATGATACCATTATGATTGTCATGAGATATTCCCACAAATCATGAAAACTCATTTACGGTAATTATTTTATATCCCTATCCAATATATTTTGGAGTAGTTTGGAATGTTATGTTTATTGTTCTACTGATGTACTTATTACTTCATCGTATCTGGATGAGGGGTATAAAAAATGATATATTTTTAATTATGGTTTTTTATTCCAATACAGTTAATTTTAGTGCTATTATCCATCAATATTCATATGGGAAACCATGTTTAGTAAAAACATTATATTCACAAAATGTATTATACAATTTTTTCCAATATCATTGATGAATATAGACTCATTCCACATGGTAATGTTTTGGGTGTTAGTATAGATATTCATCAATATTTTTTCTATTGTTGGGGGATATGTACCCCTGAAATATATTCCCTATATATAAAATAACAATGGATATTATTTGGTATACAATAATTAAATTGAATGATGGTTGAAGTTCGAATGTATATATGAGGAAGTACAAATATTTGTGATCTCCATGATTTCTTTTATTTATGGATGCAAATATTCATGTACCTTGATGTTAAGGGAAATATTGATCCTCGATTATTGAAAACCCCAAGTACCAACATTTGATTCTTGTATAATAGAAAATGTTTCTAATCCATCAATAAATGTGAGGATAAATTTATCAACACCTCATTTATAGTTTTCATTTGTAAAATTAGGTATGTTTTAAATGGTCAAATTGACCTCCAATCATCATTTTTCCCATTTTATTTATTTAAATAACACATGAATCTTATTTTGAACGTTTTCCAATAATTGTAAATCAATCAATTTAAAAACTTATCTTATTTGTGAGTGGAACGTATCTCATTTATATATTATATGTGGTTTCATATGAATGGAGACAAAATTAAACAATATTAAATAGTGATTATTGTTTTAACCTTGTTTAGATCTTCAAATGCTATTGACATGATTGTCAATAAGACTTTTGAAAAATTATATGAGTGTGGGATATGGGATGGTATTATCCATGAGGGGAATTATATTATTAATCATGATATATATTCGATAAAAAGGAAAAAGATACCACATTTTAATATCATATTCACCATTATTTTTCTTTATTTTAATCTTTAAATATCATTTGTTCTTTCTTTTGGTCTACCAGTATTTGCATCACCAATTGTCACCAAAATTAGAGCCTTGGTATTCTAGATAATGTTTTGTGAATCCTTATGAAAATTGGAAAAAATAAAGAAAACATACAATGGATAATGTGATAATGTTGACTTATAAACCAATTCTATTGAGTTTGGGTGTTCCTCCATTTTTTATGTCATTTTTCTTGAATTTTATTTAATGTTAATGTCTCATGATTATGTTGTTCATGAATAAATTTAAATTTTTCAACATGAAACTAGGTGTCCAATAGGTTTCATTCCACATAATGGGGTATCAACAAAAAAGATACTATTTCTTGTCCTATTATTTTCATTTATAAAACAAATATTAGGTATACCAACCCCACAAAAATCGAAAATCAGTCCAAAAATATAGTCATCATAGGATGGTTCAAGATATATCATAGTCCATCCTTATGAGATAAAAACTCAGCCTCACAAAATTATATGTAGAACCTATATTTCAATTATAAAACATTAGAGCATGGTAATTATTCTCCACATTGATTTATCACATGATATAACCAAGAATAGTTATTATGAGATAATAGATACTATTTTCTTTCCCTATATACTTCATCAAAACAAGAAAGGTGAAAACATGACTGCTCCAACGTTATCACACAAAAAATGAGTTACTTCAATATCACTATTTGAATCAGTATTATTGTATTGAAATGATATTTCATTAAACTATAAATTATTCATAATAATAATTTTCCACATTTATATGGATCCCTTGTTAGTTTTTTTGGTTAAGGGTAAACACTTACCATTGTTATTTTCAATGATTAATATGATGTAAGAGTTGTTTTTATGAAGTCCTCTCAACATAATTTTAGTTTTAGTGGTTACATGTCGTAGATTGACATGTTAAACTCAGGATCAAATATAATTTAAAAATTTCATACTTGATGTTTTGATACATATTAAGTTAACCCTATAATAATATTAGAAGACATTAATATTCATTTGATATCAATGTATATTATTAAATAAATCTTCAGGATTTGTATTAGGATTAGCAGGAACACAAGATTTCATTGCTAGATCATTGATGTATCATTCAATGGTGTTACCAATGAATTGTTTCAAAATGTTTTTCTAGAAATTTTTATATGTGGTTCTGACATTATTAAAACCAACAAGAATTACTCGAGAGTAAAATATTTCGTTTGGTTCATTAAAATATTTTCCTTCATCATAAACCAGAGCCATACGTGTTTGATAGTATCCCACGTCCTGATCTAAAAAAGAAATAGATTGATAGCTGATTGATTCACCTATCAAAATAACCATAATTGGTGCTCGTAAATAAACTTTCAAACAATTATGATTTAGATTGCTGATGTCGACTCAAAATTTGATATTCATGAACATCATTTTTTAATTTTAATTGAGTGGAATTCAAATATCAAAAATATCGAATCAATTTTGATTTTATAATATTATAATCAAATGAATCAACATTAGAATAGTTTTTATTATTTATTCTTCTAAATGACTACTTATGTCCTTGGTGATCAATTGAAAGGCCTATTTGGTGGGGGGATACAACTTGATCAAGACCTATAATTTAATTTATAAATTTAATAAAAAAGGTATCCATTATATTTTGGAATAATGGTATACAAATCATGTAATTTGGGAGAAATTGTATAAATAATATGATTTTATTAACCATATTCTAGGGTTACTAGATATTTTTTTATAGGGTCATCAATAGTGCTTCAGACCCCCTCTTCAAATTATTGAAGGGTGTCTCAAAAATACTCTTGTTATTCTTTATTCACATAAATTTTAGGAGAAGCATGCGATCAATTGGAATAATCCTAACTAAAATTGGATAAGGTGAGGTTATTTCTGCTCTAAATATATTTTTAGGATGCTTCTCGAGATTTTATGTGCATCACTATACAAAAATACATTAATGGGATCCCTAGTGGACTATCTCTATCATACCCATTAAATTTCAATAATGAAATAATATATGTTTAAATCTCGATCTTTTTAAGATTATCTATGGGTGTATCAACTATATATTATAAATATGAGAGACTCCACTGATTCAGTTGATGAAACATTGGTGTATTATAGCTCTATGAAAAAATGAGTAGATTTTTAATATTGGAAAATTACTCTATTTTGAGGAGGAGATACTTCTTCCATATTTAATTTTGATGATGTTATTGATATCATAATAATTGATGAATACTATCCAAATTCTAATCATAGTCTCATAATTTTATTTAGTGATTGTATATATTCATCTCTAGGATATTTAATTAGGTTTTCTATGGTCATTTACAAACCATTGGGAGCATTAACCCAAATAAATCAGTAACTATATGATTTTACCTCTCATTGGTATAGTACTTCATCAATATATTTTCGTCTAAATGACATAAATGACTCCATATACTAGTTAAGTACTCGATCCATCCATCAAAATATTATTTAATAAATTTACGATATGATGTGGGAAATTCCGCGTTTCTGAAGAAACCATGTTCCGTCTAAGAGAATGTTTAAAGTACTATCCTGAAGAAGAAGAAGAATGAAATCAATTTTAGAGATGGTTTCTCAAAATAAGGATTTACTTCTTGATTTATCAAATTAGTTTTTTCATTTTATAATCATATCCTTGAAAGGATAATTTAGAGAGGGGAAATTACCTTCATTGTATCCTTACTAATAGAGTCCCTAGAAAAAAAATATTTTGATTCTAGGGATATTTTCAATTAATGTTCATCAAGTATCAATGTAAAAAAAATTTATATATATAAATTTGTAATATGTGTCCCTGTATATTAGTTAACTTGAGATTCTATATGAAGTATATAATATCATTAATCATTGTGGAATATATCATATATTGATACATATTAAAGGCAATGACCTTATATTTTAACTCTTGAGGGTGTAATGAGGCCTCCATAAGTACATCTAGGATCTCTTTTGGTAAATTAAGTGTATCTAAAATTAAAAAAAAATTCAAGAACCAAAACAAACTACATTAAAAATTCATATTGTTTAGATAAAGTTTAGCACTTCAAATCATGTGGTTCCATATTCTCATATGAATTTTCCTTAGCATTTGAAATGCTTGTGGTAAATGGGTTAGGAATATAAAAATATCATATCAAAAAGGTATCTCAGATTGATTTACTCAACCTAGTCTTCCCAATTTAGTAGGTTGATCTAAAGGTTTCAAAATCTGTTTTCAACCATATAAAATAACTTTTTTTATGAATATGAAATTTATTGGTGGAATCACTATGTTAGTTTTGGGATTAACAGGGTTCATTCCCAAAATTTAAATCCACATATATAGATTTTTCACTAATATGTCAAGGATATTGGTTCTTCAATGACTGCATATTACCTTATTTCCTTAACATCTTTGGACTATCCTCTAGTTTAGTAGTCAGGTCTAGGGAATATAGATTCCTATTCAAACTCAATATTATACAATGTGACTATTAAATTAATCATGCTTACAAAACTCATGATAATATTTTCATAAAATGTGTATTCTATTATTTGTTGTGGTTCCCGGTCTCTCTATAATGAATGCATGAAATTTTACAGGGTGGGGATAAGAATGGTAACTTTTATGGGATTAAATTATAATATTTTAATCACTCCTTACATCCTCAGATTACTTTTAGAGGACTATATCATTGAATTTTGTTGTTTCATAAACATTTTCATTCCATAAAAAAAGAAAATTTGTGCCTGTAAATAATTAAAAATTGCTTCTTGATGATATCATTATCTAGATCAATAACCATTCAAGTAATCCAATCATTAATCTTATGTAGAAACTAATCATTTCTTATTCATAACTATATTATTATTTTGGATTATTAGAAACCTAATGCAGTAATGTTCGTGGCTTGGATGACTCCAATTATCTTAAATCAACCATATTCTAGAGGATGTTGATAAAAAACCAAGCACTCTAATATGGTATGACCCAATATTATGTGAAATGTGACATAATATGTGTAATGAATGGGGCCAACTAGATATAAAATTATATTCTTCAATAATTTCTAAAAACATTATACTATCTTTGCAATGAAGTAGCAATGTACATACTCATATCGGAAGTGGCAAACAATATTCATATATTCTTTATACAGTGGGTACTTAAGCACTTTTCTCCCATCCAAACTGGGTGATTACTATTATTATGACTATTGTTGTGGTTTTCTTACATTATATTAAGGTACATAGTTTTTGAGTTATTATAATGGTTTGGTAAAGTATGATAGTTGAGGTTTTTCACTCTGAGTTATTTTTTCCTTGTACTACTGATGATGGATGAGACCTAGATTTTTCTCTCAGGATAGAGTCTTATATTATATATAAAACACTAAAAAGTGATTATAATTTAGGTGGATATTTCACTAGAATGAGTGACGTGTTTGAATTTTCATGGATGTTTCAAATTTTTAGATCCAAAAACTATTATTGGGATAGTTATATATTAAATGTGTATGTAAAATTTTTCCACCAAGTGATAAAGCCCAAGAATCTCCAACACTTATTTTGGATACAATTTATTAAATCATTAATTATTTTATTTTATTTCATATTGATTAATATGTAATTAAATTAATAAAATTTATCTTGTAATTCATTAATTGAATAGTATAGAATTCAGTTATAAAAGAAAAAGAAACTCTCACCATCTACAATATAGGGAATTTGAGTTTGGTTTCGTCAATCTACTTGAGGGTCCCCATTATATGATCCCACTAAGATAAAAAAGTCATGATTTTATGCTTTAGATCACTATTTAAATTGAAATATCTGAAGGTATGATTCCCAAAATACTGTAGGTGAAGAGTTTTAACATCCCATTTTAGGTTTGGAGTATTCTATAAAAACAATATAGCACATAACAATTCTATATAGTCTTCTCCGGATATTAATAAATCTGTAATTTAAATGAGTTCATATTGAATAATGGGTTCATATATTATGGGTGGATTTCAAATTTGGGGAAAATAAGGAAATAAAGGTTTGGTAAGACTACCTGTATTTATATATGATAACAAGCATTGGATGACTTAGGGTAGTTTTCCTGACTTCATGATTTGTACTTACCTAATGGAGGCTACTTTTAATATCCTTCCACCACTGGACCTATGTATTTTTCATCTAGATATTATATTAATAGGGTGAACTTGAGCTACATCTCTTCTAATGAAATTTTATTTTTATTATAGGGTACTTTTATTAAGATTAATATTTTGTTCTACCTAGAGAATAGACTGAACAAGTATATTTCCTCATAGAAACAAAGAGTTTAGTATATTCAAGTTTTTTATTTGTTTTTTATACTATGTAAATTATTTCCCAATCAAAGGTGGTTCAACATATACCGAGAATGTTTGGGATGTAGTGCATTATTTGACATTTTATTGGTTTGAATCTCATTAGAATGTTGGTAGAATAGAAACATATGTTGCTAAAAAATTCCTACATTCATTAGATTTATATTATGAAAAAATTCATCATGTAATTTTACTAGGTTCCATAATTAAACATTAAAAACCCTCATATTACTCCCCTTCTCTATAATATTTATCTATATAAATTTTAACGCCAATGCTGATGACATTAATAACACATAGTTTAATATTTTTTTCACATAACATTCATAACTATAAGAGTGTTGATCAACAATGGAACATCTATTGAGTGATATGTCATGATCTTCCAAATAATTCCCTAAATTGATGTATATCATTATCTTGTGGACTCTATGAGGAAAAATATATTCATGTATTCATTATCTGTAAGCTTCATTACAATAGTTTTTCTATATATTTTCTCCAGAAAACTTTTTTATATGTGTTCCCAATGAGTAATATTTGACATTGGATATGAAAAAATAAAGAAAACATCTCATGAAATAAATCATAAATGATAAAAAATGGATATCATTGCGGATGGATAAGGATATGGTAAATATTCCCCAAAACCAATAGGACCCTTCCTAGTTGAATATATTCATGATTAAATGTAAATTCAATAACCATGATGGAAGCAATTATATATAAAATTCCACAAACCAAGTAGGAATGGTATGATCCAAGATATCTACTAGTACATTTGTTGTTATGGATATATTAATTGTTAAAATTGTTTCCCAAAAAAGAGATTGATATAAATCATGTTCTGAATGTGATATGCTTTCTACCAGAGGTACTTATGCGACTTCATGTTTTTCTCCTCTGAAAAACTTTCTATGCCCAATATTTCTAAATTCATGATGCACGAGTCTTATCATGGTCCTGACTCATTGATTTTTAAAATTTTGATAGTCGATCATGGATGATACAAATAAATTATACCATCTATTTTTGATATATCATGATTTATGGAGTCATACCAAAGAAGTTATATTGCAGGATACCATATTTGATGTAATTTTCTGGTAGGGATGTTAGGTGAAATGAAATGTTTCATATTATTTCTATCTTATGATGTTTACATTTAATATAGAATTATTAATCAAATAATAATGACTCCTAAGATCATCAAGGCATGCATAATAAATATTTTCAATTTTATTTCCCTATTTTTGATATTTTATGACTGAAGGAGATGGTTTGAAAATATATATGTGATTTCCTTCTATTTTAAAGGCATGATTTTTAAATCCCTTAAATGAAAAAAAACATATCATTTAAATTATGAAGGGTCATCCATCGATTTATATGAATATGGTTTATGAATTCATTGGAATGAATTTTTTAAATGATGATGTATGGGTGTCTAGAGTCCAAAACATGAATATTATATTATATTTTTGAGGATTGTTTTCTAACTATTGATTTGATCTCTATACATTTCATTAGAGCATCAATCACATACACAAAATAAAAAATAATTATATTTTCACTATTATGTAAATATATTTTATTAAGAATATATCATTATTGTGGTTTTCCATTTTCCATTCAAGGATATACAATTGCATCAGGCTTTCATTAGGATGAGTTATAATGTAGAATATTTGTTAAATTCCCTGATTTTTGGATGACTGCATATTCTCATGTGACTTATCATATGATTTTATTCTCAAATATTTCTATAAAATTGAATAAACATATTGATGAAATAAAGTATCACTATACAAAGGGCCTCTGTAGTGACTACCATCATAGAGAGTTCTACCACCATGGATCAATAACCATCTATGGGGATAAATTCTATGGTATATGCATTGATAATGTCTTGGAGGTAGTAAATAGAAAATATGAGGTAAATATATTCATTTTAGGGACTAAATAACACCATCCTGAAAAAGAGATGGACTATGGGCCTACATCTGAACAACTCTTTTGGAGTCAATATGGTGTTTTAACTCCTTATTTATTATTGTTAATTAATGAAAAGATTTTTGGAGTTATAACAGAATGTTCTAGCATGTTTTCTCAGTGAGGGAAGGGATGTCTTCCTACTCAAATGTTTCTCTTATAGTGCATTTATTGGTTTCTTATGTGAAAATGTAGACTCATTAACACTCTCGATTTTGGACAGTTTTCTCCCCTTTAATTGATTTCATATGTTCTTGAGTCCTACTGACAACATACGAGGCCATTTGGTAGCAATAAATAGTGGTATTTGAGGGGGTTCTAAGAAATGATGTCGAAAATGTCTATTATAAAAATGTAACTTCTTGGATGAATGATTTTTTATGGTGATTTATCAGATACGTTCATGTTCCACCTAATTATGATAATAAATTTTCATGCTTATGTGTTCCATGGAGAAGATCTGAAAATGTATTATGTTGAGGAAACGTGATATTTACTTATTTATAACTAATTATTTTGGGGAATAATGATTTTGGGAATTGATTTCCTAAAGGGATTTAAAGATACAATATAATTCCATGATAGTACAATTCACCTTTTACTCTAGAATTACTTTATTTTCCACCTAGTATTGAAGACATTGGGTGGGAGGAAATTAACCCTAGTTAACTAAGGAACCATATTGTACAACTGATGATGTGTATTTACATATTTATTGGTAGTAATACATTTGGATTAAATAGAGATACAATGTTTGTTTCAATTGGGATGAAATAAAATCAATAAAAATAATCTCAACAATGTCACATGTAAAAATGCACTTGCATGACATACTACATTAATGGATCCATGTTTGGGAATCATAGATATTTTTGTTATTGAAGGATTTACATTTGGAGAAAATATTTTATTTAAAACAAATTTATATGGGTTTCAATCACATAATTGGAAACAACTAATGAATCCCACAACTCTTATTATCTATGCTCATACATTCCAGTGTCATATGGTTATTATGGGTATTTTACCATTGATTCTAAAGAACTCACAATTGTAAAGGGAATGAGAGTTTATGATCATAAAACACCATTAGGGTAATTATTTCCAATTTTAGGAATCCCCTAAACATTATAGTTATTTTTTATTCCTTCACAATTTTTATTTGGGGAATGGCCACACCCCCATGTTTGAAATCTATTACAAACTTTTATCGACATGAACCTTACTTTTATATCAAACTTTCAATGTCAATGGAACCATATGTATGTATAATAGGTTTTATATTATTGGTCATTATTTCATAGTGATGTTTCATACCCTAAACATTAAAAGAGGATCATTATGATTTATTGTGTATTTTTCACACAACAATGAGCTCAAATTACCAATAATATATATGAAAAAAATAATATATCCACAAAATTGGTTGACATGAAGATTAATAAATATATTATGAAATATCTATATATATAAATTTACAATTTCATATTAAATTATTGAATATTCTTAGTAAATAATCTATTAAATGTCAGTAATATATTTTTAATCTTCAAAAATCTGCTTTCTTCATAAATGTTTTTATTAATTTTTGTGAGAAAATTTATTATAAATTAATATAAAACATTAATAAAATATTTCATAATGTGAATATAATTTTTGAAATTATCTCATAAAAATTACATATGAGTTAAAATTTGCGATAATTCAAATGATATTTATTTTCTAGTTAAAAATTAAAAATAATGTTTTTATTTGTAAAATTATTATTTATATCCAATAAATTAGTAATAGTTATATTCACATTATTGCATAATTTTTTTCATTTAAAATAATTTTTTATTTATAAATAATCCTTTTAATTAATTATTTTATTACTAAACTAAATTTTATTATATGTTTTTTTTGGATTAAATAATGTTTTCTTTCTGAAAATAGTTTGAAACTGAAAATTGTGTCTCTATTTTATTTAAATTTTGTAAAAACTAATAAGGAATTATTTGAATTAAATTTTTATATTATATATACTATAAAAAATTTTAATTTCCTATATTTTTTATTACAGTACATAGAGTTAAAATAATTTCAGCATATCCTTGAAAAATACATATCATGGAAACTCTATTTTTTAACATGTCTATGTTGTTAGATTTAAATTAATTGTACAACTCCATTGAATTTAATTTAAATAATAGATTCAATATTTTGAATAATAATAATTTATATTATATAATATGGTCAACTTAATTATGGGTTTTAATGAATAGTTAAAATAGTATAAATAATTTAATATATTTTTAGGTGAAGAATTGTTTAGCTAGTGGTTAACTAAAATGACCAGTGCTAAAATACTATAAAAAATCATAAAATCATTTTTTTTGTACATATTTATACCATAAAATTTCTCAGTATTTGGAATGGTCCATTTCGGATTAATTTTGAACCTGAAAAATGTGGGTACCACCTATTCTTTCCAAAACATACAACTGTTCCACTCAACCCACTTATAAAAGTCTACCGACTCCCCAATCCTAATATAAGTATATGACCGTTGGATTTCCCGTTACATACGAAAATATATTTGATAATTTCCTCCATTTAATTATAGGTCCTTATTTTAACAAATATATATCCTATTATGATTTTTTGTTTAAAACAAAGGAGATTCTCTGAAGAATATAAATCGAGCATAATCGTGCATTATAATTATATTTATTCTTCCATGTAATGAAAATATTATTATATTAGTCTAATATAATAACTCTAACATCTAAAATATATTAATATTTTGTTATGTGAATTTTATATCCTGAATCTTTATCATCTTCTTTCAATTGATAATCAAAATCATATTTTGTGTGTACGATGGACTAACACCTCATGAACCGATATAATTCATTTTTCTTTTTCGCCTCTCACTGATTTTTATAATGATTAATATTAATTATATATATTATATTTGAAATTTAATTACACTTGTAGAATTAATATATAAACTATAACATATTAAAATGTATTCTGTGGGGGATACGACAACAACACTAAAGTGTTTGGAGGAGTACTACATCATGAACCGAAGGGATTCGCTTTTCAAAAACACCTTACATGAAAAGTAATAAAGATAAAGATAACAAATATATATTATAAATATTAAATAATTGTGTTATTAATTTAATATTTATCATCTTTAAAATATAACAAATCATTTTATTTAATTCCTTTAGACGAACTAAATAATAAAAATAACATTTGTGCATAATTGTAGACTACTGAATCCATGAAGAAATGTTATTGTACTCACCTCACCATATCACATAGATTATATATATATAGATAAATATTTTATTGTAACATTAGGTTGATAATGGAAACATTATATTACAGTTAAAATATTCGGTAATGACTGTGGAAAAATCGAAACATTACTCATGTGTATCTATGACCTACCCTCTCAATGATTATAACATAGTTAATTTTTCATAAATATATTTCATTATTTATTTTTATATTATAATTGATGAATAAATACGATAATTATTCAAGGTTGAGTATACTAGTGACGTTGAAATAATTAAAACATGGACCACATATAGCACAATGATGTTATTGGATACAATGAACTGAACATCCTCAGAAAACACTAATATGGAATGAACTGATTAAGAATTTTAAAATTCGATTAAAAATTAATATACAAAAATCTATAATTATAATTTACTAATTTTTGAATACTTTCTTATGAAATAAAATAAACATTATATCTTTATTATACATGATTAAAAGGAAATACAATGAATTTCTTAACTCCAGCTAAGAGACTTTGCGTTAATTTATCATCATTGAAGATTATTGAAATGTTATAAACCTACTTATTTTTATTTTTTTTATACATATAAACTTTTAAATTACAAATAATTAATAATTTATAATGAATAATAAATTATTTACTAATATTTATTAGATCATCTTGGTTATTTTACAGTAATATTATCAATTGGTATTGAATTTTATAACTCAATTATTTTAGATTATGTTATATTACATTTTAATTATCATTGATATTTTAATATTATGTGTGTAAATAATTTTCATTATATTATTTTTTATTTTTTCTAAAAATATATATTAATATTTTCCATTGATTTCCATAACCATTTCATAGGATAATCCTCACTTTAATGTAGTCATCATTGTAAGGGTTGCTCAACTTAAATTGTCTTGTTTAGGTAATAGGTTATGTCATAATCCCAGATTCTTTTATACCATTTATCTGAATACCATTTTGATATGTTATATAAATAATCTTCTAGTTTCATGATATTTAATTTTCATCAGATTTTGAACATTTATGAGTCTTTTTATTGAATAGTTTTGAAGGTGGAATAAGCCTATTGATATAATATTCCTTCTTTTTTAGGATTGGTTATGTTTATGGTTAATTTGGAGAAAATATTGTGGAAGGTTTTTATTATACCATATCAACTTCCATTTCTTCTATTTATTCTTAAAATAATCAACTAATAGTTATATTTTCTAGATTTTGGTAATTAACATTAGAGAAAAAATTTTATTTAAATTTTACATAATTAATCTCTTCAGTAAAAAATCATTTTCGTCAAAATCCATATTTTCTAAAAAAATTCAATATTTGTTTACTAGGACTATTGAGAGTAATGTTTACACATAATTAGATTTATAAATGTTTCATATAATTTACTATGAGTTTGGATTTAATATGATGAAATCATTAATTTTACTATTAATGTTAATGGAATATTTGTTTTATTATACTTGGAATTAATGAAATTATACACCAATTTGAAAACTAAATATTTTAAATCATTATTTTTCTATTTTATTGATTATTTTAATATGAGATGTTTTCATTAATTTTGGTAAATTTTTTAAGTATTAAATAATTGTTTCGAAAATAGAACATACATTTTCCAAATTAAATGTTCCATGTGTTATTTTAAAATAACATTACATCTATGATGACTTTTTTTGATGTTACTTAAATTGAAATGTTTTTTCCATAAACAATGTCTTTAATGATACTTTAATGGAATTTCCATTCATCTACACCAAAAACCAATTATGTAGAAAAATATCCACATGGGATATATTGTATTAATACCATTTTTATTCCATCATTTTACTAAATATGAGATTTTCATGGATCTTGTTTCATTAAAATTGTTTAAAAAATAAAACATATAATATTTATTATTATTATGATTTTAAATACAATGAATAAAAATGTTTTTTAATGAATGGTACATGGTTATTATTTATAATGAATGGGTTTGCCCTATATTTATTATATTAAGGGTTGATCCCAATTATATTTCATGGGTTATCCCAATATAGCTTATATGATGTGTGGATCCCCAGAATAAATCACAGGGAATCTTGATAAATATTTTACGATGGGTTGAGCCACATAATAAATTATGATATGATGTTTTGATCCACATTTTAGATCATGTGTGAGATTGAGATAGCATATATGATTGGTTGAGCCACATTGGTGGCCAATGTTGAGCCCAACATATATTTTATGAAGGTTTGATTAATGTTATAGCACTCAAATGCAGTAGGTAATATTCATTTTCTATAGAGTAATGAATGAGGGAGTCAAAAGATTATTTTTACTATGTTATTCACTAAAATATTTTTACATGTGACACAAGTTTAAAATGAGTTATGTTGATGATGTTACAATATAACAACTTTTTTTCTTTTTTTTGAGTTTTATTATTTCATTTGATCATTATTAAAATAATATATCTCAAGATTATTAATAATGATTTCTATGGACATTTATAATGAATTATGTCATATTTAGTGATATATGGTCTTGTTATTGATGGTTTTGAATATTCTTATGTTACTCTCTTGATCATTGATTATGTAATCATACAACTATAGCTTTATTATGATCACTGATTGATTTATATTATTAATGATTATAATTACCTATACTATTATTTGGATCTCAAACTTCTTATATTTAATATTTTACCATGTTAAAAATAATGATAATTAAATGATATGTCACTTTAATGATTTTGAAGGTGAATAACATTGTGGGTTTTGTTTATGTGTGCATTAAAAATTCATAATGTGGGTTTTTGTGAAAAAATAATCCCTTTAATTCTTGGGTAGTTATGAGTATGGGTTTCTAAAAAAAATAAAAAACCCTAAACCTGAAAAGAAATTTGATATGTAGGTGATCCAATATTCAATTTTAATGTAGTGTGTATTAGATGGAAAAAATTAGATCACATTTATTAGTATAAAATCATTGAATGTAAGGATCAGGTTTTTTATACCCGATCTTGATGAGTTGTTCTGAGGATATACTAGTTATTTTTTAATTATCTTTTAGATAAAAATGGAGATTTTAATTTTTTTATCAGATGTTGTCTTAAGAGGTATGAATAGAATGATGAGTCTCTCAGAATTATGTTGATCATAATTTCAATATCTGATAAATACATTTTTAGGTCTGATGTGATAAAATATTAAAGTGAAAAATGACATTTTAGTTGACATTTGGTTGAGTTAATGTATTTGTAAATCATTAGAATAATTTTATGTATGAATTTACATTTTGTGGGAAAATGTTTTATAGAATTGTTAAACATTAGCTTTTATATGAATTTTCTAGAGGCGGTAATTATGGGAACACATGTTTTATTATATAGATGACAATGCGATTGAAAAATTATTTACTGACTAAGAGATTAATGTTTTTCTAGAAGAATATAAATATATTACAATTATAATTAGAATAAAAGTTTGAGATAAACTATATGTTTAAAACACACAATAATTAAGTGGTAATTGTGGTTATTTGGGATATTGATTTATTTATTTTTACAATGATTTAGTTCGAACATTTGGTATTGTTGTGGAATTTTAGATATAAAAACATTATTTCATCACATGCAGATTTATTGATTTAGTGAATTATCATAACATGTGATAAATATTTTTTAAATCTCTAAATAAAGGTTAGATATTTTTATTTTCAACTATATGGTTATGTGAATTTTTAGTAGTTGGTTTTTCTGCTTTATACAGTAAAAGTTCATACAAAATAATCATTTTTTAGAAAAAAATGACAATTCTATTGAAATTTGTTAAAGGATAAAATGAAAATAATCATGTAGATATATTTGATTAATATTATTAGTATATTTTTTATGTAATTACTCATCCATTGAAAATGATATTTATAATAGCAATATTTAAATATTAAATTCATTTATGATATGACAATGGTCATTTTCACAACTCTCTAGTTTATGGTTTTTTAGTAGTAGTCATTCTCATGATCAAGTACATTTTTATCATTGTAACAACATTTTATTCCATGTGCATATCATAACATTTCTCTACTCGTTTCATATATGCAAAACTCATTATGAATTTCTCTATATGACTTATGTACATCCCTCTCTCTCTATTTTCATATGGATGTTCTACTAACCCTATATATTATATATGTTTTTAATAAAACTATTTTCATATGGAAAACTATTAATTTTCAAAATATATTTCAAAATTAAATGAAAACATTAATTACATTTGGGTGGGGGAATGTAACCCACCTAGTAATTTATAAGAGGGAAATTATGTTCCATAATTTATTCAACCCACAACATTGAGTGTAAATAAAAAAATAAATATAAGATTGTTATAACCATGAAATTTAATTAGCTGGTATGAATATGAGTCAAAAATTTAAAAAAATATATTAAAATTTACTAAATAAAATTAATTTATTTAGATACTTTTGTTAAAATTGTAATGCATTTTTTATTATTGTAATTTTATTATTTAGAAATATGTTTTCAACAAAATTGATTTTTACCTCCTTTATGAGTATGAATTATAATTATTTATTATATATTTAAATAAATTATTCTAATAAAATTAACATATGTTTTGTAATAAAAATATAATAATAAAATTACTGTAAAATGTTTCTATTTTTCATATAATAATTGTTTTTTAGTGAATATGAAAAAATATAGGTTTCTGCAAAATAATCATTTATTCAAATAAAATAAGTAATTTAAAATGTAAACTATGAATTAAATTTGAATAAATGTACAAAAAATATTAATAATTTATACTTAATAAAACTGATTACATTTAAATTATCATTACAATGTTTTATAGTATATGTTTCATCTTGAATTTAAAATAGTGTTTTATTTCAGAAAACTATTTTAAATATCGTAATGTTTATCGATTTTATATTATTAACAAAACCCTTAACTAATAATGATTAAAATATATATATATATATATATATTCTCTATATAGGAATTTAAATTCATAAAATGGTTCATTATAGTTATATAGGTTATATAGCCTCATCTTGTGCTGGAAAAAGAAATTTCTAGAAACACCATTTTTCATCGCATATGAAGAATTTATTTTATATTATATAATAAGACTTATTAGAAATGAATTTTTCTTTTTAAATGTAACATATTTTTAATATTATTAATTAATATTATCAAAAGAGGTAAAATTTTTGGTTCATAATCAATATGGAAAAACTAAAATTGGTTTTTATTGATGATGGTGAAAACGGGTTTTCCATGGCGATTAAATGAAATGGTAAAGGTTAAAATGAAAAAACATGTATAAAATTTTTTTTATGGATTTATTTATTCAATATAATTTCTAATTCATTATAATTTCGCATTTTTTATTATTCTGGAAATAGAAAAATACAGGTACACCATTTTATTTTCAAAAATAACAAGAGTACTTCTCAGCAAACATATAAAAGGAAACCCCCTCTCCTCTCTTGGTCACACAATCACAGACCAATGGATCATCCATGATCTACTATAATACCATATATTATTCCTAAACTATGAAAGAGATCCCCTTTTCCAATACATTATTCATATGGTTGATTTTGATGCTAACCTATTAAAGTTGTCAGACAAAAAGGAATCATGGTTATCATATATATATTTTATTATTCCAACTCCATAAAATTTTATTAAATTATAATTACATAATATAAAAAAGTATCTCATGTTTTACCATCTTCGCCCAGGTGCCACTCAAGGTTTCCCCAAGACGTACCAACACATGGACACAAGCATGCATCCACGCACTCTGGAGGATTCCGACTAGAAATGAGGGTCTAGTAAGTTGATCTTGGTTAAACCATATCCTGTATTTATCAAGTTAATACACTATCTCAAATAAATAATCAACAGAGGAAGAATAAAAATAATCATAACAATATCAATGTCACCAGATAACAATATTATTTAAAATAATATTTTATTGAATGTGAAACATGCCATGCCATTGTACGTGCCTACTATGAATATGAAAAACTAAAAAATAACAGCACTAAAAAACCATCCAAGAAGTTCCTAAACCAGATTTAGTTCCCTCATTCATGATTTTTCCCCAACTCATCCGTCTAACACATGGCCTCTTCCCTTAACCTGTCTAGAAAACACAAAGTCTATTTAGGTTCTGATCGGGTAGCCTGTGTAGGGTGTGAGTACAACTCAGTAGGGAACCACCAAAGATGTCTAAAACAAATCCAATAAATAATTTTGTAATCATTTTTATAAATAAATAGATAAAAGTAATAATTTTAAAACATTATATTTTATTAAAATATCATTTATTTAACAACATTAACCATCGGGTTCTCGAGGACACTAAAACCACAATACCTACATTGGCTCATATAGTTGTCTGAACTATCCCCAATGGATATCATCATCTTGAAGGTCTATGTCACTATTTATCATCACAAATAACATTTCATGAAATTATTAAAATATCTAATTCATTATAGCATGAGTAATGTGCTATATAGGGTCTAACATTAAGGGTCTAAAGTGAGTAATACAAAATAAAGCATAAATGAGTCCTAGGAAAAATGTGAAAGATCTCATGGTCTTTTCACCTCAAAATTTTACATGGCCATTTAAAAAATAATTAGATTCTCACAAATACTTCTTCCCTTAATTATCACATAGTCCTTATATAACCTACATTAGGATTTCTATCGATGATCTTCTCAAAAGAATCACATAATCCTTATGTAAAAATTTTAGAATCTCTCTTAGTCTTCTCCCATTAATCTTATTCTCTCACGCTAGTTATCCTATGATTTTTTCCATGCCTACAATATCAGAATCAATTCCCATTTCCCCCAACATTCAATTAGTTAATTAACAATTAATTAATCATATTAAATCCTACAATTAATTCAAAAAATATATTCTTAATTCTGTATCCATTAATTAATTAAATTAAATAATTGCATTCCCCAATTTAAATTAATTAATTCACCAATTAGTTAATCAAAACCCAATTCTATTAATTAACCCAATGATTAATTTATCACATCAATTTCATTAATTATTTTTAACAATTAGTTAATCATAAAAAAACGCATCAATTAACTCATAAATTTGTTGGTCACATAAACTCTGTTAGTTAGTTTAACAATTAATTTACTATATAAAATACAATAAATAATTCATAAATTAATAAATCATAGCACATTCCAATTAATTAATCCAATTATTAATTAATCATGTTAGTTCTATTAATTAATTTCCACAATATATTTATCATAACAGTACCATCTTTTAATTCATCTATTAACTACCCACTTTTACTCCACTAATAAATTAAATAATTATTTATCTACTTATATTATATTAATTACTTCAAAAAAATAATTAATCATATCCCATTCACATTAGATAATCCAATTATTAATTAATTGTGTAAGTTTCATAATTTAATTTCCCCAATTAATTAATCATATTAATACCTTTAATTAAATCATTAATTAATTGGCCTCTTCAACTCCGTTAATTAACTCAATACATAATTAACTACAACCATTCAGTAAATTAATCCAAAAATTAATTACTCATAAACCATATACAATGATTAATACAAGGACTAATTAACCACTTCAATTTGATTAGTTAATTTCCACAATTAAATTATCATAAAAATACCTTCAATTATTTCATCAATTAATTCGTGTCTTCAACTCCATTAATTATTTCAGAAATTTATTAAATACATCGATTAAATTAATTAATTCTAAAACTAATTAATAATAATTAATTTAAATTAATTTATCAAATTATTAATTAATCAGATCAATTTCATTAACTAATTTCTACAATTAATTAATCCTAACAATGAATTCATTAATTTCATCATGTAATTGTTCACTTCTACTCTGTTAATTTATTCATCAATTTATTAACTAAATAAAGTCAATTAATTAATGAAACAATTAATTAATCATTTCAAAACGTTACACTGAATATTTAATTCATCAATTAATTATTCAAAATATATAATTCAATAATTGTATAATAGAATCACTAATAGATTGTCCCCTGATTCCATTAATCAATTCAAATGATAAATTAATCTAAATCGTCCCCAATATTTAATTTAACCATTAAATATAAATATACTTCAATTAAAAAACTCTACAATTAATTCTTCCCAACTAAAATAATTCAACAAAGCCAATTAATTAATCAATTAATTTTTTTATTTCCAATAAAACAATTATCACAATTAATTTCACAATTAGTTTATCCATGAAAAAATAATTTAATAATCATAATCACTCTAATAATAAATTATCTCCATTGAAAAATATAATTACATCAATAATTGTTTTTTCAAATAATTTTTCAAATTCAATAATCACATAATCGTTATAGTTAATTAAAACAAATTAATTATACCAAATTAAAATTACATAGTCTAATAATTAATTAACCAATTAAATAATCAATTCATAACATCAATATCCCATAATTAATTATCTAATATCAAACATCTAGATATCTCATAATTGATTTAATAAATAATTATTCATGATATAAAATCTCAATATCCAAATTTTACATATATTTTAATTAATTAATTCCGCAAATCAATTAATTTCATCAAGAACTCATTTTTAACACATATAATAGTAATTATAAAATTAGATAAATATAATTATTACTAATATTGTGACATTAGAAGTTTAGACCACCTACCTCAATAATAGTAATGAACACTTGCCAATGAATAGTTCAAATTTGAATGGAATACATCAAGAATGCAACGATGAAAATGTTTTTGATCTGAAAACTAGAAGAAATTAAGTTAACCTGATCTAATAAATATAGATCTAAATCCTAATAATCTAGATATAGATCCAATAGTTAATAACATATTTATTTTATCCGAGAAGGGGAGAAGATGAGAGAAAGATCATAATCATTAAGAGAAAAAATTACAAGGAGGTTCATGGAGTGTCTTTAGTCGAAGATGGTGGTCCATAGAGGGGTTTTGGTCCAAGTTGGAGGTTCTTGGGGAATATCCCATCTAATGTAGTGGCCATATGTTGGATCATTGGTTCATGGCGAAGGTGTGAGGGGAGTATATGGTAAATAAAGCATGTGAAATGGTTCATGTGATGATGGATACATGTTTTAAATTTCTTGGGAATTAGAATTACAGGACTAGAATTCCAATTTCACATCAAAAAATTGTAATTATGTTTTCTTTTTCATTTAACATATTTTCAAATGAGTTATCAAATGGTGCCTTTCAAGGACCTGTTCCATGATACGAAATTAAATATTCATCTTTTTTCTTGAAATGACCCCTTAATTTTTTGAGTCATGATGCCACTGACAACCTTTTAATATGACACCATACAAAAGAGTTATGATTGAAATAGTGTTTTTACCATAATAATTTTTTCAACATAATAATAATAATTATTATTATTATTAGAAATATAATTATGATGTATCTTTCAACGCTATATTTCCTCCAGCAATATTCATTAAATTTCAATCATAGTTAATATATTAATATAAACCTTATATTTTCATTCATTTAGTATTGAATAATAATTTCACTCATATTACAATTATAAACCACAAGTAATCATATGTAGAGAAATATTGTACATCAATTAGTATAAAATTAATATTTAATTACAGATGCACTTTTCCCTTCATTTTTTGACAATAATAAATATAATAATACCCATATTATTAATAATATTTTCTTTATTGACCCAATATCTATCAAAATACATATTATTATAATTTTATTTCATTGACCAAATATTATATTAATTATTAAAATAATACAATTAATAGTATATCATAAAAATTAAATAACATCAAACGTTAGTTCATCATATAATTTATAAGCTAACAATGGTAAACCCATATTGAAAACTAAAATTCAGTCCCAAATTTATCATGTGATGCGTAATTTGATAGATATTAATTATTTAATATTTAGTATTAGATGTAAAAATTAATGGAACATGAAATAAGGGTATTTTCACAAGCAAGATGTCAAAATAATTGACATATACAAATGTTATAGCCAATTGAGGGTAAAACCATTTCTGGAACAAAATAGTGGTATCAGAATTCCCTTAAGATGGACCTTTTTGAGTTGTTCAACTATTTTGAATAAAAAGCGTGTGATTAATATATTATATTTCATATTTTTATTCAGTTTTCACTGAGACATTGTGGGCCTCAAAATCTCACAGAAACTCATTATCAGACACCAAAAATATTGAATTGAATATTATGAGATGTTAATGGAAATTTAAGCCCTTTAACACATTTATCATAATTTCACAGATAAATAATAATAATGAATTAAGAAAATTGCAATTATTCTTTATATTTTTATTAAAATTTTCACTCCTAGAAAAAATATGGGGTCAAACAATCTACACACATTATAAAAGCTCATCCTCAAGCTCTACTTCCAATAACATCTATGTTTTTCAGTCAATGAAGGTCATGCCACTATTCTTTTTTAATTTTTTTATCTCCCATGATTCCTCCTAATCTCATCCTTGATATGATAATATAAGAACTAACACAAAATAATTCCCCACAACACCCTTTTTTACTTCTTTTGAACACACGTTTTAGATTCTCCTAAAATAACGCATTAGTCTCATTCTCAACATCAACAACATAATTAACATGTTTCCTAACTCATTTTTTTCGCTATAAACACATGAAACCATCCATCATTGGAACTTATCCAAGACATAAAACACTTCCTAGAAAGGATGTACATCCACCCCCTCCAAGGAAACATGTCTATTCTCTGAGAAAACAAATCATGATCCTTATAGGTTCCCCATTGGCATTCCAATGCCACCATTTCATCTGCATGGTATTTCTCTAGAAACCTTTTATTGACATGTTTATGTCCACCTTTGGAGTGTCATTTGTGTTGGATTATAAAATAACTCAACCAACTAGGCCCATGACCAATAGTATTCGTCTACTTCTAATCCAACTTAAGAACCTAATCTATAAACCACTAATGGAAGAAGTCAAACCATCATCCCCATGTATAAATTTATTAATAAGAAAATCTTTGAATGGGACCCATATCCAAAAAATACACATTTATGTGTATAAAAAAAATCTAGAGCTTTCTTATATACCTTGATGTATTTCAAGGTAGGGGACATGGTCATCACTAATTAACAGTACACTAAGAAGTTATCGATGAATACCACCACCTATCATTGTTACAAATGATCCCCCAATTATGGAAACACATTAACCTGTCAAATATCTTAGATACCCTTGTCTGCCAAAATCCCCCACATAAATCCAAAACCGTAAGGTCCCTCACACAATCCACAACTGAGTTCTAAAACTAGAGAATTTTAACTACCTAAAATACCCACATCACAGAAAAATGATAAAATATAGGATTATTAATTCAAGACATAACACAGTTAAACATAGGGATTTACAAAAAACCATATCATTTATTTCAATATTCTATCCCTCCACATGGTCAAATTTAAGGAACAATCACTACCCTTCACCATTATACACCTAGGTCTTGGTTAACAAGTGTAGTCCCATTTTAATTATTCAGTTTTCCCTTTAAGACACCCATCTAATAATGTTATTATTCATTTAAAAATATTTATCAATTTTATGTATGGTTCCATTTTTTGTTTAATTTCACAAGCATGAAAAATATTTCATGTTCATCAACTTACACATAAACAATTTTACCATGTGTACCTAAAATAATTCATGTTTAGAAAATTTTCTGGAGTTCCTAGAATCATTTGTGTAGACTCAACTCTCATACCATTCAGCGTTAGAAGTCCATATCAACAAATATCAAAACAATAATCATATTACACAAAAATGTTTGTCATCCAATGTGATATAATACTCAACGGTAACAAAAAACATCAATTAAATCAATCCCACCTTTGGTACATGGGTTTTCCCCTATACATGGGCAAGATACTCCAATGCACAATCGTATAACGAAGCCATAAATCTTCTTAGTATCCTATTTACCTTTCGAAAACTATAATACAAAAAAATAAGATATGAAAACTATCCCTATGATAATACTATGTAACATGCCATCTTTGGTTTCGCTCAATGGTACCCCGAGCCGAACCACCACATGACATCAATAGTTCCTCTTGATATTCTGTAGGTTTCTATCTAGTGCAAAGGGTCTGGTAAGTCAATATTGGGTAGACTATAACATATTTGTTTTGGTAATATTAGAGCAGAAATAAATAAAAAATAGCAAAAGAAAGTAAATAACCACCATAATACCAATATCACAAGAAAACCAAAATATGCAATACAATATTTAACTGAAAGGGAAACATTCAATTCCATAGTATTCACCACGTGATAATATGAAAATCTTAAAATAAATAAAGGCACTGAAAACTCCTCCAAAAGGTTCCCAAACCATGTTTGGATCCCTCACCCATGCTTCATCACCAGCAGATCCATCTAACACTGGGCATTTCCCTTAACCTATCTGGAAAAACCAAAGTCAATTATTGTATTGATTAGGAAGCTCGAGTTGGGTGTGAATACCACATAGTAGGACACCACAAATGGTATCTAAAAAAATTCATTCAATAAAAATGTGTTCCATTTTACAAATTTATTAATACAAGTAATAATGTAAATAATTTACATTTTTTCAATTATTTTTTATTTGACTACATAAACCCTCAATATCTCTATGATACCTGAATATTGATACCTGGATCCACTCATGAAATAGTATGAACTACATCTATGGATATCATAATCCTGAATTTCCATGTTACCATTCATCATCACAAATCACATTTCATGTAATGAGTATAACACAAAAATCATTCAGGCCTGAGTAATGTGCACTAGGTGCTCTAACACCAAGGGTCTAAAGTTAGTAATACATAATGAAACATAATTAATCTCTTATAAAAGTGGTAAAGCTCTCATGTTTCATTCCCACTTAACAATAACTTGGTCCTTAGAAAAAAAATTATAATCTCACATAGTCTTCTTCCCATAAGGCTCACATGGTCCTGAAGTAACTAACATTATAACCTACCCCAACCTTCTTCATATACGACACACAGAGTCCTTAATTAAACAAAATTAGATCTTTTCTCGAACTTCTCCCATTAATGTCATTATCAAACCCCAGTTATCCCATGTCCCCCTCCATGAAAAAATTATTAGAACCAATTCCCATTTCACCAAGCATTCCATTAATCAATTATAAAATAATAAATCATTTTAAACCCTTCAATTAATTCAAAAACTAGTCGGTAATTCCATACCCATTAATTAATTTATAAATTAATTAATTTCCCCAATTTCAATTAATTAATTAAGTAATTAATTAATCACAACCAATTTACATTAATTATTCTAATGATTAATTAATCACGTCAATTTCATTAATTAATATCCATAATTTATTATCACCACCAACGACCCGAAGGCCATTAATTTTTTATTATAAAAATAAAGCCCCCTTTTAAGGGATGATGGGGGAAACCCAAAAAGACTTCAAGATGTAAGACATTAAAGGACCCAAAGGTAAAGAGAGACAAAACCAACTGACTACATGATGCTACCCCTCCCCAGTATAAAATCGAGAAAAAGCTATCCACCAATGTAGGACTGAATGACAAGAAAGTGTCATGTGTCAAAGCACATGCCTGATCCAATGGATGACGCCCTACCCTCTCAAATATCCAAATCCAGAATGTTTGCAAAGAAGGAAGGATTGATCTGAATCCACCTTTGGATCCTGTTCCATGTGGTTAAGTCTGATGCACCTCCATTCCAACAGGCCATAGATCATCATTTCAACAAATCCACCTCAAACCATTGGAATACCAAACCTTCCAACAATCAACACGATCCTATACTATCTACACCAAAACACTTGTCTTTGCACTCAAATCGCAAGCATAGACCACAAAAAACGAACCACTAACTTTTTCCAGAACAAGATGCAGCTGCCGAAACACCTTCACCGCGAAATGGGAACACGACCCCGACTCCTGGAACGAGACTCCACATAGTGGAAGAACTGGAACCCCCAAAGTTGCGAAAGAATAATCCAAGGCCCCAGACCTGAATCCCCCTTTTTCGTGGAACATGAACATGACCACGGTGCCAGGAGCACACCTCCACAAAGCGGAAGAAATACCCATAGCCGCGGAAGAAGAGTCATCGCCCAGAAAGAAGCATCAGGTCAACGAGGCACCAGATCGGCCCCATGCCATACTTGATCGAAACCCCAAAGTAGCTCCGGATCATTCCCCCCATCGAAACAAAATAGGTCTCAACCCCTGTGCACCTGAGCACAAAATCCCTCCGCCGTAGAGACGTCGTGCTAGATCTCAGCCCCGACACACTGAATCGAGACTCCAACACCACAGAGAAGGAACGAGACCTCGACGCCGGCCAGATCTTGACCACATGCCATGGAGGATCAGGGAAACACCCCAAGCCCACACCAAACCTGGCCACCCTCTCCAAAGAAGAATGAACCCCATGCCTATGAGGACACCCCTTACCATGGAAGAAGCCGCTGCACTACAAACAAGCCGGGGAGACCGAGGAAGAAGGAGCAGTCCAGACGAGATGGAGGAGAAGGCGACGACGAGTGAACCCTAAGTTGATGTTGTTACCCTTACGGGCTCATGTCCGAGATATCCCTATCCCAAACTAATTATTCATAATAATCCCTTCAATTAATTCATCAATTTATTGGTCACATCAACTATGATAATTCATTCAACAATCATTTAACTACATATTTTCCATTCATTAATAAAAAATATACATAATCATAATCCATTCTTATTAATTTATCCAGAGATTAATTAATAATGTCAGTTTAATTTATTAATTTCCACAATTAATTAATAATTACATTTCCTTCCATGAATTCCTTAATTAATCGGTCACTTCAACTCTGTTAGCTAACTCTTTTAGTTAATTCAAAAATTAATTACAAAAGCAATACCATTAATTAATTAAAAAAGTTATTAATGACAACCCATTCCCATTAATCAATCCAATTATAAAATAATCACATCAGTTTCATTAATTAACTAGAAAAAATAACTAATCATAATAATATATTTAATTAATTGATCATTTAATTGGTCCAATCAACTCCAACAATTAATTGAAAAATTAATTAAATACATTAATTTATTGTAATTAATTAAAAAAAGTTAATCATTACCCATTTACATTAATTAATGAGACAATTAATTAATCACATCAGTTTTATTAGTAAATTTGCATAATTCATTAATCATAACAATATATTCAATTAATTGATCAATTAATTGTTTAATTCAGTATTGTAAATTAATTCAAAAATTAATTATAAACATATGTTCCATTAATTAATTAATTTTTTTTCATAACCCATATCCATTAATTAATCCATAGGTTAATTAATCACATCAGTTTCTATAATTAATTACCACAATTAATTAATCATATAAATATCTTCAATTAATTAATCAATTAATTGTTCACATAATCTCCATTAATTAATTCATAAATTTATTAAAAAAATAAAGACAATTAATTAATTCAAAAATTAATTAACCATTTCAAAACTTGACATCAAATAATTAATACAAAAATTACTTATTCAATGTTTAAAATTCAACATTTTTTAATTAAAAAAATAACTAATTATCCTCTAATTATATTATCTAATTTACAATATTAATTAATCTAACTCATCCATGTTATTTAATATAACAATTAACTAAAAACTATGCTCACATTAATTAAAAATACAATTAATTATTCTCATCATTATCAATTTAAAAACCATAATTAATTTATCAATTAATTTTTCTATCTCAAAAAAAATTCCCCTAATTAAATTCTCAATTAATTGTTCCATGTCGAAAAAAATAAAAAAAAACTCTTATAGTTTATTCTAAAATTATTTATATATATTAACAACTTCTATACAAAAAGAATTATTTTTTCAAGAAATTATTCAATTTTAACAATATCTAACACAGTATAATTAATTCGAAAAAAATAATTATAACAAAATCAAACTTTAATAGTCCCATAATTAATTCTCCAATAAATTATTCAATTAAAAACAACAATATTCATTAATTAATTCTACAATTAATTGTCTAAAATCAATAATCTCATTGTCTTATAATTAATTTAACAACTAATTTTTAATGATCTAAAATTCCAATATCCCAATTCAAAATAAATTTTATTAATTATTTCCCCAAATTAATTATTTTATCAAAGAATGCATTTTAAATTTATCTAATAGAAATTATACAATTACGAACACATAATTCTTACTAATTCTGAGAGATTTTAATTTTAGACCACCTAACTAATGAACTATGATGAATGCTAGCCATCAGATAGTCCCATCACGAAACAAATCCACCAAGAACACGACAAAGAACATGGTCTTGATTTGAATCATTATTCCACAATTAATGGAAATAAATTATCCAATATCAAGATCCAAAAACAAAAAATCTATATCTACATCCAAAAGTAGATAAACATCTTTCTTTTGTCTGAGAATAAGAGAGGAAGAGTGATTAATCTTAAACAAGAAGAAAAAAATACAAGATAAGTACAAATAGGGTCCTTAGTTGATGATAGTGTTGCATAGAGGAGTTTCGGTCTATGTTGGAGGCTCGCAGGGGAGTTCTGGTCCAAGGAAGATGCTCTAAGGAAGAGCATTGGTTCGTGGAAGAGGGTTGGGGAGCATTCAGGGTAACGAAAGGCATGTGTGGAGGTTCAGGTGATGTTTTATAAATGTTTTTAATATTTTGGCATCAAATTTACATGACTTGAATTACCATTTTACTTCATGTAATAGTCGTTACATTTTTTCCACTAAAATTCATCCAAACCAATCAAAATATTGGGAATTTCATGGACCAATATGATGATCCAAAATTAAATATTGTACAATTGTCATGTAATTACTGCCACAATTTTAGGGTCAGGATTCCAGTAACATCATGTCAATATGACATCGTTTGAAAGAATTTTGGATGAAATATTGTTTTTATAATAATTCTTTTCTCATTTCTATAATAATGGAAATTATTATTATTATCATTATATTGTATGTTTCATAGTTAATGATTATGCAAAAAAATTCATTAAATGTTGATAATAGATATTATGTTAATATTAACCCCATATTTGAATTTATTTAGTATTGAATAATAATTTCACTACTATTAGATTGATAAACCACAAATATTCACACGTGGTGAAAAATCATTCATCATTTATGTAAAAAAATTTAATTACATATATATTTTTTTATATATTTTTTTGAAAAAAATATTAGTAATAATAAAATTAGTAATAATAATATTTTTTATCTACACAATAAATCTTAAGATATCTATCTTCTTAATTTAAATTCATTTAATTAATACTATATTAATTATTAATTTAATACAATTAATTATCTGACATAAAAATTCTATAACATTAAACATTTACTGTGCATAAAAGTTGTACAATTACAAGGGCAATACCCTCTTCCGGACTCAACAATGGATTCAAATGTATAATACAATGCACATTTTCAGAATTATTGATAATTTAATATTAAAAACGTATTAAATAAATAATTACATATAAAAAAGGATATTCATAGTAGTGAGATGACCAAATGTATGACGCTTACAAATTAAATACCTTTCATAGGGTAAACACCCTTTTTTGACAAAACGTTGGTCTCAACATTCTCATATGTCACACTGTTAAGGATTTAATCAATTATTTTAAGTAAAAATTTTGCACATAATTTATTATATTTAATATATGTATTCAGTAATAACTGAAAAATTATAGGCCTCATATTCTCAAACTAACTCAGTGGAAAACTCCAAAAACAATAAATTGATTTTTACATGATATGAGCTGGAATTTATGTCCTTTAACACATTTATCAAAACTTTGCGAATATCATTTTTCTGAATTAAAAAAAAAGACAACCCATCATCACCAAAACAATTTTTAAGAATCACTACTGGAAAAAGGGTGAGACTGTAAAAAATATACTAATACATTGTTATGTTAATTTTAAAACCAAAATCAATCGCCTATTATATAAAATGATAAATGAAACCATCGTTCGTGTGTATGGAAGACCAGCTCCTTGTAAACTGATGTAATTCCTTTTAAATCACCACCTTTCATGACTTGTTATAATGATGTATTTAAATTAAAAATAATATATTTGTAACATACATGTAATTATGGAACTATTAAATTGCATATACCTTCTTGCCAATTATTTTATTGGAGATATGATAATGTTGTACATGTGTATGGTGGACTACCGAGTTGTGAAGTGATGGAGCTAATTTTTTCACTAAGGCATTAAATTGTTCGTAATATAAAAAATTTAATGAATAAAAGATATATATATATATATATATATGAAAAACTTTATGATAATAATGAAATATTTATCATTATGATAAGATAATATATCATTTTCTTTCATACCATTCCACTATCTAAAAAATTAAAATTGTGTTCATTCGAACATGTGGACTACTTCCTCCATAACACAATGTGATTTTTTTCTTCAAAAATCACATATATATTATATATAATTATATTCAAATAAATAATATATTATTTAAGATATTATTATAATTCTGAAAACAAAAAAAATACATAACATATTTCTTTAATGATCATTCAAATATGGATATGTTACTCTTGTGTACAGACAACATACTGTCTTCTTGATTGTAATGTTGTTCCTTTTTCGTAAAATTTTACTTTTTTCGTAAAATTTTAGTTTTTAAATAGATATTATATATAATGAGTAATTATGTTTTTGGGTATGAATAATCATTGACTTATTTTACCATAGTCAACACACCGAAGCTATTTTGAATTAATTAAAAGAGAATCCATAGTAAATCTAACATAGAAACATATTACTGGGAATTTAAATGTGAAACTAAAAATAAGAAATATAATTTTATTATACATGAATTAAGGAAGAATGGTGGAATTACTTATTCCAGGTAAGGGACTTGACCACCATTTCAATTTCTTGAGGCACATTCTAATGTCATGTACCTTATTTATTTTCAATGACGTATATAATATCCCCGTTAAATTTAATTTCCTAAATAATTCATACATATTTGTATTTTATGTTTTACTTAATGTTACTTCATCTAGGGGTATTTAAGGCGAATATTTCTCTGTGGTAATTAATTTTATAACAAATATTATTTTATTTTTTATATATAACATTTTCATTTTAATTAATATATTAATGTTATACTTTTAAAATTATTTTAATACTATATTATTTTATTTACCTTAATTTTATGTGTATTAAAATTTGATACCCATAATCTATTCATTAATTAAGTCTTATATCAATAATGTGATCATTTTAAGGGTTTCTGATCCAAATGGGGCAAATGTTATGTAATAAAACCAACTTATATTATAAATAATAAATAATACCCCTTTCTATATTATGTATCATGAATATCATTATGTTAATGGTATTTAATTATTAATTTCTATTATCATTTCATGATTCTTAGGATTTAGTTGTTACCAAATTGGAAAATACATTATGATACATTATCCATTCCATTATGAATTATTTCTGTTGATGGTTCATTGGATGGAAATTAAATTAAATTATTTTATTGATATACATATCATTTAATATTCTTTTTTTATTCATGAAATTTGGAAAATATATTACCATTTTCCTCTACTTAGTATTTAAAATTATATATATTTCCTTCAAATAAAATCCCACAACATTTCCCTCTTCAATTAAAAATAATTTTTATTCCAAATATATTATTTCTTAAAACAATAACAAAAATTATTTACTGTGATTGTCTAAATTCATTTTAAACAACAAATTTTTTTGAAAACAAGGTTTCAAAATTAATATTCACGTTTTTACCTAATGAATAGTTATTTTACTTATACCAAAACTATGAAAGAAATATTTCTTTTAACATAGTCATTATGAATGTAACTTGTTTCCATCATAACCTATTAATTTTTAAATGTAATTTTTTAATAATAGTTTCCATGAAACAATTTCATTAATTGTTGATAAATATTTATCTTTAAAACAATTATTTTTAAAATGGAATTTATATTTTATTAATAAATCCATGTGATCTTTCAAAATTATTTTATCTTTAAGATGATTTCTTTTTATGTTAATCAATGTGAAATAATTATATTCTTCCATAAATATTATTAATTATTTGTTGATGGTGTTACAATTTATCAACTTCTAAAACCATTGATGTTACATAAACTCCACATGGGTTATATTATCTTGAAAAATTGCTTACTCTTTCTTTGGAAGGATTGTAATGTTATAATAGAACCCATTTCATTTCAATGTGTTAATAGTTATATGAAAGAACCTGGATTATTGTTAGGAATTTTTTATTAATGAATGGTACATAGGCTTTATTTATGATGAAAAGGTGATCCCCATGTATCATAAATAGATGTTTGTGACCCATTATATACCATTGGTGACCCTGATATAGAATATAACATGGGTAAATCCTTATTACTACTCGTTGGTGTTCCGGATTCAACTTGAACAATGGGTTGAACACAATTAAAACTCATGATACAATGGGTTTAAAATTATTAAAACTCATGGGTGAGACCTATATAGATTATTCAAAGGTTTTATACACATTATCTCTCATTGGAAAGATCTATATATCTTATATGAAGGGTTGATCCCCATTATACTTCTCTAATGGATAGGGTAGTTTTTTTTGTTTTTAATGCAACTAAAAAGTTGTTTTTGGAGGGCTTATCCCATGGATTGTAATTGGATCTTGTTATATCTAACATGTACTTAAAATGAGTTATTAATAAGATGTTCTAAGATAAAAAACATTTTATTTATTATTGCTATAGTTTTAATTAATATTTTTATGAAAATTGAAATCTAATGGATCATGATTATTGATTATTGTGACTCTTTACATTGATAAATAATTATACCCTGATGCATGATTGATGATATAGGTATTGATGGTCATTGATATTATTATTTTATTATAATGTTCATTGATTATTTCATCATTCCCCTATAAATATTTTATCTCACTAATGATAATAAATTGTTAATGCATCATTTTTCCATAACTATGAATTTGATATCACTGTTCTTATTTTTCCTATACCTATACATCTTGAAGAATGAGTATTCTGATATTTTTAGGAAGAAAGGTCAAAAGTGTGACTATTTATTTTTTATATTTTGAAGGATTGATATGGAATATCGATTCCCAAGTATGGTGTAAAAAATTAACCCTTGAATTCATTGGATGTGTTTTTGTGTGAGTTTTTCCTAATTATCTAAACTATAATCTTATTTTTTTGTATATAGGTGATCTATTATTTCGTATTCATGTTTTTTGTTATGTATATAATACATTATGTCACAAATATCATAATGAATGATAGAAATGTAATGATTGTGGTTTTTGCATCGGATCCTATAATGTGGGTTTGTTGCTATTATATAATGTATAGATTTTAGGAAGTATAGTCTAAATACACATATATTCCCTTTCATGACCCGACCTAAGCCGGGGATTGAGCTGGAACTACCCCAATCATACCTCCATAGGATAGGGGTGGCAACAAGTACCAAATGCATAATAATTTTTGGGATTCATTTGTTTTAAAACTTGTACAAAAATAGAAAACTAACTCGATTAAAAAGTTCATATGGAATGAATAAGAGATTGGACACTACTATAAAGTAAAATCAGTGTCCATGATCCTCTAGACAATACAAAATTACCGTATTCTAATCTAAATAGAAATGGGAAAAATTACATTCCCAAATAAAATATGTCCCATGGTTACAAAACTATAAATCAAACAACTGAAAGGGATACTAGATCCTAAATCCCATTCTATAACCACCTTACACAATACAAGAATCCATTGTCCCTAATATCATCTAAATAAACGGTTTACCTAAACAGCATAAACATAAGACATGATATATGCATGAAAATACCATTCATGGTTTAGGGTAAACAGACCTAGTAAGAATCCACGAAAGATTAAGGGGAAGTAGTAAAAGATTCAATCAAATAGAATGATAATAGATATAAAAAGATTCAATAAAAGAGTAATAATCAATATAAACAATAGTGAATGTAATATCATCCAAACAAAATGGATAAACACGGTGAGTAGATGAAAAATCCAATGAGTATTTTATAAGTATATAAATAGATTATAATTATCTAATTAACATAATCAAAACACAAAATGAAAATGGAATACCCCAATATTATCCACCACTCATGGATGGAGAGTGTAAAAATACTCAGATCGGATAAAAAAGAAGGATATATATATATATATATATATATATATATATATTCAAAGAATACTAAACTAAACGGTTAAGGGAAACTCTATAAAACATTTGATCCCAATATGAGGATTAGATAATAGTTTAAAACATCCATCAATAATTCCCAAAATACCATGTGTCTAACTAGATATAGATTTCCAAGTCAAGCCACACTACTTCACTATAATCTAAAGTTATATTGGAATAAACATGAAATATATGTTCCCTACCCTAGTATAATAGTATGGTACCAATCAAGTAATATATCTATACGACTCATTTCTATGAAGATTAGAAAGGTCCAATCTGATGGAATCAAGTAATTAATTAATATCTCAACAACAGGGTACCCTGAAAAAGGTATCACAGACCCACATCCCACCCATGCTAAAGGGCACCACTTAGACCATGCTGATGAACCATTTCTCAGATCAACTAGAAGGTACCACATGAAATATGCTAACGACCCACAGCTTAACCCAACTAGATGGTACCACTCAAAAGCACTTGAGGAACAAATGCCTAGCCTTGATCTAGGTTACAACTCAGAAGATGTCAATAACCCACTGCTCATCCTTTCTGGTGGGAAAAAATTTGAATATTTCTATGGTGATCCCACTTTATCAATTCCATCATCGAGGCCTCCTATGTAAGAACCATTCTTGTAGAATTATATAACATATCACTAAATTCACAATTAAGGGTACTAACACATTCTACATTCAAAAGAATCTCATTATAGGTTACTCAGGTGGGATATGAGTTCAAAATAAGAAGATATGTAACATTGATGTTTCCAAAAAAATGTACAAAGGGGTAAACAGTGTCTAAGGGGAACCTCCAAGCATGTGGCTCCACATTAGGGTTTGGTAATTTTCTTATCCAGAAAATAGCTCCATATCCATGTAACAGTATATTCTATGTAGGTGTTTTACAAGGAATGCCTTGGATATCCGGCACCGCGGCCAAGTGTTGGTCACTATGTCAGTCTATCGGAGTACATGGCCTAGTACTAGACCCTATATATTTCATCATGGGTTCAGTCATTGTGACCTATCTCACTAGTTGTGAAGCTTGATAATGACTATATGGTATTTCAGTGGGATTATGTCTTCTATTCTCCTTGTTATTTATAATTCCCTAGCTTCCTCCACAGAAGGGGCAAAACTCCATGTGTTTATATTTGGACATGGTGTGTAGTTGAGTGTTTTACATAAAATCTAGATGTATCATCCATGCTTCAATATTCTCAGGAAACAATATATCTATCCTTTGATTCAATACATAATGAGTGTATCTAGCTGTAAATAATAGATCATGGATATTTTTCATCTTAAAAACACCACCAACATTTCATCAGGGTTTAACTATCTGTACTATAGATAACATCACCTTTTCTCATCTATGAGTCACCCACTGATTTCCAAGATGACCAAACTCACCTCATTACAATCCCATATATAATATTTTCTATCAATGTTTTTTTTTTCATCTCCACCAAAAATTCATGGACTCATTCGGGCTCATTAACTCTCAGAAAATTTGAACTGAGCCTTTGGGGATCAGACTGTTGAAGGATATGAAGAAAAATCACGGATAAATGCAACAAAACAATGGTTTATGGATATATTCCAAGAATTTCTATCAAATATATCATTAATATGGAAACCATGGTTTGATAAACAATAAATTGAATCAATATTTCAATAATCAGGAATATGAAAAGCATGAAAAAATATGTTTATCAAGGTACAGGGATTTATTTTCTCAATTCAATTTAATAAAGGGTTTAAAAATAGTAACTGACAAGTCCTACCTTTATTATATATATTTTTATGAATAGCACATTCACTAATGATTTTTTAGGATCTATTGAGTTCATTGAACACTGATTTGGTATGATCTGTAGATTCTTCAACATTTGATTGAGGTCCACCAATGGAAAGGTGAAGAGAGATATCACTAAAGATTTTAGGATTATGAGGCCAAACATGTAAATATATCCTTTACAATAAATTTTAATACATTTTATGTAAGATAATTATATATAATTAATATCTTTAATAATTTATTATTCTATTTATCATATCACCAATGAGTGTGGGGTCAAAATGTCATGTACTGACTCACATTATATCGCGCCAATGGTAAATACCGTGTTCTAGACTCAAATATGGTCTTATATTTTTGACCTGGTCATATTTTTAAGAATTATCATGTGTTCATAATGAATAATTATGTGCATAATATAAAATATCTTTAATATTTTTATAAAATAAATTTCAGGGACAGCTAACGTTGTAATCACATGCTGTCTTAGAGGCTAGATCTAGAAATATATATAAATATAAATATATATAAATATATAAATATTTTTAATCGAAGAAACTTTGCGTCTACATCCTCCACCATTTATGATTTTCTACATCAAAAAGAAAAATAGTGAAAATATATCTAGATAATGAGTTCATATTTGGATCTCCCACTCCTTGGTACTATCAAGAAAATTTCCTTTAAACCAGATAATCTGAACCATGGGGATATTACATCCACCGAAGATCCTCTTCTGCTGATCATCGATCTCCACCGAGGGATCTGAAAAGGTGGATCCATCCAAGATATGCATATCAGCCTAGTTGCTGATGTAAATAGGGTAATTAACTTATCTCTCTAATTGGTTAATTATAAATATTCTAAATTAATGAATAAGGAGAATTGAGAAGAATGAAAATGAATTGAAACGCTCTCCCTGCCATTGTGTCAGTGCCTCCGGGGGTTCTCTCCACATCTAGATATCAAGCGACCTGTACGGTCTCTGTTCGTTCTGCAAGGTTCTTTTTCAAGGAAACTCTTTTGTGGAAGCCCCCAAGTCTGGAAATGTTTCAGGATGGCTCCAAAGCCGGTCCTGAGGTCGCTTCTTCTTTCTTGGAGAAAATTTCTCCATGATCGAGGTCTCAACAAACTCCTTTGTGGCAGCGGCCGTGAATCTCCAATGGACTCTGGTCATGTGGTTTGGTGTGGACAAGCCTCCCCTTGCACACTTTCAATATTTTGTTATGATATAGGGTTTAGATTTTCCAGCCTTGGTGTCTATTTAGGATAAAAAATCTTTCTACATCGTGCTGGCATCTAGAGAAGATTTTGATTCAGCTTGGAGCAGGTTTCCGCGTTATATGGGTCGTTGGAGGTTCTCCCCCTCGCGTTGGTCGATGGATGCGCATTTTGGCAGGGAGTGCTCTAGCGCGATGGTGTGGGTTTCGCTCCTTGGGCTTCCCCATCCCCTCATGAATGAAACATTTGTTAAGGTTATTGGGGATTCACTTGGGAGATTCTTGTATACCGATGATCGAACCTTGCGTCTAGTGGAGGCTTCGGTTGCTAGGATCTATGTTGAGGTAGATATTTCTCGGCCAATTCAAGAGTATCTTGTGATCAGAATCGAAGGGATGAAGGACATTATTTAACTCTTGTTTACCAGATCTACCCCATGTTTTGTTCCTCCTTTAACCTCTCGGGTCGTACATTGTAGGTCTGTCACAAGGCTCGATCGAAGGGTGTCGTGCATCAGGAGACATCGACGTCCTCTACTCAGCAGCATCATCCACTTCGGCACGATGGTCTGAAGGGTGGAAACTTGATTGGAGGATTTCCTTCTGTTTCTTCTATGCATGCCTCTGAGGCTTCTTCTTCCATTCCTAAGGATGGCAAGAGTATGCCACTCAGTCACGCCTTGGTTCCTACTTTTTGAAGTTTGAATAGTAATGTTGTGATGAAGTCTTTGGAAGAAGGCCCCCCCCTCATGGTGGTGTCTTTCAGAAATGTGCTCAACCCTTGGAATGTGTTTGTAAAGATTTGGGTTCCCATGTCAGTGCAAATTTCAGACATCTCCTTGGTGACATTAGACTCGGGATCTCTAGAGGCATTTCTAGTGTCTGATGGTCTTCCAACCTTTCTGTTGGAATCCAGTCAGTGGTTTCCTCACCCCCTCCACCGACCTCTTCACCTTCTACGCCCCCTCCTCCACACTCTCCCACATCATCCCCGCTGCCAGACTAGGTTATTTTGGGGAATCTGTGTTTTGTGTCTCTATAGTCTCTTTGTAGGGAGCTTACCAGCAGTGGGGTTTCTCCAGTGGCAGTGTCCTCGCAGGTCCAATATGGGGTTCTCACTCATTCAATGGTAAAGCTCTAGGCGTCAGCAGGTGATTTCTCATAGCATCATGATATAGTCATGGAGTCTAGAGACAAAGCCAGAAACGATTAGATATATGTCTAGATTTCTTATATGGAATGGTCGAGGCCTTAGAGCCAGGGTCATGACTGACTTTTTCATTAGTGAGATGAGTAATAGTCATGTTTCTTTGGTGGCTATTCTGGATCCAAAACAATCCTATAGCAAGATTTAGGAGTATGATCTTCACATTATAATGCGTGGTTGCTTGCATGGGGACCCTCCCAAATCTAATATATGGCTCTTTTGGAAGGATTATATTAGTGTTGATCTTCTGAGTTTTCCGGATAAAGCTCTTAATACTAGGATCACGGTGGGGATTCATGTGTTCCTTTTCTCCTTCATTAATGATAATTGTACAACACAATGCAGAGAGGCCTTATAGAGTGTTCTATAGGATATTAATCCTGGATGCACTGGTTGGATTGTTGGTGGAAATTTCAACATCATTGTGAGTCCATAAGGGAATAAAGGAGGTAGGGCCTTTCCCAGGAATTCTAGCCAAGCCTTTGACTCATTCATGGTAAGGAATGGTCTTATGGATGCCAGTTTTGAGGGCAGTATCTTAGATGGTGTAATAATCAATGCGGAGAGAGACACTCATACTCCCAGAATGATTGATGCTTAATGAATAATTCTTCAATTGCTATGTTTCTTGACACCAAGGTCTGTCACCTGACTAGAGGGATTTTTGATCACTCTTCAATTCGTATTCATCTTGGTGCAGGGGTGTTGTTTAGAGATCATGCCTAGTTTTCAAAAACATTGATCGAGGGACCTAGATTCTTCGAGATGTTTAGGGAGGCTTGGGTCTTGCATCAACAGGGGAACTCGGGGAGTGTTCTGCATAGAATGTTGATGAGGCTCAAGAATCTTCTTCAGACCTCGAGGAAGATGATTCCTACTCACGATCAGGAGGTATCTATGCAAAGTATGGAGTTGGATTGCATGGAGGGTTTCCCAGAATAGGGATGGAATGGAAATTTGTTTTTTGTTCTGAGGAATAAAAAAGGATAAATTAGAAGATAGCGTATTGAAGAAGGAAATGATCACTAGGGAATGAGCTCGGGTGAAATGGCTATGTGAGGGGGACTGAAATTCGGGGTACTTCCATGCCTACATCAGAGATCGACATCATGTTCAGAGGCCTAATATCCTAAGGGATAATAGAACATTATCCTATGATCTTGATGAGGTGGGGGCCATGGTCAATTGAGCTCTTCATGCTCTTCTGGCGGCTCCCAACCCTATGCCGGAACGGGGTTATCCGAGAGATGGTGAAGTGATCTTTGAGGGTATTCCAAGCACAGTTGTTGAGGTCATTGTTAAGGGCCTGAGGAGATCACCAGAAGAGGTAGAGGACTAAGAGGCCATTTAGTCTCGTAACCCGGACAATGCATCAGGGCCTAATGGTTTTCCTGGATCATTTTACAGTGCGATCTAGGACATTATTAAGGGGAATCTAGTTAGTGCTATCCAGGATTTATTTCGAGGAGGGGACTTACAACATATAGCCTGTGAAAAAAATGGTTCTTATTCCCAAGGTGAGTAATCACCATTATATAGATCAGTATTGTCCCATTAGTATGTGAAATCTTCCATACAATGTTTTGGCTAGCATTCTTAACATGCATCTGGGTGAACATCTGGATTCTTGGACAAACCCTGAGCCGCATGGTTTCATCAGAGGGAGGTCGATTCAGGGGGCGATTGGAGTGGTTCAAGAAATGATCAGTGGCATAAATAACAAATACTTTGGTGGTAATTTGGTGTTTAAATTAGACATGAACAAAGCCTATGATAGGTTGGAGCGGGGCTTTGTCCTAAGAGTCCTCACTAGAATGGGGTTCTCTAATTGGACTAGAGATCACCTCTTCAGCTATTTAAGTTCGGCATGGATCACTACATCCTTCAGGGGTAAATAGTTTGGTATCTTTAAGGCCTACCGGGGCCTTAGACAGGGTGATCCTTGGTCCCCTAATTTATTCATTCTTGCACAAAATTCATTCACATTATATATTAATCAGGGTCTTAGTAGGGGTACAATTCTGCCTTATAATAATAGGAATGGAATAAGGTGAGTCACTCAATTGATGTTCGTGGATGACACTATTATCTTTACCAATGGTAAAAGGTGGTTATTGTATGGGTTGAATGGAATCAAAGGGTAATACTAGAAGTGGATTGGTCAGGTGGTGAATAAAGACAATAGTCTCTTCTTTACTTCAAGGAAAACCTCTGAGAGAAAGGAGTGGGCCATGGAATCTAGTTTGAGTATGTGCTAGGGATCATTTCCCATAGAGTATATTGGAGAACCAATCATCCCCCTTTCTCTTAGGGTGCACCATTTTGATAAACTCATAGAAAAAATCATAGGGCACATTTATAACTGGAAAAACAGGTTCATATCCTTCGGAGGTTGCATTACTCTGGTGAACAGTGTTTCAGTTTCCATCACTATGGACATCCTCTCCACTCTTAAGTTCCACAAGAGTGTGGTTTTCAACCTTGAAATGATTATGGTGTCCTTCATATGGGATGGGAAAGTTGATGGTAGAGACCATTGGGCCTCAGGAAAATGGGTTCCAGACCTCTATCGGAAGGGGAATTAATATGAGAAGTGTCTCCTCAACCATTAATGGCGTACATGCGAAGCTGGCATGGGAAGCTTTGGAGGTCAGGTCTATTTGTGGCAGAACAATGTAGGGTGTTTATCGTATGAATGTGAATTCTCAAAGTAGTCGGCCCTCTAGAATTAGGAAACTGATCCATCCATACCTTGAGGATATACAACAACATTCTCGATGGATCGCGGGAAAGGGAAATATCAATTTTGGCATCAAGAGTGAGGGGTGGGTAAGCTGTGGTTTCCGGGCTTCCCCACCATGGAAATATCCTTTCGAGAGGCAAGTAGTCACCCCAGGTTTGTTCATGTTGTTCTGGATGAGGGACAATTAGAGTTTCTAAACAATATTTTATCTAATGATGAGTATGATAAACTTGTCTTCACTAGCTATGTGATGTGTGCTTTATCCATCAAGGACTATGTTCGAGTATCAAGGGTCACCTCGGGTAATGATCATTGGGGGGAGGTTATGTGGTGCAAGGAAATACCTTCCAATTTTAACTTTTTGTCATAGAGAATGAGGTATAGGGCCTTACCTGCTGATGAGAACCTGTAGCGAATGGGAGTTAACATGGCCTCATTGTGCTGGTGTTGTAGGTCCTCCAATAAAGAGTCAGTGGGGAGCCTCTTTTATGACAGTGATTGGGCTAAGAGTGTTTGGCAGACTTTCAGGTCATTCTTTGGGTGGAGTGGGTTTGATGGGATGAAGGGTGATTTTTTCAATGCCTTGTATAGGGGAGCTGGGAATCATGGAACTGAATGAAAATCCTGGAATATCATTCTACTTGGAGGGTTCTGGATGATAGGGAATGCTAGGAATGACAGACGTCACATAAACTCCTTTGGATTTCTGGTCAACATTATGTCCAAGATGAAGAATAGATTTCTGTATTTGATTAGGTTGTGTCTCGAGTGCTGTGATGCGCCATCTGTGCACATCATCACCTCTAACCTCTATATTGTGTTTCGAGATGGCTCTTTAAGGCAGGGTTGTTGGGTTCACTGGAGTCCTCCAAGCATGGGGATCAAGATCAACAATGATGGGTTGGTGATCCAAGGGGAAATGCGTGGAGGGGGTGTCATCCGTGACCAATCAGGGCCTATTATTGCTAAATTTTCGGGGTGGATTAGGAGAGGGGATGCACTATAGTCATAAGCCTTGGGTTTCGCTTCTGGTTTGCATATGTGCATGCTCAGACAGTTTAACCTGGGTCGGAAAGAGACATACTCAAAGGTGCTATAAAACGCACTACAGGATAATGTAAGGATCCCGTGGGATATTACATACACGGTTATGTGGTTCAATCTGTTAATGGGGGCTCACACGAAGGTCTCTCACACCTGGCGGGAGGTTAATATGGTGGCTGACTTTTTGGAGTCTATGGCAACCCCAGATCGAAGAATGTTTTCTTCCTCAAACTTGGGTCTCTTTCCTAGATAGGGGTTGATATTTGATTTCAATGATGCATTGGTCTTTCAGTACTTTAGACCACCATAATTTTGTTTGTTGTTTGTGGTTTTTGTTTTCAAATCAATAAAAATGGTAATTTTTAATCACCTATCTCCCTAATTGTGACATATATATGATTGTGTGCACCCTCTTTCATTTTGTGGGTAGGGTAAGGGTGGTAAGTAATTTTTCCAACCCACTACATGATCCCAATATCCTCTATGAGACTTTGGGATAACATTCCTCCCTTACAGAATCTCTACAATCCTCTTTATGGGGGGACTCATAAGAAAACAAGGTATCCGTCATCAAATTCCTTGGGCCGAAGATAGTGATCTATTTAAATTTTCTATCAACTCGAGATCGTTGTCGTCCCCTCATGGATGACCAATACTTTTTCCACCATCATGTAAAACTTCTATGGGCCCATAATAAACGACACTTCAAAATCTATAATCCACAAGGTTGGCCTTACATATATCTTTTTCAAGGTATATGAAGGTTTTATTCCAATGGTAGAGTGGTATCTACTATTGTATTCCAACACTACCAAGTGCATGTGAACATCCCAGCTCCATCCAAATTGTAAAATGCATTCCCTTAGAATATACTCAAGAAACTAGATATTTTTATTTTTCTACCCATGAATATGGGAGTGAAAGGCAATACTCATCTTTATTTGGGCCTCGAATTCCCACTACATGAATATCCACAATAGTTACATAAAATAAATGTCACAATCAAAGAAAATTATCAATGTAATCCCATGAATTTTATCGATCCCTTGTATGAACTAATTACCTGAAATCACCAAAAAAATATGCTCCATTGTATGAAGGAGGTTCAAAAAATTCGCAAGTTTATCAAGAAGCACCTATATGTAATCATGGTTTTTTGTTGTGTTGACACCCCTATGATAATGTTCATGTATATTCAATCCCACATCAACTTTGTTGCTTAGCCTTCAAGTAAAAAAATAAAGGGCACCCAGATATGAACTCAACATACCTTCATCTCATGTTTGACCACAAAAATTTATATGGGAGGTATTTTTACATAATCCCATCACTATGATGTAAATAATGGTGATATCCCACATAACCTCTTCTCACTATATGATTGGAACCACTGTTTCCCCTGAATCAAGATAAAGTAATTCCATACTTCAGAATATATATCTACTGTGTCTATTTTCGATATATAATCAATTAATATCTCACAATTGGTGTCTCCTAGCTGCGACCTTGTCAAACCTATGAAGATAAAGAGTCAACACATGTGACTGATGAAAATATGTTCCATCCTTAGCCACTAGGGTCTACTGTGGGGAATCTAACTTCCTAATCCCCCTTGAAATAAGTTATCATAGGACTTCTTACTAAGATAATATTCATCATTTTTTCATTCCCTTATGTGTTGAATATTTGTTTAAGTCATAGAACCACTGGAACTCCAAAAAGTACAACTTTCTCATTTTTAAGTCCCTCTTTGTGAAGATACCTCTGAGACTCTAGTGGCCTTAGGAATCCACGATGTGGTCTAAAAATGGAAGTTCATTCACTTAATCAAAGATAATACTACTGTTTAAATATATAGATTTTTATTTATGATGTTTTGTTCGTGGGTTTGGAATTCCTTGACATGTTTGTGATAACTTCCTATCACTTAATCAACATGAAATCAAGCCTTGGACCTGAGGAATTATAATATACTATAAACTAAACACCTTCCATTGTTAGTCTCAACAACATAGTGCACATCATACTAATCCTCATCTCCTAAGAGGCCCTATGTAATTACTCATTACCAGTAAATGAAATCATTTTCCCAGTGACTTCATTGAAAGGGACAATGATTTTTGAAATATATGCCTAAACCCTCATATAGTACCTTGGAAAGGAATGGAATCTTAAACCTTTGAAATGTTCTTGGTTGGATCCCAATAATTCACTGTATCAATCTTTTTATGATGCATTACTAAACAATAATAAAAAACTACATTCCCCAAACATAAACCCCATGAATCACGAAAAGGAACACCACAGTCTTTTCATAATGCAAGTTCTCTAAATGAAAATATATGACCATCCCCAATATCTCTATATTCTCCCCCACTAACTCAAAAGAGAAGAGTTTGTCTTTGATAAAGATGAATAAAAAACTTTTACATGGATGGATGGAAAACCTAGTAGATCAAATCGATAAACATGGTAGGGAGATTCTGACACCAAAGAGAATCAATAGGTATGAATTCTATTTGAAGCGACATTATAATGCCATATTTGGAACATCAGCCTCACAAACCCTCAGTTATTAGTATATGTACTTGATATCAATCTTTTAGGACCATTTATAACATCAAAACGTGTAAAAGCGGCCATCAATCCCTGGAATAGGGTACTTTATCTTTATCATAGTCTGGTTCATAAGATGATAATCCATGAATACCTCCAAGCTCACATCCACATTGTACACCAAAAACACTAAATATTCCAAGGGGACACACTGGGTATGATGAAGCCATTTAGTCCAATGTCCTCATACATAAATTAATGCTACAGGATCATGGTAGGGTCATAAGATATGTCGAATAAGATATTAAAGTTATCTCTAGAAAAATTCAACGCAATTATCTACCTTCCTCCTCAGAGGCGGTCCTCGAATGTATTTGAGGAATACATCCATATAATCCTCTATAAATGAAGGAACCAAGTAACGAGAAAATCATCTTTCACTAAGGGATACACATTCTAACTAATGTTCGATGGGGTACAATATTCTACTCACAACACACACTTTCCAATCCATGTGATCTATCTCAAAAAAAATTGTATTCTCATCCAATCATCTCATAGGTATCTAACATGTACGTGGTAGTAGTAAATATGGGCTCAGACTTTCGAAATACAATCCATTACCCAGATAACATCGTATGCTTCCATTATGTTTACTAAATGGTACCACTTGAACCACTCCACATAATGAGATATCTCATACTTCTAATAGAAGAAAGATATTGATGATGTTTTCCCTATTGGATCCTCAAGACAAATACGATCTGCTATCACCTCAAATCATAGATCTAGATCCTGTACCATGAGTATATAGTTAATGGAATGACTATGACCTATGTCTACTAACCCTGAATCATGAGGAGAAAACATATAGATCATAAAAATTATTATCTCATGAACTATATGACCATAAAACACCAATTCATGTCGTTGTTTGCAGCCACACCCATCATCTCCGTAAGCATGATGTGGGTTTTCTAGTGTGGGTGGAAGAAGGATATCATATCAACATCCACCACCCATAGCTCCTCATTATCTCTCATTGCTCATCCTCCCAAGGGACCACCAATTTCATTCAAGGGAAATACAAAATAATGGATCTATCTCTACCGGGGTCGTCTATCAACTATATGAATTTGTTTCTCAATATGTATTGTCAGCTAGTCTGATGCCATGTGACTATCCTTGTCAAAATTGATGAACCACCTCATACAAGGATTCCATGGTGTTCTAAACTACCTCAGACCATGAACATGATTTGGATAATGGAAAGGTCTCATATGCAGGGATCTTGGAAACTAGCATCTTCTTGCTACTGTACACAACTCTTCTTTGAGGGGACCCCTTCCAGCTTTAGGATTCCATAATCCCTCATATAGAAATATATCTATCGTGAGTACATTTTCCATCACCCTGATAATGTTGGGTATCTAAAATAGTACAATACTATCTCGTATATCTCTAGAGATTCCCTGATCAATATTCCGGGATCAGAAGTATCCATCCAAGATCTTCTTAAAGGGAATAACGTATAAGGACTATGAACGTCAACGAAAAATATTTCACTACCATCCCTCACAACATCATCTCCCAACCCACCTAGATCTGGACTATGTGTAATTATTAGCGGTAGTACTCTTCACATAATTTCTTTTTTGAAGTTTGGTTATGATAGTTTCAACTCATCACACATTTTTCTTATGAGGATCCACCAACACCCATATTCTTGGTAGAAAAGGATAACTTCCAGTGAAACAACATGATCTGTTAAGATTCAAACAATCCTAAGGATATGTACCATAGAATCGAGATAATGCTCTACTTCTTGAGGATATAATTAACCACAAGAACTCAAAGGCCCCAATTGATGGATCTCATCGAGTGTGCTAATCTTGTGCACATTTCTAGAATACCTTACTGGGATGATCTATTACTCAATATGGGGAGGTTCTTGTACCTTCCCACAAGGAAGAAGTTGTTCGTAGGATAGAACTTGAAATGTGGGCTCATCGATCATAGGATCATTTTCATGAAGGAGAGAAAGTATCCTTGATGGATTTCATCATGGAGGAATCTTAAAAATTATCAAGTAGCATCATTGTTATACGAGGATATATATATATATATATATCAATAAGAATATAGAGCTGGAACAATAATGACAGTGAAAGACTATATTGGATTTGATTCTTGTACTATATAATCCCTTATTAAAATATATAATCTTGTTGATTCAACATGAAGGTAGTTGGGGTCCTATTAAATGGATACATCATCCTTTGAACCATCACTAGATTCCCTAGCTTGAGAGCATCACTCGAGACACCTTGACAATATTTCACTAAAACAAACGAAATATTTTTAAGGGGATACCTCTGAATAAAATCATAATAAATGAACTTTATCTAAGACCCAAGTGTCACGACCCAACTCATTTTTGGGATAATGTAGAAACTACCACAATAAAGGCTCCATATATAGGGGCAGTGAATAGTGTTTATGGAATAATAAACATAGGGAGTCCTTTGACTAAAAACATCTACACAAGCACACAACCAACTCAATTGAAAAATTAATAGGGAAAGCATAGAGATTTAAAACATATATATTGTAAATCGACCATGCCAAAACCTCTAGATGGTATGGTAGTATGATAGTTTAAATTGAAAATTAAAGGGGATAAATTTATTCCCAATTAGAAATATGTCTCAATCATTCAAAACTATATAGAACATAACTGAAAGAGATCCCAACTCTAGAATCCGAAGTTATATCCATTTTATTCGGCCAAAGAACCCAGTATTAATAAGATCTTCTAGAGTTACGATTGACCTCTATGTATTTGGCATAATACATGACACATGTTGGTAAATCACATCTATGGGTGAGTATAAACATACCAAATTGGACACCATAAAAATGAATGGGGATCAATAAAAGATAAAACATAATAAAAATTTAGTAGATAGAACAATCAATAATGAAATAGTACATATCAATACAAAAAGGAGTGAATGTATTATCATAAAAACTAAATAGATATTCACAGTGAGTAGATGATATACTCATCAAGTCATTTCTACCTATAACCCGAGAGTATACTCATCCAACTATATGAAGATAAGCACGAAATGAACTAAAATAACCCAAAAAGTTTCTCCTTTCCATGAAGGAGAATGACTAAATCTTGTTTGGGGACACAAAAGAAAGAGGTATATATATATTTGGTTAGACAAGGAATACCAAACTGATAGTGTAAGGGGGTCTTCATATCATATCTTAGACTAAGAAGAAGAGTAGCCAACATTTTCAAAATTCCATCAATAGTGCCTATAATTTCATCTATATGTCTAGTTGAAACCATTAATTTAAATCCATGCCTTGTCAGTATGACACACATACACAAGGTAATAAACTATTTGTATAGTACCAATTCCTTTTTACCACAAGTGGGTTCCACTCAGGTAGTATCCATAGAAGACTCACGCCCATGTCAAAGGGTGGGTGTCAAATCTGAAGTCATCAAATACACATTTCCCATCTCAACTAGAGGCTACCACTCAGATGGGGTCATGGACCCACTAACCATCTGAGGTGGAGGGTACCACATCTAAGGCATCGGGGAATCACTATCATTCTCAAATGAAGTATGGCACTCGGAAGATGTCGAGTACCCACTATCCAACCCAATTAGAGGGTACCACTCAGATGAATTCTGTAGTACCCCCGGTTTATAGTATGTAACCCTATCCTTAGGATTCTTGTATATAATTTATATGGGTCAAGGATATGATATTTTTGGGAGCATTATAGGTTTTATTGGGGCTAATGGAGAAGAACATGGGATGCACATTGTTTTCAAAACCATGTGGAAATCTTAAGAGAAACTGTGCACATTTGTAGATGTTCGATAATAGCTTTGGAATGATGGGTGAATAGTTAATGTAGACATCTGATGAGGCCATGTGAGGGTCTTCTCATGTTGTATCTAACACCAAGTTAGAGAAAGCATTGCCTATGTGAGAAACTAAACTATTTGTAGGTTTAAAGAGAGATCCTATGAAAGTGGATCTAAAATTATATTGACACTACAGGATCCATTGTTCCTCAAATGTGGCCCAATTTTATATTCCTATCTACTGATGTTTGGAGAACCACTCCCTAGAAAATTTGAATAAATTTTGAACCTTTCACTAGAATTTAGATGCCCTATTCATTTCATATGTTCTTGTTCTTCACCGTTCTTGCCACGTATTCTAAGATCTACCTCACCCTCTTCTTTTATTCTTAGATATTAAAACAATTTGGTTATATCGAAGTTTATGGTTTCCATAGAAGATTATATTTGGTCTTGATCCAGTTTTTTGAAAGGGATCTAATTCGGTTTCGAGGAAATCATACCCATTTTTTTAGCGTTCTTCATCTATTTAACATTTTTGTCAAAAAACTAGTTGTAGGTGGCTTCAAATATGACTCCACAAAGTAGAACTTATTAGAATTATTTAAAAATTGGTATCTTGTGATGAAATTATGATGATATTTCTATTTTTATTGTCAGAAACATTCTTGAATGATAGTTTGTGAAAATACAAAAAATTTGTGATATAGAATAATGTGATTTATTCGTGATTACCAAATAAAGTGTTTTAAATGGTGTTTAATGGAATTACGGTAAATGTATTTGATTAAATGGTTTTCAATAAAAGTAACTAATTTATTGAAATAGAATAGTTGTTTGGTATTTGGTTTTTTAATGTTTTTCAATAAAATAATGGATTTATGGAAATGGGTTGATTTGGATGAACTGACTTGGTCTTGACGTAGTTTAGAATGGGTTGTGGTGGGTGTTAATTTGTATTGTAATTGATATGGTTGTGAAATACCCCCATAAAAAGAGATGGGATAGGTATGGGTGTGATTTACCCTCCTGAAAGTGTCCAACTATGTAACATCATAGTGGATGGATATCTCACCGCTCACCAGTATAGGGTGGTCCATGTTTCATCATTGGTTGGGTGTGAGGCTAAGTGAAATGGAATATATATGCAAAAAATGATATTGATAAGTGATTATTATTCATAGTCTGGGTTTTTTTAAATTTTACATTCAATAAAATTGGGTCAAAATAGAACTTGTTTACTTTATGTTTTAAAAGGGTTTCAGAACTTGTTAATATTTTGTTATAAAATATTTTCTAGAATTATTTGGAATATATAGTTTTATATTAATTTTTGTAACCATTATATTAAAGATTCATGAGTAGTGAAGACATTGGGGATGACCTACATTGTTTTATACAAACCCCTGATTTGGAACATTGGTGGTTTCTCAAAGTCTACCATCTAGGACCTAAAAAATGTAATGTATCACATGTATTTATAACAACCTCATGATACGTGGGCTGACAGATGATATTAGAGCATAGATCGTGGTGATTATGGAGTCTTGTTCATCTTGGAGACCATAGTTTTCTTTAAACTATTTACTTTGATAGTTAATTTTTCCTCTATTCTAGTACACTTTTTTTGGTTTTGTTAATAAGGATATCATTAGGTTGTCTTTTAAGTAACCATACATCATATTGTCATGAACCAAATTGAGTCGCCCACAAAAATGGAACCAAACCCAACTCATAAAAGGATCGAATGGTGTTCCCTATCCTAACAGGCTAGCACAAGTTCCCAGGGATCATAGATTTGGTGTTGGGAATTATTTTCCTGAGTATGGGAACATAAAACATCAAAACAAATCGATAAACTAGATCTTAGAAATTCATATCAAACAAGATTGAAAAACAAATCCAGAACTGAATACATAAGTTTAAATAGAATAAAGAGGTCCTAATACACATAGTAAGAGTTTAAAAATATCCCCAAGGACTCAACACGGAAAGGGGTTATCTCCCAAAAGACATCTCCACAATGCCGCACAAAGGAGGGGGACTAGCAACCCAAACCGCAGTCACTCAAATCCATGACATTACTTGTGTCAAACATGATCAAGTATACTTACACCCAAGGAGAAAGAGGTATGGAAACTGACTTACTGGATGTATCTTGATGATTTATCCCAAAATACACTAGTATATGAAGTTCCAAATTGCCAAAAATTCATGAGAGGTTCGAATAATGATTAGGAGATCATGTGAGATCTAGAATGGGGTAAAATGGTTAAAACATATGTAGTTATGAAGGAAAGAAATTATCTAAAACATGGAAGATTTGAGAAATCTTGAGTATATTTTCCCTAATACAATATGTAAATGAGCTCCAATGAGGGATTATAGAAGATGGGGTCGTGCCTAGGCATAATATTTTTTCATTTGGAGGTATAATCATCTAAATAGAGTGAAAAATTAATTTTTTAATAAATAAAATAAATTTCATTTTAACACTAGAAAGGAGATTACGATCTAGACCTATTCCTTAAATAGAAACTCAAATCCATAATGATTATGAATTCTTAAAGGTTCCAAATTAATATGCTGGTGTTTCTAGGTTTGGTTAGGGCATGTTGGAAGTGGAATGGGTACAAAATGTGGAACAAATTAAGAGATATTAAAGAATGTTTTTTTGTTTAAATCTGTAAATGAATTAAAGGATCAGCCCAAATTTTGAAAACCCAACATTTCCAAAACAAAATGCGTAAGAAAACCCCAAAATAAAGAAAGAATGTAAATTAAATGAAAAATACCCTTAAAATATGTTAGGGATGTGATAATTATCACCACCATGAAATATATTCCACCCTAGAATGTCATCCTGATGCTTGATTGGAAAAAGTAGAATAGGTAATAATCTTCAACCCATAACTTCCCTTTCCATGTATCATTTGTATCACTCTCATGCTTCCAAAGAACCCATTCCAGTGGAATAGACTTTTCTCGAATCACCTTTTCATGGATGCCCACTATTTGCACCGACAGCTAAAAAACAGATATATCATTCTATATATCTAACTGCACCCAATGCAGTACATGGGATCAATCTGGATTTTATTTCTTTAACTAGGAGATATAAAAGACATTATGGATGGATGCCCACTGAGAAGGTAAGGCCAACCTGTATTCCACCTTTCTAATACACTCGTTGATCTCAAAAGTTCTCACATATCATGACATTATGTTCCTTGGATTTCTCAATCGACGATGGCCCAGATGAGGGGCCAATTTCAAGAATTCCATGTCACCGATAGAAAACACTATGTCTCGATGCCTCTAGTTAACATATGATTTATGGAGAATCTAAGTTTCCAATAAGCATTGCCTGATCAAATTGACCTTCTGAGGCATCTCCTACACCAGACTTCTCCCCAGTAGTGAGGTCTCACATACCTCATCCAAACACAGGGGGACCGACAAGGTCGGCCATAGAGCAGCAAAAAATGAGACATTGGAATAGATTATTGGTAAACAATATTATAACCAAACTCAACAAGTCCCCAATGGCTATCTCTGGAACCTCTAATTTCCATAACACATGCACAGAGCATGTCCTCCAAAATCTGATTCACCCACTCCATATTACCATCCCTTTGAGGATGGTATGCTATGGACATCTCAATCTAAGTACCCAAGGCCATCATAAGTCCATTGTAAAACTGATATGTGAAACATGGATATATATCTGAGAAAACTGCTAATGGAACACCATGGAGCCTTACCACCTTCTGAAGTAATAAACTACCCAACTCATCGACGTTGGTTGTATCTTTGATCAGAATGAAGTTGGATGATTTATTTATATGATCAATCACCACACAAAAAGAAGTCTCACATCAACCTGTAAGAGGCAATCCAACAATTATGTTCTTGATGACCTCTTCCCACTTCCAGGTAGGAATAGGTAACAAATAGTGTAAATGGTAGGTCCTTTGATGCTATGCTTTAACCTGCTTGAATGGGTTGCATCTCGACACAAAGTCTATGATGTCTCGTCCCATACTAGGCCACCAGAACTTCTAACGAACAACATAATACATCTTGGTGGCACCAAGATGGAAAGCCTACTAGGTTTGTGGCTATCCTTCAACACCACATTCTACATAAATAATGACACTACACAATGACCCTTGAAAACATGATTCCAATGAGAGATGATGACGAATCACAAGACATCTCCCCACCATGATGAAACTTCTTCAACCATAGAAAAATAACATCACGAGTATTTTCCCCCTAAATTAGATCTATCATTGAAGGAGTTAAATGAAATCATTCCAAGAACTCAGTCCCCTTTTGATCCTTTGTCTCCACATGTATCTATGCAAAGAGTTCCATCAGAGTCCACTCATCCCTGGTCTTCATCAAATACTACACTAGGAGTCTTCTTTATATGGCGTCGATAACCCCATCACCCTTTCCAGGGTTATAGACAATGTCAATGTTGAACCCTTGTAGGTACTCGATCAAACGATGGTTCATATTTTTAAGGTCCTTCTAAGAGAAGATATTGGCCAAGATTCAGAGATAAGATTAGACCAAAAACTTCTCCCCAATTCGGTAGTGACACCATGTCTTCAAAGCATGAATCACATATTCTAACTCTAATTCAATGGTTGAGTAATTATTTTTTTGTGGTCAGAGTTGGAGAGATCCGTAGGCCAATACGTGATCATCTTTCATAAGCACGCACCCAAGACCCATACCTACAGCTTCACAGTACACAAAATATCCCTTTACAACCTCTAAAAAATTATAATGGGGGAGGTATTTAACCGATCCTTCATCTCCTTAAAGGATGTCTAGCATTCTGAGCCCCAAAAAAGACTTCACCCCTTTTTAGGTGAGTGCGGTGTCACAAAAAAATAATTACCCAAAAAATGAAACCCCAAAATACGAGATCACTTGCTCCTGAAATTTCACATCCCTGATATAGAAAGTGCATTTGGATAGAATTTCCTATAGGAGAATCTCTCACAATGTTCCACCATTGATCTACAAGTGATGCTCATGTTTCTCCTCATATCCCAAATAAACTAAGATCTTATCAACAAATACCATGAAAAAAGAATCAAAATGATGATGAAATACCCTTTTCATGAGTGCCACAATGACCCCTTGACCATTGGTCAATCCAATGTGCATGACCAAGTACTCGACATGGCGGTACCTTCTTTAGAAGGCTGTCTTTGGGATATCTGCCTCTTTCACCCAGAGATGATGATAGCTCGATTGAAAGTTGATTTTAGAAAACAACCTTTTCCACTTAAAATGATTAAACAATTCATCTATTCTAGGAAAATTGAATTTTTTGTTTATTGTTACCTTATTTTTCATCTAGTAGTCAATGCACATGTAGAGGGATCTTTCAATAATTTTTGTGAACAACACAAGAGCAGCGTAAGGATAGGCACTCGAGTGAATAAATCCATTTGATTATAATACATCTAGATGTATCTTTAATGACCTCAGCTGGGTTGGGGCCATGAAATATGAAGGAAGAGATGTCATTTGTGTTCCCCGTGACAAATCAATCAAGAACTCCACATCTCGATCTGGGGTAAAGCTAGAGAAATAACCCAGAAATAAATCTGGAAATACATCAACTTCACAAGATATTCCACCATCAAGATCATGACCGTCTTCGTCTTCCATGAGTGATGAAAAATGAAAAATGGTCTCCCAACTCTAGGAGTGGAGGTCCTTCACTACTCAACCAAGAATCTCATTCCCCATAAAAAATCTAACGACTCCCATGAGGTTCCGTTAAACTGGTCTTCCGCCTATTACAATCGATGTGTGCCTTGAATTGTAATACCCAATCCATGATAATTATTATTTCATGAATATCCATATCTAATACTATGAGGTCCCACTCTAAATCATCCCATGACATGGAAGGCACACATGACGAGCACCTGATTCCCCACTCCATATTCTTTCCGAGAGGTGTCATCAACTCCATTAAAAAAGACAACAACTTAGATGATAAATACATCAAGTCCACAACACGGGAAAAAAATTGAAATATTGGCACTGGTATCAAAGGAGTAGTAGTTAAAGAAGATTCAATAAAAACGGTTCCTCAAATTGTCGATGGTCCCGCCTCTGATCCTGCTGGTGCATGATCCACTTCTTTGAGATGTCCGGTCTCTACCTGAGAATGAACTCTAGTTTGTGGCTGTTCCCTAAACTGGTACATCTTAATAGATGAACCATACCTACCACCATATCCACCAAATATAGATCCCCCTTTTCCTCAATAGCTTAAACTAAGAGGGAACTCCTCTTGAATCCACTGATCATTCCCAACTCTTAAGTGGATGTGACACACCGTAAAAACACTACAAGTGAATCATACCTCAACCTTGATAACAGGGATTCATGAGATGTTGGAATCCAGGTCGGATGTGACCCATCTCCCATACTAGTGGAAGATTAACCATCTCGAATCAGAAGCCCCAGATGAAAACTACATGGCTTTGTGGCTTGAACTACCATATCCCTTCTTCAATTGATCCTCTTTCTTCCTTTACTTCTATGAAGTGCATCCAATTCCCCCTATTGATACTATCCTAGAGAAACCATCCCCCCTTTTCTATGAATCTCCATAATGCACGCCTGATCAACCACCTCAGCATAGGTACCCAGCTTAAACTAGAACACATGGGAGTATAGCTCTGGTCATAATCCTTTCTCAAACCTCCAGGCCTTCGTTGTATCATTAGAGACAATTTCTAGAGCATAACGAACTAGATCAGATAAATGGTTGGCTTAATCCATCACATAAAGGTCCCCCTAAACATGATCTATAATCTCTCGGGACCGAGAATATGCCACAACCTGAGGGATGTACTATTCCATGAAGGTGATCTTAAAATATCCATATATCATATACTCATTCATACATGTTTTATCTTCTAATTCCCACCACATGATTCTGGGACCCTCCAATAGAAATGAGGAACACTTAACCCTGATCCCCTTGGGAGTATCAATGAACTTGAAGGTTCTATCGGTCATTTCAAGCCATTCCTCTGTTTCTTAGGGTTATATTCTACCTCATAAAGTAAGAGTATTATTTTTTAGGAACTCCTGACTTAATTCCATCATAGGACTTGTCTAATATTCTCTAACATGAGCTTGAACATGAGCTGGTCCACGTCATAGATCATGGATAGCCCAATCAACAACCTCTACTATACTATGATGATGTGTTGTGGGTGAACTCTCCCGAGCATCCTCTTGTGGGTGCATGTGAGCTTTCTGGGGAGGCATGTTGCTAAAAAAGCCAACAATCACACGAGAAAAAATTTGAACAATAATGGAGAAAATTTCATTAATAAAATCAAATATAAATAATATAAGCACATTACGAAGATAAAAGAAACTGCTACCCCACCCCCCACCTGATGTCCACATGTAGTCTGCAACACACACGTCTCACCTAGATGTGAAGTCAAATAAACAATTCAAATGTCCCATAGTGACTCCAGGTCTACCAAGAATGGTTTTCTCTAAGATCCCTACTCATGATCACAACTATGAGTCCCAACAGTCTTAGTTATTGTCTATCTTGAATAATCCCAATAAAACTCGAATCATTAACCTACCAAGAGTCCATTATATCATGAACCAAATATGGTTGCTACCAAAACCAGCACCAAAAATTGCCCATGGAAAGGCTATAAGAGAATTTTGTATACCCACAGGCTAGGACAAGATCCTAGGAATCATAGGTTTCAGTTTGAGAATTATTTACCTGAGTTTGGAAACATAAAACATCAAAAATAATTGATAAAATGAATGTGAAAAATTCATAACAAAAAAGATTTAAAAAATACAGAACTGAATACATATGTCTAAATAGAATAAAAGAGGTGAAACGACAGATAGGAATATCATAAAAACATCCCCAAGGACACCACATGACATTGGGTTACAACCCACAAGTTTTCTTCACAACCCCACACCAAGGAAGGGGACTAAAAACTAGGACAACCATCACCCAAGGAATTACCTGTACATTTGTGAAAAATTACCATGTATACTTACCCCAAGGGGTGAATTTAATGTGTGATTCTAAGACCAATAAGATACCACCAAGAGAATCCACAGAATAAACAATACAATATTAAAAGATTTCTATTTTTGATAAACAGGATGTGGCAGAAATAATTTCTAAAGAATAAAACTTTTGAATGTATATAGTTTTAATAGGGGATTTTCCATGAGGGTGAAGAATTTTGTAAAACCTATAGGAGTCTATAGTTTACATAAAAACTACCATATTCTAAAAATAATTAAAAATATGTTAATGAGCAATAATCTCGAGATCACAGATAAGCATTAGTTAGTCTAGGGCCCAATGTACCTCATACCATGGTGTAAAGTAACCATATAAAAATATGTTCTCATGGATGAGCCACTAGTAGGGAAAAAATCCATAAACTAATGGTCCAAAATAATCACCAATATAGTTTTTTTGTTTTTTCATTGTCCATTTTTTACCGTGAAACATATATTAAACACATCTGGATCACTAGCGTATAAGTACATATCATCCCTCCTAGATACACGGGCTTTCCCCTTTGTACTAAAATCATAGTCTCATGATAAAAAAACTCATAATAACATAAAACATTAGTTCTTTCCATAAGAAACTCAAAACAGCAGCTATACATGCTTTTCACCACTTTCACCACTCAATAAAATCATTAGAATTTCAATAAAATAACATTAAAAATTGTAATAATGTTTTTCCAACAAAATCACTTAAAAACCCCACTTTTAACACCATGTACATTCGCAGAATCACTAGAACTAATTTTACAACACCCAAGAGATTTATATAAACCCATTACATGATTTATAAAACAACCCCAATTGGAATAATAGAAAATAGACATGTAAAACACTCAATTTAACTCAAAATTGGTACCCAAATATAATTTACCTAACAAACGTCACCAAAACCATGTTATTAGATACTATAATGAAGGAGAAGTGTGAAAAAAGAGAAATTATGGAATATTTACTCATTTATAATTGATTACTCCAAGAATCACAAACCACAAGTGTCAAAAAACATAAATCTTTGCACAAAAGTTCCACAGCACCACCTGCGCATCACAATGGAGTTAGAAAAGACCTGAAACCATAATTCAGACCATGAAACAGAATATAAAACCCTAGATTAGAATCAATACATTATGAACATGAGGATATTCATGAATAAGGGAAGAAACCCAATGAAAATGGGAGCAACAAGGAAGGAAACCCACTTAATTTAATGTTCTTGGAACAAATATCCCAAAATACACTAGAAGATGAATTTTAAAGAATCCAAAAATACTTGTGATGTTTTATTAAGGATTAAAAGGTAGTGTAAGAACTTGAATTGGAGAAAATTGTAAAAAATTTCAGATTTATGATGGAAACAAATTACTTCTTTAAATCTGGATGATTTGAGGAAGCTTGAGAAGATTTTCCACAATCTGTGATGTGAATGAGCTGCAATGAGGGATATGATAAGATAGGTTCATGCCTATATATGTTGTATTTGAGTGGGTGGTTTAATCACTTAATAAGAGTAAAAAAATGAACATGTTATTAAATAAACAAATTTTTAATTAAAACATGAAATCGGCTTACTATCTGGCCCAATTCCGTAAATAAAAACTGAAATGCACCATGATTATTGATTCATAAACGGTCCAAATTGAAATGGTGGTGTTACTAGATTAGGTTATTCCATGTTGGAAGTGTCATGGGTATAAAATCATAAAAAATGAAATAATTAAAAAGGAATCAAAATTTATATTTTTATTTGTCAATGGGCTCACGGTTTGGACCAAATTTTGAAAACACACCATTTCCACAAAAAATTCTTGGGAACCCACAAAAAAATAAAGAATGGAAATTAAATGAGAAATAACATTAAAATATATCATGGATGTGACAATATGGTGGTTTCTTGATCATGATTGGTGGTTTTTGTTTTTATTCATTTAATGTAAATCGTCCCCCACTTGTATTGAAACCCTTTGATATTTATTTCTAGTATTTTGCGTCGTGATGATGTCACTTAAGGGAAATTCACATCTTATCTCCCTCAATATGATGAGAATAAGTATGATGATATGAATTGAATAATCTTGTTCATCCATTTCCTAACAAGTGGTCTTCAGTATTTGGCCTTAGAGATGGGTTCATTGTTATCTATTCCTTGTGTTGGTATCCTATAAAGAGTAGTATTGTTTGTACATGAAATGTATATCATAAAAAGATGTAGCTGAACAATTTATATTGAATTTCACATTAACAGTTATTGGGGTAAATAAGTGTTTTAGATAGCATTATATGAAATTGCAATCTAATTGTCATGAGTTTTTCTAGTAAGATGATCATTACATGAAATTATAGAATACCCTCCCCCTATCATTTCATATTTCATTTTGGATAAATGATATATGAGGTGATTAATTGTGGTTATTTCTGAAAAATGTTGAAATCCTTTTCAAATGAACAATTTAAAAAAATGTAATGTTTGGTAAATTTTGGGTATTGGTTTATTTTCAAATGAAAGAATGATTTTTCGAAAAAAAGATTAAACATGGAAAAGATTAATTCTGGAAACCAATATTTTGATATCGATGTGATAGAATTTTTAATGATAGTACATTAGTTTCTAGAGATAGAGCCTTATAGAGTTTGTTGATGTTTAGAAAATTTTATCCAGTAGGTATCATTGAATCCAACAAGAAGAGAAAGTGTAGAATGTTGTGGTAACAGAACCATAGGTAAACCAAGAGCTGGTTCAAAGTATTGTACAACTGTTCTATGAAGTAAACACGAGGAATTAGAGGGATATGCAAGGCCCTGTGGATAATTTCATATTGTTCATGAAGTATAATCCACTAATTTCATAGGGTTATTATTAGCATGAAATGAAGGATGTGTGGATGAATATGATGAGCTATAAATTTTATTTCATCGACACACTAGTAGAATTGAAATTTAAGCAGGAAATTTATATGCTCTACGATCTTGTATAATAGTGGTTGGACCTAGTGGTCCGTTTTAAACTTGATCAATGTCTAATATGGGAGAATTTTGAGGAATTATTTATCAAAAAAATCTATCCTCACACGTACAAGATCCATAAAATGACAAACTTCTTCTGAATGAATTAGGAAAACCACTATATCAAAGAATATAATGATTAATTAATGAATTTAGTTAACATTGAACCATATATTAGGGCTATTGAGGCCATGATGGAATGCATCATTGAAACAGGACTAAGGAAGAAGATTCGATCTAATAATGAAATGCCATGTATTAAAGATTATATAGAGATGTTGAACAGAGCAGCAATGCATTAACGTGATATCTGAGCATCTATGGGGGGAGTATGTATGATGATACATATAAGAAAATGTGGGAACCAGAATATTTGGAGGATGTTGAAGAGGGACACCAATATCAGAAGTTTTAGAGTGAAACATAATTAGATGGATGGATCATTGACCCTTCATCCAAAATGTAAGAGAAAACTAGGCCATTTCCAAGGTGGTTAACTTGAACACATAAATTGAAAGTGTATGACCCAACATAAGTGATCCAATAACTATAAATAGATGGTACATATTCAGCGTTGTCGATACAGTGCTCTGAGTTCAAGTGCTCAAGTCACTTCTAAGGTGTCTTAATAATCTTATGATTTGACAGGCCTAGGGTAGTAGAATCAGACTCTTCAGTATAGATGATCTAGCCATGTTGATACAAGGAAAATCATGAATCTTCCACAAGGAGGATCATACCAAGAAAACAAAGAGCATATTGTAGGGACAAATCAACTGTATGAAGATAAGAAATTTATTGTGGATGATTAGGTTGTACCTTATACGGTGAGTTGTACAATTAATTTTAATTATAACCATATGAAATTGTTGTTTAGTAATGGTTCATCAGTCTCCTTAATTTCTTCTTGTTATTTTTTATTTCCTATGTTTGAATCTTGATATAATACCCTCTGTATTCAAACATCAATCTCCTATCAGTACAAGTGAATGTAACGAATTTATGTACAAGGAATATTCTATAAACATTGTTGGAGATTATATTTTTTGGTATTTATTATTGATGGATATAGATTTATTTCATGTAATCCTATTTATAGATTAATTGAAAACATTCAGGGATCACAAAGACTCTTTGTGTATAACCTTTAGTTTTAAAACTGAGGATGGCATCGAGCATCTATTTTGGGGAAAATGGTTGTAAAGAAAAGTAAATTAGGATTTTTTGCACTAGCATTGGGAATGATTTCTAACCAATTGGTGGCATTGACCTTGTAATCAATAGAGTAGATTGAGGACACCATCTTTCAAATAGGGAAGGATCAATTTAAAGATGTATTTCCCAATAACTTCTCAGGATTATCACACATAACTAATGTGAGTTTATGAAAAATATTATTTCATGGACTAGTATCATTTCCCATCTATATTATAGGATGAAACAAACATGATTAATGGAATTGAATGTCCAGTTGGAAGAGATGGATAGAAAATGTTTCCCTCAGGCAAGTATGACTTTGCGGGAACATTAATTTTTCTTCTTGAAGAAAGAAGACATAATTGTAAGGCTATTTTTGGATTATCATAGAAATAACCAAGTTACTATAATGAATATATTTCCACTTCTATTCATTGATGAATTTGTTGATAAATTTTTGGGAGATTAGTGGTTCTCTAAAATTGAATTATGAACATGGTATAAAAAATTGTGAGTTGGGAAGGAGTATATTCTTAAAATATATTTTATATGTAGATATGGACATTATGAATAAATATTCATGCCTCTTGGTCTTATGAATTTACTGATATAAATTATGTAATTTATTAATCAAAAATCCAAATATATCTAGATTCTTTTGGGGTGGTGTTTTTGGATGATGTCTTGGTATATTCATGGACAAAAGTTAAGCATGAGAAACACTTGATGACAAAGCTGGGAATCCGGAGAGATCATTAGTAGTATTACCAATTATCATGGTGTGATTTTTAGACATAGTAGGTATGATTTATGGGGCATGTAATTTTTAAAAAAAAGTGTTTTAGTATATCTGAAAAAAGATAGAATATGTTTTCTCTTGGAAACCATCTTCAAACGTCCTTTAGATTTGAGGATTTCTTGGTTTCGCTATTTATTGTCAACATTTTTTTCGTGACATCACATGTCTATCATTTCCTATTGAATATTTCAAAATGAAGAATTTTCCATTTTGATGGAATGGGGAATGTCAGAATACTTTTCTAGAGAAAAAAGTTGGCTTGTCCTAAATACCTATCTTGTTTTTTTCCCGAAATCAGGACATTGGTATGTGGTGTATTATGATGATTTTGGATCTGGGGTGGGATGTTTCCTCAGGAAAGGAGACCATGCGGTTTCTTATTTTTCAAGGATGTTCATATTTTCTGAGAAAATTTACCAAACACATGATTTAGAGTGTGTTGTGGTTGTCCAAGATTTTAAGAATTCACATTAGTATATCTTCGGTGATAATTTTTGTGTTTTCACAAATCATTAGCGATTGAAACTTTTTTTAACAATGATATTTGAATAATAGAAATGTATATTCATTGATTATCTTAATATTATTGACATTGAATGGATTTAAACATTGGGGAAAGGTAATTTGGTGGATGATTCATTACGAAGAAATCCATGTACTCAGTTGAAAAAAAGAAGCCACAGATGAGTGGTAGTTGATCATGATCCTAATAGATATGCATTTAGATTTTTGATAGTGAGGTCATGTTGTAGTTTTAATTTCCATTTCAGTGATTCCTGATTTAATAAATGTTTTTATAGAGGCACAAACATATGATGAAAAATTCATAATTATGAGTTGAAAATTAAAAGGTGGTGGGACCATTGAGGGCTGGAAACTCATTGGGAGATTGGTTCGGTGGTTCAAGGATTAGATGGTGTTACCTATGGAATTTTAGGAACAACTTCATCATTCTTAACACCACTTGGTAAGTGTTTTACGTCCAAAAATATAGATAATTTATATGGAATTGAAGGGACATTTTTGGTGGATTGGTATGAAACAGAAGGTGGTTGAGTTTTTTGGAAAGTGATTAACGTGATAGAATTTGAATTCATAAAATCATAGACCAACTAGAGTGTTGTAGTATCTACCTATATTAGAGTTTAAATTGGAGTATATAGCCATTGATTTTAGTATAGGCCTCCTATGAACTATTCTGAAACATTATTTCATAGGGTGGTAGTGGATCTTCTCACAAAATCATCCCCTTTCATCCCTATTCATAAAACACATATGGTGGAGTGTCTATCCAGAATCTATATCCATGAAGTTTTAGTGATATGAGGAATAATAGTTTCAATTTTCTCAGACAGTGATCCGAGGTTCACATATCATTTTTATAAATCCTTAAAAAATACCTTAAGGGTCTATTTACTATAGGTATGATGTATCATCCTTAGATGGATAGGAAACGTGAAACAATGAATTAAACATTGTAAGACGTGATGGGGGATTTGGTAATGGTTTTTGGAGGCTCATGGGAGGATCATATATCATTCGTTGAGTTCTCATATAATAACTACTTTTAGGCCTCGATACATATGCCTTATTTGGATCCATTATATGTGAATCCTTGTAATTCTAATTTTTTTTTCATGGAAACAAGTGAGACATCATTAGTTGGCCTATGTAGCCATTGACAAATCACCATAATCCACATCAAGGTGAAACCCATAAGAACACATGGTCTCCTTCCTAGAAATACAATGGCCTATGTAGCCTATTTAAATAATACTTAAGAAGGAATTTTATAGTCATCATATACTCTTAGATGATCTATACTTTCTCTGTTATATCTCACACCAACTCTGGTCCCATGAGTGATGACTCTTCAAGGATAGTCTTTCTAAGTTGTGACATGTAATTTCTGCGGAAAAAATCCATTATTGGTGGCCTAAAAATGGTTAAATGATAGATATTGCTGTAAAAAAACTCAACATGTTATAGTTGATCCTCTAAACTACAATGAAATTACATCATCATATATCACAACATGGCGTCTATGACATGAACGGGATTATTAGTTTGGCCATCAGTTTGTAGGTTGAACACTATGCTCAAACACAAATTAATTCCAAAAACATCATGTAATCTCTTCTAAAAGAGTAATTTAATGTAGGAATAATGATCTGAAATAATAGTTTATGGGACATCATGGAGTCAAACTATCACCTACACTTATTGGTGACCCAATGTATCTACTAAACTCCTCTCTCATGTAGCTAGGATTTGGTTCGGCCTACTGGGATAATCTACAATCACTGTGATGGCATCATGTCGTGTAGAAATAAGCAGTTATCTCATCATGAATTCAATATATATCCCATACCACATCCATTATGTCACCTAAATGGGATTGTTTTAACCTGCATGAACATGTTTCTCAACCTTCCCTTATAGAAAATAACAGTATTGAGTGAAAAAATATGAAACTCTTTTCTTCATACCTATCAAGAAAAAATATCTTCAAGGACTTCGTAAATATTATGCACACCAAGTTGTACTGGTAAGGGATGGGTATGAAAATATCTTAGATGCTCCTCCACCAATATCATGGGTACCACTAGGCATCTATTTGAAAGAAAGACATGATACCCAACTATTAGATATCAACCATGAGAATTCCCTATGGATATATGAGAACGTAGGTTCTCATAGTTAATATACTCAATATGAGACTTCCAAACTCACTATAGAAGCAGTGGTGTGACAACCATCATCTAATGATAAGATGCTCAATCATTGTCCAAAATGTATAACTGCAATGAGGATAACTACTCAACCACCTAATATTGTAGTTGAGAACAAAATCTGCTACATATCGCATCTACTACCACATTACCCTTTTTAGGATTATAGAAAATCTCATAGTCATAATCTTATAGAAAATCAATCTTTAAAAATTATCTTATGTTAAGATCCTTATGAGAGATTATATACTTATTAATCATGTGGTCAGAGTATAAGATAAATATTTCTCCAACCAGGTAGTGTTGTGACATCATCAAATAGAAGGCAAACACAACTAACTCATGATTGAGGGCTATGTAGTTCTACTCATGTGGTCAAAAATGTGATAAACCAAAGGCAATAATTTCTTCCATATATATCAGAACACAACCAAGTGCAATGCATGATGCATCACAAAACACTACATATTTAACACCCTCCTCCAGTAACCTAATGTTTGGATAACTCATCCACCATATTCTCATCTTTAGAAAGCATATCAATCACATTTCTATCCACACAGAAGGCTACAATTTTCTAGTCCCTGATGTCATGGGTGGTTTCCATTCAGAGTTGTCAGATTAAAAAGCTTCGATAGTACCTAGAAAATCGCGGTAAACTTCGGAGCCCAGTAACAATATTATGTGGCTCCCAAACAATAATATCCTCAAGAATCATCGGATACAATGCAAATATATCATCTGATATGACATGTCCCAATTATTGGACATCTCAAATCCTAAACAGACACTATGAGAGCTTCTAATATTGGTGGTTCTCTCAGAGTATGTACAAGACCATCCTCAAGTGTCTCATGTGATCTTACATGAATGATGAATACACAATGACTATATCGATGATGACTACCCAGAAATGGTCTTGGAAAGGATGAATGATCAATTTCATGTGTCCTATGAATACTATCGAAAAATACATCATTAAAAATGATATCACCAAGTACTGATAGTGACCATAACGATATCTGAATGTCATCTTCATTATACCCTAACACTATACTCATTTATAGTGATAGGCCAAATTTCTACCAAGCTTCAATAACAATTCCACCCCTTGTAATTTATCAAATTGGGAATCAATTCTCGGTAGTGGGTACTTCATTTTCAAGATCACCGGGTTCAAGAACCAGTAATCCTTGTTAAATGAAAATATCTTATATTCCTTCCTAGATAACATCATTGGGGATGTGGATGGGGAAAATATGGGCTTCACAATTCCCTTCACTGAAAAATTCTCCAATTTCACCCTTAGATTGCAGTGCTTTGTGAGTGCCATCTTATATGATGGAACTGATATCGGTTCTATCAGAGGATGATAATTGTTGTAGAAATATACCTCTCAATGGGGCGATAAACCTATTAAATCATGTGGAAATATGCTATTGTAATCATCCATCACTATTATAAATTGATATCCCAAATTATCTACTTCCCCTTGATTCATGCTGGACAACATGTAAGTAATTAGCTGTACTATACTATGTTTGAACTTTTCCTACACCTCCAAGATTTCATTTTTCACCCACTAAGGAAAACCTCATCACATAATTTAGGATGCATTGCACCCTTTTCCTAAAACAACCAATCTAGGAATTAACTGTAGATATTCATTTTAAACCTATGATGATGTCATAAGGGATCATTTATTCTACTTAGATATTCCATAAAATAGCTCACATCCAATTGTCATATTTCATTATTGGAATAAATGAGATATTGTTGAGTCACCTCCTGTCAGAGTCTCCAACTACAAGGGCTGATTCAAAATCTAAACTGTAATCTCAATGTATTGAACTAGAGTAGTGGAAAAGAAATAATTCATAGATCCTTTGTATATAAATACTCTGGATACAGTATAAAATACATAGATTTTACCTCATATCATTCACCAAGAATCATGTTCATAGGCATCTATAGCTTGTAGTTGGTCTTGTCCCTATCAACTAGCTCCTTGAACCATATGTGGACCACTTGTGTGTGGTGGTGGTAATCAGTCAAACATTCGACCACCTCCTACTACCTTGGCCACCCCTCTGCCATGTATGACACCAAACGTACCACCTTGCTCATTCCTCTATCCCAATCATAGCCAAACCTTATCTATCTCTAGATCATTTGTAAAACGGGTCAGGAAATATCATTCTAGATGCCAGTGAACATAGAAAGAGAAGCATCACCTATCCTTTTTGTGGAGCAGAGCCACCATGATATCCCTACACCACTAACCATGAGTATTATTATTTAATTCATAGGTGAATAACCCATTTGGATCACTCTGAATTCTATTAGCTACGATAGAAATAGGTCTCATCTACTGGGTTCCCAAAACATTGTCCCACTTCTAATGTATTCTCATCCAAAAAAATTATACCAATATGGATCGCTCAAGAACATCAGTATAGGTGGAAATTATAAGAGATACCACTAATTCCATAATTTCCTAGCTCAAGACCAGCTAAAATGTTTGATCCTAATGGACTATCCCTATACCATATCCATATAGTAACATTGGAGATCAATAAACATCAATGAATAATCTTTTATAGTAAACCTACCATGCTTCAGATTTAGATGAACATATATCCATACAGACCACAACATGGTCGGATACAACTTCTCTATGAATGGATGATGAAATTATTTCTAAAATATATATTTCTTATCATGTTATTGAGTCACCAACTCCATCATCACCCTAGAGAGACCTAAAAATACTCTCTATAAGGAAAACCATATGATCAACACACATACACACATGGAATAAAACATGTGTGACTACCTCAAAATATTCATCATCTCAATAGGGCTCTAGTTCTCTATAAGACGTGGGAGGTTACTTCATATAAAACTCATGAAACACACTCAGTCGATGTGTATCTTCATTACATAGTGCTGGTGCTAGACACTTCTCAAGGGGTAGTGGTATAGCTGGTAAATCACCCTGAGGATGTATACGTGGTAAAAGCCCCTGAACTGATGCCTTGTCACTACAAAGATCATTCTTTTGATCACATGATGGATTACTTGCTAGTTCTATACATGGATACATCATAAAATAAAAAATTATGTAAAGAGGTCCAAAGTGTATATATGGGGAGATGACTAAAGAAGGACATGGAATGTAAACCCTGTACCTATATAATGCATGTACCATTTTTTGTCCTTACAACCGATTTTATCATGAACTGAGTCTAAATTAAGGTTATCAGAGTCCTGGTGTATGAATACATTGGCCACCACACCAACTCTAGTGACCCTATACTGAAATACAAATATGAAACTCCTAACACTTTTCCCCAATCCAATGCCACATACTTCTTGTAAAAATGTGAAACTGACCATCTTTGATAACAATATTTCATAAACATACATTCCATGTTCCAAACGATGACTAACTAAAAATCAGCTCAAATATGATATGGGATAGAAAACAACACCAAACCAGAATATCAAACAAATTTGGGACATTAGCCTAATGTACAAATAAACATGCACACATATGCAATACCACACAAGGATGAAATGTATAACAATTAAATGAATTATTGCATATATCTATGATTCCTGAAAAAAAAATATAAAATTAGATGACTAAAAATTGAAAAGGTCCCAAAATCAAGCACATCCAAAACTGTAATGATCCCAAGTTGGTCTAATGGTGATGACTAAGTCAAAAGTACACTCCCAGTAAAAACCTATGTCTTTCAAGTTTCATCTACACTCATCCTTCTCTATATCCTCCCAAGACACCAACTAAATGTCCATCGTCTACACAAGACCTGAAATTCATATACAATGCCCATGTAGTAGAGAACATAACAACACTCATTAGGACACCATAAAAAAAACAAAATATGAAGCCCTATATATATATGCATCTCAATAAAATATATAAAAATAAATGTTTGATTGAAACAACTAGATATACTCAATAATGACATAATGTGATCATACTATAATAACCAACAATTATCCCTCAGATTTTGCCAAATGTAGTGGTCATTCCTAGTGGAAACCCTCCATGAGACACACTATCATTAGAGAAACATGAAAAAAGTGGTCTAACTTATTGTGTACTTACCAAAGAGAACATAATGGTGAAACAAACCATTGATACATAGATAAATGGTCACGCCCAGAACCATTAGGGGACACTACAATCCTAATATAGAAAAACCTGCTACATAGGGGATTATACATTAATTATTCAATGAACCTTAATGATACAACATTATAGATGGATGATAAATTTCCTACTCCGGGTTCATGCAGATTCCTAAAACTCTAACTAGGGATTATAGATGACCTGACTCTAGTCTCAAAGAGGGATATCACAACTCTATTTTGGACTGAACCTATATAAGGGATCACAATCTATTAATATGGATCTACATTCACACCTTAATGTCAAGGTAATGGACCAAGATTACTCACTCCACCTATAATAGTCCAAATTAAGAAAACAAATTTCATAATTCTACCTTTAAGGGAGTACATGGTGTGTCTAGATATGTACATGATGTGTAAATCTATTCGAAGTCCTTACAATTAGGAAGATACTCAAATTACATGTAGTAATCATATACATAACATGTATAGGGGTATAGAGGTAATAAATAGAAACACAATATCTTTCCTTTTTCACCTAGACATTTCCATGTACTGAAGTCGTGTGTATGTACTGGTCTGGGTACACCATGTCATCTATGTATGGTTGTAAAAGACGTGTTTGTGATTGTTTACTCCAATATGTGAAAGTGTACTCACATAAGAGAATGCTAAGTCAATAGGGGAGTGGTCACATGCTGTGTGATAGATAAACCTATCATGATATCCCTAATTTTTTCTTTGTACTGTAGCCACAGTAATGGGGGGTCCACAGGGCATGTTATCTCAGATTACCTCTAGTACTCTATTGTATTTTACAAAATACCATTTTATTCCTTTCTACATCCAATTTATTGTTATTCCATCTCTGTGGAAATTTATTTGCCCGTAAATTTAACATCCAAGGTCATTCTTGAATTGTATTCATCAATCAACATGCCTCATTGTCAGATCTACTCAAAAAATGTATCAAATCATCATTCCACATTGTGTGCCAAAAAATGACAAAGAACACAAAATTTATAATCATCCATTGATTGAATTTATCCATCCCTCTGGTCACACATCATTCATTTAGTAATGATCCAGGATCTACGATATCTAATTTTATTGAAAGAAACATATATGTATTGATTGATAGATCAGGAATAGTCTATCACCATGAAAAACGAATTATTCATTTGGTGATTCCTAGAATTGGGTGATAAAATTGGAATAAAAAAAGTGGAATGAACCTAGATTGATGTTTATGTTAATCTAGAATCATTTTAGTTAGATATAAAATTATGATATTCAAATTACTTCTCCCATATGACCCCATAAAAACTCAATCCCCACGGTGATTGTTTTGAAAATAAATTTTTCAATCGAATAATTTTTGTTCATTTGAAAAATATATAACAGATTAATAAAAAAATTAAAACACACACCTAACCTTGATTCGTTTTGATCACTGACTAATAAAAATTGCTCGATTCTATTTTTTTTCATGATCCATTGAAACTAATGGGAACCTATTGTTAAACTGTGATCTTTTATCATTCACCTAACTAGATTCTCCAAAGATCTATCTCCAACGTTCATTCATTGTCTCTAGGGTTATGTGGCTTACCTTGAAATTCTGACCTAATAGTCTTTTTAAATACCCACTAATAATTTCATTGGAAAAACAAATTAAATTAATTTTATTTATTTTTTTAGTCATTTTTTATCCCAAGACAACTTTTGAAAAAATTACCCCTGCCGACTAATGTTAAGTCATGCATAGGGTAAACCTACCAATCTGAAAAAATATTGTCCTCAAATTACTAATCCAATAAAATTTTTAAGAGTTATTAAACATTTTTATGAGAACAATCCATGAAACCTATTTAATATATTTTATATATTTTAAACTTTTATTTAGGGAACACTTAGCCTTGGAATTTCACGTTGTCTCTGTGCTTGGTATTCAAAATAGTCTATATAAAATCAATATAGAATACATAAAAAATATAAGACATTAACTTTGGATTAACTTTTGATTCCTCTATTTAGAATATGAGTGATTATATTTCCAATTGTATGTTTTAATTGAAATAGTTTGTGAAATTGGTTTTCAAATAATTGTAAAAACCATCTATTGTGGTGGCTTTTAGTTTTTTGTTTGATTTTTGGATTTTTTTGTGAAATGATTAATGGTATAATTTTAAAATGTTGATTTTTAAATACATTCCAGGTATAATTCTTTTGAATAGTTTTATGAAATTATTTTCAATAAAAATGTCATATTATTGAAAGTATTTGGCATGCCTGTAATTGGAATTTGGTTGGTATGTTTTTATGGCATGTGTTTATATTCATTGGGATGGATAAAGACATGAATATACCCCATTAAAAGAATGGTATGATTATAAGAATATTTTACTCATGTCAAAATGGTTTACTATGTGATTTCTTACTGAAATGATGACTCACCACTCATTAGTATATGGAGGTCCAGGGTGTCATGCATGGTTGGATGTGTGTATGATTCTGTTTGAAAAGGTTTTGAAGAAATGGAACTTGTGAAGTGGTTACCTAGTATTTTTTTTGTTTCTTTTCATGGAAAAATGGATTCAATAGGATAAATACATGATATTGATATAGTTTTTTATCCTGAGATATATATTGTAATTGTGTTTTATATAAATTTTTTATATAATATGATTACTATTCATTCCGAGTTGTGTGAGTGGGAAAGTCAATTTGGGAACAACTAATGAGGTTGATTACCCACCATTTCGTTGAATGTTTTTTTCTTTTGTAGATATTGTTTATCAAGAATTAGTAAAAGGTAAAGTATCACACATATTTAGAAGTACATTGTGAAACATGAGATGTTTCATTGTGTTGGATCACAGAGTAAGTTTGGAGCTTGTATTTTTCATTATATTATTTGACTTTCGTCCAATGTGTACTTTGATATTATAGTTTCTATTATGGTAAATATTTTTAGTTTGATTATATTATTAATTTGTTTCTATGATTCATCCCTCGTTGTTATCATTGAACATTTAGTCATTTTGTTGGTATTGGAATATTTGGTTGCTTGTTTTTTTCAAGGGAAAATTATCCACCATCTGTTAATGAAGTGCTTCACATTTATTTTCAAAATTTGGCACTTTGTGGATGTCACATAAGGCCAATAAATATTCCACTACCTTATCAATCCAATTAAAAGTATTTGGTAGTTAAAATGAGGACTAAATTTTTTTCCTTTCATGGGATATATGAATAATTAGATGTTTATTTTTGTTATTTTTTATGAATAATTCATGTTCACTATTCATTTCTTCGAATAAGTGATGAAATTGAAGTGGAAATTTATTTAATTACAAGAAATTAATCAAATGATAATTATTAATTTTAATTAATTGAAGTATGTACATATTGATGTTTTTTCTATTTTGATGTAAAAATAATACGTCATGAATATGGAAAGAAATCGTGATATCAAAATATTACCCTATTACCATCATTTTTGATTAATTGATTGTATTAATTAACTTATTTTAATATAATATTTTATGCTCATTAACATTTTAATTAATACATTCTTAATATGTCCCTATTATTCTATTACTATTCTTATTCTCCCTAGGTACATATTTTAAATTTCATCATATGTTATCCTAATTTTTGAACACAATTTAGTATTATTCAAGGTGAACTTCATGTTTTACATTCCCATTTTAAAAAAATAATATTATTTTACAATTTTTTTATTTTTGTTATCAATATATGTATTTATAAACAACAAAAATATTTTTTACATTCATAATCTTATGTTTTATTCTCAACTACATAGAATTTTTTTCTAAAAAAGATTCATTAAATCCTTTTTATAATGAATAATAAAAATGAATGAGTAAATATTATATTCATTGGGGAAACTTTTTTACACATTTAATATGTAGTTTTAAATAATTGAATTCTTCTCATCAATCATAAAATGACTCATAGATTTTTAACAGAAATGTGATATGCAATAAAAATAATATTATTTAAATATGAATGTAGTAAACTTTCCATCAAATTAGTTTATAATAGTATATATAACGATATTTTGAAATATATAAGTAATTTTCATAATCCATAAATATGTATTGATTAAATTATATTAAATAAACGCCGAATTTTAGTGAAATAATTTCAGGCCTGAAAATATTTTTTTTATTTAAATTGTTCTTATTTTTTTTGTAAATAAAAAGTCTAATTAATTTCAAAATTTTCATTTCTTTTAATTTATGATGTGAATAAAATATCTAAAATCAAATTGTTAGTATTATATTATGGGGAATGGGTTTTTTAAAATGATTTATTTTTCATGGAGTAATGAAAAATATGGATCTATTTAATAATATCTATTATTTTCAATAAATTCCATGTTTAAAATATAGCATTATTTATTGAAATTTAAGTTAAATTAAAAAAATGTATTAAAAAATAAATATTAATTTTAATTACATTGGAATCAATATTGTGCTTAATTATGGTAAAATTTCATTTTTGGTCGTAAAATATTTTTTAAAAACAATTTTGATATGATCAATATGATTCTATATCAATAAATATTATTACTCGATATTGACTAATGTTTTTGTGAATGTTATTGATTTCATATTTTTAGATATAATTTTAATACAAATTTAATTTTTTCTACGTATGAAATTAAGGTAAATTTATTATTATGATTAAAATTATTTTTTTTCTAAAAAATGGTATTCATTACATTTAACATGCTTATTTAAAATTATTTTCAATAACATAATGAATTTGAATATTATAAACTATATTCCATATTTTTAATACTAACATCCAAATTTATTAATGTCAGAATTTCCTTTTATCGTCATTATAAAATATTTAAGTCGTTAAAAAAAATGTCTCACCATAGAAAATTAGTAAATTGTGTTAACAATGATTTTAAAAATGTGAAATGGACACAATATTTCATCATTTATATTAATATATAAATTTATTTACATAATAATCACCTTATACTAGAAAAATAATTTTTATTGGATGCTTATCCTTGAGAACGACTTAATAATATTTAAATATTTCGAAAAAATTGATTGTTCCCTCTCCCTCACATAAAAAAGGACACCCAAATCCTATTTTCTAAAAATATATACTATTATTTTAGAGAATCACTATGAAAATTCCATTGTTAAGTAATAAAAATGTGTGAACCAAGTGATGTTCTGTAAGGAAGAGTTAAAACACTGAACTATGTGTTTTTATTTCATTTATAATATTGACTCTATTAATCCTATGTTATCCATTAAAATATAATAAAATCATTATATATCATATTCATAGATGATATTATGATGATTCTATAACCTTTATCCATCTCCTTTACCATCAAATTGGAAAAGAATCAATAAATCATGCATACATTAAAATAAATCCTCATGAACAAATAAGATTCATCATTCATCATAAGAATATACTGATGGTTATATTGATTGATTTTATAAATATTTATTCTATTAATTTTTTTCTAATTAATATCAAAGTATATAATTTAACATTTCTTCTTACCCTTTCACCCATTAATATATGATAATTTCACTCTCGTGTTTGAGTGGAATACCACCTCCATGAATCAATGTCATTAGTTTTCCACATATTCCCTTCTTGGGTAAATATAAATTTTATTTCATGTATTTGAAGAGAAATTATTGTATTATTTTTATTACAGGGGTATCAATTACCCTTATGAAAATTCTCATAAAACCAAAGTCATTTTTTAATTATGATCCTAACAGCTGATGTGGAATTGAGCAATAATGTAATTACTTATATCATTGAAATAAATGTAAGCAATGGTTCAATGAATAAAAAAAAATTAAACATTTTCATAACCATGTAAATAATTAATATAAGCCTATTATTTATTATGAGAATAACGTACATTAAATATGAGGGCTATAGAGAGGGGTGTTCGGAACTCAATTTCTATTCAAGGGTGGTTTTCATCAAAATAAATTACTATCTGATTCAATTATATTGTGTTGAATGACCATATGTGAAATATGTTTTATTTATTCTTTTTTATTGTGGTTTAACAATTTTTATTCATAATATATTCATTTATTAATGAATTATTTCACTATTTGATATTTATAAGTATCATTCATGTAATTATTTTTTCTATCAGAAACATTTCTAATATTTCATTTTATATGATGTATATTGTAACACCAAAACCTAAACAACTAAGTCTAAGATAATGTTCTTAGTGGAATCATGACACCCTATAATATGTAATATGATACTAATTAGTTGATATGTCCTACGAAATTGTTTGAGGACATTATCCCAAGGTTACTAGTTTAACATCAAAGTATTAATATAGAAATTATAAAAATAAATCAAAAAATAATTAATAAATCAATAAAAATTATAGAATCATTAAATAAATTGAAAAACCCAATTGATGTGGCATCATAATGATATTTTTGAAAATTAATGCAACAATAAAAAACCTGATTTAATGTAAATGTATTTTCGTAGAACAAAGCAAAAAAATAACTATCATGAGTCTAATCCCACATAATATACACCCTCCTATACATCTACTAATCATATCACCATAAGTCCCCTACCCCTCACTAGATCCCTAGTCTAAATATATTAGTGAATTAAAATTATTATTTTTTGAGTGTGTGAAATAATTAATAAGACACCACTAAATACCCATAACATCAGTGCTTATGATATACAATTTCATTCTATGAATGCTACTATGGTGGAAATACCAATAGTAGTTATTTATCTAATCTCCTAGATTTTAATTTGTGTATTTTTTAAATATTATATGGATAATATTCGAGTCCATTCATTGACACAATGTATAATTATAAGGCTTGAGGTTCTCGGAACAATGATTTGAAGAATATTAAAATATTAAATACCATATATGTGTAGTTTACTTAAAAACACAGAATAAATTATAAACAGGTACCCAAATCCAAAATTTAATGACGTTGCTGCCATCATAGTAGCATCTTTACTATATGTGTGTCCTAAAATTAGTCAACACTATTATATTGTGGAATTTCATTTCTAATTTGTTAAATTAATACAATAAATTCTTAAAATGTAATTTTATTTTCTATATTGTTGATAGAGTGATGAAACGATAGGTTTATTTTGTAGAAACCCTTTGGTATATATCTAGGGGTAGGCTCATATATCAAAAATATTTAGGAGGACAATGATAGAGAGATATTGAGAATCTTTTTGGTAGGCGATGACCAAACTTCAGATAAGATATTGAAAAATTCCTTTCATGGTAGATCTCGCAAATGGTGATGATGTGGTGAATGATATTCATCAGTGACTAACCCAAAATCTAGGAAAAATGAATTATTTCGATTCTTATTTCCCATTATTAATTCTTATAATGAACATATAATAATTTCTAAAAATTTTATCCCATATATAAATCATACATGTGGGATTGGTTGATATTAGTGGAGATTTTTATTATTTGGTTGTAGAGTTTTTTTTACTCTTTTATCATTCTTATTGGAAAAAAGCATGTCTGAAATGATCAATAATGGATGTTCATTCCTCAGGTTTTTCCTTATGTTATTTGCCCCATGATTTCCTATTTTCTTGATTCATGTTCTTTTTTCTTCCCCTAACATTATTATATTAATAATTTCTCGTTTCATTCATAATGAAAAAATCCGAAACTGTAGAATTTGAATTGGAAAGTCTCAACAAAGGTGATCTGACGATTGAAGTATATGGATCAAATCAATTTGGAAGAAACTTTTCATTAAAATAGTATAATTGGGATAAATTATACCAAATTTAGGAGTTTATTCAAGGAATAAAACCCATTGATTTAGTGTAAAAGTGAAAAAAAACATCACTGGATTTCTTGTTTTGAGGTGAAATGACTACCGAAAAAAGATCTGGATGATAGGATGAGGCATGCAAAAGTATAACATGCAATTTTGGAAAACCTGATACATGTTTTCTGTAGATCCATCTACCTAACTTGTATTCATCCATGGACAACATAGTGCGTACATGGGATGTAGATATACTTGGGGTGAAGTACATGGGTTTCTTACATGGTGTGTACCCCCATATGACATTACATGAACCAATAACATGGACTACACACTGTATTGGTACAGAAGAAATGATATTTAGGATTACTATATATACATGTCTGCAGTCGAACAAAATGTGAAGTCCAGAGATGGGAGGACACATAATGTAACCCTTAATATGCATTGTGTTCCCATCCTCTAAACGACTAGGTTTGGAATGTTATAGGATATTTTACAAGGGAAATAAATGATGTCAAGTGACACATCGTGTGACCGTACTACACTCCATATAACCTTTTTTACATGGCATGATTATATTTTCAACTGTATCATGGAAACGTTTTTCTAGAGATAATTCCCCTTATATTTCCTATGATATAGATATAGTATAGTTTCTTTCTCCTAATACCACGATCCCTTCAGCATGAAATCCTTGATAGAGTTGTTTCAATTCCCCAAGAGGCCAAAAGCTGGATCCTATATTCATTATTATTCCTATAAGAGGAGTTATCGATATTGATATGTCCAACAGTACACGGACATCGATCCCCTACATGGATGGATAATCCATATTGAGTTTTTGGTATCACCCAATGGCAATAGAATTGATCCTCATATTGTGTATCACATCTCTATTAAGATCAATTGGCATATCTCTCTCATGATAGTTCCCGATTAGTAGTAACTCTCAAAAAGTCTTCATCAGTGCTATCAGACTCAGTAGTGTGTTCTATTAGAGAGGTGCTTCACGAAATATTCAATCTTAATTACAAGGTTTGGTATCCAGTGGTTGTGACTTTCCTCTATATTTAATTTCTTTGTTTATTATATCGTGAGGGCCACCGCAGAGAGGGAGATGCTCTGCTAACCCTATCATGATGGCGGCGACCGCGACCCCTCCTCCCGTCGGGGGGGGGGGGGGTCTTCGCCTTCAACTCATGCTTCAGGTGATGTGCAACTGAGAATTGGGATTGCTTTGGATTATCGTCGGATGCGGGTTGCTTCCTCCCCAAATCGAAGTTTCGCTGAAGGTACCTGGGTGCATTTCAGGTCAACCTATTGTTCCGGTTTCGGTGAATAAATTTTATGAAGCTTCAGCGTTACTTTCCTCAGCTCTGATTGTGAGGTTTACGTAGCGGCGACCTCTTGTGGAGCACTTCGACAAAGCGGTCAATACAGATTGGGGTTTCAAACACCGAGCACTGGTAAGTATAATGGGTCCACTTCAATTCCTCATATTGTTTTCTGACGAAGAGGATTTGGGTAGAGCTTGGTCAAGGAAGAGGAAACCTTTCTGCGTCCTCCTGTTTGACGTACTTCACTGGTCCTTTGAGGCGCATATGAACTGTGACTCTCCTTATATGGAAATTTGGATTCAATTGCCTGGACTCCATTTGCCATTTCAGAATATTGGGTTGCTGAGGTCAATCGGCAACTCGATAGTGTGCTTTGTATGCAGTGATCAAAGAACAGCTTCTCTGTCTCATCCCTTTTCGGCTAAAATTTGTGTGGAAATGGACCTCTCAAGATTGCCGCCGGAGCTTGTCAGGATTGTAGTTGAAGAAGAGTACAGGTATGCACAGTCGATAGTCTATGAATCATGGACCCCATTATGTTCATTTTGTTTCAGGTAGGGGCATGATGGATACAGTTTTCGAAGGAGGTCTAGGGGTGTCCGAAGCACTGAGGTTCCAGCTGTGCCAGCAAATGTTCCCTCGAGAGAGGGTGTGATCACCTTTACTGCTGAGCAAGGTAGTGATTAGACATCACCTTCAGGCCTGCATCAAGTTCGTCATACCCCTTCAAAATCATTTGGGGGCATTGATTCGCTGGTTCAGGGGGGGCCTTCAGGGAAGGTGGAGGATCCTTTTCCTATTACTAATCTGGAAGATAAGAGACAGAATTCTGTCAATCTTTGTACAAACAAAGGAGTACAGGTGGAAGCGAATGAGGTTAGGAGGAAGAAGATCATGACTGGAGCTGTGGTGGCTACCCCTCCAGAGGACTCTGAAACAGCCAACTGGGAGAATGGTAACTCCACTGGCTTGAGCCTTGATGTAATTAGTCATGGAAGGGATATGGATGGGGCTAGTAATCATCAGTATATGGGAAAATCTGGATTCAAGATTCAACATGAAGTGGAGAGATCAAACGATGACTTTCAGTACATTGGCAGTGGATGCACTGTATTGATGGACAACTCTAAGCCTGTGGAATTGGTGTCTGAACAGAAGAACACAACTGATGTCCTGGTGCAGGTAAATTCTCATGAACTGTTTAATTGTTCTACAAATAAATTTACAGTGCTGGCTGATATTGGATCAAATGAGGAAAAAGAGATGGAAGTGGCAGAGGAAATTGTAGAGAAGGAAGGCATTGCTGGCCGAGAAAGATTGAGTGGTGATGGTAAAAGTCCCTGCACTGAAGAAAAAATCAAGATATCTCAACTGGAAGGTGGGAAGGATGGAAATGTCAACCCTCCTTTGGCCCATAAAAAGCAGTGGGGGGATAGATCTGAGTGTGAAGAAGAGCTCCACAATCACAAAATATCTTACAGTGATGCTGTTAAGAATGGAATTCATGAGACCCTAAGCAAGGAAGTGGATGAAAAAACTCAAAGCAGGAGGAACCCAAGGAGAGACTATACAGATCTACCCAAACCAATATAGACAAGGTCTGCACACAAGATTGTAGGGTCACTAGAAAATGTCATTGCAAATGGGTTTAGTGGGAAACGAAGAGGAGGGGCCCCGAAGAGGGACAAAGGATTCAGTGGGAAACGGTCGGTTAAAGAGAAGTTGTCTGAGGAAATGCTTCGGAAGAAAAATATGTACCTTGAGATGATGTGAAAATACGAATCTTCTGAATGGGAGTCAGCTGATCCTGGTGATGTGTTATCTGATGATGTGGAGAAGGATGCATATGGTTTTAATTTAATTTATCATTTTATTTTCTACTGACTTTACTTGCACTTTTCCTTTAATAAATTTGTAGGACCAGGCTTATGCCTGGTTCAGACTTTCCTGGGTAGAAATATACCTATGTTGAGATGACTATAAATACCTTTGTTTTATGGATTTTTGGCATCGAAGAGTCCTACTGATCATTTTTATACTCACACATTCCCAGTGTTTTCCCGCACATGTCGTGTCTTGTGAAGATGATTGATACTTTAATGGAGTCTTAGGTGAGACAGGAATATATGGTGCTTTGTGATATTGGACAGACTAAGGTGTGTTCCTCCAGCATTCAGACAATAGACTGAGTTCCAATTTAATGTTGGATGGACATGTGGTTTCAGACTCATTTTAAAGATACTGTATTTTGGCATAGATTACTTTACCTAACATTCATTTTGTTGTGTATTTTTGATATAGTTGTATTCATACATCATTTAATTATGTTTTTTTTTCATTTACACATTTTGTGGTCTTGGAGATGAGTTTGTGGATAAAAGTTCGTAGTGAATTCCTCCCATGATATAGATATACCAACTTGGTGCTAGTCACCAGCTATTGGCCAATTGGAGGTGGACATGGAGAGTCACAAAATGTGGCCCATTGGGATGGGTCATGACAAAGTGTTACAAGAGGTAGTCAATTCTAGTTTAGGACAGGGGGACTGTGAGATTTTTTTGGGAAAAAATGATAAGTGTTTCAAGTTCATCTTTTAGGCCGAAGACTCCAGTGATTGTTTAGTTTCTAACATATCTATACACCAAGTCCCTAATAAAATACTTATTGACTCAGTTCATTAAAAGACTCATTGTAGTGAAAAATAATTGTACAATAATATTATAAAAATTGGTTGTCTATTACATTTAATTCATGAGTCAACTCTCTAGATATACTAAATTACTATGGTAAATCTTGTTTGATATAGGATCCCTCCATGAGTCATAGACACTGGGATTCCATTGCATGATCATGAGGATTACCCCCTCATTGACGAGGCTTTGATATACGGACTAGATCCTCAGTTGTCACATCCATGTGGTGCACCATCCATACTTCCACTTGTTGAGAAGCATATGGTACCCACAATTCCATCACATGGGGATTTCCGGATGAGAGAACTTCTTGAGTTTCAATGATATACACCTCTCATGTTCTGTGTCGAGCCTGACCCATTGGAGAATGGAGACTTTATTAAGGTGGTGAACAATTTTATTAATCTAGTGTGGACACTAGTATATCTAATAGTGGTATTGACAGTGATCTATCTACATGGATTAATAGGGATCTGGTAGAGTAAAATTATCTATAAACATGAGAAGGAGGCCGTTTCATGGACAAAATTTGACTCCATCTTCAAAGATTAGTTCTCAGTAATTATATTAAGGGCTTTACGTAGTAAGGATCATCTACCTCTCTAATAGGGAAGCATATCTGTGGCTTATTTTTCATCGAGGTTTATCAACATATCATGGAACTCAATGTATATGGTTAGAGAGCAGTACATCCTTGCTCATACATTCATGTGAGGTCTACGTAGAGACATCTAAGACAATGTTATCCCTCTATGACATATGATATATGATCGGGGTTCTTAAGCAGTCTTTGGCGGTAGAAATATTCATAGTTGAGTAGATACATCCGTTGATAGATAGAAGTGGACGAGTAGTAGTAGAGACCTCTACAGTAAGAGACAACATCATTCTTAGGGACATAGAGAATGGAAATATTTCAAAAGGAGGTCACAGGACTAAGGATATGTTATTTAGGGATTGTAGGCTGGGTCCAGTGAATAGAGAGATAGAGGGGATTCTATTCATGTGATAGAAGGGGACATCTCACCCGAGATTGTCCAACACATCTTACTACTAATATGTATATGGTGGATTGGCCACCAAGGAGGAGACAATAATTGGAGCAGGTAGACACACTGGGTGTTGAAAAAGGCTGAGGACTAGGGAGTGTAGCTGGAGGTGGTCAGTATTTCCACATTTTACCAAACCCACCCCAAGTGGTCCACAACAGGCTCATTGATATGAAAGAAAAGGTGGGGGATGACTTCATGTGGTGGATTCATAGGACCCAGGGGAGCCAGGAATAATTATTGTTACATTAATTGTATTTTTTACATTATATGCAGTAATTATAGACATAGGTCCTAGTAATTCCTTTATCATAACATAATTTGTTCAATATTTATAGATTTTAGTTGAATCACTTACTCGACGCTTATTCATAGAGAAACCTATAGGAAGTAGCTCAAAGATCACACACCTACTATGAAAGTGTTACCTAAACCTTATAGGTTTGAGTTTCATTTGTAACCTCTTTTTGGAAGGTTTGAGGCCTTACGATGTCATTATTTATTTAGATTAGGTATATATGATTCATACATATATTGACTATTTTAGGTGATGCTTGAAGTGAGTCTATAGTGATGAAATTAGGTTTAACATTTTTTGTGAAAATAAAACCCCTGAAGAATCAGATAGATTCATGAATATAATGGTTTAGGAGATTACTAATCTATTAGTGATCCTAACCCTTGGTGTTGTAGATGCAATGAGCTTCCATTTTCTTGTAGTAGCGCTGAAGTAGAAGGATTTCCTTCAAGAAGGTTTTTCAGGATTACCACACTATAGAGGGATAGAAATCTATATAGATTTACACCTTGGGATGGCACCAATATCTACACCATCATATCAGATGTACACAATAGAGCTTCATGAGCAGAGGATGTGGATAGAGGACATGAAAAATAATGGATTTATAATAGAAAGCGTTTCACCCATGGTAGACCCATTTATTGTTTAGAAAAAAATGAAAATAGGGGATTGAGGTAGTTTGTGGACTGCCGACACCTGAACTAACTGACCTTGAAGAATAATTATCCACTTCCAAGGATCAATGACCTCTTCGATCAGTTCAATGAGGCACATTGTTTCTCAAAGTTTTACTCTGATAAGGTTATCACAAGCTGTGAATATATCACACGGATATACTGAAGACAACCTTCAAAATTTGTTATGGTCATATTGAGTACATACTGAATTCTTGTGGCATAAAAAATTCTTCAATAGTGTTCATGGGACTCATGAACCATATTTTATTTGACTTACTTACATTGGATAATTTTGGTCTTCATCGATGACACCATTGGGAACTCAGTGTATGAGTAGGGTCATGTGAGGACCATAAGGATAGTTCTAAACATACTCTAAAAGAACTAACCCTATGGGATACTCTCTATGTTCAGGTTCTAGATTTAGGTTGTCCACTTTAGTGGACACTTTATTCTAGTGGATGGATTACATGTGGGACTAGCTAATATCTAGGTGGTGTTTGCAAGAGAGACACACATGAACACGATGATGGCGCATGGAATGCTCTGGGTAGAAGAATATTATATGAGATTCATACCTGATTTCTCTAGGATATCAAAATGTATTATAACTTTAAATCTAAATTATTATCCTTTCATGTAGACAAATATTTGCTTGCATTCGTTTCAGTAGTCAACGAATAATTTGACTTGTGTTGCAATTATGATATTATTGTACGAGGGTGTCGAGTACATAGTGTTCTGTGATTCATCAGGAACTCGGATCAGTTGTGTTTGGATGTGTAAATAAGTCATGATTACCTATGGTATTCACTAGTTGAGACCACATGAGAGGAACTTCGTGACCCATGATCATGATATAGGAGTTTTAGTATTCGAATTGAATATGTGTAGACACTAGATAATGGGTGACCAGTTTATCATCTACTCATATCACAGGAGAATCGAGTATATATTATAATTGATGGATCTAAACCTGATATAGTTGAGATATCTATATTTACTCTAGAACTATGAATTTAATATTTTCAATACTTATGGGAATGATTACATGGTGGCATAATCTATCTATAGGTGATCTAGTTCATAGTTACTAAATGAGGCTTCAGTGGAGTTTGCCTCATTGAAGTAATCATTTATTATTAGAGATGGAGAAGCATACCTCCAGAAAATGGTTGATACCCCTAAAATAATATTTTGAGTATAGGAGTCACATATTGGGGTTATCTACTGTGATACCTAACGTGATCAAATGTCCATAGGGCATACTCTTTGTGGATATTCATAAGGTGGGGAAAACATCATTCATTACATATAACATATAGTAGTTATAATGACATTGCAGTAAGAGTTTTTGAGGGATTTAACTTGTCCCCTTTTGTTGTACATAAGTGTTTGGAGGAGTTGTACCTAGACCTATGACATCTTTTTTAGTGTCCAGGTATGAATAAGGGAGTGGAAAATTTTGTTTCTCGATGACTTACTTGTCAACAAGTGAAGGCTGATCACAAGGTTATAACAGGTTTAGAACAAGCGATTAATGTTCCATAACGGAAGTGGGATTTGATATCGATGGAAATCAAGATGGAATTACTATGTGAATCCATGGGACATGATGCCTCATTATTGTCCACATACTAGTTATCCAAGAGTAGAGTTTAGTAGAGAGCATGGTACACCTATACATTCAAGAGATTTTCCAACTAAATGGTTTTCCATCGATAATTGTTTCATATCATGATGTTATCATTACAGCCCGATTGTGGAAGGGAATACATGTGAATTTATGGATGCAGTTATATTTAATAAAAATGTATCATCCACAATGAGATGGCCTAATGGGGCAGGCCATTAAATTTATGGGGGACATGTTGTGAGCATGCATCATTGACATTAGCATAGTTTGGGTGATCACTAGTTACTAGTGGAGAATTCATATTATAATAGCTTCAATTAAAACATTGGTATGAATCAACTTATATATTTTTATAGACAACCCAGGAGGTCACTATATTATAGTACTGTTCTAGGATATACAACAGACATGTGATTTGAGTTTGTGTGAGATACTAAAGATAAGGTGTAGATCATCTAGGACTAGATGAGGACTGTATAGATGCATTAAGAGTCTTATGCTGGTAGGTGGAGGAGGAATATGTAAATCCAGGAACGAGTCCATGTTTTCCTTTGGGCTTCACCATGACATTGATTATATAGATTTACACAATGTAGAAGGTTAATTATGATGTTTATCATGCCTTTTTAAATGTTGTGTAATGTTTAGGAGGTGGTGTATCTCTTAGCTCTACCACCCCAGTCAGACCGGGTACATGACATCATCCACATGTCACAGTTGAGGAGGTAGGTGTGATACTCATCACACATCATCAACTACGGAAAGCAGGATATCGAGTATGAAGCAACATTTTATGAGTATCTTGTAGAGATTGACGATCGGTAGGAGATGGTGATTCATAAGTGATTGATTTATTTTGATAGTGTTCCATCGAAGAACAAGAATCTCCATGAGATTACCTTGGATAAAGAGGCTTTGATTCATTCTGATTACCCTATATTTTTTAGTATACATTTTTTTTATATTTTCAGTTATATAAATCTACATGGTGGGGAGAATATAATATTCTTGATTATACATGTTAAATTTTTAAATATTTTATTGATTAAATTCAGGAAACGACATTGAATAGATGCTTGGATAAGAAATTTAATAAATTATTGGGTTCAATATAGTTGCTTCTTTGTATGTGAATCCTGGCATTATTCATCACAGGTTGACTATGGGGTATAGAAAATGTTGTTTTAAATGAATAAAATAAATTGATATAAATTTATTTTATTTTTACTTAATCTCTGTAGAGACACTAAAACATGATTATTTTGAATAAACAATTTGGAAATTATACAATGTTAGAATCATAAATTTGGAATACACTAGAGGGACTGGAGAGAGTGAGATCTGGGTAATCCTCTTCATTGGAGAAAATAGATCATTAGAATAGAGATCAATGGATGTTGTTATTGGTATATATCACCAATGGAAACGATGCAGAAATGAGTCTTCATCATCAAGTGGTCCAAAATCTTGGTAGGATTCGTTATTTTGATTCATATTTCTTATTAATGATTCGGACAAAAAATGTGGACTAATCTATGAATAGATCATCCCTATGATCAATCACTCTTGTGGGATGGGATTAGATTACTACGGTTCTTTAGGATTTTGTTCTATAATTTTTTTTTGGTTTTTTTCATCATTTTTGGTGAATAGATTAATGACAAAATGAATAATGGCCTAGGATCTCTCCTCAAGGTTGTTCCTTGTGATTTTCTCCCCAATCTCTTAAATTTTTTATGTGTGTTAGTTTTTATTCCCCCAACTTTGGAACAATAAATCATTGAAACTTTTATTATTATCACAGAGACCTAAACTAGAGATCCAGCATCAAAACAACTCGAAGGAGGTGCAATGAATATCGAAGTGGATTGATCAATTTGATACGAAATGTCCCGTTCTTCAGGTGAGTGGTGTTGTGATGGATTAAATCTGACTTCAAACTTTATGGAATGCTTTAAACCCATTGATTTTGTTTTAGGGTGTTGAAATTAAATTGTGTATACATTTTTGAGGAGAATGGACAGTTGAAATGAGATATGAAAGAAAAAATAAGGCATGTAAGTGTAGAACAAAGGTCTATGTAAAACCCAACACATACAGCGTGTGGTGTCATCTACAGGGAGTGTGTTCATCATTGTAAAACATTGTGTATACCTGATAATTACATAAAAACAAGGTGGAGTACATGGGTTTCATACATGTATTGTACTCCCCCACAAAGAAGGGTCTGAACTATTTACAAGGACTAAACTATGAACTTGTACATGGGAAAGGATGCACATGATGATGTCTTATACTAGAAAATGACCAAAATACATGTCCATACCCCTGATGGAAGGAAAAAATGTGTAACCCTCACTACAGACCATGTAACCATATTCTACCTGACACGATTTGGAAAGAAACAATTCATTGTACATGTGGAGAATCTGTGGTCAAGGGACTTTTTGTATGAACCTAGTACAAACCTTGTACCTCTTTATATATGTCTTGATTTTATTTTCCTATATATCATTGAAATGTTTATCTTGGGGTTATTCCCCTATCTATTCCCTGGAGATATGAATAGTGTCATTTTATACTCCTAGAAATGTGTCCCCTTTAGTACGACATATGGGATAGTGTTGTATGAATCCCTCGAGAGGCCCATAGAAGGATCATTTATTCGTAATTCATGTTTTAGGTGGAGTTATCCATATCGACATGATCAACACTATGTGGGTGTGGATCCTCTACTCAGTGGGTTAATTTCAATTGCGTTGTTAACATCATACAATTTCCATGGATCTGATCCTCAACTATTGTATGGTATCACTATTTATATCTATCATTGTATCTCTCTCATTATATTACCCAATAAGAAGTACCTCTCGAATGGACATCATCAATTATATCAAACTCAAGACTGTGTTCTCCTAGATAAGTGCCTCGTTAAGTCCTCGATCTAAATTCCTATGGTTTTTATGCAGTGGATGTGACAAACATATAAACTATGTGTCTTGGTGGAGTATATCTATCTATTTTTTAATAAGTGATGTAGACATAAACCTATGTAGAGATGGATGTTAAGTCCTTTGATTTATATCTTTGTGGTTTAGGGTTGTCCTACTAATTATTTATATACTCACCCCTATGATGTCTTTTCATGCACATGTCATGTCCTTCGAAAAAAATCAATCCTTCGATAATGTCTTAGGAATACTAGATCACAACATTGTTATATGAGACTGGAAAGACCAAGGAGTGTTCCTACAGCTTTCAGACAGCAGTCCCAATAACTTTTTCATACCAGTCAGACTTGTGGGTATATAAACATTTTAGTTGGATATTATTCTATCCCAATTTACATTACCTTACATTCATGTCGTACTCTAATTCAGATATAGTTTTATGCACTAAATTTTTAAATAGTGTTGTTCTATACTTGATCATTTTGTGGGCTTGGAGACGTGAGTGTGCGTATATGTAGATAGGATATGCCTCCCATGATAGTTATATGCCTACTCGGTGTAATTTACCAGTGCATGGCCAGTGGGAGGTGGACATAGGGAGTCACAACTTGGGCCCCACTTGGATGGGTCGTGACTATTTCACACAATTGACATACATATTCTATTTTTTTTGGAGAACAAATATACTAGTTTTGGGAAAATAATTGATTGAACATAAATAAACTAAAATAAAATAATTATTGATGGGTATATCAATATCAAATTTTCATATAGGGATATTAAAATTTTCTATATGAATAGTCTATTAATTAAAAAAACACATTCAAATGGATCATAATATTTTAGTTCTTTTGTAAACATGGATAAAACATCATAATTTGACAATTTATTATCAACATCTCATTCAATGATTTTACGATTAAGTACTCTTCAATAAACATACCATACAAAATCCTTTCCTTATATCCTATGGAAATGAAACATAATAAAGAGAGCACTAAGATTTTCAGTAAATGTAATTAAGGGATATATATAAGCTTACACAGAATATATGGAAATGATAACTTGAGTATAAAATTTGAAAAACGTACCCTACATATGATTGATCATAATATCGATTCATAGAATAAGGATTGATAATTCATAGATAAAATTATCCATGAAATCATAAACTTTTCATAATATATAGTTTTTTTGGATACCAATAAGCATAGAGAATCTCATATGAAGGCCACTGACCACTACATTCATCACATGTTAATCATGATGTCTCCGCCCATGTAACTACTTCAGTATTGTGATATCCACCCATGTACCATATTTTTGATTGTGATAACCACCCCTGTAAACTTTGTTTTTTCATTGGAATTCCAATTTTATGTAACATATACTAATATAACATTTGTATTTACACATCTCATTCTAGGGATATATAGTACCCTCTACAAAAATATTGAAGATCATTCATATGTGTTACAGAATATAATAAAATATTTATCCTATCAAAAACCATGAAATGATATTGGAGTAATTAAAATTTCATGATAGCATAATAGTTAGATAATAGATGGGTTTAAAAATTGTTTCATCATTTACTCATCACATAACTCGTGGAAAAAGAAGAACGTTTCATAATAATATTATCAAAAATTATCCCATGGATGTGATATCAGTTTCATATAAATCATTTAGGGATAAATCATTTAGATAAAGAATAATAATGGTACCCCTGGATTCTATCCACATAAAATCATATGATACACCGATGGATATCCTCTTTGATAGAGAAGGATTTTGAATGATAAAATTATTTTTTTAGGAAAATAACCATTCAATGAAAATAAAATTAAAAACCTAATACATTTTAAAATTTATTTTTCATTGAAAACAACACTATGAACCTATGATTGATAATTTAAAAGTCATTTAAAATATTTCTTAATGAAAATACCATTTCCACTTTTAAAATCACTTTTAAAATCATCATAGTTTTTTGAAAATCATTCTAACTTTGAACTCATTTATTTAAAATAAAAAAAATTCCAAAATATGAAGGAACAATTTAACATTTAAAATAAAATTGAAAAATTTCATGTGTAGATTAATATTGTTCATATTTATTTATGTGTTCAAATTAAATACATGTTATCCATCTACACCCTGTAAAGGATATGTACATAAACCAATTAATGTCATAGAAAAATAAAATTAAGATAATCATTCTCTAACCAATATCTTTTCATCTGAATCATACTACACATAAATTATAGATCCACAAATCAATATTTAAATCCCAATAATTTTACTTATACTAGCAATATGATATTTTTATTTTTAATACATAGGACACATTAAATAAACATTTAGTGAATATTGACGATAGAAAATATGAAAATAAATGTGAATTGAAAATTCCTTAATGCATTATTAATCATTTGAATAATAAGCCCTCATTTACAAACACAGCTAATGAAGAATTAAATAACATTAAAATAAGGATATTAATTATTATAATTTCATTAAGGTTATATAAACATCACACAGAATAATCAAGTTGTGAATTTTCATATGACTTCCAAAAATAAAATAAAGACTAGAAATCTCTTAGGCTATATCATGAATTATTTAATACATATTAAAAACTCATTTATATTTAATATAATATTATTATAAATAAATTTCTGAATAATATATATATACCATATATTATTTAATAATGTTTTTTGATTACAAATTTGATGACAATTACCCATTTAAAGTCATGTCTCAGGTAATAATTGATTTGACTTTTTTGTTAGTATTTATTTTTTACCTATGGTAATCTTAAATTAAACCTAATTTAATCATTTCCATAATTTATAACATGTTATTAAATTTAAAAAATTTCTTTAATACAAATTTATTTAGTGTCTTACACAAGATTTAGTGGTAATAATTGAAATTGTCCTTTCATATAGATGGTATGACGTACAGACACATGAACGTTGTTTCGATTTCAGGTTTTAATTTAAATAAATATAGGGAAATGATATATTATAAAGAAATAATAATTTTTATTTAATACATATCACATTTTTTCATTAAACACATTATTACTACCTTCCAGGAAAAGAATCAATTAATCATAATGCTTCGCAAGGCGATGATATTCTATATAGATGAACACCAATATCATATTCCCATCAAATGAAAACTATAATATTGATTACGATTTAAAAATTCAAGAAGTATTATAATATTAAAAATATAATATATAAATAATCATTACATCATTATTTCCAAACATGAGAGGATATAGTGGAAAAGAATATTACATCAATTTGCAAGGAGGTAGTTTTTCAGATGCATGAATGATGATTTCGTAACATAGTTGATAGATATTCAGTTTCTTCTATGTAATGAAATAAACATAAAAACATATAAATATATTTTTGATAAAATTTTTAATATATAATATTTTTATAATAATTGTTTATTATGTTGGTGGGAGAAACAAATCAAAATCCTTCACTGAGGAATGTTATCTCTTCTTTGGGTATCCTACATAGGTTTCCATGAAACGCCATCTGAGGATTAAATTTTTTCTATAATAGAGCAACTAATAACTTTCGAGGGATTTTATTATGTTAAATATACATTTATTGATGGATCAAAAATAGTTTTATTCTATGAGAAATGGATTATAGTGGGTGACAATTTATAATTGATGTCAGTGGCACACAAGTAATTTTTTGAAATGTAAAATTGGACCCATGGGTTTCATATGCCACATGGATAAAAAAGGCTCAATATAGAAATTTAGAGATGATAAAGTAGAAATATGTGCATGAATAATAATTTATACATTTTTATAGGTCATTTTAAGTGTTATAATTTTAGTTTTACCACCAAATAAAGTTATTTTTTCCATAATCAATGTTAATTATTTTTACTTTTTTGGCAAAATATTGTAGTAAAATGTTACGTTGTCTATAGTAAATAATATTGATTATAATGATTAAAAATATGGAATCAATTTTTCAAATATCATTCACAGTTGTAGAAAATATTAATTGAAAATTAATACTACCGAAGCAATGAGATAGTATGATTTTAATGGTAAAATTTCAAAAGATTAAAACGTTTATATATATAAATTCACCATGAAATTGATTGAATTGAAATAAAATGAAATTTTTGATTTATTAGTTGTATAATTTTATATTAAAAAAAATTAGTATATAATTTAATGTTTTTAATAATGCAATAGAAAATTTATATTTCATTTAAAATGTAATATTTTTTTATTATTCATCAAAAAAAAGAAGGATATCAGAAAAATCCAAGAAACTCACCCTAAAAGAATTTTTAAATTACAATTGAAAAATGATATTTTAATAAATTTTTTCTAAAATGGTGAAAAATAATTTTTAAAATATGGTTTCCAATAGAAACATAATAAATTTTCTAGAAAATAATATTTTAAGAGTAATACTGGATTTATTATAATTTATTTTCTATTGACACATAAGAAAACTTTTAAAATATTTATTCAATATAGATTATATAATTATTATTAAAATAATTCAATAAAAATTATTTCTTTAGTATACCATTGTAAAATAAATTTATGGGAAAAAAAATACTTCATTTCATGAATTATTTTCTTTTCCTTTCAAAATATTTTTAATTTTATTAAACAATTACTTCTCAAAAAATAATTCATTATATATGAATATATAGTGATATTATTGTAAACATTAATCATACCCTTAATTGTAGTAGTTATGTAATAACTATAATATTAAATAATAAAATTTTAATAGCATGTCACATTTTGATTAAACATGATGTTTTGTGTAACACATGAAAGAATCAATTTTTTATAACAAAAGATAATCTCTATGATTCTAGTAATAAAAAATATAGATAATTATAAATTAATTTGAAAAAAAAATAATTTCAATAAGTGGAATTTTGTTACATTATATCCGCTTAAAATGAATTTATCCATCATTATTCATCGATTTTGTAAAAAATGTGAGGATACTTCATCTTAATTTCATCATTAGGTTCCGATAAAGATTTTTTAAGCTAATGGGTTTTCAACTAAACATTGATAATGTGAGTGATATTTTGTGATTTAAGAATATTTATTTGATCAAAAATATCTTCCATCTATTTTCATAATAAATGTCATCCTCCAACATAATGTCTTCTATGTTTATTACATCTGATGGATCAGGTATGTACATCTTATGGATTGATACAAGGAACCCATCAGAAACATGTGATATATCAATCAGCACTAAAAAAATAATAATCCACTATCCTGGTATGATCATGTAATTTAATGATACCCTTATATATAGGGATTAGATTACCTTTATTTCCATCATGGGGAATCTTAGAGAAACAACTTATAACTAATATTAAATTCAAGATCAGAAAGATAATTATAAGCACAAAAAATGTTTGAAATTGGTGTAGTACATACATATTGTTGAATGGATCTAACCATGAATTCCATATCATTAGCTAGTCCAGGACCCAATAGATTTGTTATGAAACATCATTTGAGAACTTATAATGGGATTCATAATATTCAATAATAATGATTGAGTGAATTATATTACAGTATGGAAACTCAACCGGGGCATGGAGTGATCACAACCCCCATAAAAATCCAATGAACATGATATTAGAATATACTATAGGGTTTTAATTTTCTTCAAAGTATTGAAACTAATCAACATACCAAGGGCATGTATAAAACTTATCCAAGAAATTTTTGAAAACATTATATCTAGATAAGATGCAATTTAATAAGGTACTCCCTGATATTATTAACATGTAATTAATATATATCAAATAAAACAAATCTCAAGAGATATATTAATTGATATGGGTGATGAATGGTGATTTCATATGATGATCCCCCATAACCCTTCTAATATAAATCCCTTTATATGTTTATTGGAATATAAAAAACCTAATGCTGATTCCTTCCCACTATATTTCCGTAGTGGAGAATATTAATAACATCATTTTAGGCATTTTTATCATAGCCTTGACTTTATGACATATTGATAATCAAGACATATACTATGAAATATCCATATTTGTTTCATCATAATATTATTAATCATTCATATTGGCTATTGGTAGGTGTTACATGCTTTTCTCCATTTGATTGTGGTCTCATGCATCGCGCCCTTTTCAGATGCAACAAGTTAATACATGGATTCTATGTTATCCTTTTCTTGAATGTATAATAATTAAAACATTATCAAATTGGAAAAAAAAATTATAACAATATTATAGAAAAGATAAACCCAAATAGTTGCCAATTTGTTTATCATATTTCTATAAATAATAATTCTTCATCAAAATCAAATGGTTTTATTTCAAAAAAATGTCACATAAAATACCCTTAATATTGATAAAATATCATAATGTTAAACCTCATGAGGGGTGTATAAGGCTTTTAACTTATGATATTTATTAGATATATAGTACCATGATAGAATCCATAAATCATAAATGAATCTTACATAGAGACATATATTCTTGCCAAAATAACATAATCATTTGATGTTTCATGAATATTTTCTCCCATATACCATTGAGAAAAAACATCTACAACAGAATCATTGAACCCCAATATATCAATATTTCAATCCATCCAATTCAAAGATTGAAATGGAATAGGTCTTTCCCTGGTCTAGAATTTAATTCTTATGTTAGTTAATTATATTATATAATTACCATGTTATACACATATAATATATGAAAATCCTCAATACATTCTCACTCTATTTACTCATTTTTTCACATAGCTAACATGTTCCCTGGTTTGATATATTATTCTTGGTTATTCTTCCCACCATTAATTTTTTGAGTTTTAATCCTCTTTCTAGAATGTTCATTACCAGACATTCATTCACAAATGTTTAACTCCCCCTTATTTTATACATTCAAAATCACATCCAATTTCACCTTTGTAGTTATATATTGTGATAAATAAATAGGGATAATTAAAATATCAATTTCTCTAGTCATCATCCAATTTGGAATCTCATCGTCAAAAAATATTCCATTATATTTATAATTTTCCTGATTCATTCTCATTATATCCATTTAAAAAAAATTCATAGTGTGAGAAACACATATCCTAACGTGAAACTAAATGATCATTATTATGATTTATAGAATGTCTAAATCATAATAAAATTATTTTTAATATATGAATTATTTTCTTCATCCCAGTTTATTAATAGTCAGCATTAATTTTAATCCATCAAGATTGTTCAAAATGCTTTTTTTGAATGTAAAAATCATAGCCCCATGTGTATTAAACTAGTTGTGCAACAAAGATGATTTTCTCCCACTATGTTAGAACGATGTCTTACTCAATGATCCATTTTCAGAGTTATTACCCTTAGTCCCCTCTATACCAGAGAAAAACCCACTTGATGTATCCCGAAAAAGATGAAATTTCATTAAAACTATACTACTCTTTCCATTATAAATGAAAAAGAAATTTTTTAAACACTAAATCATTCTTTCACTTATACGTAAATACATCCATCTTTATATATAATTAGGAATAGTACATGGGACATCACTAACTATTTATCAACCAAATATCCAAAAGGTAACTAAACAGTTAATTTAATAGAAACTATAGGCTGGATGAAATTTCATAAAATGATAGTTTATCTTTTTAGATGAATATTCAATACAATAAAAAAGAAAACTTTTATGAGGGACATAATATTTTAGTACCTATGAAAACTTGTATCAAAATATTCATAATTTCCTAAAATATCATAAATATGTACCACACTAATCTTACACGTTAATACACTTCACTAATATTTTGTAATTAATCATTCCTATGTTACATAGGCTATAGAAACCAAGGAATGGGGGAGAATAGATGACTAATAAGGGTAAAAAAAATCAAGATTCATAAGCGTAACATGAACATAGGTGTCGGATAACATGTCCATATAATATTAAACCATACCCATCATATTAAAGTTTATAATCATGATTCATTTCATAATGATTAGAAGGTGATGTGATAGGAATCACACTAGACTCAAATAACGTGATCTATGAGATAATACAAATTTCATAAGACATTCATTTGAGGAATTCACATAAATATAAGAAATATTATATCATGGACACACAACCTGTCATTTATAATATGTTACAAATTCGATAACAAACCATGTAACTACTTTGATGTTTTGATAACCACCTATGTACCATGGTTTTTTAACTTCGAATCACCACTTGTGTAGCCATTTTTCAGGAATGGAAAAGCCACATGTATACCCTTTTTTCATAGTACATATATAATTACACAAGGAATTTTGGGGAGATATACGTCCAAACCATCAAATAATTAAAATAATACTTATTAGTTCTACCTGTTCATAAAGCATTCATTATATCATAACCCACTAACTGAAGTCGGATTCATAGATATTTCATCAAATCAATACCAATGTAGATTATTCATGTTTTGTAATAATTTCATAATTTCATTATCACATAGCTTGGTATGAAAATTGTGCTTCAAAAAAATATTATCATGGTATAACCCATGGAATAGAATCTATTTTTATTAAATTTTGGTTATTATAGAGGATTAATATAAAGAATAATTATTTGACCATTGGATCAAATCCAAAGAAAATCATATGTTACACCAAAGGATATATTATTAGAAGGAGAAGTATTTTGAAAGGTAAAATGAAACGTTTTTTAAGGAAAATAAAAACTATTTAAAAACTATTTTTAAAATAGAAAACATATTGAAAAACCAATTCTCAAAAAATTACATGAAACACTGATAAATAATGTTTAAATAAATTAAAATTATTTCATAAGGAAAATACCCATAATCCTATGAAAATGAAATTTTCAAACTTTAATAATTTTGAAAATATTATTCATTTTTAAATCATTTATCAGAAATAAAAAATTAACAAAATATTTTTTAAAATGTTTGGTATTAAAAAATAAAAAATATAATGGTTGAATGAAATCATTGAGGGATTATGATAGTGGAAAATTTTATTAATTCCATTTATGTTAAAAATATATATTTCTTTCAAAGATTATGTAAACCCAAAATATGAATCATTTTGAAAACAACAAGAATATTTATTTGGGAACATTTTTTAAAAAATCCAAACATGTGTAAAAATTATATTGTAAATATAATTTTAATTTTTTTTAAAACAATAATGAAACCATTTTTAGAAAGCATGGTTTTGGAATCAAAGATGTTTTCAATCGAAAGGCTATTTTTCAAAGAATCATTATTTTGTGAACACATTAGTAAATAAAGAGTGGAAAATATTGGGAATATATATTCTCATGGATTAAAAAATAATATATTGAATTTCATGAGTTTTAGGGGGGATGGGTTGAAATGTTTTATCATCAGAGATAAAATGAAAATCAATCTTAATAATTCATGAGATTGTATCATATTGTTGTTCCAAAATCAGTAATTTTGAATCATAATCCAATGAAAAAATAACATTAAATGAAAAAATATTTTTAAAAAATGAATAATATTAATTATATAACATGATTAAGGGGAATTATATAAAACTAATTTAATAATATAGGTGCATAACACATTTAATGGCCCAATGAAGTCAAATTAAGAGATAAATTCTTTACAGATTTGTCTAATTTGGAATTATTAAAAATTTAAAATTGTGATCCTATAATGGATATGTAAATCCAAATAATATTAGTTATGATTATTATAAAATATATTCCTTGTTATTATAAAAACCACAATAATGAAACAGTTGGTGCATATGAATTTTTCCCCCCAAAAAAATTAAAGTTAGAAAAAAATCCATTACTACTTTAGTAATCATATTAATCACAAATCCCTGATAAAAAATAAAAAAAGTGATTCATTAAAATACCTTAAGATAATTATACTATTATATGAAATTTCAAATTGGATTTTTATACTTAACATAAAAGATATGAGTTGTGAATTTTTATATGTCTCCCAAAAATAATAGAGATAATTCATGTCCATTAAAATACATATTGACATCTTTCATATAAGTTAAAACATTATATATACTAAATTTATTTTTATGATAAATATATTTCATATATATGTATATAGTTTTGTACATGATTTACTTATGACCTTTTATTATCCTTTTATTAACAATTCCATGTTAAATGGACATTTTAACATAGGACTGCATTGTTTTTCAGGTATGATTGCATTTGTTTTTTGTCAAAAAATTACACGGATATTAATTTCCATATATCTAGAATTTAATCCATTATATAAACATAATATATATTCAATATACATCTGTTTATTTTCATCCATTAAATTTAGTTAATGAAAATGAAATACATTGTTCATGGATACGGTATGGAGTATGTACGCATGAACATTGATTCAATTTTCTAGTTAGACCGATTGAATAATAAAATGATATATTATCAGTATAGAATAATTTTTATAGAATATATATGGGTTATTTTTGATCAACTCATCCTTATTACCATCCATGTAATAAGTGAACAACCACATTATTTTGTGACGTGGTAGTCTACCATACAAACAAACAACTCTATCATATTACAACAGAATGAAGAGTTTAATGTTATGTTTCATATAATTATTTTCGATGTATAATAACATAATAAATATCATATATATATATATATAATAAATACATAATTTGGTCAATCCATGAGAGGTATTAAGGGAATAAAATATGCGATCAGTTCACCTTGTGGTAGTCCACCATTCACACGAACGATGATTTCATTACACATTTTATAGTAGTGGGGATGGTTTTAGACATTAAAAATACAAAATATATTTTTATAAAAGATAAAAATTTCTTTCTTTAATTTGGTATTATAATAATTTAATTTTGGTTAAGAATAAATAAATCAAAAATAATTATTGACGAATGTCACCTATTCATTGGGTATCCACCATAGGTTTTCCCGAAAACCATTAATAAGATAGATTTATGCCTAAAATAAGGATTGTGGGATGGGATAAGGGAAATTTTTAACTAATATTGTTTGTTCTCATATGATCTAAATGGGATTAATGTTTTAATGAATAAAGGAGTGTTTGTATCTTTTTATACAGAAGGCGAGTGGAATACTTGTAATTTTATGAAAAGAAAACGTGTACCCTTGTTTTCAACATGAGAAAATTGTAAAAAAGTAAAAAAATAATAACAATTGAAATTAAAATTTTCGAATAATGCTATAAAATATTTTTTGGGTATGTTCAAATATTATTTTAACATATATATGTTTTTTAACCCTGGGTACACTAATTTATTAACCATAAACATAGAAATGTTTTTGTACATTTATAAATATTATTGTTCCTAAAAAATTATGATAACGTTATCAGATAATATAAAATTATCTTATTTATAATATTGAATCCATTTTAAAAAATTCATTAAAAAATAATGGATTATTTTAATTTATAATTAATCGAGTAGATCCGACTAGCTAGCAAATTTTTAAAGAGAAAATGTTGAAAAGTATACAATGTTTTAAAATCAAAAATAAATTTGAAATTGATTCCAATGACTAATTGGATTATTTTGTGTATAATTAAAATAGATTTAAATTTAAGTAAATTTAATATATTGTTCAAATTTATAATTATTTCAAATGAAATATAAATTTTTAATTAAAATGGTGTATTTTTCAACTATCATAAAAAACACCTCTAAGAAAAATCAAAATAATTCACCCTAAGATAATTTTAATATAATATTTTCCAAATATGAAATCATATATTAGAAATAAAATTGAAATAAAGTGGAAAAACTAAATTTATAATATTTATGAAAAAAGTGAAAATATAATTTTTTTGGAAAATAAATTTAAAGTGTAATATTGGATATATTACTATCTATTGTCTAAATAATATATAAAATGAGTTTTTATCTTTCAATTGAAAATATTATATATAAATTTAATAAAAATTATTCAATAAATTTGAAATTTTTAATATATAGTTGTTAAAATAATTTATGTGAATAAAAATAGTCTTCTAAAAAATGAATTCCATTTTTATCAAAATTTTTTAATTTTAATTTAATTTAATATTGTTCACTAAATAATTTATTATACATAGATATATTTTTTAATATTGGTTTTCTTATTCATACCCACTATTCTAATGGCTAGTTGATAAATGCAATATTGGATTATAATTTCTTAATAGTATGGTATGTTCAATTGGAAATGGTGGTTGTGTGTAATGAAGGATAAATTTGGCATTGTGCATTACTGAAGAAAAAAATTAGTATGGTGTTTAATGAATAGTATTCAAAAGAATAATTAAAAAATAATAATTTTAAAAAAACTCAATTTATTTTAATTTGATGTTCTGGAAACATGGCTGATACATCCCTCTTTAAAGGGATAATAAAATACATGATAATCAATCATCTCACAAATCCCTCTTAGTGGATAGTCCAATAAAATCATCCTAAACACTCAACTATTTATAACCAAAGAATAGAATACAATTATGATATAAGAATCTATTTTCAAAATATGAATCAAATCAAATCATTATTTTATCCTATCCATTATAATATATATGAATGAAACCCAATAACCTGAAAAAAAAACTTGTGATCAAGAGTGAACAAGTTTCTCATGTACAATAAATGGATTATAAAAAATAATTCCATGAATCAAAAAAATGTAATAATATAAAGGATTTGCATCCTGAAGGCTATGGATGAATAAGACTATGGGTAATCATAGAATCATCAACCATAATATTTCTTTTTATTAATCATTTGAAACCATTTTCAAAAAATTAATGATTATTATCCCTCTTTAAGAAAAATCACCCAACAAAGCTGAAGAAAAATTTGATATATATTCCAAGGAACTGGTTGAAATATTTTATTTGTTGAATAAGGCATCACAGATCATTAGATTTATAATTATGCAAAACACAGACAGATGATAAAATAATGAATTTTTTAGTAGGAGGTCCATGTAATATCCAGAAACCATTATATATTCTAGTTTGAAGTGTTCTAAACATAATTAATTTCATGATTTAATTTTATAAAATAACACAAATATAGAAATTAAGGTCCATAAAACCCAATTTAATGTAATTAAAAACATTTTGAGAGTAAAAAAATTCATTTCCCATTATTTTGGTCTTTTATAATAATGAACAAACCTTTCAAGTTTTTACTAGGAAGGTGAAAATAAAAAAAATTAAAATATATCATAATTGTTGTTACATAAGTGTAACAAAGTGTTACCCTTATACATATCCTAACTCATTCAAGAGGGTACCGGGTTCCCTTATGCATCATTTCGTAATTAGGAGTTACCATTACACATAGGCTAGAATTTTCTTATTTAGTATGAAATTAAATATAAATATATATTTTAAAAACATCTTAACCATTACATTATTATAATTTTACCCTTATGAATAATTTTAAAATAAGGGCTTATAATTATATATAAATTCTAAAATCCCCCTTAAAATTTCAACACGCTTGAAATCATAAAAGTCAAAAATTCACCATAACCTTTTATAGAGGTATTTTTACCCTTGAACACCTCATAAAAATATTTGGATAACATTAAGTTACTCTAAAGAAACCACCATCCATATTTTTATAAGTAATATAGCCTTTATGTAGTATATATTACGTATATAAGGGTGGAAATTAAATTGAATATTAAAAATATTTAACAAAAAAACCATTAAAATTACATTAGAAATGGTGTGTTAGAATTTTTTAAAAATTTTAATGTTAGAATAATTCCTCTATATAGATTTATCATTATCAAGAACATTATTTAGTAGTATTTGACTAAAAAATCATGTAATAGAACACAAAAATTAGATTCTCACCCACATGTATCCACTATGATAAAACTATATATCCATAGGATTTTGAAATTTCTTATATCATTCCCTTGTTTAACTTTCTCTCTCATAGCCTATTATATACACCATGAAAAACGTATATAATTCATTATGATACATCTCAACATCATCATAGTTAAAAAATGTGGAATTAGGTCTATACCTCAAAGACCGGGACACCTAAAACACATCATATATTCCATGGTAAAGTAAAATATGATCTAAATTCTGTAAAAATGTCCCAAATGGTTTAGTTATCTTGATGGATCCAAGAAAATCCAATGATAACATTTCAATCTTCCTCAAAAATTAGTTACCTAGAGTTGGGGACACCCATAAGAAGACCATTTCACCATGAAATAATTACAATGGTCATTTCCATAAGGATCCGACCATAAAATTATCTTTTTTGAGTGTTTTTTAACTAGATTTAAAATATCACGATTTTTCAGTTTAAAAATTGTGATAGTCAGGAAAAAAATTAAAACTTATACACATCCATTACATGTGGTCATGTATACTAATTATCAAATTATTCCACCATAGGAAAATCCAAAAAAATAAATATTTTTCAAGAAGCATATTCAATTCATTCATTGTAACGTATTCTTTCCCATTAACAATCATTAATCCAATGAAAAAAATTTCAAATGACTTAGATATTCATTGTATTATATTTAGAAAATTTCTTGGAAAATATTGAGACCTAGCGTTGAGACAGAGTGAAATTTTGAGGCCCAGTTTTCTTGCAATGGTCCGTCAAAAAATGGTACGTTATTAAATAGTGCGCATGAGTAGTTTTCTTGTAAAAGTTGAATAAATCATAAATGGGTGCCCATATAAAAAATATGAGCGCAACGTTTCACTCGAGATAGTGGTATTAGCCTAGGGGTGAGCTAGGATTAGTCGGTGCAAACCTCTAGTGAGAAAACTCAATAATGAAAGAAACGTAAATAAAATTATTTTATTTTACTAATACATATAACTCATGAATGATGAAATGGATAGAAAATCAAAAACTAATATAGAGGTTATGAGTGTGTGATTTCTTTAGGCAGATCCTAACATTGGTAGGTGTGAGAAAAACGTATAATGTAGTTTTTATGATGTAATAATTGTTTCGGTGCGGGTGTGCGTCGGGTTTCTGTTCCGACGCAGTTCCGCCAGGACGCGTTCGCGCGTGCGCCTGTCGACCCGAGGGGATGGGAGCACGGCTTGTGGCCCCGCAGTCCCGCTTTCCAAAGGCGGGCGGCATCCGTCCCTTATTCAGGGACGTCTGCTCCTTGATCGAAACTGGGATGATGGGATGTCGGATCCTCCTTCCGTGGACGTCTCCTCGGAACTCGTCGCCTAATCCAGGTCTCCCTCATAGATTTAAGAATGTTCGTGAATCTCGTTCCCGTCGCCATATCTTCATGGACACCGGTTAATTACGCTGCTTCCTCCCGGACGCTCCAAGGGGTCTGGTCGGGGCAGCAACCCGCGGTGAGGAGACCGGGTAGCTCTGGGTGTTGGGGGCGTGTCTTAACACTGTGGCTCTGCATGTCTGACTTCCGTCCCTAATAGGGCTTCTCGAAGGCGTGATGGCCTGAGGCATCCCACGCTGGGTGCGGGGAACTGCGTTACCTGAGGTTTTCCTCAGCTTCCCATGTTTAACACGGGGTATGCCGTGAGTTTAACGTCCCGCGGGGATGGCATCGGACTGATCAACACGTGGAGTGGATCAGATGACAGAACCCCTTGCGGGGAACCTCCGACGCTGGGGCCAGCACATGGGCGGCTTTCCGAGTGAAGTGGAGTGGAATGAAATGGCATGACCCCACCGGGATGTGGCGGCCCGGGTAAGGATCAGGATGGATGATGGGGTGAAGAGCTTGGACCTCGTAGAGGCTTCCTACGTACCGCGCGTTAGCGCAGATCAAAGTCAGCGTAGTTCGGATATATAGTTTAACGTCATGCTGGACGATGGCAAGCCAACTCTCGAGGAGGTCGAGGCTGCCGGGCGGAGGATTGAACCGCACCACCTCGCACAGAGGGGGATGGAACGGCTGGGTGGATCACAGTTTCACGTCATGCTGGACATTGGCAAGCCGACTAACAAGGAGGTGTAGGCTTTTGGCACGCACGAAGTGGGTGGATCACAGTTTAACGTCTTGCTGGATGATGGTGTTTGGGGATTACACTCTAAAGAGGCCCATATGCGGCAAAGCTCAGTTGGAGAGGGACTTGGGCCGAAGACGATAGATACCTCGATCCCCGTCACCCCCTCTACTGGCTTCGGCAGTGGGGAAGCACAATGGAGATACACACGTGCAGTCCCCCAGAAGGGCGGATTCAGAGGTGAATCGACGCGAATGTGAACTCAAGAGGGGTCCACTGATGGAAAAGCCGACGTGAATACGACCGGGACGACCAGGTGGTGGGCTTGAACCTCAGGGAGGTTTCCTATGTACCCTGTTTAGGAGACAGGGATCAAAGTCCACGTAGTTCACTCTGTCGGGACTTACGCACTGAGGCAACCTGAGTGCGGCAAAGCTCAATTGAAGAGGGACTTGGGCCGAAGGTGAGAGACACCTCGATCCCTGTCACGCCCCCTACTGGGTTCGGCAGTGGGGAAGCACAATGGAGATACACATGTGCAGTCCCCCACAAGAAACTAGGGGTTTGTAATACCCTACCCCCGTGGGTGAAGGCCACTCCAATAAATCGTCCCTAAAGAGGGGAAATCCCGACATCCCTGTAGAGACGAGCGGGTGGGGGCCACATCCAAACCGGGGGGGACCCTGCGTGCGAGGCACATGATCGGATGAAGCAGACAGTTTATCGTCTTGCCAGACGAAGTACAGTTTAACATTGTGTGTTGAGGACGAAGCGGACGGTTTAACATCTTGCCGGACGAAGTACAGTTTAACGTCATGTCGGACGATGGATGCTAGGCAGTTTAACGTCCTGCAGCGCGGACGAGGTACAGTTTAACATCATGTTGGATGATGGATGCTTGGCAGTTTAACGTCCTGCAGCGCGGACGAGGTACAGTTTAACGTCATGTTGGACGATGGATTCTTGGCAGTTTAACGTCCTGCAGTGCGGACGAGGTACAGTTTAACGTCATGTTGGGCGATGGATGCTTGGCAGTTTAACTTCCTACAGCGCGGACGAGGTAGTGCCGCCAATGGGTTCGTGTCACTTCGCACGAGCCTGGAGGGCCGCACGGGAAGACAATGCACGGTGCGGGCACCCGAGATGAAGATCATCGGGTGCCACGCAGGCGGGTACCCTCAGGGGGTCAAAGGGGGCGACCATGGCAGTTTGCACACAATAGAGGAGCTTGACGCACAATACCGCGGGTCGGTGCGCAATTGGGCGGGCTGGCGTGCAATTGGGCCAGCGCTTTGCGCGCGGAAGGTAGAAATTGCGCGCACCGGGCCTCTGATAGCGCGCGGGGGAAACGGCCCATTCTTTAACGAATGGCCACTTAGTAAGGGGGGGTGCACGCAATCGGGCTGGATTGCGCGCACCCGGGGGCAGTTGCGCGCAAGAGGCTTCTTTTGCACGCGAAGGCCTTTGGGTGAGGAGTTGGTCAAAGGAAAGAAGCCAAAGGGGTTGCGCGCGAAGGCGAACCCCGGGGCTTGTTGCGCGAAATAAAGGAGGTTACCTGAAGATCGGCATTGCGCGCGGAGGGGGCGGGATTGCGCGCACGAGCGACCCTTCGAATTCTAGAAACCTCTAAAACGTCGTGGGTCGCCTTGTATTTATTGGCAACCCCGGGCGCGCAATTCGGCTCGCGGGCGCGCAATTTGGCGCGCGGGCGCGCAATTCGGCTCGCGAGCGCGCAATGCGGCTCGGGCGTGAAATCGGGGCCCAGCGCATAATAGGGCCGCGCACGGGTGTCGGGCGCGGAAAATTACGCGCCGACTCGGCCCATTGCGCGAATCCCGGAAGGATTGTCCGCGCCTAGCCAATATTGCACGTGGGCCTCCGATATTTCGCGCAAGGCCTTCGGGCCTTCCGAAACATGCTTCTGACTCCAAATATGACCTCGCTTTCCTCATCCGGAACTTCGTTTGAGGAGCAACGGGCTTTTCCGGCGTCTACAAAAGCCCCCCCTCGGAATCTGATCGGCGAGAGGTCGCAACGATCAGGTTCCGAGGGAGACGCCGGAATGCCGATGTCCTGGTTGGCGTGGGACTTTGGCGCGCAAAAAGGGCGTCGGACGCGAAATTCGCTGCCTTGGTCACGCAAAGCGCTTTCCGCGCGGCGCGGACACCCGACCTCGCCTATAAATAGGGGCCCTGGGTCTCGCGTGTCGTACACAGGCTTTCCGCACGATAAGCTTCCAAGATCACGCGCGCGAAATTGCCCTTGACGGCGCGAAATTCGCCCATTCGGCGCGCAAACCCATCTGGATTTCGGCTTGTCTTGCGCAAACACCCGGGGTTTTACGCGACAGACTTCCCAATTGCGCACCATCCATTAGGATTGCGCGCCAACTCCCAAATATCTCTACCAGCCTCCTCCGATTCCGCATGCCTCATCCCTTAACCCACACAACTCCCGGAGCTTCTGAGATGGCCGTGAATCAAGTGAATGAGGGGGATACCGCCATTCGCAGAGCTGAGATGGCAGCGAACGAGGAGGTCTACGGAGCCAAGGAGATTTTTTCCAACAATCAATCCTTGTTCGATTTGCTGACGCTGGCCCAGAAGACGTATCCACTGTCGGACAACCTGCCACTTTGGAACTACGGCATCCTGGATGAGGTTCCGGTGCCGGGGTTCGAGGTTGATGCGCCGCGGACCTGGGTGACTCGGGAGGACGAGCTTCCCCGCTATAACATCACCAACAGCGGGCATCCTTCCAGGGAGACCAGGAACTTAAATGTTTATGTCCTGAACCTGAGGACGCGAACCATTACCGAGAGTCAGCCTACTGTGGAGAACTCTCCAGCCCTCTACTTGAGCACGTATCGCCAGAGTGTCACCGACGACACCAGGGGATGGCTGAAGGACTGGGACTTGCGGTCTGGGGGCAATTTCACCAGTGAGTGGGCCTGGGCGTTCTGGATACGCCACACCTACGATCACTTCGTGGAGGAACTGCGGTACATCGGCCTGTTCGAGGCGGTGTGGACGTCACAGTTTCACTTCTACCAGCAGCCCGAGCTCGGGCCGGAGCTGTTCACCCGCTGGTCCCCGGATACCAACACTTTCCATCTTCATCATGGGGTGGTCAGCATCGGTCTCTGGGACATCCACTACATTGGAGGTATCCCGTTGGAGGGTTACCAATACGATGAGTTCCTGCCTCCGATGAACACCTGGGGCGACAGGTCACGGACTCCCATCCTGACATGGCATCTACTGGACCTGGCTACGGAGCGGCTCGGGGTCAAGGAATTCCTCAAGGACATAGCCTACAAGGAGTGGTTTGACCAGTTCTTGGAGCATGACCCAGATGTCAAGATGCCAGGCAGGGGGAAGCAGTGCCCGACCGCGGCTCAGAGGAGCCAGAACGGGTCGTACTGGCGGGTCCTGGAGACAGGAGACTACTGCTCATGGGGGTACCGCGTCATCGAGGCCCGGGACCCAAATGTCCGGTACGTGGCGTTCCTGGCCGCCTTTCTGAGTGGGTGGCTCCTGCTAGTGCGTGACGCGAGGATAGGCGTCTGCCCGACGATACTGGTGATGGCGGGCACCATGGCCGCCAACAAAAGATTCAACCTCGGGGTCCCAGTGCTGGCCAAGCTGTACGCCATCCGGGGACGCATCTCGCGAGGGGGGTCACCACGAAGGGTCTGTGGGCCCTTTCAATTCTTCCATGGCTGGGTGGCTGCTCACCTCGGTGGGTACACATTTCCAAACGCTGTCATTCCTCTGGGCAACGGCCTGCAACCCTACCTGCTGAACATCGCGGGGGTCGCTCCGATGACCCTAAATGAGGAGGGCGTGAGAATTAAGATTGGAAATCACGCCAATTTCAACTTCATCCCGTTCCCCACTCCCGTTGGCCAGATGATCGACAATGGGCATGGTCTGCTGGAGCAGCACAAGTACTTCCTGAGCATGCGGGGCAGGGTGCTCGTGGCTCGGATCGACGGGAAGGTGATCTGCGAGCCCTACGTGCCATCCCGGTTCGCCAGGAAGTTCGGGTGCCTTCAACGGATGCCGAAGAGGGTATTCGCTGCTGTCCGAGAGGAGAGGAACCCTTGCGTCCTTCGCCAGATGTGGTTAATGTTCGCCGCTTTCGGCTCTGGCGATGTCATCACTCTCCCTCCTACCGGGGTCGACGCAGGCTTGGTAACCAAGTACGCCGAACACTGGGCCATCGCGTACCCCGAGGGGCTTCTACGGAAACCAGTTCGGCGGCTCGAGGTCACCCGTGCAGAGACCAGACATCAAGGAAGGAGGCAAGGCGCCGTTACGTGGGGGAGAACGGAGGCGCGCCAAGCAGCGGAGCCGGCGCGGGCAGGGACTTCGGCGGTGGGCACATCGCTGACTGCCACCACGGCCTCAGCTCCTAGAGAGGGGGCACATGCGGCGGTCGGGGAGAGGCCCGGGAAGCAGATAAGGTGTCTGCTCGAACCCTCCCACGATGCAGTCTTCCCAGCACTGTGGTCGGCCTGGATGACCCTACGGCAGTCGCTGGGGACCGAAACCATCTGGAAGAAGATAATCAGAGAAGGAATCCATCTGCCAGAGGTCGGGCGCCTTCAGGTCGCCGACAGGGTGAACTTCCACTGGCGGTATGCGTATCTGATGGCCATGGACGAGTACGCGCGCCAACGTGGTCAGCGTGCGGAGCCGTCCCTTCTGGTGAAGGTGATGCTCGGTCTAGAGCTTGCTCCAGAACAGATGCCGCCATAGGAAGGTGATAGTAACAATGACTTCGAGGAAGAGGAGGAGACGGGGGAGGATGAAGGATCTGAGGGAAGGTCCCATCCGGGGAGCCCACGGGAGAGCGGCGAGGTGGCCGGCTCTGACAATATCGACGTCACTGAGCTCCTCGAGGACCACTTCTATCCCTACTCAACCTGCTTCATCAATTCTCTTATGCAGCTTCTAACCCATTTCTTCATCTGCCTCAGGAGTTCACGGATGTTGGTCAGGCATCCTCAGCAGGAGTAGGAGAGGTGCCAGCAGGATAGGGCGGGGGCCAGACACCCATCATTGAATTGACAAGCACTGAGGGGTCCCCTGCTGCAATTGCTCCTACGGCGGCTGGGACAATGGAAGACGACGCTCTGGACTCTCATTAGTCTTCTTACTTTACTGCTGGTGCTTGTCGTTGACGATCCGTGACTAACCACGGCATGCCTTGCGCAGTGATCTCAATACTAAAGGCTCGTCGGGCTATCGAACCCGGGCCATCCACGAGTGGACCAGTGGCAGACATGCCGCCTTCTCCGGAACAGACTTCTCACAACGAGCCGGCCCCACCAACTGCTGATCAGGGGGAAACGGACGCTGATGGTGCTGCTATCGGAGAGAGGTCGGGGGCTGATGAGGGTGTCAACGCCGGTGGGGCGAAAGAAGAAGGTCACCCAGATGTTGGGGAACCTATCCCCTGTGAGGACATCCCATGGGCGGACCCTGCAGCAGACCTGCTGGATGCCTTCCTTGCCTACCGGCCTGCCGACCCCAAGGAGATGGACGACTCGGACTCGGAGGCGGTCGAGGAGAGCCGGATAACGCACCACAGGGGGTGGAAGTGCATGTAGCGCTTCCTCAAGCGACCCCCATCGGAGTGGCTGGGGCGCATGGGATCGCTTCAAACCTGGCTGCGCTTCCTGTGTGCCGGGGGAGCTGATGCTCGACGCCTCCATCTAACGGTCCGTGATTTCATGGCCGAAAAGATGTGCGAGAGCCGCCGGCGTGCCGATGTCGCACAATGTCGGGACATGTCGGAGAAAACGCGGGCGCTCCTCATGGCGGAGCAGGAAGTCCGGCGCCTCGAAGGGTAGGCGGCGGAGAAGGAGGCCTTCGTCGCAGCATGCACTGAGCTTGTGGAGAAATTGAAGGCCCAGCTGGATGACGCCCAGGAACAGCTGACAGAGGCAGGCCACCAGATGGTCACACTTCAAGTGGAGCGGGAGCATGCATAGGCCAGGATCGGCGAGCTGCGCGCTGCGACTGCCGACGAAGAGAGGGCATACAGAGAGCGAGAAGCATCTCTGGAGGCCACCAGCCAAAGGGTAGCGGCGTTGGAAAGATTCATTCAGCACGCTAATCCCTAGAGGCTTTTTTTGCCATTCCCAGAACATTTTTCTTCCGCTACTCAATACTTCGATCCATTTGTAAGAATCAACATATTTATCTGCATATTTTGGCTTAACGTGCTCAACCACAATTAATTGTCTTGCGGGAGCGTTAACCAAGCTTCAGGCATCCACATTTGGGCCTGGATTTATAAGGAAAAGAGGGAGGTCATTCATAGGAAAGGAGTCCTCAGACATAATCAATGTACCATCCCCCCGACTTGTTCCGACACACGAGCGGGACAACGCTAGGGGCGTTGAGATTTTATCCGAACATAGGGAGATGAAAAAAGGTGAATCGTGTATCCCGAATTCAGAAATCCACGACGGTGAGTCTTCTAGGAAATGCCCAAGACGGCAAGAGGTCAATGGATCAAACGACCATACTACTGCAATAGACAGACCGAAGGTCATCATTCATATTGTAGGAGGCGGATCACATGTCACCACCAATACCACATTGGGGGTTCCTTCAGACACAAGGGTGGAAATCCGGATCAAAAGAGCATGCGAAGCGTGGGGCGAAGTGATGATTTGTTCGGACAGAATCTAACACTCCCAAAATTGCGCCACCGTGGGGAAAGCGTATTAGGCGGATGAACCAATCTGGCCGTGAATCACCCCAATTCTCAGACAGAACCTATTTGACGAGGAAACAGTCTCTTCCCATCATTGCAATGGGGCATCCCGAGCTGAATCAGGGAGAATATCACAACCGCATCACTCTACCAAAAGCCAGGCCAGACCGCCGGCGACGAGGAGGGGCGGGACTTAGCGATCCCTGAGGGTGGACCCGAGTCGAGATGCCCAGGCGTTCCTACGTACTCCATCAGGCTGGAGATCAAGCCACACGTAGTTCTGAGAGTGCAGTTTTAACGTCATGCGGGACATAGAACCCCGATTAGGGAGATCTTAGTTTAAGGTCGTAGAGCTCGGACCATAGGGGCAGATCTTAGTTTAAGGTCTTAGAGCTCGGACCATAAGATCCTCAAAGTAAGCCACATCGTGGTCCTATCCCCTGGATATGTGAAGATGCCCTGAAGGATAGTGTCAAGAGTGCCGAGTTTTTCCTGGTCAGAATGGGAGGTGGAAAACGTAATGTGAATCATGTGGCCATTCAATCAAGGACTGGGGGAACCGGCGTAACAATACAGGCGTACTGTCGACCGTGGCGGAAAAGCAGCATCAATATCGCACTGACCATTGATGGAATGAGGCAGCAAACGAGCATCAACCGCTTAAGCACAAGATTCATATCGACTTGCTGCCCAAGGCCCTTGGGGGCACCAGCCCGGATCGGTGGGAGAGCACTGAGGCATTGTATCCAGACCACTCACGGGGGGTTCCACCTAGGGCGTAGGTGATGGGTCCGAATTAAGGGGATCATGAATCCTGAAAAGTGGAAGGAACCTGACCAAGCTGAACCTGACCCTCCTAGCAATAGACCAGAGTGCTCTTGACACTGGTGGACCACTGCAAGGGGTCAAGGGACACGCCTTGAGGGTGACCCAAAGGCGGCGGATTCCCAAGAGAAGGGGGGAATCTTTTAGGAGGTGGGGGGCTGGACCCGAAGTTTCAAACATCCGGGCGTTCCTACGTATCCCATAAGGATGAGAATCAAGCCACACGTAGTTATTGAAGCATGGCGCAACACAATCGGGCACCAGCACGGGGAGGGGTGCGGGTCTGGCCCTCGCACCCAAAAGAAGCGGTATTTGATATTTCTTGTTTGTCCTTAAAGGTTGATGGTTTTTCTTTGTGCAGCGACATGCCTGTGATTAAGAAATCTCTGCAATCACCATAATAATCAAGCCATTAAAGGCATTGATAAATGGTGTGGTTATTAACCAGCACCCAACGTGAGTGTCCCCTGAGGAGAACATCACGATGCAGTGCCGTTTCTCATCGGGCGGCCAAGACGATCACAGTTTACGGTCGTGTGGTAAGACCAGGCAACACAGTTTAAGGTTGTGTGGCTTGGACCATGGAGGAATCCGCTTATTGCGATACGGTGGACCCAACGGAGGTGGGGACACATCCCAGCCCTACGGTCACGCACAATTCTAGGAGAAGGATCCTGGGATAGGGGCTTGCATATGTCTATCACCCAAGGGGCAGAGATTCTAGCCTCCAGCTATGCTGGGCCCAGAACGCGATTGTTCGGGTGACTCCTTCATTCTCATTGGGAAGAGGGTCTAGCTACACATGGCCCTTAGGGAGGAAATTAGCATATATCATTGGTGCTCATATCGTGGGAGCCTCGAAAGGCACCATTACCCTGGTTGGCCTGCCTAACGTGTAGAGGTGTACTGAGGGTCAGTATGAAGAGAGAGCGTCGAGTTTCCACTACAACGCACTGAGGCGGAGTGTGATAAGGACTGTGCAACCAACGTTCAGAGTCTGAAAGAGTTGAAATGGTGATCAAGGATGTTTCTGACCATATTTGCAACACAACATCCGATCACGTTAGCCTAGGATGAGGCAAGCAAACGCGCATCAACCGCTCAAGCGCAGGATTCATATCGATTTGCTGCCCAGGACTCACCGGTAAATCGACCGGGAGCGGTAGGAGAGCACTAAGGCATCACATCCGAACCGCTAATGAGGATCCCTTTGAGTGGAGGCCCGAACAAGAGGAAGCGCGAGGCCTAACAAGTAACACCGGACTTGTCGGGATTGAATCCGACACTACAGGTCGTAGACCGGAGTACCCCAAAACATGCTAACAGATCACCGGAAAGGGTAGGAGGACTCACCTTGAGAGCAACCAAAGGACGGCAGACCCCCGTGATCAACCAAGATATGGGGCTGGACCTAGAACACAAACGTCCAGGCGGTCCTACGTATCCCATAAGGATGGGAATCAAGCCGTACGTAGTTCTTGAGAGGAAGTTTAACATCGTGCGGGACGAAGTGCAGTTTAACGTCATGCGGGACGATGGAGCATGCAGTTTAATGTCCTGCAGCGTGGACGAATGCAGTTTAACGTCGTGCGGGATGAAGTACAGTTTAACGTCGTGCGGGACGAAGTGCAGTTTAACGTCCTGCGGGACGAAGTGCAGTTTAACGTCATGCGGGATGAAGTGCAGTTTAACGTCATGCAGGACGAAGTGCAGTTTAACGTCATGCGGGATGAAGTGCAGTTTAACACCATGCGAGACGAAGTGCAGTTTAACGTCATGCGGGACGAAGTGCAGTTTAACGTCATGTGGGAGGAAGTGCAGTTTAACGTCATGTGGGACGAAGTGCAGTTTAACGCCATGCGGGACGAAGTGCAGTTTAAGGTCATGCGGGACGAAGTGCAGTTTAACGTCATGCGGGACGAAGTGCAGTTTAACGCCATGCGGGACGAAGTGCAGTTTAACGCCATGCGGGACGAAGTGCAGTTTAACTTCATGCGGGACGAAGTGCAGTTTAACGTCATGCGGGACGAAGTGCAGTTTAACGTCATGCCGGACGAAGCGCATTTTAACGTCATGCGGGATGAAGTGCAGTTTAACGTCATGCAGGACGAAGTGCAGTTTAATTTCATGCGGGACGAAGTGCAGTTTAATGTCATGCGGGACGAAGTGCACTCAGGCAAAGTACTGCTTGAGGAACCTAGCGTTGGTGGGAGGAGTGACACGCTCACCATCCATAGTCTCTAGGGAGTACGCGCCATTGGGATAGTCCTTGTGGACGACAAAAGGTCCATCCCACTTGGGCTCCAACATGGGCAGCTTCCTGCCAGGGATCATTGGCGCTCTTAGGGCTAGTACTAGGTCACCCTGCAGGAAGGAGCGGAGGCGAACCTTCTAATTGAAAGCTCGAGCCATTCTTCTTTGATGCCTCTCCACGTTGTGCAAAGCGTGAAGCCTATTCTCATCCAGTGCTCCCAACTCGACTAGACGGGCTTCAGCAGCTCTTCCCGGCGCTTGCTGGTCGTAGACCACAGTGCGCAAGGACGGTAACTGGATCTCGATGGGCAGGACGGCCTCATCTCCATACACCAGGGAATAAGGGGTCATCTGGGTGGAATTGCAAGTCATCGTCCGATAAGCCCAGAGGGCGTTGGGGAGCTTGTCCGGCCAACTCTTCTTGTTCTGACCAACCATCTTTTGTAGAATGATAGAGAGGGTTTTGTTAAACGCCTCAATCTGTCCATTCGCCTGCACATGATAGCGAGATGTATGGTTCGAGGTAATGTTGTACTTGGCATACAACTTCTTCAACTCGGCTTCTCGGAAATTGGCTCCGTTATCCGTGAGGATAGCGTGAGGCACTCCAAATCGATAAATGATGTTGGAGGTCACGAAGTCAGCGATAGAACAGGATTTGACCTCTCTGAGCGGAATCACCTCTACCCATTTGGAGAAGAATTCCATGGCGGTCAGAATGAACTGGCACTGGAGAGCCGTCGTCGGCGGGTAAGGTCCCACAACGTCCAGCCCCCAGACTGCAAAGCGCCAAGAATACCTGGTGGTATGGAGAGGCTCCGGCGGCTGATGCACAAAGTTCGCATGAACCTGGCACGCATGGCACTTCCTGGCATACTCGATGCAGTCATGGATCATGGAGGTCCAGAAGTATCCCAACCTCCGAATCTGGTGGGATAGCTTCAGCCCAGTCTGGTGGGCACCACATGAACCAGCATGAACCTCTTGCATGACTCGTTGGATCTCAACTCCCTGAAGGCAACGGAGGAGAACACCATCAAATCCGTGTCTATAGAGGATCTGCTCCAGGTCCGGACTGCTCTGGAGGACAAACTGTGATGCGCGGCGTCGAACTCGCTCGCGCTCGGCCTGATCCGATGGGAGAATTCCATGTTGGAGGTACTCAACCAAGGGCGTCCTCCAATCAGGGGCTGGTTCGACTGCCATATCTGTGGTACTCGGGGCTCCAGGAACAGGGGCAACTATGGTGAGATTACTTACCGACGGGCCGTGATCTCCCTCCGGGATAACGGGAGCGATGAGCCTGCGGTGCGTCATGCGGATGATCAGGTTGTCCTATTCAGGCTCTGCGAGTGATGCAGCAAGGCTGGCCAAAGCATCTGCTCGAACGTTCTGCGACCGGGGAATATGGACAATGTCTGGCCGAGAAGGGAACCGGGCCATCAGGAGGAGGGTGCACTCCAGCAATGGCACAAGTTTCGGCTTCCTGACAACATAGTCTCCATTGATCTACTTAACGACCAGCTCGGAGTCCCCATTCACACACAGATGGGGCACATCGATCTCGAGAGCTAACTGGAGGGCAGTGATGAGGGCATGGTATTCGGCCTCATTGTTGGTACAGCCCTCTGACAACAGGAAAGAGTACGGCAGCACGGCTTGCTCCGGGGTAATGAAGACGATACCCAAGCCCACTCTGTTGAGCTTAGGATTATCGAGTCTTCTACCGGTGGGGCTCCGAGAGGCACCTTCAAAGTGCATCTTCCAGCATGGATCGACACGATCGACCGAGAGAACGGCCTCATCAGGAAAGCCTAGATCCAGCGGCTAATCCGCGGAGGTTGGGTGAGCAGCCAGAAAGTCTGCCAATGGTTGCCCTTTGATGGCCTTATGAGACACATACCTGATGTTGAACTGCTGGAGAATCACAGACCACCACGCTAGAAGGCCAGTCAACATAGGCCGGCTCAGGATATATTTCAACGAGTCTACCCGAGAAACCAACTGTACCTCGTGGTGCTGCAAGTAGTGCCGTAATTTCTGTACGGCAAATACGAGCCCCAGGCTGCTCTTATCGATGGAGGAATACCTAACTTCCGCATCGAGGAGAATGCGACTGAGGTAATAGAGGCTATTCTCTGTTCCCTCGTTGTTCTTTTGGGCGAGAAGGGCACCAAGGGACCATTCCAGGGCAGTCACATAAAGGATCAGCGGCTTCCCTGATACAGGCGGCATCAGAACCGGAGGTTGAAGCAGGTACTGCTTGATTTCCTCGAACGCGGTCTGACACTCCTTATCCCATACATAGGTGGCACCTTTTTTTATGAGCTGAGAAAAGGGCTTACACTTGTCGGCCAGATTCGCGATGAATCGGCATATATAGGCTAAGTGGCCTTGGAACCCTTGCAGTTCCCGAATGTTACCTGGGGGAGGAATCTGGCTAATCTCCTTGATCTTCTATGGGTCGATCTCAATACCCCGGTATCTTACCACAAAGCCAAGAAACTTCCCGGAGGTGACCCCGAAGTCACACTTCAACGGGTTCATCCTCAGGCAGCGAGACCGGAGGAAGCCGAACACTTTCTGAAGATCTTTGAGATGGTCCTGAAGCTGGCGCGATTTGACCACCAAGTCGTCGACGTAGCATTCCACCAGTGTGACAAGGATTGGATTGAATATGTGGTGTATCTCCCGTTGATAGGTGGCACCTGCATTCTTCAGGCCGAAGGGAATGACCTGGTAACAAAATATAACTTGGGGGGCCCTGAAGGCAGTGAACTCCTCATCCTCAGGGGCCATCCGGATTTGGTTGTATCCAGAGTATCCATCCATGAAGGATAGGGCTTGGAACCCTGTCGTGGCGTCAATCAACAGCTCTGTCACCGGAAGGGGAAAATCATCCTTCGGACAGTGGCGGTTGAGATCGCGGAAGTCGATACAGACTATGATCTGCCCGTTCTTCTTCCTGACCAGCACAATGTTGGCCAACCATCTGGGGTACTGAACGTCCCTCACGAAGTTGGCTTTGATAAGCTTGTCAACTTAGGCCTCAACCATGGCACCGTGGAATGGGTGCATCTTCCTGGGAGGCTGCTTGAACCCGCGATGGTTCGCCGGGAGACCAAGGCGGTGGACGGATACCTGAGGATCTAGCCCCGGCATCTCGTCATAGCTCCAAGCAAACACATCATGGTGCTGTCTGAGGAAGTCCACGTACTGCTGCCGCTCCTCAGAGGGCATGGCGGCAATGACCAATGTGGGTCTTGGATTTTCCTCAGTTCCAAGGTTCACATGTACTAACTCACCGACCGTGGCGGAGACACCCTCCTCAAAGGCTGGGGGTGAATCTTCCACGTCCTCTCCACTCGGGGAGGGATCGTCCACAGGAGAGACTGCGTTGGAAACTGCATTGGGGCTACCAGATCCTGCTGGGCCGCTGGTACTGGCATGGGAAATCCCGGTCATATCATCAGGAGACTCACAGGCCATTGAGACCATGGTTACGTCCAACCGATGGATCGGGAGGACGTAAGCGTCATCCAAACTTGCCCAGGGATCACTTGCAACAGCGACAGGCTCAACCTCACCTGTCAGGATCTGCTTATCCTTGCTCTTGTAATAGTCCGCGTCCAGATAGCGGGCTTCACATGAGGAAAAAGGAGAGGCATCTCCCTGAAGCACGCCTACTCGACCACTAAGGGAGTATTTAAGGCATTGGTGGTATGATGAGGGAATCGCCGCATGAAGGTGGAGCAATGGCATGCCCATCAATGTGTTATACGTAGTGTCCTGAGAGACCACCAAGAATTCGGTGTTGGAAACCAGGTCACTGAACTGGGTCTTCAAACGTATCTTGCCAACCGATGTTTTCTCGGTGCGGTTGTACCCCTGGATCCTGAGGTCGGAGGGAATCAAGTCATCCTCAGACAACCCCAATCTCCGGAGCATCCGAGTTGGAATCAGGTTAATCATGGACCCCGTGTCGACAAGACAACGCCGGAATTCAAGGCCATTGAACTGGACAGTAACATACAGCAGACAAATGTGCCCCTGTATAGGAGGGTCTTCATCCATACCAGAGAACGAGCTAACTGCCTGACATTCGGCGTTCTCAATCGCTTCGGCGTGAAAAGCCTCTGCAGCCGCAACCTCCGTCTCAAACTGGAGGGGGCTCTTCTGGGCTTCAGCGAGCGCCTCGCGCATCTCAGGTGATAGGCGCAGAGCCTCAAGGATGGAGAGCCTTGCTGGGATGTCGACCAAGTGCTTCAGGATATCATACTTTCTTGCCAAGCGCGAGCCCCTGGTTGGAGGAGGTTGCTCTGCGGTTGGAGGCATGACGGGCCTTGCCGGTTGGACTAGCGGCCGACTGGTGCTTGGCGCATCTCGCTATTCACTAGTTGAAGCCCGGGAAGTGGTCACCGTACTAGGGCCAGGAGGCCGAGATGGACTTGTGGAAGGACGGAGCTGGTCGCGGCGCGGCTGAGGCGGTTCTGCCTGGTCCCACACCATAAACGGTGGCGGATCCGAATCCGTCATCCCCGGATGGGGGGGCTGCGCGCGCTGAGCTCAGTTTTGAGCCCACAGCCTAGTCTCAGTGGCGTGCACGGCCTGGCTGGAGGTACCAACTGTCGTGCCCCAGTGACTCCTGTTGTTGCGGTTCCTCCGACGGTGGCGACGACCGGGGACACTAGGGAGGTCCACTTGGTGTTCTTCAACGTCGGGAACCGAAGAGGGATTTACCAGCTCGACGGTATTAACCGAAGCGTACCCAACACTGTCACCGGATGAATCATTCATCACTGGGCAGATCTGGGGAGGGACCCCCATCTCCGGGGGCATGAAATCGCCGAGAGTGCGGGATAGCGGCGGAACTGGCGGGGCGCGCTCTTCCTTCTTGTGCCGCCGCTGTTTGCTCTTCTCGGAAGAGGCAGGCTTGGATGACGATGTCGAAGCAGCACCTGCCGATTCTGGGGGCTCATGATGATTCAAGCACGCACGGATGATTCCATGGGCGCGAATGATCGTCTTGCGGGCCATCCAGTCATTATACTTTTGGGATCCGCGGTCGGAGACCAGCTGCCATTCGTCCTCGTCGCCACTATCGTCATCTGATCTCACGAACACACCTGCCACTTATGCTGGAGCTCGGCCCAACCTGATTACATTGTTGTTAATCTGGTCTTGGAGCCAGTCCTTAAACATGTAGCCCTGCAAGATGGTGTGCCCCAGGGCCCGATGGTAAGGGCAGTAGCGGGGGTTATCCGTGAGATGTGCCTCCTCTGGCCTCCAACACTCAGGCAGTCGCAAAATCCTCTGCTCCAGGGCACTCCAAAAATAACCGGGGACCTGATCCTCATGAAATGAGTAAGTCAGGTATCTCAGGGCCCTGGTAGCATGGTCTTGACGTGGGGATGGAGGGGCCTGCCGAGGAGGTGGACCCCGATTATCTCGCCTGGGTTGTGGCGGTACATTACGCGGAGGGGCCGACCGGTTCTGGGGCTGCCGCTGCTGGGCCGGGAACTGAGCCTGTGGAGGCGGATTCCTGTGAGGCTGTGGAGCTGGCCTCACCGGCAGCAGCTCCAACTGCCTGGGGGCCTCTATCTGGGCAACAGCAGCGGGCTCAGCCCTGCTGACTCTCCTTGCAGGGATCATAGGAGGCAGCGGGCGTGCCTGACTGGCCTGTTGTAGGGCTTCCTCAAGACGTTGAGATTTGTCTGAGAAGTCCCTGAACCCTCCGGGGTAATTCTGAGTTATCAAGGAAGGGACTAGCTCAGTCTTGACGTTCTCGATGCACATTCTTAGCAACTGCTCCTGAGTCAATGGCTTGTCAGGGGAATACGTGAGACCCTTCCATCGAGCGACGAAATCCGCGAATCTCTCATCCGGCCTTTTCTTGCACTTGAAGAGGTCTGCAATACTCGTCTTTCGGGTGGTGGAACTGAACTGGTAGAGGAACTTTCTACGAAGGTCCTCCCAGCTAGTTATCGACCGGACGGGGAGCTGGTTGTACCAGACAAATGCTGTCCCTTCCAGTGTCTAGACAAAGCAGCGAAGCTTAGCGGCCTCCTGCTGCGCCGGAGTTCCCAACATAGGCCCTCACCTCGAGTTGAAATGGGCCAAATGCTGTGGCAGATCTCCAGTCCCATGGAAGGGGGCGGATGTGAGGTTCCCGAATCCTGGAGGTGCCAGCATGTCATCCACCCATGCTGGGTAGGGCTTGCCGTCCAGTGGGATCACCACTTGCCAAGTCTCCAAGGCTTCCAAGCGCGCGATGAGTGCCGCCATCGGATCGTCCGGACATGGGTTCCAGTCCTGGCGAGGATCTCTAACCACAAGCGCATTGCATGTCTCTTCAATCGGGTCGTCGACCGGGTCGTCGAACTCGGCAGCTCGTGGGATGGCGGGCGGAACGGCCCTTGGGGCAGCGGGAGGAATCCGAGCGGGGTCTCTCAGGTAGTCATGCCGTTCGGGAGGGTGTGGTGAAACATACCGCGTCCTCTTGCCCTAGGCAATGTCATCTCCCATGTCGGCAAACACGGCATAATCACGGTTTCCCGGAAGAGTCTCGTCGAGGAGTGGTTGTTCCTATCCATGCTGTCCTGGCCTAGGATCACCGTAGTCAGGCCGCCGCTCTGCAGCGCACTCGGCGAGGAGCTGGTCAACTCGCTTCTTCTGCTTGGCGAGCTGTTGAAGTAGTGTGGCCTTCTCAGGATCCTCATCTACCCTCTGTATGGAGGCAGATGGGTCGGCGGGCTTTATAGCCCCGCCGTGCTCTTTACCTTTGCTGACGTTTCGGCTCAACGTCAGTGCTTCAGTGGGTGTGGGGAGACCCAGGAGGTTCCTCTGGTGACGAGTAACTCTCACCGATGGATCCAATGACGGCTTGTCTTCGAGGGGAGAGCCCCCATCGAGAAGTTCCAAGCCGTTCCCCTCTCCCGACAGGTCATCCATATTGACCGTTTCCGTCCCTGGGGATGTATCCTCAGGGCCGCCCAGCGAGTCGGGCTGTCGGTGAATCACACTGAAGCGTAGGGCAGCGTACTGCCCACATCCACGGATGTACACGTGGGGGGTGGCTTCCTCGATAACCTGTTGGATCTGAATCTACGGATTACACACAAGAGGGGGGGGGGGGGTGAATTGTGTCTTTTCAAAATTATTACAATCTCTTCAATTTAGACAAATTTTGTCCACTATGCTTTAGCACGATTAAATATGCAGCGGAAAAAGTAAAAGCATGAACACACGGATGTATAGTGGTTCGGGGAACAGAAGGCCCCTAGTCCACTCCACCAACGCTCAAATCCACGAGCTTGGCGATTTTCACTATCTGGTCCTCGTTTCCACAGACCTGTTCACAACTGAGTACAGGAAGTTGACACCTTTACAAGTTTCAGGCAAACACAGCCTTCCTGGTTCAAACACGAACCCACACAGCTTAGAACGAGAAGCTGATCACTCAAAAATAAAAAGAGTTTCGATAAAGAAAACACTTCTCCAGTTGTTCTTCACAATTGCAACAGAATGCAATTGACAGTAGATAGATCGTCGTCTTCAGAAAATAAAGATCTGTAATCAAAACAGTTCTGAGTCGATCCAGTTGCAATAGATATTACCAGAAACTTCACAACTTCAGCAGTAGTAGATTCACAACAGATAGTCGATGTAGAATACGTGAATCTGTTATCAAGATCTTCTTTCGGTAAAAAGGATTTTACACTTCTTCTCGATCACAGAAAAGAATGCCTTCACACAGTCTCTGTTTCATGCTTGTTAAAAGATCAATCTCATAATTTCACACACTTTCCTTTGTATATATATATATCCGAAGTTTCCAAGATAGAACACATATATTCAAATCTGAGAAAATCTTCCGCATAAATAGATCCATGAAAATCTCCTTTAGATTCGCGATATTAAATAACAATAGAGCCGTTGTAACTCCCCTGAAGAATCGGCATAAAAAGCTCCATTTAAATCAATCATTTATCCGTTGAAAAACGTCTTTGATTCAGTCAAAGTCGTACTTAAGAATCGGCTCGAAATCCGCTTAATAATCCGCCTGTTTGACCAATGCAAACGGTAATATCGTCTGTCAAAAATATCCCGACGCCAAACGTAGGGTTGATGACGTGGCTCCAAACGTAGGGTTCACAAACGTAAGGTTCATAAACGTAAGGTTTTAGAACGTAAGGTTCAGAACGTAAGGTTCAGAACGTAAGGTTGAACATACATACTTTCTCTTCAGCATTCAAACGTAGGGTTGATCATCCATACTTTGTCTTGCTTCAACTCTCCAAAGAACGTACGGTTGATTATAAAAGTAAGGTTGATGATCCATACTTTTGAGAAACAAACTCAACACTGAAAACTAACGTACGGTTTCTCTTTCATACTTGTCCAACAACAAAAACGTAAAGTTCCTTCCAGACGAAATATTCTTCTTCCATACTTTTCAACAACGTAAGGTTCATTAACCATACGTTCCAAAATAACGTAAGGTTCCTTAACCATACATTTCATTTAACATAAAAGGTAAACATTTCATCCATACGTTACGTTCATCAATGTAGTGTATGAACAGTGATTCTAGTACGCGCTAAAATTGATCTCGCGCTACAGTGATTCCAGAACGCGCTAAACTTGATCTCGGAATAAATGAAGTATGAAATCTCGTTATATGAAATAAATAAATAAAATAAACTCCTGCAAAATACTCAACGAAATAATTAGTAAATAATTAAGGGTATTTGTGAGCATCAAAATCATCATAAAGAGACAGAGTACTATTTAAAATAATCTCCTCCTTTAAAAAAACATTATTTTGAATTGTTTGAAAACAATACGTTGCTCAACAATATCCCCCTTTTTGATGATCACAAAACCCATAAAATAATAGAACTAATTTAATTGCAATATTTATTGAAAAATTAGTTTTATAAAATTTTAGAATTCTGAATGGATTAAAACAATATTTAACTATAATAAAATTTCTCCCCCATAAAAATAAATTTTCAGCTAAAAAAAAGATAAATGTCGTAGATATCCAAATTCTCCCATATATCCAAATTTTCTTCATAGGATTCATAGGAAACAAATGAATTTAAATGTTGTGTTTATCCAAATTCTCCCCCTTTTTGTGATATCAAAAAGAATGAAAAATTACGGATTTGAACACATTCAATATTGCACTGAACTATAAGTAAATGCTATAATTAACTGTGTATGAATAAGTGAATTTGTTATACTGGCTAACTTAATCATAAATCAATAAACAACAAAACAAAAAAAAATAAGAAAAGAATTTTCATTCACAAGCTGTTATATATAAATGATTGTGATATACAGAGGAATCAAGGTTCATAGATAAGACAGGGAAAAAAAAGGTGTCTATCTCCTTTGAATCGCAGTCTTGATCTCTGTAAACTGTTCTCTGAGCCTCTTCATCATCCCATCTCCTAACTTGATGATAAGATCTCTGTTCTCTTGAGTCATATGAATATCTTCAATCAAATTAACTCTGAAAAACTCATGCATTCTTTCTTCTTTTTCAACAAAAAGAGCCAGTTTTTCTGATAACTGATTCAAAAGAATCCTAATCGGTTGCTCTCCAGATATCAACTGATCCACTAAAAATTTCTGATTATCTAGAAAAACTGAAAAAGGGGCACTATTACACTAAAGACCGTGTAATCTGTCACTCATATTGCTCAGTGCTCCAGTAATTGCTTGAAATCTCCGAATCAAATCAGGTGAATAGCCTGATCCACTTACAGCACTGTTTGCAACAGACTCAAATTTATTCTCCATTTAAACCTTCAACTCAGACAAATCATCTTTCTTTACCATCTCTGATTTTAACTGATCAACAGCATGCAGCATATCAGTCTTAAACAAATGGACTTCCTGTCTTGAAACAGTATAATCTTTCAGTTTCTGAAACTTCAACTGCTCTAAGTTCAGAGAATTTCTGAGACTAACATTCTCAGATTCTAACTGAGAGATACGCTTGTACAGCTCAACAACTTCTTCTTTTCTCGAATCAGGGGCACCCTGTGCTCTATTCTCATGTCCAGAAATAGGTTGATGAGGCAAGGCAAGTGGTAAAGAATCTGCATCTGATTGTTCTTTGTCCTTGTCCTGACAAGGTTGATCCACTGAACTAGCTTTTGAAGCCTGAAACTCTTCCACTGAAAATTCTTCCTGAAGTACTTCTGTATTGGCTTCAGAAGTATGTTCATCACGAACAGTAGTCTCTCTGACTTCTACTGATTGGTCAAGAACAATATCTTCATGTGAATCTTGAGGTCGGGCCACTTCTTCACCAGGCACTGCCTCCATAAGTTGTTCTTGTTGAATTACTTTTTCAACAGCTGCAGCAGCAGATTGAGATTCTTTTTGGATTTCCGGTTGAGCTGCTGGTTCCTCTATAGGTGCAGTCTGCTCCACAACAGCTTCTCTCACAAATGAATAACAAATTACCGGTTCAGAGGATTTCAAGGCAGGAGAGATAATTTCTTCATCAATTAACCTCTTCTTTCTAGATTGAAGTCCTTCTTGACTTCTCTCTTCCTCAACTTCCTCCATCTCAAAACGAATTCTCCTTGCCACTATACTAACTCTTGATTCTGCTTGTCCCTCCTTGGACTTATCCGGTTGAGCCTGAGCACTCTCCGAGGTTTCCTCAGCTCCAACAGGTAAGAGTTTTCCTTTAATTGTGCTCCAGAAGTATCCTACTTTCCTCAAAGTCCCAGCATTAAAAACATTACTGTGGTGACATTTCACCCCAGCATCTACCAATCTGATCATTCCTCTTTTAAACAAAAACAAAGAAATGAACCTTCCATAAGGGAAAAAGGTCATTCTTGCTTCACTCTGACAGTAGTAAATCAAATATCTTATCATAAACCGAGGAAAATTAAACTTAATATCACACATCAGAAGATACATTATGTACATGTCAGGGTATAGGATTCTCTCCATCTCATCCATTCTTGGTGCTAAACCAGTCTGAACAAATTTTACCAAAATTTTCTGATCGGGTTCCAAATCCTTGATAAACATCTTCTTTATCACTCTGGTTCCAAACAGAAAAGACATAATGTCTTCAGACTTATGTATAGAATCTCCAATATTCCGTAAATAAAAATGAAAAACTCCTTCATGAGGGCAGTTAAGAATTTGACTTATATCTACAGATGATATTGAAAAGTCCTTATCCTCTATTTGAGCCAATAAACTATCTTCCGTATCTCCAAGGCTAAACTGAACAGTTCTAAAGAAATGTCTCATTTCTGCCTCATAAAGAAACTCAGAATTTTCACTATTAAAAGCTTGCTCAAGGCTTTGAAACGATAACGCTTGCTTCAACAGTAAATTAGTTTCAAACAGCCACTCTAAATCGATGACTTTACCTTGCAGTATTTTCCGACCAACTACTTTAGGTTTCTTTGCAGCACTGCTCTCGGCTTCATCGGGACGCTTAGTCTTTGCCATTCGAACAACGATTTCTGAAGGTTCGGAAGTTTAGGGTTTGAAGATTCAGAAAAGGGTTTTGGAGCAGATGTGCGGTTTTAGGTTTTCGAAAGGGTTTCCGAAAAAGGTGAAGCAGTTTTAGAAGGTGAAACGGTTCTGACAGCCTTGATTCCCGTGTAATCACAAATCATTACTTTTATTTAAAACAAAATAAAATTACTTATAGCGGGAAATAGAAATTAAGCAGAATTCGAAAACAGAATAAGATTTAAAAAAAATTTATTTAAAATTAAATAAACCTAACTCCCTCTTAATAAATTCAAACCTTGTTGTGGGAAGTGGTTTAGTAAAAATATCTGCTAATTGATTTTCTTTATTTACAAATTCTAAAAATATATCCTTCTTAAACACATGATCTCTTAAAAAGTGATGTCTTATATCAATGTGCTTAGTTCTAGAATGACTAATAGGATTTTTTGAAATATTAATTGCACTAGTATTATCACATAAAATAGGTGTATTATTGAAATTTAATCCAAAGTCCATAATAGTGTTTTTCATCCACAACACCTGTGCACAACAACTACCTGCAGACACATATTCTGCCTCGGCTGTTGACAGGGAAACTTAGTGTTGTTTCTTACTAGACCATGATATTAAAGACTTTCCTAAAAAGTGACATGTTCCTGAAGTACTCTTCCTATCTAATCTACAGCTTCCAAAGTCAGCATCTGAATATGAAATTAAATTAAAATCAGAGGTTTTTGGATAAAGCAGAGATTGAAAAATAGTACCTTTTAAATATCTAAAAATTCTTTTAACATCAGTTAAGTGGGATTCTTTGGGATTTGATTGAAATCGAGCACAAAGACATACTGAATACATTATATCTGGTCTACTAGCAGTAAGATATAACAAACTACCAATCATACCTCTATATAACTTGTTGTCCACTGATTTTCCAGTTTCATCCAAATCAAGTTTTATATTAGTACACATAGGAGTTGTAAATGGCTTGCTGTTTTCAAGTCCAAATTTCTTAAGTAAATCAGTAATGTATTTGCATTGATTTAAAACATTTCCAAAATCATTTTGAAATATTTGAAGACCCAAAAAGAAATTTAATTCTCCCATCATACTCATTTCAAATTCTTTTTGCATTAATTCTGAAAATTCATGACAAAGAATTTTATTGGTTGATCCAAAAATTACACCATCAACATAAATTTGAACCAACAAAACATTATTTTTCACAGTTTTCTTAAAGAGTGTTGGATCTGCTAGTCCAACAGTAAAATCATTTTTCAAAAGAAAAGAACTTAGTCTTTCATACCAAGCTCTAGATTCTTGTTTAAGGCCATAAAGAGCTTTAGTAAGTTTGAAAACAGAATCTGGTTTTTGAGAATTTTCAAAACCAGGAGGTTGCTCAACATAAACTTCCTCCATTAAATAACCATTTAAAAAGGCAGATTTAACATCCATCTGAAATAATTTCAAATTCATATAAGATGCATAGGCTAAAAGGATTTTAATGGCTTCTAACCTGGCTACAGGTGCAAAGGTCTCATCATAATCTATTCCTTCTTCTTGATTATATCCTTTAGCTACTAATCTTGCTTTATTTCTAGTTATTATCCCTTGATCATCCTGTTTATTCCTAAAGACCCATTTAGTTCCTATTACTGGATAATCATGTGTTCTTTCAACTAATTCCCAAACCTTATTTCTCTTGAACTGGTTCAATTCATCCTGCATTGCTATTACCCAGCTCTCATCATCTAAGGCTTCTTCTATGGTCTTAGGTTCTTGTTGGGATAGGAAAGCAGAGAACTCAACTATGTTTCCAAGGTTTCTTCTAGTTTGAATACCAGTTTCTAAGTTACCTATCACAGATTCTAAAGAGTGATTCTTTAAGGTTCTAGACTGTCTAGGCATTACATTCAAAGGTTCTTCAGTGTCATTTTCTTCTGAACTGGACTGAATTTCTTTTATATCATTTTCAAAATCATTCTTTAAATTCTCAAGTCTCATGTTTTCATTAGAATCAGGTTTATCTATTTGTTCTATCCTTTTCTCAAAAGGATCAGATTCATCAAATTTCACATGAACTGATTCTTCAACAATCCTTGACTTTTTATTATAGACTCTATAAGCTTTGGAGGTTGCAGAATATCCTAAGAAAATACCTTTATCAGATTTTGGATCAAATTTACCAAGATTATCTTTGGTATTCAAGATGTAAACCTTGCATCCAAAAACTTTAAAGTAATTTACTTTAGGTTTTCTGTTATTCCATAGTTCATAGGGTGTCTTTTTCAAAATAGGTATTATTAAAATTCTATTCATTATATAACAAGCTGTATTAACAGCTTCTGCCCAGAAATATATAGGTAGGCTATATTCATTTAACATAGTTCTAGCCATTTCTTGAATAGTTCTATTTGTTCTTTCTACAATCCCATTCTGTTGAGGTGTTCTTGGAGCAGAGAAGGTGTGTTTAATACCCATGTTTGAGCAAAAGGAATTAAATTCCTGGTTCTCAAATTCTCCACCATGATCACTTCTCAATGAGATTATATTAAAACCTTTTTCATTTTGAATAGATTTACAAAAACCTTCAAATAAACTAAAAACTTCACTTTTATATTTCAAAAAGAAAATCCAAGTAAATCTAGAATAATCATCAACTAATACATAAACATATAATTTACCAGCTAAACTTGCTACTCTTGAAGGTCCAAACAAATCCACATGGATAAGTTCTAGAGGTTTAGTTGTAGCAACTTTATTAACAGATTTGAATGATGATTTGTGTTGCTTGCCAAGCTGACATGCATCACAGAATCTGTCATTTTCAAATTTGAGACTAGGAAAATCAGAAACTAAATGTTTCTTAGATAATTTATGTAAAGCATATATATTGCAATGACCAAGTCTTCTATGCCAGATCCAGGATTCACTTATATTAGCAGTTAAGCAGTTTACTTGTTGTTTACACAAGGAATACAAATCCAAAGTATAAACATTATCAGTTCTGGGTGCTCTAAACTTAAACAGTTTATCTTTAGAAATAGTACAACTATTGTTAGTAAAATCAACAGTGTATCCATCATCACAGAGTTGAGAGATACTTATCAGATTGTGTTTTAACCCTTGTACATAAAGTACTTTGTTGATTGAGACTGTCTCTGGATCTCCAACTGTTCCAATACCAATAATCTTTCCTTTGGCATTGTCACCAAAGGTGACAAGTCCTCCTTCCTTTCGAGTAAGAGAAGAGAAATTAGCTGAAGTTCCACTCATGTGTCTTGAGCAGCCACTGTCCATATACCGTATTTCTTTCTTTCTTGGGTGACCTGCTACCTGCAAATACATTCAAACAAATTGCTTTGGTAGCCATATTTTGTTGGGTCCAGGAGTGTTAGCAAGCAGTGATCTGGGTATCCAGATTTTCTTTGTTTTCTTAAAATTGATTGAATCATATAGATCATTGGAAATATAAGCTTTCTTAATTCCACATATTTGAGGTTGTCTTAGAAAACAGTTTTTAGCTATATGACCTTTTGTTCCACAGAATTTACAAACAACCTTTTTAGTGCTAGGAACAAAATAATTTTTGTATAACTTAGGTTTTTCTCCATTACTTCCAATTCCAAACCTTTCCCTTTTAATTACAGTTTTTTCAAGTATCTCATTTAAGGTGTTTTCTCCTTTTGTAAAACCTAATGCAGCCTCTTTATAAGATTCTACTTCATCCTGTAGAGATTTTATTTTTGATTCAAAATTAATTTTATTTGAGTCAGCAGAGTTGTATTTGTCAATTAATTCCTTATGTTGTTTTAGCAAAGTATTTCTTTCATCTGAAATAGCTTTATGCAAGTTCTTTATAGATTTATATTTTTTAAATAATGAGTCATACCTTTCTTCAAGCATATTGCAGTAAGCTGCAAGTTTTTTATTTGAGAAGCTTGTTTCAGAGTTTGATTCATTATTTGAGTCAGAGGAGTAGTATGAGTGTACCTCATCAGTTTCAGCCATGAAACACATATTTGCTTTTAAATTGGCTTCCTCCTTCTCTGAGCTTAATTCAGAAGAATTACTTGAGTCTTCAGAAACACTCCAAGTAGATTTCATAGCTTTCTTGTCTTTCTGCTCGTAATCATTTATTTTGAAGAATTTCTTCTTCTTTGCATCTTTCAATTTAGGCCAATCCGGTCCGATATGTCCCATATTTTTGCATTCATAACATCTCACTTCCTTGCTATCCTTCTTGAAGGATTTCTTGAAGTCTTTCTTCTTACTGTAGAACTTTCTGAATTTTCTGGCTAGCTGAGCCAGTTCTTCATCCGAATTTGAAGAATCAGAGCTTTCTGATTTATCATTTACTTCTCTGTTCTTCATCTTTCTATCCTTTTGTTGAGAAGTCGCTTTCAAAGCAGTATTTTCCCTTTTTATATAGACTTTATGCTCATTTACCTCATCTTGCATTTCAGCCTCGTACATCATCAATGTACCAATCAGCTCTCTCATAGATAGATCTTTAACAGAAGTTGATTGTCTGATTGCTGCAGAGATTCCATTCCATCGAGTAGGAAGTACTCTCAGTACCTTTAACGCTTGATCAGCCTGCTTGATTGGTTCTCCTAGAGCTGTTATATTATTGACAATTTCTGTCAATCTTCCATTCATCTGAGTGATGCTCTCTCCTTCAATCATTCTGAAAGTATCGAATTTTAATTTAGCAGTTGCATATCTCATCTGTCTTACATTATCTGTTCCTTCATAAGCAACAGCTATTGTTTGCCACATTTCATATGCAGTCGAGCATTGAGATACTCTGTTAAATTCATCCGGTCCTAGACCACAGATGATTGCATTCATAGATTTTGAATTCATGTCATACTCAGCCTCTGTAGCAGCACTCCATGTATCAGGATTTTCAGAATTTCATAGGGAGTCAGAATCTTTGAATAGACTTTGTAACCAAGATTTTTCAGATAAATAATCATACGTGACTTCCAGCAGCCATAATTATCTCCATTAAAGTAAGGTGCTCTGACCATTGACATTCCCTCTCTCGTATCAGCCATGATACACTATGTATAATCTTTAAATACTTCTAGCTTGATATGACTTTAAAAATAAGAAGCTCCTCCTCTGATACCAATTGTTGGATCTGAATCTACGGATTACACACAAGAGGGGGGGGTGAATTGTGTCTTTTCAAAATTATTACAATCTCTTCAATTTAGACAAATTCTGTCCACTATGCTTTAGCACGATTAAATATGCAGCGGAAAAAGTAAAAGCATGAACACACAGATGTATAGTGGTTCGGGGAACAGAAGGCCCCTAGTCCACTCCACCAACGCTCAAATCCACGAGCTTGGCGATTTTCACTATCTGGTCCTCGTTTCCACAGACCTGTTCACAACTGAGTACAGGCAGTTGACACCTTTACAAGTTTCAGGCAAACACAGCCTTCCTGGTTCAAACACGAACCCACACAGCTTAGAACGAGAAGTTGATCACTCAAAAATAAAAAGAGTTTCGATAAAGAAAACACTTCTCCAGTTGTTCTTCATAATTGCAACAGAATGCAATTGACAGTAGATAGATCGTCGTCTTCAGAAAATAAAGATCTGTAATCAAAACAGTTCTGAGTCGATCCAGTTGCAATAGATATTACCAGAAACTTCACAACTTCAGCAGCAGTAGATTCACAACAGATAGTCGATGTAGAATACGTGAATCTGTTATCAAGATCTTCTTTCGGTAAAAAGGATTTTACACTTCTTCTCGATCACAGAAAAGAACGCCTTCACACAGTCTCTGTTTCATGCTTGTTAAAAGATCAATCTCATTATTTCACACACATTCCTGTGTATATATATATATCCTAAGTTTCCAAGATAGAACATATATATTCAAATCTGAGAAAATCTTCCGCATAAATAGATCCATGAAAATCTCCTTTAGATTCGCGATATTAAATAACAATAGAGCCGTTGTAACTCCCCTGAAGAATCGGCATAAAAAGCTCCATTTAAATCAATCATTAATCCGTTGAAAAACGTCTTTGATTCAATCAAAGTCGTACTTAAGAATCGGCTCGAAATCCGCTTAATAATCCGCCTGTTTGACCAATGCAAACGGTAATATCGTCTGTCAAAAATATCCCGACGCCAAACGTAGGGTTGATGACGTGGCTCCAAACGTAGGGTTCACAAACGTAAGGTTCACAAATGTAAGGTTTCAGAACGTAAGGTTCAGAACGTAAGGTTCAGAACGTAAGGTTGAACATACATACTTTCTCTTCAGCATTCAAACGTAGGGTTGATCATCCATACTTTGTCCTGCTTCAACTCTCCAAAGAACGTACGTTTGATTATAAAAGTATGGTTGATGATCCATACTTTTGAGAAACAAACTCAACACTGAAAACTAACATACGGTTTCTCTTCCATACTTGTCCAACAACAAAAACGTAAAGTTCCTTCCAGACGAAATGTTCTTCTTCCATACTTTTCAACAACGTAAGGTTCATTAACCATACGTTCCAAAATAACGTAAGGTTCTTTAACCATACATTTCTTTTAACATAAAAGGTAAACATTTCATCCATACGTTACGTTCATCAACGTAGGGTATGAACAGTGATTCCAGTACGCGCTAAAATTGATCTCGCGCTACAGTGATTCCAGAATGCGCTAAACTTGATCTCGGAATAAATGAAGTATGAAATATCGTTATATGAAATAAATAAATAAAATAAACTCCTGCAAAATACTCAACGAAATAATTAGTAAATAATTAAGGGTATTTGTGAGCATCAAAATCATCATAAAGAGACAGAGTACTATTTAAAATAATCTCCTCCTTTAAAAAAACATTATTTTGAATTGTTTGAAAACAATACGTTGCTCAACATAACCTTGCGGAGTACTTGAAAACACTCAACGCATCGTTGTTGGAGGGCCTTGTGGTGACCAAATGACCCGGGGTGCCGAACCGCGGGGAGCGTGGCCAGGTCAATCTGACGGCACTGCTCACCAATATCCTCCAGGTGTGCTTGAATCCCGGGATATGGAATTTTTAGGCAGTGAAGATGGGAGTGAGTCTCCTGGAGTGTTCGGCGGAAGCATTCGAACTCATCTGGGGTGAGCGATTCTGGTGCATCAAAGTCCGGTCCTGCGACTGGCCAAAACTTCTCAGGGAAGTGGCCCTCTGCAAGGACGGTCCAGAAGCTCCACGACTCAAACTTGGGACCCAGGTCTTCTTGGTCCCCTTCAGCGACTGGGAATGGACGGGGAACCGACAGTGGTGCTGAGGCAGGCCTCTGGGCCGACGGGCTGGCCGGCGGTGAATACGGCGAGCAGGCCGATTGGCCTCCATATCCCGGGCCGCCCTCTGAGGGTTGCGGTGCCCCAGCTAACACATCACGATAGGATGGGCCGGCAAGCGAATCTCCTGCCGTATCGTCGGTGCTCACCGAGGGTGCACTAGATCGTGGCTCGACCGTCGGTCCCCAGAAAAGATCTCCGGCTTCTCCGATCAAGGCAGAAGCCGCTTCCGGAGGGGCCGGTACCAACCGCAAGCTTGATCCTTGGAGGTCTACCAGGACCTCGCTACTCCGGATATACCTTCGGAGAGATGTGGGGATCACATCGATCTCGCTCTCGGGGATTACGAGGCTGACGTGCAGCATTCCTACCCCTGCCCCTGACTGGCGGGATTGGGGGGAGGGCTCCGTCGCCGAATCATACTCCGCCTCTATATCAGAGAAACGAACCAGTCGGATCTCTGTCCGGAATTCCCTAACATTCATCCCTCGACGTCGATGCCCCGCCTTCCTGCCCCTGGGTGGTTCTTCGGGGCATGGATGATCTCTGTCCTGGCGTCCCCTAGCCGCACCGGTGCTCGGGCCAAGAGGACTGGAAACCAAGGTGCGAGGAGCACCGGGACAGATATCAAAGGGGACGCGGGGAGAGATGATTCCGGGCAGGCCTCCGAGCCGGGATCGAAAGGTGGGATAAACCATGCCTCTTGGATCGTCCACACGGAGTAGACCCTGCTGGTGAATAGCGCTACCGCGAGGTGGTCCGCGGTGGCTATTGCCTGTACCAGCAACCGGGAGAGTCAACCTAACCTGCCTTTGGGGCGGTCGGGGCCTCGATCCAGGTCGGGCATAGAAGTTCCCCTGCTCAGCATGCGCAGGGGCCTGGTGACTGGAGCCAGCAGTGGCTTGGGCCAACGCGGTCGCTGTTGCGAGGGCCCCAAGGTGGGCATCCTCTTCCGCTCGTGCCCGACGTTGGCGTCGGGGCAGACGAGTCGGGATTAGCGGCAAAGGCAGGTGGAGAGCCCGTTCTTCGACTTGAGAAGCCTGGCGGCGGTGTCGACGTGGCCTAGCAGGAGCCCTTATCACGGATCCCTGGAGCGAATCTTGGATAGGGTGGTCCCAGAAATCCTCCACCTCATCCGCATAGGGGTGGGAGTTGTCGGAGCATTCCGGGGATAAACTCCCGAAGTGGTTGGATGTCGAGAAGGGCAGCGGTGCCTCCCTGCGCGGCCCTCAGGGGCGGCGTTGGTGGCGAGGTGCAGCTTCCTCGAGGTCTAGGAGAGCCATGTCCCTGGTGGGGATGACTCCCTCTTCCTCATATCTTCGCACCAAGTTGTTGATCACCCTTCTCTGGGTAACCTCCCAGGGGGAGAGAGGGCGTGGTTGTCCCGCAGTTGCGGCTGCTGGGACGGCTGTGGAACGGGCGGGACCGCGCGAAGTAGCATCGTCGGTGTTTCCCCTACCCCTGCGCCAGTGGGCGGGCGGTGATCGTGCACTGGATTGGGCGACCTGATTCCTGAAAGCAGGGAGAAGAACCCATTAATACTGACAGGAAAAGGAATCTACAACCAATCATCCAGTGCCACGACGCCTTCCGTGGGGGGACCCAGGCCATCGACGTCGTGAGACGGTGTGCCCGATTTTCCTTCCCCAGCCCCTGGCGGGTTCCGTGCCCTGGTGCTGAATGCTCGGCCGGGCAACATGCTAGTCTTCCATCACCTCTGAAAGCTATCGGTCTTCGTATTGAGGAGAAGAGATTCACTTCGGGTTCACCATTTTCTGTTTTGGTGCGGATGTGCGTCGGGTTTCTGTTCCGACGATGTTCCGCCAGGACGCGTTTGCGCGTGCGCCCGTCGACCCGAGGGGATGGGATCACGGCATGTGGCCCCGCAGTCCCACTTTCCAAAGGCGGGCGGCATCCGTCCCTTATTCAGGGACGTCTGCTCCTTGATCGAAACCGGGATGATGGGATGTCGGCTCCTCCTTCCGTGGACGTCTCCTCGGAACACGTCGCCTAATCCGGGTCTCCCTCATAGATTTAAGAATGTTCGTGAATCTCGTTCGCGGCGCCATATCATCATGGACACCGGTTAATTACGCTGCTTCCGCCCGGACGCTCCAAGGGGTCTGGTCAGGGCAGCAACCCGCGGTGAGGAGACCGGGTAGCTCTGGGTGTTGGGGGCATGTCTTAACACTGCGGCTCTGCATGTCTGCCTTCCGTCCCTAATAGGGCTTCTCAAAGGCATGATGGCCTGAGGTATCCCATGCTGGGTGCGTGTAACTGCGTTACCTGAGGTTTTCTTCAGCTTCCCATGTTTAACACGGGGTATGCCTCGATTTTAACGTCCAGCGGGGACGACATCGGGCTGATCAACACGAGGAGTGGATCAGATGACAGAACCCCTTTCGGGGAACCTCCGACGCTGGGGCCAGCACATGGGCGGCTTCCCGAGTGAAGTGGAGTGGAATGAAATGGAATGACCCCACCGGGATGTGGCGGCCCGGGTAAGCATCAGGATGGATGATGAGGTGAAGAGCTTGGACCCCGTAGAGGCTTCCTACGTACCGCGCGTTAGAACGGATCAAAGTCAGTGTAGTTCGGACATATAGTTTAACGTCATGCTGGACGATGGCAAGCCGACTCACGAGGAGGTCGAGGCTGCCAGGCGGAGGATTGAACCGCACCACCTCGCACAGAGGGGGATGGAACGGTCGGGTGGATCACAATTTCACGTCATGCTGGACATTGGCAAGCCAACTCACAAAGAGGTCTAGGCTACTGGCACGCACGAAGTGGGTGGATCACAGTTTAACGTCTTGTTGGACGATGGTGTTTGGGGCTTACACTCTAAGGAGGCCCATATGCGGCAAAGCTCAGTTGGAGAGGGACTTGGGCCGAAGATGATAGATACCTCGATCCCTGTCACGCCCTCTACTGGATTCGGTAGTGGGGAAGCACAATGGAGATACACACGTGCAGTCCCCCACAAGGGCGGATTCATAGGTGAATCGACGCGAATGTGAACCCGGGAGGGGTACACTGATGGACAAGCCGACGTGAAGACGACCGGGACGACCAGGTGGTGGGCTTGAACCTCAGGGAGGCTTCCTACGTAACCTGTTTAGGAGATAGGGATCAAAGTCCACATAGTTCACTCTGTCGGGACTTACGCACTGAGGCAACCTGAGTGTGGCAAAGCTCAGTTGAAGAGGGACTTGGGCCGAAGGTGAGAGACACCTCGATCCCTGTCACGACCCCCTACTGGCTTCGGCAATGGGGAAGCACAATGGAGGTACACATGTGCAGTCCCCCACAAGAAACTAGGGGTTTGTAATACCCTACCCCCGTGGGCGAAGGCCACTCCAATAAATCCTCCCTAAAGAGGGGAAATCCTGACATCCCTACGAAGACGAGGTGGTGGGGGCCACATCCAAACCGGGGGGGACCCTGCGTGCGAGGCGCGGGATCGGATGAAGCGGACGATTTATCGTCTTGCCTGACGAAGTACAGTTTAACGTCGTGTGTTGAGGACGAAGCAGACGGTTTAACGTCTTGCCGGACGAAGTACAGTTTAACGTCATGTCGGACGATGGATGCTAGGCAGTTTAACGTCCTGCAGCGCGGACGATGTACAGTTTAACGTCATGTTGGACGATGGATGCTTGGCATTTTAACGTCCTGCAGCGCGGACGAGGTACAGTTTAACGTCATGTTGGACGATGGATGCTTGGTAGTTTAATGTCCTGCAGCGCGGACGAGGTAGTGCCGCCAATGAGTCCGTGTCACTTCGCGCGAGCCTGGAGGGCCACATGGGAAGACAACGCATGGTGCGGGCACCCGGGATGAAGATCATCGGGCGCTACGTAGGTGGGTACCCTCAGGGGGTCAAAGGGGGCGACCCTGTCGGTTTGCGCGCAAGAGAGGAGCTTGGCGCGCAATACCGCGGGTCGGCGCGCAATTGGGAGGGCTGGCGCGCAATTGGGCCAGCGCTTTGCACGCGGCAGGTAGAGATTGCACGCACCAGGCCTCTGATAGCGCGTGGGGGAAACGGACCATTCTTTAACGAATGGCCACTTAGTAAGGGGGGGTGCGCGCAATCGGGCTGGGTTGCGCGCACCCGGGGGCAGTTGCGCGCAAGAGGCTTCTTTTGCGCATGAAGGCCTTTGGGTGAGGAGTTGGTCAAAGGAAAGAAGCCAAAGGGGTTGCGCGCGAAGGCGAACCCCGAGGCTTGTTGCGCGAAATAAAGGAGGTTACCTGAAGATCAGCATTGCGCGCGGAGGGGGCGGGATTGCGCGCACGAGCGACCCTTCGAATTCTGGAAACCTCTAAAACATCGGGGGTCGCCTCGTATTTATAGGAAACCCCGGGCATGCAATTCGGCTCGCGGGCGCGCAATTCGGCGCGCGGGCGCACAATTCGGCTCGTGAGTGCGCAACGCGGCTCGGGCACGAAATCGGGGCCCAGCGCGTAATAGGGCCGCGCACGGGCGTCGGGCGCGGAAAATTACGCGCCGACTCGGCCCATTGTGTGAATCCCGGAAGGATTGCGCGCGCCTAGCCAATATTGCGCGCGGGCCTTTGATATTTCGCGCAAGGCCTTCGGGCCTTCCGAAACATGCTTCTGACTCCAAATATGTCCTCGCATTCCTCATCCGGAACTTCGTTTGAGGATCAACGGACTTTTCCGGCGTCTACAATAATAAATAAAATAATTCAATAAAGATTCTTTTTTTAAAATACTTATTATATATAAACAGTAACCCTATTTGAAATCCGGGAGTACAATTGATATAATCAGTGTCAGCTTTTCATAGGAAGGGTCTAACTATGACCAACATGGGATGAGGGTAAAAGTTAATTTTTGGGAATTTGAATGAAAAAAATAATCACAATAATGACTATTTTATCCAAAAACATTTCGCTGAAATGGAACATTGAGATAGGAATTTCATTTCATAAATGAAGCAGCGTAATGGCATGACGACTCAGCATAATAGAAACACTGAAATATTTTCCTCCATTTATGTGTTTAATAAAGATATAGGATCATTGGAACTATCTTGGATTTTCTCTAAGTATTTAATAGAGTGGTTTTTGTATGTGGTAAATGGTGAGAAATTACAAATCTTCATATGTAACATCCTTACCTATTAAAGAATCTCATCATCGATGAGATTTGCGGATCAAGAATTAATGAAAGACGGTGGGGAAACTCCATTCTTCATTGATGATAGATCTGATTCTCTGTATGTGGTTATTTTCTAAGTCATCTTACCTTCTATGTTTCATCATTATAAATGAAGAATGTTGATTAACTCACTAAAATGTTGACCCACAGATCGAACGTTCTTGCGGGTTTTGGAACACTGTTACACGGAATAAATATTCGTTGATATGATTTAATAAATTTTCAATATCTTCCCTTTCCCTAACTATATGACTAAAATATAAACTAATTGGGCTAACATTATTCGCATTGGGGTTTATTTATGATATCTTCCCCCCTAGAATTCTCCACTGACTGACCCACATGGTTCCGTCAGACTTTTTTGGGAGGTTCTAATCATCACCAGACCCCAAGATATATGAAAAGTAGAGTCATATCCCATGATTGTCAAGACGACAAACCGAAGACTCCAAAACACCATCTGGATCAATGATCGGACCACAAGATAATGTCTGGTGTCATGCGGAAGAAACCACCGATGTTGGCGCGCCACATCAGAGTATGTCATGGCTAGCGGGCAGCATCAATGCATAACCATAGAACTACATCAGGCTAGGAGAACTACGTCTAGTCTGTAGGTCAGTTACATCACGGGCTATACACGACCACATGAATGGGGGTGGTGGGAGTCATTCGACCACCTCTTGGTCATGTAATGCAGAGGGGACATGGTCATTGCCGCGTCTGTTAGAGGCAAAAATGTCACATAGCGGCATGCCAGGCTAGTGAAGACAGGCCACCCTGGGCATTGAGTGGGCCGCCCTGGGACCAAAGAGTAAATTTCATGTATAAAAATATAGGACATATCAGGTCTGAGATTTACTCAAGTTAGGTTAGTAGACCTAGGCCAGGTCGGTGTTCACTGGGCCTGATCCGGTAGGGTAAGTCTGATAGGGTCTGACCAGACCCGGACCTGACCATCATCATTTTAATAAAAATAACATAACTTCTAAAACATATGTCTGATTGGAAAGAGGTTTGAGGTGTTGGGACCCTCATGAATTGTAGGTCATTTTGGAATAAACTATGTGGAATTATGTGGGAGTTGAGATATGACTGATGGCTTTTGGAATAGCCACTCTTAGAATCAATGGTGATATGAGTGGGACTAAGTGATCTGGTTGGCTTAATTGATTAGAAGATCAAAGTCATCTAGTTGGACCAAGAGATTAGCAGGTCAAAGTGATATGGTTGTCCTAAGAGGTGAGCTAATCTATGTGATCTGATTGTCCATAGAGATGAGCAGTTATAAGTGATCTAGCATCCCAAAGCACTAATCATGGATGAGTGCTTGAACATTACATGGTTTTTATCATTACGATTATTATTATTACATTCCATTCATTAGATTATTCACACATGAGATGACCTTAATGAATCTTTATCTAGAAGGTACTTTTGAAGGCTAAAATTTTGATACATCATTGGCGGTCTGCATCATGCATCATTTCCTTTGTGGTATTATGTTTGTGTATTGAGGTATTTAATAAGTATAAATTTACTCACTATTATATGTCCTCCACCCACAAGTATTGTGTCTTGTGTAGATGAAAGAAACTTCAGTAGAGGCCTTGGAGGTCCAAACCTAGGTGGTGTCTAGTGATATCATAGAGATGAGGTGTACTTCTATGACTTTAAGCAGCACCCCACTTCACCAGCCTCTAAGGTAGGCTTTAACACTAAAGGACTTCATGATACTGTACATATCTTTTTGTTGTTCTAGTATTATGGCCCCATTACATCTGGTTGTGTACATATCCTCTCTGTGGTTTTATTAGTTTCATTCTTATTTACTTTTCTATATTTTGGGTTGGATGAGTTATTGTGTGCATGCATACATTTACTCTGGAAAAGTCGTCCCATGTCTAGGATATTTCCATCAGTGCTATTCACCAGCCCCTAGCCATCGGGACACTGGCTTGGGTAGTCAAGACACAGGCCCTGGGGGATGGATCGTGACAATTTTTTTATCATAGTGGTTGTTTGTACCATAAATACAATTTGATTATGGTTTTGTTTGGGGGAAATTGTGTTGAATGTTTTGAGTTCGAATTTCAGACTCATGGAGTCTAGTGTTGGGGCTGCTACTGATGTATCCATTCACCAGAACCATGAATTATTCTTTTTGACTTGATTTTTTAAAACACCAGTGGTAGGAAAAAACAATGGTTTATGAATCGTATAGTAATGTGATGAGTTTCTATGTCTTTTCTAAGTCTGCTCACTAGGTATACTCTATTGATCATGGTACATCATTTTTTGTTTCAAGATTCTTCCATGTAGATAGCCAGCCATTATTACACTGTGTGATCATGAAGATGATTTATGGGGGTGGAAATATGGGTTTCAGGGTTCATACCAAAGACATCACCACCAGGTGATTTTCTATCTATACCACCACCTACTGAGTAGCACATGGTACACATAAAACAAACATATGAAAAGCATGGTATGAGAAACTTTTATGTGTATTTGCGCTAGATACCCCCCATGTTTTGATGCGAGCCTAACTCCTAAGTTGCAGAGTAATTTCTTGAGGTGATGATAATGATTTACATCTTTTCAGGACACAATATGATTAGATTAAAATAATGTCAGTGATCCTTATATGTAGCTCAGTAGGGTGATGAAAGGATTTACATTTCCCTGATCTTATGATGAGGTGACTCCTCTGTGGACAGAGCCTGAGAACCTTTCTTAGAGAAAGGGATATGTCCATAAAAGTAATGAGACATGCATTCCCCAGATCTTATACATCTTTGGAAGGACTCTATGTTGGTAAATGCGTATTGATCGAGGTGTTCCAACCATTTGTGGTACTCAATTAATATGATACGATAAGTGTTTTAGGGAGTTGACCTCTGAGTGAGGTTTTTTTATGGACATCCTACCTAATAGTATTCCTCTATGAAATAGTAACTTTGATAGGGGGATAAAGAGAAAAATTGTGGTTGAAAATCCATTGTAAGAGAAGATACAACCAGTGGATGTCAGTAGGGGAAATTCAGGAAGCTGACGTTAGTCTCAGAGACCTAGACTTGTGAGACGATATAAGAAGTCCCAAGACATGGGATCTATTGCTCAGGATCGTAGGATGAGTCCATTTGGCCAATAAAAAGTAATGAGTTTCTAAATATGGAAGAAGAAATCACTCTGTTGATTTTCTATCCCGTCAAGAAGATCGTGAAATAGAAGATGGGCCTCTAGGGTATAGAATGTTATAGGAACTTAGGGATCTACAAGGTGGAAGATGAGGCCGAGGAGCTGGGGTTAAGTAGGAGGTAGTATAGATTTATACATGTAAAAACCACCACCAAAATATGGTCCACAATGAGATTGATTATATTGACGATTGGGGATGGTGGAAGCCACAAACATTTAAAGCATAAGTCCCACGAATTCAATGATTGATTAGAGGTACACTATGTTTCTACTCTTAGATTCTGTATTAGTAAACACAGTTGATAATCATTACATCATATCACAAATCACGTTCATGTCCTATAGTTTCCAATTAAACCATTTAATTTACCCACACATCATGAGATAATTATGCGAGGAGACTCGATAATCACACTAATTCCAATAGAATGATTTGACCTATGAGTTGTGAGTTTTAGTGAGATTATTTTGGTGGAAGCATCTATGACTTACAATGTCAGTTTGGGAATTGAATGGTCATCAAAATTTTAGGCTCAGGTTGAATATTTTATGAAAACATATTCAGTATATCTACATATTTGGAATTTGGTTTTTTTGGTCGGTGAACAAGAAAACCCAGGCACCACAGTATAATCTCGTATATAAGAGGGTGTAGTCGATCACTCTCGATTTAGCGAGTCGTACCCTCATGGTAGAAAATGATTTGTGTTTTACATTCTGATCATTATTGGAAGAGTATGAGGATATCTTTCAAAATGATATTTCTAGGTATACCTCCTTGTAGGGAGATATAATTTTTCATCGTTCTACACCTAATGATGGTACCTATATCAGCCTCAATATATTGGATTTATTTTTAATAGATTCACGATCAGAAGGTGTAGGAGGAGTAATTGAGTATGAGGGGATTAGTAAGACTATGTTTTTGAGGTTATGTGTTTATTACCATCACATTAACTATGTGGTTGTAAAGAATTTGTATTCACTACCATTGGGTTGATGAACACATCGATCTGTTGAATGGGACATCCTTGGACATAGATAGAAAAGTGAGCACATTATTTTTAGTAGTTGAGGAATAGCCTGACTAAAACCTTGATGTTGAGTTTTCAGGATGTGGGAGTCGATTAAGTTTTGTTTTGTAATTAGTCAACCACCAGACATGGTTGTGTCCATATGCAATGGAAAAGTTGAAATTTCATGGAGTTCGCATCTGTTGAGACCACATGAGTTGAAGTACAAGTCCCATGATCTTGATTTTGCAGTGGTAGTCTTCACATTGATGATGTAGAGATCCTAACATATGGGTAAACAATTTTTCATTTACTCTAACCACAATACTGATAAGTATATATTATCTCTGAAGGATTTGAACTGGAGATCGATACGATGGCTTGATTTCCACTAGGACTATGACTTCGATGCAGTCTATACTCCTGAAAAGGGAAATGTGGTAGCAGATTATATCATTAGGACATCTAATATATAGTTTATGAATGCCAAAATATATCAATTAGACTTTCATGGATATAGATGATGCATCTTACCTCCAATCGGTGGTTGTCTCCCCTGCACTCTTAATGTGATTCACAGAGGCACAACTGAATGATACATATTGTGAATCTTTATGTACTCATATGTCCATAGGGATATATTCAATAGGTGGGGATCACATAATTCATTTAATAAGACACACATGAGTGGTATTGGATTTCAATATTGAATAGATTCATCTGGATATGCATTTGGGTATCAAGGCAGACATTGGGGTTGATTGAACAGGTTGAAGCTGGGCTTACCTATTGATATAAAAGATATTCTTTTTCATAATCTATTTCATCGTATTTAATCACACTATGTTGAGTATCTATGCTGGGAAGAAATTTCTCTTTAATTCATTGGGGTTATAAGAAGGGAGTGATAATGGATATCTATATACTTCATTAAAGTTTCACCACGTATGTCTATGGGACACAATACAATCTTGGTGATCGTTGACCAACTCACCAATTCAATCATGATTTAGTTTTTCAAGAATAGAGCCAGTAGAGAGCATGGGATGACTCTACATGCATGAGATATATTGACTCGATAGAGTCCAATCAATAGTAGTCTTAAATAAGGGTGTACTCTTTACATCTCGGTTGTGCAAGGGATTATAGAAGGTGGTTGGGTCTCAGTTGTGCATGAGACCAACTTCCCCCACCCCCCAAACAATGACCAGACAGAGTGGTCCAAATAGGTCATAGATGGAATGATACTTTCTTAAATCCAAAATTAATACAATTTTTGGATAGATCACCTATATATTGTGGAGTTTGCGGACAGAAATAGCTACCACTCCACCATAGGTATGGCAACATTCGAGGCCTTATACGGGAGGCCATGTACGTTGCCACTTTGCTGGACTAACATAAGAGAGTTAGTGATAATGTGCAAGGAGTTGGGGAATGCTACTGCAAAAATGTTTAAGTTCATTTGTATTGCATAAAGACTGTCATAAGTCCTATACTAATAGGCTATGGAGTCCCTTGGAGTTCGAGAAAAATGTTCATGTGTTTTTTCTCGTCTCTCCTTGATGTTGGATATGATGATTTGGTCGGTGTGGTACGTTATCTCTGAGGTTCAACTATATTTTTCTAATAATTTTTAGATGTGTGAGGTGAAATTCCACATGGAAATTCCTCCGTTGTTAGAATAGGTTCATTAGAACTTCCATGTATCCAAGATGATGACATACGAACACGGCCTAACAAAGGTCATCGACTAGGGCGAGTAGAACATTGGCGATGGGGAATTTTTTTGATGTTTCTAATTGAATTCAAGGATCGACGGGATATGACCATCCATGGGACAAGGATTCCACTAGTGCGTATTATTTGGAAGAAAAATAATCTATATGATATAATTTTGGAGTGGGAGGCTCTGGTTTATGCTCATACCCTCATTGTTTAGGGAATCTCTTGGTTTGATATTTGAGGAATTAAATCCTTAATATAGGGAGGATTTAATGACTCATAGATTTCTGGGTTATCCCTAAAATTTCTATGAAATTTTAGAGACTAGGTGTTGAGATGGAATGTGATTCTAAGGCCTGGTGTTCCTGGAATTCACCGACAAAATATTTTAAATTTTTAAATATTATGAGTGAGATGTTTTCCCAAAAAATTAGAATAGATCATAAACAGTTTCCCAAATTAGAAATATGAGGGCACCGTTGTGCTCAGGATAGTGATATTACCATATAAGCAACTTATGTTTTGACAACATGGGCCACCAGAGAGAGAACCCTAAAAATCAATAATCATTAATAAAATACCAAAACTAAATAATTGTATTTTTAAAAAACATATATTTCATGAATGGTGACTCAAATTGAAAATATGAGACAACTATTGAGCTCGTGAGGGTGTGTATTCAATATTAATATCTAGACATTGGTTAGTGTGGAACAACATTGGAAAGTATGTTTTGGGGCATGAAGGTAAATAAAATAATTAAATAATGATTATATTATTTTTTAAACATTTATAATCATTAACAAAAAATCATATTGGAAATCTGAGAGTACCGTTAATCACATGAGGGTGTTTATTCCTTAGATGGGGCATAACGTTAACCGATGTGGGTAGTGGGTAATAGTTATTTTTTTCATTTTACAGAAAAAATAAACATCATAAAGTTTAATCAATATAAAAAAGTTTTGCTTCAATGCAATGTCAACCTGATGATTTATTTCATAAATGAAAATTCCTAAGAAAACACTTACTCATTATAATGGAAACACTGAAACAAGTTTCCTCTATTTAATTGTTTAACATACATACACGATTATTGGAATGATCCAAAATTTTCTTTGAGGCTTTGGAGGAGTGGAATTGGCAAGCAATGAACCTTGATGAATGATGAATTGCCACAAGTTCCTTCAATCCCCTTTAAAGGATCTCATCATCAACGAAAATTTTGGATTGAGAATTGATGAATGGATTCTGAGTGACTCCATTCTTCATCGATTTGGGATCCAATTATAGGTAATTATTTCTTTTCATAGTTATTTTTCATTCCCCATTTTTCATTATAAATGATCAACATAGATCCACTCGCTATCAAGTTGATCCACAGGTCGATCATTCTTGTGGGTTTGGGAAATCATGGGTAGGGAATAAAGATATGGGGATATAAATTAATAATTGTTTGATTTATTCCCTATTTATAACACAATAAATGAAGGCCAAACAAATAGGTCAACTGTACATCTCTTTGGGTGTTTCTTGTTTTCTCTTCCCCTCCTCAAATTCTTCGTCTAAGGACCCATGTTGTCGCATTTTACTTTTCAAGGAGTTTCTAAGAACAACTAGATCCATGGAATAATTGCAAGATGAGTTATAGCCCATTTTAGGAGTGAAAAAGATCTGAGGACTCCGATACACCCTCTGGATCAATGAACACACCACTAGAGAATGTCCAGTTTCCCAAGAAAGAAAAAGATAGCACAAAAGAACTAGTAGCGTTGTGCCACATCAGAGAAGTTTGCAACCAGCATACCGTGACTGTGCATAACCACAGCACCAGCGAGGCATTGCGTCAGGCTGGGAGACCATGGTTGGGCTGTGGGACTGTGTGATGGGAGATAGAGAAGGCAGTCAGTCGCATGACGTAGATGAGACACGGTCACCGCCGTGTATGGTGGATATTGTATATGTCTACAATGATTTGTCTTGATGGAGATGATGAACCACCCTGGGCGACCGAAGGTGCCTAGCCTATCCCAACTCGTTCGTTCTGTGAAAAATGGTCTAGGTCATATTCTTGATGGGTCAGACACTGGTTGAGTCAGTGGACCTGGGTCAGTCGTTGGACCTCGTGGCTTGTTGGGACAGGTCAGTTCGGCCAGGCCGGACAAGACCTCGACTCGAACATCTCCTTAATACTAAAATAGGCATAAAATATAAACCATACATCCAAATGGCATGTCTATTGACACATTGGGAACCTCATGAAGAGACTATCCTTTTGGTATACAGAAAGTATACTTACGTGGGAGTTGAGATGTGACTGATGTCTTGAGGAGTAGACTCTCCTAGAATCAAGCATGCTATGAGCATGTCTATGTGTTATGGTTGGAAAAAGGGATGACTGGGTCTATGTGGTCCATTTTGACAAAGGGATTATCATGTACTTGTGATCTAGTTGGCACAAGTGGTGAGTGGGTCTATGTGTTGTGGTCGAACCAGGAGATGAGATAGTCTAAATGGTATAGTAACCCTAATCACTCATCCAAGCTGAGTGCTTCAGGAGTACAAGGTGTCAACCATTACAACTGCTAGTCTTTCATTCCATTCATTAGATTATACATTCATGAGTTGACTGTAGTGACTCTTTCTTTCTATATTATACTTACTAGAGGCTACACTTCCAATACCACTTTGGTAGTCTACATTGTTCATCATTTTCTTTGTGGTATTATGTTTTTTTTGCGTCCTTTATGAGTATTTTTTCACTCACCCCTGCACAGGCTCTACCCGTATGTGTTGTGTCTTGTGAAGATGGCATAAAAATCAATAGATACCTTAGTGGTCCAATAGCAGGCAGTACGTAGTGTGATCCGAAAGATGAGGCGTATATATATGACTTTAGGTGGAACCCCTTCACCTACCCTTTAGGAATGGTTTACCATAGATATACTATAAGAGATTGTAATTGTATTTTTTTGGGATTGTATCATGGCCCCTTTAAATCTAGTTTTGTACCTTTACCCTTATTGGTTATATTTTTTTGCATGGTTGTTTCCATTTTAGCAATGTGGTTTTGATGTGTGTGTGTGTTTGTGTGTACATAAAGGTACTTCGGAAAATTCCTCCCCCTTATGGGATAATTCATTCAGTGTTGGTCGACATCCCCTGGCTCTCAGCATGTTGGTTTGGGGAAGTCCTGGAACGGGCCCTAGGGGACGGGTCAGGAAAAAATTAAACTTTTGATGAGCACAAAAAAATTATTTAAGGACCAAATGAATATACATTCTTAGTCAGTAGAATACATAATAACCAATTTAATAGTTTTCATTAAAACTCATTTTAATTTATTGTAAATAAGATACATTCCTTGGGATACCATTACCATATAACATTGACATTACACATTTCAAAAGTAAAAACAATATGGTCGACATCTATCTCTATAATACCTGATTAATTATAGAGATATAATGAAGATCACCCATTGCATAAGCTATATCGGGATCACCCATGAGCTATAACGGGGCCCAACCCTTCATATAAGATATATCAGGATCAACAGTAAAATTTCTATAAACCATTAAATAATAATAACACTCAAAATATTTCAATTTAAATATCAAAAATCAGAATGTTTCAGTTGAACTCCTAATAAAATATTTCAGGTTATTAAAGTAATCAATCAATTTAATAAACAATTAAATACATTTATAAAAGTGACATTTTAATTAGGGTGTCCGTAAAAAATAGAAAAATATGAAAGAAAGTAAAATTTTATATTATTTGTAAACATTAAATAAATAAATTTAGCCATCTTAAAAACCTGGACATGAATTAAAATTATTTAAGAGATTAAATTATTTAAAAAAATTAAATGATGATTTTTGTTAAAGAATCTCTTACCTTGAGTGCGACTTGTCACGTACAATATCTACCTTTCTAAAAAATAAAATAAAATTAAATAAATAATTTCATAAGTTATTTTTAATATAAAATATTCTTTATATATCATTTATTATCACGTTATAACAATTACTTAATTATTTATGTTCTTGTGCGTCGTTTTGATGATATTCGGTACCTGAATACAAAATTACATTGGTATGATGTCTATAGTCAAATATCTCATTAGTCGATAATCTTTAATATTATATTAGTGAAATAATATTTAAATTTATTAATATTTTATACTTTTAAATCAATTTATTTTTTTATGGATATGAAAAATGGACAACACTATCATCACAGAGACGGTTGGCCGTATGAACACTTGAGTAACCATTCCAATTTTCATTGATCAATATTAAAAGTAGGTAACTATTGTACAATATCTCCAGAATGATTATAATATAATAAATATTATAATAATTATTAAAATATACATATATATGTCATCCATGTGATAAAATCATTTAAAACAAATCACACCAATTTGTGCATATGATAGTTCTCACATATGTACGAATGATGATTTCATTTTTATGTACATGGAAAGATAATATCATAAGTGAAATTTAATTCTTTAATAAAGATAAATATTTGATGAATATAATAAATTAAGGATAATACTTTCATTATAGGTAGTTATGTGTCCCATAAATATAAAATGAATTATTGTGGTTCGTTGAGGTGATAGTTCACATGTACAGAAAAATGATTGATTATTTTTTCATTTTATTGAATTGATGGTGGATTGAGGATATGAAATTAACATAACGAAATATAAATATATTTATGATAATTTAGTTATTCTTTCATCCTGGTTAATTAATATTTTAAGGATGGTTACAAATAAATAAAATAGAAATTGTTAATTATAAATTATACCACTAACTCGGACGGTCATATTAGATTAAGACCATTACACCAACAAAAAAATAGTTATGCCTAAAATAAGGATCTAATAATTTGGTGGTGTAAAATAAAAAGGTATTTATAATGTTCATGGATAACTAAGTATTTCTTTTAGGTGTGATTTTAAGAGATGAATGAGTTTCCTTTTGTGGGAGATGGGAGGGGCCCTCTTGGAATTCTTGAAAATAGTAAATTAATGTAAATTAATTGTGTAACCCAAATGAAACATTATAGATTATTTTCAATAAATTATTACAACCAGTCAATTGAAAATTAGAAATGTTTTTTCTATTATAAAATCTTATCCTATTTTAAACATTATTAATTCTTAAAGTGGTATCTTGTAATTTTCATGTTGAGTGTTAATGTAACAAATGTAACATGAAAAAAGACAAATAATGGGTACTTAATGAAATTATAATACTTATATGAATTAAATAGTCAAAAAATTATATTTTTATAAATTCCATATTATTTAATTGTGGATTTTATATTTTTACATTTTATTAGTTTAAATTAAGAAACTTTTCATTTATTTAATTTTTCTAAAATTCATAACAAAATGACATATTCGAACCATATATTTTAACTTATAAATGACATTTCAAATCTACACTAAACATTCTTTGATGACAAAAATTATATAAATGTGTAAATATTTTAATTTTTTTAGTACCATTGATTTTATTCATTCCATAATTAAGAAATTATAGAATCATCACTGTGTCACGATTTAATTTAAATATTTAATTTATAAATTTTATAAATTAATTACTATAAAGTAGGAAAACATATTATACTTATAAATACAATTTATATTCATATATATACCCTGTATAAACCCAAATTAAAAATAGTTTACTTGGGACAAACAAGGGAGTTACAAGATATGTCTTTTCTTTGATTATAATATTATAAAAGGGTTAACATACAAAAAGTGGCACCAAATGGACATAAAATTGCTACTGGAATGATTTTGATCGATAATAGCTCATCCAATGAGAACATGACAAATTTTTGGTTAATTTTACTATATTACATAATAATATTTGTTCCTTTACTTACAAAATTGACCATCACACCTTGTAATAAAAATATTACTAATGTTATTAATCATAATTTCAAAAAATAAATTGTCCTATTTAAATAATTTATTCATTTTTATTATAATTAAAAAATAAATATATTCAAAATTAAAATATTTTAATTAAGAAGATATTAATTAAAAATAAAATCAATTGATAACATGAGAAATCATATTTTTAGAGTAAAATGTTAGATGTTTAAATTGGTTATATATCAAATTTCAATGTGAAATTGATAAAATTACCAGAATTGTATTAAATGATAAAAAATTAACCTATTTATATTTATAGTCCAATGAAATGTATAGTATCATCAATTAAATAAATTATAGAGATACAAAGTTCTATATTAAAATGATGTTTTCTTTCAGTATTCATTAAAATATGGAGGTTCTTACAAAAATAAAAAAAATTCAAGAAAAGTAATTTTTTATATAATAATTCCATAAGATAAGTTTCTTTTTAAAAAAATATCTTATTAATGTCAAATATAAAATATTTAATATAGGTGTTCCATGAAAAAGATGACAAACATGCTTATTAAAAAAATTCCTATTATCCTTAAAATTAAATTTATTATTATATCTGATTTAGAAAACATCGAATATTGATGTAAAAATATAAAAAAAATATATTATATTAATATAATAAAATAATTTTATTTTTTAATTTTTTTTATAAAATAATTTCTATTAAATTAAAATAGTATTTCAAAAATAATTTCTCTTTTATTTTGAAAAGACAAATATATTAATTTATAACTAAGTAGTCACCAAATAAATATTTATATATAATGTTTTAAAACATATTTGAATAATTTAGTTAATATAATTCATCCCCAACACAAACTTTTTTGAGGGTAACATTAATATTTAATTTAGTTTTTGTGTAAGATTTATTTGACATATCATGTACACTATCCAACAAAGTACTTATTTTAGAAAACACGGGATGTTACAGTCTACAACTACTACTAAATCTATTCTCCAAAATATTAGCTATAAATAAAAAAAGGTGGATGAATATTCAAAGTAACATTGTTGAAATTGTATATTGGGAATATGACTAAAAACACTACCACTTTAAATTAAATAATGGCTGGTACAAAGCTTACTTGAGATAACACATAATATGATTATGTGTATAATAACATGGATATAAAAGAGAAAACATACAAATATTTTCTATTAGAAATTAATAGAAACAATGTTCAATAAAAATATCATAAAAACCCTAAATTTGTGATGCATTAAAAGTTAATTGATTTCAGAGAAAGAGAAGTAAATGTATTAAATTTTTATTTCAAAATCCTTTTTATAAAGATGAATAATTATTTTACAAATTTATCTAATAATGTAACGAAATATATTGAATTTACAAGTACATTTTCATCCATTAATTATATTCAACAATAAACTCATCTCTTTCTCTAAACTATGCATATTTAAGAAGAATTTTACACACCCAAAGCATTAGAATCAATATCTATAGAATCCACATAATCCAAAAAATATTAACAATCTATTTTTCTTTTTATGATTTTTTTAAAAAAAATTTATGACCTATAATTTACACACATTGATATTACATAAAAATTGAGTTAAATTCATTAAAACATATAGAAAATCCATGACATGACCGTATATGTATAATGCCATTAGAAACTTAAAATCATAAAAAACTGGTTCAGAAAACATCTACATCATATCCCGTATATTTCATCATAACTGGACTCTTTTTTTCAAATCCTAATTAATACACATCTTCATGACATGGGAAAAAGAAACCTATGAAGTGGTGAGATAATGGGATATATAATGGGAAACAAGGTAAAATATGAATCATTTCACAATATGAAGACATAAGAACATATCATTTGGAAGTCTTATCTAGAATATTAAAGATCATGATATCGTGTCATGGGTTAAATTTCATAAGAATAAATTAAAGTTTTACCATAAGTAAAAACATTATACATGAAGTTATGTGAAAAAAACATTAGCATAGAAAATCATTCCATAGTTGTCAAGGCTCTTTTTCAAGACCATCATAGAAGAAAAAGTCCATTAATAAACTAGTTTTAAATGCCATTCTAGCCTTGTATTACTGAACTAGATTTACTTTTCATTCCATTCATGTCACTCTCATGAGATGTAAATAATTATACACTAAATTTTAGGGGATAAAAAAGTCTCACCCATATATTAGTCAAATAATTCTTACATGTTCCACAAAAACATAATTAATTCATCATAACATAACTAAAAAAAATCAGTTTCTTAAGAACCATTCCATCAGAACATAATAAATATAAAATATCATTCAATAATTAACACAAAATATTAATTATAATAATAGGTATAAAAAATATCACTATTTATATAGCTTCATCTTAGGTGGAAAATAATATTGAAAAAATACTCGAGCTTACTTCTTGGGGAAATACACTTTCTTCTTCAAAAGAATTTTACTTTCTCAAAATGTCACCCAATTTTAAAAGAATAAAATTTAGTTTTAAATGAACTTGATATTATGTAAAGTAATATTCTTGGAAATAAAGTGATATGAAGATATAAAAATCCATTCCTAATGTGTATGTTAAAATAACATTTTTCATGTACTATTCTCGGAAAAATCAAATAGTACCACGTACCAAAAGATGCCAAAAGATTCATTTCCTACCATTTAATAAAAATTTATCAATGAATATAATTTACTTTAAAAAACTATAGAAGAATAAACAAATATTACATATTTAGGAATCACGGATTGGGATGATAAATACACCCAATTAAATATAAATCTATAATTAATTTTAATTAATAATAAGATTGTAAAATCATATCACACTATAGGTTTGGTATACTTCATATGTGTAAGAACCGCCAATATAATTATTAAAACAATGTTTTTGACTTACTCCGTAATCATAATCATTTTTATGTTATCATATATGATTATATTATCATCTGTTTGATGGTAACATTTCATTGTCACTTGATATTGGGATATTAGCTACTTTATAATCTTATGAATGTTTTTTCGGATGAGGTCATGTTACAATTCTCAGGATTTTGTTATATCATTTACAAAATTATAATATTATCTTATATATCATATTTATTTATTCCATTCATGTATATAAACCCAGTTTAATAATGATCATGTAGAATGATTCTTATTACATCATGGAGAAGGTAGGACATACGGACGCACGAGCGGCAATATCATTCACTAAATTGTTAAATGATATAAAATTAAATTGTATATTAATTATAATTAATAATTATCAAGTTATATTATTTATTTAAATCCATTATATACTCATCATTATACACATCCATGTTTTGTATTGTCGAGTAACAAATTACACCACATCGTGGAGACGGTAAGTTGTATGCACAAACTCGGGTTGATATTGTTATTCATGGGATAAATAAAAGGACGTATAACATTTACCATAATTATAATAACATATAAACAGGAATGAGATACTGTATTTATTACTTTATTATTGTAAAAACACAATAATATGATGTAGATGAAGATTGTATTTTTGAAAGAGATGATAAAACAACTATCTCTTTCTTGTGTATCTTATTTTTAATCACCAAAACATCCCTCCATAGGATGGCTTTATGGAAATATTTTGGCCTCTAAGATGAAGTGAGGGTAGTTGGCAGTTGAAATTGGAAATTTTTTGACTTAAAAAATGGATTTGAATTGTGATTAAAAAACAAGGAGAGGTTCCCTTTTAAAGGAAAGTGGAGGGGGAACCTTTCGAAAAACCATAACTATTAAAATAATATAAACTAATTTTTAAATTAAAATTTATCCAATGTGAATTATTTTTATGATACCCTGAATATGGGTAAACAAAATTCAACTAATAATCATTATACAGATCTTATTTTATTTTATACAATATAATTCTCATTTAATCCATTTAATTTTAATTAACTTAATATTATTATAAAAATTTAATTGTTATAAATTCTTACTTATATGGCTTTAATTGAATATAAATGAATATTAAATGAAATTTTAGACCTTATAATTATGACCTTGTAATTTTTAAATATTTTAATAATTTATAAATAAATTTACAACATGTTTTTTTAATATCAATAGGGTCAATTCTGACACTATTCATTTTTCTGATTATAAATAAAATCCAAATAGAATATAAGTTCAAAAAAAACATTTAATATAATCCAAAAATGTCATAATCACCTATAAAATTAATTTAGATCCATATTTAATTAACTATTTTTAATTATTTTTAAAATCATTAATTTGATATTTTTATTTCTAAAATAAATTAAGCGTCACTATTGTGTCATCCTTAATGGTAATTATTTCATATATAAAATTTATAAATAAATTACAAAGATGTAGGTAGTTATATTAGCTTCCTAGAGTCCTCTTATTGTTGAAGTTGTCTACTTTTTATCCCTATATAATAATTAATATACATATATAAAAAAAAGTGTGACATTTTTTCACATTCATTGATTTTAATAAAATTAATGTAATATTCAGGTGAAAGTGGCCAATAAATGATTATATTTAGAAATATAGTTTATAACGTTCGAATTTAGTCAACCAAAAGGTTTTTTTAGGTGTTAAGGTATTTTTGTAATATTATTTTTACCTTAATTACCAAATTTACACTTAACTGTGGAAATGAAAAAAATAGAAACATTACTATACATAAAGTCTAAAAAATAAATGTAACCTATTAAGAAAACATGGAACCACTTATTATATATATGGAATCCAAATTTTAAAAATTTTAAAAAATAATTTGTAGTTATTAAATTAAAATTAAAACTATTGTCAAAAAGGGAGAACACATTTTTAAAGTGAAATTATTGAAAAAGATTTAGTTGTTTTTATATCTGGATACAATTTAAAATTAATGATAATGAGCTAAATTATATTTTATTATAAAAATATATTTTATTTATTATTTAAAATAATTCAATATTATAATTTAACCATATAAATTATTGCGATGGAAAAGTTTTTTTGGCATAAAAGTTAGTGTATTTTTACTATTTATTAAAACATGAATGTTTTTAGAAAAATATCATAAATTCATAAAATGAAAATTTATATATCTATATTCAAAATAAAATGTATATTTTTTCATATAAAAATTATTAATGTTTCAATATATTAATTTAAAGGGGATTCTCTATTCATAGGCATAAAATATCCATAAAATAGATTTTTATACATCTAATAGGGGTATTCAAACCCTATGTCTAAAATATCTATTAGATATAAAAAAAAATATATTATTATGAATAGAATATATGTATATATATCATTAATTTTATTAAAAATAGTAATTCACTCAAAAAACCAAATATGTAATGGTTTTATATTATTCATAAATAATTTATAGCCCATGAATTCACAATGAATTTATATAAGTAATTTATACTTATTCCCACAAACAATATGGATAGGATATAATGGTAATTATATACTAAGGGAAGGTCATGGTTTTTTATACTCAAGATTATATACCATCCTTAAACTGAATTTTCCCTCAAAATTCATCACATAGAAATAAACAGATGAGGATGCATATCCCTCATCATATCCTAAAGACCCCATGTAGCTTCTTCAAATTGGTGGTTACACCATAAAACATTAAACAGGTTAGTGGTCTTGTTTCATAGAAATTTTTTCACTATGATCCATAATCTCTAATAGTGGATATTCATAATAATGATCTTTCTCTAGTGGTATGACTTGTGATTTTATAAGATGTGATGGATCATGTATGGACTTTCTCAAAAGAGATACACGAATCACATCATGAACATGAGATAAATTTGGTGGAAGCACCAATTGGTAATCTACCATCCCAACATATTCCATAATTTCAAAAGGAACAATATACCTAAGTATCAGATTACCTTTCTTCCCAAACCACATTAATCTATTTCAGGGAGATATTCATAGGAACATGTTATCAACCACTTCAAACTCTATGTATTTTTTTAGTAGACAGAAAAACATTTTTGTTGAATATTGGATGATCTTATGTAATGTTGAATAGATCTAACCATTTCTTCCATTTCATCAATAACATAAAGTCATAATTGATTTCATTCTCCAGCATAATACCAGCAATTTGGGGTTCGTTATATCTTTCTATAGAGGGCTTCATAAAGAGCCATCTGAATACTGGAGTGGAAGCAATTGTTGTATGAAAATTCTCCCACAGGTCGGTGTTGATCCCAACCACCATTCAAATCTATAAGAAAATCTCTAAACATAACCTCCATAGTTTGAATTTTACTTTCAATCTGACCATTTGGATGAAGATAATAAGCAATTCTAAAAAAAGTATATATCCTAAGCATTATGACGACATTTCCAAAACATCGTTGTAATTATCATATCTCGATTAGATATAATGTAAATGTCTACTCCATTCAATCTTACCATTTCCTTTATATATATCCTAGAATGTAGATCATGAGGGAGATTCACTTTAAGGGTAAGGAATTGTGCCTATTTCATAATGTGATAAACTATAACCCAAAAAGCATTATTGCCTTTGAATTTTTTGGGAAGTTTGATGAAAAATCCGATAGTGATGTTTTCAAACATTAATTAGTGTTTTGGTAATGTTTCTAACACCCCATTATATTTATGTCTCTCCACCATATGTTACTGACAAACCAATAATTGAGAGACATATTTGGAGACATCTATTTTCATGGAATCCCATTAGAAAATATTTTTTTCAGGTCTATATACATAATTTGGATTCTAGGGTGAATAGAGAGAGAATAAATATGACCCTCTTCTGATAGCTCTTTCTTTAATTCTGGAATGGAAGGAATACATTCTTGGTTCTCAAACCTTTTTAAGTCATCACAATCAAGGTTTAATTCAAAATCATTTACCACATTCATTGAGAACTCTACATCATTCAGTTGTCCCTCCTTAATCATCATTTGTATAGAAGGTTGAACATTCATTTTAAAAAGATATGATTTCTCCTCATGAAAATTTCAAGATCCATATTTTGAAATCCAAAAATATTGGATCTTTTGTGATCCTCATCATGGATAGTCTAGCATGGTCTTGTCTACTCAATGCATCTGCCACCTTGTTCTCTTTAGTAGGGTGGTAATGTATTGTGCAGTTATAATCTTTAATAAACTCCAACCATATTATTTGGTGCATATTCAGCACATTTTTTTGTAAATGTGCTTTAAACTTTTATGATTAGTATACATATCACACCATTCACCATAAAGAAAATGACTACATATCATTAATAAAATGATTACTGCAGCAAAATCAGAATCATGAGTTGGATAATTTTTCTCATGAATTTTCCACCATCGTGAGGAATAAGCTACCGTTATATCATTTTTCAATAGAACAAATCACATCCCCTTTAGGGATGTATCACTGTAGACCAAAAAACACTCTTTACTACAAGGTAGTGTGAGCACAAGTGAACAGATAACCTTCTTTTTAGCTATATGAAATTCCCTCACATTACACTATCTGTATGAACTAATATATAAACCAAGTAAAATTGGTGAGTGGATTAGATAACCATGAAAATTATTTGACAAAACATCAATAATATCCATACAAACTAATAAAACTTATGATCTCATTTTCCTTTTTTGGTCTCATCCAGCATTCTACATCTTTTGATTTTGGTGGATCCATACATATGCCTTCTCTTGATAATGTGTGACAAAGAAATAAAACATTATGATGCCAAAATTCACACTTGGTATATGTTTCGCACGGAATCCGGGGATGACCTCCTGGACGAGAGATTCAAACATTCCGATCGGTTTCTAACGGGTTTATTCGTAGAACCGGAAACATCCAATGATTCCACATACGTTGGGACCTACTTTCCAAAGGAAGGCGCTCATTAGCTTGTGGACTGATGAGGCTTAGGAATTTGCATTGGTTGAGAGGATGGGAGGTCGGACTCATCACACCTTTTTGAGGGGAATTATTGTCTACTCCGGGACTCTCTTTATAGATTTAAGTTATGTTCGTGAATCCTTATTACATTACCAAGTATAAAATGAGATTTCCTTTAGTTTTAATAATAAATGATTAAATATGCAAGAAATTAAGAGAATCTTTTATATGTATTCGAGGTTCTTCATTGATAGAGAATCATCTATATTTATTTAGAGATTCTTGGTCAATGGTATCCTTCAAAACATTTATATAAAAAGTCTCTTGGTCATTTTATGATGACCAGGCTGGTTTTAAAGCCACTCAGTGGGGCACTTGAAGTTTATTGTCATTCAGAAGGACAGAGATTATCTCAAAGTTGGGATCGAACCCATAAATTGGCTACCTACTTATCCTTTGTTTTGGAAAAGGAATCAGAACCCACGTAGTTCGAGTAATGGAGTATGATGTTTATGATTGATGGCTCAAAGATGAATGTCATAATTACTTTTACGCTCTAAGCTCACGTGAGTCATGCTCGGTGTGAGAAACAAGAGGTATTGGTAAAATTTAGACAATTGTGCCACGAAAGATGCAATCATAGGAATTTGCTTGGGGCTTATGTATGGATGACTGCCCAGATAGATGAAGGTTTATGATTTTACTTTTAGGGAGAAAATCCATGAACAGGGTCCATAAAGTTATATGTGCTTCATGGAGATTTGAATACTCTAATATTGGGGCTTACTCCTAAGGAGGATGCCCAAGTTAGGAGGGGACTTATGATTGGGTTTTACTCCTGAAAAGGAAACCCAAATCAAAGGTAAATTATGACTGGTTAAGAGAAATTTTAAGAGACTTGGGGATTATTTCTAAGAAGGATGCCCAAGATTTATGACTAGGACTTATTCCTGAGAAGGAAGCCCAGGTTAGGGGACTCGGGGTTTACTCCTGAAAAGGAAGCCCAAGGTTATGACTGAGTCTTATTCCTGAAAAGGAGATCCAGGTTAGGGATTAAGGTTTGGGGCTTATTCCGATCGGTTTCTAACGGGTTTATTCGTAGAACTGGAAACATCCAATGATTCCACATCCGTTGGGACCTACTTTCCAAAGGCAGGCGCTCATTAGCTTGTAGACTGATGAGGCTTAGGAATTTGCATTGGTCCAGAGGATGGGAGGTCGGACTCATCACACCTTTTTGAGGGGAATTATTGTCTACTCCGGGACTCTCTTTATAGATTTAAGTTATGTTCGTGAATCCTTATTACATTACCATGTATAAAATGAGCTTTCCTTAAGTTTTAACAATCAATGATTAAATATGCAAGAAATTTAGAGAATCTTTTATATGTATTCGAGGTTCTTCATCAATAGAGAATCATCTATAGCTGTTTAGAGATTCTTGGTCAATGGTATCCTTCAAAACATTTATATAAAAGTCTCTTGGTCATTATGACGACCAGACTGGTTTTAAAGCCACTCAGTGGGGCACTTGAAGTTTATCGTCATTCAGAAGGACAGTGATTATCTCAAAATTGGGATCGAACCCATAAATGGGCTACCTACGTATCCTTTGTTTTGGAAAAGGAATCAGAACCCACGTAGTTCGAGTAATGGGGTATAATGTTTATGATTGATGGCTCAAAGATGAATTTCATAATTACTTTTACACTCTAAGCTCACGTGAGTCATGCTCGGTGTGAGAAACAAGAGGTATTGGTAAAATTTAGACAATTGTGCCACGAAAGATGCAATCATAGGAATTTGCTTGGGGCTTATGTATGGATGACTGCCCAGATAGATGAAGGTTTAGGATTTTACTTTACGGAGAAAATCCATGAACAGGGTCCATAAAGTTATATGTGCTTCATGGAGATTTGAATACTCTAATATTGGGGCTTACTCCTAAAGAGGATGCCCAAGTTAGGAGGGGACTTATGATTGGGTTTTACTCCTGAAAAGGAAACCCAAAAGGTAAATTATGACTGGTTAAGAGAAATTTTAAGAGACTTGGGGCTTATTCCTAAGAAGGATGCCCAAGATTTATGACTAGGACTTATTCCTGAGAAGGAAGCCCAGGTTAGGGGACTCAGGGTTTACTCCTGAAAAGGAAGCCCAAGGTTATGACTGAGTCTTATTCCTGAAAAGGAGACCCAGGTTAGGGATTAAGGTTTGGGGCTTATTCCTGAGGAGGATGCCTAAGATTAAAGGACTTGATTGGGGCTTATTCTTAACAAAGATGCCCAGATCAAAGGTTTTATAACTGGGGATTATTCCTGAAAAAGAGACCCAGGTTAGGATTCTCTCATCTTAAAGGATGAGTTTGAATGAATGAATTCTCAATCTTTGGTGACATAAAGATGTTTTAAATCACTAGGTTTTTAGAGATATTTCACAGAATTCCTTTCAGATAAGGATGTCAAATCAAAAAATCATGCCATAAATGGCTTTGAAGAGTATCTTGAAGACTGAATCATGAATAGGAAGGGTGAAATGGCTTAAGAGGGGTAAAAATGGGCAAGATGGGCACCCAAAAAGATAGGGGCGCACAAGTCTTGAAAGGCGCGCAAGTCCTGCGGCGGCGCGCAAGTATTGGTCGCGCAAGTATACTTGCGCGACATGAGGGGTACTTGCACGATTTTCAACCAGTATTGAAATACTTGGGCGACTCTTTATTAAACCCTTTACAATCCCCTTGAGGTTCTTCCAGAAGAGGGACGCGCAAGTTATATTGAAGGAATTAAGTCGGCGCGCAAGTGTTTGATAAGTTTCAACACTTAGGCCTTCCTTCTTCTCTTTAGATCTTCCATTCTAGGTAAGAAATAACCTTAGAAGTGTTCTGGAAGCTTTGAGAAGGGACTTGGGCGTCGGGAGCTTCAATCCGAGTTTCTGGAAAAAGATCCTCTCGAATGGGGGGCCCACAGGGTGTATTTATAGGCAAAAGAAGACCCCGAGCGGTTACCAAGCGGTTACCACATATGTCGCGCAAGTCCCTTGCACGACTATGAGGAGTCGCGCAAGTGTTGAGGCGGCGCGCAAGTGTACTTGCGCGACCAAGAGGGAACTTGCGCGACCTATGGGCAATGTTCTCCTTTTTCATCCCTTTGTCGATTTTTGATGTTTCTTCAAAGGATTAATCACTTTGAGCTCAGATATTCCCTTTTCCGATCTTTAGATTCTGTGACGAAAGGAGCGTCAACAAAAGTCCCCCCTCAGAGTTGGATCCGGAAAGAAATGAGGATTTGACTCTGAGGAAATCGAATCCCTCCAAAAGAAAAGGGAGGCGCGCAAGTCTTCAGTGCGCAGAGGTCGGCGCGCAAGTCTTCTTCGCGCAGGTATTGAGCGCTCTGGGTGCGGCGCGCAGATAGGCCCCCTGGCCTATAAATATACCGCTTCCGGCCGTAGATGGCATCTGACCTTCCGGATTTCTCGAGCTCTTGCCGCGCAAGTCTTAGTCACCGCGCAAGTCTCTTGTATTCACTGTTTTCTCGCTGCCGCGCTACTCTCAAGGTAATAAGGCTTGCGCGGCACATACTTGCGCGGTATAAACTTGCGCGGCACATGTACCACTTGCGCGACATCTCCATACTTGCGCGCCTTAATGCCTTAGCCATTTTTTTCAAAAATTCTTTCACAAATTCTATGAAAAATAAACCCACTTAAGAGTTTAATTTATTCAACTCCTGTGCAGATTCAATGGCTCTTAGACCTGGATTAATTGATGAACTGGCTAGCAAGCGGATAGATGATATGATGAATATCATTGGCCCTGATTATTATACTGTAAAAGACAGTACTCTTCTAGATTTGGCTAAGTATCTGAAGAAATATCATCGCGACTTTCCTCACTGCACTTATCTACCTTTGTATGGTCATGGTCATCTGCAAGAAGTCATTATTCCAGAAGTAAAGAATTATCTTCCATTTTCTTGGTTTCAGAATTATACCAATTTTGCTTCAGCAAATATCTCAGGCGGAGGAGTATTTCAAACTGCTGGAACAGTGGAGAAGGCTTATGTGATGCATCATAGCCCTTGCGCACCAGATCTGAAAAAACATACACCTGAGCTTCAACCACATTGTCATCCTTCAATCTTCCGAAATTCTCAGATGGATCAATCCAAAGGCTGGAAGAAAAGTTGGGATTTCCGCCCTGGGGGAGGTGTGAATCCAACTTGGATGTGGGCATACTGGGTGCGACAGACTTGCGCAGAGTTTATTGAGGATCTGAAGAGAGCTGCAATATATGAAGCTGTTTGGGTGGGGCAGACATATATTTACAGACATGATATCTTCGTGCCAGAGATACTCAGCCACTGGAGTCCAGCGACTAATTCTTTCCACTTGACTCATGGAGAAGTAGGTATCAGTTTGTGGGATGTCCACAAGATTTCAGGAGCTCCAATCTTGGGCGATATGTATGATGAATTCATTCCTCCCAAGGTGACTTGGAATGATCCAGAGAAGACTCCTGCTTTGGCTCGAGAATTATTCAAAATCTTTCACAGGATCAAGAGTTCAGAGACCTCATTAACTCATTTCAGAAAAGATATCCATCCGGAAGAATGGATGAATGTGTTTCTTACTGAGAAGAATGGGATGGAGCCAAAGGAAAAAGGATCCAAGAAGAAGAAATCCAAGGATACCCGGCCCAGACGTCCTACCACTTGTCCAAAACCTGAGAAGAGAGGAGCTCCTGGCACATTCTGGCCAACTCTAGAAGCAGGAGAGTTTGAAAAATGGGGCTATGAAGTGAATCAAAGAATTCCAAAGAAAACTCGTCTAGCGGGTTTCTTGGCAATGTGGCTCAGTATTTACCTCTTGCCGGCCAGGGATTCGAAGGGAGGCGTTAGGCTAGGTACCTTCGTCATTGCGGCCAAGTTAGCTGAGGGAAAAATGGTTGGGTTAGCCACCCCTATTTTAGCAAAGATTCACAGGAGTTTACTTCACGTCTTCCAGGGTAAATCTCCTTTAAGAATAGTGGGACCATTCCAGGTTTTGTGGGGATGGATCGCCACTCACTTCAGGACTTACAATGTACAGAATGGATTACAAATTCCTGGAAGCTCTTTCAGACCGTCAGTGCAAGCATTCTCTGGAATTGCTCCATTAGATGTCAATGGTTATGACATAAAAGTAAGACTAAGCATGTATAAGGAATTAAACTTCTTTCATTATGGAAGTCCGCCATCTGGGCGGTTTGTTGATGATGGGAAAGCCCCTTTGGATTTGAGGTCATACATGCTAGCTTGCAGGGATGGCGTGTTAGTAGCCAGGATTGATGGAGAAATCATATGCGAGGCCTATGCTCCATATAGATTTGCACGCCAATTCAAATGTTTGCAACAGATTGTTGTATCCCCTCCAGTACATGTCAGGTTAGAGCAGCATCCGATGGTTGCTCGACAACTATGGTTGCTGACATCAAGAGAGAAGACTGGGGCAGTATTTGATCTACCAGTTGAAAAAGCGGCACATTATCTGACTACATTTTATGCCGAACACTGGATAGAATCATACCCTAAAGGGATATTGAATCACCCTGTATATCAAGTGGGAAAGAGGAAGAGGACTGTAGAGAAAGAAACTCTTCCTCATGAAGGTGATGCTTCTCCTCCTGAAATAGGTTCAACAAACTCCTCCTCTAGAACTGATTCCTCGGATTATCATGATGGGGATGATGAGGCACAACCGGCAGCAAAAAGGTTTTGTGCCCGATATAATCCTCCGGCCAGAGTTAAAAGACCCACTCCATCAGCTCCTGGTGAGTTATTTGATTTTAATAACTTCAATCACTGCTACTTTATAAAGTAATAAGTCTCACTTTCTTATTCTCTATCTGTAGTTGCAGGAGTCGGGAAGAAATTGAAATCAAAAATTGTAGGACCTTCCTCACAGCCTTTATATCTAAGACCAGAGGCTGTTCAGCTATGGCAGAGCTTATACTGTGATACTGAGACCGCCTGGCTAGATTTGTGTGAGGGCCTACAACTTCCTGGAATAGGATATCTTCTAGCTTCTAAAGACCTTCAATACGGAGATAACCCCAATGAAGTGCGAGCTTACATCAGAGAGTTGGAAATGCTCATATATGCCACTGATAATTCGGTTCCTATCACCAGGAGGGTGAAGGAAATGATTGATCGTGGCACCACTGAGGGGGCTGGTGGTTCTGGAGATGAGGAGTGGCAAGAGTACGTGGCCCCTGAAGATGTAAGTTTTCTTTCCTTATTTTCTTTGCAACTTGATTTCAGTTGAAGCTTTGTTACATAAGGAAGTTATTTTCTTCATCTTGCAGCTTGCAAAGAAAGGAACCGGGGTTCCTTCGCCACAATATAGCCCTGGTGGTACCGCTGTTGGGGCTGCTGCTGATTCTCCTCGCGAACCAGGCGAGATATCCCCAGGACAGCAGGCCATGAATGAGGCACTGGATATATCCTTTCATTCGCCAATCCAAGTGCCAATAAGGGAGACAACTGAAACTCCAAAAAAACAAAAGAAGCCAAGGCAACGAAGGAGGAAATCCTTAGCTAAACGTTTCATTAGCAGTGGTAAGTCCTTCGAACAATCATGATTTTATACCCATAATCATATGGTTACTCATATTTCTGAGGATTGCAGGGGCTTCTTCAATTTCCCCCTTGAGGGAAGGGACTGATCCTTCTTCAAAGGTCGTGGAGGGTGCTATAGAACAACCACAGACTCAAGCTAACTTGGTTGCTCCTAGAGAAGAGCTACCATCCATTCCCAGTATCCCTCCCACTACTGACGATGCTGTCCAGGGTCAGGGGTTGCAGGACATAAGTCAGCAAGAAGACGTAGCAAATGCTCCCACTGGTGAGACTAACCAAGATTCTGAAGTATCATTGGATGAAATGATGAATCATGGAATGACTTTTGAAGAATTTTATGATCATGCTAGATTGTCATGTGATTTAGAAGACCTTGGGCGTGAGTGTTACCCTTCGCTCAAATTATTCTTTTAAAAGAAAATATTTCTAACCATGATGTAAAATAATATGCAGTTTCTTCCATAGAAGCTGCTGAACTGCCAATGCCCGAAGAGGGTGTGGACACTGATGTCAACCCTATCATTGCAGAAACATTAGCTCAAGTAGAGCTAAATCCAATAAACTCTCCTGAGACCCATCTTGAAAATCCTGTTGAAACCGGGAAAGATGGGGAGAAGTCTTCTCATGTTGCAGAACCACCATTGGGTAAGGGATAACAATATTTGTGATTGTACTTTATTTGCAAGACAATCCATTCTTTTTGTTATCCTTTAAGATTCAACTAAAATCTTTCAATTAATCATGCAGGACCATCAACTGCAATGACTGGACCCGAAGATGAGGCCTCAGCCTCTGTCCCAACGGGAATTGAAAGTGAAGAAGCACAAGTCAGGGGGGAAAGAGCAGGACAAGGCACCTCCCTAAGCACGCTAATTCCAGATTACATACCCCCTTCTGACGAAGATGTTGAATCAGATCCAGAGATGCTCAAAGCGTTCAGCTTTTCACGACGTAAGGCATGGAACAACATATGGAACATCATATCGGGGGTGCCTTTAGAAGAGATACCATCAAAAATTTCCCGATTGTCATCCCAATTTGTTATAATGGGACTTGGTGGTTTTGGGTATGAAAAGATCCATGCTGCGGTGAAACAGATTATTTTCAGGAGGGAGCAAATGCAGACAAGTCGCGAAGATTTGACCAGAGTGAAATTGTCAGTCAACATAGGCGAATTTGAGGCTGCGATATCCCAGGCTGAAGCTGATTATGCTGTCAAGATGAAGGATCTGAAGCAAAAAATCAAAGAAAAGGTCGTCCAGAAGGTGCAACTCCAGCAACAGTTAGATGCTGTTACTGGGGAACTTGATCAGCTTAATAAATCATTGGATGAAACTCATATGAATGGCATGAAAGCCATTGCAGATGCTAAGAAGGCACTTCAGCAAGATGAAAAGAGTGAAGCTGGTCAAGTGCACAAGCTTCATGTAACTGTTGATAAGGCTCAGGATGCTATACATCAAATGAAGACTTATGTTGACAATCTTCTGTAATTCTTGAAAAAGAGAAGAGATTCCAGTCTGTGGATGTCCTTCTAACTCTTGTGTATCAATGAAAAACACTTTTGTCGTCAATCATTTGTACTTGCATTCTTCCATTACCTGCTTCAAATTTACTTAAGCCAATGGGCCTAGTAAGCATAGTTTGATTTTTACTAGGATTATTACAAATAACCCTACAAACTTTGATCCTTTTAACTGCTCAATATTACCTAAATCATACAAAAAATGTATATTTAGTGAGCTGGAACTTGACTTTTATTCAGAGTTCCTTTGTCTTTTGTGTGGGCAGTTTAAAGTCATGCACGCCGGACATAAAGGGGCTAATGTTTAAGGTCGAAATAGCTTTGACCAAAAATGGATTAAAATGGATTCAATTCCTTGACAATTTATCTGAAAACATATTACCATACTCAAGTATGAGAGAAAAAATGTAAACTATGGCTTTAAGAATATTTGAATCTGAGGAATGATATGAAAAAGAGCTAAAAAGGCATTAGAAAAAGTAGTTTCTAAGAATGAAGTTACTATTATTTAACAAAACCCGTTAGGGGGTTGAAATATGCAGGGCCACCTATGGGCATTGGCTGCATAGTCAAATAAAATAGCATCTTTTGGCTGACAAGTCTGTTATGTGGACTGTTTATGCAAGGCCACCTATGGGCACGTGCTGCATAGTCAGGCAAAAGAACTCCCAGAAATTTACTTTCCTAGTGCTAAAAGCCAGTGAAAGTTTATGGAGATTCAAATTTTCTAAAGCATAGAGTTTGTTGTATGGAAAGAGGTACTTGAATATGGAGAAGATATTTTCAAACAAGAGTATCGAAGAACTGGATGAATATCACTCCTACGAAGGTCTGACCCAAATGTAGGGAAGAAGAATAAACCATAGACTTGAATACTTTCAGATCATGAAAAAGGATATGGGACAAATACGTTAAGGATGGCTATTTTTGCGGATCCCTACATACTGTCGTTTAAGACAAATAATGACAAAAGAGGCATTCTTCCCAAGAATGAAGATACTATTATTTAACAAACCCGTTAGGGGGTTGAAAACATGCAGGGCCACCTATGGGCATTGGCTGCATGGTCAAATAAATAGCATCTCTTGGCTGACAAGTCTTTTATGTGGACTGTTTATGCAAGGCCACCTATGGGCACGTGCTGCATAGTCAGGAAAAAGAATTCTCAGAAGTTTGACATTTTTGTGATTAGAAGTCATGAAAAGGGTTATGAAGATCTGAAAATATTTAAGGTTAGGATTATAATACATAAAGATGGGTATTTTCCAATGTATATAGAGATACATAGGTCAATGAAAACCATAATCATGTTGTGGCTGGGTCCTGAATTGAAACTTGGACTTCACTACGTATCTCATAAGAATGAGAATCAAGCCATACGTAGTTCTTGAAATGCGGTTTAACGTCGTGCAGGACGAAAGTATGAGTAATCTTAGTTTAAGGTCATAGAATTCGGACCATAAAAATGAATACACAGTGTGTGTTTTCATGAGGACTTTTCAGCCAAGGGACTGAAAGTGAAATTTGGGGTTAGGCCTAAAAGACTTGGTAATGGATTCGAGGGACACTCGAATGTTCCTACGTATCCCATAAGGATGGGAATCAAGTCCACGTAGTTCTAGAATTACCCTTTGTACAAATTTGGTTCGTACATGTGAAGGGTGAAAGGGGACTTTAGTGCAATGATGGTTTTAACCTAAGATAAAAAGTTTAGGCATTACCATGTATGTATGTAGTCTTTTGAAAATGAAAACCATGATTGAAAAAGAATCAATGTTAATAATGGTTCCTTCTCAAATGAGGAAATCAAAGAATATTGTAGTTTATTGTCGTACCGGACAAAAGTGTTGTATAGTTTAACGTCATATAACAAGGACGAAAGTGAATCAATGTAAAGATATTGATTCCAGGGGTGGTTTCACAAATCATCATCATATGAGATGGTGGTGAACCGATGTGAAGAGATTGTTTTGGGCTTGAACCTTGAGAGGTTGCCTACATACCCAGCCTGGAGGGCAAGGATCAAAGTCCGTGTAGTTCAATTAAAGAATGAATCAATGATCAAGTTGTTCTTGTGGACAATGATCTAAAAATGTTGTTGGGACTTACACATGGTTAGTGGCCCAAAGGGAGTGTTATGGTTGATGTTCGCTCTAAGCTCACGTGAGTCATACTCGGTGTGAGAAACAAGAGGTAATAACAACCTTAACGATGAACAGTTTTAATGTCATATAGGACATATCAAGGACTTTCTGTACAGTTTAGCGTCATGTAGTTAGGACGATGGGGACAATACAGTTTAACGTCATATTGGACGAAAGGGGGATTGTGCAGTTTTAATGTCATGCTGGACTTTTGATGATTATATAGTTTAACGTCTTTCCGGACGTGAGGGACTTTTATACAGTTTAGCGTCATGTAGTTAGGACGTCACAGTTTAACGTCTTGCTGGACATAAGGGATTTGCAAATAGTTTAAGGTCATATACCTGGACCAGGGATGGTGCAGTTTAATGTCATGTTGGACCTTTCATGGAATTTTTTTCACAGTTTAATGTCGTGTGGGACGAAGTTGCAGTTTAAAGTCATACTGGACCATTGCTGTATAGTTTAACGTCATATAGCAAGGACGAACTGGTGCTGTACAGTTTAAAGTCATGTAGCTAGGACTAAGGTGAACTAATATGAGGATATCAGTTCTGGGGACTTTTTACAGTCTATCGTCATGCTGGACGTTGGAAGTGCCACACAGTTTAATGTCATGTTGCTAGGACACAATATAGTTTAATGTCATCTCGGACAAAATATAGGAACTTCTATACAGTTTATTGTCATGTAGGACAAAATTAGGGACTATGCAGTTTAAATTCTTGCAGTTAGGACTATTGGTGCTGCACAGTTTAGTGTCATGTTGCAGGGACATAAGTGCGAATAGTTTAAGGTCATATGCATGGACCGTACAGTTTATCGTCATGCTGGACGTATTATAGTTTAATGTCATATCGGACAGAAGTGTGACACAGTTTAACGTCATGTTGGACGAAGTTGTAGTTTAAGGTCATACTGGACCATTGCTGTATGAACCAAATGTAAGAGTCTTGGTTCTGGGAACAATATTTTGTGTTTATACAAAATACTTCTTCAGAAATCTGGCATTAGTTGGAGTCGTGATGTGTTCTCCATCCATTGAGATTAGAGAATACGCTCCATTGGAGTAGACCTTATGTATTGAATAAGGTCCTTCCCATTTTGGTTCAAGCTTGGGAGGCTTCTTTCCTGGTATCATTGGTGTTCTGAGAACCAATACCAATTCTCCCTGAATGAATGAACGAAGACGAACTTTTTTGTTAAAAGCTCGTGCTATCCGATTCTGATAGATTTCCAAGTGGTTCAAAGTGCACAATCTTTTCTCATCTAACTATTCCAATTCATTCAACCGCTTTTGGGATTGCTCATCTGTTGATAACTGATCACAAATGGCTATTCTGAGTGAGGGCAATTGAACTTCAATTGGCAAGACTGCTTCTGTTCCATATACTAATGAATATGGAGTAGACCGCGTTGCATTGCGAGTGGTAGTCCGATAAGCCCATAAAGCATGAAAGAGTTTATCAGGCCATGACCTCTTATCTTTATCCACCATCTTTTGCAGTATATTTGAAAGAGTCTTGTTGAAGGCCTCGAACTGGCCATTAGCCGCTGCATGATATCGAGATGAATGGTTGGACTTAATGTTGTATTCTTGATACAATCTCTTTACCTCAGAAGAACAGAAGTTGGTGCCGTTGTCCGTCAATATGGTATGAGAGACACCAAATCTAGTAATGATGTTAGACTTGATGAAGCTAACAATGCATTTAGAACTGACTTCTTTGAGAGGTACTGCCTCTGCCCATTTGGAAAAGAAATCAGTAGCAGTAAGAATGTACTTAAACTGCTTGGCCATAGCTGAAGGGTAAGGTCCCACCACATCCATTCCCCATGTGGAAAATGGCCATGAGTATTTAGCTGTATGAAGCAACTCTGGAGGTTGATGAATGAAGTTGGCATATACTTGGCATGAATGACACTTCTTTGTGAAATTAACACAATCTTGTATCATTGAAGGCCAGAAGTATCCAAGCCTTCAAATTTGATCAGACAATCTATGTCCAGACTGGTGGGCACCACAGACTCCTGCATGCACTTCTTTTATGACAGCCATTGTCTCTTCACTATCAATACATCTGAAGAGAACTCCATCAAAACCACGTTTGTAGAGAATTTTCTCGAGGTGGTTTGGACCATCATAAAGAGTAAAATTAACCACACGTCGCCGAATTTGTTCTTTCTCGGCTCTATCAGGTGGAAGTGTTCCATTTTGAAGGTATTCCTTGATAGGTGACATCCATCCTGTAGTATGACCATACGGTTCAGGAATGGGACTAATTTCATTAATTTCCTCTGTTCTGACTTGAACATAAGGTGAAATTGCACGACGGTGGGCAATACCGATGGTTGTCTCGTCCCGATTTGGATCTGCTAAAGCTATGGCTATATTAGCCAGTGCATCAGCTTGAGCATTTTGTGATCTTGGGACATAAGAAAATGTCAGTTCTGAAGGGAATTCCGACATTAACTCTATGACGTAATCATACAAATGGATTAATTCTTCTTTTCTGATGGCATAATCCCCATTGACTTGTTTGATTACCAGGTCTGAATCACCTTTCACCTTTAAGTGATTCACTTGTGCTTGAAGTGCTAACTCCAAGCCTGCAATGAGAGCTTGGTATTCAGCTTCATTATTGGTACCACCTTCCCACAACAAAAAGGAATAAGGTAACACTGCCTTATCTGGAGAAATGAGCACAATTCCTAAACCAACTTTGTTGAATTTAGGATTTTCCATTTTCTTCCCTGTTGGACTTCTAGAAGCACCATCAAAATACATTTCCCATGTTTGAGGACTCTCTTGAATAGAAAAAACTTCCTCATCAGGGAGTTCGATATCTGAATACGTGTCTTCCACTGAAGGGTGTTCAGCCAGGAAATCAGCCAAAGCTTGGCCCTTAATTGCCTTTTGAGACACATACTGGATGTCGAACTGCTGTAGAATAACCGCCCACCTTGCCAAACGTCCTGTAAGCATCGGACGACTAAGGATGAATTTGAGTGGATTCTTACGAGATACCAATTGGACCTCGTGATGTTGCAGATAGTGTCTCAGTTTCTGAACTGCAAAGATTAATGCTAGGCAGCATTTTTCAATACTTGAATACCGGGTTTCTGCTTCAAGCATAGTTCTACTGAGATAGTAGAGACTATTTTCATTCCCAGCATCATTATTTTGAGCGAGAAAGGCACCCAATGATCGCTCTAAAGCTGTCACATAGAGGATAAGAGGCCTACCCTCAACAGGTGGCATGAGTACTGGTGGACTCAAGAGGTATTTCTTGAGAACATCAAATGATTCTTGACATTCTTCAGTCCACAGGTAAGTGACTCCTTTCTTCAATAATTTGGTAAAGGGTAAACTTTTGCCTGCCAAATTGGCGATGAAACGCCGAATATAGGCTAAGTGTCCTTGAAGTCCTCTTAATTCTTTCAAATTATGAGGAGGTGGCATACCAAGGATTGATGTGGTCTTCTCAGGATCGACTTCAATACCACAATGGCGTACAACAAAGCCGAGGAATTTTCCTGAGGTTACCCCAAAAGCACATTTTAAGGGGTTCATCTTCAAATTATGTTGTCGAAGCTTGTGGAATATGACTTCCAAATCAGCCAAGTGATCAAAACGTTGTTTGGATTTAACCACCAAATCATATACATAGCATTCAACAAATTTTCCTAGAAAAGGTTTGAAGATACGATGCATGGCGCGTTGATATGTTGCACCTGCATTCTTTAAACCAAAGGGCATCACCCGGTAACAAAACACACCTTGAGGAGCTCTGAAGGCTGTATATTCCTCATCTTCTGGGGCCATTCGGATCTGATTATATCCAGAATATCCATCCATGAAAGAAAGTACTTCATAGCCAGCCGTTGCATCAATTAAGAGTTCTGTAATCGGAACTGGAAAATCATCTTTGGGATAATACCGATTAAGATCTCTGAAATCGATGCAAACCCTAATTTGTCCGTTCTTCTTCTTTACAGGGAAAATATTAGCCAACCACTTAGGATATTGAACTTCTCTGACGAAGTTAGCTTTGATAAGCTTATCCACTTCAGCCTCGATTTTGGAAGCATAGGTTGGGTGTGTTCTTCTCGCGGCTTGCTTGAATCCTCGATGTTCTTTTGGCAAACCCAAATGATGGGTGGCAACATCAGGATCAAGGCCAGGCATCTCTGTATAATTACAAGCAAAAATATCTTTATTTTTCTTTAGAAAAGAAATATACATCTCTTGTTCTTCAAGGGTCATGGCCGCACTAATTAAAGTGGGGCGTGGATCTTTCTCTGTACCCAGATTTACTTCTCTGAGTTCATCCACAGTGGTAGAGATACCCTCTTCAAATGCTGGAGGAGCATCTCTAAGATCTTCCCCTTCCTCTTCATCATGTGTTATTTCTTCCGTTTCTACTTGCAAAGTAGATGAAAAAATGAAATTCTCATGATCATTTCTGATGTCAAAATTTTCACATTTTGAAGAAGAAGCTTCCATTTCCGACCCTATTGATGATAAAGGGTCTTCTTTGGGAATCAAAGAGGAGATGATGGATTGAGAATCGACATCAATATTCACCTCTGGTGTTGCTATAACTTCTTCTGGCCTGATTAGCGAAGTATAGACTTGTTGGATTTCAGCAGACGAAATGAAAACGTCACCACTTATGCTTTCATCAATGCTTGGTAAGTTACCAATTTCTCCCACGTTGTCTGGCTCGATTGCCGTAATTGACATTATGGATCTTTCCATAAGAGTATCATGATTTGGGCCTATTTTGTCAATTTGACTGATAGGTAACACATAATCTGTACTCACATGTGAAAATGGATTTATTGGAATTTTTTCCAAACCATATGGAGCATTAACTTTGGTAATTTCCTTCATTGTAGATTTTTCTCTTCCCTTCATGTGATAAAATTCAGCCTCAATGTATTGAGACTCACATGTCTTGAAAGGGGCCTTATCACCATACAATGTTCCAACTTGACCATCAAAACAGTATTTGAGACATTGATGGTATGATGACAGAATAGCTGCATGCTGATGTAGCCAGGGTCTTCCAAGCAAGATATTGAAAGCTGAGTCTTGATCAACAATCATGAAATCTGAATTGGAAACAAGATCTCCAAACTGAGTTCTGAGCGTAACTTCTCCCAGTGGTTCTTGTTCATTTTTATCATATCCTTGCAACATCATGGTAGAAGGAGATAAATCAGATTCCGTGAGGCCCAATCGACGAAGTGTGCGAATGGGCATGAGGTTGACTCCTGAACCATTGTCAATAAAATCTATTCGAACATCTATACCATTGACTTTTACAGATAGGTACAAAGGTTTTATGTGCCCATGCACAACATCATCTTCATCTTTATCAGTAAAAGATATCACTGCATGACATTCTGCAGGATTATTCTCTATGTGATAAATTTCAGCTGCAGCAATTTCAGCTTCAAATTCATGAGGACATGATAAAGCTTCGATGAGCGCTTCTCGAAGATCTCTTGATAGATTCAAAGCATCCAAAATTGATAATTTGGCTGGTACTTGGGCCAAGTGTTTCAATATATCATACTTTTGATCTAGAGGCCTGCGTTTCCCAATAGGAATATGCGGTTTAGCAGGTACCTTGGAAGCAGATGCTTTGGAAGCTAATGCATCTTGTATTGAAGTTGGCAACATCTTTGGTTTTGGAAAATTAGACTGATTAGATCCATTTACTTGCTGAGATAAAGAAGATGGAACCTTTAATCGGTCTTCCAAAATAACCGTGCCGAAGCTGTGTTGGCCATTGGCAGAAGAACTTGCTTGTTCATTTTGAGCTCGCTGAAGGGCTCTACCACGAGTTTCTGCTGCATATACGGTGCTAGCAGGGGTAGAATTAGAGTAGTGGCTTCGGAAATATCCACGTCTTCCCCTATATCCTGAACCTCTAGAACTTCCTCGGGTTCCTTTATTTGATACAGGGAATTCAGGCTCATCAAGACTGGAATATGAATCTGTTAATTGGATCATATTAACAGAAACAAAGATTAATTCTTCGTCTGATAAAGACTCTACCTGGTTAGCCTGTTTAGGCTGTGCCGTTTGGTGGGACGGTGCCCATAGCTTTGAAGTAGATGGCATGAAATCTGCCAGAGTCAAAGACAATTTAGGCTTTGATACATACTCATCTTCTCCTGATTCCTCTTTCTTCTTTGAATTGCGTTGCCCTTTTGAGGATTTGTCCTTTGTTGGAGGCTTTACTGCAGCTTTGGTAGGAGACACAATTGGCTTCTTCAATTGTGTTCGCAAAATGGAATGGGTCCGATTGATTGTCTTTTTGACCATCCAATCATCATATTTTTTCACAGTTTTGCTTTTGACTTCCTGCCACTCGCCTCCTTCCTCTGGATCTGTAGCGGTAATACACGCTACATGAGCTGAAGAACCCTTCAATTTGACTTGTCCCAAGTCGACCATCTTTTGTAGGAGGTCTTTAAAGACAAAACACTCCTGGATGGGATGACCCAACATTTGATGAAAGGGACAATAATTGGGACGGTCTTCATCTCCTTCCTTGTTTGGTCTCTTCGGCACTGGTAATTGAACCAAATTATTTTCTAGAGCTGAAATTAAGTAACCAGGAACTTGCTCACTTCGGAAAGAGTATGTTTTACTCTTCATATCCTCAAATTGTTTTCGTCGTTGATCTTTTTGATCATTTGGACGAAACAGCCTTTGTTGTTGGCGTTCAGGAGGTGGAGCCCTTCGAGAAGATGAAGGTTTTGAAGTAGAAATAGGTACAGGTGCCTGTTTAAGCATAACTGTAGCAGTTTATGCTTTACCCATTCTTCTTCCTGGAGCTGATGGAATTACACGAGATTTAACCTTAGCCTGTATAAGGGAATCTTCAATCTGTTGAGCGATTGAAGTAAGGTCTCGAAACCCTCCTGTGTATTTCACAGGGATCAATGGCGTGCGTAATTCGTCACACAAATTTGCCACACAGATTGGCAACAATTCCTCCTGAGGGAGTGATAAACTCAAGGAATACGTTAATCCCTTCCAACGAGCAATGAAATCAGAGACTCTTTCATTCTCCCTTTGCTTGCAGTTTGTAAGATCGAAAACTATCGTTTTTGGCAAAGTTGAGCTAAACTGAAGAAGGAATTTTTGACGAAGATCCTCCCATCCGATGACTGACCGGGATTGCAAGCTTGTATACCAGACAAAAGCTGGTCCTTGCAAGGTTCGCACGAAGCATCTGAGTTTCACTGCTTCTTGTTCCTCTGGAGTTCCCATCATAGGATCACAACAAGACACGTAATGCGTCAAATGTTGTTCAGGGTCGCCTGATCCATTGAAAGTAGGGAAAATAGGGTTTCCAAAACTGGATGGAGGAGAAATTGAATCTACCCATTCAGGGTAAACTTTCTTTTCAGGTTGAACTTGCGCCCGTTTCCCTTCCATAGTTTCTAACCGAGCTGTTAATGACTCAATAGAAGTTATTAACTTTTGAGAAACGTCAGGTTGAACTTGGTTTTGGGTAGGTGCAATGAATGGAGCTTGGACAGACGTGGTGGTTGGTGCTGCAACTGATGGTAGTGCTGCCAACCGTTGTTGCGTTTGACCCGTAGGATTAGACCTCTGTGGGTGTACTGACAAAGGAGGATATTCTTGATCCATCTCAGTAGTTACAACAAATTCCTTCGGCTGTCGGACTTCAGCATTCTTAAGAAGAAAACTATTCTGAAGTAGTTCTGCATTCAACCTTCTTAATTCTTTCATTTCTTCCTCCTGTTGTGCAAACCTTTGCTCTAATGAGAGCGATTGACCTCCTTCAGAGGAAGGGTGAGAAGTAACCTGATTCTTTCCTTTCCCCTTATTGGATCCTTTTCGGAGAGGGGGAAGTGGGTTACTTGAAGGAATACCCAGATTTTGGGTAAGCCTTTGGTTACGTGTGCGCACACCTTCTTCATTTAGGTCTGTGTGCGCAACTTCTTGAGCAGGAACCTCTTCGTCTGATCCCTCTGATTGAGCCTCATCTGGTGAATCAGCAGCAACAGCATTGATGACATTAATGGATGCATATTGCATGGAATCCTTTCTATCAGCATTTCTGTGATATTGTCTTCTTCTATGTCCATGATGAGACATGGCATTCCGTTGACTTGATCCCTCAGGAATTTCTTGGAGAACTGTCACTTGGAGAGAATCTCCTGATAGCTTGGCTCTTCGTTCCTCTTGAGGCTTATTCCCTAATCGAGAGAAAACTGACTTTCTCTGAGGGAAGGATTGAGGATTTGAAAAAGTCCCCAGTCCGGTGGACTGGGGGTGTTCCTGATGCTTCCGCTCAACTCCTCGAATCCCATTCGTTGACTCTGAGGGTTGGGTTAGAGAAGTCCCCAGTCTGGCAAGCTGGGGTGTCTCTTGACATGCTATGTCTGAGATCTTTTTGAAATCTCTCTTGATCTTGCGAATCTTAGTTCGGAAATTAGCTGGATGCATTAACCTGTATCCACTTTTATCACCTGGTTCAACAGACCGTTGGATGATTTCCGAAACTTCTGTCATTTGATGACGTGTTTGCTCCAGACGAGAGGCTTGCACAATATTCTCGCCTGCTTGATGTAGGAGCAATTCAACAACCTGTTCTCTATATACTTGATTTTGAGAGGAACTAGTTGAAGCTTGTTCTCGAGCAAACTTTTGATTATGAACAAAGCCCATTGACTGTGGCCGGCCATGGGCAATAACATTGCATGAGACCATTTTCGGCGGGCTTTGCTGACAGGAAAGCACTATGAAATGTAGTGCTCCGTGAACACCCATTCCTCTGATATGAACATTAGATGGAGCATTGGAAATTAACTGACGCAATCTTCTTAGTGCGCCAAGGCATGAACGTTGAAGGGTTCTCTGTTGCTTTTCAGCCTTCGGATACCGAGAGACTGATAGAGATGCCAAATCAATATGGCGTTGTAACCCTTCTATTATCTTAAGATGATTTTCATATTCATCGTAAGATAATACCTTCTTCTTTAATTGACAAAGAGTTTTCCATATGTTGAGACGAATGTCATGGATTCCATCATCCGTCAACATCTTTGGAATGTCATACTGGGAGTCAGCCAAAGGCCAAAACATGACTGGTACTTCACCTTTTGCCAGTTTTTTCCTCATGTTCAGCATTTCTTCTTTATCATTAAATGAAGATTCTTCTACCTGTTTGGACCAGAGTTGGTGTTTCCTTGTTGCTTCATCGGATTCAACAAGATTGGTAGAGAAATCACTATTCATGCTGGAAGATGAATGACCCAGGGAAGGTTCGGAGAATAACCTGAACCCCAAGCTATCTTCTGATGGAGAAAGAGTTTCACCTGCCGATAGTAAAGCATCAGACATGACTGGTTTTACGTTTGCAAGTGCCTCGAGATAGGAGGGCTTTCTCGTCACTACATTGCCTTCTGAAGAATTTTCGAGACAATGTGAATCACTACTGCGGAGAGGACTTTCACAGCGAAGTTTATCACCATGAGGAGGACCATCATGATGGGTTACAGCAAAAGATGAAATCTCTTGCTCCTTGGTCTTCTGACCACACAGAGGGTTCCTGTGGCTCTCATCTGACGAAGAAACTTCAAGATTGACCGAATTTTCATGAAGAAAGTCTTCATGAGGAAGTGTTTGTTGAAGACCTTCGGGATTAATGTTCCCGTTATTGGGAACTGAGGGAGTAGAATCTTGAATTCCGACAGATAAATGTCTGAGGGCTTCAAGAACTCCAGCATCGAGCAAGGCCTTGTTGCAGATTGGCCTTTGATCTCCTGACTGTGCTGGGCGGATCTTTTTCTTAGATGCCTTCTTACTCGCTTTAGAAACCACTTGATGACGAAAGTGATTGCTCTGAGCAGGTGTATGTGCCTGATCATGAAAGATGGTCAGGTTAGGCTGACAATCATCGCTCAAATCAGGTGTATGTGCCTGACTTGGTTGTCCGTATGATATGGGGGAGTATGCCCCATAACCCTCTTGGACTGGAACAGATGTGTGTGTCTGTTCCGGAGTGAATTGTTGATGTGTCACTCCACTGCTAGGGATAGATTTAGGTGTCTGTCCCTGAGATGATGCTTAAGCTGTTATGATATCCTGGCAAGCATCCAGAATATGAGCAGGAATTTGCTTCTGCTCTTTCACCATTGACAAAATATGTTTGGTGACTTCAGCCGCCGGAACAGGGATATACGTCCATTCCGGGCTTGGAGTAGGTGTATGTGCCTGCTCCTGTCCTCCTTTTCCTGTCATTGAATCCTGACAGTACTCAAGTGTGGAGGCAGAGAGTTTAGTCTGCCTCCTGTTTGTCGTCGGGGCTTTCCGACTGACTTCTCCGTGCGCTACCAAGCGAGACTGTTGGTAGGCTTGATTGGTATTAGCAGGTGTATGTGCCTGCTGATTACACTTCGCCAAACGCGGTTGACGAGATCCATCATATGTAGTCAGACGAGCCTGCTGACTAACTGATGATGTATAAACAGGTGTATGTTCCTGCCTATGGTACTCCGCCGGAATTTCCTGGCGGGATCGGCTTGATGCTGCCAGACGAGTCTGCTGGACAGCGGGATTAAAACGAACAGGTGTGTATGCCTGCTCGTTATTTGCCACCAAGTTAGGTTGGTGGACTTCTTCGGAAATGGCATGGATGACAACCTGCCTATTGTTAACCGGATTCCGTCTCTGGCGGTTCATCTTTCCTGCTCGGGTTCGAGGAACCTGAGCTGAATGCCTGGAGTTGGTACCCTCATCATGTTTAGGGCGCACTACCGCACGAGTCTGGCGGCAATTGTTGATGGGAGCCCTTGAGAAGGACTCCTGTTTTTTTGAATTAAGGTCCTGCGGGACCTGCTCATTCACTTCCTCAGAGTAATGGAGTGAATGGAAACTGCGTTCCGGGGATAACGACCCGAAACGGTTAGAGACGGTAGTCAGCACCGCCTGCTTCTTGATTGCTGGTCGCCGTTGTCTGGACGACCAGGTAGAATTGTAAACTTGGAGGGCTTGACGAGCAGCCTCCAGAGTTGGGATAGTACCGTTGCGACGGTACTCCTTAACCAGTGCATTAGAAACACAGCGTTGAAGACGCTGAGTTGGTGATGTCATCCTCAGAGCGGATGACGTTCCAGCAGGAGTAGCAGCATTGGTTTTCACAGCAGCAGACCTCACAGTAGAGGTGTTCACAGCAGCAGTATTCACAGGGGTGAATTTAAGGAAAGCCATTTTTTGCAGAAGATCTTGAGAAAAGAGTGCCATTTTCATGTAACAGACATAATCAAGATGAATTCGGCTACTGCATCTTTTGGATGATCATATGTCAATGATTGCCTTGTTGGCCCAAGGGGCCTAACAGATAAGAAGAACATCACTTTAACTTGGTTAAGGTTTCACGTCGGGTTCACCATTTTTTGTTTCGCACGGAATCCAGGGATGACCTCCTGGACGGGAGATTCAAACATTCCGATCGGTTTCTAACGGGTTTATTCGTAGAACCGGAAACATCCAATGATTCCACATCCGTTGGGACCTACTTTCCAAAGGCAGGCGCTCATTAGCTTGTGGACTGATGAGGCTTAGTAATTTTCATTGGTCGAGAGGATGGGAGGTTGGACTCATCACACCTTTTTGAGGGGAATTATTGTCTACTCCGGGACTCTCTTTATAGATTTAAGTTATGTTCGTGAATCCTTATTACATTACCAAGTATAAAATGAGATTTCCTTTAGTTTTAACAATCAATGATTAAATATGCAAGAAATTTAGAGAATCTTTTATATGTATTCGAGGTTCTTCATTGATAGAGAATCATCTATATTTATTTAGAGATTCTTGGTCAATGGTATCCTTCAAAACATTTATATAAAAAGTCTCTTGGTCATTTTATGATGACCAGGCTGGTTTTATAGCCACTCAGTGGGGCACTTGAAGTTTATTGTCATTCAGAAGGACAGAGATTATCTCAAAGTTGGGATCGAACCCATAAATGGGCTACCTACGTATCCTTTGTTTTGGAAAAGGAATCAGAACCCACGTAGTTCGAGTAATGGGGTATGATGTTTATGATTGATGGCTCAAAGATGAATGTCATAATTACTTTTACGCTCTAAGCTCATGTGAGTCATGCTCGGTGTGAGAAACAAGAGGTATTGGTAAAATTTAGACAATTGTGCCACGAAAGATGAAATCATAGGAATTTGCTTGGGGCTTATGTATGGATGACTGCCCAGATAGATGAAGGTTTAGGATTTTACTTTTAGGGAGAAAATCCATGAACAGGGTCCATAAAGTTATATGTGCTTCATGGAGATTTGAATACTCTAATATTGGGGTTTACTCATAAGGAGGATGCCCAAGTTAGGAGGGGACTTATGATTGGGTTTTACTCCTGAAAAGGAAATCCAAATCAAAGGTAAATTATGACTGGTTAAGAGAAATTTTAAGAGACTTGGGGCTTATTCCTAAGAAGGATGCCCAAGATTTATGACTAGGACTTATTCCTGAGAAGGAAGCCCAGGTTAGGGGACTCGGGGTTTACTCCTGAAAAGGAAGCCCAAGGTTATGACTGAGTCTTATTCCTGAAAAGGAGATCCAGGTTAGGGATTAAGGTTTGGGGCTTATTCCGATCGGTTTCTAACGGGTTTATTCGTAGAACCGGAAACATCCAATGATTCCACATCCGTTGGGACCTACTTTCCAAAGGCAGGCGCTCATTAGCTTGTGGACTGATGAGGCTTAGGAATTTGCATTAGTCGAGAGGATGGGAGGTCGGACTCATCACACCTTTTTGAGGGGAATTATTGTCTACTCCGGGACTCTCATTATAGATTTAAGTTATGTTCGTGAATCCTTATTACATTACCAAGTATAAAATGATCTTTCCTTAAGTTTTAACAATCAATGATTAAATATGCAAGAAATTTAGAGAATCTTTTATATGTATTCAAGGTTCTTCATCAATAGAGAATCATCTATAGCTGTTTAGAGATTCTTGGTCAACGGTATCCTTCAAACCATTTATATAAAAGTCTCTTGTTCATTATGACGACCAGACTGGTTTTAAAGCCACTCAGTGGGGCACTTGAAGTTTATCGTCATTCAGAAGGACAGTGATTATCTCAAAATTGGGATCGAACCCATAAATGGGCTACCTACGTATCCTTTGTTTTGGAAAAGGAATCAGAACCCACATAGTTCGAGTAATGGGGTATGATGTTTATGATTGATGGCTCAAAGATGAATGTCATAATTACTTTTACACTCTAAGCTCACGTGAGTCATGCTCGGTGTGAGAAACAAGAGGTATTGTTAAAATTTAGACAATTGTGCCACGAAAGATGCAATCATAGGAATTTGCTTGGGGCTTATGTATGGATGACTGCCCAGATAGATGAAGGTTTAGGATTTTACTTTTAGGGAGAAAATCCATGAACATGGTCCATAAAGTTATATGTGCTTCATGGAGATTTGAATACTCTAATATTGGGGCTTACTCCAAAGGAGGATGCCCAAGTTAGGAGGGGACTTATGATTGGGTTTTACTCCTGAAAAGGAAACCCAAAAGGTAAATTATGACTGGTTAAGAGAACTTTTAAGAGACTTGGGGCTTATTCCTAAGAAGGATGCCCAAGATTTATGACTAGGACTTATTCCTGAGAAGGAAGCCCAGGTTAGGGGACTCGGGGTTTACTCCTGAAAAGGAAGCCCAAGGTTATGACTGAGTCTTATTCCTGAAAAGGAGACCCAGGTTAGGGATTAAGGTTTGGGGCTTATTCTTGAGGAGGATGCCCAAGATTAAAGGACTTGATTGGGGCTTATTCTTAAGAAAGATGCCCAGATCAAAGGTTTTATAACTGGGGATTATTCCTGAAAAAGAGACCCAGGTTAGGATTCTCTCATCATAAAGGATGAGGTTGAATGAATGAATTCTCAATCTTTTGTGACATAAAGATGTTTTAAATCACTAGGTTTTGAGAGATATTTCACAGAATTCCTTTCAGATAATGATGTCAAATCAAGAAATCATGCCATAAATGGCTTTGAAGAGTATCTTGAAGACTGAATCTTGAATAGGAAGGGTGAAATGGATTAAGAGGGGTACAAATGGGCAAGATGGGCACCCAAAATGATAGGGGCGCGCAAGCCTTGAAAGGCGCGCAAGTCCTGCGGCGGCGCGCAAGTATTGGTCGCGCAAGTATACTTGCGCGACATGAGGGGTACTTGCGCGATTTTCAACCAGTATTGAAATACTTGGGAGACTCTTTATTAAACCCTTTACCATCCCCTTGAGGTTCTTCCAGAAGAGGGACGCGCAAGTTATATTGAAGGAATTAAGTCGGCGTGCAAGTGTTTGATAAGTTTCAACACTTAGGCCTTCCTTCTTCTCTTTAGATCTTCCATTCTAGGTAAGAAATTACCTTAGAAGTGTTCTGGAAGCTTTGAGAAGGGACTTGGGCGTCGGGAGCTTCAATCCGAGTTTCTGGAAAAAGATCCTCTCGAATGGGGGGCCCACAGGGTCTATTTATAGGCAAAAGAAGACCACGGGCGGTTACCAAGCGGTTACCACATATGTCGCGCAAGTCCCTTGCACGACTATGAGGAGTCGCGCAAGTGTTGAGGCGGCGCGCAAGTGTACTTGCGCGACCAAGAGGGAACTTGCGCGACCTATGGGCAATGTTCTCCTTTTTCATCCCTTTGTCGATTTTTGATGTTTCTTAAAAGGATTAATCACTTTGAGCTCAGATATTCCCTTTTCCGATCTTTAGATTCTGTGACGAAAGGAGCGTCAACAGTATATTTTTCTTAATGTTTATATTTTTTCAGTGTCTTCAGTAAAATTCTCAATCGGTCTTCATGTTTTTGCTTTTTTCTTTGATTATTCAATAATAACGTATATAATGGCTATAAAAAAATGATCAAGGTAGTCTCTAAACACTATAGACATTAGATCCTTGAAGATAGTAGGGGATTTAGTATGACAAAAATGCATCACTATAAAATTCCTAGTGTACATACCTTGTATGGACTTCCATATTTGTTATATTCTCATTCTTGAGTATTAATTTATGATATCCTGAACAATGATCTATCTTGGAAATGTATTGAGCTCGTTGAATTTGGTCTAATAAGTCACCAATGCGGTGAACATGATATACTCTCATGACTTTGATCTAGTATGGTTCCAAATAAGCAATGAATATCCTCATTGATCTATCTTACTAATCAATAAATCAAAAACGTGCTCTCCGAGGTGATAAACAGGGATGTATGAATCCTTTATCAAGATTTTCTTGGTGTTTATTCTTCTATTCCTATTACTCATTTTGGTCCACTCGATAAGATTTCTTTGAAGAAAGGAATAGAACCCAGTATGAGTTTTATTGAAAACTCGACTTCATGATTTGGTGGATAACCTAGAAATTCATTCGTAAATATATCATCAAACTCTTATAGAATGGGAGTATTATTAATGATTAGTTTCTCCCAATCCATTTGAGATTAAAACCTTTATTTATTGGAATAAAGACCCATAATATGGATGAAATTTATACTGGAAGGTTATATTCCCCTTGACTCACTATAAGATCATATATTGATCTGGAATATAAAATAAGACATCCCTTAATTGGAAATTGATATGATATTCATATTGAGAAAGTAAATCCATGGAAATAATTACTATAATTTCCACTATATGAAGGATTTCCTGATTTGAATGAATCAATTTCCCATAAACACCAAAAGAAGATTATTTATAAACTACTGATGTAACTGTTGAGCCATTAAGAGTTGTCATAACTAACTGAATATATAATTGATGAGGTAATTTTATGGTACCCTTATAAAATTCTCTAAAAATAAGATTGTTGGTGGATCCATAATAAAATAAAAAAATTTATACATTATAATGGATGATAAGTGTACCTTTCACTACTTCAATATTTTACTCCCCATCAGAAACTGTGATTTCATGTGACTTTGATTTTCATTTTTTCTTAAGAGTTTTCTGACGTCGATCATCATCAGTAACACTTGTATTGGTTCATTGACTGGATTAATTAACCATTTCCTCACACTGGTATCATTGATGTCTAGGAGGAGAATTTTATGTATTATTTTATCTATTCACATTATTTGAAATTTTTTCCCATCACTTCGACATTCAACTTTTAGATGACATTCTTTTCCACACAAAAAACATTTACTAGTCCCTTTATTTAAATTTCCTCTATGTTTCATTCCACACATTGATAATAAAGGAAATACTCATCTTCTTTTAAGTGTGATCTTTATATTTTCATTTGAATTCAATTTTTCTATTCTAATAAACCTCATTTGATGGATGAGTTAGACCAATATTTGTCTCAACCTTTAAATGACATCAAACTATTTCTTTGTATCTATTAAATTCTCTTATGGATAATTCCCTTTAGAGATATTGTTTTCATCCACTAAGAAATTGATCAATTTTACTCTCAGGTTGGACAATAATTCCATATGTGTACCTTGAAAATCTTGTAAAATTTTCTTCGTATGTACAAAAAGATTCATGATTTTTTTCATATGTTCGAGGAACCCTTTCCCCATCAAAGTTTTTAGAATATGAAGAATGTACTTATTGAAAAATAAGTTCAATAACTTGTTCCATTCCATGGATCCAATTTTATCTCTTTTCCTCATATTATTGATAAGATCCCACCCTTGAATAGATTTATGTTTCGAATGATAGACTACTCTGATGAAATTATCATATTTAGAACATTGTAGAAATGAAAATATCTTTTCATTGGTATTGATCCATTTTTTTCAGAAACTAATGGATTAAAAAACCTACTAATTTAAGGTTGATTTTTCTTTGTATAGGATGAAATAGAATTATTCTCCCTTGTTTGCTGTTTAGATTCATACATAAAGTATAGCTTGAGAATGTTCTGTGAGAATGGATACCTGAATTTTAAATCTATATCCCATAACATTTGGTTTCTTAGGGGGATAATCATTTCATTTCTCTTCGCATTCAGAATAAACGCGGTTCCTTCGAGTTCTAGCTATTGAATAAATCCATTAAGCATAGTGTGATAAACACTAATAAGAATAAAAAAACATCATAATAAAAAATAAATTTAAATTTATGTCACATTAGGTTTTATCCTAAGATATTAATGGTCATTTCTAAAATAGAAATATTGTAATCTATAATGAAGCATTTCCTTAGTAATCTTACAAAGGCTATCTCATCCTACTTTTCATTACCTAACTATATATTTCCTCTAATACCAACTATAAAAAACCATTCTTTACATACCTTGATATAACTTAATTCTTTATGAATATTAATTACTGCATTTTGTAAATCCATTATAGGATCATAGATGTATAGTGTCTCTTGAAAATGAGAAACAAAAACAACTGGTCCATGAAGAATCTACATTGTCTTCTTCTTATTTAATCACAACTAAACCCATTTTTGGAATATCTTACTTACTACCCTTCTTGATGACCTATGGAAAAATAAACCTATGAATAGGTAAGATCAAATTCTTAGAAATGGTAGGAGAGGTAAAATATTAATCATATCACAATCATAAAACATAAGGACATAACATTTGTAGGTCTTATCCTTTTAAGAAATATTGTGATATCATGTCATGTGATAAATGTTCATAAGAAATAATGGATATAATCCCAAATGTAAAAAAATCCTATTGTTTATTGTAATACACACAAGCAAGTAAAATCATTTCATATTAGTGAAGGGTCATTCCCAAGACCATTATAGTGGAGAAAGTCCCTTACTAAAACGAGTGTAAATGTCTTTCCAGCCTTGTATTATTAAACTTGATTTACTTAACATTCTTATCTTGTCTATCTCATGCCATATAAATCATTACCCAATGCATTGGAGGGAGATATAGGAACCACCCATCACAAAATGAAATCACTCTTACATGTTCTCTAAAAACATACATAATTCATCATAGCATAACCTAATAAATAAAATGGTTTTTATAAACATCATTCCATAAAAACACAATCCATATAAAATATCATTCTATAATTAATACAATAAAATAATTGTAATAATAGGGATATAAACATAACCCTATTTAATGAGAAACATATAATATTGAAAATAATATTGATAAAACACTCAAAATTACTTCTTGAAAAAAATATACTTTTTTTCATAAAAAATGTTCTATATTTAAAAAATAAAATGAAATTTTTAATGAAATTAATTTAGTTGATAATAAACTAAAAAAATGAAATGGAATCTATATAGAAATAAGTCTTTATGAAGATGAAAAAATCTATTCCTTCAGTGTACGTTAAGAAACATTGTCCTCATATTTTTACTAGATAAATCAAAAGTACCTCATATTGTAAAACTCTAAAATAATCCATTTATATCATTTTCAAAAAATTTACCATGGCTTAAAATTGACATAACGTTTTTGGGGATGAATAGAAGAATATAACATATTTAGGATGCATGGATTTCAGTGATAAATATACCCTAATAAATACATACATATAAATAATCTCAAATAATAATGTTATTGTGATAGTATTCCTTATCATAGGTATGATATCATTTGAATGTATCCGAAACTACTATATATTTATTTTAAAAATGTTATAAAATTATTAAATAATCCTAATAAATTATATGATGTCATATATTATTATATTATCATCGTTTTGTTAGTGACATATCATTGTCACTCGTCATTTGGATATTAATAGCTTTATGTTAATATGCATGTTTTGTTAGATAAGTACATGTTATAATTAATAGGGAATTGTTATATAACCTAAATAATGTTATTGCTATAATATATATCTTATTTATTCATTCCATTGATGTATAAAATCTATTCTTAATTAAGATCATGTAGAATGAATCACATCGCGTCGTGGAGATGATAGGTAGTACGTACACATGAGTGAAGATATCAACCACATTATAGAATTTGACGGAATATAAAAAATGTAAGAATAATTATTATGTAATATTAATTCTTAAAATCCATTATAATCATCATTATACCCATCCATGTAAAGTATGGTGGAATAAAAAATTACACCACTTCGTGGAGATGGTAACCCATAACCATTATATATATATTATTGAAAAACCCCTTTGAGGGGAAGTGGGAACGTAACACAAAAACAAATCTTCCAGTATAAAGTCACAAATACACATTATATTTTATAGAAATCAAAATTAAACAGTTTCAAAAGTATCCTGCATCAACATGCCAAAACCATCAAAATGCCACCTATATCAAAAGTCAAATGGTATCACAGCATATCCCGCAAATCTTGCTATCCACCCAAGGAGAACTGTACTCACCTTGAAAACACATCGTCACCATCATTATAATGCATCATCATTATAACACCCACGCCCATCACTGCAGACCGCATCACCATCATCCTTTCACTGATGTGCACCCCCAGCACCAGAGACCGTAAAAGACCCTCAAAACCACTGTCGAACATCACTGTAAAATCAACCCCCATCGAACCAGAAACAGCAAGACCCCCAATCATGAACGAAACTGAACCATACCACTTCCAACATGCCCAATCATGAAAAAAGCCAAACCAAAACCACAAATAGAAACACCATCGAGAAATATTCAAACTGATCGACTGCCGAGAAGAATAAAATAAACCTTACCAAAGACTTGAGTAAAAACTGAAAAACCAAAACCATCATCGAAAGTCGTACCCTGAGAACACTTCTAGTTGTCGAACCACACCTCTAAAAACCCTGTTGGTACCACTAATCTAGATCCGACCTAGATGCGAGCAGCAAAGCGTAGGGTCAGAGCAGTGGTTGAGCACCCGAGAGCTATAGAAGATGGCAACAACATTGATGCAGAAAACCCGGGCCTTTCGAAAACTGGATAAAGCCAACCCATGTAGTGCATTGAGATCCATATTCCGCCGAGCCAAAACACTCAAAACCTTCTTGTACTAACACTCCATATCCAACCTGGAAAGTCGTACTGGAACATGTGGCCAGAGCTATAGAGAAAGTGTCCAAAAACTCCATTCGTAGACAACCCGTTGGGAAAAGACCTCTGGAAGAAGACGACGTCGACATCACAAAATAAAAGACAAAGCATGGATAAGCCGTGCTGAAAGAGCAAGAATAGGTTGTAGGAGAAAGAAGAAGATGGAGGAGGAGAATGAAGAAGAGTAAATGAGGAAACAGAGAGCCCCCAACCCAAAATCGAAGGATTTCAGAAGGAACCCTAGGTGGAGATAAGAGCAAGAGGAGAGCCGAGAGAGAAGGGTGCCATCCAGGAGACAATAACCCACACATATGCATACATGGTGATATTGTTATATATAGGATTGACAAATGGAGCAACAATGATGTACCAAAATTATAATAACATTTAAAAATGTAGAAGGTAATAAATTAATTACATTAGTATTCATACAAAATTAGAAGAAGATGTACAAAAAGAAAATTATTTTGAAAGAGGTGATAAAACAATTACTTCCATTTCGAGTATCTCTTTTGGATTTTCACAAAAGGCCTCCTTATGATTGATTTATGATCAAAAGGTGGCCTCAAGGATCATGTGAGGCAATATGGTACTGTAAATGTGTATGGTTTTGATGAGAAAAGGGATTTTGTGGTGTGATTAAATGAGAATGATATGATCCCTTTTATAAGACAAGAGAGGAGAACCTTTGGAAACTCCATAACTATTAAAATGTTATAAATTAATTTTTAAATTAAAATAGCTCCAAAGAGGATAATTTTGATGATACTATGGGTATGGGTATAAATCATCTTAATTAATTTAAAGTAGACGTGTTTTTCTTTTATTAGTCCTTGTAAATTCGATTTATCCTTATTTAATATATTTTATTTTAATTGTATAAATAACATTGAAAATAAATAATTTTTATAAATATTTACATACATTGTGCTAATTGAAAATAAATTTATATTTTTATGTGATTTTAGTCCGTATAATTATAAAATTGTTATTTTCAAATATTTTAGGATTTATAAACAATTTATTACCTGTGATATTAAAAAATCAAGTGTCAATTGTGACACTATTCATTCCATTGATTTTAAATAAAATACACATTGAATATAAAATTGAACCAAAAAATTCATAATCATTTTTAAAATTTATGGAAAAGTTTAGTTAATTAAAATTATAATTCATTTAACATTTTTTAAATCAACTATTTGATTTTTCAATTAACAAAATAATATTTTTATCACTATTGTGTCATCTTTAATTGTAATTAATTAATTATGAAAAATTTTAAAACAATTTCTATGATTTAGGGAATTAATTTATCCACTTATATGATACATATAGTCAATGTTATCTCCTAATTTCCCATATATTATAATTAATATACATAAATTAAAAGAGAGTGTGACATCTTGCCACATTCATTGATTTTAATAAAATTAATGTCATATTCCCTTGAAAGTGTCCATTAACTGATTCCATTATGATCCATAGATGAGAATTGTATAATTGTTTCTTCCAATAAATGTTTAAAAGTTTTAATGGTAATTTTATAATATTATATTTACCATAAATAAAACTATTTACTCTTAACCATGGTAATAAAAATTTACTGAAGTAACTATTCATAATATCCAAATATGGAATACATATTTCAAAATTTCTATCAATGAATTATTAGTAATATATTTAAATTTAATCTGGTTGTTTTAAAGGGAGAACATGTTTTCTAAAGAAATTTGTTTAGGAAAATATTGAATTATTATTATATATGGATTTATTATAAAAGTAATGATAATATCATAAATTATATTTAATGATAAATATATATTATATTTATTCATTAATACCATAAAATTTTATAATTTAAGAATATTAATTATTTTGAATAAAAAAGTTGTTTTTACAAAAAACATAGTTTATTTTTACTATTAATCAAAACATGAATGTTTTCAAAAAAATATCAGAAATTATTCCAATGTAAATTTTTGTATCCCAATTCAAAATAACATATTTATATTTTCATATAAAAACTATTAATGTGTAAAAATCTAAATTTAAAATGGGTTATCCATTCAAAGGCTTAATGTTACACTTAAAAATAGGGTTTTATACATCCAATTGGTTTTATTCATACAATATGAATAAAATATCCATTGTATGAGTATAAGAAAAATTATATTAAGTTTATATCATATATATATAATTAATTAATTTCATTATAAATGGTAATTCACTAAAAATACTAATAACTAATTGATTTTTTTATAAATAATTGATTTCTAATGAATTCACAATACATATTTATAATTTAGTTATAATTATTACCTCTAAAAAATTCTAAAATATAATTATAATTTTCTACTATCAGAATCTCATAGTTCTTTTAAACTCACGATTTTTAGCAATGCAAGCTATTGAGGAATAAAAATTATTTAATGAAAATATTTCAGTTAAACATCCAGGTGTAACAAAAGAAAAAATTATTGGGATAACATAAGATATTTCTCTAAAATGGATAAACCATTATATGATGAAGTACTAATTTAATTTCTGAAATTCAATTATAATTCCCAATGATCATCATAGTCCATTCAAAAAATAACTATCTTTGAATTCATTAAAATAATTTCGACTATTAGTGAAACCCAATATCCAAATGATTTTATCACATATTATACCATGATATTATTAATAACTATCTCACAAAAATATCAATTAGTTTTTATATCTCTAATAAAAAATTAATTAACAATATCAAATATTACCCTATATAGGTTGATCACTTACATAAAAATCATGATTCATCATAATACCACAACATAAAAATACATTATTCCAAAACATAACTCAACATTTATTCCTTAAATAAAATATCATATTACTATATTTATATTGATGATATATAGTTTTAAAAATAATGAAGATCTTCTAGAAAACATTAATCACTTAATCAGAAAATCATTTCTTTAAACAAATGTTATATATTTCTAGAAAACATGAGTTCCCAAAATCACTATATCATGAATAAATAATATAATTTAACTAAAAATAACAACTGATACTAAACGAGGACTTCATATAGGATAGTTTATGGAGATGTACTGTTATCTCACTTCAGTTGTGGGTTCAATTTCCATAGTTTTGCGTGACAAAATAGGTTATCACTCATCCCATGGGGGTTTGTTTTTCTAAATTTATATAGTTCTATTAAATTTAAAAAAACATGATAATGTTTTAAAAAATAACAATATAATTTATTAACCAAAAAGTGTATCTCATAACTTTCAATTATCATCCAAAAATGTATTATCACATAATTTCTTCATAAAAATTAATGTCTCAAAAACAATGATTAGTTGCCTTAATTATTCATAATATAAAACCTCTAATAGCGGTTCTGAGAAAATTAACTTGTCATAATCCTTCAAATTATAAGCCCGTGATGATAGAAAAAACTCTTATGAGGACATCATAATCTCCATTGTTTTATAAACAATCATTTGATACCAAATGTGAGGACCCAATGTTATTCTTAACTTATTCATGTGTTTTTGAACTGGAATTCACATTCAAGGATGTTTTCAGTCTAGAGTTTTATAAAATTAGGAAAAAATCATACAAATTAGTCCCATACATTATATGTGAAATGGTATACTCAGTATCCATTTCTCATCCAAATGAAACACTTAATAAAAAAGGATTCCTTTTTAGTCACATATTCAATTTATTTATCATGAAATATTAATTTCCCTTACTAATCTAAGGACCTATGAAAAACATTAGAACATGGGATGACCACAAAAATATAAGTGAGGCACATACAGAATGTATAGCCTTAGTCTAGTCAAAACATTAAAAAGAATTAAACCATTTTTGAAAAACTCGTTAAAAGCTTAGAAAATCACATAGGGTCATAAAGATTTAATTTCTACAACACTCCAATATTAAAACTGAAAAAAAGGAAAAACTATATAGTCAAATTAAATATATGGATAAACCATTGAATTGGAGAGCTAAAATGGGATTACTTTTCTTATATTCTCTAATAGGACAACCCTCCTCCATGATCTATAATGGGACTCAACCCTTTGTATAAGCTATATCAGGATCACCCCAAGGATATAATGTGGATCAAACCCTCTTATGAGATTTAATCGGGTCACCCATAAAATTACCAAGTACAAATAAATAATCACAACACATGAATGTTTAAAATTTTCTAGATTTCACAAATAAAATTTCATTTTTAATTATAAGAAAACTTTTTATGTTTTCGAAATAGTAAATACATTAAGAAACAATTTCAATCATTTCTAAAATATATTTTTGAATCAATGTTTCCTATAAAACCTTGAAATATTTGAAATAAATTAACATTTTAAAACATTCATGTCCATATAAATAAATAAATAAATTGAGTTTGAAAACATGGAAATGAATTTTAATTATTATGAAGGATAAATATTTAAAATATTTAATATATTGTTTTAGTAAAATAGTCCATTACCTAAACCCAGAATCATCACATATAATTAGTATCTTCTAGAATAATAACAATAAGTTAATTATATTATTTATGTAGATACTTTTTATTTCTTATTATTCAATTTATATAATTTATTATATTGTTTTAAAATTTTCAATATTATTTATGTTCTCGTCATATGTTTCGATGATATTTGGCATTATAGTCAATAATATTTTTAGTGTGATGACTATAGTCAAAGTTTTAATTCATCCATAATATCCATAATAATGATAGTGACATTATAATCACATGTATATATCAATTATATTTTAAAATCATTCCATTTAAATATGGATAGGAAAAATGAACCACATGATAATCATAGGGATGGTTAGATGTATCTACAAATGAGTAATGATTCCATTTTTCATTGATAATTAATGAAATAAGGTAATTTTTTTTAGAATTATAATTATATTATAAATGAAATATTAATCAGTTAAATATATTATATATATTATCCACATGAAGTGTTGATTAATAATGAATCATATCGCTTCGTGGAGGTGATAGTTCACACATACGCTGGAACGACGCTATCATTCTTATGTTATTGGAATGGTAAGAATCTCAATGGTTTTTTATTCATTATTAATGATAAATATATCATTAATATCATATATAAACATTATTTCTTTCATTATAACAATTAATGAGATTCTGTACTTCAAAAAAAATTATATCTGTTCACAGAGGTGATAGTTCACATGTACAAACAAATGATTAATTCATTCCACACTTGGTAGAAGGGGGATGGATTTATCTGATGATGCTACCATAATAAAATATCATTATATTGAGGATAAATGTGTTAATATTTCATCATAGCTGAGTAATATTTTATTTAATATTAAAAATAATTAAAATTTAACAACTTCATCAAAAATGACACCTCTTCCCTAGACGATCTTCTTTGATGAACACATTAACACCTCTAAAAAGATTGTTATGTCTAAAAGGAGGTATAAATAATATCGATAGGGATTATATGAAAATATTTAGGTATTTATTATATAAAAAAAATCATTTTTAGGTGTGAAGAAAATAAATAATGGGTGACCTTTTATAGGAGAGGCATGGGGAACTCACAGAATTCTTAAAAATATTATATTAATATATTATAATTTTGTTATCCAAAGGGATGAAAACCGATTTATTTATAATATATGATGATTTTGGGTAGAATAAGATTCATCCCATTAAAATTATACAAATTTTTACTATTTTTTAATCCTTATCTATTTGCTTCAACCCTAATTAATTATTATTGAGATATCATGTAATTTACATATTGAGGGTAAATTTATTTACCATTACATGAAAACAGTCCAATTAATGAGTCATTAATGATATTATCATAGCTATAAAAAATATTTGGATGAATATTATATTTTTATAAATTATATACCATTTAGTAAAATATTTTATATTCTGAAATATCGTTATTATCAATTTAAACAATATTCATTTATTGACTTTTTTAAAATATCATAACCACATGATATATATGAAAAAAATAATTTATTATATAACTAAAATTTCAAATTAATACATAAATTAATGTAATAGTCATTATATAAATTATATTTATTACAATATTTTTAGTAATATTTATTTTTTTGTTTCATTAATTAACTAATAACTGCCACATTAGGGTGCCACCATATAATTTAATTATTTATATAAAAAAATAAGAAATAAATTACAATGATTCTGGTAAAAAATTTACATTTCTAAATAACACTTATATTTGAATATATCACATGCATAACATTCTATTTAAAATTCAGTATTTGTCAGAAAAACGTGTTTGAGAAATTTGTCTTCACATTGAATATAATTATATAAAAGGTTTAACTACACCCACATTGCTCCAAGGGGACATAAGATCATACCATGTAATAATTTGGTCATTAATTTCCAATCCAATGAAATTAGAAAAATTGTTAGGGTAATTGTATAATATTATATAACAATATTGTTACCTTTAATTGCCTGATTTACCCTTAACTGTGGTAATAAAAATATTTCTATTACTTTTTAATAATAATGTATAAAATTATTTTACTCATTTACATAATTTGGAATATATGAATCAAAATATGATGTAAATTTATTTTTTGAAATTCAAACCACATAATTGAACTAAATTAATTTAAAATTAATCTCTTTGATACAATGAGAAAAGGTGGTTTGAAAAATAAATGTTCAACAATTTATATTGTTTTTATATATCAATTCAACATGAAATTGATTTAAATGACCAATAATGTATTATATGATCAAAATGTATTGTAATTATACTTTATATCCATAGAAATTTATATTCTAACTATACAAATATTTTATAAGAATGTATTATTTTGATTTTAAAAGCGTCATTTTTTTAAAATTCATTAAAATATAGATTTTCTTAATAAAATATCAAAAATTCAAAACCATTATAATATGATATAAGGATTATGAATAGGAAAATTAATTTTTTCAAATATAATTTATGAATCTAACAAAAACTTGATTTAAAATCGGTGTTCCATCAAATGGTAGAAAAACATCCTTTTTGAAAGTAAAATCCTTTTATCAATAAAATCTATTTAATTAGTATATCATGTCTAGAAAAAACACAACATGAATATTAAACATTATTGTAAATATATTATATTCAAATAATCCTATAATATTTATTTGAATATTTATTTTTATGAAATACACTTTTACATATTTAAAAAGTTTTTTTGTAAATAAACATCCATTTAATTTAAAAAGAATTTTACAATCATTTATGACTAATTGGTCACCAAATAATTAATTATATATACAAGTGTATACCATATTATCATAATAAAATTAATATTATTTATTTATTCCCTGACCAGGTTTTAACCGTAATAATTTAATTTAATTTTTTTGATCTATTAATCTCGATGTGGCATATCATATAAGATATAGAACATAGTATTTATTAATAAAAACCAAGGATGTTATAATCTCTTTATATCGGAATAAGTATACTTCATATTCTAATCCAAAACTAGTAATTTATAACTCAAAATAACCAATGATATGGTGTCCAATACTATACTCATATAACCAACTAATGGCTCACCTTATGTAGTCCACTATGGTGTGGATCAACATAAAAAATCATATAGTTCCCCAAATATAACCATATAAATCTATGAATAAAAGATTTTATCAGAGAATAATTCCACTAGAAAATTTTTATCATCAAATTATGAACACTAATCCAAAATATTGGTTGTTTTATATCCCTTATTGTTTGTATCATTCCTTCTTACTGACCAATATTTTAATGTTGAATGGTCGTACTCCAATTAAATTGAGTGCACATAACATTATATATGGCATAACGAATCCATAAGGTAAGAAATCGATCTCACTAACATTTCATGAAAAATGACACTCCATGATGACATGTGATCTCTCAAATGTACAAAATTCTTGACACATTCGTTTTTTTGATATTCTTAGGTTCTATTAAACCACATAAAGAAGTGCATGGTTACTTATTATCTCTTAAAGAGAAGAATTATAATTGGATGGATAAACCCTCAGGTTAACTGATGTGCTACTATGATCATCTAAAATGTTGGAAAATGGGAGAAAAATCATAAAATGTATGTTTTCATGTAAAGTCATTAAAAATACCTCTTTAAACTAAAACACATCATGTTCAACCCTAGTTTCACTTCCAAACATTAATATTAGTGGATCACATCATATCGTCTCTCATAGAATATGGAACCACCAATCTACATTAATCCAATAGAACTCCCTAAATATCTATATCCAAAACTATGATGAAATCATCTACTTCTAATGTAATATTGAATTTCCCTATATTTAGAATAATGTACCTAATTAGACATAATTCATTATTCTATTATAGTTGTGATCACTAATGGAACATATTCATCGACCCATAAAACCTTAATTATCTCAATTTACTATCTAAAATTTTTTTATGGTCACATATCAGGTTTCTAACAATAGTTATCCTATGTACCTTGTTTTTGTTCACAATGCATCAATAACACCATTTTTTCACTTAAGAATACTACAATATAATGTAGAGTTTACAAAAATATCCTACTCAATGAGTCTAATAAAGATTCATGAAAAAATAGGAGATGATATGCAATAGACAGTTGTGGTATATACATATATATATATATATATATATTATCTCACAAAAGAGGTAGTGTTTCCAACATTTTAGTTTAGGAATATCATCTTTCAATGCTATGTCATGAGAAGGGTCGTTTTTCTCATGTGGTCACATCTACTGAGACTCTTATGTAACTATATTATTACCACATATAAGAAATACTCAAAATCCAACACTATATGTGTTATATTATAATATATAAAGAAATCCAATTTAGGATGAACCAGGAACATCGATGAATTAAACAACTCATATAGAACTAAGAAGACTTATTTACACTTATATTCTAATAAAATATGAATCCAATTTATGACATTGTAGTTATGATTGTTTTATGGATAAAATGTTTTGAATTAATTTGTTTTATTACCAAACACACACATGAAAAACTACAAAATCTAGAATAAATATTTTTTCCAGGTCCAACACATGTTGAAAAACACTCTAGAACATCACCATTGTGATAAATTTGAATAGGATTTACTAGTACACTAAATTAAAAAATAACTAATTAGAAAAAACAAATGATAGATGAAACAAATTGAATATGAATTATAATGTCAAATAATTTATATATCCTAAATACCATAGACCATAAACATGAAATAAAATTATATATCATTAGTAATGTAATTGAGCATAGACATATACCTGATGCGCTGCACATGGAGGAAACAACAATTTCAACATCCCATAAAAATGTTAAATAATATTATGTGATCCCTACATCAAGGATGTTGACATAGAACTCCAATGTTGAAAAAGGAATCATTGTCAAAATAATTTTTGTAAATTAATTAGTTGAAAATGATATCCAATTATTTTTACCCAATTTTTCTTCTTTTAGACATTGTACCAAACCAATGAGTTAAAAATTATATTATTAAGGCATAGAACCATATATGAGAACTTTTAATGGGAACAAATAAGTGGTATATTTTTTAGTTTAGGAAATATGACAACCCATTCCCATGGGATATTAATATTAGGTGCCTCGATATTTACATGTAATTCATTGAATTCATTTAATAATCTTTATTACATTATTAAAATTAAAAAATTAAATTGACAATTTTATTTAACCTTAACCAAAATATCTAATGTAGAGAATTTTAAACCATATTTATATGTTTTTTAAAATTTAATATATTTAGTTAATGTAGTTCCTATTATTTTATTAATTTAAATCATGAATCTATATTATAGTGTTTCCCTATGAAAAATACAATTAAATGTATTAAAAAATAATAAATGGAAATGGATAATAATAACATATTCTTACACATAACACATCATTGTTCAATAGTGAAGTTACATAAATACCATTATTAAATCTTTATAAATTACGAGATACCTTCAAATAAGGTCAATACAATAATTACCCAGTTAATGTCTACCATTATAAATAATTTTCAACATCTATGTTTTTTTATGAAATTTCATGTTCACAATTATAAATATTTTTAATATTAGGGATTACACATATGAATCTATTTAAGGAAAATTTCCCAAAATAATATTTTGAAATTAGATAGATTCCATTATGATGTGTCTAAAAATTCCATTTACACTTACACAATGGCTGGATAACACTCATTCAGCTCATCTAATTATGTAGTTTCACTTATGAAACTATAATTAATCCAAATAAGAGTATCAATATCCTATCTACCATTATTCTCTCATAATTCTGGATGAATAGGAGGAAATTAAATTTTAAATTATTAATTTTTCACAAAACATTATTTACATTATATAAAAGGATGATTTTTTAAATATAAGAAAGTTATAATTGGTATATATATACACATAATATTGAGTTATTATATCATGAAATACTCTTTGATCATGATTTTTAAAAGTCCATTTATGTTCTCTATTTTATTAGATATTGATTCAAATGTTATAATAGTTTTAATGGTTTTCATGGTCTATATTTCAATATTTTATGATATAACTCATATTATGACCTATATTTAATTTCATTTTGTTTACATGCTTTAAAATTATTATGAATTCAATTATTCATTAATATGATTTACATATTTTACTTAATCATGTCATTTTCATTCATTAATTGACTTTTTTTCATTTACTACAAAATAAACAATGATTTTTCATGAAAAACATCCATATTTGAGACATAGTTTTATTGATACCCAAATTTATAAGTTGTACACAATTACTCTTCAAATAAAATATTTTGGATATTTTTATACTCATTTAATTTTTTTATTATGTTCTTTTTTTCAACTGGTTTTCTTATTTAAAAGGGTAAAAAAGGGGTTTTCTTTAATAATATTATTTAATGTTTTAATGATTTTTTATCAACCATATACCATCATTTTCTTATTATAATTTAAGGAATATTCTTTTCAATATATAATTTTTTTCATAATTTTAAGATCCATTATAATTGACTATCATTTATTTTTATTTAATGTTATCTTATTATTATTTTCTTAATGGGTAAAATTGGCCTCATTATAATTTTTGTAAGAGAATATATATTTTTTTCATTTAATACATGAATGTACTTTCCAAATATAATGATATTTCATTAAATTTAGGAATCTAATAAATTATTCCATTGTTATTTTTTAGAAAACATTTATCTAAATTGATTTTTAAATTTTTATAAAATATTATCAAAAGAAAATGGTATTTCCACCCATTTTACTGAAATGTCGAAAATGATTTTTTCAAATGAATTTTTTTTGGAAATATTCTTTATCATTTTTATATTTTAAAATGAATAATAATTCAATTATATGATCATTAATCATTTTTAAGATAGTGTATGTTTTCTTTTGGAAAATTAATGTGAACCCCATTATTCTCTATAGGCTAATCATTTTATTAAGTGGATAATGGATATTTCAATGTGTTTTATGATTTATTTCATGCTCAATGTGCATTATTCATTTTATGGTTATTTATATAGATTATATTTATCAATTAGAATGATATATATCTATAATATACATGGTATTGATTATGTTCTATATTTTATTATGTAGGAATTAACGAAGTAGGTTTTTCATACTATAAAAGAAAATTACATGTGTTATTTTATGTATTTTATTAAGAGAATTTCATAAAATTTCTTTATATTTATTCATTGCATTCTATTTTGTCGAATAAATCATTGATCATATATTATATTCACCTAGATATTAATTGTTTAATTATATGACTATAGTCTAATGTAAATCATTACACCAATTATCATGATTTGTAATAATTTTTTTTAATGATTATGAATTCTATTTTTTATCTTAGGAACATTGATTAGGCTAGCATACCCTTATGATCATCTAATCCCCCAGCTAAAATTAAATTTTTAGTTTTTACTCTTCTTGATCTCTGGGTGTCACCAATATAATATTTCCATTTCCCATGTCATAGAAAAAATTTAAAATAATTATTTATAAAATTTTATCATCAGTGAGAATGTTTCTAGTAAAAGAAAAAGGTTTAATGTTGTATAGGGAAATATATTTCAAATTGTGAAAAAAATATTAGTTTAACACATTGGTATTATTTTTTAATATGTTTTACTGATTCTCAAAAAAATCCTAACTGAAAAGAACATTGGTTGTATAATTGGTCCAATAATACTAGTTTAGGTTGTGAGTTTTTATGAATAAAATTAGGTCGTGTATATAGATATTAAATCCTAAAATGAAAAAATGTTTTTAAATTAAATCTGGATGTGAAGCTTCTTGGTTGTCTTCTTTTTTGGGTAAAAAATAAATATTATTTACTTAAATATATATTATAAAATAAAAATCAATAAGGGCATCGTTCAGAAAATTAATTTTATTTAGTACTTAATGAGAACTGAAAAAATAAATTAATGGATATTTTTATTCTCATATTATATAAAATTGTATAAATAGTTTCAATGTAATATATAATATTATTTTTAATTCATCGTATATAAATAAAATCATGGTAATATAATATTATCAAAGAGATAAGACTAGTCCTAATTACTGATAATGAATAATAAAAAAATTATTAAAAAGATTATATGATATAAAATTCCAGCTCTAATAACCTATCACCATACTGAAATGTAATTCCACCAACCCACGACATGTTTCACATCGAAATAGGATAGAATAAATGAATAATGTATTACTCTAGAAATTAGATAATTATATGATTATATTCTAAAATAAATTAAAAACAAAAAATATAAAATAATAAAACCACATAATAAATAGTCAATAAGACATGTCACAATTTTTTAGTGAGATGATTAATGAATTCCATAGTTAATTATAATAGACAAAAAATTTAATCAAAAAACGTCTAATATGTGGCACCTAAAAACCATTAATGATGCTGCCTATAATTTTTCAGTAAAAGGGAACCATATATCTAATTAATCCCTCTTGAGAATCCAATAAATTATTGCTATATATACATTGGGATGTGTTCATATAATGTGAGGTCATGCCTAATACATTACTAAAATCATTATATATTTCCACAATTATAATAGAAACAAATATTCTATTCTTGAAATAAATTTTAAAAAACAATTTTGATATTTCTTCACATGAAATTTTTAACACCACATTATTTTAAATGTAAATTAATATAAAATAACATGGTGTATTTTAAAAATTGTTTTACACGCAACCATGTGTCTGAAATTACTATTATATACATTACCATTACAGTTTCTTCAATTGAGTGTATGAAATAAATAGTATTAATAATTTTAATAAATATATTTATAATGTTATTTTATAAAAATAATTGTTGATAAAAAATCAATTTTAATCTATTCATCTAATGATAAAAAATCCTATTTTACAAAGAAAAGTATTTTACAACATATTATGTTTTTGTAAGAAACAAAATATATTTATTTATATTGAAACATTATTTTAATTAATTGTATTGATAATTAATTTTAATAAATTTATAATAAATAGTAACAATTTTATCAATTATCTTTTAATGATGTTAAAATCATTTAAGGAAAAAACTATTTTTTATTAAATTATTTTAGATGCTCAAAGTGATTTTATCTTAATGAATTAAATAAAAAATTTTAATTAATAATATATATTATCAATTTAATAAAATCATACCATTCATATATTATTTTAACTTGTGATGTAATGAATAAAAAAAATTAATAAATAAAATTTATTTTTCTAAAAATGTGTTTGGATTTTGTTTGAGGCCTCCTATGAAAATTAATTTCTTCCACTTATATGAATGGAATAATATAAAATAGAATATATATTTTAAATGTTTATATAAAAATAATATAATGTGTACACTATATTCATTGGTCATAATTAATAGTTAGAAATTGTAAATTGTGTCACAACTTTTGATGTAAAAATGGTTTTTTGTGGTGGTGGGGGTGTTATAAAAATAGATATGATATTAATTCCCAAATAAACATGTGTATTGATATATTTTTTGATATTATTTAGGCCATATGTTATCATGTATTTAAATATGTATCCATTCAGAACCATTATACTTGATAACATTAGTATTTATCTTTAAATATATTATATAATTCAATGTGTATCATCTACCTCACTTATAAACAGGAAGATAAAGTCATTATTTATTCATGATTTATGATATTTATTTCCTGAATAATACCAAGAACAAAAATTAATCATATCTTCCCTATAATTTAAATAGTTCTGCTACCCTTCTCTTTAGAAAAATCATTCAATACAGAATGAGTAATTCAAAGGAGGTCTCCCAATGAAGAGGTAATCGCCATACCCATCTCCAATTAGTTTATTTTTAATATGCTTCCTATAATCATGTTTTATACATAATAAATTTTTTATATTATTATCAATATTACATGTTCTTATTATGAGTACATTACAACCTGTTCCCACATCACTTCTATGAAATGTGAAAGGAATGTTTTTCTCATGCGTGGGTGTTGACAATCTCCTCCATTTTTAAATGAAATTTGTTATCCATAAGAACACCACATGGATATTAATAATATTGGATTAATTATAAAATATGAAATTTATGACTAATGTATGATTTATCGAAATGATAAAAGTAAATAATATATTATATTAGGATTATTTATCTATTTTAATATCTAATTTATGGTAAATTTTAATTTATTGTACATGAGTATAGAGTGATAATGAAGAAATATGTACTGAAGATTTTTTTTTGTAAAATATAATATTTATGAGGAATGTTAGTCATCAAATTTAGGATGATTAAATTATATTATATATACATTAAAAATATAATGAAATTTATTTTACAAAAATTAATCTAAAGATTACTAGTTTTACTTTTATTTTCATATATTTATGAATTCATGATCCTGAAATATTTTTTTAATAAAGATAATAATTATCTCTTTATTGGTTTATGAATCATTATATTACATATCAATATTTTTTGAAAAAAATAATCATTACATTTTTTAACATTCAGCGATAAATATTTAAAGTCATATTTCCCAATGTTTTCTTTCTATAAATATTTTAATAAGGAATTTTTTTTTCAAATTCCAAACAATGGTCATTCGGAATATTTTCAATACTATCAATGTAATATATTATTTAACGTATATCACATAACATTATTTTACTAAAATCATGATCATAAATTATTAGGAGGTTATATTATATGTTCACATGTTTTATTTCAAATAATACATTTTAATTATTAGTATTGGAATTTTTGGATATATAATTATTGATCTCGAAATAAAATGGGTTTTTCGACAAAAAACATTCATGTGATCCCATAAATAAAATTTCATTTTAAACAACATCCTTATATGTTTATTACGGTTTATTGGTGATATGGTAAAATCTTGAAATCATAATTCATTATCAAGATAGTTTATAATAAATATGATGAAATATTTATGAAATCCATTTCCTTTTTTAGAGTTTATGTTAGGATAAAATGATAATTTATTTCATTATCCTATTGTATACATATGAATGGAAGATGATCTCGAATGGTACTATGGTGGTTAAACCATTCCAAAAATAGGATATAATTGTGGTTATTTGAAGACCAATGTGGGTACAGTAGTGTTCATCCAAAACATGACATGTGTTAAATATATATTTGTGTCTACTTGATATATGATTTTGAGGGTTATTTTTATTCCACACTATATTCTAGAAAATTATGGAAAGATTGTTAAAAACTATTTTACCCATTATGAAAGTGCTCCATAATTATATATTTAATCATGAATTATAAAATACCAATATTTATTCTATGAATTCATATCATGATCTATTAATTATTGTATACGGTAATATAATTTTAATCACTTTTTATAATACCCCCATATTTATGCTATTTTTAATTATAATTGATATATCCCTTGATTATCATTAATGAGATGATTATCATACTAATTATTATGTTTCTATTTCTAAATAATATGAATAAATTTTTTCTATTTGTTATGTTTCAAAAGTCTTATTAATGAGATTAACATAGTGGGAGATGATTAAGATCATTTATGTAAGAGTTATTTTTTTCCAATTATCCAAAAATACTAATCCAATTTATATGGTCTGGATTGTAATGATATGTTATAAATATCTATAACATAAAATATCATATTTTTGTATGTAATTTTTGGGTCTCCTATTTCAGTATCATAGAATGGTTTATTTTTTTAAAAAAACAATTATGGTAATTATTATGATATTACCCTTTGTAAAATCAAAATAAAACTATTATATCCTATGTAACGGTAATAAAATGAGTGTGGTGTTCCTAAATATTGTTTGAGGTTTAGAAAAAATAAACCATTAGGTAAAAACTATGAATGTGGATTTTTGGGTACTAACTCAATTTTCATTGGTGAATGATGAGTGAGAATAATATGGTATAAATTGATAGACCATCTTTACGGTTATTCCTTGGTCAATTATAATTTCTTATTATAAACCATTATAAATGATTTTAAAATATGATTTACAGGGAAGGAAGAGATTATGCGTTGGATTTCATTGAATTTAAATATTTTATAACTATTTAGACATCCTATGAATTATTTTTCAATATTATATGGTGTTTCACAATGATTTTTTCTACAAATACTATGGTTTTTTATTTTTATCAATGGCTGATATCTGAAGAAACCATGTTAATGAAAAGTGTGATAGACAATGAAATGATTCTAATTATATGTAATAAATCTATGTAAGATGGATTGTAAAATATTATGTCTCTAATATGATGCATTTTTAATCCATGAATTAGGATGAAGTTATAAATATGAAAAATATGGAATAATATTTTATATTTCTGTTTATATGTAGTCATAAACCTCATTTTACTGGGCTTACAAATCCACAAATTCATGACTACTGGATTAGTACCGTTGAAAGTATATTTTTATTTCTCTACTTAGTAAATAATATAACTATATTTTGGATAATTTTTAGATAAAATCAAGAGCTTACCGATGATAAAATCTTATCTATAACATGATGAAAATGGGGAAATTGACTCAATGGAGTTGGATGAGTATATATAGTTATATTTTCACAAGTACATTCCTCATAACCTTTTTTATAAAATATATAAAAAATTATTTAGGATAAACCAAAAGCACGATTTATCCAATAGTACATATTTATATTATTTTATAATGATAATGATGTATTTTTTTATATTATCAACCATGTTTATGTAATGGAAGTTCAATTATTCATTGTCATAAAATAATGTATCTGAAAAATGTTCCCCATAAGAGTCACCAGAATAAATGAAAGGGTGGTTTTATGTTCTCTCATAGTAGAAATGGATATAATAATAAAACATCATTATGTGGGATTCATAATAAAGTAATTATATAATAAAATAGAGTTATAATAAAAATATTTACAGAAAATATGACTCTTCATTTGTAGCCTATGTGTGGAATTAAACCTAGAGGAAATTGTTATAAGTGGACTAGTAAATGATTTATATGTGGATTAGCGGATCATGAAAATAAAAAACCACATAAACATAGATAAAAAAGGAAATTCTATGTTACCCCTATTTTCATTATTGGGTATGATAACGAGGTTGTGAAAGGTACTAAAATCAGTCACTCTAGAACAACTAATGTCTTATTTGATTCAATATCTACCCAATGTTTTATTTTATAAGATAATATTATGGTTATCCCATTTCCATGTTAATATTTATATATTAAATTAGAATCGAAAACTATTAAAGGTATAATGATAAATAATCATGTCTCAAAATCCTCTTATAATTATGTTTATTGATATTGGTATTATATATATATTTATCCCCCCTCTAGTTGAATTTTATGTTATTTTTAACTTTACATGATTATTTTAAATTACATTTCAATTAAATATGGTGGGAAGCCACATTTTATATTATAAATGAACCTATAATTATTTATCAATACAAAGATAAATTGGAAACTAAAATTAATAATATATCCAATTTATAGAAATATTTTTTTTAAAGTGGTGTCTTTATTTCTGATAGTTTGGGAGAATCTCAACATCCACAATATGTATATTGTTTTATTGTTTGTTGATGTCTTTATAATATATTTTCCCACTCATGCCCTATATTGTGATGTAGATATTTAAATTAAAATAATATTTTGTGTTCCTCATATTTTGAATGCCCTCAAGAGGAAAACCTCGATGGTGGTAAATAAATATAAGAATAAAATCTTGGTAAATCATGAGAGGGGATTAATTTGTCCATGTACATCACTAGAGTTTTCAAATGTTATTGTCTTGGTATGAAATATGGTTCAATGAGATAATATATTGATTATTAGGGATAATAAAAGATAAAAATAAAGTTTATATACCAAGTATCCTATATTTTTGAGAAGTTTTATGAATTATGATGAGATCAATAACTTCATAAGATTGTTCATTAATTAGGTTAAATTAATTTTTAGGTCAAAATTGATGAATTTAAAAATAAATCGTTTCTTACATGCTATAAAAACTAGGATTTCATAATTAAAAAATATAAACATGCTAATTTCCATGTTCTATTCATTATTTAATGAATTTATTTTTTTATATATTACATTGATCATATTATACTAGTCATTATGGATGATATTATTATATACTCAAATAGAATATAAGAGAATGAATATCACATGAGAAAAATTATAATCTTAAGTAATGATATGTTGTATAAAATAATTTATCAAGTTCATATTTCTTTTAATGTAGTAATAACTTTTGGTAAATTTAATCTCAAGTGAGGTTATACTGGTTGATCCTTCATATAAATTATTTACGAATCCTTATCCAGAACCTAAAACTATAATGTATATAAAAATTATTCTGGGATTGTTTAGAAATTATTTACACATTATAGTGGTGTTTACACTATTAAATATTCCTCTGACAATGTTAACTCTAACGGGTGTCATGTTTCTTTATACATGCCAGTATGATGAAATTTTAAATTAATAAGGGTATTTTTATTCGTGAAAATATACGATCAATATTCTTTAGTGGATAAGGGATTTTTATATATAGTTATATGTTGAATAGGTGGTGAACTTGTGTAATTATATATGATGATATAGTGATATCTTATTCATAAACCCAATTTATGGTTAATGATTAAAATTACATGACCCACAAATGAGAGTTAAAAACATAAATCAATGAATTGTTGATATAGATGGAATATAATCATGGAGACTGATGTAACATCTATGATAATATAATATTTTAAGATATATTTTATACAGTATATAGTTATATATTAATTATAAATGATTGTTGACATAGATTAAATATTCATATTGATCAATACATTTCATCACTGGTAGTGAAAACATGAAGGCCAATATTTTGTGTTAAAAGGATCATGCAATAATATTTAAGATTAAAATTAGAAAATATCAACAATTTCCTTATTTTTATAGAATGGAAATTGAAATCATGAATATTATGGGATAAATTTCTTACCCTCTAACGAGTGTTAAGTAATCAATATCAATAAAAACGAAAGTGGAATACAAAGAAGATATAGATAAAAAAACTAGGTGATAATTTATATTATGTTAAACATTTATTGAGATTGAATAATAATGTTCCAAAAATGAGTATGTTTCTGATTTATAGCACACATGAAAAATAAACTGTTGGTAGAATTTCATACAGCATCATTCCCAATTAATCCTTGAATTTTTTTGATGTATAGAAACCATAAAAATTATTTCATTTTGAACATCATAAAAATATATATTGTGGGGTATGTGTCTCAGTTCATGGTATATTAGAATGTTATGTATATAATATAGAATTCAAATAGAGTGTCATAACCATTACCTATACCATAATGAAAGTGGGAAAATATCACTATTAGTTTCATATTTAGACTACCAAAACAACTAATATTCCTATTTTTATTTTGGATGTAGTTGATTTCCATATGAAGACATCACAAATCAATATTATCCCATAATATGTTTTTCCTTGATCATATATTTCTCATTATATATTAATATTGAATTAAGGTTCCATGAAATAACACAATCTATTGTATCTATTTGAGATAAGAGGTCTACATTGATATTAAAGAAAAGTATTTACGAAACATTCAATATGAAGTGGTGTTTATGTACTTTATATAATAATTAGATAGAGGGTTAGTATAAGGGGTCCATTTAAAACTTATAAGATATTTTGAGACCCATTTATATGGATTTTAAAGTAATTTTGGATCAACACCTTCTTTTAGTTGATTTTTTCTTATAACAATAGATTTCACTCGAGAATTTACAAAACTCTTTATGAAATCATATATGGAATGAATTGTACAAATACAACATGATGTGATGAATAAAGTAAAATAATTATATTATAAAATGATATTGGTGAGGAAATTTTAGTGGAATTTTGATCAATTTAGTATCCCCTCAATGCAACTCAAATTATACAATGGGGGTTTTTGGATAATGGCTAGTGAGATATGGAATAAGAAGATTTTGAAATGTTTCTCCTACAACATCACCCATACAATATAGTACTGATATAGTAAAATAGGGTTTTTATAATCCATGTATATATATATATCTCACCTTTTGATATTCTTCATCATATCGGGTTGGTTTCCTATCACATGGAACTCCTTCCGAATATCTATCATGTTATAAATGTGTTCCATTTATCGATAATCATAAGGTGAATACCTAATAAAACACTTTAACTTAATAATTTTTTTATAGAAATGGATCATGAAAATTCCTATGAGTAAAAAATGGTATAAATCATGGACCATAGAGGTAATATGATACAGAATAGAACTACTCACAAGGTTAATGTATTTAAGAAGAATTTGATTCTCAAGGAAGATATTTTCTAACCCAACGATGTGATGATGTAGATAAATAATCTTTTAATTTAATTTATTTATGGTCAATTTATATATATAATTCTTTTGTGGGTAGAATGTAAAACACTTTGATTTAATTTAAATTTCAAATGAAATAAATAAGTCTGTATCAAAAATATGATCCACATAGAACCCCATGTCAAAATTAAGCATGATATAATATACCTTAAATACAAGATTTTATATTGGTTGGTATATATAATATTTATCAGATAACTTACTATATAAAAATTGATTGTTTTGATAAAAATGTATAAAAATCTACTTAATTTTATGAAAATAATTTAATAATAAAAACACCTATTTATTAAGTAATTATATTTTAATAATGTAATATATTTTTTTAGAAAGAAATACTTTAGTAATTATTAAAAAATAAATTTTAGTAATTATATTAATCATGTATTCTAAAAAATTAATCATAATATAAACAATAATTTTATAATAATTTATAATGAAGAAAAAATCATTTAAATAAAAAATAGTAACATTAAAAAAAATTATATACACAATGAGTTTAATCATAATAAATTAAGTAAATTATTTTTTAATAATTTTATAGTGAATGTAATATACTATTTTTCCTATAAAATATTATAAAATTTATTTGAGAGTTTTTACTAGGTAATGGATTATTTTAAATGTAGTTTTATACAAAAAAACAATTTGTTCACAAAAAATTTCAATTATTTTAAAAATATTTATTTAATATGAATTTATTTAGTATAAATAAATTATGTTTTATAAAATGGGGTACAAAAATTTTATTAGAATTTTTATATTTTTTTATGAGGAAAATATAATTTTTTCATAATGAGTTGTATAAATATTAAAATCATTTCAATATGGTTAATGAGAAAATGAGTTTAGTTGGAGTAGGTAAACTAAGAGATAAATGTGTGATTTCCTCACAAACGTGCCAAATTAGTATTTTTGGTGTATATAAACCATATACAATACTAAATTCAATTTATTTTTTATATGATGAATTATACATTTGAATTACATTAATTATATTTAATTTTTTATGTAATTATATGTTTCTCTTCTACACCACTTATTAGAGGGAACCTGCTTCTTATCATTAATCAATAATTTAGTAGTCTTTTATCTCAAAAACATACCTAAATGAATTCTTTTTTATATTTCCTTCCCATTATCATATATCCCATGTCATTTACCAAATATCTATTATTCAAGGCTTAAGATGTAAACCAAATGATTTCTCATAGAGATGTGTGAGATTTTTTATAGGACTCCTTTTAATTTAGTTTTTCCTCATACAAAACTAATCCAACTTCATCAATAATAAAATTCTTAAAAAAATATTATGAATATTATTATATGTAAAATTTTTTATGAAACAACCATTTTGATAAGTTATTTAATAAATTGGGGAAGTATATAATTACTCATATATTTGTGTAGAAATCTACCTCTATGTATAGATACAATTCATCATACAAAACCACCAAAAAATAATGTTTAGAATGATGTATTTGAAAAATAAATATCCTTTTTAAGAAATAATATTTAATTTTTCATGAGATAAATATTATTTATCATTAGGTAAGTATATTTTGTAAAAATGAAATTAGCATTTAAACGTACGAACATAATACCATCTCAATGAATCTTGTAAATCATATTTCATTATATATATTTAATTGATATATCAAAATTTTATTTCAATTAATTTAAATGTTATATATATTATTATTAACATGATGAAATGATATATCCCAGGTTAATATACAATGACTAGAATTACTGACCAAAAAATCATGGAAAAATAGTTCAAACACAAAAGGATAATTTTAGACTAGAATTTCTAATAAATGGGTATTAGAATATTATAATTAAATTATATATGGTATTATAACATTTTATAATATTCATATATTTAATTATTATAAATTAAAATTTATTATAAACGAGGCCATTGTGAATATGAAAAATGTGAATCTTTTTGTTAGGGTTTTATGGGAAAATATCATTTTTACTGATATTAGACATGATTATTTTCATTATAGTTAAACTATATGCTTATTCCTACAAAATAAAATGAAATAAAATATTCTATATTTATTTTTATAAACTACATTAGTTCCATTCATTTTTATATATTTATGTTCTTAATATATTGAATAGTTCATTTATAGGAAAATAATCTTTATTTCCCTCTTTGAACTGGAATATTTATATTTCATATCCACATTTAATTTATAGAGGTTTTTATTGTTTTTAGAATTAATGAATTATTTCTATAGTAATATTTATTGAAAATTGACTTTATTTAATTTAAAAACAATCATATTCCATTATTTCAAAGGAATAATTTTTCCCTTTTTACTATTAATAAGACAGAAATCTATGTTTTAACATTTACCTTTTGAAAGCATTTTCTAGTTTTCATAACAAATAATTATTGTATATAATCCCAAAAATATTCACTTGTTTATTTTAATTGGTTTTTCAAAATAAATTGATTTTTTTTATTTTTAATATCTGATTTCAGAAAGAAAATATATTTTCTCAATAAAATGTTACTATGATCATGTAATAGAATATTCATCTATAAAAAAATTATATTACATTTAAAATGTGTTAAGAAGGATTTGATCTAATTTAAAAATCATTATTCATTATATTAATGTTTTGTTATTGTGATGATAAAGTATAAATGAAACCATTTTCTTGAACACATGTTATTTTATGATGAAAGAAGAAATATTTTTGGTCTACTCTAGTAAACATTTGAATGGATAATAATTATGTTATCGGTAGATATTTTATAAACATGAAATTAATTTTTTATTTATTAGTGTTTTATGATCTAAATGTGTACATGAGTGATTATATGATGAAAAATTGAATCTATATTCATTGATATATATATACCATTCCAAGTACAGGTTTTGATAGCCAAAGTTGAATTTGTAATTAACATGTCAGTGCATAGCCTAGACATTTATCTCTATGATTATGAATATGAAACACATTATTCAACCCATTTCTAAAATTATCTAATGAAAATGTGATACTCTCATGTCATAAATAGTTTCATTTTATTATTATTTTTTTATTATGAACATGCAAGAAAAATTACATTACTCATGATTGTGATCCATGAATTACTCGGTATAGTCTTCAAATAGAAATATAAAGTTATGATTCCCTTATGATAATTAAAGGATTAAATTATCACAGATATTTATCATTTTCTACTATAAACAATTTAATCTCACTTATTATTATGTTTAATTTAACAAATGATATATGAACGTATTTTACTTATGATAAGTCTACTAAGGGTGTTAATTTTAATTAACATAGTGGGAGATGATCTAGTTTATTTATGTACCAAATTATTTTTGTATATGTGTTTGGCATGGATAATAACAATAAGTAATAAATATTAATATAATAATATGTAATATATTTCAATGTAATGCTTGGGTTACCGCAATAGGAAAAAATCATATGATATACCTTAATATATAATGTTCTTGTAATTATGAAAACACATACATAGATAAACTAAGATAAAACCATAGAATTTATAGATATATGTGACATATTTTATATTATATAATAATTAGTACATCTTTACCTAATGTGATCAGAACATAATAAAAAACATAATGACAAAAACAAAAAATAGAATAAAAACACAGTGTTTACAACAAATATACTTGAAGACACAAAACCCAACCTTAAATAGTCATACAAAGTGAACAATATAACACATAACCTCGTATTCCACCAAATCCAAACAATTTTAAAACCTCATAGGGATAGTAAAGTTATGAAAATGTTCATGACATAAAGATAAATTAATACTCATGTTGAACACCCCCTTGATTTTTAAAGTATTATACGCATCTCCAATATGGAATACATAAATATGAGCCCCCTAGAAAAAAATAACACATCCATTATATCTACAGATCATTTGAAAAAAATAAAAAACTAATTATAAACATAAAAGTATCAACCATTCTATATGTGAATTATGAAATAAAATATATAATGAAAAACTATTAATTTATATATATATTTACATATTCAATATTATATAAAATTACAATTATAATATTATTTTGAATGAAATGATTATTTCAGACAAACAATGAAACAATTTTTTTTACTAAATATAGATTCATTAAACTTATTATTAATTTGTGTAAATATTTATGCAATTAAATAAAATCTTATTTATTGTTATGATTGTTAAATAATTTTTTTCAAGAAATCCCTTAAAGAAATTTTTTAAATAACATGGTCTGAATCAGATATAGTTATTTATATAATGTAATTGAAAAATATTTTATCCACATTTATTTAGAAAAGGAAACACTCATTAATGAGGTAGTTCTAGTTGTACATTTATATATTTTTGTAGAGGGATTATAATTGACTAATTGGAGTGCCTAGATATTTATGTTGTTTTGATTCTTATAAACCCATATAATTAAAATTACTTTTATTATATAGATTTACAATTTTTTGAATTCTTATAAAATATTTATTTTAAATAAAAATTGAAAATAGCATGTGAAATAAAAATATTTTTTAAGAAAACCTAAGTAATTACAATCACACTATTTACATATTTATCAATAGATAGTTATTCAATATTTAATAAAGTGTTCAGGATAATATATAATACAAACACCAATCTAAATTAGTCTTCAACAATCCATATTGAAAAAAATCTTTTTTCATAAACTATAGATTAAATGAATATATAAGAGATGATTATACGGAGGAAGTAAATGTGGAGTGACAGAAGATTAAAAATATTAATATATATAAAAACACTTTCAAATCTCACATGGCTGATCATTGGGAAGATAGATAGAGTGGAAAATTATAGAGGACATCATAGTATATATGTATACGAAAATAATACGGTAATATATTTTTATCCTTATTTTTTAAATATTTAATACGTAATTACAAAATAGAATTATCAATAACCTCAATACATATATACCTAATGATTTAATTTTATTCTATATGGGGAACTTTATTATGAATCAAATGTATAGAAACTATAATATTCAATTTTAAATTTTTTTTATATAACATTTTTTTCGTATCACATATAATAATAGTATATTGATGAAAAATACATGATTAAAATAATTCCATGTTTGACTATAAAACCATAAACTAGTATACTAAAATAAATTATATAATCTAAAGACTATAATATATATATATATATATGTAAAATATATTATAATTTTTTTAAAATTAAATGTTTTCCATGTAATTATGAAATAATTTTAGGTTTACCATCCAATAGAGGCATTGTTGGAATCAATATTAATATAGATTTTATATAAAACTGTTTTAAGATAATGAATTCATAAATATTAAAATAACTATCATAATGAGTGGTTTCAATGATCTTGTTTTCTAATCTTGAGAATCATTATTATTTTTTAAAACCAAAAATATCATTTCAATTTAAATATATAATAACAAAAAATTGGGGTATAAAAAAATAAATACATACATGATTATGATGCGCAATTATTGATGTTATGCGGCATGGCCATGATTTGAAAATTTTCTTAAGTATTACATTCAAATTGTATTTGAAATATTTTAATGTGATAATCAATGATTTAAATGACTAAAATGGATTCATTAAATAAACACCTGGGAAGAATTATATTTGATTGTTATATTTCATTACCGTAATTATTGGAGATTTATTATCGTATATAATTTATTAACACATACATGAATTATTTTTTTAAGAATGTATTATTGTGATCATTCCATGAATATATAATCATATATAACATATTATATGTAATTATAATAAAATTTAAATTATCCCTAATGGATGATTTAATAATTTTTTTAGAATTATGTTTTTTAATTTACTAACTCTTATTAGATAATAATGAAATTATTAATTATAAAATACCATATTATTATTTCTAATATTCAGAAATCATTTTTTAATATTAGAAGAATCTAGCCATCCCTTAATCGTATTGAAATTCATTCATGATGGTATGTATGTCTCAATCAATTTTCCCTGTGATGATACACATTAACTTGATCATCATTGGATTATAATAAATGTGTTCCCACACATATATTTTATTTTATAAATTATCTTCCTTTATTCTAATGACCCAACACATTCATTAATTCATACTTTTTTACAATGGTGGGTTTCATATGTTGATAAAAATTATAGTTTTACTTATGGACTTAAGTGTTTTTTGGACATGGGAACCAATTTCTAATACATAACAGTCAATTTTTTAGTTTGGTGTTAGAGTTTTATAAGTTTCTTAGAATAATATTACTTATAACTACTTTTATATGACTTATTCATTAAGAGTGGATTGTTTATACAGTATTTGTAAATAAAATAATATAAATATATATTATCCAAAATGAAATTAAAATTACAAACTTCTTTCATTATTTAATTATAGTATTACATAATTTAGGCCTCAATACTGTTTGATCACAATATTGTGAATATTGGATTTTATGCAAAACATATGTTTAGTAAAAATAAATAATATGAATACCGTTATTTAAATTTTGTTTTACTGAATATTGATTTAATTGATTATTTTTTTACTATTATCATAATTTAAACAATTTTGTAAATATAAAAAGTATTATTTGAGGGAAATTATGGGTTTTTAAAAAAACCACTATGATTTATAATAAATTTTATTTTTAATTGAAGTTTCTTCTATTTGTGTATACGTTGAAATGAATTATTGTTTTTGGGGCGGTAGTCGAGTGGATAACACACCATGTAATAATAGATGAATCCCTTGATCATATCATTATGGACGTATATATTTAGGCTATTGAATAAGTTATATAGAGATGTTTGTGGAATATAGAACTATTATTTTGATTTGGCCTTTATGAATGAGGACTAAACTTATAGTCCATAGGGCCTTATAACCAAAATTTGACATCATGGTATATTGCCTTAAAGAAACCTTAGGCTACCATGCCATGGGATTTAAAACTACAATACATAGAAGAAGATGTGTTAGGACACAAATTTATAGGCCATAGAAAGGGTATATGAGAATTTTCAATTCACGAGAGTAGAGGTAAATAGATTTAATGAATGATAGGGGCTAGGAGTCACCATTTGTTATAGGAACTATATACCTATGTATAATAAAATTATAGATGATAATCCATAAAAGTAGTAGACTAGGTGCTTTCAATGATGAATATTATGGCTAGGTGTTCTTTTCTTATAGTTGGGTCTTGGGGATTTCACCTCATGTATTTATCTGAATTTCTCAAATCATTCAGTTTTTTACTCAACCTTACCCCTATGGGCCTATAGATCATGTAAGGGTTCCCTATCAGCCTATATGAAAAAAGTTGGATCCAATAAAAATAAATAAAAAACATTATATTTATGAAAATTCAAGTTATAAATGAATTACATGGTACTATATAATTTTAATGATCGATAATAATATTTTCTTCTCGTTATTTCCATAATAAACATTAAATTATGGGATATAAAAAATTATACAAAGAATTTTTGTTCTATATAGGACCACATCCATAAAATAATTATTATACATAGTTATATATGCATCATAATACCAATCATATATAATATCATATATAACCAATATAAATAAATATGGGTTATTAAAAATAATAATCGGTATAACATAAAATGTACTAAAGAGTTAGATTTATAGATACAAAAAATAACACAAAACAAGTCACTCAAAATAGATTATTTAGGGTGATTGTTGAAACTATTCCCATATATCATAAGGATATAAATATGAAAATTGATGTAAAATTTTAAAAAAATGTTTTTAAAAAGATTATTTAACATTAAATTCACCAGAAAAGGTGGTTGATCACATTGAAAAGGAACTTTTAAGAATTTTAAATTAATTTTTTTTCCAATACCTATTTTGAAATAAATATGAATAATATTTAATACAAATTGAATTAATTTATTTTAAATAATTTTGATTTATATAAAAAATAATGTAATGTAAAAAAACTGTTTTAATAATTTAAATTACCATTATTGAAACTTACATCATAAAATGTTTAATATAACATACTTATGAAATGTGAAAATGTGATGTAAGAATATAAAATTATGAAGTACATAATAATGTTTCCAAATGATAAATATAAAATAATTAAATTAAAATTATATCAATTTGGGGAAAAATAATCATTAAATTGGTTTGAAAGCATTCTCAACCATATTATAATTTTATGATATTATAACATATCATATAATAATATTTAAGTTAAAAATATATTTTTTACCAAATTTATATAATATAAAATAGAATAAAAGTGTGGTTAGAATGATATATGGATATTAAAATAATATTGTTGAATAAGCAATAATAAAATTCAATGATGTAATATTTGTGATAAATAATACCATATAGATTTGGAAACTAGTGCATAAAAACCCATTATGTGAGATAAGAGGAAATATTCATGTAGAACCCTTGAATTTAGAAACAATTATGAAAAAAAGGAATCACCATATAACTATATATAGTTAAAAAATGAAACCATATGTTGATTAATTAACATATCTCAATGAAATTAATTTTAGATGAAAAGTTCATATTGGAGATCAAGATTAATGAATTATGAATCATTTCAAAAGGGTTTTATGTCATATATATATAAATATATTAGAAAAATTCTGAATAATTAATAATTCAATCTAATGATATTATTTTAAAATCATATAATACTTGATATTAAGAAGAAACATTATCACTTAATGAATGTATATTTAAATATGAAACGAGCATAATAAATTTTATAAAATAAATAAAAGATCCTAATTTATGTATGAAAAAACATATAATTAATACACCATAATTCATGATTTGTTACATAATGTTATAAATTATAACGTCTAATAATCTCATGAGACATGTAATATTTGGGTAATTTGGTACATCAAACATTGAATTGGATAATGGATACTACATAATTATTCAAAAAACCCCAAAACATGAACTTATATTCATTGGATGTTCTATAAATACACTTGATAACATGGGGACATATATATGGAAAGGGTAATATATATAACATAATGGGAACAAATAGATAATATAATATGCAAATGCAATATCCGGGATCCATGATTCATATCAATGTATCATAATAGGGGTGATAATAATATTCTTGGATTTTCATGCTTGTTAGAACATGATAACATATACACAACATTGGAATGTTTCAAAAACATAATACATGTCATCAAAAAAATATGTAAAGGATAACCACCATGAAAATCTTACATTATTGTAATAGGATACCATCTTACTAACTATAAAATGTATTACTTGATATTAAAACATTACTCAATGAATTTCATGGATATACATTTTCAGGACCACCCATCACATTTATATCAAATACTGGCATAAGTGTTCCATATAGATCATTCAATCATCGGATAATATTTCATCGCAACATATGTAAATATGTTGGAGTGTGGAATAAATAAATGGATTTACCAAAAAAATATGTATTAATACATTTAGGTGAATACCCACAAGTGTAAATTTTAATGAGGTCAAAAATAATAATTTTCAATGTTAATCATAGGATCTTCTGGGCAACATAATTGGGATACAGAAAGATTCAATGATGGATTAATGATAGTTTAGGGGTCTATCATTATGTGAAAGTCATATGGGAAGTAAGAGGTTTGTTTGAACACATATCCGAAAATAAACAACTGGAAAAAAGAAGGAAAAATATAAATAAGGTCCATAAATTAAGAGGGAGATTCATGTATCCCTTAAATTGACATTCTAACAGCTTGGGTAAATGTTTTAATAAGAGTGATAAATGATATATTACTCTTAGATAAAAATTATATAGTAATGGGATCCTAATTTAATTAATCATAACATATTCAACAGTGATATATAAGGATAAATACAAATAATGATCATTAATGTAATAGAAGAGATAGATAACCCTTACCTTGAGAGAAAATATCTAAAACCACTAGTGATTCTTTTGGGGAGGATTGGGGAATATTGTTTAGTATATATATAATTAAATGTACAATAATGTATTGAATTAAAGATTTTAGTGAAAATCAATGGGAAACTGTTGGGTTTTATATAGAAAATGAGAGGGGATGACTTTATTGTATAAATGAACTAGGTTTTGGAATGCATATTATAAATTAATCGAAACCACAAACTATAAATTGGTTTCTATAGATTTTTCTTCCAATAAGAGTGTTCATATTTTAATTATATTTATTATATTAAATAACATTTAAATAATTATCATGGTAATTTGGAAGTGAGTCACATTCATAATATATTTATTTTGATACAATAAATTATAATATAGGATTCATTATGTGTTTACCCAATTAATCAAGTATCCTAAAAAATATTTTAAATATAAAAAATAACTTTTTCAAATTAGACTATTTATTAATTTTCTTACATCACACTTTATCTTTTATAAAGCCATAATACATAATATATAATTATACTAAATTATATTTTTAACTAAAAAATTGATTATTTTAAAAACTTATGAACAAATTACCATTGTGTTACTTTGGCGTGATTGTTTTAGAGATAAATATTTTTATCAAAATAATTATCAAAATATAGTGATGTATAATTTTAAATAAAAATCCGCCTTTATTTAAAAAATTATGATTTTTGTACAATAAATATTATTTGACCCTTTTAACAATTATATTTAACTTAATAAAATTATATTATAATTTATAATTGATAAATATTTTTTCATTATTATATTTTATGAAAATATGATTTTATATAAAAAATTATTTTTTTTCAGAAATTGGTGTTTCTTAATGGAGACAATATATTTCTCATGATTAATATTTTATTTTCATCATACCATAATAAATTATCAATAAAACAAATTTTTTCATAATTTTAAAATTTACATTCAAACGGGATAAATAAATAAAATTTAAAAATAATATTAAAAATCATACTATTAGAATATATATACATTCTCCTTATATACACCATTGAACCCCCTATAGTTATGGATTGTGATAACGATATTTTCATTGCAGGATTAACATACATGGCTTGAGGTGGAATTTCTATGAAATTGAATATCTCAAGTAAATAGTCTCATTAATGTTTTACATTTGAATATAATACTAGGATTGGTCAGGATTAAGTCTCATGATGCTACGTCTATATAAATTAGCATTAATTAAGATAAAAAGGTTATAGTCCTACTCGATGTGGAATTCATTTCTTCAATCAATACCAATTAGTCTTTGACTGAATGGTTAACATAAAAATCATAATAGTTACTGTAAAATTAATATATTATCAATGTTGATGATCCTAATGGAAATTTAAATAAAAAAGACTATAAATATCCGTAGAAACATATGTTGTGTATGTGTTTTCTATAACTATATTAATTGGTAACGAATTAATGTACTGAAAATTGGGTGTGTTTATAAATGGTAAGGTCACTACAGAAGTGTAATGAAAAGACATTCTTAACAAATAATGAATGAATTAATAATTATAATAGAATCAATTGGGATGTATTTACAACATATATAATAATAACTATTATGTAATGAAAAAAATTCCTTAATGATAGAGAATTTTGAAAATTACCTTATATTTATTTAATTTGTTACGTTATACCATTTACAACCAATAGAAATTTAGATGACAATATTAATACAATATTTTAGACCCTTATTAATTTAAATTACAATAAATATTATTTAATTATAATTATTCAGTATACAATCATATTCTAATAAATATTTATTTATATAATTATATATTTATAAAATCAATTATTTCTCATTTTTTTTGTTTGGATAACTTCAATACCCATTGATTGATACTATTTTTAATTATCCACATTTAAAAAAATTTATTTCATATTTTTCGTTAATTATGCATCCACAAGTTATTTTCATTGAACCCATGGGAATGGTTTCCCAAATGAGATCAAAGACGACTATTTTACCTATAAATTTAAGACTATTAATGGATTAAAAGTCAATATTTTTATATTTGATGAGATCCCTCTAAAAAATACTCATGAAATATATTAGTGATTATTACTATAAATATTATAGAAGTATATATTAAAAATAACCATGTAATTTGATGGGGGAAAATTTTATCTATACTTATTTAAGGAGGCATGAAGCATGTAACATGCATGATGATTTCATTATTGTATTGTATTAGTGGAAGGTGGAAATTTTTTTATAAAATTAAAATAAATTATTTAAAATATTTTTATAAAACTTTTGACATTTATTTTTAATGGTTAAATTGATTTAATAATGTAATATTATAAAACAATGGAATATAAATTAAAAATCCTTTATTATGTGTTTTTTCACACTCCTCATGTGAACTCATTATCCCATATCTAGGTGGTATTTGGAATTATTTCACACCATGACAATTGTTTTCCATATAAAAGTATTTATTTATATTTTTATGGGGTTCTCCTTGAGTTTTTCTATTTTCTATATAAAAAAAGAAAATTGTAAATTTTATGAATGGTGAATGACTATCATGTATAGTTAGTAATATCTATGTACTAGAACTGTTAATATCATTAGATTTTACCAAACATGTAAATCAATTTTGGAACATGATTCTATAATCAATGATAACAAATAGTATAAAACCATATTGCCATCTAATATGGGGTTTGTGGTTTCTGCATGGTTTAGAAAATAGTGTATCAAATCCTAGTTATATGTATATGTGATTAAAAGATTGTATTTACAATTTACCATCAACAAAATTTAATATAGTATCTTACATCTTACTCCCCATTTCCATGAGGATGATTAAGGGGGTCTCATCCATCATCATCATTTTTATTCTTATTAATTTTCAATATTCATATTGTATTTCATGTTTGATGAGCCCAAGGTAATGATAATTTCTTTTATCCACTATAATTATTCCATGTCATTATACACTTTCTTATATTTTTTCCCATTTTTATAAATCGTAGTGTGACGCTTGATTCATTTCATTGTGTAATGTGATATATGGTTGTGTAGATCATATGTATTATTCTTCAATTCCATTTTTATGGTTTTTTTGAACTTTCAAATTTTTGAGGTAAGTATTTCCAATCATTTTCTATCCATAGCACATCATAATAATTTTCCAGTTTACTAAATTATTTTCTTTTAAAATTTATAATATTTATGAAATTAAATATTTCTTTAATGAATTAGGTTATAATTGTTTTATTTAAATGTATGTATCCCAAGTTTTCAAATTATAATGTGTATTTTGGTATTATATGATTTCTATGTATTGCTAAAAATTCCCAACAACCATTTTTAAATTAAATAATTTATTTTTTATTATAAATTTATTGAAAGTATTTTATGATTATTTTTTCTGGTCTAAGGATTCTGTTTTAACTATGAATATTTTATTTTATTATGTAATTACATGTACAAATTTTTTATTATCATAAATGAAAAAATATATATTGGACTATTTCATAGGTATTACTTATGAATATATGCATGTATATATATGACGTTGAATATGTATATATATAGATATGTTTTATATTTATATGATTATCAATATTTGAAAATAAAATTTAATTGGACTCCTTCACATGAAGAATTTGTTATTAATTTTTTATGTTTCCAAATAGTTTTTTGTAATATATTTTGATAGAATAAATTTTTTAATAATATTTTAAGGACTTATGGGACAATTAGTGTAGTGAGATAGAGAATTACATTTGGTTTTGAATTATTTTCACTATTTTAATATTCCATGGAGCAATTAGTGAAATTAAATTGTTTTTATTAGATGTATGAATCTTTGTGGCAGCTCCCTCATCTTATGATGGTGAGATTTTATAATCCAATATATGTTCGGTATTTTTGATGGATGGAGTTAGTAGGTGTGTTCAGTATATGTAATTGAATTATATTAATTCCTGAGTGATATATATTTTAAATGTTTACCTTCAGTCCAATTATTATCATCACCAATGGAATCACAGTAGTCTTGGTGTGGGATTACCGAATTCAATTATTTATTCTATATTAGATGGGAAACATCATTAATTGTATTGAATGCCACAGATAATAACCAGTGTGGATGTTAGTGGATTACATCAAGATAGACATGTATAGATGAATGTATCAATTAAATACATGAATATTACACACGAGTTTATATTATAATATATGGCTATTTTTTTTAATTTACTTCCATTTCGTATTCCATAATTTCAAATATTTACATGCATTGTTTACCTTTTTATGTTCCAATACATCTATTTTTTATGTTTCACTCACATTTAACATATTACCTTATATATTTATAATATATATATATATATAAATATATTATGTAATTATTTATTTATTTCGATTCATATACCAGAGTTATGTTTCTTTTGCTAATTTATTATGAAATTATATTCATAATGAATCTAAATAGGGTATTTAAAATAAAAATTATTATATATATTTTTTATCAAAAAATAATAGGATTTAATAGAAAAATTGCATTTTTTGTATACAAATCGAAATTCTATTTTAAAAAAATCATTCATCAAATAACATGTATGGTCTTTAGTTAATGTAATTTAAAGATTATCTAGTGATTAAATATAGATTTATTTTTTATCATACCACAATTATAGATTTTAATATTGGTTGAAAAAAACAATTTTATATATTTAGCATATACTTTTAGATTTATTTACGATTGGGTTGGTTTTATGGATGGCCAGTTTTTTAGAGGTAACATAAACTTCATAATGGGTATTTCTTTGTATCATATTTTTATAGTTAATTTATTAATTGATAATTTTATTTAAACTCTTATAAAACTATAGTTGTAATTATTTTAAATAAAGTGAATTAATATTTATTGGTTTTTTATTTTTATATTAATGTTATTTGATTTTGTTTAATATATTTTATCATGTTCAATCAATGTATGGGTGAACAAAACAAGATTTTAAAGATCATTTATATTGTTAATTATATGTTATTTTTTTTGGAGAAATAAAATGTCTAATACATTATTTGATATCCTAGAAAGATTTTATATCTTAGGGTAATCAGGAGTGGTACCTTATATTTATTCTTTGTAAAATTTCTTTACTGATGATGTTCTTATGTGGCCCATGAATTCATAGTTCTATTTTTGATTTGATGTTTTCTGTAGAATTTGATTTGTAAATTAGAGTCTATAATGGAAGGAGAATAAATATCTTATCAATCAATTTCTGATTTTGATATTTTCATTTTATAGATGGTTTTCATAATATTATGTATGATTTTATATAGGTTTCAAGGTTACTTCAGTTCATGATAATTGTTTTTGAATTATTCAAAATAAAATTATGTTTTTTTTATGACAATGGGTGTTATACTAGGCTCATATGGTGGGACGACATAGCCTGTCATACAATGTGGAGTCTAGGTGATATAATTGACATGTCTTCTAATGTAGGATACATGATTAGAATAGGTCATGTTTGATAATGTGGTCAAGATATGTGGAACCACTAGCCCCTAAATTTTATTATTTAGTGTTTAAAATTTTAGTTATTATTTTATTTGGGGATTGGTAAGGATATGTTCGCTATCTAATAAAATAATATTTTTGGATTTGAATATGTGGAGTAATATGATTAGATAATGATTTTAAAAATGAAACATTTTCAGTTTAAATGTTTTTATGTTTAAGTAAAATTTATTCCAATTTATTAGTATCTAAATGTTTTGTAAAAGATATTTTAGGAATTCAAAAGAAATATTTTTATTTTGAAATATATTTTGGGTATCATAGGAAGTGATGGGATTTTAATTTTTCAGTTTAAAAATATGCTTTAAAATAAAGACTTTAGAATTAAAAATATAATTTTTTTATTTAATAATTTTTTAAAATTTTAGTTCTTTACGTGTTTAGAGTTGTTATATTTAGGTTCTGTCTCTATTTTTTCATTGAGAAGTTATTATTCCTTAGTATGAGAATTTAGATAAATATGATTATTTATTTTTATGGGATTGATCAAATCTTGTGTTCTCACAATTTCATTGTATATGCATCATCAAATCATATTGATTGTTCTAGGCCTATCATATAATTTTCAATGGGATTTAGAAGAATAGGTCTTATGAAATTCATGTGTGTTCTGTTTCCTTTGAATTCATCCAAACATGACACCATAGATCATTTTGATTTTCTGGTTTTATTCCAACCATGTTTATATGAATTATTATCTAATTTTAATAGCATGGAAATGAAATTTGTGGTATTAGTTTTGGTTTTAGGTATTGGTAAACCCCATGGGATTGATTATCTATAGTGTTGTATAGTTGTTAATCCTCTTTTATGTTCATATTTATTGGAGTTTTCATGATTTATTATGAAAAATCTTATTTGTATTCTTGGGTATTAGGTAATTTTTTTCACAATTTATTTTCATTCGCCCAATTATAGAGACATGTACTTTTTAATGTTGAATATTCATGGTCTCTTTTTCATTAAACTATTTTTAAAATGGTGAGTTCATTGTAAGTCCCTGACTTGTTACAATCTTTTCAAAATTATTTCAAGTTTGTGATTCCCATTGGAAAAGATGGTTTATTATTATCCTTATGATCATAAATATTTGTTTTAAATGATTGTGGTTGTTTAATTGTTTAAATGGTTTTTATTTGAGATTCTTCTAATATTTGTTAACATTCTCGTTCAATGAAACATTTTTGTTGATATTTTTTTATAGATTCATCCTTCTATTTCTAAAATTGGGTATTAATGAACATTAAGTGACTAATAATTTATATTACCATTCATATAAATAAAATTTATTTATATATTAGTAATATTTATATATATTAGTATCAATACATATTTATTTATTTACGAAGATGAGATGGATTTTTTTTCCAAAAATATATGTATTTTTCATAGTTTTCTCTAATTCAAATTTATTCAGCGATCATGTCATGGATTGATTATCCCTTAAAAGTGGTCTTACTTTTTTCCAATTTAGTTATGATGCATTGAGTAATGATTGAATCGATATTTATAGATGAATATAGTTAGTGAATCATATGGGGGATTTCATTTGAGAAGTTTCATCTAATCATGATGAATTGACTTCTGTTTTTTAATAAGACAATAATTTGGTAGGTTTACTTGGAAAATAATTATTATTATTTAGGTGAATATTATAATGATCTTTTTTGAAATATTTTTCTCTTATTTATTATTTTAATATTTTTTATCTAAATTTATTGTAAAATTTGAAAACATTGAGTTTTAGTGAATTACACGGGGTTAGAAAAAATTATTTTTATTTACTATGTAGTAAGATTTTTAATGTATTAAAACATTAATATCAACATATTTCATGTCCACAAAATGGTTTTCTAAACCATATGGGAAAAGTATGAATTATCCTTGTTTACTCTAACAAGGGGATCTTGGTTGGTGAAATATTCATTACATTGTGCTTCCAAATATTATAACATATCATAGTGTTTTAAAATATTAAAATTCCCAATTATCTATCCTTATAATTTAACCCAAGCTAGGTAACTATCCTCCCAATTTAAACAAGGTGGACTATGGGTCCCTAGTAGACCTTCCTCATTGCTTCCCCTATGATGTTTGGAGAGATCGTCTTCATCTTTATCATCATTCAATCCAAGGTAAGACTCATTCCTATTACCATGTTCAGAATTAATTTTCTATATCATTTATTGTCATGTAAAAACAATAAAATAACCTTATAGTTAAAGATTGATGATTTTTATAGTCTTTTATAGTATTGTGTGCAGATAATGTCGTAGGTTATTCCCTTCCATTGATTCATAGTTTTATTACATTTTGACCTAGTTTGAGTATATGTTTACATCTATTTACTATAAATAGAACCTGATTTATTTTGAGTTATATTAATAAATTTATATCTACATTTTATTTTTTTATTATTTCTAAAACATGTTTATAAATAATTTTATGTTTAGTATTTTATTTTAAAAATGTTATATTAATAAATTTATATCTATCACATTAATAGCTTGTGACAGACACAAAATTTAGTAAAAAAGAATCATGATACTCTATTAAAATATTATTATTTAAACTTGATAACTATAACATATTCATTAATTTGGTGTGTATTAAAAATACTAACTAAATTATAAAATATATGATTTTCAAAAATATTAAACAAATTCAATGGCCTAATAATTTATAAAAAACATAAGAACCATTTGAGATGGAATGGAATGTTTACTTTCAAAATATATGGAATAATCATAATTTAAGTACTCTAATAAGATCGACATAAATTTTGTTCCACAATGAATAGTGAAAGAAGAAAATATTATTTACTATAGTTAATGTGCATAAAGGTTTACCAGGGTGTTAAGAAAAAATATATCTATTAAAAATGACCAAAAATAATCAATATATTATTTTATAGTCATATTTCAACATTTTATCATATTAATTTCTATGAAAATTCATTTTATATTATTTAATAATGGGTAAAAATAGATTTAAATCCCTTATTTTATAAAACTCAATGTGCTTCATCTACCCCGCCTTTAAAAGTCTATCCCATGTCTTGTTATTCTATATATACAGAACACATTGTATTGGCCATAGACTACCCATATGGAATCCAGAATTCCATCACCCAACTACAGAATACATGAATTTTTATTATAAATGAATCGTATAAAGGATTTGGTTGAATAAAAAAAGCCGTTTTTTTTGAAAAAGATGTAATTTCCTTAATCAAACGTTTTATTTTCGTTCTTATCCATATACTTAAAATTACATTAATCATTTTTTATATAAAAAATTAAGTATCATCCATATTTATTTTTTATGTCATGGATAGGCACTAGTAACATCTTCTCCTCTCTCAAATGGTAAATAAATTTTTTGATCATCTGTACAATAGACTACCACCTTCCAAACTACCTATTGTTTTCCATAATCACTTCTCAAAAGTATATAAAATGATGCATCTAATGTGTATATGTGTAATATATTCTATAATTGTACATAAATAATAATAATATCACATATTATTTCTTATATTTCATTGCATATAGATTGAGATAATGTGAATAATGAGTTTGAAGATTAATATTATTGCAAGGTGATATGATTCTATTTTCCCTAAAGCTTTATGTAGAAGATGAAAATGGGTAAAATTAATGAATATATGTGACATATATGACATGATATTTATTCATGAAATTTAATAAAATATATACTTTTTTACCCTTTCATCAGAAAATAAAAGGATAACATCCCTCACTAGTATGTATAACCTACCAACTATTAGAATAGATTTGATTTATTCTCCAAATTCAATATTAAATACGGATTCAAAAGACAAATTTGATAAAAAATTGAATTTATAAAATTGATATCATTATGGAGATGATAGAACTATAAAATTTGTTGAATCTCTATATCTTTCATGATGTATGATAAATGATAAAAAAAGTTAATTAACAACAGATATAATAGTGATACTGAATGATTATTAGGTAATGGGAAATATGATGTCCTTAAATTAAATAATATTATAATTTTACAAATAATTATATAATGGTATTAATTAATGAAATTTTAAAATTACTATAAATGTTTTTATTTCTTGCTCGTCTAATAGGATATGACAACCCAACCCAAGGGGGATTAAGCTATAACTACCCTAATCCTGTCTCAATTGGCGTGGGCTAGTAGAAAATTGATGAATGTCATAAATAATAATTTATTCGATTTCCAAATGAACCAATATTCACATAATATATCACCTCCATGGATAAGTGTAGTGGAATAAAAATAACAGATGCATTATATATAGAGAAATCCATACATATAAATACTCTAAGTAGTAAAATAGTATGAAAAAATAATTTGAAATGTAATAAAAGGGGAATAAATTTGTGACCAACAAGAATGATGATCCAATCAGAATTAACTCAAAATGTAAATTTTAGGGAGTGTCCGACTTTAGTAATCATATTGATGACCACCATACAAGGTCTAGTGCACCACCTTATCCTTATGATCCAATGTATCCCATTATGACCTATTTCCCATCAACATATGGAACCAAACAAATAGGAATTTTCAATATAGGTGTGAGTATATACAGACATAGTAGGATTTCCCAATTGCGGTAAAGGGAACATTATGATACATGATAAGAAAAGAGATCTCAACCCTTACTAAGAGACTAATAAATCCAATGACATGGATACATATATATATTCTAATAAAAGAAACCATGAAAAGTGTGAAAAGGGATCTCCATCTCAAAACATATAAAATTAAATAGAGTTAATAGTTCTATGGGGACCATCAATAATGTAAAAAATCTCATGTGTCCATACATATAAGATTCCATTTAATGTGACAATGTCTTACCATAGTTCCACATAGTATATGGGGATCAATATCTAATAAGGGGAAATGTGCCTTAGCATGTTAGGGGGTGACACACCGTATAATGAGAAACCAAACCATATCTAATTGGGGAACCGGTTTTTATATTGAGGAACCGTGACCTAACTCCAATTGGTGGTACCACACATTAGATACAAGGTGCACACCCTAACACCATGGGGGGAAACAATCATTATATAAAGGAACCACTCCCAAACAACAAAATGGGGTACCACCAACTTTATCAAGGACTCAGAACCTAACTCTATAGTGGGTACCAATCAATAGATAGATTTCCCATACCCAAACTTTATCGAAGGAACCACTATGTAGATAGAGGGATTTATCCCTAATCCCCAAGTGATACCACTCAATAGATAGATGACATGTTCCCTTACATTGTATATGGTACTAATCAGTAATAGATGACCTATTCCCTAACACCAATGGGGGTACCACATAGTAAGTATGGGACCCACTCCATGACTACATAGAGGGTACCATTATGAAGATAGAGGATTTAATCATTAACACAATAGGAGAATACCACTTAGTAGATAGAGTATATGCACCCTAATGCCATAGGTTGTTATAGTGTAATGATCTTGCATGATAATTTACATTATCGAGAACCTCCTAAAATGAATATCAAATTTAAAATCTCAGAATGTATCTCAAAAATCTACTATGATGTCCACCATTATGATCTACATTACAAAACACTCAGTATTGTCTACTCATTGGCCACCATCTGGGACCCAATGCTCGAGATATAGGATGTAGATATTCTTTTAAATGTTGGGGTAAACGGAATGTAAGGGGAGCCACATGGAATTTATCCCTTCCCTACTCCATGGTCGAGTCATATCTTTTTCACATATCACTACCCATGGGCCCTAAATTTTATATAAGGGGACTTCACAACATTATTCAGCAACCCGACATCTGATCAAGGCTAATCTTAATGTCCATGTAACCCTACTCATGAATTTGTACTTAATTACAAGTGATTTCATACCATATGTGATCCTTGCATTGTGCAATTCCATGTATCATGTCTACCTAGGGAGGGTCACATGGCATGTGAATCTTATCATTCCCAAACCCCAAACTGCACAGTCATAGGGGAACAACATGGTGTGTCTTCATCCCAATTCAAGCCATTAAGTTGATATTTTATCAGAATAAAACTTTTTTACCTCATATCCATGATCCAGACCCTCCACATATATATCCATATTTTAACAACAAAAATGGTGCAATATTCATTAATCCTTCATTTATGGCCCTCCAATGGCAGAAAATTAAATTTTCATTGGCCCGCTCGAACCTTTCATGAAGCCACACACATCATTGTTGCCTCTAGAATCTCACTAGATTTTTTATAAATGATGTAATCAATGACATCCCAAAATCGATCTAAATCCTTCTTAGAATCACTAATTTTTTCACCTCATTCTAATATAGCTTGAATCTGAGTGTCTTTTCATGATCAATCCAACCTAATAATGTCGAATCATAAAACCATGGTCAACAGCAATGAACACAAAAAATTATAGGGAGAATAAAAAATTGATATACATCAATAAATGGACATGAATTACTAGAAAAACACTTTAGTGGAATTATATAGCATGAGAAGTCATTGAAAAAAAAGGATTTGTAATGAATAATATTTTTTTTCAAATGGGTATCATGTGAAGGTTCTAATTAATTGCATATCAATAAGAAAAAAAATCCTAGATGAAAATATTTTATTCAATGGGTATAAAGAGAAAAGGGATTATTTAAACCTTTATATTGGTTATTCAACAGTAAAAACCTACTATCCTTCATATAAATGATGTTTTTTCATTCATTTACATTTGATTCACCTAGATTTGGAGGCTTATTATGGTTTGATCTTGAATCACTAATCGAGATCATGAAATTCTCCCCTCAATAGTCTGAATGTTATTCAAATTACACTATATATTCTTCATAAGGATTCTTAAATATATTTTTTTACATGGGGTTTAATGAATATCTTCTATAATTAATAAATTATTTAACTGAATACACCCTCCAATAGATGTTTTATCTAAAGGCACAAACAAATTAACATTCATTCCAAGGTTAAACCATGCATTCTAGATTCAACATTGATCTCGTATATTCGATGAAAACCATTGTTATATTGTTATCCCATTTTTCAAAAAATAATTATGTGCATGATATAAAATATAATATATATTTTGAAAAAATTAATTCAAATAACACCGAGGCTTGAAATTGCATGTCCACGCTATTTGTGGATTTGAAAATATTTCTAGATATTTTCCTATGTCTTATAACGTAAAAATATAGTATCCTAATTATTCCTTCCCTTAATATAATTATCCTAAAACAGACTAATAAAAAATATCGGGATACTAGGGCAACATATTGCTCTCCCACTCCTCTATGATCTCTAATCTACACCTATGTGACAAAAAATGAACCCTGAGGATGGTCTACTCATGTCGGGTCCCCTATTGCTAATCCTTGATCTCAATTAAGAAAAATATAAATGATTCTACGTCCTCAATTTATATCTCTCCATGATCAATAATGTTTGTGGTCTCATGCACATGTATCTTGAGTTACCAAACATTGAATACGTCCGAGAACCTCTACAATAATAGGTGAAGGAAAGGTGATATGAAACCTCAAAAACAATATGTATGATTTTGAATGGCCTTGTAATACATATAGATATAATCATCACTTATGTATAAATTCATGTATTCCTCATCAGGGGAGAGAGTATAATGAATACCATTTCTCCTAACTCAGATTCCCAAAGAATACACAGTTAATCTTTATATGATTTATGATTACTCTATTCTATCCTCATCTTCTTGTGAATGATCTATAAATTCTTCATCGTTATCCACACCATCTTTGGTTCATCAAAATTGTCCCATACATGAAATATTTAGAGGTATTTTTCATTTAATTTACATCCTTGATTTGTTTTGGTGGTTTTTCATGCATTTTTAAAGAAAATAGTGGGTTTCCAAAATTTGGGCCAACCTAAGAGCCCATTTCCAGTTTTGAAAGTATATTTTGTTTCATTAATAACTCCTCCGTTTTTCAACATTTTTCAACCATTAAACTTCCAAAATGACCTTCAGTTAAATATTAAAACCACAAAATAATTTTGGGCCCCTTAAAAATTCATTTGAATCATGGATTTGGGTGATAAAAGTACGTATTGGGCCAACCCTAAAGCCCATTTCCAGTTTTAAAATTGTTTGGTAATGCTTTCATAAAATATTTATTTGTTATCCTTTTTCGGTGATTCCACCTCTCACACATTCCCATCGAACCCAGACACACCCCCATCTTCGTTTTCGCCTCTTTGGAGCTCATATTGATCGAGATTTTGGGCCGAACCTCTGAAGCTCCAAAAAACGTCCAGATTTCTCAAGTAAGTTGTTTCTCTTCCTTATTCATCCCTTCTTCTTAGGGTTTCTTCCTTTTTTATTGAATCCACAAATGTCCAGAAGATGGGTTTTCGTACCTATGGTTTTAGTTATGAGTTTCTTGGTCCAATCCACTGGTTTTAGGTTCAATCTTACTCCTTTGTGGTGCGGCGGAGGTGCGGTTGAAGTGACACACAAGGATTTGGGGGTTTTGACTCTTTTGGTAGGTGATTTCATATGTAGGTATTCTATAATGAGTTGGTTTTCTGTATTTAGGATTCAATTAGGTTCATCATTCAGTATTTTTATTTCAAAAATTGATTTGGGTAGCATTTTAAAGGTGGTATATTTTTAAGTGCCAATCTTGTGTGAAAATGGGTGTTTTACATGTGTAACTCATATTGTGCCTCTTGGTGTTGTTTTATAATTCAAGGATTGGATTTATAAAAATGTTTTGATGCTTAAATTTATGTTTTGGTATAATATTAGTCTCCATTTGGTTTTAAATATGGGATTTTAAATGAATTTAATGTTCAACATTTGATTAATTTTCTTGAAATTGTTTTATGGAAATTATAAATGGTTTATTGAGTTATGCAAAAGGTGAAAAGAAGGTGTAGATACTGTTTTGAATGTGTGTGACCAGAAATGATATTTATATGTGAATATTGATTTTGGTAGCATGTGGTGACTATTTGAGCACAATACGGGAAACCCGGGTATCTAGGTGGGCTAACGTGTACTAGTACGCTAGTGAACGGAGGGGTTTTGACCATGGTTCACTTAGCAAGTATGACATGGATAACACTAACAAAACTATAATGGAGATGATTGGAGACCACTAGGTTATGGGTTTGCTCCCTACTAGTGGCTCGTGCACGAGAACGAATTTCGTTATGGTTACTTTCACCGAGGTACGAGGTACTTGGGGCTCACAACAAACTAGTACCTAGGGGGTTCCTACGCTTGGTGCTCGTGGACTTTTTGGAATTTAAACTTTCTTTATGGTATTTTGGGATGTGAAAACCAGAATCTTGAATGTTTTATTCAATTTCACTGATTCTTTATAGTGATCCCCATTTAAAGTTATTTTCTTTTCAAAGTTGCACTTTTAGAAATAAATGCCACTATTATCTATTTATAACTCTTGCAAGCCTTTTTATTTTACAATGCCTATCACTTGAAATAATTGGGTGATATCGTATTGTGCTTAGTCTCACACCCTACTTACACCTTTGGGTGTAAGTAGACTTGATCATGTTTGACACAGGCAAAGGAAAAGCCCTGGGCGATGGCGGTTCGGGTTGCTAGTTTCTCTCGATGGTGCGGTGTTGTGGAGACGGCTTGTGGGTGAAGACCCCTTGTCGTGTGGAGTCTCATGGGATGTTTGCTGCTACTTTTATGTACCTTTGGACCTCTTGTGTCTTGTTTAAACTCATATACTATGTTCTGAATTTTTATTAATTCTTGTTTGGCATAATTTTTCAGATTTGGTTTGTAGTTTGTTTTTGGTTATCTTATGAACCCAAACTCGGGTAAATCATTCCCAAATGAATTTTTATGATACTCGGGCACTTGTGCCAGCCCGTGGGGATGGGGAACGCCCTTCGGGTCTTGCCATGAGCCGGGTTTGGTGCTGGTTTGATGGCGACCAGATTCAGTTCGTGACAAACATGTTTCTTTTTTTATCTCTATCTAACATATTTGTGACATGTAGGGTCTCTTATATAGGGACTAAAATGGTGTCATGGTGATATTAGAGTTGTAAATAATATTATATAAAATATACAACAAGGGCATGTGATCATTTTATCTCTAGATAAAATCTAGCACGTAATCCCTCTACATATCCTCAATCACCTAGATAGTGTACTCGATGAACCCATCTATTTTGGAGGTGAAAGTTTGTACTCAACCTCATGTGGGTCCAAAATTCCACACAGAAGCCTCTCTAATACCATTACACGAAATAAACATCACGGTATGATCCAATCATATAGGAAACCACATGACGATGATCAATCAATCATATGTATAAATTCCTGAAACACTCCACTAATCTATACTCCCATATTGGAAGGAAGTGTACTAACCTTAGGAGTTGGAAAACTTTCATCTAGATGGAATCATGTCCTCTAGGTTTTCCTCATGGACCTATGACAATGTCTATGGATATTCCATCCCATTTATACTATGAGATATCAAGATAAATCAACATACCTTCCATAACCTCATCCAAACCAATCAGAATCTATGAAGTGTGGAATATAGTGTCTAACTCATAAACTCCCCATTTAATTCCAATACACCTAAAATAACACTAACAGTTTCTATACATATTCCCCACCCTATGATTTTCATCGAAAGGGTAATTGTGAAACTCAGTATTCACCTCTTACATCATTGTCTCTGGTACAACCGCTGATCCACGAAAAATGAAGAAGTCATTACCACCTCCCAAAAATAAATTTTGTGAAACACTTGAGGATATATGGTAATGTCATACCTCACAGTTGATTTTTCCAAACTGATTCCCACTCACACACTCTAGGTGTGAATTATTGAACACTATAGACTAAAGAAAATTTGAACCTTCACCACAACTAGGTATAGCTACATAGAAGCACTCTTTGTTGATTCTTGCATCATCAAATCATCATATGAATTCATACTAACGCAATATTACAAAACAGTTCCTATCATAGGTATATAAAATATTCCAATGTGGTATTCATTTAGGAACCCCAGCTAAAAATTTTATCACATGTTATGTTATCCCTATATAAATACATACATGATAGGCTATTGGTATGAGTAATTAAAATAAATTTCTCTCAGATGATATTTCCTTCAAATTATATGATTGTAAACTGCCACTTTCAATTATTGGTGATAATTTGTGTTATTTTCCTTGTGGGATATCAACTTCTGTGACCCTTATGTTATAAATTAATGTCTCTTCATAAAAATACATTAACATAAAATTTTATAGGTATAAAAATATACAATGTACCCCATTCCATATTCTTGTAGTCAGAGAACATGAGCACACATAATCCTCAGCCCTAGGTCCTCAATGGGTCTCTATAACTCATCATTCAATATAAAAAGCTTCACTTTCCACATTAGGAAATCCAAATAGGCTTCATCCTATATAATTCTTCAAAAAAACACATGTATTATCCATAAAATATAATAAAAATCCACACCTCTTCCATTCTATTGGATGGTTCCTATGAAAACACTACATTTATCCTTATCTAGTCCACATTTGAACAATGATTATAAATAATATACCATATAATGTGAAACTCATGGATCCAAAACTGGCGCATCCAAAGCATACCAAAATTATTGTTCTCCTGAATAATATGATGAAACATATTCAGATTCCCTAAATGATCCATGCCCAAACTAATGTATATGATTATACAATCAATGAAAAAAATAATAATTCCATGTACTGATTGATTGTTTTCTTCATCAATTCCATAAACATTTGGGTATTATTCATTACACCTAAATGAATCAATATGATATCATTGTTTCCATAAAAACATCATAATTCTATCTTGGGAATAGAATCCTCAAGATGTGATAATTGGTGTTATCCAGAACTATGATCGATCATCAAGAACTCGTTCATCACAACTGGTCAAATAGTCCATATATTCTCTGTAAAAGGAACTTATTCTTTATCATGGACTATTTTATGTGACAATAATTCACAAAATGTAGTAAGTACCCATATTTCATTTTCGCAAAAAACATTATAGATCCCCTAGTGATGAAACATGGATTGATAATACCCTTTCTCAAAGGACCTCAATCTTCAACTAAGACTACTAGATCTCAATTGTTTCCGTATAATATTCCAATCAATACATCAGAGTGTTCTTGGGGTGTATGTTGATGAAAAAACATATGTGTTATAAGAAATGTAGTCTTATAATTTATTTATAGAACATTTCCCTAAATTCTTAGAGATATGAAGAAATAGAGATGCATGAATATCTTTCTTCCCCAATGGATACACTTGTTAACAAATGGATGATCATATTTGGAATCAAGATCAATTAAACCACTATTTTTTCTATGAGTAATCTATTTATTGCAAAAACAATGCTAGTACCATCATTGTGAAGTAAAAATAATCATTTTTAGTGACATTAAATGAAAACCAAAACTATGGAAAACTGTTCTAAACACATTAGAAACAAAAGGGTCCCATCATGATGATCTGAATTTCATACATATAGCTCTCCCCATCAAGAAATATATCTCACTGTTAGAAAAAAAATATATATACAAGAAACATTCCCCTTATGATCCTTATGAACAAGGTGTTAGGCTAATGCATGAACTTGGAGTTCCAACTCTCAACGATGAGTAATGTTATGATGTAATAACTCAAAAATGTGTCAAATAATACTGAATAAAATGTAAAATAAAAATATATCCGGTATATATTTATATAATGTGATGTCAAATCATAGTCCTCCATAGAATATGTCTATATTCGACTCTAACCACCAACACTATGAGTCTGAAATGGCCCTACTAGTGATGGCATTGGACACATATTATAGTGTCACTTACCACTCTTATATCCTCCTTATAGAGTCAAAACCTTTCATCTAAAATATATATATCCCTGAATTCCATCCATCCATATCAAAGGAGATACATGATCATAATGTTTCATCTACTACGAAAGTATGTCTCGTATCTCCCTATGCTTTTTAAAACATCTGGGCAGGCATTCAAGCACCATGAGACCATTCTTATCCCATGCATAGAACATCCCATCTCTGAGATTCCCTTGTATTGTATGTGGTCTCAGTTCCACATAACCAAGATTCTTAGATTAATCATGGGGGGTCTCCTAAATCAACATATATCCCATTAAGGTCATATTGATTATTCCAATGACTCAACCTTATTTCATCCCCTGCTTGACCTAGCTACATGATGTCTCTCAAATATAATCACTCTGTCACCATTTCCCACCCAAACACTCCATGATAAATTGGTATTCATAGGTTTATCACAATGAATCAACTATCAAATTAGAGACCCTCATATAACATTCATTCCCATATGTAGTCATTTCGAATTATGTCGATGGGGTACTATATAATGTTTGTGAAACTAAAAAATACTCTTGAATTTTCATCCCCCCATTATACCATTTGGTTTTCTCCTAAATTTAAATTATGAATAAGCATGAGGTGAAATACTCTTTAATAAATGATTTATATATATTGGGATAGGGGAGTGTAAACTCATGAAAAGTTTTTATAATTATACTCTACTGTATAACATCAAATCCATGGAAAACATTATATTTCATCATAACCACTTGATATTTCAGTGTTCCACTATGGGGGAAAACTCATATCATGATCTCTAGCCAATACAATTGATGTGGTGACACTAGATGTCCATATGGAGGAATAATATCATATTCCATGTTGAAGAATAGGTAGTCGGAGTACTGATGTATAGATATCATGGATTTCACATTAACACCGGGTCATATAGATTTAGTGACTTGGAAAAAATTGACATTGTTTTCCTATGTCCAAAGAAAATACTTGAAAGTGAAAAAACCAAACATAATATTATGGAATTTACCACATTCAATACAAATATTTCATAACCCAACTCAAAAAGTATTGAGACATAACTACCCAATCCCTTCTTTATGGGTTACGGTCATGAAAAAACCACCTAAAGGCATATCTAATAGAGGTGTCATTTCCATAATGTACATGTATTCACAGATTATATGATATCTATGTAGAATGGAAGATGAATAAAAAAACCATAAAACATTTGGAGATTAAAAATAGTTTGTAAAACCTAGAGGGAGTAAAATAGTAGGAATTCATAATCATAAATGAAAAAATAGAAAATAAATGACACAATAGAAATATGTTAAAACCTACCATAATTGTAAAAGTAATGTTCTGAATGATACCAACAACAAATATATATTCATGGAAACCATACATAGTCTAGTGCACCAGGGCATCCCTATGATCCTATATAATCATCACTAACCTATCCTTCATCTTTATAAGACATGACGTGTTGGGAAAAATCCCATGTAGGGGTTATTATATACATACTTATTTGGATTACCTAATAGGTGATGGGGGGGAAGTAATTGTAACATCATATTATTTTAATAAATGTATTCATTCAAATTCATTTAACCTATTTATAAACTATGGTACTCAGAATTAATATTTTTTATTTATTTACACGCAAAAAAATTATCACACATTTTAGGAATAAAAAATTTTCTTTCATAACATGTGTTACAAGGAAGACTGAGTTTTACAAAATAAAAATATACTTACAGTATTTAATATTATATATATCACATTACAATGGGAATTAATGGAATAAATATTATACATTATATTAATAAAACTTTGTTAAATTGATTTATAATTTGAAATATATGGTGAAAAATTATTTAGAATTTAAAATAAAAACCTATTGAATATAAAAGAAGTGTTTTTGTGAAAGAAACTCTTTTTATTCCCACAAAGTAATTTTATCTTAATAAATTATATTATTCAATATTAATTGAAAATATAAAATAATTTTATATTTCATATCATCAATATATTTTTTAAATTATACTATCATGTTTTATTAGAAATATAGAAAAGAAAATATAATTTTCAGAATTAAATACTATATTTTTATAAAATATATTATTTCTTCTTTTTAATTGATGAATTTTTCTAATTTTAAAAATTCAATCTTTTATAAATGTTATTTTAACAAAAAAAAAATTAATTTTAAACAAAAATGTAAAAATTTATTTGTGATGATTTTATAAATTTTTTATAAAAGTTATTTTTTTGTTGAATATGGGAAATCACTGAATTTTAATTGAAAACAGTTTTCCCCCTAATTTATTAAAATTGATAAATAATATTACTAACTACTTATAAATTATAATTAGATAAAAATAAATATATTAATATAATTTTGGTCAATAGAATAATTTTCATATCTATTTTAGATATAATAACAATGTAACCTTTCTGACTTTTCACCTTAAAAACTGTATTCCCCGAGCATGCGCATGATTTGTTTTAAATTTAAAATTTCTACAAAATTTAATTGAATTTGGAAAAATAAATAAAATTATATGGAATTAGAATTATATTTAGAGTCTAATAATGTAAAATTATAATTTTAATAATAAATTAGTAAAAGAAATTAAAATTAAATAACGTGATTAAAGATAAAATGGGTTTTGGGACATTACACGAGTTTTTATAAAAATTAATTTCGAAAATAATTTTTTTTATTAAATGAATTGAACTTCATATATAGAATCAATAGTTTAAAATTATCTATTAAATATATTTTTAATAATAGTCTTAATGGGATTTTACCAACATAAATCTTAAATACTTGTTAAATTTTTAAAAACGAAAAATATAAACATCAATAAACCTAATGGCTAATGATCAAAATGATAAAAAAATTATTTTATTTTTACATGGTGTAATTTTAGATCGACAAAAATTTCCCCATATCCCTGAGTTTTCAATTTTTTAACAATATTACACATGGGATTCCTTCTAATAGTATTTATCAATATGAATTTAAAAAATTTCACTTCTCCCTTATAAAAAAGAATTCAATCTTCCAACATCATTACACATATCATTACACATTCCTTATATAAACTAAAAAAAATTACTCCTGACATCCCTCCAATCATCTTATAATCGTACTATAGAAATATGAAAATTCATGGTTATCTTTTGGTGTAAACCAAAACAAGTGAACCAAATTAGAGGAAATATTGTTCAATGGGAACTTTTGTTTTATTTTTTTCTACAGACCATTTTTTTATTTCAGGATTATATAATAACATAATTATTATAAACATAATTATATGTTATTATGAGATGGTTATGAATTTCAAATTCACAAAATTCCATCTAATGGGATACATAACTATCATTCGTTTTTTTGGAAGACTACCACTGTGTTAATAGATAACAATTGTTCATTTATTACAACATTTCAATGTTAGAAATAAGGATAAAAATTATTTTTTATATATTATATATGAAATATATGGTTTGTTTAATATATTATAATTATTATATAATATATACCTTCATTATTTACATTTCATTGAATTATGATATTATCATTTGTGGATATGCGGACCACCACGTCATCAAAGCGATGTGATTCATTCACATTTCACATGGAATGTATTAAAGACTGGTTTAACAGAAATATTTTATATTAATGAAATTTACATTATATTCATGAATAATTAACATTATGGGAATATAATATATCATTTCCTTTATTAATTTTTTACAATGTGAAAAATTTACAATATCATTGGTGGATGTGTAGACTACCGCCCCCATGAATTAATGTGATTCATTTTACATCACATGAATTTTATATGTAATGTAAATGTGATTTAAAATATATAATTTATTATATAATTATAATTATTGATATATAAATGTTACTTAATACCTATAATGATCACTGAGAAAGGGGAACGTTACTCATGCATAGGTATAATATAAGGTCTCCATGAATGTAATATTTGTTCATTTTTTATATCCATATTTCATGATTAGTTTTAATAGTATAATTGATATAGAAATATCATAATAATTAATTGATGTTTATTATAATGTTTTTTATAATTTTCTCATACGCTATAGTAATACAACATTAGTTGTTTTTGACACATATTCTAAAAATGGTCAAAACATCTGACATAAAATTAATTGATAGACTGATGGTATATAACATGTTATCATCTGAAATAAAAGTTATTGTAAACATGAAAAATGTCCTCAATAAAGTCACTAATTAAAATATGTTTATTATTTCAGAATTTATATGACAAGAATGATGAATCATCACAAATAATTATTGTGTGTTAAGGGGATTCATAGTTTAATTTTTATTTCTGCAAGACTTATGACATATTCATCACATATAATTAATGTGTGTTGTAAATAGATACCATTAATGTATTTTATGGTTTATATACTTGAATTATGTGGGTTTAAATACTTATTTGATGATATCTATTTAACTTGGTTTACTATTTCAATGTTACCAAATCAATAAAGGGATTTTGTTATGATTTTCTTTCTTCGAGACATGTTTTATGTTGCACACCTTTATTATTTTATGAGATGTATATAATACCAAAATTACAAATAATATAATGAATATCATTGTTAAAATAAAATTATATGATTAATTTTACTTTATTACTTCATGGGGATTATAATTCCAATGATTCAATGTTCAATGAGACACTTGGTAATTTTTAGGGATTCTTTTCATGAAGAATGTTCTAATGATATTTTAATGGATTTACATTCATCAATGTGAAAACAACATGTGTTTAATTATCTTAAAATGAGGATATTTTTAATTTATATCATAAAAATAATTTTATGGATGGATTAAGACTGTTACAAATAGATTTTTTTTGGAAATCATTTCATTTCCATTAGATAATCATGTTTCTAGGATATTTTCTACGAACTAGTTTATTTTTCACAAGTTAATATTTGCACAATGTTATTTATATGGAATATATTTCATTTAATTTTTATAATTGTGATTAAATGATATTTTTATGGAACATATTTCATCTACATTTTATAACCAAGAATAAAAAATAGTTTCATGGAACCCATTTCATTTCCATAGTTTAATCATGTTTCATTGAGATTATTATAGAACCCATTTATTCGCCCGAGATAACCTTATATCAAAGAGATTGTAATGGAAATCAATTATTTTATACATATAAATTATGTTTGGAAAATATTGATATGAAATCAATTTTTTTTCCATTTTTTCACGGTTTATGATTTTTTTGGATGGTGGTGTTTTATTCATTGTTATTGAGAATTATATAATACGAGTGAGCTCAATATGACTTATATGAAAAGTTGAAACACATTATAGATAATGGGTGACCACGATATATTTTATATGATGGGTTTATCCCCATTATAGGTCTTAAAAAATAGGTGATCCCAATAAAAAATATACAATGGTTGATCCCCATTACTGATATCTAATTTATTGGGTATATATAAATTTGGAGGTTATCCATACTGTTATTCTAATTAGAGGGGTTTTAAAAAGGGATTCAAAAGGTTTAATGAAATTAATTATTAATGTAACCAAAATGGGTTTAATTGTTTTATAATGGTTTATAATGTATCTCTTGTTCAGTATTCATATCACTTGGGTAGTGATAATTAATTCAATTGACATTGGAATTATACATATTTTAGTATTTGATTTTCCAAGTATTAGTGGGTATGTTTTAATTTATTGTTCACTCAATCAAATTCGTTATGTCATTATATATTTAATAAATCTTATGACCATTGATGACATTTAGTTTTTAATAGTTGTGTTTACCCTTATTGATAATTTTATATCACGTATTTAATGTTTCAATTTCCCGATGGTTTAAAGAAAATTTTTGATCACCTTATGTTTAAAATGGATTTCATATTGATAATGTTGATGTATTAATGTGAACAATAATAGCTCATTTTTTGGGTAGAAATACTCATTATTGGGCATATTAATTTTTTATGTATAACATTATCATAATTATATAAATTTATTAACTATAATGGTTCTTTGTGTTGTAGGTGATTGTTGTTATACTTGATATTTTTTTTAGATTTAAATGTTCATTTGTTTAAAAATTATCTAAATCAAAGAACAAAATGTATAATTTATTGATTTCATCACAAGATCAATGAGTTTGGGTTATTATACAGTAAATACATAATCAATGGAATTTTTAGATAACTTTAGTGATTACAATCTTTTTATAGGTGGATATCTTAAGATGTACTGTTTCCATCATAGTTATATAAGTGTAAGGAGGATAAAAATTTCAAATTCATAGACATATTATTTCACTGTTTAATATTTTGAAAATATACTGAGTTTATTGTTATACATTTGAAAATTGATTTATTCGGTTTATGTATATGTGAGATATATTTTTAATGTCAAGTATTCTTTTTCTTTTTTCAAAAATTATATTTATGATTTTGATAACCACTAGGGTTATTATAATAAATGATATTCAGCTGGTTATGAAAAGAATTTTGTTATCATATTGATGAAAACATAATTGAAAAGTTCTTTTGCAACTAAGTGATTAATTTAAAATAAAATTAATATCGACATATTTGTGGGTTTTAAATATGCATGGTATGAGATTTCTTTTTATGTTAAAACAATATATAATTTTGATGGTATTTTGGCTATGTATGATATAGGGTTATGTATTGATTAATTTTCATCGTTGGGTAATGTTGTTGTATTTAGAATTATGTTTTACCATGTAATGGTTTATTTATTTCACAAATTAGCCTTCCATGGCTAAATATTTTTGTTTTTGTTCAATGTCTAAAGACCGGTGGAATATCTTAGCTATACATTTTATGGTTATGTATTCTATAAAATTTTTTATGTTACTTAGGAGTCGAAAAATCATCTAAAATTATCATCGTCTATAAAAATTGATTATTTTTTTGTGGAAACTGGACAAAGTATTAAATTTTCATATCATGTAAGTATAATTTTATCATACAACATGGAGATTGTAATCCTTAAAAAATAGGAATAGGATATTTAAAAAAAATTATCCTATTACAATATGTTTTAATTAAATTAATGAACTATTCAACACATATTTGGATTGTCTTTTTCTTCCTTAAAATCCTCTGGATCACTTCTCCTTACACAGTCAATTATTCTATGGGAATTTGTTCTCCATATTAAATTGATTTGTTAATTATTAACTGTTGATATCCCAATGTTGAATCGAAGATATATTTAACTTTAGGGGAACATTATATTTTCCAATTTTCATTTTTTGGGATTATTTATTTATTTCATTTATAATATTTTGGTTTAAAATAGATAATTCTAAAAATGTTAATCCTTTTATTACCAGGATGAATTTCGAGATCTAAATTAATTTTAATGTGGGTAGGGTGTAACATCCCAATATTTTATGAAGTATATTTATTAGAATTATTTTAAATTATTATATAGATTGTGTTAGATATAATATATAGTTTATCAGGTGGTATATGAAACCCCATGTTTATCATTAATTTCACATAACAATGAGTTTCTATGATAACATGTGTTACACGTAAGATCGAGTTTTACGTAACATAAATATACTATTAATATGTAATATGATATTTATCACATAGACATCATAAAATAGTTAATGAATAATATTATGTAATTAATGAAATTTTTTTAATCATATTTATAAAAACAATCCTTTTGAGAAAAAATGATTATAAAAGGATAAAAAACATAATGAATATAAATGTTGTCATTTAATGAAAAAACTATTTTTTTTCAAATGATATTTTTTAATTAAAAAAATCTAATACTAACTAGTATTTAATTGTTTTAATTATATTTAATTTTTATATATTTGATCAAGTGTTTTGAAATTCATCTAATAAGTTTTATTAGAATCAAATGACAACAAATCAAAAGTTATGCATTAGAAGATATATTTTTTAAAATACAATTTTACCGCATTGTAATGGACGACATATTTTCAAATTAAATTCCAAAACATTGAAAATATTATTTCAAAATAATTATTATTTTAATTCATAGAATTAAAATTTTATTTTGGTATTTTTTGTGATGTTTTATTTTTTAATGAATATTGAAAAGAAGTGAATTTTAATTCAAAAAATATATTTTTCTAATTTATATATAGAGTATATGTACATTTTTTATTATTTTAAAATAACAATTTAATTATTTTTAAAAATATAAAAATAATTTAGGTTACTATAATGATTTTAATATTGATATCTATTATCTATACTAAACATGGCTTCCTCCAAGCTGACGTGTAACCTCCACAGCCTTCCACGTCTATCAAATAGGCCTCTCCGGGAAAATTTCCTCCACCGCCCAACTTCCTGCGTGCTTCCTTCCCTCGACATTTCATTTCTTCTATTTAGGGTTTCAGTTCTCCGACTCTCCGGCTTCCCCGATCATAGTTCTACGATACTGCCTTCGGAACCCAGTCACCCAGTCACCTCCCTTTGGCTACCCATGCTTTGCACTCCTCAATCCTCATCTTCTTCTCTTCCAGCTCCCCATCCCCGGCAGTCGCCATCTCCTCCCATTACCGATTCTCCTCTCCAACCGTGATTCGTCCATTCCAGATTTACCAATGGAAATCATTTCCTCCCCTAAACTCCATTTTTTGCATCATCTTCGAACATGTCTTCTCCTCCATCTACCACTGCTTGTAGTTCCTTAATCTAAACATAGGTTTCATGCCTCCTCCGTCTGCCCCCTCTTTCTCTACAACAACCCTCAGTGCCTCCGACTTCTCTTCCTCCTCCTCAATCTGGTCGGCTTCTGGATCCTCCTCCTCTTCCGATTCTATAACAGCGACCACAGATTTCAGTGGATTTCAATCTTCTTCCAGTTGTTGTATACTTATGTGAATACGCTATGTGAAATTACTCAGGTATTCGATGCCAGTGCATCAATCCCACTTGAATTTTTTACTTCTACAACCATACACAATTGGCTCAGCACATAATCACTTCACCCATTGCAAATACCATCACATTATTGTTGAATTTTATTATTTTTTCAGTTTGAATTAGGAAATTCTCTTTATGCATCTTCTGTGTGGATTCCATCTTTTTTACAGGAATTATTTGTTTACACAAATCGGCCTTCAGCTCACATCCATCATAGCATATTGTGGTTTCTCATGTTTCTGTAGTGTTCCCATAAGTGTTTCATCTATGAAAACCCAACGATCATCGGGAAGGCATCCTAAATAAACACGTCTCATGTGATCTTAGTGAATTTAATAATTTTAAATGTGGTACGTATAAAGAATTCAAGAATCGATATTCTTCTTTTCGGGTTTTCCCATTATATACACATGCATTCTGAGCATAAAGAATGAAGGACGGTTTGAGTTTTGTCTTTTGTTGTTCAACATAAAAAACATAACATTATTTTAGCACTATTTTTTCTTTTGTTATTTTCGGGGTTTTGACTTTTTCTTTATCTGAAATTGTTTCCTTATTAGTCATAAATAGATATTTCTGGTTTTCTCTATTCATATCAACACCTCTTTCATTCCGCCTCTACTTTGAACATTAGGTATTCCGTTACTTATTATATGCTCACTTCCTTCGACTATGGATTGTAACACTTATTCCATCAGACATCTTTTCAATTCAGTTTTGTGATTATTTATTCTCAGCTCGCTTACTCTAATTATGTGTTGCTTCTCATATTCTCTCATGCATCAGCTTTTTGGTTCATGTATGGGATTAATTACCCATTCCAAAACCTAACTCTTGATTTTTAATTTCTCATATAATTTCAAATATTACATTCGGTTCAAATTTAGTTTTTGGATTTTTCATGTTATGTTTGAAAATAACAAACTTCTACTATGCTTAATTTTAGTTTTGTGATCATATCTTCTCACCTTGCTTCCTACATCTCCTATTCACACATCATGTACGAGATTAATTACCTATTCCAAAAACTAAATCCATTTCTTCTATATTATGATAAATGAACATATAAATGGGATGAGTTTGAGTGTCCTTAAAGGGATATTCATGTGACTTCTAAAAAAAAATAAAATTGTAAGCAACATTTAATATTTGACTATTTCAAACAATAATATATAATCAGTTGTTTGATATTTTGGGTGTTTTATATTATTTTTCTGAACCCTATTAGGTGGTATTCCAAGGTTTTTCTACATCGTGATATCTTTTCTCCATATAATTATATAAAAATTTGGGATGAACACTTAGGAGTTAATGATTTTGATACAAAAAATCGAGTTTCCCCTTATGATTATAATGTTGATGCAATAGTTAAAAAGATCAGTGCTATTACCAATGTCATTTTTAAATTTTTTTCTACACATATTGTATGTATGATTGAAGACACTTTTCATGTATTTCTCATTAAACATTACAATAGTTTTGTTTCATTATGATAATCAAACATATGAATGGGAGGATTTTGAGTGGTCCTCAAGGATTATTCATGTGAATGAACATAAACATGTTTTTTTATCTCATGTAAACTTATATTTGTTTTTCTATTTGTATGGATTTCTCTCTATTGATTCAATTAATTTCAGGAGGTGGTTTCACATCGAAGAACACATTATTTTCTTGGTTAAATTTCAATCTTGATGGTGTTGGTACACAATTATGAGGAAGTTTAGGTTTGTGATTATTTCTTCTTAGCTTTCTTCGTCTGATTAATCGTTGCATCTCCTATTCCCTCCAACATCAGCTTCGTAGTTCATGTATGAGATAAATTACCTATTCCAAAACCAAACTCTTGATTTTTCATTTCTCATATCATTTCACATATTACTTCGGTTTAAAATTTAGTTTTATGATTTTTCATGTTATGTTTGAAAATAAAAAACTTCTATTGTGATTAATTTGAGGTATGTGATCATATCCTCTCTACTCGCTCCCTACTTCTACTATTCACACATCATGTAGGGGATTAATTCCATATTCAAAAACCTAAACACTTTTCTTATGAATTTTGATAATCAAAAATCTAAATGGGGTGAGTATGAGTGTTATCAAAGGGATATTCATGTGAGTGAACAGAATCAAATAAAATGGTAAGAAAAATTTAATATTTGACTATTTCAAACAATAATATATAATCATTTGTTCCAAAATAATTCCATCTTACCCAACCCCAAGGAGACCTATAGACTTCACGAGTAGCTCACCGCCACTAAAATGGTGTGAAAATGTCTTATTACAGATGGGATATGTCTCACCATGATGAGATATTCAATGGTTTCCTTCTACGATCCCCACACTAATGGAACAAAATTCATGGATGAGCTTGGGGATGACATAAATTCATGGGATCTTCTGCATCCCATTAATGATTGGGTGAGGATATGATGATGGGAATTTCATCCCCTCCAGTTGGTATTTCAGGTCATGTGACTTCTGGTGCGGCCAAAGGTGAAGATTTGGAATAATCCTTGAGTAGTCCTTCCTAAGAGATCTCAGGAAGGTACATACATTCTTGCTTCTAGGTAGGTAAATATCAGCCTAAAATGTACTATAAATACAATCTTCTCTAATGACTTTTGGTTGACTCCAATCATCAGGTTCCATGAATAATTTTTTTCTGCTCTCTATGTGTGTACATTTTGAAGACCGACTTTCTTTGGAACTCTATCTAGGTTCGCACTAGTTAAGACAAATCAGGTATTCAATCTTAGTTCATGAATTATAATGGATTCATCTTTTATTCTTTGCAACCTACGTATCTAGGTTAGATCAAAATCAACTAGGATGTTGCTTCCAAGGAAAATGCAGTCTTTTATGTAGAATGAAATAAAAATATTTCATAGAAAAAGTGGCGAGATTACACTTATGTATATGTACACTTCAGTATTTCACATTGTTTAAAAATAAATGCACATTGTTTGGTGTCATAAAATGTTCAAATCTACAATACACTATTGTATACAAATGTTACAAATATAGAATGTTCCATACACTTCAACAATATACTATATTGTATACATTACACTACTGTATACAAATGCATACATTACATTACACTCCTTTTTTGTATAATCCGGTCTGTAAACAAGTTTAGAAAATACTTCCCCTTTCATACCATCATTACTATTTTTTGTATGTAATGAATGGGAATTGATTTAATGGCAGTGAAACATTAATTATATTGATGTACGATGACATAAAGATGTTCATTTAGTTCCAGGTGACTAAATGTTTTAGAGAAAAAACGAGTTATCTATTTAAATAGTATATTAATGTAGTAAATTTCAGTATATTCTTGACTTATTTTTACCTAGGAGGGATATTCCCAATTGATGAATCTATTTTAGATAGTTGTTACTAATTCCATGAAAAGGATGGTTCTCCCAATGTGCAATACTGATGTGGGGGTGGGCAGGGGGCGGGGCTGGGCAGGGGGTTGGTGGGGGAGGGGTCTGGTGGGGGTGGGGGAGGGGGGCTGGGCAGGGGCAGGGGGAGGGGGGCTGGGCCGGGGAAGGGGGAGGGGGGGAGCTGGGCAGGTGGAGTGGGGGAGCTGGGCAGGGGGTGGGGGTGGGGGGGAGCTGGGTAGGGGGAGGGGGGGAGCTGAGTAGGGGCTGGGGGAGGGGGGAGTTGGGCAGGGGCTGTGGGAGCTGGGGGAGATGGGCAGAGGGAGGTGGCGAGCATGGTAGGGCCAGGGGGAGGGGGGATCTAGGCAAGGGGAGGGGGTAGCTGGACCGAGGTAGGGGAGGGGGATCTAGGCAGGGGGAGGGGGCTGGGTAGGGGCAAGGGGAGGGAGGGAGCTAGGGAGGGGGAGGGGGTTGGGAAGGGGGACGGGGAGGGGGGTGGGCATGGGAAGGGGGGCAGGGCAGGGGGAGGGGGGCTGGGCAGAGGGGAGGGGGAAGTGGAGGGGAAATATTTTATTCCTTTTCATTTAGTCATATATGTTTCCTACTATTATTATTATTTCATAGAAGATTCTCTTTCTATTAAAATATTACCCCTCCAGTTGATATTTCGGGTCATGTGACTTCTGGTGCGGCCAAAGGTGAAGATTCAGAATGATCCTTGAGTAGTCATTCCTATGAGATCTCAGGAAGGTACATACGTTCTTTCTCCAGTTGATATTTCATGTCATGTGACTTCTGGTGCGGCCAAAGTCGAAGATTCAGAATGATCCTTGAGTAGTCATTCCTACGAGATCTAAGGAAGGTACAGACACTCATTCTTCTAGGTAGGTAAATATCATCATAATATGTACCTTAAATACAATCTTACCTAATGTCTTTTGGTTGACTCCAATCATCAGGTTCCATGAATAATGTTTTTGATGCTTTCTATGTGGGTACATTTTGAAGACCGACTTTCTTGGGAACTCTATCTAGGATCTCACAGGTTAAGACAGATCGGGTAATAAAGGTTAGTTCATGAATTATAATGGCTCCATATTTTATTCTTTGCAACCTCCCTATCTAGGTTAGATCAAAATCATCAAGGATGTTGCTTCCAAGGAAAATGCGGACTTTTATGTAGAATGAAACAAAAACATTTGATAGAAAAAGTGGCGAGATTACACTTCTGTATATGTACACTTCAGTATTGCACATTTTTTAGAAATACATACACATTTTTTGGTGTCATAAAATGTTTAAATATACAATACACTACTGTATACAAATGTTATAAATATAGAATGTTCCATACACTTCAACAATATACGGTATTGTATACATTACACTGCTGTATACAAATGTATACATTACATTACTCTCCTTTTTTGTATAATCCGGTCTATAAATAGGGTTGGAAAATACTTCTCCTTTAATACCATCATTACTATTTTTTATGTAATGAATAGGAATTGATTTAATGGCAGTGAAACATTAATTGATTTGTTTTACGGTGAAATAAAGATGTTCATGTAGTAGCAGGTGACTAATTTTTTTAGAGTATAACAAGTTATATATTTAAATTGTATATTAATGTAGTAAATTTATGTATTATTCTCGACTTAGTTTCACCAAGGATGGATATGCCCAATTCATGAATCTATTTTAGATAGTTGTTACTCATTCCATGAGAAGGATGTTTCTCCCAATCTGCAATACTAAATGGGGGGGGGGGGGGGGGGCTGGGGGTGGGGCTGGGCAGGGGGCTGGTGGGGGAGGGGTCTGGTGTGGGTGGGGGAGGGGGGTTGGTGCAGGGGCCGGGAGAGTGGGGAGCTAGGCAGGTGGAGGGGTGTGCTGGGCAAGGGCTGGGGGAGGGGGGGCTGGGCATGGGGAGGGGGAGCTGGGCAGGGGCATGGGGAGGGGGAGGGGGGAGCTGGGCATGGGCTGGGGGAGGTGGGGGAGCTGAGCAGAGGTAGGGTGCGAGCTTGGCAGGGCCAGTGGGAGGGGGGGAGCTGGGCAGGGGGAGGGGTGTAGCTGGACAGAGGCAGGGGGAGGGGGGAGCTCGGCAGGGGAGGGGGCTGGGCATGGGCAAGGGGAGGGAGGGAGCTGGGTAGGGGGAGGGGGCTGGGCAGGGGGACGGGTAGGGGATGGGCATGAGAAGGGTGGCTGGGTAGGGGGAGGGGGCTAGGGAGAGGGTAGGGGGAAGGGGAGTTGTTATATTTTATTCCTTTTCATTTAGTCATATATGTTTCTTACTGTTTTTATGATTTCTTAGAAGTTTATCTTTTTGTTTAAATATTACCTACCACTATCTTGTCTTTCTAACATATCATTCTGTTCGGCCTAGGTTGGCAGCTTGGTAATGGAGGTGCTTTTTAGTTTGGTCCCTGGCTGATTATTGAGGTATACAAAATATTTACTCCTGCTTTAGCATCTGTCTTCACTGTTTAAAGATTCATCAATAACCATCCTAGGAATTCATTGTAACTACTTTGGATATCTCTTCATGTGGTTCATTTTTTAAATTTAAATAGATTTCCATTGCTTTTCTAAGGGTACGTTTTAGTGGGGTGGGTAGGGGGTGGGGATGGGCCGGGGAAAGGGGGAAGGATGGAGCTGGGCAGGGGGAGGCCGGGGGAGATGGGTAAGGGCAGGGGGCTGGGCAGGGGGAGGGGGGCTGGGCAGAGGGGAAGGGGCGGGGCAGGGCTATGAGAGGTTGTCATATATATATTAAGTAGTAATTTTTTAGAACAATTTATTCCAAAATATTTGTAAAGTTCACACCTTCTGAACTTCACCTTCCCCATTCCAGCATCTTCTATTTTCATTATCTTTAGTCTTAACTCCATTTTCTTCCATCATGAGTAACCCACTCACATCATTATTGGTATTAATATTTTTATTACATTTCTTAATTTTATTTCCATTTTCTGGTGGCTATCTTCAAATCATGCTTTGGAGAAAATCCATGTTTTCCAAATAGGATGGCAACACCTCTACAGTTGAATTGCTCTTCAAAATGCTCGGTGGGAAATCCATGTTTTCATTTTTCTCATTTTTTATTATTTTCATTTTGTTGGACTAATTTTCATTAGATTATTTTATGTAGGATTTCTCATCTTACCATATTTATTTCAGTCATTTTCACAGTTTTCAGTTTTATTTTTACAATCACTTTCTTATATTGGATTTGACATTCACTCTTAAGTGAATATTTTTGTTTCTTCTCAACTTTTATAAATACAAATTCTTTTTAAAAGTAAAACCATTAATGAAGCCCATCACTTTTTAGTGGACATTATTGTTTCTTCTCAACAATTATAAATTTTAATTCTTATTAAAATAACAACCACTAATCGAAGAAAGTCGTGCTATTGCACGGGCGAGTACTAGTTATATATAAAAACAGAATAAACCATGATACATTTTCACTATAAAACCATGTCCTTATGTCATATCTTCGATATTGGTTTTAAAATTAATTTCATCATATTAATTTATGGAATTTTGAAAAAATATATATATTTTTGTAATAACATTAATATTTTTAATATCAATATGTTTTTAAACCAAAAATATGTAGTCAAACTAAATAAAATTATTCAATGTGATTAAGTCTAAAATGATTTTTTTCACATTAAATATATTTTTATTAATATTTAGTTTTTACATAGATTAAAATTTAATTTAGTGAATTCTGATAAATATTTATAATAATATGGTTTACATTACCTATTAAATAACTTTTTAATTATATTATTAGTGCAATAATTACCAAGGAAAATAAAAAGATTCATGTTACCTTAGTAAAAATGAAAAGGATAAAATTGAGTAAATATAATGACTATGAAATAAAATGATAAAAAATATATATTTTTTTGTGTGTAAATTTTGATTGACCATTACATCACCCACTATATGTTTTTTTAAGAAAATTATGTAATAGATACATCTCAATAGTGTTTAACATTTCATATTTATAAGAATTCCACTCCTCGTCCACTAAAACAAGGCATTCACTATCACCACCTATTCACACATACAAAGAATTTTGGATCATTAAAAACATTATTAATCAATTACCTATATATCAACTCTCATCTAAGACACCTAAATTTGGGAATGAAGCAATTCAATGAGTCATTTGATGCAAACTAAAATGAGTTACCTGATGGAGAGTTATCATTTTTCAACAAGAAATTTTGTTTTATATTATTCCATTCCACATAAAATATTTATATATTTAGATTATATAATAAACATAGTATGATAAATAAAATTATATATTTTTATTTAATGGTTTATAATTGAAATTTCACACCCTTCTTTCTAATGGGATACACTATCATCGTTTTTGTGTACGACCAAATAGCACTTCACGATCTAATGTCGTTTGTTCTTCCATTACATCCACTCAAGGTTAGAAATAATGATGTAATTAATATATTTATATTATATTTATTATATTTATTATGTATTTATTATTTCTCTATTTATTATATAACACATATCAACATGATTTACATTTTTTTTGGAATATGATAACTTACCTTGTTGATGTGTGAAGAACCACATCATCAAAGCGATGTGATTATTTCACATTATACATAGAATGTATTAGTAAAAAAATTAAAAAAATGTGATATAAATAATATATATTTGATATTAATTCCAAAATTAATTTTGTATACATGTAATATATAATATTATTTTTTACCTCTTCACACACATCAAAAGTGATAACAACATTCGTGGATGGGTGGACTACCACCTCCTTAAAGCGATGTGATTACATTTACAATAAAATAATTCTATATATAATTCTATATGATTAAATAATACGGTATTTATGGTATCAATATATTATATGAAATATAAACTTTATATATCTTTTTATAATAATGATCATTGAAAATTGGGAATGTTATTCATTCATATATACAACCGACCTTCTCTATGATTTTATCATTGGTTCCTATTGATAACGATGATTCATGATTTTTATTAAAAGTTTATCATTCATAAAAATTTGATAATTATTTCATTATTAATATAATTAGTATTTGTTTATAATTTTCACCTTGACAATAGTAATCCAGCTTTATTTATTTTTGTCACATATGCCAAAAATGGTTAAAAAATCGAACATAAAATTATTTGTAAAAATAGGGGTATATAAAATGTTTATAAATTTTAAAATATAATAATAAAATTGAAAACGGTTACAATTTAATTATATAATTAACATAAGTTTAATATTATGAAATACAAAGAAAAGACTTGATTAATTAGACTAAATGTAAGGGGTTTCATCTCAATTTATATTCTATTGACACTTATTTGATATTATGAACCTAATTACATTAAAATGGTGTATATATTATCTTATCATGATATATCATTAATTTAATTTATATCATGATATTAAATGTTTCGATGGATGTTATTCTTCAATGAATCTCATGAATCAAAAGTTAATCACTTAATATGGGTAATTATATTCTCACTATTATTTATGCGAGAATGCTTTCATATTCAACAAATCAAATTTGTTGTGTGATTTATATACATCCCATTAATGTATTTTATGATTCATATAATTAAATTTTTCAAATTTAGATATATGAATTTTATGATATATCATGAATTGGATTAATTATACAAAAACTACCAAATCAGTGTTGGATTTTAGTCACAATTTTCATCCTTGATATGGTTGTTAGGGTATACCCTTATTTTATCTAATGAGGTATATATAATAACTCTTTGAATTTATATATCATTAACCTCATTTCAATCGTGATATTATAAGTTTCAATTAACGTTTCTCTTTCATAAATTTTATAAATACAATGTTCTTATGTGGTATGGGAATCGTTGGAATGTTTAATGATTATTTTACTCATGAATGTTTTTAATAATATTTTAATAATATTTACATTAATCAATGTCAACCACCCTTGTGATTACGTATATTCCAATTCAGATATCTTTCATCTTAACCAACCTCGTTACTTTTATCGATGGATTTATATTTTAACCAACTGATTGTTATAGAACCTATATCTATTCTTTGGGTTATTAATTGTTCAAAGAGACTGTTAGTGAATTCATTTATTTCCCCCTAGTTGACCATGTTTTAAAGATATTTTTATGGACGCCATTTAATTTCAATAGATTAATAATGATTTATCGATATGGTTATGGAACAATTTTTCTCTTTAGGGGACATCCAAATTTTAGTGATATTGATATGGATCCTACTACTTTTTCATGAGTTAATCATGTTTTAATGAGATTGTTATGGAATCTTGTTTTCCCCCACAAGATGAAAATGTTTCGAGGAGATCATTATAGATCTCACCACCTATACAAAATTCAATAATGTTTAAAATATATTGATATGAAAACCACTTCTATTCAATGGGTCTTTCATATTATTATTGTTATTATTAATTTGATGAAAGTATATTATTTATGGTTATTTACCATTATATGAAATGAGTTAGCCTGACACGACATATAATATGGGTTGATCCCCCTTATATCTCATAGTTGAGACCAATATAACTTATAAAAATGTTTGAAGACATTTATTTATCATGAAAAAATGTGATCCTCATATAGACTGTATGAAGGGTGACCCCCAGATATGGGTGTCCAATGCATTGGGTAATGATAATGTTGGATATTGGTTGTATGGTTATTTTAATTAAAATATTTTTATTAATATAATGATAAATACTACCAAAAAGTGTTTTAAATATTTTATATGAGTGTATAATGTGTCTATTTATTAATATTTACATCACATTACTTGTAATAATTGATTTTATTGAATCAGTACATTTGTATTTTTTCATATTTGACAATCCATGCATTTATTGGAATGAGTTCTTTAATGGTTCAATCTTGTACTTTTATTATGTCATCGCACACTTATGAACACTTATCCTCATTAATGAAATAAAATTATTAATTCATTTTTAAATCTTAATGAGCATCTATTATCACCCTTCCTATGTTTAATTTTACCCGTATTTTAAATAATGGTGTTGAATGAGGGATGTCTATAATGTATTTCATATTGACAATGAAAATATATTAATGTGAAATCGAAAATAATTATTATGTGGTAAAAATTTTCATTTAAAGCTATATGAGTCATATATGTAGGGGGTATTACCAACTCTCTATGAAACTAAACATAAATGATCCTTGATATTAGAAATGATAAATGTATTAATTTAGATGTTGTATGTTTTAGAAGAAAATTTTTTGTCACAATTATCATAATCTATGTTTGAAATGAAAGAGTTATGGATTTCAAAACTTGATCTGAGATTGTGGGTCCTAAGCAATAATAGTTGGTATCAAATGGAAGTTTAGGTAACTTTTGATAATTTGATGTTTTCGTATGAAGTTATATTAAGTGTAGTGGATGAAATCATAGCTCTATAAGAGTAAATTTGATAATATTATTAATGTCTAAGAGGAAATATTTGTGAGTTTTATGTGATTAAAAAAACATTGATATTAGTAATGATACATTAGGAGACATTTTATTTGGCTCTAGTTTATGTACTACTTATTTTTAATCTGAAGTATATCTTTACATTTTATATAATTATTTTTTTATCTTTTTGATAATCTTTTGGAATTATATGATACCATATATTGGGGTAATTATAGTAATAGAAGTATTATCATATATATGACCACCTTAATAAACTGTTATTTGGAGATGAGGTGATTAATAACATTTCAAAAGAATATCACCATAATTTTTGTTTTTGAACTTTAGAAGGTATGATATATCCATTGATGTTAAATCACTCATTAATCTCTTTGGTATTGTGGTTATTTTATATATAGGTTTATATAATTATTATGTTTTATATTTTGTTAAAAATATTGAATTTCAATGATTATTTTAACATATGAATGTTTATTGATATCGGGAATTATATTTCCATGTTCTTTCCATTTTTGGATTTATTTAATAACTATTGACAGAGGGAATATATTTACTAACTCTATTATGGTTATGTGGTCTGTAAAAGTAGATTTGTGTTCCTAATGTTTTAAAAATTAATCTCAAACGAATATCATACGCCTAAAAATATGAGATTGTAGTTATCATTTTCAATAGAAGAAATGTTCTTTTCATGAATTTTATATTTAATTATGGCTTTATTCGAGACGAATGAAGAAGTCATTAAACATTATTAAAAGTACCTTCAAAGAAAATATTACCCTATTTCAGTGTTTTTTGATGTTATAAATAATTTTTTTACACACCTAGTTATCTTTTTTCTTTTTTCATTTACTTCGTTCAAGCCGTGTCCTCTATAACTCTATAGTATTCCATCAAAATATGTGTTACCAAAAATATTCATATATTAATTTCCCACTAATATTCTCCCAATGTGGAATCATGATTATCTGTAAATTCATATAACCATTATGATTCCCACTTTTACCTTTTAAGTAATTATTTATTTACTTCATATATATGATGTGGGATTCAAAAAATATCTAAAAGTTTTAATCATTTTATAACTAATATAAATTTTTGGGAGAAGTTCATTTTAAGGAGGTAGGATGTTCCATCCAGATATTTTAAAAAATATATTCATAACAATTAATTTAAATAATTTTTTATCATTTATTAAACAAAATTCATAATTTATATTAAGTTATACAAAACACTAATCCTACCTTTTATTGAACACAACATTGAGTTTTTTGACAAAGCATGGTCGAGTAGTATAGAACCACAAATATAATATAAGTATTTAATTAATATTTATCACATTTTAGTTGGAATGAAGGTATACAGTAATATTAACTATATTATAATAACAAGTCTTAAACTTGTTAATTGAATTCATTAGTGACAGATTAATTATAAGGGAATGTAAAAAAAATAGAATATAAAGTATCTATTTTTATAAAAAACTATTCTTATGCCCACAAAGGAGTCGTATATTTATAAATATAATTAATAACTATTATTAAACAATAATAATTAAAATTATATGTTATATGTTATATATTCAATAAAATATATTTAAATTCATACATTTTGTTAAAGAGTTATAAAATAAATTAAAAATACAATTATAAACATTAATATATTTATTTTTCTAAAATGTAGTTTTCTACATTTAAATTATATTTTTGTTTTGAAACTAAATATTTATACATTTGTAAATTTAAATTGAAAAAATAACCTTATTATTTTATAAGAAATGTAAAATTTTCTTATGAGTGATTTACTGGTATTTTTATAGAAGATTCATTTTTCAGGAATACTGAAAAATAATGAATTTTCATTGAAAACCAATGTATTTAAAATTTATTAATATAGTTATATTGTTTTTTAATTTTTTAATGTAAAATTATTTTAATTTTACATCTATTAATAAAATTTAGGCCAATATAATTTTTTTATCCGGATAGAAGATATAAAAACATATTAATCTTTTAATATTTTCACATTAAAAATATATTTACCATCATGACTATGAGATTAGTTTTTAATTAAACATTGTCACATCACATAATATAATTTAAAAAAATGGTTATAATTATTCGGAATGAAAATAATAATTTTATGTTAATTAGTTCATCTTAAATTGAAACCAAGAATATTTTTCCATAAAACTTTAATAAATTTTCACGATTAAGGATAAAACAGGTTTTCCATATTACATGTTTTTTATATAAATTAAATTACACACAAACATCAGATTTTTAATAAATTAATTGTACATGAAATTTGTAATCAGTAGGTATAAATTAAATAATAAATATCTTATTAAATATATTTTTAAATGATAAATTAATTTAGTAAATAAAAAGTAACAAATTACCTTAGTAAAAACTGAAAACTTAAAATTGAGTAATATTAAAGACTAAAGATAAAATGATAATATTTTTGTTGTGTTTTGAATGTTTATATCAAAAATAATTTACCAACATAGTATTATTTTCCATGTTTGGAACCACATTATGTTGGAGAGACATCCCAGTATTGTTTACCTTTTTGGTATTTACAAGAGTACCACTCCTTCTCCACGATTATATGGCAGTCTCTTTAGTCACTTATAAAAAACTATAAAGGCTATTAAATTATCAAGTAATGAAAAAAATAATCTCCCAATATCACTAATAACATCGTATCAACCTTAATTTATGCATAAGGATAACAATGGTTATTATTTTGTGTAAACCAAATGGATTTATCTGAAAAAAAGATGTAACATTCCTCAATGAGAAATTATTTATTATATCATTTTCCACACCTTACTTAATTTTTATAAAATTAATATATAATTATAATCTATTTTCAATAGAGTTATATGATTTTTTTTTAAAATTTAGTTCCCAAAACATCACACACTTCAGTTAAATATGATTCACCATTTTCATTCGCGTGTATGGTGGACTATCGCCTCATGAACCGATAGTGTTAGTTATTTTGATTACCTTCATTTAAGGTTGGTAATAATGATAAAAATCAGATTTTTATATTAAATATACTATATTGATTACATATTTATTCTTTTGGAATTATTATACAATTGATACCTTGAATATTTCTATTTTTTGTGAGTATGATAGTATTAATTGTGGATACGTGACTACCACTTCTTCAAAGTGATGTGATTGGTTAGTGATTTTCATATCATGTTTTAAGGATGGTTACAATAAAAATATGTTGTATAAATTACATATATATTATATTCATTCCATAAATTCATTTCTAGAAATATAATATATCATTTCTTTGTAACCATTTCACACATAAAAAAAGTTATGACACTATTCAGCGGTGTGTGGACTACCACCTCATCGAAACAATGTGATTTTGTTTAAATAGAAATAATTATATATATAATAATATAATATATAAATATAAGGTAATTAAAATATATTTAATAACATTGATATATATATGTTTATTACATTCATTCAATAGTGATCATATAAAAATGGGAATATTATTCATGTGTATGCATGAACTATCGACTCCATGACTATAATAAAGGTTCATTTTTATTAATCATATTTCATTTTTTATATTAATAGAATAAATTATTTATAAATATGATAAATAATTTATGAGTTTTTGTATATGTTAATATAGTTTCCCCATTCCTTATTGTCAAACAACCTTATTAATCATTGACATAACAGCCGAAAATGGTTAAAACATCCATCATTGAATAAATTGATTAAATAATGGTTTAAAAAAATATAATATGTTAAATAAAATTATTATTACACATGATTTTTTTTACGAATGTCAATAATTAGGATGAATTTATTTTTATATATTATACAGTACTATCATGATAAATGAGGCTCAATGTGATGATTTTTGTCTCAATTTAAATTCTATTGATATTTATCTATTATTACTAATATTATTACATTTATAAGATCTATATAATTCCATATTGCATGTTATATAATGAATATAATTTAATTAATGATATTAAAACTGTAAATTTATGATGTTATTTCATTAATGTAATGATTCAATGTTTACTCAAATAATAAGGGGATTTATAGGGTTACCTTTAGTTCTGCAAGACTTATACCATGCTCACCCATTATATTTATTTTATGGTGTTTATACTACCCGTATATTTTTTTATAAATGTACTTTTGGGTTATAAATATACATTTTATGATCTCCATTTCATTAAATTTATTGTTTAAGTGTTACTATAGTGGTAATCAATTTTTGTTTTAATTTCCATTATTTGAGACATTTGTTATGTTATAAACCTAACTTATTTTATAAGTTTCTTACACTGCCCCTCTGAAAAGTTCAATCATGAATCTTCTAATTATTATGATATTTTAATGTTTATTTAATGTTATTCCTTCATGGGGATTATAATTATAATGTATTAATGTTTTTTGGTACACATAGTAAATTTTAAAGATTATTTTCCATAATAATATTTTTAATGATATTATAAACGTATATATATTAATCAATGTAAAACACCCTGGTTGTTACATATCATTAACTAGAGATATATTTTAAATATACCATTGTCATTTTTTCTGGATGGATTAATATTTTTATGATCATATTGTTATGGAACCAAATTTTTTATATAAGTTAATCATGCATCAAATAAAATATTATGGATTCGTTTTATTTTCAATGACTAAATAATGTAAAAAAGATATTTTTATAGAACCCTTTTTTCCATGGTTTAATCATGTTTCAATGGGAATGATATCAATCCCATTTCTTCTCCATGGGTTAAACATGAATCAATGAAATATTTATGAACCCATTTATTTTCCATGGGTTATTCATGTTTCAATAAAATTGTTATAGAACATGTGTCTTCTCTGTAGGTTAAACATTTTTTGAATAAATCATTATTAAACAAAATTCATTTCAATAGGTATATTATTTTTAAATGTTATTGATATGAAACTCATTTATATTCCATGGGTTTATCTTGTATTAATTTTTTTGGATGAAAGTGTTTTATTCATGGTACATGAGAATTATATGAAATGTTTGATCATGATATGACTTATACGAAGGGTAGTGACCCATTATAAGTCAGGAGTGATCTATATATACAATAAATGAATGGTTGGGACCCATTATAGGTCATGGAAAATTGTTGATCCCGATATAGGTTATAGTATGTATTTTCACTATTATAGATCTCCAATGCATTGGTTAATGATAATATTTGAAGTAAATTATATTTTTATTCCAATTAAAATGGATTTTAATGGTTTTTGAATGAGTTATATTAAATTAATTCTACCAGTTAAAAAAAGAATTCAATTTTTTCTATGGAATTATAAAAATTATATTAATTGAGAAATCCATTAAATGGATTATTATTATTTATTCTGGTGAATCATTATTTATAAGTGATTTTTTATATTATGGTTTGGTCATTGATGGGTTAGAGTTATTTTATAGTTTGTTTATGGACAATGATTATTTCATCATACCGTATTGGAAACTTATTCTAATTGATGACATTCAATCGACATTTCTTATTCTTAACCTTATTGAGAAAATGAGGTCAACCATATTTTGTTTAACTTTCCCAAGGTTTTTAAGATAGCTGTTGACTGATTTCTATTCATAGTGGATTTAATATTATTGATGATGATATATTAATGAGAAAAAACAATGTTATATAGGGGAAATGATCAATTTAAGTATTTGAATTACATCTATAGGATTTTTTTCTATTTATCTAACTTCTACCCCACATGGACCTCATGATTTTATATTCTCTATGATTTCCATTTGACATTGTATAGATTTTAATAAAAAAACTAAGTCATAATTATATATATCATAGTATTTAATGTAATTTCATTGTTTTCTATATAAGAAATAGGGGTTAGTTTCCTAGGGTTGTTATTGTAAGATATAGTATAATAATAGTCATCTCATCCCATATCAAGTGAGAAAAAATCACAATACATGGATATAAAGATATATGTGCTAGTGAAAGAAAATAAAAGTAGAGGGAATGGAAATATCTATCTCACAACATGTCCTTGTGAAAAAAATCTATTTTTCGGAATTTTCGCATAATTTCATCAATGTATGGTTTAATTCAGTTATGGATGTATATAAAAGACTACAAGTATTACCTTTATAATTATTTAATAAAACATATATTCATGTAATCCAATCATTTACATTATTTCATTGTAAAATTATTTTTATTCCTAAATTGTGTATTTTCCTACAATTAGTTTTTCAGGAATTTAAAACTATTAAATTAAATTTTATTTCGTCCACCTATAGAAATAGTAACTGATAAAATTGATTCCAAAATTTAAAATCATCATTTTCTTGTTTTTTAAATTTTACCCTTTTATTTGTTGTCATATCATAATATTATCATGGTCAAAATTAAATTTATTTCTATTATGGATAAAATTGGTGTAGAGTGGGTAAAAAGAGAGATAAGTAATAGATTGTGTGAAAAAAGTTCGTAAATTTTATTGGTGGAGTTTCATTGAATCCTATCAAACCATATATTTGAATATTGTGTGCCTCATTCAGAATTCGTTGTATTATGAAAAATATATTAATTAATATATAAAGAAAATAAAATATTATCCTTTCTATATCATATAAATTGGTACATCCTCTCAAAACATATTAAAAATGTATTATATTTTAAAAAATAAAACACTAATCCAATTACCATTTCATATTCCATTATCACACCGAATATCTTTAGTTCTTTTAATTATATAATTTGATCAATGTATAAGGTATAATTCAAATGTGGTTTCTCCATAACTTGGTTTAACTCATTACCAAGAACTTTTGATTTATTTACATTTTATAAATCCAAATAATAAGTTTTACCGTCACGGAATAATTAATATAGTATCACGAATAAACTAATAAGTTAGTATGACTATTTGAAAATTATTTCACACATTTCTTCCAATATATGTAATGAAAAAACATCAATATTTTATTAGTATTACTTATCATCTCTACATATTGGTGTAATATTCATTTAAAACCATTTAGCATGGATATTTTGAAATATGTACCTAATGAATATATATTATATACTTATGAAATACTTCATAGGTAAGTATATAATATAATCTACCTTATTTCCATTATACTCTTTTAAATGAGATAATGTCATTTACCATTATGTGTGGACTATCATGCACGCCCAAAATGTGATGTGATTATTTTTTGAACATTTAATTTTGAAGATGATTCTTATTTGTTATAATATATATATATATGTGATATTTATAACTTGATCAATAAATGTTATATGATGCAACCATTAGAATAATTCAAGGATGAAATCAATCGTAAAAATACATTCATGAATAATAAAATAAGGAACACACACGAATAATGATTTTAATAATTAATTATTAAAAAAGTTATTAATTTTTTATAGGTGGATTATATTTTATATTTTAAGAAATTATGTTATTTATTATTTATATATAATAAATATGTATTAATTATATATAAGTATAAAATCAGTTATGATGAAATTTGGACCTAAAGTAAGGCCTCTTCATCCTAATATTATTTCTTTATGTGGTGTTTGATATTATACAAAACTAGTCATTATGATATGTATATACTTAATCGGTTACATGTAATATCATAAATCTGTACTAAATCATGATATTTAACCTTACTATTTAATTTAATTCATCTAATAGAGTTTTATTCGAATGTAATAATGTTCTATGTGATTATTTCAATGTGACATAAATGTTTAAGATTTTTATGACTATGTATCTATTAGAGGAACTATATCATAATTATTTCAGAAACACATTCTATTTTATTATAGTATATTTATTGATAGTGTATTAATTTATTTTCTCCACTATCCATATCAATAAATAATGATATATGAATATTTTAATAGAAATATGACATTGTTGTTTAAATAGGCATGTAATGATTTTCTTTAATATCAATATTTTATTTAAAATGATTTATATAATGTTTTTAATATTCCATAATAATTATTTAAATACGTATTTACCCATGTATGAATTTCTATAAAAATGATATTAATATTTATTCTTATAATTTTCTTGACATAGTACATTTTACCAAAGGTGTGAATGGTATATTTCTATTAACACACACAACACAGTTGTTGTTTTTCCATCATAACTAGTCAAATAATTATAAATTCCATTACGTGTTTCATAGCATCATATAAATAATTTTATCACTTATATTAGAAATAAATCTATTTTAAAAAGTAATTTTGAAATGAAAAGGGAATTTTCCTCAATAAATGGTGTATGGATATTTAAATGTTATATTCATCTATAGTAATAGCATTTAATGAATATTATTTTTACTATGGTTTTACATTAAAGATATCATCCATCATATTTAATTATATGTCTTATGATTTTTTAACTAAGGACATAATTAATATTATGTAAAATATTTAATCCAACAAATAAAGTTGATTCAAATTTAGGTATGCCGATTATGTTTTATTTTTTATTAAAATAATTAATTCAATGGAGAAATTCAGGGATTGGAGGGTCTAAAAATTATATATTCAGTTAATGATATATTAGTTAGCATTCTTTCTTAACTAAGATTTTATTTATGATCCATTATGAAAAAATTTATTTATTTTTTATTTTAATAAATTTTCAATAAAAATGAACCTATTATTTGTAGATTATCTCTGGGTAAATTTTCAAATTATGTTATTTTCCTCACCATTTTCAAATTTGTACAATATTATTCAATATGTGATGAAATAATCTAGTGAGTTGTTTTTTTAATTGAACCTAATAGAAGGATTGAAGAACACATTATCATATGTATTCAATTTAGAGATTTACCTTGTGATCAAGTCTATTTGACTAGAGTTGGTTCTCATAGGATTTTTAGTGTATTAAGATAGTTTACTCATGTAATGACCAAAAACATAGGCTGTATATTTAGAAATTTTACATCATAGGGTGATTCATTAATGTTGGACCTCATCAAAAAAAAAGAAATTTCCTTTCATTAAAAACCACTTATCTTTTGATAAATAAATACATGGATATGATATTTAATTATTTTATATGTCATAAAGGGAGATGTTTGTTTTGAAAGTTTATTATTTATAAAAACATTCAATAAAATGGGGTTCATTTAATAAAAATTCAATGTTGTATTAGGTGATATAGATAATTGAAAGAAATGTTTTTAAGGATATATTCTTGAAAAATAATATTCAATATAAGAAATATGATGATATAAAATGTAAATTTCACTATTTATATTAAGAGGATAAGGAATGTCTTGATGAGCACAAGGGAAACCTTACAGGGTTTTAATTTCATTTTATGTACTATATTTATTATTCAAAATGTATGACTCGCCATTTCATTAATGGGATAAATCTACACCATTAAACGAGACTAGTACTTAAATATCTTTCATCATATAAGGCCATGGTATCAATTTCTATCCTAATGATTAAAAGATTTTCCAAGTCATATATTTTCAAAAATAACACAAATAATTAATGGGCCACTAAGAACTATGAATAATGAAATACGAAAAATGAATATAAAAGAAGTATGGAAAACACTAAATGTGATAAATATGGAATGAAATAACCTGTTACATTATTATAGGGAAAAGAAGTTTCTATATTGTATTGAGAAAAATTATATGAGTCACATTTCTGTGAAGGAGATAAATACTTCAATAATGTTTGGTACATCATAATTAATGATGTGAAACACTATGAAAATTAATACACTAATAATAAATATTATTTATTTCTCAAATTTATATGTGAGATCGTAATGGTTATGAAATTACTATAGTTGATGTAGAAATCCCTAATTTTGAGATAACAGGTACAATGAATAAAAAATAATGATTTATTTGATTCCATATATATGCTTTATTTTATATTTTTCTTAGATATTGAATCATCTCATAAAATTATAATGATGGAATTATTAATCTATACCGATTGTTGGAATTATGCTATAATATATCAAATAGTTTATTTTTTTGAATTTATATTCCATAAGTGTAAATAATTTTATTATATGTATATTTATTTTGAAATAAACTAGTTATGTGGGGATTATTTAGTATTATGGGTTTAGAAATTAGTATATGATAAAAATTAACATTCAAAAAGGATGTTTTAAAATAAATAACATCCTTTAACAATAATTTTGGATGAATTGATGTTCTTAACTACTTATTTATAATGTAATATTTTCATGTCATAAATACCTTATAATGAAGTTATTTATCACTCTCTATTATAACATGATAAATATTCTATAACCATAATATATATATTCTCACTTCCCATTAATGTACACATTGTATTAGAACCAAATCATGAGTAATTTTTTTAACCATTGTGTTTCTCACTTTAAATTTTCAAATGATGTTATATTAGTCATTTAAAGAAGTAATGTTTTTTAAAAAATAATTATGGAACCCTAGTTTACTATCAAAAATATTTGTAGAGAATAATTTAATTAATGTAGATAGAATGTAACACCTCAAATTTTTTTAATAAAACTTTGATAAAAAACATTATTAACACAGAACACCATGATTTAGGGGAAATTTCAAATCAATATAATCATTTTAATTGTATAGTCATAACACAGCTTCAAACATTTCAGTTATTATAGGTATATTAAAATATTTAAAATAATATAATGGTTTTATACAATTTAATATTATTGATTAATTACAATTTTAAAAGATTAATTTTTAAAAATAAGTTTCAATTTGAAATTATTTTATTTTGTTTTGTTCATAGCTATTATAATTATGGTAAATAATTTTATAATTTATTATTATAATTAATAATCTTCTTAATATAATTATTTCAATATTATCTTAGATTGAATTTTTATGATTTTTCAGAATTGATTTACATTTATGTGAATAAAAAATGACCAACATTTCTAAAAGATCAATTTTTTAGTTTAATCGTGTAATTTAAATTCCCCACTAAGATTTAGATTTTAACTTCAAATAACATAATAATAATTTAATTTTATTTAATATATTAAATTACATTGGGATCATCATTATACATTAGTTGTGCAGAAGTTCATATTTCATTCATAAGAATAATTATTTTGTAAAAAACATTTTTCAAATTTTTGCGCACATATATCCAAATCAAATTAATTAAATTGTATAATTTTTATATTATTAATTGGGTCCCTTATTTGAGATCATTATATAATGTTTTAGGTGACATGTTCAATATAATTATTGGAAATTATGAAAATTAATAGTGGTAAAAATTAGTCATCTCAGTAATGATTTATTATGTAAAACTGTTTAGAAAATATGGGGAAACACATTAGAATCCTTCTCATAGTTGTTTTTACCATACTAATGTGTTTTATTAAAATAATTTTCAATTTTTAGATTGAAGTACTCTATTTCAAAAAATTTAATTAAAATTGGGATCCTAGCTTTAACTTTTGTGATGATTAAATTTATTTTATTCAAAATAGATGATATTTTTGGGTCATTCAATTTAATGGAATGGATGGATGATTCCATTATGGTTTGGTATATAAAAGAATTGTAATATTTTTGTTGTTTCTTTTACAGAAAATGGGGGAATAAAATTACTAATTTTATTTCATTGTAAAATTTATTTTATTCATAAATCATGTATTTTCCAAATATGTTTTTTTCTTCTATTTTTTGTTCTTATATTAAAAATAAAATTTTAAACCTATATAAATTGAATTTGATAATATATATTATCATTTTTGAATAATATAAAAATAATTTTATAGTAATATAACTTTTATTATTATCATACAATTATGTTATCATGGTTAAATGTTACATTATAAATGGTAATATTAAAATTTGTTTACTATATTCTAACATAGAGATATGTTAAAAAATGTAAAAATAAAATATATAAATATTATTTCTTGAGGTTATTTCAAACATATAACTACTTATCATGGAATATGTGATTCTTTTGTACCACATGACATAAATATGATATATATATATATATAATTTTTATATAATTAAATGTGTATCATTTCCCTCTATAATAAAATAAAACATCCTTTATTCCCCCATTAATATCGTTTAATTAGTCTATATCAGATGAATTATATCCTAATACAATTTTAGATTCATTATTCATATAATTTTTTCTTTTTTTCTTTCCAAAACACAATCCATTCATGTAATGATGAGCATGATAGAAAAGATTTGTTAATAAATAAGTATAACCCTTATTTGAGTATGTTCGATTTTATTTCCTCGTATAAATCTTATAAATATATTGCAATTATATTTAACTAAGGAATAAAATATCATAAATATATTAATATTTTATTATTATTACATTGAAACCATTTTTCACATATTTTCGATCATATGGATTGTTTAATCGTCCATTATTTGTATATATAACATACCATCTCCACACAATATTTTAATTCGGTTTCTCATCACAGTATTACATGGATGGTAATAAATATTATTCTAATGAATATTTATAATACATTGTATATAAATATAGTATAGATAATATATTAAATAATTTATTTTATTACCATACCATTCATTAAAAAATAACAGTATTCATTCATATGTTTGGGTTACCACCTCCACGATGTGATTGTATTAATTTTTTGTTTTTCAAATTCAAAAAAGATTAAAAATATCTATATAATTAATTTATTGGATATTTTTTCAGAATTAAAATTTTATAGATGATCTAAAAGTCATAAATAATAGTGAAATTAATCTTTTGAAATGAATAATATATGGAAAACCAAAAATTTTTCACTCAGAAATGTTTAATTTAATGAAGGATAATTATTAAATAGGTATTAATATTATTTTAGTGCATAATATATGATATTTTTAAAATATATATTATTCTCATATTGAATTATAATGAATTTTAATTTACTTTAGTGGAGGTTAATAACAATTTTGATGCATCATTGGTATTATGTTTTGGTTCATAGTCATAATACTATTTTTTGGACAAATATTTGATGTTATTAAAAATTTATTTGATTTTGAAGAGTATATATTATAACTTTAACATGTTATGTCATGTATACTTTATAGATAATGGATTATAATTTTATGATAAAAATTATTTCATTTATTGGATTTTGATTTGTATATTACCAATGGAGTTTGGGTTTAAACCATCACTGATGACAACATTTGTTAGCTAGAATGAAAAAATATAAAGACTATTTTGTTCACAGATAAAAAACTGTTATATGTATAGTTAAAAGAAAACATGGAACTAATATATTAATATTAAATAATTTTAAATTAAATATGTCACTGCTCTAATACAACATGTTATTTTGGGGCACATCGGAATATACCTTTGATGGTATAACCAACTTTTCTATTAATCTAAATATGTATGTAATAATTTTTAAAAATTATTAAAAGGTCATGTCCAGTAACACAAATTAGTAGAATATAAAAAGTTTTCAACTGAAATATCTATATAGATTGAGAGATTCTAATTCAATCTGTAGTTCACAAACCCTATTTTTTAAAAAGTTATATAATTTGAAATTTATTATAAAATTATTAGAATTGGAAACAATTGAACCCAAAATCCATTTCATATTTATAATACATTAGTTACCCCATGACCATGATAAATTATATTATTATTACTAATATCTTTGAAATTGTAACACCTTTATAAATATATTATAAAATATAATTTATATTATTTACAGATAAACCTTTAAGACAAGTACACATTCCATAGTTGGCATTTTGGCATCCTTGATAATGATTATTTAAAAAATAAATGTCAGTACATTATTCTAGGATAAATATAGTAAATGTTATATTCACCAAACATGAAAATAAATATATATTACCATAATTAATCTAAATAACTCATTAAAATGTATAATGATTAAATAATCAATATGAACTAAACTTAAACAGAAATTATTTATTCCTAATTGTCAAATTCCATACCTTATTTTAACAATGATGATGGATACACATAGTTTTTGACTAAAAATGCATCATTATATATGGAATTATGCATATCTATAAAAAAACAAAAGGTTAGAATATAGGAATACACAATTTAACCCTTAAAGAATGACTTTAATTTCCAAACGACGATTCTATGACAATCATGAAATGAACAATCCCAATGAACGCAATAGTTGTTGATTTATTCTAGTAGTTTTGTTCTGATCAACGGTCCTAGGATATAATCTTTTGTTAAGGGGAATAAGTTATACATCCTTCATCACATTATCCATTAATACAATATCACTTATTACATACAAAGTATATATAACTTATCCAAGACAATTTTTCATAACAATTCTTGAGAATATATCAATTAACAGGGGTAATTATATCAATTAGTGAAAATATTAATTTTTAAGGATCAACAGATACCCCTATTGTTATGAAAACAAAATGATATTAGTAATTTTGGATTTCTTATTAACATTCATCTTAAATTAATTAACTATCTTAGATAAAACCAAGGTAGAAGAACCTTTGAAGGTGTAATAATGTTTTAAGATCCTCCTACAACAGATATCATGTATAATATTTTTCACAGAAGACATTATCATAGGTGACAAAACTATTTTCTTGAGTTTAATTGTGGGACCCAAAGGTTCCCATAATATTGTGGAGCCCTGTCACCTTTAGTATTATGTATATTCGTAGAGAATTTTTAAAAAAACATTTATGTAATTGAATAATTTGTATGTTATAAGAAACAAAATTAATAATGATATCATATAATCATTTACTATTAAAGATATTTTTCTGGAATTAACTGCAATAAATCTATTCCATGTCATGAATTTTGATGACCTTCTAATTAAGAAGTGGGGGAAAAACATTCCATTGAGTCATTCACAAGGCTACATCCAACTTCATATATGTTTTCTATTGATACACTAGTTTCTTTTTATTCGATAAGAAGAATTTTAATATAAATTCAATTATATATTTTTCAATTCATGAAAAAGTCATTTTAGTTTTCTATAATTTGGAAGGTGAAGAAACTCAATTATGGGATCTCATCCTGAAAACAAGGAAATTCATATAATTTGAATCTATAGTGTTGGATGTGGAAATATGTCTATTTTTCAAAAATTACCTTCCTCATATTTCTCAATCCATAATGGTGGGTAAATTCATTTAGATAAGGATGTTGGATGATGAATTTATTACTATTTATGAGGTAGATTGTAAAATACATGTGATACACACTAATTTATTATCATTTAACCAAAATAAAAGATTGAATGAGTCATTACTCTCTTAAAACCATGTATCAAAAGTATTTTTCCATAACAGAAATTCAAATTTAAAAATAAATCATTCAACGTTCTAAAAAATTATTAATAGATATTTGTGTTGGCCATAAATCTAATAGTTTTGACATAAAATGAATGATGTAATTTAAATGAAATAAAAACTAAAAATGAAGAATTAATAAAGAAGATCCATCCAATATTAAAGAATTGTGGATGTAGAAACTGAGGAAATCATATAAAGGGGATGAGTAAATAATTTATGTATGGAATGGATGGTGATAGAGTAATCAAAAGAGGAAATAATGGGATCATGTTATCTAATTATGGATGAAAATAATGAACAAATTAACCAGACCCACATAATTTCATCAGGTGTGAGTAGATTGGTAATTATTCTAAAAAGTGAAAACACAAAATGGATAAAGGCAATGATAAACATCCGAAAAATATTTACCATAATGAAAAAAGTAAAATACCATGTAGTTAATATTTTTGATTTGGGGTACGATTACAGTATGGTTAAAGGTATATGTTCCTCCCCTTATCAAACTACTTATGTCTTATTATATTATTGATCTACCAACTATTTTATATCTAAAAAAATTGATATGGTAATAATAAAAACAACACATCTATTTTAATTTGAATTAATAGTGAAAAAAACATAATTTTATGATAATCTCATTAAATATATATATTTCAAATTAATTGGATGTTTTTAGAAAATCATACCCATAAATCAACTTAATATCCTAATATTTTAATTGTTCATTATCGTAGAATTTTATTTTATTTCACAACCCAAATCATAGATGACTTTCAGTTGAAGATAAGTCTCATAATATATTACAAATGAGAATTTGATCATCCATAAGTTTAATGATAAATTTAAACATTGGATTGGAATTATAGCATCCTGTCTTTTTATAACATAATTTTCATTTCATTACACGGAACTGAGGATCGTTAAGGTTTAGTGTCTTGGAAACAAGGATCATAATACATAAAAAAACATAAAACATTCTTCTTAAACACTTGAAAGGCTTCTCCTTTAGTTCATCCTATGTTCATTATGCATCTCATAACCTGGGGACATACATCAAAAGAATGGGTGAGAAGAAGGCCCAGTAAGGGAACAAGAGAAACATTTTACAAGTGAACTTGAGATACTTCAATAAAGACATGAAAAGAACTTTAAGGCATGAGAAAGAGATCATGAGATACATCATAATAAAAATAAAATTTTTCATAACTTGAAGATGTGGCTGCAACATTTAATATTGACAATCGTTTCGTTTCACCAAGGTCCATCCCCAATGTGTCGTTAAAAATTACCAAGGTTATTCACCAAGGCGTCATTAAAATGGTCATCTCTAGAGATTAAGTCTTTACCCAATGCATTGGAGCGATATCAGGGCGCACCCTTAAATTTGCCTTTATTATCATGTGAGACACATATATCATCATCAAACATTTCATAAATAACCCATATAGCATGAAATAAATGGGTTTCATTTCATAATCATAACGTTTTAAAAACTTCTTTAAAGACGTTATCTTTACATTACTTTAAACCCACAGAAAGGGAAAGCGGGTATCATGTATATAAATCCCAGAATTTAAAATAGAAGATTTTCATATATATGTGAATACCGCTGTATAAATAGGAGCTTTGAGTATTCACTTTAAAACATAAAATAATTTTGGGAAAAGAGAGGCATTTTGAGACGAAAATTCTGCAGCATAACGGCTATGTTATAAGGTTTTAGAAAACTTTGAAAAGAGAGGGAACATGGGCCAGACAATCATAATTGACCCATAAAACAGTATAGGGACAGAATAAGAAGGATATATGGACATTGTGATGCAATTTTAAGGACATACCATTTGAAATGAAAAACATGGAAGGGAGACAAAAATTTGATTTCTCTTATGAAAATTCGGCAGCCTAACGGCGTCACTTAAACTTCAATAAAAATGAATTGAACAAATCAAATAGGGTATCTCATCATATGATCATAAGAGATCAGTATGATAGATATAGAGGTCATACCCCAACATAATAAAAAGGAAATTGAAAGATTTGACATGAAAATCGAACTTGAAAAATGAGAAGGGTGAAAGAATCACTTAAACATTCGGCAGCCTAACGGCGTCACTTAAACTTTCATAAAACGAAATGATGAGAGTAAGAGGGGATCTCTCATCATATAAACATGAAAGGGGCAGTAAGATAAATATAAAAGAACATCCTCTCAAATAATAACATGGATCATAAAAGAAATGACATAAAAGAGATTACATGAAAAGAAAGAGAGGGGTCGGATCCCTTACCTTAAAACGTGAATCTTGAAACTCAAAGGATTGGACCTTAAGGGCTTGGGGAACCTTGGGAGGGCTCCTTGGAAGGTAATAAGACCAGAACTTCGTTGGGGGAGAGTTGTGAGTGAAAACCAAAGGAGTAAAGTGTGGGTATTTATAGGGAAAGTGAGGGGACAAAGCATTAATGGCCAAGGGACACCTCACATGTGCTTTTCTCAAACCCATGTGCTCTCCCTTGGCATTTATCATGGAGTTAGGCCACATGGGGCCCCAAAAACAATAATTCATCACCCTTGGCCGGCCAACCCTTAAAATAACTCATGAAATCATCATGACACAGCTATGATGTCATTAAACATACCGAAACCCTAAAACTGCATTTTTACTATTCACTGAAAAATTCATCTTTCTCAGAAAAATCCCGAAATTTCACCTTAACTAAATATAGATGCTCTAATTACATTTATGAACACCATTTTATAAAAATAATTTTCCAAATATATTTAATTTAATTTTAAAATAAAAACACTATTCATCGAGAATTCATTATTTTCAGAAAAATCCCCAAAAATTACCATAACATAATATCGATGCTCTGAGTTCAAAAATAAAGTCCTTTTTATAAAAATAATTTTCTAATTATTTTTAATTAAATTTTTAATTAAAAAACACTATTCACCCGAAAAAAACTAATACTTGAATAATAATTTATGAAACCGTTATTTAACCATTTTATTGAATCACATTACTTAATCAAGGTGCATAGATTATTTTAAAACTTTCTTTAAGTGAGATTACTAATCCATTTGGTCATATTACTAATCCTAATCATAAAATCACTATTCATAATTTAATATTCATCAAAAATTAAGTTGATCTTATTAGACTCTAAATTTCGTACTGAACATAATTGTAGAAGACCATTTTTCGAAAATCATTACACAAGGAATCTAGGGTCTCATCACATAGCCCCTTATAACACTGGAATAAGACCTAAGTGTAAGGTGTGCTATGGTGAGAGAATCTGAGGGAGGCTCAGATAACATTGCCCTAGTAGCAATCTCCACTAACTTGAACTTCTCCTGCAAGCGTTTTCGTTCAAGCTTGACACGTTGGAGCTCGGCTTGGGCTTGGTCCAAAGCGAATCCCATAGATGCTACCTCCTTCCCAAGCTCTGATAAGTGGGCTTCGTAAGGGTTGAGTCTACTGGATGAAGCCATCGACTCCCCTTTTTGAATTAACCATTAACATCTTATTAAATCATTAAGAGTAAGTTAATATAATACTCAGAAAGATTGGGTTGTTATAGGAATCTCATCAATTAAATTGGTTTTTATTTGTATTCAATAGGAGTTTTTATCTTATGTAGTTAGATAGAAACTAGAAATAAATTATTTGGTTTTTATTGGTGTTTTATTTTTTTACATTTAAAGGATTTTTCTACAAATAAACATAATTTTTATGATGTTTTTTCAATATAACTCATACCTAGAGATATATTTATTTTAATTAATCTATATAGAAGAGAATAAAATACATAAAATGACTTTATGATGAATCACTTGGATAATAATCAATAGGGATTAATTTGAATATTTTGTCAACATGGGGTGAAAATGTTCTTTCTTTAAGAAGTAAAATGTATCAATGTTACTCTAGTTTGATTATCATGAACTTAATATTATCACCAACAATAACGAGTAACATGTAACTATAATAATGAAAAGTTTGATAAAAAACGTTGATCCCAATAATTTAAATTATTGATATTAATTATGAATAGTATAAATTGATGTTCTAGAAGGAGGATACAACCAATAAACCGTTCCACAATTTTTTTTAATGATAACTCTATATAAATTTATAAAATGATACTTTTTTGATAACGCATTCATCATGAAACATCATTCTTATGTGACACAAAATGGGTACAATGATTATAACCTGGAAAACAATTCGAAGGTGTTAATATTATTATAGAAATTATGAACTATATATATATATATATATTTAATAAAAATGATATTTTTTATATAATCTTAGTAAATAATCAATCAAATATTTATAATGTAATACTATTTGAAAAAAATATTATTTAATAAAAGATGATTTATTTTTCTTTTTGTAAGTAATTATTATAGTATTATTATTAAACATTGGAAAAATTATTTCACAAAATATAATATATTTTTTCAATAATAATATCAATATATTCTTATGTTTAATGTATGGAATTTTTCTAAAAATATTGATTTACTAATCAATAGTGGAATGTATTGATTTGAGTAAAAATGTAATTTATTTCCAATAAACAAATATAATTAAAATTAAAATTATGATTGAATAATTTTTTCTTACTTATTTATAATTATTTATATTTAATACACATAATTACATTTGAATATAATTTATATTGGATTTTAGTATATGATTTTCAGGTATTAAAACAAGATTTTTTTAAAATAAAATTTATGAGAACGATGTTTCTACAATTTAATTATTCAAAATAATTCCAAATGAGAAATGATTTGGTTTAAATTATTATATTAAATATCAATAAATAATAATTTATATTCAAAAAAATTTATTATTAATCCTATAATTAATATAAATTAATCTTTTCATGAAGAAATAAACTTCATTGACACCCTCATTTTTGTTGAATCAGAGGGTATTGTTTTAAATTAATTTTTACCTATTATTTTAATTAAATTTGTTACAAATAATTCCAATATTTATAATTATAATAATTTTTAATATGAATAAAATCTTCTTCTTTGACCATAATGAATTAATTAAACAATAAAAATTAATTTCTTCAGTGAATGTAAAAATAGATTTATTATGTGTTAAACAAAAAGTTTTAGGGAAAAAATGACCTCATTTTTTTATTAAACTTATTTTATAGAAATATTTAGAACACATAATATATAATTATCAATGGTGATCTATTTTTGATCCTTTGGGCATGACAAAAAAGTTTTCACACCATTTTTTATTTCAATGATTAGAAGTGTTCCACTAACAAGCCATATAAAATGATATCCTCAATCCCCATTTTCTCACAACATAAATGCCAAATTGGTAAAAAATTCCCCATCATAATAAATTACCAACTTTTATCCCCATATCACATAAATCATAGTTTTATCATAAAAATTTCAAATTAATTATTTTTTTCTTACTAAAAGTGGTTTCCCAAAATATATATATTTTGATTAACCAAGAATCATTATTTTTTTACTTTTTCTACAGTATTTAAAAACAAATTTTTTCTATTATATAATAAAAATTATATATTCCATATAATTATATTATATTTTTTTAATTCCGTAATGTAAATTTATATCATCTTCAATCAAATGGGATATGAAATCATCGTTCATATGTACGGTGGACTATCGTCTCACAAACCGATTTCATTTTTTCCACTATCATCTCCAATGGATTATTTTAATGGATAAATTTAGTTATATATATATATATATATATATGATATTTCTAATATATTATTTCTTTTTAATTTACTATATAACATATTCCATCTTAATTTTCCTTCGGGGGAGGATTCGATAGCATCGTTACAATGTATGGTGGAATATTGCCCCCATATCTAATGTGATTTTCCATTCACAAAATCGTCACATTGAACAAAATAAGGATAATTTTAATTAATATTTGACAAATAGTTGAAATAAAAATTATATTAAAAATATATGTCTCATTAGTAATAGAAAATATATCAATTTTTTTCTTATACTGAAAAATCAAAATGTCGTTCCTTAATGTGTGGATTAGTACCTCCAAGAAGTGATGTCAATATTTTTACAGAAATGCCACATATGGATTATATATATAATTTTATGTAATTAAATAATATTTAATCTATTACATTATTATTATTATGTAAATATAATATATTAGTTACCTTCTTTCCATAATGTTACTTTAAAAATAGAAATGTTTCTCTTGTGTAGGAATGACCTACTGTCTTCATGATTGTATCATAGTACATTTTAAATACCATTTTTAAGGATTGTTTCTAAAAATTATTATTGAAGTATGAACTGTATAATTATTTAAAAATTATTATTTTTCAGATTTAGAATATTTATCACTTCAAAAAAAGTCAACATATCTATGTAATTGTTGATATATAATCCAAATATAATAGAAAAAATACATAAATTTAACTGATATAGTTATAGGATTGAACATAATAATATTTTAAATAGAAGGAATAATAATATTTAGAAAAATTATTTTGAAACTAAATAGAAATCATATGTTTTTTATAAAATAATATCGAGAATGAACATGATAATTAAGATTAAAGGTATGTGTCTACATCTCAGTTTTATGTCACATAGAAATTTTTTGATGTTATGAACATATATACCCTTATGAGGAAAATAAATGAAACTTTATATTTTATATATTGAATTAAAAAATTATAATTATATTTATATGTATTCTTTAATGATATTTTTTCACATGTATTATGATTCAAATGTGGATAATGGGTTAAGGGACTTTCTTCTAAAAACATCTCTTTTGAATTTTTCCTTTAACTATTTGTACTTCATATCTATGATTTCAATATTATTTTGTGAATGTTTTATTATCAAAATAGTATATTTACAATGTATATTTTATCAATATTTCATTCTTTATTCCATCAGGTTTCAAAGTGATTCTTTCTGTTTAATTATATAGAACTTTTTTGACCAACTAATGAAGTTATGTTCAATTAGAAATGTATATGGGGAAATTGAATATTCCAATTCCATGGAAGATATGTTCTTTTTTATCTTCCTTTTTAATATTTAATTATTTTTTAGAGAAAAAAATACATTCCTTTTTTCTTGTTATTTTAGAAATGTTAAATATTTTTTAAGGAAATGGGTAATTCAATATCCAATTTTTTCATATGGGTGATAATGATTTTTTCAAAGTTGCTTATGATGAAAAAATAAACACCTAAATTTTTTTATTCATTATATTTTAATTGTTATATATATGACAATTTTGTAAGTTTGATATAGAATATAATATTGTTTGACCCCCATTACAGCTAATGGGTAATCACTATTTACCTTATATGAATGGTTTTACTTCATTATAACTTAAGAAAAAATGGGTGACCACAATATAAATTATATAAAGGATTAAGACCCATTATATCTTATAAGTGAGCTAGATATATCTTATAAAAAACATGAATCCCATTAAATATCTCCAATTAATATGGTAATGTTCTTTGACATAATAGTAATTATTGATGGGGTTACAAATGGGTTTCTCATTTAGATATCACCGGAATCCTTTACTTCTAAAATGGGATTATAACAGGTTATGAATGTGATTATCTAAAATTCTAAAAGGGTTTTGATTATATTTTACTGGGATATAAATAATTTTTTGATAAAATTTTTTTATTTTTCATTTTAAATTTATTTATTTCATTCAATCAAAGATAATCTAATTATATGTAAAAAATTTAATTTGTCTTTATGTTTTTAACTAGGCTAAAAGTTTTATTTTTTTTATGTTCATTAATAATATTTCGGTAATCATACCACATTGTAAAATGATTTCCCTTGGTTTTATGGATAGGGAAGAAAAAATAATAATCATGATAATAATCATGAGGTTTTTCCATGTAAATAAATCATTCATTATTTTAGAAGTATTATATTATAAAAAAATCTGATAACAATCAGAAGTTTCCAGTCTATATTATATGATATTTTTATGTATGAGTTATTACAAAATTATCTTGAAAATTCATCCTGAAAATAACATCAATGATAATGAATGTTAATTCTGGACAATTTAACAATTTTATTTTTTTAGTTTATTTATAAGATAATTTTTATGATATTTCCTTTTAGAAAACATTTTAGGTTAGAATAATTTTAATATAATTCCATTGAATGATTTTACATCAAGGTTAAGTTACAATGAAAGATAATTTTAATATCAATATGTTTCTTTATCTAAACGATATCTATTCAGAATGGTTTTCTTCTTCGGACGTAGTGAAGCTGTAGTGGGAAGGACCCAAGAGTAAAATTTTCTTCTAGTCAACAGATTCATATGGTTTGAATATGAATAGAATAGGTTTTTATTTTCATGTATCAGTTCACATGACCTTTAAACATTGGTGGTATACATGCTACAAAGGAACTCAATATACTGTAATGGAACATGACTACAGTAGATCATTTCATGAGGAAAAATTCCCCATCACTCATTAGATCATATTAATCAGTGGAAGTTGAAGCCTCGAACAATTCAATAGAACATTTATTTTATGTCATGGGATGTTCATAATGTCAACATATACCAATTTATAATTATTTTTTATATTGAAGATAATTGATGGTGGTATTTGGTTATGTATACCAAATATAATGATACCCCTGATTTAATGGAATATGCAACATTTTAGAATCTCATTATTGATAACTATTTACAAAATATTTTTCTTCTATGGATGGAAACAATTCTATTTAATTGATATAAATATATTAATATTGTATAGGGGGAATGAAAATTATTTATAGGTAGGTCATAACATTTTCTTTATATTTATTCCATGAAAAATATTCATATTTTTTTGGAAGTGAAATCTAATTATATGGTTAATTAGACCTTATTAAATACTAATGAAAGCTATAATATTTTCTTACTTAGTGGATTTAAATATGACTTCTTCTCAGGTAAAAATGTTTTTTCATGATTCAGTGATACCAATTTATGTTTTATATTTATATCATCTTTTGATATCAAAATTAGTTTAACTAGAAGAGTTCTTTTCTTATAAGAAAAATCCTATTTAGATTCTTTATTATATAAAGATCAACCATGTAAATGTTTTGTGGAGAAAGTTCCTAGTTGAAGATAAAATATATAAATATAAAAATAATGTGATGGGAGAGTATCATCAATTGTTTCATAAGCAAATAAAAATTTTGAGGACATAATTTCTATAAAGAGAGAGTGTAATAACCCATGTACTAAAAAATAATTTCTTTTTTATATTGGAAATAAATTGTTAAATTCAATATTAATGTATAATGAAATATATGTTATTTATAAATATTATAGAATATATAAAAATAGAATAGTTACAAAACCTATGAATTTATAATTAAAATTTAGTCATCTTATGAATTAAAATATGAAATATTTATATCATCAAACAACTATATAAATGTATTCAAAATGGTGTCGGTATCTATTTGAATCATAAATTTTAATTTATAATTTTATAATTAATATAATGTTTTTAAATTAAATATTCTATCATAGTATAGATTCATAAATTGATTTTTTCTTAATTATTAAAATATATTTTTATGTTACTGTAATGAAATTTTTATATATTCATTAAAGTAGTTATAATTTTGGAATTAAAATTTTTTTATGAAATTAAAATTGTAATTAAAAAATAAATTTCCCATATATAGAATATTATTTTCATAAATTTGATTTCATTTTTTAATTTTAAATGTTTTAAAATTGATATGATGGTTTTTTGGGATTTTTCCAAAATAGTTGAAATTTTTGGGGTCAGTGAAATACATAATATAAGATTTTTCACAAATTCTTGAATAATTGAGTCATTAATTATATATGGATTGTATAAGACCAAAATATTGAATACAAATTCATTACTGTAATATATTTATTAAAAATGTTCAAAATATTAAATGTGTTCAGCCAAAATAATAATTAAATTAATAAAATAATCAAAAAACACCCCTCTCCTCCCCGATAAATACCACCCTCACCACCTCTTCTTCTCACAAATCCAATTCCATGTAAATTTTTTAATTATAGCCCAGTTATTTTCCCAATCATTTTACCCATGTATAAGGCCTGATGGTTTAACAAATTGGTAAAAAGCAAGGTGCTTTATAAGGTTCTCAATATAATGAATGTCAAGATGTAAAATACTGTTTGGTTCAATTTTATATTTCCATTCATTTCGTATTATCTCCTTTCCTCCTCTTATCCAAGTGAAATGTTCACTTCACCATCTCAAAAATACTAGAGTTTTATTTTTTTGTAATTAAATTATCTATCCTCACATCTTGTCTTCTTTTCCAAAAAAAATAAAAAACATTTAACATGAGGTGTTGATTTACCATCATTATGGAAGATGTGATTTCATTTTATTCTACCTCTTTCAATGATGTTCATAAATACAATATTATGGTTAAATAAGATATTATTATACATATTATAAGTTATATAATTTTATAAAACCAATATATAATCATGATATTAAATAAAATGATACAAATTTGAAACGGTGGTAAAAGAATCCAAAATACATTAAACCGTTTAATAAACTTTTTATCTAATGAATCATCATCACATCCGAAAAATTTATATGGTATAAATTTTTAAATTTTTGAAACACATTAATACCTTTTATTTCTACTTTATATATTTTCCTTAAATTCTATAATAAGACCCATAATATACTAACCATTGAAACCATGAACATTATGCATCCAAAACAAATAAAAAATTTGTAAATATGTGTAATTATGTTATAAATAGACATAATATATTATAAATAAGAATAATTTTATTTAATATATTAATAACACTATAAAACAATTATATTCGTGTTGTGAACATGTTTTAAGTAATATCAACATATGGTAAGGGGTATTTCATTAAAATTTCTTTTTTTAAATTTCTTCTTTTACAAAATTATAATGAAATGATTTTCTAATGTATTTTTTCATATTTTTTTATTTTTTTCTAGTTCTTGGTAAATATTTATGATTAAGGGTGGGACCTCTATATCCCTCCAATTAATTTGGCATATTAATATTTTTATTTGATTATTTTAGTTATTCCAACTACAATTGTAATGGATACACCATAATGTATCCACAATGGATACAACAAAAGGTAGCCATAAAGGTTACATTTTATGGTTGTCATGAGGGTTGAAAGTCATATTGATTCCATGAGGGTTAAAAGTTTATGTAATTAATTATTATGGTAGAAAATAATGTATCCAATATGTTTCCTCTTTTTTATAGAAATATAGCGTTTTCAAAAAGATTACGATACTTTATGGGTGAGATGTATATATTTGATAAAATGGTTTCATATGTTTTTTAGAATTCATAGACGAAGGGTTTATATCTATATTTTTATGTTCAGTACTAATCAGTTTTTTATCATCCAATTTTTTAAAATGATTTCAATTGGGTTTTTGGATGAGTAATAGAAAAAATGAGCCAAACTGAAAAATAATAATACTTTTCTTTAAAAGTAATCATGTTATATTAACCAAATTTTAATTGTGGAAGAAATGAAAATTGGTTTAGTGATAAGCACATTGAATACTTATGTTTTTATATGTATACATTCTACCATAATTCTCAAAAACTACATACCTAAATGGTCATTGGGAATGTAGGAAAGTTTAATCAAAAAAATTTAATACATTATTTAATGTTTAATGCACATACTATATAGTTGGTATCAGATCACGGATTAGATAACATTAGGGGTTAGGATGGTTTAAATATAATACCGTATATTATTGTTACAGTAATGTGAAACTAAAAGGATATATAATTTTTTTATTAACATGTTTCTTCGTCTAAAAAATGATTGTTAAGAATGTTTTTCCACAGATGAACTAGGGAAACTGATGTAGGAATGCATGGAGATGAATATATCTTTCTAAATCCCCAACCCTAAATGGTAAAAATTAAAATAGGGTAGTTTTTGATATTAATGGATCATTTTATGAAGGATATAAATGTAGGTGGAAACTATGTAATAGAATAACCAGAGCTACCATAAAGGTAAAATATGATATTGGAACGGTTTATGTGGATATGCCCTCAGAATTTCAGTGGATCTTTTTACTCGATGGAGTCTTATGGGTGGATACAATCCATATTAAAGATATTAAATGTTATAATGATTTCATACAATAAAATGTATTACTTTTATATTTAATATTATGATGTTGAGGAAGACCATTGGTGGTAAATGGCCAAGAATATCAGGGATAAAGAGTATATAGATTCCTTAGAGTGAAATAAATTTAAGAATCTATTCCATGAAAGATATTTTCTTAAGGTAGATTTACATGGGGTGGAAGAGAAATTCATCTAATTGAGAAAAAATGAAAAATAATTTTTATAAATTTCTTGAAAAATACTACACTCTCTTGCAAAAGTATACATTAAATCTTATTTTGAATCATGATTATAATACCATACATTTTTAATCAATATTAAAGACAAGATATAGAAAGGGAATATGCCTCTCATGAAATCAAAAGTTATACAATATATGTATAGTGTGATAATAAGGTATAGAAGGAGTTTTATGAAAATCACTTGTAATTTTAAAAAATGAATGTTAATTTTCTATATGGAATAAAATGGGTAAAAAGAAATCAAATATTTCTGAGGGCGTGAAAATATAGTTTACAGTTTGTAGGATGTATGGTCTGAAACAACCTGGGGAATGCCTTAAGAAATTTGTAATTTTATTTGGATGTGGAGTGTTTCGACACATGAAATTTTATTAAAATTAAAATGATATTATTTTAAAAATTGAAAAAAAATCATTATGGTGTTCTAAAATAGGTGAGATTTTTATTTATGAGAATACATTCCTAAAGAATGATAAATAAGATTATATGAATCCAGATTAAAAGTAAAAAAGGTGTTTTGAAATATTTTTTTCTAGTTTAGTAGATGTTTGTCAATGAAATGATGTGGTATTAGGTACATATTATGTTTATTCAGATTTTACTAATTCTATGTGGGATATAGGGTCAACATGTTTCTTTATATTTGAGAAATTGATTATCCTAGAACTTTTAGATTAATAAATGAAAGCATAACATCTAGTTAAACCACCCGGGGAAATGTTAAAGATTAAATTAATTATAATAATTTTCATTTTGTTGTATATCAAAATAAATTACCTATAAACCATGTTGTTTTTCCCAAATTTGTGTATGATGTTTTTTTGGGTATTGATTGAAGTTCAGTTTATCATGATATGATAAATTGTAGAAGTTAAAGATGTTATTTTTAGATAGATTTTTAGTTTGAATACAATAATAAACCCATACAATTGATAACATATGAGGTATCTATAAATAAAAAAAATTATGTTAATGTTATCTTGCACATAATGTCGAAAACAAGGGAACTATTCTGATTAATGACTTGCTAGTGGTAAATGAATACATGAATGGTTTTTCGGATGATTTTATCAATGTTATATATGATTATAATGTATAAGTTATCATTTAATTAGTTCCTAATTAAAAATGAAGTTTGAAACCCAATTATTGAATTGATAAATTGGAACTTCCATAAATAAAAGAAAATCTGCATGATTTTTTCGATAAAGGTTTCACTCGTCTTAGCACATCACCGTGGTGTTATCCAATTTTATTTATAAAAAAAATTCCATGAAGATTTTCATGGATCATAGAGATTTTTATAACTTTACTGTTAATAATATGTATTTATTTCCTCAGAATGATGTCTTGTTTGATCAGCCATTGCGAGAATAATGTTTTTTTAAGATTTACTTGAGATTTTTGTACTCTCATCCAAAGGTCAAGAAGGATTAAATTCCAAAAAAAAAGATATTACTAGATATGGAAATTATTAGTTGGTTCATAAGATCTCTAGTTTCAAAAATACCCATTTATTTATAGAACTTGTGAATTTAATATACTATGAATATTTAGATCAGTTTTTATTGTTTTGATTAATGATATTCCTTTGTTTTCAGAAATTTATGAGGATCATGAAAAACAATTTTGGATTGTTCTACAAACTCTCAACCAAATATATTCTATGGATAATTTATAAAATTAGAGTTTTTTTACAATTTTTTTTTCATTTGGAATATTATAAATATAGATGACAAAATAGTCGATCCCACCATAACAAATGTGTTTGATGAATGGTCGAAACTACACATTTTACATATATTTATAGTTTTCTTATATTAATATGTTTTTGTCAATGGTTTTTAAAATAACATCATAGATAATTACAATGATAACATAGTTAAAATGAAAAGGGATAAATTTTATTTTGATAAATGATTGTGACCTTTTTTAGGAACTGGATATGAAATTGGTGAATTCTCTAGTTTTGGGAATAACCTCCATTTTTTTTGTCAACTAAAATTATTCTTAATTGAAGGGATATGGTTGTTTTATGATGTAAAATTAATAAATAATTTATTGTTATTAATGAAAACTAAATCCTCATGATTTAAATTATCCAAATCATGATCTAGAATTAATATAAGTATTTTTCTAATAAAAAATTTAGAGATATCGTTTATGTGGAGATAAATGTGAAATAGATAGATACCATAAATGTTTTAAGAATATATACAATATAGAAGAATTTAGTTTTAGGTATGGATGATGGATGTAAAGGATCAATTGATATGATTTAATGATCAATATATATCTATAGAAAGAAAGAAAATTGAATATCCTGTGAGTCAAAAATTTCTTGCATCATTAACAGTTTTAAAATTGTAACATATTCCATTGGTTTATGGTTTGAGGAATTTTGGCTTAGAAGATATTGGTGAAATGATATATATATGTTTTATTGTAGTTTTCATTGATGTTTTCTCACTTAATAATAATTAAGAATGATAAGATGGAAGACTGTTAGTTACAAAAAATTAATGGATTAGTTAAAGAAGGTATGTTTCCATTATTTAATTTTGAAAATGATTATACCTTGAAATTTAGAAAAAGGTCATATGTTCCTTCTGATTCCTAGTTGATGTCTTTATAATTAATTAAAAATAATGGTTCACTATTTTCAGTTCATCTATAAGTTACTATGATATAAATAATCTTTTACGCGTATTATTGGTGGGTCGTAACAAAAAGGGATATTTCTTATTTTGAAAAAAATGCACTTTTCAAGTGGTTAAATATGAATAAAAACTAACAAATGTGATGATTAATTATTTTATAATGATATATTAATAATGGATAAATATATCAATGTATTTTTTTCGATACCACATAATACTTCTCGAGGTAACAATGTGATTAGGTTTATTGTTTATAGACACACTAAATATACTAATTTCATTCATATTTGAAACATTCTATCTATAGCTTATCTTTCTCGATTTTACCTTAAATAAATTTTGTTTTTATAAATTGATCCTATCATTATTGAATCTAACCATGATCTCAGGATAACATTACCCTTTTTCAAGGCCTTCATAAGTCATTTGGAAGTAAATTAAATTTTAGCAGAACATGTCATCTTCAATTTGATAGGCAATATGATTGAAAAATTCTGACATTTTAAGACATGTTTCAAGAATTATCAATGTATTATGAGGGATTTTTAGGATCATGATATATCATTATATTAGTTCAATTATAATTTTTTTCATTATAGAATAATTATGGAACCTATTATGGATTTCTATTGAAATCATTGTTAAACTCTAGTATTTTGGGATGATGTTTGGGAAAAGATGTAGATGGAAGCAGAATTAATTGTGGAACTGTTTGAGAAATTTATGATTATCCCACAACACATGGGAAATAAATATAGTACACATAAAAATTATGAAAATAGTAGATGGAATGTATTTTCTGTCAATGTAGGTGATCTTGTTTTCTTTACAATGCATACATGGAAAACTATTACAAATTTTGGAAAAAAATAATATGTCCTAATTTCAATATACCTTATGAGATGATAGATAATTTTTTAAATGTTTCCAACAAAGAAGATTTTACACTTATTTTATCTAATTTATAATTTTTTTTCATTAATTAATGTAAGCAATGTATGTTTCAGATTTATCTCAAGTTCTGATCCTTGAAGTAGTTCCGCATGAAGATAACATTTATTATAGGGAAATTATTTTCAAAATGTTGATCATATAGAGAATTTATTTCAGAATAAGGTAATTTACCAGGTGATGTTTTTGTGGAAAACCACATGGTTAAAGAAGGAACATATGAATAAATAAACTGTATGACAGAAAGGTATGATCAGTTTTTTAATATTTAAATACAAATAGTGATAATTCCATTTCTATATGGGGATAATAAATCTACCCATGTAATTATAAAATAAATTTTTTTCATTATGAAATGGATAGTTAAATTCATTACAAAGTTGTAATAAAATAAGTGGGGTCTACAAAAATTAATGAAACAATTAAAAATAGAATTATAACTCCACCTATGGATGTATAAATAAAATTAATGTATCATATGAACTAAAATATTATATTCTAATGTCTTGAAATAAGTAAATTATTGTTATCAAAATGATATATTAAGCATTGTTATTCTATACGGCATATAAATTTTTATTTATAGTTTAATTATTAATATATCGATTTATGAAAAATATATTTCTAAAATATATTCACAATATGATATATCATTTTTTTATGTAAATTTTATGACACCATAATTAATTTTTCAATGTGTCATAAAATCATTTACTATTTTAAAATATGAATTTCTTGAATAAGTGGTGAATAATTTTATAATTTCAAATTTTCCATATAAAAAATCATATAATTGATGTTTTATTAATTATATATGATTAAAAATGGTTAGTGTGAATTCTTTGGATTTGTCTCAAATAGTTTATTTTTTTGAATAGTGAAATACAATAATTATTTGGTATTTAAGAAATTCAAGAATTATTTATTAATAGATGTTGAATGGATATTCTATGAATATAATATCAAATTATTATTCATTTTATTATTATATTTTCAGATATTGTTAAAACTATTCATAGTCATAAGAGAATAGAATCATATAATGAATAAAATAATCAAGAAATGCCCATATCATCCACTATAAATAATACCCCTCAAGACCACATCATCTCACATGTTCAACGACTTTTATATTGTTTTATTTCCACCAAATAAAAATACCAAGATTATTTTCCAATTTCCAGACCTAGTGGTATCAAATAATGTCCAAAACCAAGGGCCTTAAATAGGTTCTAAAGGAGAATATTTTCATGAGTAAGATCCCTATTTATTTTCAGTTAAAATTCATTTCAATTTATTATCTTTTCTTATTATCTCATCACCTACCATAACAAAAGTGACATTTTAACACCAATATCTTTCATATACTGTAATTTTATTTTATAATATTCATCATTAAATGTATCATATTATTATATTGTATTAAAAAATTAAAACATTATCCATGATATATAGATTTACTATCATCAAGGATAATGTGTTTTATTTTTTTAAATTCCTTCATGGCTAGTCATAAAAACATTATTATGGTTTAATGAGATTATATTAGAAATATTATATTTAACATTTTTTTTATGAACCAATAAAATAATATGATATTAAATAAAATGATATAATTTTTTGATGATCTTAAAAACAGCCAAAATAAATTAATTCATTTTCAATAATGTTTTATCAAAAGAATCATCCTAATCATTAAAAAGGCTGATATATAGTATAATTTTTAATTATAGAAACAAATTAATACAATTTAAAATAACTTCTTTGATTTTTTCTTGCATTCAACATGATTATTAATATTTAACCAACCTTGGATAGCATGAAATAAAAACACCCAAAACACTAAAATTACTAAATATTATCAATAAAATTGTCTAAAGATGTTATAAAAAGTAACTCTAAGTAATTATACACAATAATATACTTCAAAAATATATTTATATGTCTCGTTAGCCAATTATACATGATTTTTTGACACAATTAATGGTAGATTCTCTTGAGATAAGGGTCTTCAATTTAAAATAAAATTTTAAATATCTATTTATTTAAAATTCAAATGGAATGATTTTATTATGAAACTATTCATATTTTATGATCTTTTTATACTTCTTGGTTAGTATATATGATTAATGGAAGGACCTATATATCTTTACAATGCATTGGCTATGTTGATGTTCGATGATGACTATAATGGTTATTTTATGTGTAATTTATATTGTTACACTATAAGGTAGTTGTGATTGGTACATTGTAATATTGGCATGGGGGTCCCGAATCATATGGTAGATAAAGGGGTTACAATTTAAATTTTTTAATGACCTAGTTTTACATCAATTTATTTATGTTTTTTATGATTTATTAAAATATCTTGTTTTCGCAAAAGAAGTATATGATACTTTATGGGTAACAAGTATTCCTTTTGAAAATAATTTCATTTCATTACATTTATTCAAGGAATAATAGTTTATATAGTTATGTTATTCACCTTAATGATATTTTATTTCTTATACCATGTTTTAAAATGTCTTTTTTACTGGTTGTAAGGATGGGTACGAGAGAAGAAGTATCCATGTGGAATGTTTTGAACAATTTTGATGAAACTATCTCATGTTATTGTAAAATAATTATACTATATAATAAATTGAAACACTATTAGTTTTAATAGCATCATATTATTTTGGGTTCATATCTTTGAATTATTTCATAATTCTCTAAATATCTAAACCGTAAGGATCGTTTGGAATGTAAGAAAGTGAATAGTATAGTATCTTACTGTAATGGCCCAGACCTCTCCGGCCCATTCCTTTGAAAAAAAGAAGGTCATGAAGTGTTCTGGAGGGTAAAATGGACTTTTCCCACCCTTTTCAAAATTCTGTAAATACACACCATGTAGTGTGAGTACACACCATGTACCATCTCGCTGGGTATACCCCGTGTTGACGTCATTTCCTTTCCATGTGAAATAAATAAGTACACGCTGTGTAGCCCATACTACACGCCATGTAGTCCCTCCCCGTGTATGCGTTACCCCCAAACCGTGTGTTGACCAGTCAACGACCACGTGCCGTGTTGAAGCCATGTCCTTTCCATGTGAAAAAAATGAATACACGCTGTGTAGCCTATACAACACGCCGTGTAGTCCCCCCTGCATACGCGTTATCGTCAAACAGTGTGTTGACCAGTCAATGACTGTGTTCCGCGTTGAAGGCCGTGTTGGAAGCCGCATGGCGATTATGTGAAATGGTCGAGTACACGTCGTGTACTAGAAAGTACACGCTGTGTAATTTATTTTTAATCTCCTATAAAAGGAGGGGGCCTCTCCTCCTTCTTAAATCACTCCTCTTATCCCCATTCCCTTGAGCAGAGCTCTCCCAAGAGAGACTCCAAGCTCTTTTATTCCATAACATCTTTGTCCGAGCACCAATTTACGATCCATCAGCAGCCAGAGGATCATAATGACATGGAGGAACTTTTGAGCTTGGAGCTGTTTTCTTCCCTTTGTCCTTTCCTTCCCAGCATTCACCCGAGGAGGTTTTTCCGAGATTTGACAGAAGTGATGGGAACTGACGGACGTCTTCTAATGTTGATCTAGGGGAGCGTTGTGATCAGAACCTATTGAGGAAGGGATCTTACCTTCGTCTCTCTAAATTGTGCATCAAGCGGGGTGGGTATTCTCTTGTTTATGTGAAACACATTTGAACCAGTTTAGTAAAGATAATAACTGGATTATATAACGGGGATGGGAAGTTTTTGAATGCAGTTACATTATTTATATCCTGAGATATTATGTTGTGAATTGAATAGGTTTATGCCTACTGAAAATCAAGGTCGTTGGGGGCCTTTTCTTGTGAAATTAAATGCTTCCCTATCTTTCTAGACCTTTTATGGAAGGAAACCTTCTAGAATGTAGAAATTGGTTAATCATGAAATGTTGGCTGATTAAATGAAAATCTGGAACCCTTGTGTGATCACCCCGATTGAACCAAACTGAAATAATAAACATGAGGGTGATGATTAGGGTTTATTTATGTGAAGGGGGGTGTTTTGTGGGTTGTTGTAGATTGGGTTAGTTGAGGGGCTTTGGATGGCATTGTTGTGGGTTGGTGTGAATGCTATGATAGTGATGGGTAGTGGGGATGCGATAAATGGTATCAAGGGGTGATAATCTACTAATTTCAGTGTATTTTTGGTTATGGTGGTTGGCAGCGGGTGTAACACCCCAAAATGATAAAGGGTTAAATGACTAAATGATATGACTCATGTCAATAAGGTGCACCTTCTTTTTCAAGAGCATGACTGATTAGAACTCCACAGTTAAGCATGCTTGGCTTGGAGTGGTGATCATGATGGGTGACCTTCTGGGAAGTTTCCCAGGGTGTGTATGAGTGAGGAAAAAGCACATTAGAAAGGACATGTGTTGGCCTGTGGGGACTGTCATTGGTCAGATAACCTGTTCGGGCACGTGTGTGGGACCTCGGTTGGGGCCAACGTGTCTATGGGGCAATTGGTGGGCGGGGCCCAGTTGTCACATTTGGTATCAGAGGAGGAACCCAGCCTTAAGTGCGGTGCACTACCTGAGTTGAGATGTAGGGCCCACAATGAGGATGTTGTGCTCTAAAGAGAGTGTGATTGAAACACCCCAAAATGATAAAGTGTTAAATGACTAAATGATATGACTCATTTAAACAAGGTGCATCTTACTTTTCGGGAGCCTGACTGATTCGAACTCCACAGTTAAGCGTTCTTGGCTTGTAGTATTGATCAGGATGGGTGACCTTCTGGGAAGTTTCCCAGGGTGTGTGCGAGTGAGAACAAAGAACACTAAAAAGGACATGTGTTGGCCTATGGGGACTGTCATTGGTCATATAACCCGTTCGGGCACGTGTGTGGGACCTAGGGTGGGGCACACATGTTTGCTGGGAATCTAGTGGGCCAGACCCAGTTGTTCCAGCAGGGATGTGTTTGAATGTGAACGAACTATGGGTTGTGAATAATAAATAAAATATGGAAGAGTTAATGAATGGTGGGGAATTTTAATCGAGTGGGAATAATAATCAATGGGGTTGGTTGGTTATTAAGAAGGGATTTGTTTGTATTGCTTGTATTTTCCTAACATGATTTGTGGATGGCAGGGATATGCTTTACGAACTATTGATATGTTTCATTGTGCCCAGTAGTTACGAAACTAGTAAACTAATTTGCTTGAAACATGAAAACATAAATGGGGTTGGGGTTGTTTTTTGTATGCATGCTTCGACATGGCAGTGCCAAGGCACGTGCTCAGTTTCTTTGTTTAGAAGCCATAGGTTGGGCTGTGTGTTTGGTATACATATATATATCTTTGTATCTTTTTGTTTTGTTGCACCCCACCAACGTTGAGCACTTAGTGTCGAACACTCCCATTTCATGGGAGAGGATGTTTTCCCCCTTAGTTACTATCTCCTTCCAGGTACTTCTTCCATATGCTTTGATGACTTGAGGAGTCATTACACCCAAGACTCTCAGGTAGGTTTCATTTGAGGTGGTTTTAGCCCATGACTCTTTGGGTAGGATTACAATTTCCCAAAAATCTTCGTGATGAGACCCAGTTGTGTGCGGGTGGGATAAATGGTTGTGAGGCCCAGGTGTGTGCGGGCGGGATACGTGGTTGTGAGGCCTAGGTGTGAATGGGTGGAATATGTGGTTCATGAGGGCCAGGTGTGTGTGGGTGGGAATATTCTGGTAGCGTCAGGATGTTCTCCATTAGGAAGAGTAGATAACTAGTTTGAAATAGTGTGGGGTACACAATACTCTTGTTCTTATATACTACTACCTGTTGTTTTTCATTTTTGGTGAGTGTGGCTGGTGTGGTTGGGTGGATATAATTCCTTGCTTGGTTTTGGTTTCTTCTATTGTTCTCACAGGACATTAGGATGTCTCCCCACTTGTGCATGAGAGCTTTAGGTTTCCCTACTGAGCATACTTGTATGCTCACCCTATGTTTACATTCAGGTTTCCATGAGGACTATCAGGGTCGTGCGAGACCCTACTTTTCGGGATAGTTGGAGTTATTGCATTTGTTGTACTCTTGTTTCTTTTGGTATTGTACTTTTGAGCTTTCTTGTACATGTACCTTGGTTTATAATTGTTTAAACATGAATGTGGGATTGGTTTGGGTTTATATACTTGTTCCTTTTTCTTTCGGTGTTTCACTCATCCTATTTTCCGATCATAAATAATAAAAGGGTAATTACTCCCATTTTTGTGAAAAATTCATACCCTTGGTGCTAGTCGCCACCCCTGGGCCTACTGGAGGTGGGACTCAGGGGGTCATTATCTCCTTTTAAGCATTGCCAGCTCAGGAGGGGAATTTTGATGGAAGGGGGTCATGAAAAAATGGTATCAGAGGTGATGGCTGAGAGATAGGATGCAGTCTAGAGTTAGGCACAGTGAGGATTGCATGGGATGGTAGGGAAATAATGTTGGCTGATCTTGGTGCATGACATAGGCTAGGGAAGACCGGATAGGACACACTATTTTAGAGCCCCCTGTGATCCAATGCAAGGACATTGATCATACCAAATTACCAAGTGAGACTACATTAATTGTAGGGTATAGACCCTAGGGAAGGTACATGCATCATCATGATTGGGTATTACTTGATTTGGGTGTTCTTCGAATAAAATTGAATAAAATGATAAAATGAAACCTTGAGAAATTTCATTACTACTTGGGCTTAGATGATCATTGTTTACCATAAATCTATGGCACATGGATGTCGTCCCTGGGTGCCTTAGACAGTTGAGGCCCAGTAGATTCAGTCGGCCGATCAGATGAGGATTAACCGAGAGGTGGAAGATAGCCAATGGCAGAAGACTCTCTGTTCTTTCTAGCGGAAAACCCTCAAGATGTATGAGGGTAGTACATCAGATATAGAGACGGAGGGGTGTCTTGAGGAGCTAGGGATCACTTTTACTTTGATTCGTTCTCTGAGGGAGTACTGGGTTCCCCTAGCAATCATTCAGCTGAGTGGTGCGGCACGTTAGTGGTGGACGCAATACCTTGGAGAGAGGACAGAGGAAGAGGTTCCGTGGGCTAACTCTGAGAAAGAATTCCGAGAGGAAGTCCTTTCTTCCATCATCAAGGGGGAGAAGTGGAAGGAGTTACTCTTCCTTCAACAGGGGATTATGTCCGTATTAGAGTTGGGTATCAAGTTCAATGATCTCCTACTCTTTTCTCTAAATCGCTTCCTGGATGAGGAGTCTCGGGCGAGAAGTTTGGAGGAGGCACTTCGTCCTTCGCTCTTGTATGATGTCACCCCCTTCACTCTTCCAACGTACATGGAAGAACAAAAGAAGGCAGAGGTTGTAGAGAGGATGCACTCGTAGGGAGGTACACCACGAGAGGGGATCCAGTTGGGTTCGTTGAAGGGGAAGGTAGTCAGCAGTAGGTCTCATATGACAAGACCATCCAGATTTAGGCCAGTAGTGAGCAGGCCCCAGAAGTTGTAGTTCAGATCTTTGGGTCCTCATCCCATTTTCATGAGCCCAGGACAGAAGTGTTTCTCTTGTGTAGGTTTCGGGAACATTAAGAGTTGGTGCCCGACCTGAGCTCTGTACGGTGGAGGTGGGCAGGTTTAGCACCCGCCTCAACAGCACCAGTTGTCGTCAAGCCCCTTCCAGCAGCAGCAGGACCCTGCTCCTATGAGGGAAGACTTTGCAGGAGGAGGCCGACCTCAGGGTGCTCCTCAGGGACCTCCACCAGGACCTAGTTGAGGAGGTTGTAGACATCAAAGAGATAGAGGAGCTGGGCGTGGACAGTTGCACGCATCAGAGTTGACAGCTCCGGTAGTACCAGAGTTGGTGCGTGGTATGATTTTTTTGTTCTTCACTCTCACTTTTTCTTTGTTTGATTTAGTAGAGTTGCACTCGTTTGTTGCACCCGGTCTAGCCCATGCTTTGGGTCTATACGTAGAGATACATTCAGTAACCCTAGTGATGAGTACACCATTTGGAGGCCAGACCAGCGTATCTTGTGTTTTTCGAGAATGTGGACTGATATTGGGACCGGCATCGATCTATTGGGGACCATATTTTTCTACATATGTAGCCATACGATTTCATCCTAGGCATCAACTAGTTGTTTTCTGTTAGTTCCATTATCGACTGCTTCCGAAGAATGGTCATGTTCTCCGACGTGGATGGGCAGTGTGTATCTTTTGTTGGCGAGAGGAGCTATCAGGTAGGAAGCCGGCATGTGAAGCCTCTCCTTTACTTGTTAGGATGGTTATCAGTGGTTTAAGCTGATACATAGATGATGGATGTCCCAGAGGTTGTTGGGGAGTTCCTTGATGTATTTCCTGAGGAGGTTGTGACTCCACCCCCCCCCCCCCCCCCCCCGACATGATGTTGAGTTTGGGATAGATTTACAACCTGGTGCCTACCCAATTTCGATGGCCCCTTGTTGGATGGCACCTTCGGAGTTGCGGGAGTTGCAGATTCAGATTGGCGATCTGATGGAGAAGGGTTTTGTTTGTACCAGCGTGTCGCTATGGGGTGCTCCAGTTTTGTTCGCAATGTAGGCAGATGGTCGTCTCAGGTTATGCATAGACTACCAAAGGTTGAATCAGGTAATAGTCAAGAACAGTTACCCCCTTCCAAGGATAGATGATCTCTTCGACCAGTTGAGGGGATCGGGTTGTTTCTCTAAGATTGATCTACAATCGGGATATCATCAGCTGAGGGTAAAGGACAGTGACATCTCGAAGAAGGATTTTAGGTGCAGGTATGGAAACTTTGAGTTTGTAGTGATGCCATTTGGAATTACAAATTCACCAGATGTGTTCATGGGACTTATGAACCTTTTCGTCCGAGAGTTTCTAGACCAGTTCATCGTTGTGCTTATTGATGACATCCTGATCTACTCAAGATTAGAGGAGGAGCACCTAGAGCAACTCAGGGCCGTCTTGGAAGTCCTTTGACACCACCATCTTTATGGGAAATTGTCAAAGTCTATTTTTTTGACACAAGAATTACACTTCCTTGGGCACGTAGTGTTTGATCATGGAGTGTCAGTGGACCCATCGAAGGTGGAGGCAGTTTTCACATGGGCAACACCCAAGAGCGTGGCAGAAGTTCGTAGTTTCCTATGGTTGGAAGGTTATTATCAGAGGATTGTTTCGAACATCTCTTGAGTTTCTTCTCCATTGATGTCTTTGACTAAGAAGAACTAGGTCTTCCTATGGAGTGAGTAGTGCCAGAAAGCTTTCGACTACCTAAAGGAGAAGTTGGTCAGCGCTCCTCTACTCAGGTTTCTAGTGTAGGGGTTGTTGTATGAAGTGTTTTGTGATTATTCTGGCCTTGGTTTGGGGTGTGTGATGATTAAGAATAAGGGTGTGATCTATTTTGGGTCTAGGCAGTTGTGCACTCATGAGCGTAACTATGCTACTCATGACCTAGAGCCTATAGCAGTAGTGTTCTCACTAAATTTGTGGCGATATTACATCTTTGGGGAATGCTTCATGGTCTTCTCAGACCACAAGAGCTTACGTTATATCTTCTCCCTGCATGACTAGAACATACGTCAGCGAATATGGGTTGAGTTTCTCCAGGACTACGACTTCGAGATCTCTTACACTGAATGTAAGGGCAACGTTGTGGTTGATGCCCTGAGCAGAAAGTCGAATAAGGAAGTGGTTCTGGAATCCGCTGATGCTTGGAGAGGGATGAGAGAGTTGGCTGCCTTGAAATTGGATGCAAAGGTAGAGGTTGTTAGAGGCTGTTTGTTTTAGATAACAGTGCAGTCCTCCTTGTTACATCAAGTGGAAGAGTCTCAGTGGGGAGACTCTAAGGAAGAAGTAATGCGGTTTCGTATCGATCAGGGAAATGCTCCAGAAGGATGGTTAGAGGACAGGCGACATCAGATGCTTTTTCATGGAAGGATGTTTGTTCTAGAGGGGATGCATGAGGGATTTCTCCATGAGTTCCATAGATCTGCCTTGGCGATACATCCAAGAGTTTCAAAAATGTACCGAGGCCTGAGGGAACAATTTTGGTGGCCCGGGGTGAAACCGATAGTGGCGGAGTGTGTGACTAAATGCCTAGTGTGTTAGCAAGTGAAGGATGAACACTATGTTCCCAGTGGTTTGTTTCATCCTTTAAATGTCCCCGAGTGGAAGTGGGATGACATCTCAATGGACTTCTTTGCATGACTACCCAGAGCACAGGGTGGTTATGATGCTATCTGGGTAGTGGTGGATCGACTGACTAAATTAGCTCACTTCTTAGCAATTAATGAGTCAGGCCAGGTGAGTACCTTAACACATAGATACGTAGATGAGGTGGTGCAGTTTCAGGGAGTTCCTAATACTATCATCCATGATCGGGATACTCGGATTACCTCACGAGTATGGAGTGGGTTATAGCATGCTTTTGGAACCCAGCTATGCCTTAGCACTTCTTTCCACCCCCAGACCGATGGGCAGACAGAGCGGACTATCCAGATGTTGTAGGATGTGCTGCGAGCATGCGTTCTGGATTTCATAGGATCATGGGTGCGACACTTTCCTTTAGTAGAGTTTTCCTAAAACAAAAACTTCCACTCTACTATTTGCATGGGACCGTTTGAGGCTTTGTATGGAAGACCATGTCGATCACCCATTTGCAGGGCAGAGGTTGGTGAAACATGTGCTCTTGGCCCAGAGGTAGTACATATCACCAAGGAGAAAGTCTAGCTTGTGTGTGAGAGAATGAAAGCGGCTCAGGACCGACAGAAGTCTTATTCTGATCGTTAGAGGAGGCCCTCGGAGTTCGAGGTGGGAGATCATGTGTTCTTGAAGGTTTCCCCTCGACGGGGAAGTAGTGGTTTGGGAATGGGAGTAAGCTCTCCCATAGGTTCATCGGACCTTTCGAGGTACTGAGGCGAGTTGGCGAGGTTGAATATCAGCTAGCCCTACCACCTTAGTTGAAGAAGGTTCATGACGTCTTCCACATCTCCCAAATTCATTGGTACTTTCTCGACGACTCTCATATTATTGACTGGGGAGATTAAGATATGGGAGACGACACAACCTTCGAGGAACGACCAGTCAGAATCTAGGATCGTAAAGATAAGGTGCTCCATGGATGAACCATTGCCTTGGTTCATGTGTTGTGGAGGCATGTCGGCCTCGAGGATATAACATGATATTGGGAGGCCTAGATGCATGCTCAGTACCTGGAGTTGTTTTTACTTGTGTTTTGTTTGTTCTTATGAGCTTTGTTTCGATGTTATACTCTGTAACTTATATATATATAGTTCTTGGCTTGTCGGTTGTGAGTTTTTTTGTTTCGTTGTGCTCTGGGAATGTGTAACATGTCCAGATGTGTGGGGAAAGGGAAAAACCTGATCCATAATTGTGACGCATTAATGCGAATGCGATTGAACACGTTCAGGAAAATCATTGCCGCCTATAGCAGATAATATCTCAACATAGGAGAATGAATTTCCCCAAACCACGTGTTCGGGCAGTGTGTGGGTTGTACGGTGTTGGGGGCAGTGCAAGTTGAAAAATCCTAATGTATAGAAGTGGGAAGACCCAATTCTTAATCGAGACACATTAATGAGGATGCGATTAAACCCATGCAGGTGAGTCAGTGCCACCTAATGTGGATAATATCTCGACATAGGAGAAGGAATTCCTAACACATATGATTAGTGTTGTTAAATGGGTTCCTGCTATAACGAGAGCCCTAAGGGGTATCTTGTTGGGTTCCTCTGGGTTGGATTTTTCATTCTTGGGGAAAATAATGTTTTAAGAGGTATCTGATGTAATGGACTAGACCTCTCTGGCCCATTCCTTTTTTGAAAAGAAGGTCATGAAGTGTTCTAGAGGGTAAAATGGACTTTTCCCACACTTTTCATAATTTTGTTAATACATGCCGTGTAGTGTGAGTACACGCCGTGTACCACCTCACCGGGTATACCCCATGTTGAAGTCGTGTCCTTGCCATGCGAAATAAATAAGTACACTCCATGTAGCCCATACTTCACATCATGTAGTCCCTCCCCGCGTACGCGTTACGACCAAACCGTGTGTTGACCAGTCAATGGTCATGTGCCATGTTGAAGCCGTGTCCTTACTGTGTGGAATAAATGAGTACATGCCATACAGCCTATATTACACACCGTGTAGTCCCTCCCCACGTATGTGTTACCCTCATACCGTGTGTTGACCAGTCAACAACCGTGTTCCACGTTGAAGGCCATGTTGGAAGCTGCGTGGCGACCGTGTGAAATGGACAAGTACACACCGTGTACTAGAAAGTACACGTCGTTTACTTTAGTTTTTCTCGACTATAAAAGGAGGGGGCCTATCTTCCTTTTTAAATAACTCCTCTCTTCCCCATTCCCTCTAGCAGAGCCCTCCCGAGAGAGACTCCAAGATCTTTTCTTCCATAACTTCTTCATCAGAGCTCTGATTTACGATCTGTTAGCGGCCACGAGATTGTAAAGACGAGACAGAACTTCTGAGCTTGGATCTATTGTCTTCCCTTTGGCCTTTCCTTCACAGCATCCACCCAATGAGTTTTTTCTTTTCTGGATTTGACAGAACCGACGGGCGCTGACGTACGTCTTCTAATGTTTATCCGTTGGATCGTTGTGATCAGAACCTGTCGAGGTAGGGATCATACCATTGTCTCTATAAATTGTGAATTATGCGGGGTGGGTATCCTCATGTTTACATAAATCGAATTTGAACCAGTTTATTAAAAATAATAATTGGATTATATAATGGGGATGGGATGTTTGTGAATCTAGTAACATTATTTATATCCTGTGATATAATGTTGTGACTGAATAGGCTTATGCCTACTAAAAATCACGGTCGTTGGGGGCCTTTTCATGCGCAATTAAATGTTGCCCTATTTTTCTAGACCATTTATGGATAGAAACCTTGTGGAATGTGGAAATTGGTTAATCACATAAAGATGGCTGATTAAATGAAAATTTGGAACCCTTGTGTGATCTCCCCGATTGAACAAAACTGAAATAATAAACCTGTGGGTGCTGATTAGGGTTTATTTATGTGAAGGGGTATGTTTTGTGGGTTGTTGTGGATAGGGTAAGCAGCGGGGCTGTGGTTGGCTTGGTTGTGGGTTGGTGTGAATGATATATTAGTGATGGATAGTGGGGCTGCGATAAATGGTATCAAGGGGTGATGATGTACATGTTTTGGTGTGTTTTTGGTTGTGGTGGTTGGCATCAGGGCTATAGGGATGGGTTTGAATGTGAAAAAACTATGGGTTGTGAATAATAAATAAAATGTGGAGGATTTAATGAATGGTGGGGCTCGGTAACAGAATGAGAATAATAATAAATGGGGTTGGTTGGTTAATAAGAAGGGATTTGTTTGTATTGCTTGTATTTTCCTAACTTGATTTGTGGATGGAATGGATATGTTTTATGACCGATTGATATGGTTGGTTATGCCCAGTAGTTAAGGAACTATGAAACTAATTATATTGAAACATGAAAACATTAATGGGGTTGGGGGTTGTTTGTTGAATGCATGATTAGAAATAGAAGTGTCGAGGCACGTGCTCAATTTCTCTGTTTAGAAGCCATAGTTTGGGCTGTGTGTTTGGTATACATATATATATCTGTATCTTTGTGTTTGGTCGCACCCCACCCATGTTGAGAACTTAGTGTAGAATACTCCCATTTCATGGGAGAGGGTGTTTTCCCCCATAGTTAGTTGCTGTTTCCTACTCCTTCTTCAATAGGTTGTGATGGGTTGAGGCGACATTACACCCAAGACTCTCAGGTAGGTTTCATTTTGGGGTGGTTTTATCCCAAGACTCTTCAGGAAGTTATAATATTTACCAATAATCTTTGGGATGTGGCCCAAGTGTGTGCGGGAGGGATTCGTGGTTGTGAGACCCAGGTGTGTCTGGGCGGAATATGTGGTTCTTGAGGCCCAGGTGTGTGCGGGTGGGAAGAGTGTTGTAGCGTCAGGATTTTCACCAATATGAAGAGCAGCTAACTAGTGGGAAATGGTGCGGGGTACCCAATACACTTGTTATTATATACTACTACCTGTTTTTTGCGTTTTTGGTGAGTGTGGCTAGTGAGGTTGGGTGGATAGAATTCCTTGCTAGGTTTTGGTTTCTTTTGTTGTTCTCACGAGACATTAGGATGTCTCCCCACTTGTGCACGAGAGCTTTAGGTTTTCCTACTAAGTATACTTGTATTCTCACCCTACATTTACTTTTAGGTTTCTAGGAGGACTTCCAGGGCTATGCGGGACCCTACTAGTTGGGATAGTTGGATTTGTTGCAGTTGATGTACTCTTGTTTCTTATGGTGTTGTACTTTGGAGCGTCCTTTTACTTGTACCTTGGTTTATAATTGATTAAACATGCATGCAGGATTGGTTTGGTTTTATTTATGTGTTCCATTTTCTTTTGGTGTTTGACTCATCCTATTTCTTGATCTTAAATAATAAAAGGGTAATGCCTCCCATATTTGTGAAAAATTCATACCCTTGGTCCATGTCGGCACCCGGGGCCTACTAGTGGCGGGACTAGGGGGTCATTATCTCCCTTTCACCATTGTCAGCTCAAGAGGGGCATCTTTGATGGAAGGGGGGCCTGACACTTACTAGATGATATAATCTTTATGGACAAGACATATTATAAAACCAGTTTAAATATCACTATTTCATTATAATTATATGATATATTAATTTTCATTGGATATATATATATCCATTTTTATTCTTTTTTATTGATAATTACTTAGACATATTTTAATAATTTTTGTAATTGCTAGTGTGCCCAATTCATCCTTATAAAATGATAACACATGGCACTATTTATTACACCACATTTTCCATGTTTCTTGAAAAACCATAACAATAACTATAAAAAACATCATTAACCACATTATATATGTGGTGTTATTCCAAAAAACGTCAATCCAAAAATCCTTAAGATGGTATATAAATATGTAATTTCCAAGAATTGGTAATCTCCTTAACTGAACAATTTATATTAGATATCATTTTAAATCCTCAAAATATATTATATTTTAATAAAATAAGTACCTATATCTCACAAATAATCATAAATATTTTTATTATTATTAATAAAACATTATGCACAATCATTTCAATATATTCAAATATGATAATATCACTCATGCATATGGGTGGACTACCGCCTGAATAATTCTATGTAATTGGTTTTTTCATTTTAAATTTACATGGATGTAATTAATTAGATAAATAATAATTATATGTGATATATATTTTATAACAATATTTTATAGAAGTTTTATTAATAATAACCTTTATTACATTCCATCATTTGAATAATGAAAACTATGTTCATGTGTATGTTTGACTTACCCTCTTCATTATTAGGGATACTCATTTTCTTATCTATATCCATTATATATGACACTAAATAAATATATTAATATATTAAATATATATGATATTTCTTTCTTGAATAACAATCAAGATATTATGTAACTGTTATCAAAATACAATGAAAAAAATTATCAAACTGAAATTCCAATGAACAAAGATGTAGTTTACACCGTGAAATGAAGATATAAATTAAGAATTATAAATTAATCATCTTTGAAATTTTACAAATGGATCATATATGATATTTTATGTCTTTAAATGAAATTTATAAAGAATAATAATAAGTAAAATTTATTAAATATGTGGTTTAAGTGCTTATTGTGAATGATGAACTTGGGGGGGGGAAGAGATTTATTGTATAATCTCTATGTTTAATGGTATTATCTATGATTAAATTTTTGATGACGATATTTCATAAAAATATCAATGTAATATGATGGATTTTCCTCTAATATTGTTATTTATAAATATTTAAATTTTCCTTTCTGTATCAATATTTTAGCTACCTAATAGTCCAAAAGAACATTTTTATAGAAAAAAATTATTTCACTCTTCGGTGAAAAATAATTTTTCATCCATATGAATTCCTTCAACAAATGAATACACGAATCTATTTACTATAATCATACAAGAGTTGAATCTAATTCTAACTCATGTGTATGTTTTTAATTTTTTTACAAAATATTCTTATGATTTTTTACATAAATAAATTTTGAATATTTACTAAAAATATGATAGGAAATTAGTTCACCCGTACACGAAGGAAATAGAATATCCCTCAATAATGAAAGACCAATTATTGGAAGCATCAAATAAATATTTTAGTGTTAATATTCAATGAAAATATTACCTAATATGTTATTAAAAAATTAAAAGGACAATTACATCCTGAATCATTCATGTGGAATTTTCTAATAATTTTTCATATATAATTAAATCAACTAATCATTTACGTGGTTAATTGGTTATATGATCTAGTGATGAAATAATAATTATATATCCATGTAGTACCCCAAATTTTAGTTATGTGACCCTTGTTTTGGTTCATTTATTCTTTTTGATGTGGTTAGTTGATGTTTGGAAAATTTTTTGAAATGTTTTTAAAGATGCGGAGGTTGTGCAAGGGTGCACGGTTGGCGCACGATCTAAACGTACCATGCGGCTAGCCCAGAAAACCGTGCACCCTTGATTGTTGGCTCCGCACGTGTGGCACAAGGTCTGTCAGCCTATCCGGGCATGTGGTGCGATGTCACTGGATGAGACAGTGGCAACTGCACGGTTGGCGCACTGTTTTCCATACCGTACAGAGTAACCATACTGCCACATAATGTTTGGGTTTTTACGTCCCGTGCCACTCGAGATTTCACATTTTGTGTCATTCCTCCTCCCCCTCATAAAACATGTGGGAGTTTGGGTTTTTAAAGGAATGGGGAGCTCTTTAGCTCGTTTTAGAGGCTAATCTAAGGGGTTTCATGGTGGATCGAAGGCAGTTCTCCATGGGTAAGTCCCTCTTTTGGTTCTTTGAGGTTTTGGTTATGGTTAGCCTTCTCCCTCTCTTATTTTCCTTCATCTACAAGGGTTTTATGTAGATCTAGGATTTTGTTTCCTTTGAGAGTTAAATTTTTAGCTTGTTGATTTTAGGGAAGGGTTTTTGAGGTGGTTTCGAGGAGGCGTTCACCCGGTTTGGAGTGTGTTTTGGAAAAGGGTCGATTTAGCAAAACCCAAAGAGGTCGGTGGCTTCCCTCTTGACTCAACTTTTCTATAACTTGAAGCTTGGTTATAGTTAATTTATTTTGATTAAAAATTAATTTTGTTTTTGATGTGCTAAATTGATTGGAAATCCCTTGGGTGGTTTTTTGGGGATTTTTGTGAAGAAATGGGCTTTTGGGTAAAATACTCTTGTTGTGATTTTAAAATGGAATGTCTAAAATAGGTTATTTTGTTGAACTGATTCAGATAGTTTGTAAAATAGTTTATCAATGAAGGGGTTGTTTTACTAAAATTCAAATTTGCGTGTAAAAAGTGTAAAAGGGTGTTTTAAATAAATGTTTGATTTATTGATGTGGTTCGTCATGTAACTGCAATGTTTAATTGCATATTATTGTTACTTTGTTGAGTTATATGCTTGGTTATGGCTTGTTTTAATGTTGTGTAGAAGTGGGTAGAAAGTTCCACTATAAAAAGGGTATGGATAGTGGACAGAAGGGCCACCATCAATAGCCAATGGGAGGGAAGTATCACTTGAGTGGATTGGTAATGAATAGGTTGGATGAGGATGTTCCACTATAAAAAGGGTATGGATAGTGGACAGAAGGGACATAATCAATAGAAAGTGGGTGGGAAGTACCACTTCCTTTGATTGGTAATGAATGGGGTGGACGAGGAAGTGTCACTATAAAAAGGGTATGGATAGTGGATGGAAGGGCCACCATTTATAGCAAGTGGAAGGGAAGTACCACCTAAGCGGATTGGAAAGGAATGGGGTGGACAAGGAAGTGCGACTATAAGATAAGATGGATAGTGGATGGAAGGTCAACCATCAATAGAAAGTGGGCGGGAAGTACCACTTGAGTGGATTGGTAATGAATGGGTTGGAAGGGAAGTTCCATCACGGCTTGTTGTGTTCTTCGTTGGTGATGTTTTTATATAGGGCTTAAGAGTGAAATATGAAAATGGAAATCGGCTTGTGGAATGGTTGAATTGGATTCCTTGCGTGGCATGGTTGATTTGGCTACCTTGTGTGGTATGTTTGGCTTATATAATGTTTGGCGTATAAAAAATAGGTAGCTTGGTTATCCTTTATATAAAATGTTATATATAAATGTGAAACCGAATTTATCATAGTTGTGTTTGTAGGGAAGTCAATAGGTTAAATCCTACCGAGTACTTATACTCACTCCCTACTTTGGCACTTTGGTGTCTTTGCAGATTTCATTTACTATCATGTGAGAAACTTTAAGGCATCACCCTCCTTTAGTGGTGCATAGCGATGTTTTGGTGGAGCTTGGTGATTAGAGATTGGTGTGGAGATGTGGTGGTATCATGGATCATGGTGTTTTGTTCTTTGGTTTCTACTTTGTACTCTGATGTTTGGTGGACATGTCTAGTTGAATGGTTTTGGGGTTTATGATGGAATTATTAGTATCACATGGTTGTGTTTGAATGTGTATGCATATTTAGTTGTTGGTTGGTTGATTTAGGTTGGGTTATCTTCTTAAGGAGAAATTGTTCCCAATTATTCCTTGAAGCCCTCAGCATTTCTTGCCTGCCTTCGGCAACTTGGAAATGTCTCGTAAGGATAAGTAACCCTCACCACCTCCTCAAGAAAATTTGGTAGGGGCGGGGTGTTATAATCTGAATGTTTTATGGTGGTACTGATAAAATATCACTGCAACTCATTTTCTTTTCAGTAGAATAAGATATTATTTATTTTTCTGTATTATTATTGTACAAAAATGGATGAATTTTTTACTTTATGATAGGTGTAATGATAATTTTATATCCCCTATAGTATTTGTCAATGATAAATGTTTTATGAGATAAATGGGTATACAAGAACATATTCATACACTGTATATGGGAAAATAGAGGATATCTAAAGCTAAAAAAGATGGTACAGCAGAGGTTATCTGAAGATCAAAGAACGTAAACATGTAGTTAGCCAACATTGAAATGTTATGAATTTATTAAGGGAAATCCATGACATAAGGTTTCAATTATTATAATTAAAGAACACATTTTCCCACTATATTGTGACATGATCTTATATCAATGGTATGTTATCTTGGATCTTTTACATCCATCCCATTATAATTTGAGTCTTATGAACAGTGTAGCTTAATCCTTGTTCTCATGTTATGCTTAAGTGACTGTTTGTATCTCTCATTTTAACTTGTTTAAAATAAAGGGTAAACCTTTATTATTATTCATTTAACTATGATATGAATAGTGGTTTTTTGGAATGATGTGTTAAATAAATGATATAATTGTGAAGAACAATGTGTAAAAATATGTAGGTATATTATTTAATGTTTTTTCATGTTTCCACTATTCCAAAGAGGATAAAAATTTATGATTATGCTGTAGTTTTTTTGTTGAATGATTATTAATTTATCAAAATGTAATATATATACATGAATATAATGGATTGATATAAAAAATATCTCTAATTAGGTGGTCTTTGATGATAGCCATGTTGTTTTATGAGTCATATCTTTTATTTTAGTGTGTGATGTGATAATTAATGATAATTAATGTTTATAATTATATTTATATAATGTGATGGATGTGACCTATTCCCAATAATAATTTTAGTGACATGATACTCATATTTACTGATAAAAATTTCATTCCCAATATTTCATGGTATAGAATAATAATATTATTATTCAATTATTTTATAGTTTATTTTAAAATTTTCAATGCTGATATTTCTTTACGATATCTAATGCAAAACCTATGATTTTTTCTAATACAGTCACATTTTTATTTTTTTTGGAACATTGAATATAGTAGATATTTTGTAATTCTAATTGTTATTTTAATTTATTTGTTTCCAATTTGTGTGTTGGTCGATTTTTTATGATTGTATTATTTTTAAAAACGTTGGATTGATCGTCCTATAAGGTTGATCGTTAATTCTGGAGGACAAAACATGCATGAGTGGAACATTGACCATGAGGGAAGACAAAATGTATGGAAAAAAATTTATTTTTTATGGCTATATTTTGAATGATCATGGGTGTGTTTTGTGATATAATACTTACATTTTGAATAGTCAAATGTGAATATTTAGATTCAGGATGGTGTATCGACAATGAGGGTTTATCGATTTTGTGTGATATATATAATGGTATGAGTGTTTATAAGAAATATATATTTATCTAGCATAATTCTTCTATATTTTTTAAAACATATGGTTTAAATTCAATATTTTTTTATAGATGATAATTTTTTAATAAAAATTTTAACTGATTTCCTTGTTTTTATTCATTCCAAAAATGTATGTCATGATTTAATTAAAATATATAATGTTAAAGAAATTCCATTTGATTCAAAAACATATAATGCTCCACCTCTTATAATTTATATATTACACAATGATCTACCACGGTTTGAAAATATCTTCAATAGTGATAAGTATTTTTCTTTCCATAATGGATGGAACTGAAATTTTACACTGAGATATATTGACTACATATTAGTAAATCCATGACTCCCTTAGAAAATGAAATTATACATAATTGTACTTATTTATCCAAAAACAATATTTCTATTTTTTTATTTGTCTTGTTACATGTTTTCATGAGGGGAAATGAGTAAATGAATCTCAAACTCATGGGTAATAAATATGTCAAATAACGGAATTGTTGTAATTTTTTTTATTGATATGAAATTCATGTATTAAATAGAATTATACAAAATAAAATTTTATTTAATTATATGTGTATACATATCTGGATGAAGAAAGTTATTATATAAAAATGGAATAAAATTTAGAAATAAATATTTTCTTATATAATTAATAATTAAATGTTAAAAATAATATTTTTATTGGTTAATAAATTATATAATATCAATGTTGTAGATTAATTACATTAAATAATTAATATAAATTTTTGAAAATCTCCCCTAAATTATTTATAATACATAAAGTTATTGTTTATGAAATATAATAGAGGTGTCTTTATTTTTGGGATACCAATTATACACATATGAAATTAATATATCTCGATTATTACCTTTCACTCTATTTTAATCTCTTTATATATTCATATTTAATGATACATGGCCAAATAAATATTCATGGAGTACACCATTTATTGAAATTGATATTCATAACATAGATTCATGGAGGTACCCAGATTAGTATTCATTGACGTAGTAAATGTGAAAAGTATTCCAATATTCCAACATCTATGAGGTGTGAGTTCCAAGATTTGGGGTGATCATATTTATCCATGGGTTTTTGACAAATACGTGTAGGATATACATATATTTCGACCTTTATGTATGCTATTGTGAATATATAAATTCATAGAATCCACATGTTGAACGATACTAGAGAACAAAATTAGTAAATAATTTTTAAATTTAATAAAAATTTGAAAAACAATAAATCATAGGATGCAATCCATAATTATACATATATTTATGATTAATGATGGTATGTTCACATGTTTTAGAAAAAAATATTTTTTTAATCTGAAAAAATAAATGAATGATCAAATAATTATAATTATATAGTAGTGGAATATAGTGGTTTAGGTATCATGATATTAATGATTGTTACAAGGAAGGGATTTTTATAAGATAGACTTATTGTTAGATTTAATATGATAATAAGCGTGAAGTTATTATCATATGGAGTTTAATACAGTATCATTATTGGAAAATAGTGAAACTAAATGAGATAATTAGTGTATGTAGTAGATAATTGTTATTTTACAATAAGAAAATTTATAAAATTGTTTAGGGTTATCTTGATAAAATATTTTCGAGGATACTCTTAATATTTACACAAGATGATACTTGATTGTGTGATTTATTTTGTCTGGGTTACTATTTTTTTATAGTATATTTGACATCCATAAATGATGGTAAACAAAATAAAGCTGGATTATTTATGTAATATGAGAGAGTTAACAATTATTCTACTTCAAAAAATATTAATGTAAAATGGAAATAACACATTAATCATGATTATTACTAGGAATTATCTATTTATATATAATTTTATTACATATTTTTGTGGTAATAACCCATTCACAATTAATTAGACAACTAAAAATGAAATTAGAATTATTGTTTTCATTGGATGTTTTTTTTCGGAAGAGTGAGCCCATCCATGATTTATAGTATATTGATTGTATTAATTCTTTCCTACAAGTTTCCATTGAAAATTTGGGTTAATAATACATGTTTTAAATACATAAATTATTTTCTCATGAATATAATAAAATTAAATTGATTGAAGACAACATTATATGTCCATAATTATTGGAGAGTAGTGAAAAAAATTATATGAGGTTATAGTGATAGTTGATATCATCAATTAAAAGATGGATATACTGTGAGAAATGGTGGCATGATTAACATCAGGATAGACATGATTATTTTTTATCATGGATTTACCAATAATTTTATTTTTTTATTGATGTATGGACTTCTATATCGATGTTATTATGATACTCTATATCCAATTATAGTTAGATTATACACAGTAATTGCATATTTATTGGGGTCAATTAGTTAAAATCCTATAGTGGCTAAAAATTATTGTAATGAAAACAAAAAAAAGGAACAAGGATGATTCATAAATTTTATTGTAATTATTACCTAAATTAACAAATTTATATTATAGAGGAAAATTATTATGTTGATATCATTTATCTAGTATTTTTAAAATTATAGTATTAAAAATGAATTTGGAATAATAATAATTAAGTTTTGGGATGATAATTAATTAATAAAGTATCATGCAGAACTTGTTCATTATATATATCTATATACATCAGTTTAAGAAGAATGGTTTCTTGAGAAAAGGTAGCTAATGATGATTATATGAATTTTTAGTTTCTCAATGTTGTATTATCACAAATAATATCTTATATTTTCTATTTTTATATACTATATATAACAACTTGGACCCATTGACAGCACAAACACCCCAACATAAAATGGTCATCAGGTCTTGGCCCACAATTTACCACCAGTTTCCCACAGACACATGGTCCCCAACCTTGGGACACACCCTTGGGCCTAAATGGGTCATCTACCTAATGATTGTCCCTACATTCCAACTCATGTCATTTTTATTTTTCTTATTCCTCACTTGCACCCACCTTGGGAATCTTCCCAAAAGGTCACCCATCCTGATCACTACACCGGGACAAGAATTCTTAAATATGGAGTTCTACTCCAATAAAATCCATAATATGAAGGTGTAACTTGTTGACTTTAGTCATATCATTTACTCATCTAACCCTTTATCATTCGGTGGTTTTATATTAACCCCCCCCCCTCCTAGGGAACAATATCCTTATAGTGGTCTCAACATCTAAACACAGGTAGTGTGCCACACATAAGGCTGGTTGCCAACTCTCATACCAAATGTAAGAACTGGGTCATAATGACAGAACATACACCCTACCATAACATGGGTGTCATGTTCTGTTCTACAAGGGGCCACTAGTTTTCATGTGACCACTTAGTCCCACACACTGGGGCCCACACATGTGCCTAAACGGGTCAACTGACAAACAACTGTCCCCACAGGCTAGCCCATGCACATTCTTGTGTGCTTTGTCATCACTTGCACACACCCTAGGAAACATCCGAGAAGGTCACCTATTCTAATCACTACTCTTGTCCAAGAATGTTTAACTATAGTGTCCAAATCAAGGTAGACTTTTGGAAAAGAACGTGTACCCAATTGACATGAGTCATATAATTTATTCATTTAACACTTTATCATTCTAGGGTGTTACAGTGTCGTCGTCGGTGCTAGCATGCTAATAGAGTTTTTTGTGAACCACTAGATGTGCTCATGTGGTCCTTTCTTCAATCTGGAGGGTTCTTTGGATCCCCCATGTTTCCCTCTTCACTACATTGGGCTCAAATTTCCATTTCGATCCCTTCCGCTAGAAAGATCTCTATTGATGGTTTCTCACATGCCACTATGGCCCAACCTCTGCTATCATCATCACATAAACATAACTCCATGTCCACATGTAGGGGTAAGGAGAGAAGGAACAGAAGGGGAAAAAGCATGTAATGATCTTCAACCATTGTTTGATATATCTTTAATCAGTTCCCAATAGAGGGATTGAAACACAAATTAATATCCTAGAGTGAAACCAAATAATGAACCTCCCCCAATAATGATGATCTGTGGGACAACTTGTTCATGGATTGATCTGCATTTTTCATTTAATACCATGAATGGGGAAAGAATAGTATTAAAATAAAACCCCTACCTTGATTTAGTTAATTCACTAATGCAGAGCGTCTCTATATTGTCGTCGTTCCCCAATCATTGATCCGAATCATTGGACTATTGTCATTGTCATTTATCTATCTTTAGTCCCTGATTCAATCTCCAAAGGTGTCATTTCCACTTCATGATTCATCAACATTATTTATTAGAGAAAAATAATCTTCCCTCAGTCAAAGAAATTTCATATACAATTATGTTCCTCCAAACCTGACACCTCATTTAAAAAGAAATGTGTCTCATCATTTATGTAACATTTGGTCATCTTGTCCTTACGTTGATTCATAAATGAAATAGAGTATCAACTACACTCAGGTGGAAAATAATTTCGTTGCAATGATTTCAAATATTAAGCTAAATAAAATAATTCATGTTTATTTTATTGAACTTTTTCATTAAAAAGTACATAAAATAACTTTTCAGTTAAACCTACTCCAGTCGAAGTTATGTATTTTCTAGGTGAATCATGTCATTTTGGGTTTAGCATTACCCTTATATTTTTGATCTTGGAACCTGTTAAAAAGGTATAAAATCCTACTTGCACGTTTAATTAGTAATTTTAAAAAATAATTCCATGGAATATTAAGCCCTTACACTTCACTTTGTGAATTGGTTTTGAGTTTGATACTCAATTTTTTTGGGTGATTATTTTACTCACTATTTTGTTTGTAGAGGTAATGGATGGATGAAATTTTATTCTCCACACTAATCTCACATATGATGTAGAATTATTATTAGGAATAGATAGGAGGTCACAATATGAGGTATAGATTATGGACTCACATTGGTTGTGGTATATCAAAATTTACTATAAATTTATATGAGTTCATTAACGATATTGGGGACTATAATATTCAGGAATCTGGTTATGTGTGGACTAATTTATTGGGGTTATGCATGAATTGACTTTTTTTCAAGTGCTATAATTTATTTAAGAAACATTTGGTGGCATAAAGAGTTAAATGTTTGTATAAATTTATTGATATTGATGATTATATATTTGATGATATTTTAAAATGGATTTGTATCTATGTATGATGATGTACTCATTAAGAAATGATTCATTATATGGTTTCTTAGTATAGGGAAGGATGATTATTAGAGGGATGTGTGATTAGAATGTTTGGGATTATGGGAAAGGGATGGAACAACAAATACTGATGTACAATAGGGTTTCATTACATGGTTGTATATCCATACTAATGATGGAAAATTACTGCTACAGATGAATTGATGAGTAGGTATCATAAAATTGAAATATAAGATTTACTATATTTTTTTGTCCAATTGTGTAACTGGTTTCTTAGAGGATCTCTATAAGTATACATATTATTATCGCCTAATGTCTATAAATTTTTTATAATTATTAGGAACTGGTTGGTGATTGATCATGATATAGTAATCTTGTGGATTTTTATGATATTTTACTGTTTTTTGGCAACTACTAAAGATTTATTTCAGTTTTAATTTTCATTATATTTGTCACATATGATATTGTATTCATTTATTTGGTTGATCATTTATCAAATCTTCATTATTGATTATATAATGACCCTTGGTGTCTTTTCATCTTATCATTTATCCTTATTTACATAATTAGGGGAATTCCACTTATCGAACTAGATTATATATCCTCAAAGACTTTCTATCACATGGAGGCTATTAATTGTGGTCTTATAGCGATCAATGTCTATTATTAATTTTGACATAGGATTGATTTCAATGGGATTGGGTACCCAATGTGTAATTTAGTTATGTGAAAACTAATTGAAAATTTAATAATAATTTCATATTGAAAATATTACTTTTATGTTTAAGTAATTCTATCAAAAATATTAAAAATGTATAATATATATATATATATAATTAATATTTCCCAATAATAATATACAAAAAATTAGTAAAATAATATTATGTTAATCATCTATAATATTATTATTATGGAATAGAAAAAATGATAATTTATTTTTTTATATAAACATTATGATTCATGGTTTTTATTTATTATTTCTAGAATATATTATTTAAATTTGATATGAATAAGACCGAAAATCAACATATAATTAATATGAAAATATACTTTATATAACCACATCTCTAATTATCATATTTCCAGCGACTATAATACTAATGTTCTTATTTATAATGGTTATTTTTTATTCTAATATAAGGGCTTATTAAAATAATTCAATCTATTCTAAATTTTAAATTCATATTCATTATTCATTATTTAGTTAATTATATCACCTTTAATGATTTTCATTCTGATTACATGTTTAGTATTGTAATAGTGATTCTCATGGATAAAGATAATTCTGAAGATCTTATTGGTTTAACGATATTAATCGATTTTGTTTTTACAACAATTATTTTATTTCCAAATAAAGGATATAATCATTAACAATTTTAATAAAATGTTGTTATGATTAATATAATAAATATTTCTATGAATAAACAATATATTAATATCGTTTTGTATGTTTCTATATTTGAATAACATTATTAACATTTTTTTTTGAAAAAAAAGTCTTTTTAAATATAAGTTCTTAACACTCACTACCTCATAAATAAATGTTTTCCTATAAATTTTAATTCTTATTTTCTAAATTATAGTATTTGTAATTAACATAACAGAAATGAATGAATATATAATTTCGATTGAGATATAAGAAATTCAATATTTTGTATGACTATAATCATAACATTCACTCTTAAAAGGATTATTTATAAAATTAAAATTATCTCTAATAATTTTCACCCAAATCCGATCATTATTGGGTATTAAAAGAGGCAGAGTGGAATTGATTTTCATAGAGAGTTAATAGTCACCAATCCTTAATATAGTATTATATGTTCATCCGAAATATAGTATTCAATTTCGAATTTTTTAGTTATTATAGAGTTAGTATGGGGATAGAAAATCCATTTCCTAGAACTCATCAAATTCACATATTTTATGATTAAATGGATTTTCATGAAAAAAATTCAAAAAAGTATCCATGTAGTATAACACTCTAAGGTTATTTTTTTACTAATAATTCAATATTAAATAATTTATTTTGTAATTTTTGTCTATTAGACTAATTCCAATAACTAATTAAGTGGCTAGAAAAAAATAATTTACTATGGAGGAATAGTAAACCTCAAAAATCAAGATCCACTTTAAAGGAACTCATCATATATGTTCTTCCTTGGTCCAATTTTCATGAAGGATTTTGGAGTATATTATCCATATTTTTAGTCTATTAAGGTATCAATCATAACAATTAATTGAATATTTATATTTATCAAATAAATGATTGGTTGTATAATATGATGAAAAATAGTTTCCCACATCAAGATAACAAAACCATATGATTTTTATTTGTTGTTGTCTTTTTAATGATAACATATACAACATTATAAAATATTCATGTACCATAAATGTGATTCACTGTGTTACACTTTATAGAACCTTGAAATGTATCATATTTAAACTTGTTCATCAATAGTTTTAATAACTTGAAAATCAATTAATATCCATTTTCAATTAATAATAAATCTTATTAATTCGAGATGGTTAAAATGGTGATCATAACATGACATAACTCGTAACTCAAAAATACCAGAGCTTATACTCTACATTCAATACAATTTTGTTTCTCAATGTTATAATCCTCAAATTTTCAATCATATCCAATATTATATAAATTATAATATTCTCATTCCAATAAATTAAAAAAGGAATCATTTTTCGGGAAAACATTGATTAATTAAAACATTGAAAACTATATGAATTGAAAATTTAATTGGTAATTTTCATGAATACCCTTAATAAAGAATTTTTTTTAATTCTATATATTTAATGGTGATTTTCACGTTATGTTATTTAACAAAACTTGTTATGTATTACACAATCAAATCTATTGAAATAAATTATAATGGTTTGCAAAGAGCTATGAAACAACCCTATAATATCTACTAGGATCGTCAAACTATGTGTAAAGGTAGGAACACCTATCATGAATAGATTGATAATAGATATAATACATAAAATCATTTATAATTGTAATTACCGCTATCTGCATCTATGTTAGATCAAATTTAACTTGTCAGTATCTAAACTTGGATTATATTACATGGAAGATACCCAATATATACATTACCAATTTTTGTTCATATTTTCATACATTTTAGAATACCATTATATATTTAAAGAATATAATATATTGTTAATCCACAAACATGAATATACTATATAATGATATAATATGAGGAAACCTAGACGCATACATTTTCATCGAGGTCAAACAATATATTCATTAATCATTATCCATGATACAAATATTGTGATATCAAAATACATATATCAATTAATTAAACATTACGAATTAAAATTATCTCATAATACATTATCCTAATATTTTACTTTTTTTGGATAATTTCATGTTAAAAATAATATGTCAACCAATTTTGAACATTTTCATCATAAATTTCTAAATACAATATATATATATATATATATATATATTTCTCAATTATTATATTCATTTTTATAACATGGGAAAAATAAATCATATGAAATGGAGGGTTCAAATTATAGGTGGGGTAAATGTTAATATTTTGTCATAATGAATGATATAATTGAATGTAATTTCAAATGATCAACCATATAACATTGTACATGAGTTAATAATCTTGAGAAAAAATTTATTGATAAATATAGAATAACATAATCATGTAAAATATAAATCATGATTCTATATAATAATAGGAAATAATAATATTTTAAACACATTCTAATTAAAATTATGTTTATGTATTGTCTTTTTAACAAATATAATTGACAATAATGTACACACATGGTCTTGTGAACTAATATTTTCTCAATTATGACCATGTTGAGGATCATAACCTCCTAAGATATATGAAAATAAATATAGTAAAAGGAAGGATATTTATGACCGCACTGATCACAAAATTATAATCTAAATTTATTTGTTCCAATAAAAATAAACCTTATATCATATCCACGAGATATACATGAAATTAAATAGGTATTAGGACATTTAAAAATTTCATCACATAAATTTGATTAATAAGTTGAACCAATTTATTCAAAAAGTAATTGAAATTTTTTTATCTAATAATGTTATTTAAATTGTTATTATTGAAACAAAACCCATATGTATTTTCAGAAATATAAATGAAAATTGAAGATAATTATTTAAAAATAATATTTTCTAGAAAAAGGCACTTACACAATGTCAGGTAGATATAAGAATTGTAGTCACATTAAGATTTTAATTTCAATAAAATATTATATTAAAAAAATATATTATATTATTACTATAATAACATTAAATTATCCATGATAATAATTTATTTCTATAAACAAAATACAAAGTGGTAGATAATATATATGAATCTTTTAAATAAAGATAAAATAAACAAAAATATTATTTATAGAAACCCCCAAAATATCAATTTCAAAAGAAACAAAGAGAAATAAAAATTTTTATTTAAATTATAAATTTATTAGTTACAAAATGTGAAAAAACTTATTTAATAAAATAATAGGTATACGAAGGGGAAATATTCATAAAATTAAAATGAAATTTACATGATAATGATAATAAAAATAGAATGAAATTCAGGAAAAGAACATTTCCTAAAGAATTATTAATATTTAATTATTATATGTAATATAAAATGATAAAAAAAAATTATAAAATAAAGATAATAGAAAAACTTCAGTTTTAGAAGTTCTATTTTTATTATTTTTAAGAAATTATTCCTTAACAAAATCCTTCATGGATTGAGTAACACATAATAGAGAGCGTGCCTGATGAAATTCATCAATGAAACCATAATAGAGACTCTCAATCCATCATATAACTGGTCACTATGATTGAAGGTTACAATTAAATAATTCTCATTGATTAAATAATATATGATATTAGGGTTTAACAGTGTTGTCTTTCTCTAAGGATGATGTACTTCACCTATTTTCTGATATGTTTATTGCCTTTGATGGAAAATTTGTCAATAACAGACCGTCACTAACAATTATTTGAATAAAATATTTATTTTAGATTAATTTATTTCATTCAAATTGGTTCAATTAACAATTTATATGTAGTTCTATGGTTATCCGGAGAGAAGTAATATTACCAAATATTGACTAGAGGATCATGGTTCTTTAGCGTTTTCCTTATGAATGTTTTTAAGTAGTTGCCAAACATTTTCACTTACTATGAAAATACTAAAAACCATATATTGTTGGGATTCCCTTGATTAATAATTCATTTATTTAAACTAGAGATCCTATTTTTTATTTCTATTTTAATTTTATAACCACTAAAATTAGACTCTTCAACCAATATGTTCTAGAAGAATTCTTTTAGAAGAATTTCTATAGAGTTAGATATATCCAAAACTTCTCCTTCCTAGATAAGGATTCAAAATTGTGACATTGGATTTTTAAAAGAGGTTTTATTAAAGAATCATCCATATTATTGTACTGAATTATTAATAATTTTTAATTATACTAGGGGATGTGAAATTAGGCCTTCTATTACCCACATAATCACTCAAAATGCCAAATTTTGGGTAGATAATGAAAATCAGTATCAGAATGATGGAAGTTTTTTAGAACAAATGGGTATCGTTAAAATAAGAATGTTTATAATAATCTAGAAGGGAATTTTTTGACTCATCTATCACTTGATTAAATTTATAATTTTGTATATTGTTCCAGCAATTCCTAACATATAAATGAGGACATGGAAAATTATATCAAGAATATTTTTACTTACCATGAAACACTAAGAGATTTATTAACCATATTGCAAGAAAATGAGTAATACAACAATGTTTTTTAGGAATCAATTCATGATACGTATTACCAACACTATTATATTAAATATACCTTCTTGAAGTTGAGATATAAGAAAGGTAAAAAGTCAATGACGGATTTAGATGTCTTCACTTCTCTTAAACCAAAGAAAAATATATATATAAATATTAATCTAATATATAGAGAACATTGTTTACTATAACATTAGGGCAACCTGAAAATGAAAAAATGGTCTACCAAATACCTGTGTGTCTTACCTATTTGAATGATTATTCTAAAATACCTCATTTTTATTAAGATTCAGATCTTTCTCTAATGAATTCATATATATAAATGGGGATTGAATGGATAATTAAATCTTTGTTTCTAGGTCGGAGGTGAAAGATGATAATTATTTACAGAAAATAAAATTTATCATGAAATTTTAAAACAATTCAACCCAAATTTGAGAGAATATGCACAAATTTTTTTTTGATGATTACAAATGAAATAATTATTTTAATTATTGGGAATCGCCCTGAAAAGGGGATCTTGAGTTTTTCCCTTGTTATAATTTTTTATAAGGATGATCTTATTTTTTACTTTTTTAGGGTTTTCCATTGTTCTATGGGTAGTTTGAATTGGTTAATTATCAATAATGTTATGTTTAAATATTCTTCTAATTTTTTTATTGTTGGGTACAGAAGATTCCATTTATCTTATTTAGCTCTTACGATAAACAAGATTGATGTTTCTTATTGTTTCTTCTCCTTGTGATGACTCTATAATAGTATTGGATCTTCCAAATGTGGATTTCAATCCTAGTTGTTTTCTTTGGGTTTAGCCCATGGATTCTTCTAAAAGGTTTTTATACAAGTGATATACATGGTCACTAGTTTTGATGTTGTTAAATTAGAATTAAAGTTTATTAAAATATTTTGGTTCATTTATCTATAGGATATATATCAAAAAATTTCTATTTTTGGAAGGAATTTATAAATTTTTTATCATATTACATGCATATGAACCTCAGTAATTGTTTTTATAATGATTACCTGCAGTCCTCTATTGTTTCAGTTGATAAATGTCATTATATAATTAATAAGGTCAGAATATTTGTCCTGGAAAAAAATTATGGATGACATTATTATAATGTTAATTATTTTCCAAAAAATTGTCCTTATTATAGGTCTAACACCGATTCTCATGATATCAATGATAACATATGCTTGTTGAATATATTTTTGGATACATACGGTGTGTTATGGAACATTTCAGTGCAAAAAAAGTTTTCTTCTGTCTTTGTTTGGAATTCCGCTAATATTTCAATTTTGTCCAATAAAAAGTAAATAACATTAATGGATCATTTTATACTGTTTAGTCCTTCCTAGTATAATGATATATAAATTATACATATTCAATGGATCTTCATCTATATAGTAAATGAAGATATGGTATTTTTATTTTTTTAAAAAAATTTAATGTTTATTGTGTTGCATTTTTTCCATATTCAGCTATAAAATTTGAGACACTTATTGGTTCAATAACATTTAAATTCTTTCATAATCATTTATCTTATGTTTTTTAATATAATTTCAAGGAATGGGAAAGGTTACCAAATAATGCTCAAATTATTAGCAGAAAAAACCATACCCCTCAGAGATTTGTTGAATTTGAAGTCAAAAATTAACTGTTCAAATGTTCACAAAAATGAATTTTGATACTATAATTTGTTTATTAAATTTATTATAAAAACATTCCAAATTGTATTATATATTTTATATATTTGAAAAAGTATTGAAAATTTTATTTGTATAATTGAATGAATGTTTATATGTGCATTTTCTTATGAAAATAATAAATAAATACTTATGAAGTATTTGAAATTATTTTTATATGAATGAAAATTTAATACCATGTAAAATCAAATAAAAAATAGTAAAATCATTCCCAAAATTTTATCAAACATTTTAGAATTATGTTTATGAAGAATCATTATAGTATAATCATTTTTTATTTAGTAAAGAAACAATATTAACAATTTGGAATTAATGAAAATCATTGATTATGATAGATAATTTAGAGAATGTAAATATAATTGATTAAATAATAATTAAATACGATAATTTTTTCACATTAGGAAAAAATTAATCCAAATAAATATGAAAGTAAATGTAAAATGAAAAAATTTATTTTAATATATAATGATTTATATGAAAACACACACCATATCACTTGCTTCCAAGAAATAGAATTAAACAAAGTAAAATAAAACTAAAAATAATAATAACTTATTTATGACCCATATATATATACATAATATATTTTTTAATATATAATATTAATCATTAATTTTATATTCATTATATGTTTAATATTTATTTTCATCATCAGATGAGAAAAGTTTCTATATATCACACATGTTAAAAAGTAGTAACGTTAAAACCCATTCATTTATCACATGTTAATAATTAACATATTTTAATGATAACAGAAATATGTATTTTGATTCAAATCAATAAACTGTTCAATTTATGATTATGGACTATATTGATAAAATATTCAATTTATGTTTAGTGTTTTACATGTTTAGAATTATGTATTACGATTCATAAACTAATCTAATATATTAAATTGTTTAGAAGTGGATCATAGTGGAAGTAATGCAAACCTTATCAATACACATAATCCATGAAGGTATTTCCCTCCTACTCAATATAATTATAGGGGAGCTGGTGATGCAACTGGTGCTGATCATCTTATCACTATACTGGGATAACTCACTCCTGCTATGAATTATATCCTTACCCGTATGGAGCACCCTGATCCACATCAAGGAGGATCAATGTTATACCACATAATTCATCAACAACCACCAACATTCAATGGGAGTAGAAATCCATTATTATCTAAGAAAAGGATAAATTACCTAGAGAATATATTTTATCCTTTGGGGAGTAGCTAATGGGAAAAAGATTTCATGGCACCTTATCACATCACAAGAGATGCAAATAAATGGTGGTCATTAACCCAAAACACAACGCAAGATGAAAAAGTATCGAACATGGAATGGAGGGTGTTTAAAGATATTTTATTAGAAAAATACTTTCCTCATGACCATCAAGCTGATATGGAAATAAAATTTATGAGTCTGAGGAAAAATGAGGATGAGAATATCTCAAAGTTTATGGATAACATTACAAGGTTATAAAGGCATGAAAAATATTATATACATAACCAAAGGAGTAATACTGATTGATTCATTGATGGGTTAAAACCATTTCTCTATCAAATATTAGTCTCACAGTCCTTCTCATCATACGAAGATATAGTCTCATTCCATATCAAGACAAAAAAGAATTCTCTATATCTTATAACTTCAAAGAATAGCAAGAGAAAAATAGATCTGCTGAACAATCTGGAAATAAGAATAAGGGGAAGAATGTAATTATAGATATCTATCCTGCTATTAATATAAGAAGAAACACCCCGGTACATGCCTGAAGGGAATGGGAGTTTGATACAAGTGTGATGAAAATGCCACCAAGCTCATTATTGAAATGAGAAGAAAGAGGTTGTCAATGTTAAATGACAAAATTTTATATAAAATGGGAATTATGAAAATGAATGTCCTAAGCACCAAGTTAACGTACCTCAGTATAGTCTAAGGGAGAATGGCCAAGCTTATGTGATCACTATTACTGATGTTGTCGCTATAAAAGATGTGGTGGTAGGTAATTTATTAGTTTCCTCAAGTTTAGACAATGATTTATTTAATTCCGTATCATTACAGTGTTTCATATCATCCACGTTTGATAAGAAAATTAGATATTTTCAATTTGACATAACAATGGAGTTTTCAGTCAAAACTCATAAGGGATGTACCATCATAACAAATTTTTTTTAATCATATCCCATTAGGAAATATAAATATTCTTTATCATATGATCTATTTATAATACCCATAATTGAATTTGGTATAATCCTCGATATAGACTGGATTTCAGAGAATGATGCGAAAATTTATTTTAATAAGAAAGAGGCCATAATTATCGATGATGATAAGGAGTACCTTATCTTTCTGTCAGAAATGTCACCACTTGATTCTTATCTTGATCCACACCTAGAATCTCAACTAAATTCCATTATTGGGGATGAAGAGAATGAAATAACTATGGGTGAGGATAATAATGTTTGAATAGAGGACGTACCTATTGTTCAATAATATATTGATATATTTCCATAAGATTTACTTGGACATCCTCCAAAATGATAAATTGAGTTTTCCATCAAATTAGTTCCTGGTTCAAGGCCCCTATCGAAGACCCCTTATAGAATGGACACTATGGAATTATTGGAACTAATTGAACAACTAAAGGAATTGAGTAATAAATGATTTATTCAAACTAGTGTTTCTCTAAGGGTTGCCTATATCCTTTCTGTTAAGAAGAAAGATAAATATATTAGGTTGTGCATTGACTATAGGGAGATCAATTCTATAACAATAAAGAACATGTATCCCCTTCCTCACATTGAGGATTTAATTGATCTACTTCATAGAGCTCAATATTTTTCAAATATTGAACTTTTATGTGGATACCATCAGTTGTGCGTGAAGAAAATAGAGATTCAGAAAATAGCATTTCGAACTATGTATGGGCATTACGAGTTTATAGTAAATCATTTTGGATTGATTATGCACCCTCTATCTTCTTGGATCTAATGAATTGTGTTTTCATGGAATATCTTGATGACTTTATATTGGTATTTGTTGATGATATCAGGGTATAATCTAAAAGCTACAAATAACTGGAAAATCACTTACCCATTATTGTAAATACAATTAGAAGAAATAAATTATATCGAATATTTACTAGCTGTGAATTTTGACATTTGGAAATTTCGTGAAAATATAGTCTCTAACGATGGAATCTTTGTTGATCCTTCAATGACCAAGGAAATCCATGAATGGATAGCACTGATGAGTATTATAGTGGTACGTAGTTTTATAGGTTTTGTAGGTTATTATCAATGTTTCGTCAAGAATTATTCAAAGTTGGATAACCCAATAACCAAGATCACCAATAAAGGGGTTCAATTTTTTGGACAAAAGAGTATGAAGAATTTTATGAAGAACTAAAGACAGTCAATGCGGTTATCTTGACTCTACCCTCAGAGAATGATGGGTTTGTTATTTATAGTGATGCTTCATAGAAAGGACTTGTTTGTGTCCTTTTGCAGAATGATAGAGTTATTGCCTATGCATCACGACATCTAAAAATTCATGAGAAAAACTATCCTACTGATGATCATGAGTTATAATCTGTAATATTTGCTATGAAAATATAGATACACTATCTCTAGGGTGAAAAAATGTGAGATTTATACTGATCTCCAGATTTTGAATTATATTTTCTCACATAAAAAATTCAATGTGAAATAATTACAACGAATTGGACTACACAGGGATTATGATTGCACTATACACTATCGCACGAGGAAGACAAATAAGATTGCAGATGATTTGAGTATAAAGGATCATGGAGTTTTGAACAAGACGATTGTCGAAGGGGATCCTATTTTCATGGTTCTAGTAAAGATGGATATGGGAATAACACTTGAAGGTGAAACATTAGTACTTTTTCATATGGTTTCCAAAACATCTATAATAGAAAATATAACAACTTCTCGGACTGATGATATGGAGTTTCAAAAATAGATTAATGCTGTGAATGATGGGAGATTGATTAACATCATATATGAAGATGGAATTTTGAAATTAGGGAAGATACATTGTGTTCTTAACATACCTGATCTAAAAATGGAATTTATTGATAATGCTCATTGCTCCAATTTCTCTATACACCCTAGGAGAGCAAATATTTATAGATATTTGTAGTAACATTTTGTGTGTGACAAAATGAAGAGGGAGATTGCTGATTTTTTTTCAACATGTATGGGTTGTCATCAAGTGAAACCTAGAAGGAAACAACCTAGATGATTCATGAAACCTCTTCCCATACCTGAGTGGAAATGGGTTAATATTAGGATGGACTTTGTCATGGGGAAACCGAAGTCTCCGAGAAGGAATGATGCAATATGGGTCATTGTTGATCATCTGAAAAAGTAAGAAATTAATTTTTCTATATGAGAAGAATTACCACTTAAATGTATGGAAAGACTATATATTAATGAAGTTTTCATACATCAGGGAGTACCCCTATTGACTTTTTCTGATCATGATCCTCATTTAACATGAGGATACTGTAAATGTCTTCAGAAGGCCCGAGATACTGAACTTCATTTGAGGACTACCTACCACCCCCAAACTGGTGTACAATCTAACCAGACTATTCTAAAAATTGATGAAATGATGAGATATTTCTCACATGACATCCATTGTATGTGGGATCAATATTTTCCTCTAGAAGAATTTTCCTATAACAATAGCTTCCATTCAATCGTTCTGATGGCATGATATGAAGTGTTATACGGAAAGGGATTTCGCACACCAACTTGTTGGGATTATGTTGGTGAAATAAAACTAGTGGGCCCTGAACATGTATAGGGAACAACAGAAAAGGTGACGGTTATCCAAACCCACATCAAAGCAGCCCAATGTTGGAAAAATATCTATGCCGATAACTGAAGGAAGGATTAGGAATTTTAAGTAGGAGGCTATGTTTTCATGAAGGTATCTCCATGGATGTGTGTTGTAGGTTTCGATAAGAATGGTAAATTGAGTCCCAAGTACATCAGACCTTTATCAATTATAGAATGAATTAGTGTTGTAGCTTACAATTTGACAATGTCTCAAAGTCTCTCAAATGTTCATGATGTTTTCCACGTATCATTGTTGAGAAAATACATGCCTGAACCAATGCATGTACTCACCTATGAGGAAATTGAACTGAAACATGATCCATCTTATTGTGAAGATCCTGTCAAAATTCTTGGTATAATAGATTAAGTGCTGATAATCCAGATGACTCGTCTGGTAAATGTTTTATGGAGAAACCATAAAATGGAAGAGGCAACTTGGGAAACCCGAGAAACTTATGATGAAGAAAAACCGGATACTTTTTACGTAGTAATATTCTAGAAATATTGAGGATAAAATTATTTTAAGAAGTGGATAATGTAACACCCCCATCTTCCATAGTACATTTCCCTTTGATTAATGCATAAGCATGCGTTGTATGCAACTTGGAGTTTTAACACACAACAGCCAATGAAACAAGCCGTTATAAATAGTAATACCCACTTTTTATAATTTTATTAATTTTAATATTTAAAATGGACATCATTTTTGGATTTGGAATATAAAAATTTTCTAATGGTGAATCCTTGGTATTTTTCTAAGAACATTAAATTTTTGAAGAATAGTGAAAAATACTAGGTTTTTGTTTAAAATCGACTTTTTTATTTAAATAATTCGTTATTTTATTTTAATTTAATTTAGAAAAAATAGATACACAATACATATATATGTTCAATTTAATTCATTGGTGTCATTTTATAATATGTTTAGATATATATAATTTTATTGAACTTTTTACAGTATTTTACCCACTTTCAAGGAGCATTTATAAATTTACATAAAACATAATTGTATGGCTTCTGTGAGTTGAATTTCAAAAATCTTAGAGACACGATTGACATCAGTAAATAAAATTTGGTTCAATAAGATGAAAATAATTTTTTTGTGAATACATAATTTGGACATTTATTTACCACGATTAAATGTAAATAGTGTAATTAAGAGTAAAAATGATATTATAATTACCCTAGAACATGTCTTAATTATAATGGATAAGTGTAATTTGACCAAAAATACCCTTCGAAATATAATACTATCCTTTTGGTCCACTTGGATTATATTAGGACATTTATTATTATTTTATTTAAAGAAGAGTTAAAAGTGTTAAATTCAAAGTTTAATAACTAGACAATTTTTAATATAAGGCTAGAAAAAAGATAAATTCAACTATAAATATTCATTATAAATATAAAAACTATTCCTACATAATTGTATTATATATATAAATTTTAGACACTATATAATTTAATTTATTTATCACACAATGATGATAAAGAAATTACCATATTAATGAAATATTAAAATATTTAATATTATAAATTTCCAAATAAAATTAAATTCAGATATCAGATGAATTAAAATAATTATAAATGTTAATATTACATTTTAAGGATGATTAGAAAATTTTATTCAATGTAATCATGTTGTAGTGATTTTCACAAAAACCAAATACTAAATAGTGTCAAAATTGACATAATTGAGTTTTTAAAACAAATACACTATTATTAATTGATATAATACTACTAAAAATATAAGGTTTGACCAAAAGACATAGATATGGTTTTATTTATTAACAATGAACCACTTGGGGTTCAATTGTATTATTATAGTAAGTTTATTAACCATATAATATAAAAATACAATGAGACATGGTAAATGTCAAACTATTTAACTAAGAGTTAAATGTAAAGGATAAGGTTAATATGGTGACCTAAAACTTTCTAAAACATATTGGATGAGAGGTTTCCAACACATTACCACCTTATCCTCAAAATAATTTATTTTTTATCTATTAGAAACCGAAAATAATTTTATTATAATATAATATTTCATGCTTTTCCTAAAGTGACCCTCACCTCTCTTATAAAAGGATACTTCCCCTTCTCTTAAATTCACACCTCCAATACCTTTTGGCTCAGCAAAACCCTACTAAAAAATCCTATAAACTATCCTCCTGTATATCTATAAGCCTTAATTTTATCAAAAAGCCATCCCATGGATCTCTTTTGTTCAACTCAAAAGAAAACACCCAAATCTAAGGTAATAATTTCATCACCCACTTTCAAATTCATTTCTTCTTCCACTTCATGTTTCCTTGTTATTCATATACCAAAAAAGATAATCCATTACATTCTACATACTGTGTTGTTAATATAAATATGATACAAAAATATTCGTTATTCTATCCATCCAATAAATGGCACAGTCACCATACATGTGTACGTAGGGATTACGGTTTCCAGGAATGCGATGAGATTCATTTCCAATCATAGTCATTCAGGAATACTATTCATTTTATGATTAACAATAAAGTTTCTGAGCATAGTATAATTCTATATTTATATCAAATACATCTTATCCATAAAAAACATTGCTAATTTAGCAAAGAATATAAAGAAAATATAATCAGTTAACACTCGAAACAATGATACTACTAATATATTATTAACAAAGCAACATTATTTGTTCACATATGATGTCGTATTTATGAATATGATTCATGTATAATTTAATAATAATTTTTTTACTAATATACAGGATGTTAGTATATAATCGATGAAGAAAAATTACAATGTAATGGTTAATTCTACAATATCAATACTTATACATGGTTGTTAATATGTAAGTATCTACTAAGACCTCTTTATCATCCACATTTGTGTTTCCTTAAAAATATAATTCAAATTTTTTTTAATATTTACGATATTATGGTTTAATGTCATATATAACCTTATTTGATAGTATATGTTTTCAAAGGAATCATTCCTTCATTTTCCAAACAAGGTACATTATGAAATTTTACACAAAATTAAGGTTTGAATGTCTTTTTTTAACCTATATGGTTGGTGTGGATATTTTCAAGAATTATATCATCATCAAAGCTTCTCATACAATCTTATAATAATATTTTCAAAATAAATGTTTTCTTTAATAATGATATAACTTTTCAATGATTTCAAAATAGGAAAAAAAATTCTAAAAAAAGTTTTGATATAATCTATGTCAACATCTTTTGATGGATTTTAAGCTTATTTTAAGTCAATTTATAATGATACAAAACATCCATATTGTATTTAAGGTTTTGTAATATTTTTGACTTTAGATGTGTTATTTTTATTTCATTCATCGTTTATAGATAATTTATTGAAAATTTGAAATTCTTTTTTTTAAAACAAATGTTTATGTTATGTTTAAACCTTTTCACATGAGGAATGCACTGGACTTAGTAAGTAATGGGTGGAGGCTACTATATCTCATCAATGAATCGGTAGGTATAATGAGAAAAACTATTATCTTGGCACAAGGCCTTGAAATAATCTTATTTTTAGTCTTGGTAGAAGGCCTTGACTATGTTGTTATGATGTCTGGCATTATGCATTCCATCATTATGATATTGGCTATAGATATTGCATGTGATTATTCGACTGGTAGAATATCCATGTGAATATGTAAATAGAATTCTTTGATTTATATTGGATATATAAGGAAAATGTTTATTATTAAAAGGCTTATGATTTATTCTTAAACATATCCAAAATTGTTTGTGCTTTTTTTTGAATGTTTCTACTATATTGTTATCCTTACTGAGCATCTGATCCCAACCCTGTTTGTGTTTTATTTTTCCCAGGATGTGAAGAATATTTTATGGTGGACCTGCTGGGATAGGATAAGGATATAAGTGTGGTCAATGGGGACAAAATATTATTGATGTATTTATTTCATGATGTAATGTAAATCTTATGAATGTATCTAGTACTTCCAATGCTACTAAACAGATCGATATTTCGTGATATGATCCCCTATGATCATGCCATTGTTATGTAATAATGCACCGACTTTGGCTAATTGGGGTCGTGGAGTTACATGTAATTTTATATTAAATTCTTGTAAAACTAATATGAATGTGGATTAAAATGAATAAATCATTTGAGTGGGGATCTGAGTTGGTTTACCACATGTCATCCATATAAATAAATTAAAAAGTAAGATATATCATCGGCATTTTAACTTTAATTTTCTTTGCACCATAATTTTATTTACCATGATACTTATTTTTTAACCATGGTTAATTATATTCATTACTAAAATGGAAAATTCCTCTATTAAATAATTGAGGAATTTGTATTTCATATATTAAAACCATTTTATAATACGATATAACTAAAAATGAAAAATTATTTTTATATGGAAGAATTGTATATTATAAGACATCATTTAGAGAAAAAAATGCAACTTAGGACCTGAATTGACAAATATATGTTTCTAATTTAAAATTATTCATTTTATATTTATATGTTTATTTATTATATACGCAATTTTTTTTCTGAAAAAATTGTTTCACGTATTTATATGTTACTATAATAAGAAAATGATATTGTAAGAGACAATTTATTTTTTTAAACATAATTCATTATATTTACAAAAAAATAATTCTTCATAAAAAATTATTAAATTTTACCATAATAAAATATTTTATTGATATGTACAAAAATTAATTAAAATTAAAATATTATAAAATTTTACATGTATTTAGAAACCAAAATTATATTGAAAATAGGATTTATAGAGAAATGAACATTTAAATATTAAATAATCTTAATATAAATTTTTATGAATATATAATTTTTTCATTTGAAATATATTATACATTTAAAAAATATATATTATCATCTTCCAACCATAATATGTTAATTTTCCAAAAATAAAATTTCATGGACAAGAAAAAGGAAATTTTATTAAAATATATATGGTTGGATAAAATGAATTTTTAATATTGAAAATATTATTTAAAACTATTTATGTATATTTAAATGTTTATATTATCAATAAATTTCATTTATATATATTTTTTTGAGGTGATTAATTAAATTAATATAGAAATTCACAACACTTTTTAAATCCTAGTTCATTAGTAATTACACTTTTATATAATATGAACTTTACCTAAACATAATTAAAAATTAATATTTATATTTTAATAGTTTAATTATTTCAATATATAATGTTAAATAATTTGGTTTTTTTATTTCATTAATTAATTGTACTACATTAATAATTTAATTTAATTTATTAATAAATGTTTTAAATTAAATATTATATTATAATTTAATTATAGTATATTTTTAATATATAAAATTTAAATTTTATTATTAAAATACATAACATTATTGTACCCATTCGATGTATGTATGTAGGAAAATATTTCCAATAAAAATATTTTTAATGACTATGTTTATAACAATCATACTTTAGAGTTAAATGTATTCTATTAATATCATTCATCTTATTCAAACCAATCACATAACACTCACCATTCATTATATATGAAATTTATTTCACTTTTTTTTCATAATTTTTCAATATTTATTTCTAAAACTAGTTATTACCACTAATGAGGAATATCCCATAGGTATCTTACATAAAATTATATTTTTTTATATTAGTTTTTTAAATTTAAAATGATGAAATCCTAAAATAAAAAATCAACCATCGTATATATTCAATGAATTATTATAGTTATGTTATATTGGTATGTTACAATAAATATTATTTCAATCTATCATTATCGTTTCATGTGATGTATGATATTAAATATAGTAATTTTTATATGAATATTCATATGAAATATATTGGTTATAAATGAAATTTTGGTTGTGTTCTACATTATCAATGTTTTCACATGAAATCAAACACATATTCATTACATCACATTGACTATATGGTTGTCCCTATATCCATTCATGTAGGAATATCAATAAAATTTTTTGTGGGTACAAAACATAGATCATCATGTGGTTCCATATTTCAATGTAGTAGATTATGCAAGTAGAATAAGTCTTATAATTACATGTCTCATGTTTATAATAACATGATTTGTTTAGGTATTTTTTATATGATTCTATTCACATTATAATTTTATTAAATTATGTTATGATATAATTTATGTACAATATTATTCTAAATTCCAATTATCCTTACCAAATTTACCCATTTATTTATTTTTTAATATATAAAATTTTTAGAATTTATACTATATTGATATTTGTTTCCACTATAATTGAAATGATTAAAAAAATATTTTTCTAAATGCATTTATAAAAACATATTTATTTTTCAACATAAAATGTAGTAATATAGATGTATTTCTATTATCTTACTTTTTATTTTCTCAACCACATCATGAACAACTAGTTGATTATATATCATTAGGTTTTTGTAATATTTATTTATGAATTATTTATGATCTCGTTCCCATATAAATATACATTAGTGGTGGTGGAAATCATAGATGATAAGTAACACATAATTTTTTTTTTCATCTAATATATTTCATTTAAAGTGGAATTGGTTCATTTTCATCCTAATTATTTTTAATGGTTCATGTTCAATTTATATTATTAGATTTGATTCATTCAAAAAATTTATTGGCGAATAATATAAGATAAAGAGTAGAACATTTCTATTCCATAGAATATATACATGGACACTGAGGATATATGGAAAAATTGAAGAACACAGAATAGGTTTGTGGCATATATTTTTAGTTATGGTGGCCAAATAATAAGATCCGTATATTATAGAATGTCTTAGTGTAAACCAAAAAACTAATTACCAATTAAAATAATTTCCTCCAAACATACATATTAAAATTTTATTAAACTGAATCAATGCCTCCAACATTCTCATTTAATAACGATGATGATAAAATTGAAAAATTATTATTGTCATAAAAAATTATTTAAAAAGATAGTTTAATTTTATTAACTTATTATCAATCAGGAATTATTTTGATTTTATAAAAATATCAATAATATAATTTTCGTGCAACAGCAATATCATAATGTAGAGAGAAAATATTGATGTTATTTCATGCGGGCATAAAGAGAAATAAAATTCAATGCATAAAATTATGATACAATAATGATAATAATTTATAATGTTTCACTAATAGAGCCTCATTGTTGAATTTTGTATGTTCTTCAGGTGTGTTGAGTGAGCGTATGATGAAAAATACTTCCATTTAAAATTAAATATATAAATAATTGTAGAAAAAATAATACAAACAGATTAAGATAACATTCATTCAATTATTTTAATTCATGGAATATTTTAATTATAAAATAAAATGAATTAATATACAATTATTTAATGAAAAATGATTACTATATACTAAAAATTCAAGAGATAGAAAAATGATGTTGTTTCTTCATTATTACTAATTTCTGTTAAGAAATTGATTATTGTGAATTATAAAGTAATTATCCACTCAAAAATAAAAAAGTACTCAAATATGAATATTTGTGAACAAGTTATTTCATATCACGAATGTTCATTATTGATATTCTAGTTCCAATGCAATATATCATGTAGAACCCAATGATATAGTGTGCATGGATTCCCTCCCCTTATAATGATCTGATATCAATTATCAAAATTACGAAGTCAAATTAAAATTTTAAAATATTTCAACACTAGTATATAAATTAATTAAAAATATTATTTCACTCTTAAAAAATACTAAATGTATGTGTATTTCAATGAGTAGAAAATATTTTAAAAAATATGAACAATTAAAGAAATTATCATTGAAAATATTAACATTTTTATGAAATATGGCGATGTATTACTATATATATCTTCAAATAAATAATTCATTGAATGATAATATTATTAATTAAAGTATAGTTGTTAAAATTCAAAATATTATTTATAACATCACCCATTTTCATATGATATAAAAATTTAAAATTTATATTGAGAAATTTTTATATTTGATTGGAATGAATTAAACGAATAATTTTTCATCATTAAATAAACCAAATTCCTTCTAGTATAATTTTTTTATTCCAAATAATGTATACTTTTATTATGTTATGATATATTGTTGTATGAGAAAAAAATTATTAAAATTGATTTTCTATATATAATAGTTGTTTAAATAGAAATAATTTTTTTTAATTAAATTGAAATAACATTGGATTATACAAAAGGAGTTCTTTAAGATATAGAATGTTGAATGATAATGAATTCTATCGATGTAACATCTATTATGTTTTATCATTATTAGTTAAGCACATATACCACACAATAAATCCAAAATAATTATTATATTAATTTCGAATATACATTTATATAATCAATTGTCCACGATAAATGAGTAATCTTAATGTTATAATAAATAGATTATAAGTTTACTAAACCAAACAAATTTCAATATAATCAATCCACTATAGTAAGTGACTTCGTCACAAAAATTTAGAAATGAAGAAGAATATTAGTAATGAAATATTCATTTGAAATTAAATATATAAATATATCATTAAAAAAATAAATACTAATTATTGTTGAATGAAATATGAGGTATTTATATAACGTTGGTATAGTATTTGACTATTAAGGAAATACTTTTTCAAATAGTAATCATATAATTGGAAGAGTAACATGAAAATTAGAAAAGACATCATACCCTTAGTAATAGTAATATTACCATTCAAATAGTATCATCCTCTTTGTAAGTGTAAAATAATATTAAATTATCTTATAAAATTAAAATATTATTTATTTATACCATGGTATATGTAAATAAATTTATTAAAATGTTAAATAATACATTATCATTTTTATAAAATAGAAATTTTTTAAATTTCACGACCATAAAAAATATAATTATATAAATGAATATTTGATTTCATTAAATGGGTTTATCAATTAATATTATATTGTTTTAATTATATTTAAATTTTATAAGAGAATAAGTTATTTTTCCAAGGGAATAAAAATTGAATCTAATTTTTTTAAATTGATATTTTTCAAATAACTTAGTATTTTATTTAAATTTATATATACAAATATCCCAAAAATATTTTCAAAAAATGTTATTTATTTTTTAAACCAATATTCAAACAAATGGTTATGTTTATTTTATTTAATTTCAAGAAAATATTATTTTCTCAAAATAGTTAAATACTCTAAAATATTTTATTTGGCATAATAATGAAAATATATATATTTTTTGTCATTAAGGAGGCAATAACTGATAAGAATAAACTAAAATGCAACATTTACAATATATAGAAAATATTATCAATGATAATGATTTTATTGGGATAAAAAAAATAAAACGAATATAATATTACAAAACACCTCTCTCCAACCCTATAAATACAACCCCTCAATACCCCTTCTCCTTAGAAAATATAAGAATTGGAGCTATTGGAAATTATTTCAAATTCCATAAAAAATACTCTCCCCCATATCATACTAATTTCGGTTTCATAAAATGTCTATTCCAGGGTTTCTTTAGATAAATAAAAAGGGGAGACTTCAAATAGATAAGTTAATATCATCACCCGAATATGTAATCTTCATATTCCCCTCATCACCCAAAAACTATTCAATTAATCCCGGAATAATAATACATGTTATATATATTTTATATTTTTTTAATATGTATCATTCATAATCTACACTACTCATATTTTTCTAAAATGATAAAATCATATGTATTTTTTATGTTCACCGTCTCCATGGATGATGAGTTTAATTTGCCACTAATTCTTTAATAGAAGGTTAAAAATATAATATAATGGTTCAAAATTTATTTTTATTATTACATATTTTTACACATTATAGAATAAATGTATGGATATAATATTAAGTAAAATTAGACAATATTTTTAAGGTTGACAAACCCTATTAAATGATCGAACATAATATATCTAATGTTTTTATAAAACTAATTTTCCCTAAGTCATGAAACATATATTTTTTGGGTATAATATATGTTTTAAGATGTAAATTAATTCCATTTTATTACATATCACATGTTTAATTCACTCTTCTAAAGAACTTAAATAATTACCCAAATTTAATCTTATTATGGTACAAAGAAATTAATGCTCTTGGAACAAAAATTGATAAACATCATATATAACTAAAATTGATATAAGGACACATAACAAAATTTAATTAAATGAAATAGATATATGTGTAATGTTATTAGTTATTTAATTATTTAATATAATTTTGTTAATGAAGATCATGAGTGCATGTTCATAATTGATATAGGCATCTGGTAATGAATCTCTCCGGATAAACCATCTTTCTGTGTTTTTATCAAAATCTATCTCCAACTAAATTTCAATCTATTTCTATCAAATGATATGAAATTATTATAAATTCTATGTATATGTATTTTAAATATAATCCAAGCATATTATCCATTCCTTTTATAGTGTAATAATTGATTTTTTTCAAATCAAAAATTTGTTAATAAAAATAAATCCCTATTAATGTGAACATTTATATTGATTAATTGTATTTATGTAACCTTAATTTATAGTATTTATTCTAAAATAAAAATTCTATTTTTGACTTATTATAATTTACTTTGATATGACCTCTATTAATATTTTCTTCATTCTCATCATTATAATCATTATGATATTTACTTTTTTATGACATAAGGAATGATTTTGCAACCCATTACAATATATTTCCAATTATTATGTTTGGGAATTATAGTTTAATTTATTTTGTGTTATAGAGAAGTGTATATATGTTATTATTGGTGTTACCATATAGTTCACTAATTAATTGGGAATGTTTTTTGTTTCATGAGCCATTATGTATGGGATTATGGAGTTAACACAATCCAAAGTGGTACACTGTCCACAATGTGATGTTTTCAAAATGGTTATCTTTTAATTATTATTATATCATGATTATGTTTTCTTCACATATCACGAGTCCATGATCTTGTAATTCTATACAATCAATGTTATGATCCAATGTAATTAATTATGATACACATATTTTATAATATCAAGTTTTTTTGTTTGAATAACATGATATACTTCCTAACAATGTCCATTTCCTTACATGGATGTTTAGTGCAACCCTTTTATTATGTTATTCCACTTTTTTATCTTAGTAAGTGTTGGTATCTCATTAATATAAATGACATCATTATGGAGTATAAAATAAATAATATTTTTTACTTTCATTTTATGGTATTACAAACCTATTCATCCAAAGACACTAGTTCTCAGGATCATTTGGTTGTATTTTATAGACATTTTTTTGTAAAAATGATTTAATAATGTTATTAATGGGATTATGTTTCTATGTAAATAAATTATTATGTATTACTTTGACATTGTTTGGAAATTATACAAATTAGGAGAATAAGATATAATGTTAATATGTCCAACCATCTTCAATATTGTAAATTTTACACTTTGGAAATGAAAATGATTTTATGTGTTCTTCATTATTTAAAAAACATATTATTTACTCTTTAATGGGTTTAATTGACCTAAATTGGAATTTTATGCATGACAAAATACCCATTACTTGTAAAAATTATGATATAAGTATTAAAAATATAATATCATCAACGTATATTACATCAAAGTTTTAATTTCAGTGAACAAAAATAAGATTTAACATAATTTAAAATTAATATAAGTATATGATGTTGGGTAATATTTTATAAAAAAACCCATATATACTAAAAATTACAATTTTAAAACAATTATCTGTAGATTTATTTTCCTATGTTTAATCTCTTTTCGAGTCATAAATTGTATTTTATTATTAAATATACAAATCGGATAATGTCAATATAGTGGAGATTGTGATATGGAGCATAATAACAGAATAATAAAATACTAAAATAAATATTTAATACCTTACTAATATTTTTTATATAAATAAATTTTGTGGAAATGTATCAAAATTATAAGGTGGTTTTAATAACTAATTACTATTTATTATAACACGTTCTATTTAAAATTTAAAATTATTTATTATTTTTTTATCATAATAAGGAACGTCATATTTTTATATAAAAATTAAATTTCAAAATAACTGAATACAAATATTATGAAATATTTATATTATTTGAATTAGGGAATCCTTTTGAAGAAAAATTTAATGACATTAACACCTACACTATTATTTAGTAAATTAAATCCAATATTCTATAGTAAAATGCTCACATGGAATATTATAGTTACATCTTAAAAAATGATTTGGAAAATTGGATGATAGGCCACATTAAAGACATCCTTTTGGTGAAAATCATTGACTGAGAAGGAACACTCTAATATATTTACAATGTATTTTTTATCCTTCCATAATATCATTGTGGGGTAGTTTAACCCTATAGAAATGTTCAATATTTTTCTCATATTTATTGATGAATCATTATTTTGAAGAAGAATCGGTTTCCACTCTAGATATTATCATTTTCTAGGGAAGTGTTTTTTTGTTTTAGAGAGGTATTTAACCTCAATGATGCATCATGTAAATCCTGTGAAATGAAGAATAAATACCCATATAGTAAGATTTAATATTTTGTATATAAATTACAATTGATGGTCAATAATGGAGGCACCTTCAGTATGATAATGGGATCCTCATCATATATCTCTAAGTCCATGTGATCCATGCTTGGTGTGCAGAATATGGGACGATATAATATCATTCACAATTCAAGAGAACATACAATCAGATTTGAAACGATGCATAATGACAAGAGGTTACCCAAGAATAATTATCCTCTCTTGAGAGGGGAGATAATAGAAAACAATTTTTAAGTTATGAATTATTTATTTCTAGTATCCATAACCTATAGGTATGTTAGGTGAGATTGGTATTTAGTATTAACAATATGATGAGTGCCTCCTATTTGGATCCATTATTAAAATATATAACAAAATAGGAATAATAAAAACCAGGAGTTGTATATCAAGGAAATGATAAATTAGGGAATGGACAAGGATTAATCATATATGGCTTCTCATTTATTTGATACCCGAAGAGAATCATGACTTGTGGTGAATGATGGGAACAATGAGGAGTATCTGGAATTAATATTAATTGATGGATTTTTGTGGAATAAAACATGATGTATTTCAATGTATGTCGAATAAATTGGTTTATATTGAATCAATTTTAATAATAGTTTTGGTTGTGGAATACACCTAGAATGATTTCATTGTATGTTGTTCTAATATGAGTATCTTTAGATGATGGTAATTGATTTTTCTGTTGTCTTACACATAATATTTTCCCAATATTTAAAACCAAATGGATTATATCAACTCATGGTGAATGATGATATCCATGATGAGTATCACAAATCAATGGTACGTAAAGTATTGGTTATAGGGAAGACCCTGGGAGGATTTATACATATTTTGATGTAAGATATTAATATCAACTCATGGTATAATAAATAATCATGAGGGAAAACACATTGGAGTTTCCCCATTTATTTGAACCAAGTTGAGTATCCCGATTCAGGTTGAATGATTATAAACACGAGGAGAATGACAACTCATTGTTAGATAATGGTTTTGTTGGAGATTAAACTATAAAGGGTTCCCAAGTATCTAGAAACAATAGAATTATGTTTACTAAATGTATACTAGGGAATATTTAGGGATTACACCTAGTAGGATTCTCGATTATTTGAAACCAAGATGGTTATCTCAAATTATTTTTAATGAAGTTATCCAAAAGAAGTATGTCGAATCAATCGATGTTGACTGATATGCTGGGGATTACACCTAGGAGGATTCCAATGTTTGGGAAATATATAAGGGAATCTTAAATTGAGGTCAATTCTGATAATAATAGGGATTATCTCGACTCGATGAAATTTGGAGGATTAATTGGAGATTCAACTTGGTGTATTCCACTATTGGATCGACTCCATGCAACCCCAAAGACTTATAGTCAAAATATGGTTATTGTAACATGTTAATTTTTGGAATTATACATAATTGAAGTCCCATGTGGGAACATAATAAGATATTCTAATGTATGGGGTCATATAGAATGACATAATTCTTGCTACAAGACATAAATGAGTTGGTTTTTTAAGAGAGGTCTCTAGAAAATATTCATCTCACATATAAGGTCTAGTTATGTTTTATAACCCTTGTGAGAGTCATGGTCAAGTTAGAAACTGACATAGTGATTCAAATAGGTGGGTCACACATATGGTGGGGTTCCATTGTGGTTCACCCATGTAGTAGGTGTTGAAAATGGGTCACCCAAGTATTAGGTAATCCATGTAAAGGGTTTCCCATATAGTGGGTCAATGAATTTCTTCACCATAGTGGTGCATCTCTAATATAATTTTTTTGAGAATGTCCTTCACTAATGTCATGGGTCGCCAAATTATTGGGTTACCCATGTGGGTCTCCCAACTATGTCAACAATTTATAGTGGGTCACCCATGTGGGTTTCCCAAGTAGAGTGGTATGTGTCCCACATTAGAATAATCATTGGTGCCAAAGTACTTCACCATAATGTTTCCATATGAGATGTGTCACGCACGTAAGGGTGATGAAACGTGGGACTAAAATAGTGAAGGAGGACCATGGTGGTTTAATAACGTAATGGAAGAATACATTAAAAAAAAGTTTTTATGTAAAATCTATTACCTAATTCATCCTTTGAGTTTCTTTTTAATCAAAAATATATAGAGGAGGATGGTTTATTTAAAGTATAATCAACTGAACTAGTAATGTGACCTACTTGAGAGATCTAAAAAATATGGATGAGTAAACTTAACAACATGGGAGAATAATCTGGGCCATCAACTTATCCGTGATCTAAAATTAATTTATAATGAGTGGAAATTAAATTATTTAATTTCAGAAGAACTATTTACTAAATAGTGGGAATCTAGAAAACCAAAAAAGGAATAGTCTAGAACATGACTACATGAAATTGTCATCCCCATCAACTAAAAAGTTACATCAAGGCTCCACCTCACATGATAGATTGAAATGTTTCGCCACAAAAAGATGCACGAGCCTGGTACTGATGGAAAATCCATACACTCTTGTTGTTCCAAATCGGAATATCCATGAATAGATGAAAACACCATAATCTATATACTCATCTATAACTGATCCCTATAGGGAGATGATTACATTACCCATCAAAATTCATAACAAAACCAAAATCCAAAAACTATCTCAAATCCAATCCCATCCTGCATTCAAAAACATCCATTGAGAAATTTCAATTTTCAAATAAACACCACCAATATCCAACAAAATCATTGTTGATCCCCCTAAACTAGCCACTCAAACTATAATCCCAAATGTTCAAGAACACTACTATGTTTCACTACATCAGAGAGACTGGTGGAATCCTGAAACAAGAGTAGTAAACTAAAAAAATAAAGCCATGACAAATCATCGGTGATACCTCATCTCGGCACCAACATGTAACCTTTACCATCAACACATCAACTCGAGCATCAACATTATGGGTAATAATCATCAAAACAAGTGTATGACAAACCCATTGGGTAAATAATTACTAACTAGTAAATTTAAAATTAAAATATATTTTTTGTATGAGAATAAAATAAATATTCCTAATAAATACATGTATTTTAAAAAAAATTAATTTTTTACAATTATGTATAATTTTTTGTGAATAATAAATAATTATATTTATTAAATAATTAAAAAACATTATGATATATTTTTAATCAAGATATCATAAATTAATTGAAAGGTAAATTATTTTCTAAAAAAACATTACATAAATGTAAATTAATATATGATGTTGTATTCAAAATATGGTTTAATAATGTATATGAAAAAATTATGTTTCATAATTAAAAATAAAATTCAATATATATGGTTATAACTAATTATTAAATCACCAAATATACCATTTTTAAATTATTATTTCAGAATATTGAAGATATTTTATTTTATATATATTTAAATTTTTGTGATATCATGAAATTCTAAATATATTAATTTATTAAAGAAAACATCCACCACTATATATAAATCATTCAAATTTGAAACATTGTTCAAAAAAATCTATCTTTTATTTTATAAAATAATTTTATATATTTTTGGGATTTTAATAATAAAATATTAAAAATTATTTTCTATATTGTATGCTAAAATAATGGTGGCCTTTTTTCATATAAGACTCAATAATTTTTTATATTTTTATTTATATTAATTTATCATTCAATCCATTAATAAATATAACTCATAAGTATTATAAAATAAAATCAATTATTTTATTATTCTATAATATATATATATATTATCATTGGTTAATAATCCTTTTTTTATTCTTTAATCCCTTTGAAACATACATTTTTATCTGGTGAAACTATTAATATTGATATAGTTTTTATATGTATCAGTATTTTTTTATATAGAGATTTAATTGTAGAATATATATTTAACATCATATTAAAGCTTTATAATTTGATATATAGATAGAAATTTTTAACAGAAATATTTTTTTGATTGATTTTATCATCCCACAATAACTAAATGTGAAATGGTGACAAAAAACATAAAATTTCTCATAGATACACAAGTATTGAACATCTAAAATTTATTTATTATTATAAATTGATTACCTTAAAATCATAATATTAATAAATCATGTTCTATTAAAGGTGGTAGTTAGTGAAATACCAATTCCATAACATAACACAAGATCAATAATATAGGTTTACATATTATTTTGTGTCATTTAATTTTAAATATTATTCATATTCTAGGGAATTTTTAAGAAATATTGAAAAATTATATATATTTTAATTTTTTTATTATACCAACATTTCATTAAACATAATAAATATCGATAATTTTAAGGTTACGTGTATCATGTTTCAAAAATATTTGAATTTTTGGTATTATATATACATATTCATCATTAAAAAAATCGTATCTCATTAAATAATGTTGTCTAGTGTAAATATATTATTTAATTTTTAGAATGAATCTAAATTGTTAATATTGGATACATAATATGTTATATTTATACTATCTATAATTCATTATTCTTCAGTAATCATTCTTCAATCTATTTGGATTTATTAAATATTTTTACCAATTTAATTTAATTAATAAAATATAATGACATTATTATAATACATTATACTCATCTTATTTTTATTACCATCCATTCGTTTTTTATCTCATTCTTTGCATTTTCTCCCAGTTTAAAAAACTTATTTCATAATTTTATATCTTTTTTAATATTATTACTTCTTCCCATACATGAAACCATTAATCCAAACAAATAATATTTATAATCGGTTATATTTTATAATTTTAAATTCATACATGTCATTTTCTATTATCATGAGATTAATATATCCTTAAACCTAAAGAGACATTAAATTACAATGATGTGACTTTTCCTGATATTTTTATTGAAATCATTATTCACAATGTAATCATCATATACTATATGTAAAACATAACATCATATTATCTATTTTATTTTTATTTTATGAAAAAATAATAGAAATATATTATTTTTATGCATTATATTGAATTATATTACTCTTAAATGCATTAGACTTACTATATATATCATTATATATTATCAATGGGAGATAAAGATTTATACTAGTAAATATTTATGTTATATACTATGACAAAAATTTCACATATATCTATGAAGTGTAATTATTATATATGTTATAAATTATTTTATAATGTTTCAATAATATTTTTTTAAAACAATCATTTTCATATGGTCATTCCTTTATGAAAAATATGTTATTAGACATGCCTATTTTTGGTAAATTTTTTTACAATAAAGATAGAGTTTTAGAACCATCACATTTAATATGTATAACACATGGGTTACATATTAATTTTATTTTATAATTTTAGTTCATAGAAGCCATTTAAAAAAATTGTACATTTTATTAGTTGTGGTGAATCATTCCACCTTATATATGTAATATCTTAAAAAAATAGATTTATTTTTTTATCAAATTAAAACTAAAGTTGTGTAATGTGAATTAATTTATATCAAAACGTCATAGACACTAAACCATTGCAACCATTCTATTTTTATAATTATTATGTAATATATATAAGAAAATAATGTTAAACCTCAATTTTTCATTTATACATAGTCATTAAAAAATACAATTTATATATTTATTATTCAGATAGTCATGTAATATATATCTTGAAAATATAGATGAGTTGTTGTCTTAGAAACAAAAAATTATGAGTAACTCGAAATACTAAATTTTGTCTTACAAAAACTATTTTTCCTTTTAAATAAATTTTCTTATTACGAATTGAAAAAATTAGAATCGAATAGATTATAAAGATACAACATTTTTAGAGTTTATAGAATATAATGATTATAAATAGGATACCTAAAACATTTTCAGAATGACTAAAATGAAAAAAAAATTACTCTTTAATATTATATTTATTTTTGGATCTATGAGGCTATGTTTCTAATATCTGTGTACGATCACTATGTGTGGGTGGGGTGATTAAATGATTAGATTAACTTCAAAACACTACTCAAACACACATCCTATCAATTTTTATGCTTTCTTGATATAATCATTAATAACTTAGTACCTCACGTCATTAGTAGTTAATTAATATTGGTACCATCATATGAAATTTTAAATGATCTTTCAATGTTACATAATCTATTATATAAAGTTTGTACCCCCAACATGTATTCTCTGCTAACATCAGTAGAAATATAAATTCATATGAATCATCCTTGTATACACCCAGTTATCATTATTTCATTTGTCCCTTAATATATCAAACTGTATTCCACATGTTTTACTATATTTCAATTATAACTCAATTATCCTTCATCCTTCCACATCCTTCTTAGCTGGTTATACCCTTACTCGCAATACTCCTTAGCAAATTGTTAAACCCTCTTCTAAAATAAATAAAATTTATAGTTTTCATATTTTATGCAATGGACTTCTTACTTAGATCTTAAGATGACAGAATAATGTGTATAACATCTTTAAGTTCTCCAGAAACACTTTGAGTAGTCTTCTAGTCACAAAAAATACTCTTGATCTTGGAATTATTGTGATCTATGAAATCCAAACATTATATAATTGTTTCTGAAAAGATTCATCCTAAAAAATGGTCATCTAAAATGTGATACTTAGTTTTATGATCCTCTTTCTTATCCACTTATTTTATTTGATATTTTTTTTGAATTGGGTTTTCATTGTCTAGATGATACCTATTTGGACCACTTCCTATTGGTTCTCCTCTCCTATAACCATGAAAATTATTTGATGTAAACTATAAATTTTTTTTAATAAAAAAACATTTACATTTTGTCTTCATCAATCCCATAAGAGATTATATTAGTATGATTTATCCACTATACTTTAATATAATGTACCTCATCTTGAAAACCTGGAAAAAGAACAAGATATGATTTGAATTGTTTAATTAATTTTTTTCACCTAACCATTTTTAAATATAATTAATCTATTTAGTAAAAATAATTTAACAATTATTTATCAAATTAGGGAATCAAAAATATAATAAAAGCAGCCTTAAATATTATATAAATTTATAAATATGAAATAAATAACATGAATCAACATAATATTTGACTTTTTTCATAATAAATCTATTCAACAAATAAATTCTCATATTCCTTCTTCAAGTATAATTTAAAATATTTCCTCTATATATAAAATCTATAACACATATTATTATAATTATAATCCTTTCAATATATTAGTCTAATATAATTAGGCTTCCCCAATTTCATTCTCATAACATTTATTTTCCTTCAAATAAACTCAAAACATTTCACCTCTTGATCTACACTATGTGTTGGACTTTATCAATCAATTGATCCTATGTATGATAAAATAATATACATAATATTATTTTTCTAATCACATTCATGTACAATATCATATTTTTATCTTTCCATTTATTTTATTTGATAATATTCAATACACCCTATCTAGTGATATTCACAAAATTTTTCCAACGAAAATAGATTTCTTTATGTGGATCCACATCATATATCTTTGTATTATAAGATTATTTATCATTAACAATCACTGTATCTTATTTATTTTTTTATATATAGCTAGTATTACTTTTATCATTCCTATATGGTGACCATCACAGATTTATTCAGTTTTTGGATCTAAAATTTCTATTCCATATCATTTTTTCTTCAAATAAAATCATAACATATCATAATTTATATATTTTGTAATGTATTTATTCTAATCTATTTAATAAACTCATAATGATATAGTATTATATATAGTTTTCAAAATATATCTTCTTCAATGAGTTTGGAACATCACTTTCATTCAATCCACTTATTTTAGTAATGTATTAATAAATTTTATTACCTAATTCACTTCATTCTCTCTTCTCTTTATATATTCTATATATTAAATCCTCCATTTATTGAATGGTTATTATAAACATTTTTCTCATCTATTGATCTTTTCCTCTACACTTTTTTTCTACAAGGTTTTCTTCTTCCAATATCAATCTAGCTTTATCTATTTGATCATGTGATATAACTAATAACTATTTCATTACATGGATACATTTCTTGAGGATACCATAAGTGTTACCTGAATGTTCATCATTTTTCATCTCTTATAAATTTTTTTCATCCACGACATTCATTCCTGTGATGATTTTAATTATATTATTATCACATCCCTATCTTTTATATACATTTTTTTCTTGTTCAAATTAATTATATAAAAAATGTATTTTTTGATCATGTATACTCCCAAACACCAGTAGTGATAATTTAATAGTGATTATTTAGATTGATTGTTTTTAGATTTTATTCTTGGTATATTTTTATCTTCATAATATATTGATTTCATTGTTTATAGAGAGGTCTTATTTATGTATAATCCTATTTCATTGTATGAGAAGATTTCTCACCAATATTCTGTGTATATGATGATTCAGTGTTATCTTTCAAACAAATATTGTCAGTAAAAAAAGATGTATATATGTATTTAATTTTTATAGAATCAAGATAGAGGGATTAATGGTTTTTCTTCAAGGGGAAGCCACGATTCTCTCTCCTTCATGATGGTGGTGGGCACTGAGCTGGTTCATCTTCAATTGACAGGGGAGGGATGTGTGATGTTAAAAAATAGATATATTTCTTCATTCCTTCCTTTTTATAAACCTCATATCCTTTCACATTTCCCTAAATAATTTCTATTCTTTAAAGTACTAGATTTTATTGATGGATTCCCAACCTCCTTATATTGATTTCTAGGTTTACCGACACATTAGTGCTCCTGAAGATTACTATGAATATTAATTTTAAAAATAGATCCCAATACGTTGATTTATTTGATAGGTATGCCTACAAATATTGGGATTTACATGAGACATTGATAGTAGGTCTGTTAGAAAACAAACATATTATGATACGTTCTTCATTGGAGGTGGACCTAATTAGAGCATGATCAAGTTCCACCCATCACTTTATTGAATCTTAGTTATATCTATTTTAAGGTATTCGAACATTTATATGACATAATATTCTCCAATTATGGATATTTGGTTGAAATTATACAATATAAACATACCATTTTAGAATGACTTGTTTATTAGACTGCTTAAAACATTGTTGGTAGATACTTGTTCTCATATTGTCACATTGAGTATATCTGTGATCCTGTGATCCCATGTTTCTGTGTAGAAATTTATATTTCCATAGTTTCCTTTGATTATGACCGGATTACAGTCAGTGAGGAGTTCTAGTGAAAACAATTTTTTGTCTATGAATCATGGCCTATGTTCTGTTCTATCTATAAGAATTTGGGACACTTGATGGATAACTGTAAATGGAGGTCTATGTTTCCCACAAAGTAGATAGTCCTGGGCAGTGGTAAGGAACTATTGGTTTTGTTTAAGGAAGGCATTCCAGAACAAATGCTGACTCGTATAAATTATAGATTATGTGGTGGGAATCTACTAGTGACCAATTTCTTCAGTTAATTTTTGAATGATATGATAATTCATCAGACTGTGCGGCCCAATACATTGTGGAAAGAGTGGTATTTAGAGGATTATAAACCTTCCAGTACCTCATATGTTGAGTTTATGCATTCATGGACTGGTAATAGTGTCAAATATTGTGAAAATGGTTCTATATTCAGTCAGTTGAGCAAGGCTATGAGAGACCCTTGGACTCATGTGGAACACTCATTGGTGCAACCCATCTTGGAGGTAGAGATCTATGTTGGTGTTTTGGACCCCCCACATGAGGGCCCATATGGATTCTGTGGGAATATCTATGAAGTGGAACTATAATGTGTGATTGAGGGAGTTTCCAAAACTTCTATAGATTGTTTAAATGTGAAGATAGTGGGATTAGGGAATGTAATCAATGTTAGCATCTGGGGTGAGGTTAAAAAATAACCTAGAGAGGGTACAACTACAGATTGAAATGTAATGGAACATGCAATAGGTGGTGAGGCCTTGATCAGGAATATTCCTAGGGAGGTGGAAGGACTTGTTTCTAGAAACCAGTTTGGGGTTCTTATCCAATGATTATTTGGGCCATGTTTATGAAAAAGATATGGTCAGATCTTACATGCATGAGAAAAACATCTTTGTTAATGGATGGAGTGATGAAGGTTCCATCCACATTGATGGAGAGACATAGGATGAGGGCCAGGATAGTTGCTATCGAAGCTTGAGGAGATGTAAGAGAAGGAGGGTCATCCACCAGGAAATAAAGTATTAATCATATTTACCTCTTTCAATGGAGACCATATCTATGAAGAAGTAGAAGTCCATGTAGATGGTTAGGGATAATCATCTCTCCATGTTGGGTTTCCAGTAGGATTCTGTGACTATACACAAAAATTCATTGCAATTTCTCTTTAGTTGTTAATAGATAATTTTTGAAACTGTTCTAAGAATTAAAACCCTAAATAAAGAGGTGGAAATTGTGATGTAAATGGCATAAAGGGAGACTACTAATGAGGATGGGGGATCGTATATTTATAATGAGGACCCAATTTTAATTCGGGTATTCAGCAAGGGAAATCTCAGAATTGAGGAGTACAATCAATAATGTGAGAATCTTGCATTAAGGTTCGAAAATATTTTGATGGAGGAACTTGACACTTAGGTAAACACTATCTCATGGAAACTATTAATGGAGATTACAAATGGTAGTCCAAAATTCCACTTTACTAGATTAATTATTTCCATTTTTTTGAACTATTTTTTTATAGTATGTCAAAAAAATTTGTTTGAATGTAAAAGTTTTAATTATTTGTGAGTGGTATAGAATAAAAATACCTCTATAGACCATTATTTTCACTAAAATAAGAATATTTACCCAAAAAATAATCTAAATTAGTGGTGTATTCTACAAATTTCATTAACTTAAATTTCATTGAATGATATATTTATTGTCTCTTAAAAAACATAGTATTTATAAACCAATCATTCCTAAGGATATTTTACAATATTATCAAACACCTCAAACAAAATATTTTCCTCATAAATTCTTTAATTTTTTTGGTTTTTTTCATGTCAAGGCCCTAATGTATTACTTTTTTTCATGATCATTCATATTATTTTCTTGCTTATCAATTTTCACTATATATTTTCTAATATCATTGAATTTTTTTCATATCCTATTTTTATATTCCCATTATTATTAAATATCATGTAATTTGTTTCATTATTCAAACTATTAATTTAATTCACGGGAATTGTAATTCAATGATATATTTATTTTAAATTTTAATTCAAAATCCACTATAATTAGGTTATAAATTAATCAACATCATCAGTAATTGATTTCTAAACATTGATTTTGAATTTGACCTAATAATTTAATTTCCCCACCATATTTATTCCTGAATGATGAATCAAATATCTAAATTACAGTCAATAAATTCTTATTATTCCTTGTAAATATTTTATTAAAATTATTAAGATTTAATTTTGAAGACATCTTATATTCTTACTCAGACTCCTAATCATTAGTCAACTTCTTTAGATAAGTGTGTAAAAAATGGATGCTTTCTTTACAATTCTAGTAAAAGATATATTATTAAACTATTAAAATACAATTTCCATTTATTTATATTTTAGTGAGGATATCATAATTTTAGTTTCAAACTTATTTATCACCCATAATACATAAAAAATGGTTATACTTTTATTTCATTAAATATTATCATTCATTCCAACATCGCTTCAGTAACAATTTATTCCCCATCCTTTAACTTAAAGATTATATATTTTTATCATTTCATATGATGTGAAAGCATTATAAAGATCAAACAAGAATAGATATGCATGATCATATGTAACAAAAACCTTGAGAGCAAAAATATCTAGAATATTTATCCTTTTTTTCTCAACAATTTTATTATTTCCATGATTCTAACAACAAATAATCAATATATGTAAAAAAAATATTTGACTCAATTAATTTTTTCAACAGTAATTATATCAACCTCAATATTGATATCTTCAATACGTTCCTTAAATATTTTTATCATAAGTCCCAATAAAAAATTATTTTCCTCTGTAACTCCATGTCAACATATACAATATGTTTGTAGTAGTTTTGTTCCCCATTTATATTTTATAATTCTTCTCAAATCTATAAATAAAAAGTTAATTTCAAAATTTACATAAATTCCATATTTCTCTTATTATATGTTCTTATAAAAAACACTATAAAGAGATAAAACATCACTATTGCTACATATATAATGTATATAGAAAGAGATAGATTATAGGGTAAAAATATATATCTCCAACTGTTATATTTCCTTCCAAATAATACAGCATGACAACTATTTTAAATGAATTAATATTTTATATCCTAAGTATATTTTTAAAACCTGAATGGGAAACATTGGATTTGATTCCAATTTACTTTCCTAGATTAGTGTACATTTATTTGAAGGGGGAAAACAATATAACACCACATATAGTTCAATCATCTATAGAACATCATAATATATGAAAATTAAATATATTTTATAGATACACACATGCAAGACATAATAGTTAATTTTCATTGGATACTGAAAAATAATATTCTAATTTTATAAAATATCATAAAAATATCTCATAATGATATTTTCACATAGAAATAATATTGTATATACCATTCTTAAAATAACAGATCTAATCCTGTATAATGTAAAAAAAATAATGGGTGAGGTTAGATTCTTAGTTAGGATAAAAACAGAGATTCAATAATCTCAAAAACATAACTTGAACATAAGGGTACAAGAACATATTCTTCCACTTGAAAATTAATATCCAACAAATCATATATAATGGAATTAAATCACACCATAATTGTTGGGTGTTAATTGAAAAACCATTATAATGGAATCCAAGAACATGACCCAAGATATCGAATCATTGTTATAAGCCACATATTTATAGAATACAATCATAATTTAAATTAATTTCTTTAGTAAAGGTAAATTTAAGGTCCTTTATAGTGGAAAAAGATCCATACCTATTCAAATATATTATTTTTCATGATTCACTCCTTCAACTATCATACTTCACAAGGTCTGTTATTGAACTATGTTCAATCTCCCTTCAAATCTATATTATTTGATCAGATAATTATCTATATCCAATGCATTTGAGGGGTTTATTATTACATTCTTAGTCATCATATATGAGAAATAAATTCAAATTGGTTCAACAATATTAGATATAATTCATCTAATATCATAACCCATGAAAAGAAAATATTTTTTATGAACATTTTAACATGTCATTATAACATAACCTATGTAAAATAAATGGATTTCCTAAACATTTATTATCATAATAAAAAATTAAGTTAAATAATAAGTATGGTATAATTGGATCACACCCATATAAATTAATTACTAATTATAAAGGATTTTATCATAGATAATTTTTTTAATAAAATAATAATAGAACATTTCATGAGGAAAACACATGTTTTGTCCTAATTCCCGAGTGGCCTGATGGACTTCTTTTATTATTATTCTTTGAAAATCCACCTTTCAAAGGCTAAGGTTGAACCCTTAAAAGGCTTGAAGGCTTAAGAGACAATTACATGAACTTTAGGTTTTAAGGGAATCAAATCGACAAGACAACTTGGAATTGCTTGTCCCCATAGAATTTCATGAAATCCCTAGTTCACCTAAACAAAGATGGTCGGGTAGCTATCATGTGTAGAGTTTTACATTCCCAGATACGATGGAAATACCAATCCCTCACATTTTTTCCAATTTTGGTTTTCTCCTCTCTTAGGAATGAGCCTGCTCTAAATCCTCATCTAAAGCCTTGTCCCTTGTAATATGCCTTGTACATCACTATATTTCAATTGTCCACAAGGCCTTGGGCTGGCATGATGTCCCTGAGGTGGCCTGATGGCCTTTAGAGACAACTATCTAAAAGGCCCCAAGGACCAATCCGGAAACCGGATGTTTCAGATGGTTGAAAAGTTCTGGCTGCTACAGTACAGAACAATACATGCTACTGTATTACTTCAGTGCTTCTAAAATACTTCTACAATAACCTGTAAATATTTCTCCACTTGGATTTGATCCCACTGAGTCCTCACCAGTTGGGTTAAGGCACATGTGCACATGTTTTATCTTAAATATAATAATTATAATCTATTTTTTACAAAATATTAATGAAAAACATATTTTATTGAAAAAAAATCTATAAAAATTTAAATGATGCTTCATATAAATTAAATTTTTTTAATGTTTTGAAATTAAATTAATTCCTTTTGTGGTAAATAAATATATTCTTTTACACTATAGTAAATCGAGAAGAATTTTACCATTAGTAACATTAATAAGTTTACAATTAAACTAATTTTAGTGTAATTATAAAATATTTAACAACTACGAATTTAAAATATTTAATAATTATTAATAATTTCTTTGAAACCATTAATATATCATTGATTATAAATAAAATTAATTGATATGAATTAATTATAATTTTGTTATAGAAATTATGTCACATTCCACAATTGTAACTATCGAATAAAAACCTCAATATAAAGATAAATATTTAAATATATATCAATGTAAATAAAAATAATTTTCATCATAATCATTTTAAAATACATTCAGTTTTTTTATATTTAATTCCTAAAAAACAACATTTGATTATAGATTGTGTTTCACAAAAATAAAAGTATGATGATAAATCTTTACCTCGAGTCACATGTTGTTTTATACATATTCATACCTAGTATATATTATGTATATATTTAATATAAATAAAATTAATTACCATATATATATATACTAAAATATATTATTTAATTATAATTTTTTCATCTATATATTAAGAATTGTTTATTAATATCATTGTTCGGGGTTATAATTACTTCGTTTATCATACATGTTTTGGTCTAGAACTATAAATACATGTAATTAATCTATACTACCATAATTTCCAAAAATTGTATCATATAATTAGAGTTGATAATAATATTTAGTATTATAAAAATTCATATAATGAGGTTACGAAAAAATTAATTAGATCACATTGTTGGGAGTATAGTACATACCCACACTTGTGTGATATTTATATTAATCAATAGATTATTTGAATGAAATGAGATTAAAAATTCAACTTTATAGAAGAATAATTAGATAATTTATATTATATGTATTATATAATTCTATCATGAAAAAAACATTTGATATTGGTAATGAAAATTCAAATGCATCACCTCATGGTGGAGGGAGTTAACACATGCACACCATAAATATTTTCTCATTAAATAATATTGGAAAGGGGGAGGATAATAATTTCCACATTATTATAAAAACAATAAATATATGTAAGATACTATATTAATTAAATTTTAATTGGATACAATATATTTATCGGATGTAGAAGATGACATAAAATTATAACTACTGTTTAAAAGTTATACCGTTTGTTGAGAAATAATTTTTTTCTTACAATATATGTCATGAAAAGAATCTATTTTGAATGTAAATGAGATCTAAGATGTTGGTAGGGAAGATAATAATGTACTATATTTGGTATTTTACAAATAGTACTTATGGTAAAATGGTGTGACTAAGTAAGGAAATTGGTTACTTCTAATATGTTAGGGGGCACTCATGGAATAACGTTTTGTGTCAAATTAATATAAATTACTTTTCATGATTTAGTGAATAAAATTATATATTTATATATATTATTGGATGATTATAGGTATAAATCCTTTAATAAAATAATATTTTGACATGTTAAATAGGTATTTTAACCCTCATCTATATTTTTTACCAAAATAACGTGCCTTTTAATAATAAAAACTATATAAATAATTTTAACTATTTAAGGGTAATGAATGTATTCATAAATGGAATATATAATGACAAATTAAGTTTTGTTGATAGTATAAACCATATACAATTCAGTTTTATACAGGTGTTAATATTATTTATATATTTTAATCAATTAGTTCATATTATAAAATTTCTATAATTTCTTTTTTGGAACATTTAATTTAATTTGATATTAGTGTAACCAAGTTAATAATGAAATTTTTATATAAGAGTTTCAAAATTTATAATTATGTTATATTTGACTAAAAAATTGCTGAAAATAATAATTCACCCTTATTGTATTACTTATAATATTTTTTATAAGTAATATATATTATTTTGATATTAATCGAATAGATATAGTGTAAGATTTACTTGCACTTCTAAACTACATATTTAATAAAATTATCATTTATAACATTTACCCTGATAAAGAATTAATTAATATTTAATATAATCATTTATAACCTAACATAGCCACTTTTTATCCCTATGACGAAATATTAGAGACATTATAGTAATAATGTGACTAGTTGTATTTATCAATTTTTAAGACCAATATAATGGTTATAATCAATTAAAAAATGGATCCATGTGTCTATATTTAGAAGTAATTTATTAAAAAGAAAAAAATACACTTTCTATGTAGGATGAATTCAACTGTTAGGGAAATTTTGTTTGCATATCCCAAAGCATGAACCAGATTTTACATATTTTACCCATACCGATGTGATAAATATTTCCTATAATTAATGTTCATAGAGAAAGAATTTATTTCAACATTTTAAATTTTTTTATTTAGAGCTATTTTAAATATGGAATATATTTTTTGAAATTAAATTCAATGTATTGGATGATTTTTATATAAAATTAAACTCATAGTACATTATGAAATATACAATTCTAGTAAAAATTCTTTCCCATTTTTATAAAAATTCATGTATAATTTTGATTATAATTACATATATATGATTTTTCAAAATATTAGGGAATATTTTTACCTTGGAACAGTTTTAAAACAGAATACATATTTTTAAATAATTTAAATGAAATTATAATTTTCAATAAAAATTAGTAATTTTCACTTTTGAATATAAAATAAATATTTTTCAAAAATTCTCATAATTAAACATATGATTATTTAGATTTGTTTGTTTCTAAACTGATATTATATTTATGTTATATAACTTATAAATATGGTTGTTTTTAAATTTTATTTCAAATAATAATTAACCAATTTTGGAAGAAAATTTCCATCTTTGAATCACCAATAGACATTACTAAAAATTGATTACTGATTTATCAATGAATTTATATCATTATAATATTTATATTTTTTTAAATTTTCATTATATTCACTCATTATTTTTATCAATGAGACTATAATCATATATTATGTTATAGTTTATTTACACTACAGATTTTTTGAATTGTAAGATATTAAATAAATTAAATTTTTTTGAAGAGAAATATATCAATGAAATTATAGATTGTTATACCCCCCTAAAATGTTTTTATCCCAAAATTAATTTTCTTTTAAAAAATTGAGGATATCACTATATACTCACATCCTCAAGTTTAAATGTATATTTTTTGAATTTCAAACTCCCCCAGAGAAATTAAACTTGTTGATTATTCATATTTGGGTGAACATTATTTCCAAAATTGTAGATCTCAAATGGTTGTTACTCATTCAAAATTTTGATCTATAGTAGTAAAATAACTAATTTTACTACTTGTGAAGGATTATTTATAATCTTCATTAAGAGACATACATAGAACACATTGTAAACACAATGGAGGTTTAGTGGAATCACTATGTGAAAAGATGTCATCTATATTAAATTAATAATATCGATTGGTCTAATATACCTGTGGATTAAATTTCCATTCTTTTGAATGATAAAAACATTACTCCATGCATACATTCATGATAATAACATATCACTAACATCTAATTTTCTATTTCATTTACTATTTGTATATTAACTTCTCTATATACTATATCCTTCCATGAAATGGTTTTGATTAGATCTGACATTATCTATCATTTCATCATCCAAATCAGGTCCCAATACATATCTTTTACATAAATTTAAACAATATATATGAAATCAACACATCTTTTACAGTGGTCTTTATAAGGAGACATGTGAATTTAAGGATGAAATATATCATTATAAATAAACATGATTATATGTCGTTTTTATGTAAAAAAACATTGAAATATATATAATTTGATGAAATATTATACCATATATTTCGAATTTTTTATTTATAAAAATCATCTACATGGAGTTAATAATATGTACTAAAATAAAACTCTGAATCCACAGCTTACTGAAGAATTATCTAGAACATCAACAGAAACCACAATTTTCAGTTTGATCTAATATATGTTCTACATTATAAAACATTAACACATAATTCATATTTTAGAATTCTGTTCAAATGGGAAATAATATTTAATAAAAATGATTTTTATGACTTTATTTATTCATTAATTATAAACCATATAACATTAGTACCTTTTATAAATTTTAGAGATCATATTGGAATGATACATTGTGTTTTTCCCATGTCCATTATAGTCTAGATAATAGTTATAACATCCCATTAATCTTATATCATTATTATATAGAAAAATAATATACATTGAATCAATATAAATACAATAAATATCTATTTTGATGTTGTCCCATTTGAATTATTATTACATATCCATAGACATCTTGATACTTCTTGGATGAAAAGATAATAAAAAAAATATGAGATTCATATAATAGTTATATCTCCAATTATGAAATTGATTTGGGAAACACTGTATTATGGAACATTATAATTCCAACATAATTTTGGTTGAACTCAAAAAAACTCATGAGCTTCATCAGTATGCCCACATCTTCATTCTACACCCCATTAATCCTTACATTGAATAAATATTAAACATCCAATAGATAAACATATGATCATCCACTTTCTATTTTATTTAAATTATTATTCTTTAAAAATCAATTATTATTTAATCTTCTTCAATACAAATCATTGGAAGAAACTGTCCTTATAAATCCGAGCATCAAAAACTTTATTAGATTTACTAGAGTTGAAATATACAAATATTTCTGTATATAATCACTTCCAACAATCTTATTTGGATATAATTCATATATTATTATGTGATTATATATATAAAGGGTTTTGTATTGGTATGAATGTCCCACCATTCAAAATAACAATAACACCTCCAATATTCAATGAAAACACTATAACTAGAAACTAAAAATAATGTGTTGGCTAATTTTCCTTGAGTATTTTCTATTTCAATGATGCATATTCAACAATCATATGGTTATGTAAGAGGGTACATCATAATCACATCATAAATAAAACATTATACATTGAAAACCCATTTCCACATCATGGTAATTTGATACCAAGTTATCCTAACAACTTCCTCTTAATATTCTTAATATTCTCTTCAGATGCAAAAATATAAAAGAACATAACATTGATATATCTCATCAAGAATATTAAATTAGATACAAATGATAAATATATCACAATGATTTGATAATATCCATCGAACACTCAAAATCTCATTATCATAGTAACCATGAATTTTCAGAGACATTTCTCAATATCACACATTAAGAAAGGATCCACCGATATGTAATAGGATGAGATTATATGTCCTAAACCATTACTAATAAAAAAATATATTTAATATTAGTAATCTTTATGTTATAACACACATTCCATAATTTGTTCACTACATTTTATAAGTGATATTCATGACCATCCTTAATCAAATAATATTTATGAATATCATCTTTAAATAGGTGCACACCAAGGTAAATAATTAAGGTTTGTGAGTCTAATATAAATATTATATGGGATTTTATACATTAATCATAGTATCAAAATCGGTTCCATTCTATAAATATTTTTAAGAAATTAGTGTTTGAACATGGATGTTTTGTATTTAATAATAAACATCATGGTTTTCAGAATACTAGGATACTCCTCTGAAAAAATTAAAAAATTGACATTAGAATGATATATCATCAATGTTCATATTCCCTATAACTAGTTAAGATGGAAATACCAATTAAATACGTATAAATACCCATACAATGGATTTAATTTCTATTTGACGATCACATTTATTATCACGCCAATAAAAAACCGTATAGAGGTTTAGAATATAGAATTACCAATATTGTAAATGTAAATTTACATGGGATTTATATAATTAAATCCAATATTTCACTAAGAAAATATCAAATTACACTATAGAGAGAATTGAATAATTATAATATTTAACTATAAAAATCAATCATACAACAAAAATAGGCATTTCATTTGATAATTATACCATTAAGAGTTTGTATTACTATCTAAACATTAATTTTTTGTGGTATTGTGATACCCTTAAATGTTATTTTGATATAGAAGTTTGCGTATTTCGATTATCTAAATAGTCATTAGAAATTCTGTGGGGGTGGAATGTAAACATCTCACAAGTTCGTTATATTATCCCATAAAAACAATAGTGATGGGGTGAGATATTGTTTTGTATCTTATTTTATGGAATTACAAATGTCAATCAAAATCATTAACCATTATATTTGAGAACTAGTTTGTATAATGGCAATAAACCATTTATATGAAATAGTACAGTGAGGGTGGGGAATTATATGGTGCATTCTCTCCATTATTGGATAAATACTATTTTTTATCATATCAACATTTATTTTCTCAATGAATATCCATCCAAAGAGAAAAAAAATTACTACTACTCTTGACATAATATCATAATTTTTTCATTCATTACATCAACCATAATAAACAACATCAAATTTCTAATATTGTTTTTATTGTTATAAATTCCATTGATTCCCACATTGTTCATATCAAATAAATTTGTTTGGTTGGTAAATTATCACTACATTTTCACCTTGATGGAATAAATAATCACATATACATAGATACTGGGGGTCCCATATAGATAATTCCATTCGCATACTAGGCTTTGAGACATTGGTGAATCAATAAATCTTACATTCATATCAAATAAAAATATAAAAAACATACAGAATAAGAATTTTAAACTAATCCTTTTAGATACAAATGATTTTATCATGATTCTATTTTAAATTAATAAATTAATTCATTTATTTCATATAAATATTATGATAAATGTTATTTATGTAATATTTTTCCCTAAACACAACCCATTCAACAGATTTAATTATAATATTGTGACTCAGCTTCTTAAGAAGAGTCCACTAATGATTTCATCACATTCTAAATAATAAAAAATTAAAAATTACATTTTTAGGTTTCAAAGATAAGATCATAAAAAATATCATCTCAGTGGTACAAATGTATTTCTCAACAACTATGGGATATGATAACAAATTATGAAAGGTGTATATTACCTCATAAAGGACTCAACTAAACACAGTCTCCTCCTCCTCTTGTGTTAACAGATAACATGAATCATTGGTTAAGAATGTAACATAATCATTGAAATTATATTTACTATTATATATTCCATTTAAATTGTGTTGTGCTGAGGAAAACCATTGCATTATTCTTCAAATTTATTTTGGAAAAAATCCATCAGGTGATAACAATTTCCTAAAATAAAAAATTCTAGTGTGAGAAATAATAATAATAATGGTAATCCAAATAATCATAAAAATTATTTATAGAATTTATAAATCATGAAACAAAAATTTATTTATTTGAAAAAATAGGTTTTAACAAGTTCATTTATATTCTTCATATTTTTAAATCCTTTAAATATTTTATAATTGAAATGTATATTAACCTATGTATATCACATGGGATTGTAACACCTTGTGCACTGTTAAACAAAAATCACTGTATAGTAGGATAATGAATATGATATACCCAAACAACTAATTTCAGTTTTAATACCAATAGATTTAAATGTACAAAACTATATCTAGTGGTACTTACCATTCTTGATTGAATGTCTAGGAAAACCACATAATAATTATTGTCACAAAATATTTTTCTATTTTATAAATTCGTTTTCCCCATAGTTTTTACAAATATTTTTAATAAAAATATAAAATGGTAGAAAAAACCTACCTCTACTTCCAAGAACTGTTTTTCATACTCTTTATAAAAGTATAATACATTTTATTTGATGACTATTGAATATTCCGTACAAATAAACACATGCATCAAGTAAGGTTTTAAGTTCATTAAAGATAAGATAAAAAACAAAAAAAATTAATTAAACATCCTGAATATCTCTCGTAATGATATTTCAAGATAGTAATATTCCAATATATACCAAAGAAAATATAGTGACTCAAAACATGGAGAATGAGACACAAGAATGAGTAAGAACAAATTCTTTGTAATGTTAATCAAGGGAGATATTAATAATAAGTAATGTGTAAAACGAGAATAATGGTATGACAACCTGTGATCAAAATTTTATAATCAATATGTGTAATATTATATATCAGAATATCAAATCATGGAATAATGATACGATGTTCCAAAACCATGAATAAAAAAGAAATCACATTACATGATCCAATAGGGAAAAACATTATCACAACAGATAAGTATTTTTTATACACATAATAAAATAAAATCATTTATTTACTCATGAATCACTTGGAAATATATCATAGTTAATGGTGGTCATTACCCATTATTTCATATCCATTTTTATAGTTCAAAACAAATATTATCATAGTGTAAAACTACCCCCAACTAAAATGGGATCACTCTTCATTGAATTATATTTTATCTCATAAGCTATCCATCATTGCCCAATGTAATTGAGGGATGAAAATTAATTATACCACCCATAAAAATATCACAAAATTTTAATATGCATGAAAATAAACCATAAATAATTCTACAAATATTATAAATATTTAATTATAAGTGGGGTTTCATGAACATCTTCACAAATAATCCAAACATAACACATGTAAAGTTAAATATATTCAAAAACCTATCATTATAGTAATCATAAATTTTTTTAGTGAGAATAAGGATTATATCATTGGATCATATCCAATATAAATAATTAATATCATTGATTGATGTTACTATTTATGTGAAGTTTTCATTTATACTTTTGTAGAATAGTTCATAATGAAATTACACTTTTCATCTTGGAATCATTTATTTATAATATAATAATTTACAATAAATTATATATAAAAATTTATATTATAAAAAACCTCAATACATTTAATTGAATCTTCAAATAAAAGAAAAATTCATGATGATTGGAAATTCATTAAATGTAATATATGAAATACAAAAACTTGATTTAACATATTTATAAAAATAGTCAAAAGTGATATCTACAAAATACATTAAAACTATTCAGTTTTTAAAAATTCAATATAATGTAAAATATGGTTGTAATGATCATTATTAACCAATGAAGTAAAAATATAAATTAAATTGAATCATTTAAAATTATATGGTAATTAAATAAAATGTTTTGAAAGGTTAACATTTAAACAATATTTTTAAAAGAAAGTGCCTATCGATATTGGTATTATTAAAATCAAATCCACATAAAAGAGAGAAACTCATATGGAAATTTATATCCATATTATTTTTATGATTATATTCTTAAAATACATTAATTTATAATATTTACACTTATAAAAATAAACATGCTTTTAATATGACATGTTACTAATATAAATTAAAGTTAAATGACAAACCCTTCCCTCATGTTTCTTGTTGCTTTATTCTCATTTTAACATTATGTGTATGAATTTTATAATTTATATATATATATATATATATTGTTCTTACCATTATTGATTTATATCAAAATTATTATTATTGTGTAGATTTATTTAAATGAAAAAATATACTTTTTATTTTATATAAAACATTGAATAAGGAAAAAAGATAGGAATAGTGTTGGATAAGAATGTTTTCCCACAATCATGATGAAATAATTTCACCATAACATCAATAATTAAATCCAAGAGGATTATAGTAATCATAATAAAAATCAAATTTAACTTCTAATGCACTGAACAAATTACCTATAGCATGTCTCCCACTTAAGATAGATTCAATTCTTATCATGATAATAAAATGTGAATATTCTTTCATTATCCTTATCCTCATCGAAGGTTTTATTGAAAATGATTAGATTCCTATTACCATAACATTTTCAGTATCATCACATTATGATATTTTCATTATAAATTATTCATTCTTCATTTCTATCCTATTCCCACAATCTTAGTAAGATTCCACCTCTTGTTATGTTTTTCTTTTCTCTAAGTACTTGAATTAGAATTGTCTATGCTAATAATATCAGTACATTGAAATATTCCTCCCCATAATTCTTGTGTTTCATGGGACTCCCAAGCTTGTATAAATTTATTCTCCCAAATTTGGGAAGGGACCAGATCGAACATCATCTGTTCTACATATTTTGAGGATTTATAGATGATTGTTCTGATCCCTAGTTCTTCCGAGGGATTATCACCAAATTCATACATCAACTAATTATGAAAATGTATACCATCTTATTTTCATAATGATTAAATACCTAAATTATATCCCACTCTATTAATTTACTATAACCAACAACATTATGACATTACATGACACAATACTTTTTATTACCATTTGAATGTCTAGTAGAAAAGATATCTACATTCTTTTCATAAATGGATGTGGATGATCCTTTCCTACATTAATTCTTATGTATCCTCCTTCACACCTTCTATTAATAACCTTTGGATGTATAAAATTAAATCTTTTATTACAACAAATATTTTTCTTGAGGTGTCTAATATATTGACAATCTAGATAAAATTGGGCAAAATTTTCACATTAAATCATCAAATTGATTCCATCTTTATTTGTGTAAAGTTGAAACTAATATACCCAAGAATAATTAGGTTCAATTTCAACTAAATCATGGTATAAAATCCCTAAAAACCCTTCTATATATTTCTAATGATTTTTATGGGAGTTTTATCTCCCAATTTAATATAAAAATTGATATGAGGATTCTATAAAATATTATTTAGAATAATATTATATTTCATATTAGAATTATTGTTTTCTAGGTGGAGTATATGTTTAAATAGATGACCCTTTCTTAAATGGAATTCAAAATTTATAACATTGAAATATAATTTTACCCCCATTCTTGGTGCAATAGATCAATATTCATGAAGATGGAAGGAGAAAATACCATATTTCGAAGAATACATCTAAAGTCGAAGAAACCCACAACCATGGTGAATCATTCCAAGAGTATGCACATATTAAATGCCTCATTTTCAAATATAAGAATAGTTTAAGAAAGAATTGAAAATCTGAAAAGCATTAAACTATTAACAATAGCATCCTAATTGGATTTAAAATTAACAAAATCACCTTTATATATTATTCATTCTAGTGATGAGTCCATCAAGGATTTAAATTGTATCATTATTGTCTCGTCAAATCTCATGATACCTCCTTGGTCATCTAGTTCCCATGATAGTCCCAAAAATCAAAACGATAGAGGGGAACCCCCCCCAATAAATATTGAATTACAAATCTAAAGTAAATGTCATGATATGTAAGGAATCCATCATATAAATAGAAATTCCAACAAATCTCCCTAACACACCATCCATCATACACACATATATAACATACTCTATTAAAATAACAGTTATTAGTGACAAAATATTTGTTTCTAATGTATACATTTATTCTATAGTACTTTTTCTTGTACCTTCATCTTGGTTTGATCATCTATTGAGTTTAAAACATGGCATGAGTGTCATAATTCCTCCTTATAATAACTTTTATAACTAATAACATAATTATTTGACGAAATGTCACTTATGAAAATTCATAGAGACAATTGTGTTTATGTATTTACCAGTGATGATGATGTTGTTGATGAAATGAAAGAATGGTATATAATAACTCATCTTCACAGAACTATAATAATTTCATTTATAAAATATTTGTTTACTAATCCCATCATTAATACCATAAATACAAAGCGGTGATGAAAAATGGAACACAACACTTCCTAGGGGTGGTAGTGCACAAGTACACACAATGTATGTTTTCATTTCTAATATTATGTAAATGTTGACGATATGTGGTGTTATGCTCCCAAAATTATAATGAATTATATTTAAGATAATAAATTCAATATATTATAAGGGATACCACAGGTTTATATGATGTAGAATAAAAAAATTAATGTACTTTTTTACGAGTAACAATAGTTCAGTGAGTATCCTTTTTTGGAATTAACCATAATCCTTGAAAGGATAGTATTTTTGCATTTACAAAATATCTAGGACATGTTGATAGAATAAAGGAAGGTATAATTTTTAATGATTTTTGATATAGTGTTTTAATATTTTCCTCTAATATAAAGGAAATATGTTCCTTTATGGAAGTGAGGTTACGGACACTAATGTAATAAGATAATTTATCAAATAAACATAAATTAATTAGATTATAAAAAATATATATTTAGAAAATAGTTTAAAAATTCATCTAATTTCTCTTGTATATTGATATTTATAGAGTTGTTTTTGAACCCATATATTTTTATTTAAACTTAATGTTTAAATTTAATTCAATTGCAACAATATCTTTGATTTCCACTATATAAGGGTAAAAAATGTTGTTAGAAATGAAAATGTTTCCTATTAATGGATAATAATAGATTTTATCAACCCAATCCTAATAATATAGTTGATGATAAGGTTTTTAGTATTTTTAAATAATGTAATAAATATTTTTTATTATAAAATATCATTATAAATATTTTTTAAATATTCATATAATTTTATATTAATGTCATTAAGATAATAGTGTAATTTGTATCTAAACACTTAAAATACAACTATTAAATTATATATTCATTTAAAATTCATATAACACAATAATTAACTAACATTGAATTAATTTTTATATTATTTTAAATTATTTATTTCATATTTCTTTTAATTTAATAAATATTTGGTTGGGGTTCCATAAATATATGAGGCAATTATTCAATAATAAAAAATTAAAAAAAATTAAATTATATATATTTATCCCAATTTATTAACTTTATTTTAGACTTTTTACCACTAGCAAGGTAAGAAACATTTAATATGGATATTACTCATAAATACAAAAATTAAATTTCAACAAATTAAAATATATTAGTGACATTAATTAAAAATTTGGAATCCATTTTTATCAAATTCCATTCACTAATACCGAATAATTTATTTTTAAATAAAATCATTAAAATCTGTTACAAATTATATTTTTTGATAAAATGTTTTTATATGTATGATTTTTTCATCTAAAATAAAGATTAATATTTATTAAAAAAACAATTAATTTGACTCTTCATAATATAAATGATCTAATGATACACTGGAATTCTTTTAAATAAATATTTATCTTTTTAAATACATGAAATGAAATAACCTGTTTTTTATAAATAAATATTTTAACCATTAATTATAAAGTCATATTTTGAGAAAAATCAGAAAATATAACTTAAAGATAAATTTTGTATGATGAATCAAAACAATTATATCATTTTTATTATATAATAAATCTTAATTTTTCTGTAAGAAATTATGATATTTCCTTACAAAAAAAATATTTACGAAAAAATGTATTTTTAAAGAATATAAAAAATTCACAAAAAATGGATTAATTATTTATTAGAATATTTTATTTAACATTAAAATGTTAAATAATTTCCCAAATGTTGTTATTCCAATGCACTCTTCCAATTTAACATCTATTTAATTAATTTATATTATGTTATGATTCATTTGGAACTAGGGTTCTATTGATTGAATGCTATCGAAGAAATAAGAATTTATTTGGAGATAAATATAAAACAAATATCATGGTGTTTTTGGTTGAATCAATGATCCCATTGGATTATGAATCATAATTTAATAATCAACCTCTAGAAAATGTCATAGATCTCGATGGACTCAAATATATCACATTATATCAAATCTTATCAAATAATTAATCTATAAAGACCAACACAATATATTTACATGGACTGGACATTGTGACATACTGCATTATATGTTTTTAATACACTGACAATATTTTATCTACATATTTCAAAAGTATTAAAAGGGAATATTTGGTAACTTGTTATACCATTTGTAATTGTACCTCCAGTTGATCCTTATTATTCCCCAAAGCTACGAACTCTTCTATTGTAGGAGTAATACCCAAAAATTACTATCTTCTATCCTTATCATTTTGTACAGGATTCTACCCTATGATGTGGTTTTCTTAAAAACAACATTTACCATCATCTATGTGATATATATGATTCATTATTTACATGATATTGAATAAAAATCATCATCGGGTGTTCGTCCTCCAAAATCATAGTGGATCACATATTACTATATTGAACATCTTCATGATTTTAAACTGCTAAATGAAGACAGTAAAATTCTCAATAAATCCTTCCAATCTTATAAATATAAAGAACTACTCAGATTTCAATAACCCATTACATTTTCCTAAAAAATTAAAATGCAAGAAGTCCACTCCAAAATACTATGTCTAATGTGACGTGTCTGATTCCATTCGATCTATTTTACTCTATCCAATGTAAATCAGATAAATTAATGTTGTGCCATTTCTTCCAAATATTACATACATCATCATTTATATACTCCATCCATGTGGTTATTTTTTTCCTCATAGTCTAATTATTATGAACTTCCATATATTTTACTTTTTCATCTACCAAGTTAGAGATTACTTTGAAACCCTAAATGAGTAAACTGTAGAAAAGATAAACACACCTAACACTTTTTTATCATGGGCATAAAATATCTAAATGTGATTAAATTATACTATAGAGTCTTACATCTTCATCAAAAATAGGAATTACGATATTATATGACATAATTTTGCCACATTACCTAAAAATTTATTATTCTACCATCATGAAAACTATAATATTATATTTAATATGAATTATTTATGAATAAAAAATAGAAAACATAATAATTTCATTAATACCTAATTAAATATCAGAAATAATTACTCAACATCACTGTAATTTATGCATTTTCAATGTTTTTAATGATCACAAAACCTATATTTGGTATGAAAACTATCATTTTCCACTATTTTTTAGCACTGATAAGATTGAATCCTACCATAAAATCTTGAAAACAACCCTCTCCAAACTAATTCCTATGATTATCATGGACTAGTAAACCCATGATTTCAAAATCTATTTTTGTTTTCACATTTCCAATTTCTGATGGACTCACAGAATATCATATACCATGACTTTTCTAATGAGATGGAATGTATCTACCTGATCATCCTATGTTTGAATGAATTTCTCATAGTTCATGATATTATAATCATTATATTGTATATCATCATAATTATTTTCACCCATCATATTCAATCTCATGATCTTCAACATTATCTTTATGATAATCTCTAAAACCAATTGTCTTACATGAAATTTTTTTAGTCCCATTAAAAATTGCATGTCTCTCTATAAGAAATTTATGGATAATTATCAATCCCATTGTATAATAAAAATAATGCTTATATATATTATATAATAGTATTAAAAACATATAGAAACCATCAAATATTTCTTCTTATGGTGGAAACTTGATGTTCATTTCTAACTATTTTTTATCATCTCATAAATTCAGTGACAATCAAATTTCAGAACCAATCCTTCATAAAATAAAAATTCCACAACATTATATCTTAATTTTTTTTACAATTTTAATCTTCATAATTTTTAACATAAATATCTAACAATGTATGTTTTTTCTAAAACATCATGAGTGAACTATATTGTAAACATGGAAAATATTTTAGTAATCATCATGTTAAAATTGATGTGAATCTGAATGCATTTTTTCCTCCATAATGTTTCCCTAAACATAGAAACAAATCTTTTATAATTATTCACCACATTGCATATGATAAAATAAATCATTTATATATTGATAAAAAATAAAACCAAAAACATTGGAACCAAAAAATTAATCATTATTAGAGAAACATTGTATTGTTTTAGTTAAAATCGCAAATCAATGAGATTTTTGGATAATATAATTAACATATTTATTAATTAAAGGAATAATATCAAAATTAAAAAAAGTTGTTTGAACATTTTAACATGCCTATAAACAAAAAAATTATTATAACATCATTATGACTTGTTATACAACAACAAAAAACATAACACTCGATTCAAAATTTTTCATAAATGGAAACCTAAAATAGATCACTTTTTATATAAACATTAATAATCTATATTATTATTAGATTGAGTTCTAGATAGACCAAAATATAATAATAATTTGATATATTACTGATATATTTAGTTTTTAGTACATTAATTGAACGATAATGAAATGTCATTGAAAATTTGGATATCAGTGGATGACTACAATCCCAAGGGAGGTAGGAATAAAAATATATACATCATTTAATGATATGATAAAAAATTATTGGTGATAATAAAAAATATCAAAAAAAATAATAGATTCATTATTGATATTTACATCTTTTTATAAGCTTAAAGACATAAAAGAAATTAAATCATTGAATGGAATTAATTTTTTGCCCTGTTAAAGGATAAAATAGTATTTAGTAGATGATTGAATATAGATAAAGGAAAAAACCAACTTATAGAAACATATGTACATTAAAAATCAGGACAAACTTTCAATTTAGTTTATTATCCAGTACTTTTTATCGAGTCTATGATGTAATATGAAATAATATATTGTATCGATAATGAAATTCATAATTCATTCATGAAGGCTTTGTAATTTTTTTATCTTAGATGGAAATTACAAACAATTATGAAAACACTATCTTTATATGGGATCCATAAACACACTATATGTAGGAAACAATCCCTAAGGAAAAAATAAGACTCCTTTGTGGAAGTACATGTCTTATTCATTCCCTCTAAGGGACATGTTATTGGAAATTTTGGAAAGATGTTATTTGAGTATTGTTATAAATACATGGTACCCACCAAAATAATAATGTAGAATAAAACATGTAATGGAGATACACAGAATTTCTGGGAAACCCTCCAAGGAATGATAAATCTTACTTCCTTAAAGAGATTCCATGATAAATTTTTGATCATTAAGAACTATGTTTCAATTTAAATACACATAATACCCCCCAAACGAATGAGATGTAGATTAAATACCCACTACCATAATTAAAAAATTCTTGTAAACTAGAACCCAAAAGAAAAATGACACCATGATGAAAATTATATACAATATGGTTGTTAGAGAAATATATTGGTTCAGGATCGATGTGAGACAAATCAATATCGCATATAACATACTATTATGTCAGATAGATGTTTTCCCCAGTTTACAATGTCCACTATTTCACAGTACATAACTATTGTGTCCCAAACCATAAAGAAATGCTATATTTTAATTAATAACATTTATTTTCATCCAATACACTCCAATTATAGATGGGTTGAGATTCTTTTGATGGTTTGGAATAATATTATTTCAAAATAAAAAAACAACATCCTATTTAATTAAGACTCAACATAGCTCTGGAATCTCCAAACAAAAATTTAATACAACATATTAAATCATACATAAATAAATAAGTGAATGGGTGTGTGTGAAATCATAGGAAGGGTAAAAAATGGTAATGAAGCATAATTGAAGTTTCAATAAGATTAACTAGAATAAATAAATAGTTTGATATCGACATTGATCCATGAAATAATAAAATCATTTCACAATATGATAAATTCTTTCAAAAAACAAAAAATCACGTATCATAAATAGATGTTAAGGTTTAATACAAAGAGAATCATTATGAAGTCTATAAATTCACATGGTCAATTTGGATAACACTATATTTAAATAAACACAGAGATTAATTTGAAATACTTGATTAAGTTTAATCCAAACTACATAACAATACATTAAATGAGATATAAATATCTACTCATTTCATTTTGGGGTTATATAATTTTTGTCACATTAATAACATAAATTATATTAAAACATATGTCTTCCACATAAGGAAAATAATAAATTCCTAAATCAAAGTTATCTTTAATATCATGAGAAAAAAATGTGTTTCATTTTAAATATTTATAACATAATCGTATGATAAATAATAAGGATTTACAATAGAATATGGAAATAAATCCATTTATAATTCATATTTTTAATTTTTTAATATCGAATTTTCACTGAGTTATACTACTAAAAATTCATGATAATGATATAGGGAAGAAAGAAAATTAACCACTTGGGTATAGATTTTAGAAAATAGTTAATGATATTTTGAAAAAGAAAATATGTTATAATTTTACATAAATTCGAAATTGAAATAGAATTATTATACTTAAAATAATAGTTTTTTCAAGGTATTAATTATTTGTAATCCTTTTTTTGGGTAATATATGACAAAATACAGTGACACGTGAATGTTTTCATGATCTAGGATTCCAAAAAATATTTAATTTTAATGGGAACTATAATCATGGTTAACTTCAAAATGAATAGGATAATTGATTAGTAATATATGAAATGAAAAATTATATATAAATATGATATTAATATGAGAATAATGTTTCTTAAAAGGGAGAAAAATTGAAAACATGTAACAAAAACGTCTTGGGGGAGGTACTTAATTTCCCATTCCTCTAGTTCTATATTAAATATGTAGAAACACAAAAAATAATTAACAAAAAAATTATATTTTATGAATACTTTATTGATATCAATATTTAACTGTATATCATAATAAATGGTCCATTATAAAATCAATTTTTATTTAACTATAACGTATTGTTTTCCAATATTAATTTTATGAGGTTAATCGACTAATTTTTTGCAACACCTCCTGTATAATGACCATGGTTAAAATATAAGAAAAATAGTTTCATAAAATCAAGAGTATTGATATTTCTATGTAAAAAAATTTAAAATATTTCAAATATCATTAAATACAACCATGATAGCTTCTTCAGAAAAATTAAAAAACTTGTTTATGATTGTGAGTGATCGTAGGTACATGTTTTTAATGTTTATATTTCTCAATGAATTTGTGGGAAAGAAGGTAAAAGAAAATATTACATTTATGAGTCATATTTTTATTATATATATATAATATTTACTCATCTACTACATAAATTTATCAACTATTAATGTAATTGATGAAAAATGGACAGATTTCACTTTGTGAACATGAACGTCCATGTGACACACAAACAATTCTTTTGTTTTTATTATAAGTAATAAAGAAATAAATATTTCTATTATATTAATCCAACAAAAAATTAGTTTAATTATTGTATTATTATCATTATATTTTTATGGGTATAATATATTTAAGTGATATTTTTTAATCTGAAAAATCCGAGAATAAGATAATACAATGATTTGATACTTAGTGATTCTTGGGAAAACTCAACAGAATTTATTAGAACATGATATTAAATTGTGAATAGGGGTAAAACATTGTTCTTGAATTCAAGGAGTTCATATATTCAAATGTATAATCGTATATTTTTATTATTAGGTGTACCCATGGATGTAGAAGTGATCTGATTTTGTATATGAAGTGATAGGGCTTTTTATTGTACCCTATTCACTTCAATGCTAATTTTACAAAATCTATTGGTAAATGGTTCCAAATATTTGACATAATTGAGTTTTGGATGTATTTGTGTTGAAAATTTATCATCTATGGATTTCCACTGATGTTTTTTACATGATATAAGGTTTTCCAAATTTTATTTTTTTCATTTTACACTTATAGATTTATAAATTATAACATGTTTTTAACAAATTTATTTTCTGATTAATGGAAAATATAAATCACTAATATAAGTTAGGTTTGATGTGATGGAAAAAAATATATTGAAAATTTATTCTAATTTTGGTATTTAAATGTTATAAAATTTTATTTTATTTTTAAACATGTAATTAGTACAAAAACATTTTTTGTTGAAAAATAAAATTTTCACCATAATGGGTTGTTATTATTATTTAGTATTGATTTCAATTTAAATTATTGTCAATGAAAATATATTTGCCTAAAAAATAATATTCCATTTATAATAATATTTATTTCAATTTCATCAACTTTATAAAAATCATATGATATTAATAAAACAATAATTCAAATAATTTGTCTAACCATTATTTCTATATTTAACACTAATCGTACTAATATTATCTTAATATAAAAAAATTAATTGAACTTACTTTCTATCTAATAGTTTTAAGCAGAAATAGTAAATATGTATATTTATTTAATTATTGAATATGAAAATGTCTAAATTTTATTGTTGTCATGTAAGAACGATTTCAATGTGAAATATTACATAGAGATTCAAATAAGTGAAAAAAAATGATTTTATAATTTCAAAATAATATTTATAAATTAATAATATATATATATTAAAAGTGTTTGTCGTGACATTAAATAATTATTCAATTATAAATGTGATTTTTTTGAGAAATTTGTATATTTTTTCTATCCACCTAAAAATAAATAATTTATGTAAACCCAAAAAATTAATCCATATATAATATTTCTATAATTAATATTAAAATGAACATTATTTTACTACATTAACATTGTAAATCTATTATTAGTATATAAAATCAAATTTTAATTACTATTATCTTTTCCAACAATTTAATTAAAATAGTAGTTTATTCAAATAATATAAATTTTTAAGGTTTTATATTTTTTTATTTTATGGGTTAATTTATGCAATATAAGTTACTCAACAAAATATATAACAATAATAAATATTTTCTATTATCTTGGTAAATTACATTCAACCCCAATAAAGAAATATATCCCTTCCAATTTTATTTTATACACTATTTTGATACCAAATGATCGTACTTTTTCCCATTGTCTTTTGTAGTTCATACACTACCTCTTCCTAAATATGTTTTCATAAAAATTATTATTTTGGATCTATTATTATATAGAACATTTTTCATGACATTGAGAATCTTCATTATCTTCTCATTATAAGAGATACCATTCTCCAACTACACCACCTCATAATTTTTTAGATATTAGTGATCTATTATGTACTACCTCAACAGGAATACATTGAACACATCATATTCATTGGAAATGTTTGGTTTTAGGATTAGTTGAATTAGTATAGATCTAATTTGATAATGAATATATAATTATAAAATCTATGTCAAGTATAACATAACTTTTATCCTAAATATAATATATCTGTTTTATAGAAAAATATACAGAAATAAATTATCACAAACATCCTATTATAAGCATCATCAATGGATACAACAATGAATCTTCAAATGAATAATAACTTCATTTATATACCTTGAAAATATCATCATTGTTTCTAAAATTTCATTGATCATCATCGGTCCTTGAAACCTTTTTTCATCCACTTTGTTCAATTCGATAGGTTTTCTATATCTCTTCTAATAAAGGGATTCATATTGTACCATTTATATAATTGAGAAGATATTGTTGGTTTATATTAACTAGCCCATTAGAAAATGTTTGTCTCTACCCCCTGAAGTTGATAGAGTAATATTCTCACATTAGCTTAACATATATAGATATTCAATGAAGATTTGATTTTAATCTTGTTTGTTATTTTGTAATAATATTCAACATTATGTGTAAATCGTTTTAGGAGTCATCAAAAATATTATAGAGATCATTGACTTTCAATCACATTCAATCGATAGGAATTTTCTATATATCCTCAAAAATTATCTAATGTATATTTTTTCAGGGTTATCAAGTAATGTTTTCTATAAATTAAAATGAATTTAAATATATATATAATACAGTCCCCTACTATCCTTATAGCCTAATCCCCATTCTATAAATTTTGGGGACACGTGAAAATATCCCATGTTTTTTCATTTCCCAATATTTTTTCAAAATGGTTTCATCATTTCTTTGTATTGTTTTTTATCATCCTTCAAATTACGAAACACCATTAACCTTGATATATATCACAAAAACTCATTGTTCTTATATTCCTAAAAATATTTTTATCACATATCTATACACATTATCATGGTTAAAGGGTTTTTGGAGAATTTTAGTCTATGAGAACCATTCAATAACCCATTCATTTTCTCCAAGTATAAGGTAATACAAAAACAGTTAAAAAATATCTGAAATAATTCCTCATCAATATCAATATCATGTTAATTTCACTTCACCATTTATCAAACCTTCTTATCTAATTTTAAATCATCCCTTTTAAAAATCAAAATACTTTTATGTAGTTATGGTTGAGAAGTCATTTAGGATTGGTAAAATTATACCCTTTGCTTCATGATTCCATTTTCATTCTAATGACTATAAAAGAATATAATATCCATCTCAATCCACCTCATTGATAATTTTTATGTATCATTAACACTTATAGGGTTATACACATTATTCTCTTTTCTGAAATGGTAGTAGACTGGGAAATCCTAATTAATGGTCATCTCTAACCAAATTCAGTATAAATGTTGATGTATTTATCTATGAATATATATTTTCTGAAATTTTTTTTAATATATATACAAAAATCATCTCTATAGAGATAATACCTCTAAATATTATTCATTGTTATTATTGTAAAATATTGAAGATCATGTGTTATAAAATTCTATTCATACAATATAAAATATATCGAGGTATATTCTGTTACTTCATCATTATAAAAGATTATACAACCCAATACAATATTATTAATTATTTTAGATTTCAAATCCATAACAAAATATAATATTGTGAGTATCGGTATAGTGGTTAGATTAATATTAATGTCCATAAATCTATCTTTGAGTCATGTGTCCAAAAATAATTCACTCTTTTTTGGAGTAATTTTAATTTGGTGGTTTTAAAATTGTGATATGATTCTCAACTGATAGTAACTAAATACTCATAAAATAATATTTATATACATAATATATTATTATCAAAGACAATCCCCAGTATCTAAAGTCATTGAAGTGCCAAAAAATATCTCCTTAAATTGGATAACATCCTATAAAAATGTCATTTTTTTGATAATAATTTTTATATATAATACATTGCATATAAAATATAATAATTGAATTTCATAATCACATCACTCAAATGAACCCCATGTTTTAATATTATTTTAGTGTATATTTAAATATTTTCAAAAAATAAATAAAAAAATCTACCAAGGAAATTTTTGATGACTCTATTCATTATGTCAATAAATATTCATACAAAATTCATGAAAACAAATTGGATGAAAATGACCATGTAGTTCCCTTTTTTGGTATAAATGGATTCCTGGAGAATATCGTTATTTTTCAACATTAAATAGAGATATCTTGAATGATGATAAACTTTTGAGAAGTATTGACAATAGTGTACTTAAATAACATGTCATTAATCTTTGGTAGATGATTATTTTTCCTTATCATGATCCATATGAGTTCTGTATAAGTGATATTAATAGCTATATATCCATCCTTATTTGTGATAAAGTGGACCGGTTCAGAACGTTTTGATGAAATCTGGTATATGAAACCAATTACCAGATATTCTAATAATTATCTCATCATCTCATGTATTTAAATGGCAGTAATTAAATAAAATGTCTTATTTATTTAAAAATATCCACGTTTAGGTCAAATTTGGAACTCAATATCCTAGTCAAAAAGAAGACAGGTAAAATCATTAGTGAGTATATCTAAATAACCCCTTAAATGGGAATATACATGAGGGAGTACATCTTGTTGGATTCAATAATTTTATATAGATGTGAATTATTATAATAAAACTTTATCAATGAATCTAAATAATATTCAAAAGAAGAATTACCCTCTTACTTTCAAATGAATATAATTATAGGGTAACACTGTATATAAATATTTCAATACTTCTCTCATAGGATGATTTCTGATCTATATAGAGGCATCTTTTCCTTACATGAATAACATATTATTATACTAAAGGTATTATGAGAAGGTTCCCTAGGAATATCATCCAACATACTTAAACTATATAAAAGTTATGTACACAAGATCAAATAATAACTCCATTAGTGGGTTCCTCTGATAACTAAACCTCTATTTTTTTGAGTTTTAATTATTCTACTTAACATTATTTACATTAAATTTGAATAGAGCCACTATCCAATAGTATATTTTTAATTAAATAATAAATAAATTCAATATATTTCATTACATCACTCTCTTGATCAACATCTATAGAAGAAATAGAAAAATACCATTGTTGATCACATGTCCTCAAATGTTGTCTCCTTTAGTATAGTAAACTTTTATTTTTTTAGTTCATTTATTTATATAGATTCTATGTTCCATAATGTTGAAATATTTGATATTAGGATATATATTGAACATAACATTTATACATCAATAACATTACTGTCACTCTAAAACTCACTCCAACAAGTATTGTCTTATTGTAGTGACCTAGGAAGATTAAATTGTTCTCCTATAATAAAATTTATGTTTTATTATATAACATTATATATGTAAGAAATATATATGAACTAATAAAACCATATCTCAATATTAAATATCATTACATTAGTAATCTAAAAAAACAAAAAAAAATTATAATTACATTAGGATAAAAAATATAAAATAGATGATCTAAAATGGGAAAATATGATTTACACCAATCTACTAGAATTAATTCCCTAATAGAAAAAAATATATATATGAATCAAAAATGTTATTAATAAAATCAACATATTGTAACAATAAAATATAGCTTTAGTGGAAATGTAATGAAAATTGAGTGAAAACAATAAGTGGTATTTATAGCGATAAATATCACAATTGGAATACAAATATAAACATTATTGAATATATCTGTTATTCTATTGGAATGTACTAAATAATAATAATTTTATCATTATAATTAGTGTTTATAAGTATTAATGAACGATAAATTGATATAAAAAGGAGAAATGATTGCCTCAAATAGTAGATTCGTGCCTTTTGGAAAACATTAATTATTACTTGGAATGGTGAAAACATCACAATGGTATTCCCTTGACCAACCCAAAAGTGAGCTTCAATATATTAATCTTGATAAAAATTGTTTACAGGGGATATTGAAGTTATTAGATATTAGAACTCGGTAAATATTAGTAAGGACATCCCATGAAACTACCACAATCGAGAAACTAACCCTTAGGGAGTAATAAGGTGCAATATATCATTTTGATTTTTGGAATTAGGTACTTCACATTTAATCCCCCTTTTCTGAATATCTTGGTTATTGTATCAATCCTATATTTAAAATAATAATGAATAACAAAATATTATTTGAGAAATGTATAATTATGTCTTTATAAAATATATACATTTATATATAAATATCATATATTAACAATATTTTTTAAAAATATTTTAACATAAAAGACTAAAATTTAAATAATCATGAATGATTATTATATATTCCTTGTAAATTTAAAAAAAAAACTAAAAAATTATATGTCAAAAAACAAATATTTTTATAAAGAACAATGATATTTATATTTTAATGATAAAATTAAAATATGTGGATAATTATCGTGATAAAATAAATATTTTTTTATGATGTTTGTAACATCAAAATTATGATTGGGTGAATTTATGAAATTTTTCCAAAAACACAGTATTTACCAATGAATAGAAAAATATAGTTTCTAGATTTTGGTATATTTTGTGACATAATATTTATTTCCTAATGATTATTTTTTTAAGACAACAAAATACATGACTTATATTATGTTATTTTATTAATATTAATCATTCTATTAAATTTTAATCAATTTTCATACCATAAGTGACATTCCAATGTCAAAAAATGGATAATAATATTTTAAAAACGTTATTCGGTGGAAAAATATTTTTACCTTTACATTGAGTTATTGAAAAATCATGTTCAGTTCCAATGGATTATAATATCATATAATATTAATCAAATGTCAAAGACCATTGGAAAAATCCATGTGTAAGACAAAAGTGTTTCATTTTTTGAGCAACTAGATTTCTAAGAAGTATATTTGGAAATTTTTAATAAATTTATCAAATCTTTCAATTAAAACCCTTCCATTTAAAATTTCACATCACACCGAATTCATAAAATATGATGGTTTATTCATTTTTCCTCAGAGGGAGTCCTACAATGTGTCCATAATCCCCCATGGATAATTCTTCAATATTTAGGAGCAACTCTCCATGTTAGGGAAATTCTTATAATTTTTTTAAATTCAAATAATTAATTTTATGAATTTATTTTAAATCATATGATAAATTTAATTAATATGTTTTTATCAAACCCCTAATTCTTAAATAATTACTAATTAATGGCATACCTTCATTATCACTCACTTTTCCCTTTCCTAGAACCATGTTTTCTACCCATCTTTATTATTCTGAAGACCCAATCCATATTTTACATGGGTATTATCATATATATATATATATAATTTATATATATGTAGGTATTTATATACATGAAACCCATATTCCCTTTTCGTGGATTATGAACAATGTAACTATCGTATCTATATCAAATGTTGTATGCCCTGGTTTTGATTATAAAAGATTTCTTTATCCTTCATGTTTAATTAATGAAATGATTTTTTATGATCTATGTGGATCACATTAAATTAAGATATATTATGGTTGAACATTATTAGTGTCATATTGCATTAAAAAAGAATTTGATTTCTATAGATGATATGTTTTATGATACCTTGTTGAATTACTATGGTAATTATTTTTTATGAGACCTTGGTTATATAATTATGAATTTTTCATATAAATTCCATATCAACATTTACATGATATGAGTCATGAAATTCTTATTATTATATTCCTTATGTTTCCTTTATTATGTTTTATTGCTAAACCCAAATATCTAATTGATATTACTCATGATAACATGAACAATTATTCTCTTTCTTATTCCATTACTAGGATTTGTGCCCACCAATATACTTTAATTTAGGTCCATAGGATATAGGATGATTGAAAATTTGCGTATGGTGATACAATAAATAATCCACACATGTGTATTAGAAGAATGATTTTCTATTTTCTTGTATTATGTTTCTAAATTCAATGACTCTAAACTATAAATGATCATATGTTATGTTCTATTAATTTAAATGATTATGAAATAATTAGAATGTATTCCATATTTTTTTATTAGATAATGGTTTGAACGAAATGAAATAAATGTCTAAATACTACATGTATATGTCGATATATTAAAGATGTATAATAGGGTATGGTCCCTGAAATCCCAAAATTGTGTTCAAATATATAGGGAAACGATACATAACAATGTTCCTTTCTGCACACCAGGTTCGACAATGTCGGTGGATATTTTGGTTTAGTCACATAATATTTATAAATCATTATGAATATTATATTGGAAACATAATTTTTTAGAAGATATTAATGAATAAAATATTTAAGAACAATGTCTTAATATATAATGTCCCTTTACAATTATATGATTCTTATAAGTAACATGATTAACCATTTGAGTTTTTCCCTATTAGAATTTTTTTTAGAAAAAAGATAATATGAATAAATGATGAGTGAAATTGACAATGCACTGGAATCCCTCCAAAAATGATGAGTGATTGAGTGGAATACATCATGAGGATTATAAACTATATATCTCATGTAATTAATAATAAATTGAATATAGTTGATCAACCAGATTCACCTCGATGGGAACCAAATGATATTCAGTCCCTTATGCATTCAAGACCATTCTTTTTTTCAGATCTATTTATCACTGAACAATGGATTAACTCTATAGAAAATATATTTTCAATATATTTTTGTGTATATCAGAATAAATTTACCCTAGTATTATACCTCATACAAGGTTAAGCTAATCAATGGTGGACACTGATTAAAAAAATATGCAATTGTATGAGATTTATTATATATTTTGGGAAGATTTATAGTGAATAATTTTCATTTAATATTTTCAAAATTCAATTTGAAAAATAAAAAAGTAATTCATAGAGATAAATAATTAGAAAAATGAATTCAGGGGAAGCTATGAAATGAAATTTTAAAGACATTATAGATAAACCCTTTTCTTTTTAAGGTATCCTAAGGTATAGGTTGAAGAATTATTTGGAATATTGAGACCCAATATATAGTAGAAATATGAATAGTGAAACTATGTAATCTTTTCAGATATAGTGTGGAGGGATAATATGGAGGAATTTGAGTTTGGAGAGATGTTGTAGTTGTATAGTTAGAATGAAAATAAGTGAGGAATGTGGAAAACCACATTGAATAATTTTTATCATGGATGATAAGGAAAAACGTGTATCTTCCTATTTGAAAAATATGTTGGAAAATCATATGGGTAAATTATTTATTGGGAGTGGAATGTGATACATGACCATAATATAAGTAAATATATCTCTGAACTATCGTAGTGTGTTGAACCATCAATTTCCCAACACTAAGGAAAAAGTGAAGTGTTGTAGTGCCAACCTTAATTTATGTGCTTCAAGTGTGGAAATCTTGGTAAAATATCCATTCAATGTCCACACTAAAAGATAATAGAGGGAATCCATCATCATTCTAAATATTTTAAATGGTAGAATGGTTTGTAATTTTCAATCATGAAGGAAAATGTATAGGCTCAAATTATGCTTTGGAATGTACAGTCATTATTCCCAAAAGCTATCATGTACTTTATCTTCTTCTCATTTTAGTTATTAATATTTTTTTCCACATTTTAAATGAATTTATAATCAATTATTGAGCTTCTAGAAGTTGAGTTATCAGTCAAGACTCTTATTGGGTTTATCTTGTCATTCGTAGAAAATAAAAAACTCTAATATTTATTTTGGAAAGTATAATATCATCGAAAAATATATAGGAATAATACGATTTAATTCAAAATTATAAAATGGATTGACATGATTTCAATGAAGAATTATATTACTAGCTATCAGAGAGAAAAAACATTTTATTATTACTTAATGGAAAATGTGTATTTATTTTCAATGGAGTTATATATCAGCATGTGATATATCTTTAAGCACCACCATAGACACAATAATATATATGATAAATGATAAATGAGAATTAAATGAATGTTTATGTATATATAATATCACCATACATATTGAATAGATTTTTTTTTCTTGATAGGTTAATTGGTCCTCCAGTATAAATAGAGGTAGAGTTCTCCATTGAACCCAAATATAAATCTATGCTGAAATTAAAGGCCATGTGTAGATAGAGAATGTGGAATTATTTGTATTAAAGAAAAAGCATGGATATATTTTGGGTAATGGTTTTAAACAATCAATTGTATCTTATATGGGAGTATATGTTATCATTGTAAAGAATAATGATGGTTAAAGAAAGGTATCAATTGATAATAGGGAACATAATAGGGTCATTTTAAATAACAACTACTCCCTCCAAATGAATTATTATTTATTTTTCAGCCTTTTTGGGACCTAATTATTCATTATGATTGACTAACGATATGGTTTTCATCAATTAAGGTTAATGAAAGAAGATATTCCAAAGACAACCACTAGAAAAATAAATTGACATTATGACTTTTGTTTTTATTCCCATTGGTTTGACTAATGATACATGAATATTTATGGATGTATGAAAAGTAAATTTAAGGATTACTGTCATAAATTCATAGTAGTTTTTATTGATGTGATTATAATATATTCTAAAATTTATATAGAATAAGAGGATAATATATGCGTTATATTGGAAAATATAATGAATTTGAATCTATTTGAAAATATCATAATGAAAAGTTGATCGATTAAGAATATAGATGATTAAATACTCAATATTAGGATAATCATATTCATTAATAAGTGTATGATACATTAGATTTTCATCATTGTGATATGGTGGAACTATATTTATGTAGTGAACTATGATATATAACTATTGCACCATAGTTATATGAATGAATTCACAAAAATAGGAATTGAACATCCTAAAAATTATTTGGCTTGAGATTCTTAAATACTATGACATATCCCTTCAATAACACCCCATAAGTGTAATATATTTCCTCATTCCTTATGTGGTAATGGACTTCTTGTGCTAGAAATAATGGGGATTCGGAGAGATCAATTGGGAAAAGATCTTGTAATGTTGAACATGGGATACAAAAGGGAAGGTACATCATAATTGATTTCCAAAATTATTTATCAAAAAATCACAAAAATAGAAAACCAAAATTTTTCAAAGAGAATATCCATTTATTTAAAATAAGATAGAGTTTATGAATATTAAGAAATGTCATGATTTCAATATTGATCATTAACTTCTATTGAAATTGAATTGAAGACTATGTGTCCCATTATCTTCGATATAAAAAAGTATCAAATGGATAAAGCTCATAGTTCATTATTCTATATATATATCCATGAATCACTAATATGTATAGGGATCATTATAGACATTATTGGTGGGACAGTACAAAAAGGGAGATTGTTTATTATAATGAATTGTTAATGGTTAGTCAAAAACTGAAAATGGAGTGAAAAGTTCATAATGGGGTATTACAGCCACTACCCATACGAATATGCAAGTGGGAAAAGAACTCATCATTTCATTCCTTAGAATGTCAATAATTTTAAATGACTTATTGGGGATCTACTCACTATGTCATCGCATTTCATAACTATTCATGAAGATTTACCTCTTAAAACATTAGAAGATATATGTTAAGGAAGTGGTGAGTATTCTTCGGGTTCTACTTTAATCAACTATGAATGTGACCCAAGGTTGATATCTAAATTTTATAGATGTTCTAAATATTTTCTGAATACTATATTCAATTTTAATATGGAAAATAAACTCCAAAATGATGGCCCGTATACAAGTAATATTCCAACACATTATGATATATTCATAATATAGTCAATGAAATTTGAATTTGGATGGGATCAAAAAATTCAATTAATTTAGTTATCATACAATTCAAACATTTAATCGAGTATTCAAATTGATTTATATGTAGATATATATGAGAAGTGATGTAAAAGTCATACATGTTAGAATTATGTTGGTGAGATAAATTTAATTTTTTCTAAAATTATGTGAGAGAAGAAAGAAATGGTTCATTCCATCTGACCACATATAAAAGACATCAGTGATGATATAAGAGATATGATGATAATCATCAAATGTTCATGGTGTATGATATTGGAGAAATTATTTCCCTTTAGATACCACCATAGATGTGATTCAAGGGGTTTGTAATGAATGTAAACCGTTTCCCAAGTATATTGGACCCTTTGAAATTTATTATCACATAGCAGTGATGGCCTATGGTCTATAAATTCTCCAAAATTTATCTCATTTTCATGATGTATTCCATGAATCAATGTTGATTAAGTGAACACTTGATCCCTCAGACATACTAAATCAAAATTTACTATGAAAAGAACTAGATTCTTGTAAGAGGAGAAAGTGGGGTAGATCATTGACAATAATTATAATGGATTAAGACACAAGACAACTTAAATTTTCATATTGTTGTAGAGGAACCATATGTATAATGAGGAAACATGGGATCCCAAGGAAATAATGAAACACAATTACCATCACCTATTCTCATCAAGGAATAAGAGTTCCAATTTTGGGAGGATATTTGTAAAAGGGGAAGAACATAATGACACAGGATTTAAATATGATATTTATTTTGTGATAAAATGTGTATTATATTACATAATTATTTACATGATCAATATATATGGTAATTAAAAAACGTGGCTCCACAATATTGTTCATTAAAATTGGAATATGAGAAACAAATGAAAATAAAAAACGTTACAATTGGAAAAAATATATAATAGATTAGTTAAAATGTTAACATAATGTTCTCCCCAATCAACTATCATCAATGGCCCAAATGAAAACAATATAAAAATTAAACATAAATATTTTATAAAAAATCAACATCTTATAAAATGAAAAAATATATTTATATTTATTATAATGAATGTTTTGTGACATACTGAATTTTTATTTATAGGGAGAAATGTTACTATTATAATATTAATATGATCATTGCTCAATATAACCATTTTTATTTTACCATTGGGTGGTTTTACCATTGGTAATAATTTTATAATTATAAATAGTTCATATACAAAGTAATGAAAATGAAATTTATATAGAAAGTTGAAATTATTTCCTCAACTTGTTGTGCCTTTCCATTTTAAGTCCACTTCATATAACATGTAAGTTAGGTAGAATCACTAGGGTTTTCCCTTAACAAATTCCAAAATGAACATTAATAATTGATTCTTGAATAAAAATATTTATGGGAGAACATAAAGATACCATTGATTATAACTCGATCAATGTTAGATGAGGCACCCAAATAAAATACCATCATCACTCACCGTACCATATTTGTGTACGTGGATAAAATAGGGGTTGATTTTTCCAGTCCTCAGATACATAATGTATTTTTGTTTTTATATATAACATTATTAATACTTCATTCCCATTTCGAGAATAATTGTTTTAATAAAATTTATTTTCATAAATAAAAAAAATTAGATTTTTTTTTAAATTATATATTAATAATTTTTTAAAAAAATTAACTAGTTCTTTTAAACAACCTTATTTAAATCTAAATTTGAAAATATTTTTATATTTTCATAGGAAATGTTTTAGGTGTCCGCAATTTGACGATCATAGAAAATGATATTTCTCAATAAAAAGGAATATATTTTTTAATTGTAAAATTTATCATATTTGAAGAAATAGTTTTTCAAAACAAATATTATATTTTATATTCAATGCATTAAAATTAATAAATAGATAATTTATGATAATTTTAAAAACTATGTTTTCTTAGTGAATAAAAAAATACACTTTTCGGTTTTATATATGATTTTGGGGTTCATTTTTATGTAATCATTATGTAATAATTAATTAATCCCTATAATAGTCCAAAATATTTTATTTTATCAATATTTTTCAATCTAATATATATTAATAATGTTAAAATTTTATATGTGACATTCCAATGTGTAAAAATGGAAAATTTTAATTTTTGAACATTTTTTAGTTGAAAATATATGTTTTGAGAACCAGATTGTACTAAAAATATTTTTATTTTAATATAATAAAATATCCTATAATTTGAACAAAATACCTAATACCATGAGAAATACCCATGGTAACCCTATTAATTTTTCATTTTCTAATACCATCCCTTCCAAAACATATATTTAGAAATAAAAAAAAATCCTCCACTTTTTCATTAAATAACCATCAATTCAAACATCTCTTATCACCCCCAACAAATACTCCCAGATTCTCTATCTATTCTTCCTCATATGTTTCCCCCCTAATATTTCATTAAGACCCCAAGGTTCTATCATTATGAATATAGAGAAACTATTGAAGGAAAAAAGAATTCATGTCATATTCCATTCCATTAGAGTATATATTTTTGAGTAATTATTCTAAAGGGTTGATATATTTATTTTATTATATCATTCATAATACCCTTACAACTAAAATAATTTTTTTATAATTTAACACCTTCTTTCTCTCTAATTTTATCTTTTTAGAAAACAATGTTTTATTCTAGTATTGTTATCGAATTTAAATGTTTAATTTTATCTTTTACTTATAAATTATTATATTTTTAATAAAGAACTATTTATTTTCCAAGGTTATTCAGCTATATATAAAATGATTTAATGATTTTTGGATTTACAAATATAGGAACAACATTCACTACTCATTGGTTATGTATGATGCAATGATCCTTTTTTTAAGAAATTATGTATTCCATTATTTTTATATAAAACTATTTCTTCAATATTCATGGGTTTTCAATGAAAGGAGTTATTATAATCTATGGGGCTTACATGTAATTAATACATGGAAATGGAACTCCCTGATATCAACCAAATGATGTTGGTAACGAATATAATATATAAAGATAACATATTTTTTACCTTCGTTGAATAACCTTGTTGGTTTTTATTTATGATAACTTAGTGATAATCCTTTATGATATAACTTTTATAGCATAATTAAAATCATGTAGCAACATTTCAGTTTTATGATTTACTTTATATTTTTTATTATAAGATTAATACTCTCTTGATCATACTTTATTTTTATACCTCATGTTCTTATTGATATGGCTCATGATCCCTGGATACATGTCTCTCATGACTATTAGTTTACTATGATTTATGATAACAACATTCTTTTATTGTATTTCCCATAGATAAATGATTATAAAAACTTATCTTAGGGTGAACCCCTGAATAAGCCTTTCATGTGGATTAGAAGAATGATTTTTTTCTTTTCTTATGTTATTAATTTACATGACATGGATCATTAAAATATATTAGTTTATGTTCTATATAAATAAATATTTATGTAAAAAAGGTTGGACTCCATACTTAATGTCCTTCACTTTCACACTTGAATCATTCACCAGCCTTAATGAGATAGTTATAAGGTGATTAATTGCGTACTTATGAAATGTGGGATGTTGAAATTTGATTTATATAATCATCCCATAGATTTAAACCCCAATATCCCCTTATTATAAATAATCTTAAAAGAAATATAAAAATGTTCCATTTTTTGTCTCATTTTTTGGGAACATTTTAAAATTTCATTATAGAATTCTTTGTTAAAAATATCCACTGCTCTTCATAGACATGGTCATATCCCAAAAATATAGTAGTGTTATTTTACATTCAATAACAATGATAAAACCATAGGATATCATGACATAATAGAAATTGTCCCCTCATTATATCTCAAAGATTTATAATTTGTTAGATTGAATTTAAAGAATTACCTCTTAATATTATTATAGATTTGAGAGGGATTTATTTACTGTCATAAAACGTCTTGAATTTATCCCACTCAATATATTCAATGACTTATATAGGAATTTTATTATGGAAAAACTTCCTGTACTAATCAATGTTTCCCTCATAAAAATAAATCGCATGTATTTCCTTCTACAACTCATAGAATTCAAGAGAAGTGAATATATTATATATTTTGAAAATATATTTTTTAATTATTATCGGATAAGAAGATCTTTTAAATATTGGAGGTATCTAATTTATAGAATACCGAACGTAACCATTAAAATTTTGGGGACTTTCCATACGATTTATCATATAGTCAATATCTTGAGGTAGTTGTATTGGTTCTCCCATGAGGTTCTCAGCTCCAACAACTTTTATGATAGGAATTTACAGGGTACATTTAACAAATTTACCATTGTAGATTTACTTATCAGGATCATAACAATTTTCAAAAAAATCATATATAATAATATATAGGGATGTTAATACATTGATTAAAACTTCTTTAAATGATAAAAATATATGTCAAATAAAATAATTATGCATGATATACATAACCTAAATAATGATTCACACATTTTCAATCAATGTAATCAATGGTCATATTTTAATTAGACTTTATAATTTAATAAGATCCATAAAAAATATATTCCAATCAGTCATTATTGTTTGTTAATATAATTGGAATTTTCTAAATTATATAACTCAATATTTTCAATTAATGTTCATTGTAATGGATCATTCACCATTCTCCAGAAAGATGACCATGATCTACATAAGAAAATATTTTCAGAGTTATTACCCCTATATATATTTATCCCAAAATAGAATTCTCTTATATTACATAGATACTGATGAATTTCAATCAGATCTAATCAATATCCACTATAGCATAATTATGTATGTTGTTATATAATTTGAAATACCATTTCGAGTTCATCCAATGGGTTTTACTAATGATCATTTATCCTAAAATCCAAAATTACAAGATTATAATTTGATACCAACTATGGTGACTTAATCCTTAAAAGATATTTAATAATTAAAAAATTATAACAAATAAAAAAGTTGGACCTAAAGGATTTTTTGTAATTATAATATTATATATAAAAATATATGTACATAAACATAAATTTATAATATTTATTCATGATTCCACAAACTTTTCCCAACTCCCATATATATTTTAATACATCCTTGGATATCCCATTGAAATAAATAAGAAAACATTGATCTATAAGTCATTATATGAGAAGAAAACTTAAATAATGAGTAAGATGTCATCCAAGGAGATTATATGATAATAGAAATATGATACTCATTATAGTTGTTACATGTTGAAGTGAACTGTATTGCATTTGTGGTCAATGAGGTATGTTGTTGTCAAGGAATGGATGGATGTCATGTAGTTTCAATATGTGAATTACAAAGGATGTGATGGTGTTGGTGATGAATGGAGAATGGCCATGGTACTAAGATGCTTGTCAATTAGGAGATTCACTAAGTGGCATAGGAGGTGATGGTTTGAAACATTCTCTAATATCAGACGATTGTAGGACTGCTCTTAATGTTCCAATACTTGTATCAAGGTGATACTAAGTGACAACACTTGAAGAATGATGATGGAGAATCATTACATCTGACGATTATTGAACTGGTCTTTAAGTTCAAAGAACTTGTATCAACTAGATACAATGTCACAACTATGCTAGAAGTCCATGCATTGTCTTCACAATGCATGAGGAGATGAAAGTTGATCCATCCACAACTACTAATTGGATGATGTGGATTAATGAAGACCATTCACTATCTCTTAGTTCATGATGAATTGAAATTGATCCAATTTGATCACCGATTGGTTCACTAAAGAACATTGAAGAATATATGTGTTTCATGAGCTTCAATTGATGAAGACCCTTTAGGAATTCCATCCTAAGTAGAAATACATTATATGAGGAGAGGAGGAATCCATTTGAAGAAGAAATGGTGAACAAGTGAAGGGAGTGGCATTTGGCATTTAAAACAGGTTACATTGTTTTTAAACAATGTTCTTATTCTATACTTAAGAAAAAATAAGCCACTAAGGAAGGCCAGCCGAGGGTCCTCACCTCGAGCATATGCGGGACCCGAGGGTCAACCGCACTCAAGGGAACCCTCAAGGCCAGGGCACATCCCTGAGGCAGGTCGGGCCGTGTGTAAGCCCGGGGCCACGCAGGGGAGTTAATCTTGCGGAGCGTGGGCGCCAGAGCGTGCGCCTGAGAGTGAATAGTGGGCGTATAGCGCGCCCGCGAGAGGGAGAGGTGGGCGCAAGAGTGAGCCCACAGAGAGAACTCGGTGCGGGGCGACACCGAGAGGGAGGAGATTCAATTGAGGAAATGCTGACAAAATATCATTGATAAGGCGCGGATATTTCGCTCGGTGATTCGATGTGGGATGCAGGATTTTTCTGCGGAGCGAATCCTGGCCGCTCGATCGATCGCGCGCCAGATCTCGACCGCACGATCGATCCCGCGCGAGATCTTATGGTCGTGGCCGTCCAAAGTTTTCTTAATCACCCGATCCAACGACCCTCAAGTCATCTTCTTCCTCGAGCTCGACCAGAGGCAAACCGCAACGCAGCCTGAAGCAGTGGCCTCCCCGAGTACAGAAGTAGAGCTCCCGGCCACCATAGATCGAGCTAAGGTGTTCATTGAGATCGTCTGGCCCTACTGAACCTAACCATGCAATAAAATAAGCATGCATGCAAGGTGATGAGGATTTCGAGTTCGGACGAGGAAAAAGGAGGTGCCGAGGCCAAGTGGTTTATGTTTAGTATGGATTATCCTTAAATGAAGGCCATTCATGCATTCTATGTCGCATGCACGTAGAGGAAAATAAAGGAAGAAGTCCACATTAAAGAGAAAAGAAAAAAAATGTGATTTGCGGATCGCGTTTAATGATTTTCAAAGAACCGAAAATCTTTGTGGTTCATGATTTATCCCACACGGATGAACCGAGGCCCTCTTCCTATATAAAGAGAGGATGAGGCCTCTGGATTGCTTGCTGAAACTTTGTGGAGTCCCGCAAGTGCCTTGCCTCGCGAAGAATTGAGTTGCGCGCCCCCTGCGCGGTAGAGAAGCTCGAGGCCATTTTTGGCTACGCGAAGTCCCTTTTGCGCATACTTGCGCGAGAGAAGAAGGGGAGAAGACCCCTGCATGCCTTCCCCTTGCGCGGCAGGAAGAACCTGGGGCTGCAGCACCTTGCGCGCCCACAGTTGAAGCCCGCACTTGTGCGGCAGTTAGTGTCCTTGACACCCTGCTCACTCGCGGCTGTCCAAGGACATTGTGCACTTCCTTGTGCACCCAATTGTACCTTGCGCGCTTTGAAGAAGAGGAGAAGAGGGCGCACCTTGCATGCCTTCAGTTGGTTGGTGTTCGGTTGTGTGCAAGTGAAGAAGGCCCTACGACTTGTGTGTGCTAAACAAGAACAAAGAGGGCCGAGGCTTAGCATTTGTGTGTGCAAAACAATAAGAGGACCTACGGGTTAAGTGTGTACAAGAAAATGAGTGTTGGCTGAGCCTTGTGTTTTCTATGTGAACAAAGAAGTTGTGTGTGCAAAAAAAACAAGTAAGCCAAACCTAGTGTGTGCACTAAGTTGAGTGAACACACTTAGAAGAAGTATAAGACACTCACACAAAGTACAACACACATTTAAGTGTCTAATCAAAAGGAATAAAATGTGTGAAGGACAAGAACAAGGTGTGTGCTAAAAGTGTTACACCCTTTGTGGGTTTATTTCACCAAGAGAAGAAGAAGGGGAGTGCATTCTTGCATGCATGCATGTGCACACGTGAACAAGCTCAAATCTGGTTGTGTGCATTTGAGTTGTCCAAGACCAGGAGTTCTTGAAGATCAATTTAGAAGCCATGCTGTTAGTGCATGAAGAAGCAGAGTTGCCATGCACTCAGTGCATGAAGATGATGTGAAGGGAGACTGAAGCCAAGCTGAAGTGAAAGACATCATATTGCCTAATTTTCAGTAATTGAGAAGATCCTGAACAACCGAAGTGATCAGAAGCCTTGAGTAGAACCAACAGACCTTATCAGAGGATGTTGAAGATTCTTGAAGTGAGAGGCCAGGTCATTCTAAGAAGAAGGGGATAAACCCTGAGCAAGAAGAGAAGCCATGTACACCACAAGTGAGCAGAAGAAGAGTTCAAGGCCAATAGCCTTTATCCCATACTGCTGAAGATACTTGAAGAAGATTAAAGTGAAGAAGTGCTACTCGTGTGACTCGAGGAGCCAGGAGAAGCCCCCTGTGAGACTCAGGGTGGAATAAGTCTTCAGTTGGATTCTGGAGCAGGCCAGTGGGACTCTGGTAACACCGTGGGACGAAGTATAAAGACACTCTTGTGGGACTCAAGAGAGATACAGTGGGACTCTGTATCGACCATTGTAATTTTAACATGTTATAATGGAGAAACCATGTTGGGGTGTATAACCAACATGGAAAGGACGTAGGCCTTTGGTGCCGAACCTTGTAAATCCTTGTGTCATGTGCCTTTACATTTACTGCATCACTCGAGGAAAGGCTGAGAGATACAATAAGAGTGGATCGAGGCCTTAACAAACCATAGACCTTTAATTGATAAAGAATCAATTAGTAAAAAGTTTTAAAGGATCAATGATTCACCCCCTCCCCATCTCAGTGATTCACACTGATCTGGTCACTTCATTTGGTATCAGAGGGAGGTTCCCTTTAAAAGATCCAAGGGAGTATTTATGAAGTGGAGATTTGAGGAAATGAGCGACCAGCCTCAAATGGAGATATCTGCCAAGACTCAGAAAAATAGAAAGAAGAAACAGGCCAAGAAGATGAAGAAAGCATATCCTAGCTATGATGAAGTTGGAACAATGAATGATCTTCAAAATGCACTCAAATATCTTCAAAAGACAGTCCCTATGGAAGTGGTAAAGTGTATAGCTATAGGAATCCATGATCTTCAAGAATAAAAATTGCATCTAGAAGAAGCCAATACAATAGAAGATCAGTTGGCTAAAAGGGTTGGCATAACCAACACTCTCAGAAACCTGGTGAAGACTAAAGATGAAACAGTTTCTCTTTGCAATGAAAGATATGAAGACACTGCTGAAGAATTGCAAAGAAGCCTTTCTGAGAAAGAATTCTTTAAGACTATGGTCAAAGAAGTTTTTCATGCACTGGAAATGTTTCACAATGTGTCAATGGTTGTCAAAGATTCTCAACTTGAAGACAATGTAAAATTGGTGAAGGATCTTGACAAATGATTGCAAGAATTGAAAAAGGTGCATGATGACCAGATGAAAGAGCTGGATGCAAATTGGGAAGGAAGGATAAGATTGGCTGAGGATAAGAATAACTTCCTAAACATGAAATGCCTTGAATTAGAGGTGATATTGAAAAATATGCAATCACCCAAATCTGAATCCTCCCAGTCATCTGAAAGATGAAATGTTGCTACTCAAGTATGCATTGAGATGGATGATTCTAAAAGAAGGACATCCTCTAATAAAAGGGCAACAACTTCTAAGAAGAAGGTACCATCCATCCCATCTTGTATTGATGCTTCTAATTGTGTTTCCACAAGAAGTGCAGGATGGATGAATAATTCCAAAAAAGTATGGATGATGACAATGAAGAAAGAGAGCTCTCCTGAAACAACACAACAAGTCAAGAAAAGTACACAACAATCAGAAGGACTGAAGAGGTCAATATTTTTGGGTCAGTTTTGGTGTTGTAATAAGTATGGGCACTGTGCAAAGGATTGTTGGTACAATCCACTGAATTTCAAAGCACAAAGGATGCCCATGCCAAGGGTGAGCAAGCCAAAAGGAAAGAAGCAACATCCACAGGTCCAGAGACATATGTTTACTGCTAACAGATTTGGATTGCTTGATAACATCTGGGATGTGTGCAAAAGTGGTCAAAAAGATACATGTCAATATCCAACTATATCCAGAGCTAAAAAGAAGAGAAGATCACTGAACCTGACTAAAATGGAATCCTTGGGAAGCAAGAAGAATGTTGAAGATGCTCCCAAGAAGGTTTTGAAAAAGGAAAAGAAGTCCTTGGAGTCCAAATCCAATAAGGGTGATGCATCCAGAAGGACCACAAAGAAAACATGCTTCTACTATGGAAAGAAAGGACACACCATGGATCTTTGTGAACAAGCCATGGAACTGAATAGAAGCAGACTGGACTCAAAAAGACAGTCAATCTAGAAGAAGCATAAGGGATTGATTGAAAATACGTTTCCGAAGAAAGGTAGCTTAACAGCATCAAAAGAACCATGTGGAATTTCTAAAACCGAGGCCTCACTTCCAAATGACTTGTTAGTCATATGGCCTAATACGTTGCAACTTGCCAGAGAGCTGCAGAGAGCTAATGATAAAGCACTAGAAATAGCTAAGGAAAAAGGAAAGAAAAATATTTCACATGAAGATCATGTTCTATGTGTGAGGTGAAATCAAGATGGACATACTAGTGACAAATGCATGATATTCATTCCAGATCAGAAGGGATTATTCAAAAGAATGAAGATTTCACCAGGAGACTCTAGTGCTCAGAAGGCACCTAGAAATAGAGGAGTCACACACAAAGAAGTTAAAGAGGTGTTGAGATCCACACTAGCAAAAACATCATTGAAGATCAAATGTGCAAGTGTGAAGAATGGTGAAAATGGGACATCTCGGTTGGGAGAATCTTCTCAACCTTGTTGTTCACATTGATGAACCAATGAGGTTCCATCTTATTCCATTATACTTCTGGTATTTACATGTGCAAACATTACAGGGAATTGAAGATGATGATCATTCTCATCTGGAGAGTGGTTTGGATAGAATGGAGTGCACCCCTTGAGGGGGAGCCAATCTGTAGAATATGGGATTCTGAGATTTAATACCATCTTGAGAAAAGCTGAAGGTATTCCAATCATACTTTCATCCATTGTTTCTTAATTTTATTCATCATGAAAATTATGGGGGAGTATTTATTGAAGACAAATGAATGAAAGGGGGGGCTTTATCTTTTCACCTGAGCTTTCTGATGTGTTTGGTGAAGTATGTGTACGATTTAGCAATTCATTGATATATCTGAAAAATTTCAAACCCCTGATGCATGATCTCACATGTACAATGAATTCTGGAAAACATTGAGTTCCTTGGTTACATCACTCTTGTTTTCTACACCAGGTTAGACCAAGTAGACTTAGAGTTGATTTGCTATAGGTTCTTTCTAAAGTGAACATGTGACATCATCCCTCCCTCACTGATTTTCAAGAAAATACATTACAAATGGAGGAAGTGATTTTTGAAGAGAACCACACCACATCTCTGCATTTGATTTCCAATAAGGGGGAGAAAATATTGGCACACATATTGACACATTCATATGTGCAGGAATTGTGTATTGACAACAAATACAAAGGTGGAGATTGAAGTTCACTGTGTTGCATTTGTTGTCAATGAGGTATGTTGTTGTCAAGGAATGGATGGATGTCAAGGAGTTTCAATATGTGAATGACAAAGGATGTGATGGTGTTGGTGATGAATGGAGAATGGCCATGGTACTAAGATGCATGTCACTTAGGAGATTCACTAAGTGGCATAGGAGATGATGGTTTGAAACATTCTCCAATATCAGACGATTATAGAGCTGTTCTTAATGTTCAAATACTTGTATCAAGGTGATACTAAGTGACAACACTTGAAGAATGTTGATGGAGCATCATTACATCTGACGATTGTTGAACTGGTCTTTAAGTTCAAAGAACTTGTATCAACTGGATACAATGTCACAACAATGTTAGTAGTCCATGCATTGTCTTCACAATGCATGAGGAGATGAAAGTTGATCCATCCACAACTACTAAGTGGATGATGTGGATTAATGAAGACCAGGCACTATCTCTTAGTGCATGATGAATTGAAATTGATCCAACTTGATATCTGATTGGTTCAACGAAGAACATTGAAGAATATATGTGATTTAGGAGCTTCAGTTGATGAATACCCTTCAGTAATTCCATCATAAGTAGAAATACATTATATGAGGAGAGGAGGAATCCATTTGAAGAAGAAATGGTGAAGAAGTGAAGGGAGTGGCTTTTGGAATTTGAACCAGGTTACATTGTTTTTAAACAAAGTAATTGTTCTATACTTAATCAAAAATAAGCCACCAAGGAAGGCCACCCGAGGGTCCTCACCTCGAGCATATGCAGGACCCGAGGGTCAACTGCACTCAAGGGAACCATCAAGGCCAGGTCGCATCCCTGAGGTAGGTCGGGCCGTGTGTAAGCCCGGGGCCACATAGGGGAGTCAAGCCTGTGGAGCATGGCTACCAGAGCGCATGCCCAAGAGTGAATAGTGGGCGCATAGTGTTCCCACGAGAGGCAATGGTGGGCGTAAGAGCGCGCCCGCAGAGAGAACTCGGTGCGGGGTGGCACCGAGAAGGGAGGAGATTCAATTGAGGAAATGCTGGCATGAGATCTTTGATAAGGCAAAGATATTCTCCTGGGTGATTCGATGTAGGATGTGGGATTTTTCCGCGGAGCGAATCCTGGCCGCTCGATCGATCGCACGCCAGATCTCGACCGCACGATCAATCCTGCGTGAGATCTTCTGATCGTGGCCGTCCAAAGATTTCTTAATCACCCGATCCAACGGCCCGCAAGTAATATTCTTCCTCGAGATCAACCGGAGGCAACCCACAACACAGCCTGAACCGGTGGCCTCCCCGAGCATTGAAGTCGAGCTCCTGGTCACCATAGATCGAGCTAAGGTGTTCATTGAGATTGACTGGCCCTACTGAACCTAACCATGCAATAAAATAAGCATGCATGCATGGTGATGATGATTTCGAGTTCGGCCAAGGAAAAAGGAGGTGCTGAGGCCAAGTGGTTTATGTTTAGTATGGATTATCCTTAAACGAAGGCCATTCATGTGTTCTATGTCGCATTCACGTAGAGGAAAATAAAGTAAGAAGTCCGCGTGAAATAGAAAAGAAAAAAACGTGATTTGCGGATCGCGTTTAAAGATTTTCAAAGAACCGAAAATCTATGTGGTTTAAGAATTTTCCCACGCTGATCAACTGAGGACCTCTGCCTATATAAAGAGAGGCCGAGACCTCTGGATTGCTTTCTGAAACTTTGTGGAGTCCCGCGAGTGCCTTGCCTCGCGAAGAATTGAGCTGCGCACCCCATGCGCGGCAGAGAATCCCGAAGCCATTTTTGGCTTCGCGAAGTCCCTTTTGCACATACTTGCACAAGAGAAGAAGGGGAGAAGACCCATGCACGCCTTCCCCTTGTGCGGCAGGAAGAACCCGGGGTTGAAACACCTTGCGCGCCCACGGTTAACACCCGCACTTGCGTGACAGTTAGTGTCCTTGATACCCTGCTCGCTCGTAGCTGTCCAAGGACCTTGTGTGCTGCCTTGTGCACCCAAGTGTACCTTGCACACTTTGAAGAATAGGAGCAGAGGCCGCACCTTGCATGCCTTCAGCAGGTTGGTGTTCGGGTGTGTGCAAGTGAAGAAGGCCCTGCGGCTTGTGAGTGCTAAACAAGAACAAAGAGGGCCGAGGCTTAGCATTTTTGTGTGTAAAACAATAAGAGGACCTACGGGTTAAGTGTGTGCAAGAAAAGGAGTGTAGGCCAAGCCTTGTGTTTGCTAAGTGAACAAAGAAGTTGTGTGTGCAAACAAAAACAAGTAGGTCGAACCTAGTGTGTGAACTAAGTGGAGTGAACACACTTAGAAGAAGTAGAAGACACTAACACAAAGTATAACACACATTTAAGTGTGTAATCAAAAGGAATAAAATGTGTGAAGGACAAGAAGAAGGTGTGTGCTAAAAGTGTTACACCCTTTGTGGGTTTATTGCACCAAGAGAAGAAGAAGGGGAGTGCATTCTGGAATGCATGCACGTGCACACGTGAACAAGCTCAAATCTGGTTGTGTGCATTTGATTTTTCCAAGACCAAGAGTTCTTGAAGAAAAATTGAGAAGCCATGCAGTTAGTGAATGAAGAAGCAGAGTTTCCATGCACTCAGTGCATGAAGATGATGTGAAGTGAGACTGAAGCCAAGCTGATGTGAAAGAGATCATATTGCCTGAGTTTTCAGTAATTGAGAAGAGCCTAATCAACTGAAGTGATCAGAAGTCTTGCGCACGACCAACAGACCTTATCAGAGGATGTTGAAGATTCTTGAAGTGAGAGGCCAGGTCATCCTAAGAAGAAGGAGATAAACCCTGAGCAAGAGGAGAATCCATGTTCACCACAAGTGAGAAAAAGAAGAGTGCATGGACAACAACCCTTATCCCAGACTACTTAAGATACTTGAAGAAGCTTAAAGTGAAGAAGAGCTACTCGTGTGACTCGAGGAGCCAGGAGAAGCACCCTGTGAGACTCAGGGTGGAAGAAGTCTTCAGTGGGATTCTGGAGCAGGCCAGTGGGACTCTGGTAACACTATGGGATGAAGTATAAAGACCCTCCAGTGGGACTCAGGAGAGATACAGTGGGACTCTGTATCGACCATTTTAATTTTAACAGGTTATAATAGAGAAACCATGTTGGGGTGTATAACCAACATGGCAAGGACGCATGCCTTTGGTGCTAAACCTTGTAAATCCTTGTGTCCTGTGCCTTTACATTTACTGCATCACTCGAGGAAAGGCTTAAAGATACAAGAAGAGTGGATCGAGGCCTTAACAAGCCATAGATGTTTAATTGATAAAGAATCAATTAGTAAAAAGTTTTAAAGGATAACTGATTCACCCCTCCCCCTCTCAGTGATTCACATTGATCTGGGCACTTCACATGTCTTATGTAAATGATGAAATATTATTAGAAACTATTAGAAATGACAAATAAAATGATATCTTATATATAATTTGAGGGTCACTCCAAAGAAATTTTTATAAAGTGTAACAACTTCCATGGAAGACTTTTTCACTTTCCAATCCCATAAACATGGATGAAAATGTCCAATGGTGGTACGGATCAGTCACTAATCACTTATATAAAATTCAAGAGATATAATTACATACTTAGTTTGTTGGATGGAAGTAAAACTCCCACACCACACATTTAATAAATGAAAATAATAGATATGAATTGCCTGTTCGAGAAATAAACTATTCAAATATAATTTACATAATCAAGCATATTAGATTAATATTTGTATAATAATCATGATTAATAATATAATAAAATAATTAATTAAAAAGTATTTCAATGATAATAATGAAATAAATAATGTTAATCTTCATAATTTTGAATTAGAAATGTTTCATTGTTTGGGATTTCCATTATAATCATTTAATTTGAAATATCATGAGAATAAAGAAGATAAAATGGACAACATGGGTAGTGCTATTATGAAAAATAAGAAAGATATTTTAATGCATAAATGAATTTTTTATTATATATAAAAATTAAATGGAGCCAATATTGTATTATATAAAATTTTATTAGTGTTTATAATGTATTTATGGATTGAAAATAATTAATTTGGTGAAGCATTACATGATAATCTGAAAAGAAAATTTTACTTAGATGAGGTTTATATAAAAGAGGGAATTTCAATGGGAAATGAAAACATGTATAAGAGAAAAATATAAATTGTATTTTATAGTTATTTATTTAATGAAAATTAAAACAATAATATTGGATTCAAAAAAATAATAATATTTTACAAAAGTGAAAAAATATTAGATCATGCAATTGAAATTTCAAAGTGGAATTACAGAGGAACCTTTAAATAGAGTTTATGATTCATTATATGCACCTTATTACCAACCTAAATAAATAATTATGTTTATTAAATACATATATATTAACCATAATCAACACTATATTATATTAAATGTTATTTTAACTATAATATATTATTTGTTTAAAATATATTTTTCTTCCCTATATTAGATACATCATATTTTATGAACACTTTTTTATAACTCATAATATATGTGTATTTTATTAAAAATAATATTAAAATAGTTTCATAAAACAAAAAAATGCAATAGTTCATTTTAATTAATATTTAAATCTTATATATTTTTAAAATTTCAACCATTTTGGTTGGTGATGATAAATTAAAGTCATTTCTCATGGCGGTGGTAGTTTATATATATGAAAGATTAATGATTACATTTTTAAATAAATTAGAGGGAAATAATTAAAATGAATGTTTTTCATTCCTAGATCATAATTATTTTATAGAGATCATATAAATTCATCCAATACATCATTTTTTTCAATAATTAATGGTATTAAAGAAAACCAAATATGACATTTTGTTAAGGTGGTAATTTGTGTAATGTCATAATGATGAGAGTAGATAAATGTTATGAGGAATTATATTGGGGTTTTATAAATATCATGTTAGATAATTTATAGTATTAAATAATTATTTGGGTTTGAATAATACATTCAATACAAGATTTTACATGATGAGTTTATTTTATTATTAGACTAATGGAGTAATTCTATCGATAATGCTTTTTTTTAATTGTTATTCACATGATATGTGGAGGAATCAATCGATATGTGATGAAGATATAGTTTCATTTGGAAATTATATTGATCAATTTCGGTAATTTATTTAAATTCAATGAATTTATTATGAAATAGTAATATATAAAGTGAAATGTTTCTCCACAAAAAACATTATAATACAGTATGCGAATTTTATATGTGGGTTATTATGGTGAGAGTCAAATAGAATAAATATAGATATGTGTAATAGTTGAATTTATAAGAGAGAATATGTTTAATATCTCTTTTTTGGGCACATAAAATTATTATTTTACCATGGTGATTCCAAAATGAATTATTGGTAAATTAAGGATAAATTTTATGGTTTTATCTTTATATAATATCCTAGCTAGACATGATCTTATCATTTATCTCCCTCAATATCTTATTCTATTAGATATGTATATCTGAATAGTGGGATTAATAAATGGTGACTATATATTATGAAATATTTCATATTGTTATAGAATATAAAATATTTACATATAAATATAAAAACATATAATGTAATCTATTTTATGTTCCGAAGTATGAATGCATAAGAAAACTCTATAATTTTATGTTCTCATGATGGGTTCAATAATATCAATGTTTTCATTAATTTTTAATATTTTATTCCAAAGAATCTTGTCTTATAGTAGTATATGGTTAATATTTACCAATAGCCTCCATCAATCATATCATATAAATAGGTATTTATATGAGGCCCTTTCATGTATAATGGGTGTATTGAAACTCACTAGGGGTCATGTATGAATATTTTTAGTGTTTCTGAGGGTTGGAAAACTTTTTCATACCCATTTCCATATGTACTATATGTTATGGAAAATTCATTTAATTGAGAGAAATAAAAATAGTTTCATTATATGAGGACTTCATAAAAAATTGTTTATATAAAATTATGGATTATATACATGGGATAATTTATTTTATATAAACATATATTTATTGAATATTAACATAATAATGTGTCTTTAATAGTCTTGTAAAGTTTTGATTTCCATTTTTTCATTCATATTGATTATAATATTGATGATTTGATCATATAGATTTTTAGAAAACAAAATCCTATTTAAAATTTTAGGATTTTGACCATAATTATTTATGAATATTCACAAGATAATGGGTTTTTTAATAAATATAATAAGTACATGATATTTTATATTTTAATATTTTTATTAATTTCTAGAAAATGAGTTTTGGAGAGAGATAATTTAGATAAATTTTGGCTAACCTCTTGTTATCAATAATAGTGAGATATTGTACATTAATGTGAGAAATATTTTTAATTTTCTTTGAAAAAATGAAATATTTTCCCCATCTTAATATTAATAATATGGGTATCTGGTTAATGATTGACAATGTGATGGGTTATATTTCATAAAACCTCCTGGAGGAAATTCTTTTTGATTCATAATATTGGTGGATAAACTATTTATATGAAATATCAAGCTGGTTATATATATATATATTATGTTTTTTTCTATAATTGATTATTACATGTATATATTTAAATAGATTGTATTTTTAAAATGTTTTTTTGGAAGCATATAATCTCACAAAAATTTTATGATATGTAATATTTCTTTATCATCACATTTATTGGATTTCCATATTTCTAATCAATGGAAATGTATAATATAGTTCATAACCATAAAATTGGAATACCCTACAATGTAATTGTATATACAATTTGTTAGGTTTATAAAAATATAAGTTAATCCATCGTCATTGAAAAAGAGGCATTTATCGAAAACAGTGTTATGGATGGATGAGTAAATGGGTTCAGTAAGGATTAAATTTATTAAATCATTTTTTATAATATAGAGAGTTTAATGTTTCAATGTGCATTAAAAAATAAAAATATCACAATTTCATTCCATAATTTTTTATTTAGTTAAATTATTTTATTTTTCACATGAATATTGAAAATTTTTAGACTATATCACATTAGTAAAATATTTACACAGTAGTGTTTTTGTTATATACTTAAATTTTTGTATAAACTAAATATTATTGGAGAATTCTTGGAACAATATGTCACTCCAACATTCATACTACTACACAATTCAAAATATTCATTTATTATAAAATTTTTAATATATTTTCATACATTAATTGTTAAGTTGAATAGAATACATAGATTATATGAAGGTTTGATCATTTTTTATACTCATAAATAATCCTTGATATATTTTAAATTGTTAAAATAAAAATGTTACAAAGAGTTGTATAAATAAAACGTTTATAATGAGATTACATGGTTTTTTATATGTTTCATTTTAAAACTATCAAGAACCCCACCTTGAAGTTACTCATATATGGAATAAAATAAAGAAATGGAGGTATGTATCCCTTTATCACGACTCTATTTTCTTATGGATTTGTGACTCCTAGTGAATGTATATTAATCACACACATGAGATGAATTAAAATATATTTTATATAGTGTATGAAATTAGATGAGTAACATGATTATATAAAAATTATACTCACACATATATATAAGATGAAATCCCCTAACATGATATGTATTATATAAAATATACAACTAAAATTTAAACTAAAATTATCAAAAGTAAATCACTGTAGTTTCCATGATCTAGTATAACTTCTAATAGCCAATCAATTTCTCCTATGAATTGTTACACCAAAAACAATCATTAAATTTTTTTCTATTATAAAAATCAATATATATAAATATATTTTAGAACCTATACCCGGAAGAACCCCCTTAAACCTTCTCTTATCGAATGGGAATGACCAATATAATTGCCTGATAAAAAACAGTAAAACTAACATGTTACCTATAAATGTAGTAATAGTTTTTCTATCCTCACTATATCCCTCTCAGTAGGTAAATCATATAGATAACCTTCTATATAAAAGTATATTTATTTTTATATAATATATGTTTATTCAAATTAACTACAATTTTTTATTATCAAAACCAAATTCCACACAAAACAAACTCATCCATTCATGAAATAAGTAATATCATATGTGAGTCCAGACATGACCCTACCAACTATTGTTCGGTGTAAGGCCAAACATCTCACATTAGAAACATGCTATAAATCCATTTCATCACAATCACTATCTGATCTATAAAAAATTATATAATTGGAATACATTATAACTTGTGAAAATTCATTATACGGCATTCCAGCATAAACCATGCATATATAACAACAGAAATTACAGTTAACCATGACTACATAAGACATTATTATATACCTAAATATGTTAATACATGAAACTAGTTCTACTATAAAATTGTGTTCCATAACACTTTTTTTAGAAATGAAGTCAATACCAAAAGCCATTATTCCATGATAAATATCATTTAATATATATGTTTAATGGGATAGTGTGGGGGAAAGGGAAGTCATCCATCCTTTACATCACTATCATAAATTATAGAGAAAACCATCCACGAACATTGGGTTTTTGGTAACTCTATTGTCACAAGTGGTGTAGATTATGAAATTAGAAAATATTCATAATATAACACATAAATCACACAAAGGGAAACTAACTAGCCATATAATAATTTAAAACTATCAAGTCATTGTACACCCAAATTCTAAAACTATTATCTAGATATCAAAAAATTATAAAAGAATTATGTTAATTATTAAACAAAATTAACTAATAATATACCTTTATTTCCCTTTTTATGAATTACACATTCAAAATCATTATGATTCTATTTATATTGAAATTATTACCACCATTAATAACCACCTAAAAATAGTGGTATAATAACATTCCCTTTTAAAATTTAATTCCTCCATTTTATGGTTTCTATTAACATGGTATAAATCATTTAATAACACATTAATCAATTACACATCTTGGGGATTTTGGATTTATTAATTTATCAGTTATCTATTATTTCAATGTTTTAGGGAACATCCAAATATACCACATCAATAAAGTAAAAGTAGATCATAGAGTCTGTAATGCCCAGACCCCAATTGCCCAGAATCGGTCCATTATTACATATCATTGGCATGATCACAAGAAAGATCATTTCTTGAAAGACCGATTAGTTTAGTAGACTTGGAATAACTAGATACATTCGTCAAGTTTACATTACATCATAATGTGAAAACTACAACAATATATTGTCTCCACACTCATATCCCCTTATACTATCCCTGCAGGTCATTCATAAAATACTTCTTCACATCCTGGGAATAATATAACATAGAAAGGGGTGAGAAAAAATTCCCAATAAGTATAAAAATATAGAGGAAACTTTCATAAATAAGCATAAACATTTAAGGAAATGTATAGCTAAAACAAAAGCCTTTTAAACTTGAACTTCAGCATAAAATGGAAATGATAAAATAAAATAATTCTATTTACATATTGGAATGGATATTATACTTGTCAAATAATGACATGAAATATCAATAACCACTTTAATAATTATGGAATTCATAATTCCATACTATCATAACCACGTAGCCAAGGCCTCCTACCAAGAATACAAATAAGATTTGGTCAAGGCCTCATGCCAAGACACTAGTTTGTCTCATTAGACCAACCGATGCATCATGGAGCTATAACGGGCTCCACCCGTCACATACTAAGCCTAAATCATTCCTCATATTAAATGTTTGAAACATAACATAAATATTTATATTAAAACTATAAAACCAAATGTCAATACTTTAACCACAAACCATGAATGGTATAAAAATACACATACACAGTCAAACATAACTCATTCGATACAATATGGAAGATTTTATTGTGTCATATTAACCCCAATCTAGAATAATGAAGGATATTGACATCAATTAAAATAATCATCAAACTATTGAGAGAAATATCCCCTATTTTCTTGAAAACATTTAAAATTCACACTATTTTTCAAGAAGCCATTTAAAATATATTTTTGAATAAAAGTGTCCCATACCACTTTGAAACATTTAAAATGATTATTTAATTGAAAACATTAATGTCTATATAAATAAATCCTTAAAACCATTTTTAAAACATTCAAATTAATGAGAATTATTTAGAATAATAAATTTTTAAAACATTTAAAAATGATATTTTAGTTAGGGTTCATAACCAAAAGAGAGACACTTGAATAAAAATGATTGAGATAATAAAAAACTTTTAATATCATGAGAATAAAGGGATTCATGATATACTATGTCAAAGTACATTATATACACCATATAAATGTGATTTGGTGTATAACAAAAATGGAGTCTCAATGGAATGTAAATTGTGATGAAATCTCTCATAATGGACGTATCCTTAGGTTAAGGATAAATCAACGACATAATTATGTGTGAAAAATATAAATACACTCAATTTTATTGGATATTAAGTGTAAAACAATCAAAGTACATTCACACATATTCTTGTAAAAACAACACCAATGGATTGGATGTTTAACTCAACAAATCAAGATTGAGTAAAAATTACTCTTATCAAGTTCATACCGATGACTTGAGAATTTATCAACGGAGTGATTATGGGTATCAAAATTATATCCACCGAAAGGGGAGTGTAAATTATGAAATTACAATATTAATAGTGATTCCACACATAATCATGGAGTAAAATAATCAATGAAGTATGCGTAAAGTGAAATGAGTGGAAATTGAAATTTCAAATTCCATTATTCATTTGGTAACATATGAAACATACACCCATGAAATGAGGATCATACAATGATGATGTAAATATAAATAAATTAAATTATATTACATAATGAATACAATCATTGGTAGTACACACACGACATGCAATAAATAAGTGGTAAACAATGGAAATCTCACGGAATTAAAAGTGAGATAAGAAACACCTTACTTTGTACTTTTTCCTTGGTCGAGGGTTGGTTATCCTCCTGTATAATGGTGAAATAATTTTTACTTAATTATAAAAAGATCATATACATTAATATCATATATGCTAATTTAACATTTCTTTGTTAATAATATCTTAGTATTATCGTCATTTCGGGTGTTATCTTACTCATTTTCATTTACATGTTTTGATACATAAGTCATGATTGTTATGGATAGGTTGTATCTTATTCATATCTAGAATGATATAATGTTCATAAAAATTACTTTTAATTATCAAATGAGAGTTATAATTTAATGGATATGATGGGGAATTAATCTCATCACGTTCGTGGAGACGGTAGTCCGTACGTACGCACGAACGATAATATCATTCTTTCGATATTAAAATAATATATAATTGGATGGTATATAATATATAATGATTCATTATAATGTTATATTTATTATCTACATGAATTACACATAATTATTATACCCATCCAAATAATAATGTATTGAATAACAATTACATCACAACGTGGAGACGATAGGCCGTACGGACGCACGTATGGTGACATGTCATTCAAAGGATGGATAAAATACTGAATATGGTTGTACCATATTTATAATAACATCACAGTATATAGAAGATACTGTAGTTATTATTTTATAATGGAAATAATAATGAAATAATAAGTTGAAGAAGAATTGAACTTGAAAGAGGGTGGTGAAAACATTACCTCTTCTTCTGGTTCTTACTTTTGACTTGATCAAAAGGGCTCCTTAGGTTGGCTTTCTGATAAAACTATGACCTCTAGGTTGAAGTGAGGGAAGTTGATAGAGTATTTGAGTAGGGTTTTGCTGATCCAAAAGGCTTTGAATGTGTGAATTAGTGAGAAGGGGGAGTTCCCTTTTATAAAAGGGGTGAGGGGCACCTTTGGAAAAGCTAGAAATATTATTTTATAATAAATTAATATTCGGTTTCTAATGGATCCAAGTGGATAATTAAAAGTCTAAGGTGTGGATGAGTCGAAATAATATCAAACAATATAATTTAGACATGTTTGGGTCATTATATTGACCTTATCTTTTAGTATTAACTCTAAGTTAATTTGTTTGACATTTACCAAGTCACTTTGTATTTTTATATTATATAATTAATAAACATACTATATAAATCAAAGCAACCCCCAAGTTGTCCATTAATGAAACACCTATCATGATATATGTCCTTTTGCAGATCCTTAGATTTTTAGGAATAGAATATCAATGAATAATATAATATTGGTTTTAAAAACTCATTTATGTCAATTTTGACACTATTCAATAATTGATTTCTGTTAAAGTCATAAAAACTTTATTAGTTAGAACCAAATTCATTTCAGTAATAGTATAATTTCATATTAACTAATAAAATAATTTTAATTAATAAAAAGTCTCAAATTACATTTATTTGGGTATTTATAATACTAATTATCTTAATCCATCATTAAAACGGTAATTACTGCATCATCATTATGTCATAAATAAATTAAATTATTTAATTTATAAAAATTATAAATAATAAACCATTATATTGGAACTATTTTTATCTTTCTAATTAATATTTATAGTCTAACATCCAAAATATATAACCCTATGTAAAAATTGTTTTTCTAAAAGATATTTTTTTATGTCATTTTTTTATTTATTTTAACTTAATTAATATAAAGTGTCCTTATCATTTACAAGTGGATCCATGGGGTCCCAAAATCGACCCAAATATGCCCATGGTCGGACATGAATCAACAAATAAGGTTATGTCCTATTTTAGTGTAATTTATTATTATTATAATATTATTGTTTTACCTTTATTTACCAGATTTACCCTTTAACCATGGCAATTAAAATATTTACTGAAGTAATTATTCAAAATGTCTAAAAATAAAAGATACCTATTTACACAATTTGGAAATCCTGATTCCAAATATGGAGTCAATTTTTCCAAATACAAAACACATAAGTGGTAGAAATTAATTTAAAATTAATTCTCATTGTTAAAACAAAAAAGCATGTTTTTAAGAGATAATAACTATCAAAATATTGACACTTGTTTAAGTCCGGTTTAATTGTGAAATTATTTCAATGACCAAAATTGTATTAAAAGGTAAAAATATATTTTAAATATACTTTAAAACCACAAAAATTCATTATTTATCACTATTTAGTATTTTGATTAAAAAAGTTGTTTTTAATTACAATTTAGTAATTTTCACTATTCATCAAAATATAAAAGTTATCCGAAAAGTACCAAAATTTCACCGTAGGCTAATTTAGATATTCAAAATACAAAAATGAAGTCCATTTGGAGAGATAAAATTTAGAAAATTCCAAAAAGTGGGTATTACCATTCATAACGGCTACTTTGATTGGTCGCAGTGTGTTAGAATCTTGAAGTTGTGTACAACACATGCTACTATATTATTCAAAGAGAATCATACCATGAAATCTTAGGATGTTACAGATTCTCACTATATCAAGTTTTGGGAACCCAAGAAATTGAAACATCCTTCCACACAACCACAATGTAATAATAAAAAAATTAGTAAAAATCAATTACTAATCACATATAAGATCATATTCCAATAACAATGTTGTCACAAGTAACTAATTATAACATAAAACTATTTTATTTTTACATGAATTGACCATTACTAACCCTTTGTGACTAGACCATTCTCATCCATAGATTCTATCAGTAGTCAATTATTGAAAAAAACAATTGTCCCTAATTACATGATTTAGAATACATTTTAAATGTATTTTCCACTCATAAGAAAAACAAATTGGGTCATATTGTAATAATATACATATCTACCACAATAATAATAAATTTATTTATCAACATGAAAATATCATCAGAAAAAAAAACATTCTATTTCTCTTATTGAATTAACGGGTTTGGTATGTATTTTTTTTCTATAACATATATCATATACTAATATAACGTTCAAACATTAAATTTAATAGAGGAAACATATCCCTTAAATTAATATATTGATTTATATGTACCCATATAATGAATTAAAACTCAACAAAAAATATCACCTTATCTCTTTTATGGAAAACTAATTATTACTAAAAAATAACCCCAATAAAATTCCATCTATCATTATTTTACTAAAACCATAGGGATATAGAAAAATATATTTTTATATAATTAAAAAAGGTAAATGTATGATAAATAATAAATACAAATTGAGAAAAATATTATCAAATCACTATATACAGATCTATAGATGTATAAGACATAATCATTGTTAATTCCAATGAATGGTTTCAAAAAAGGTAATCATGTTACCTTTTTAATGATAGAATTGTGATAATTTAAATTTCTATATCACATTTGAAATTATACCCATCATTTAAAATTAATCATCATAGAACAAACTCCTTGATTATGTCTCAATAAGTAAAGTTCTCCCTACTTATATGATACATATGGTTGGCCATACTATAAGAACATTGGTCAAAGCATCCAATAAGAAATGGTGGTAATGTTCCCATTATATCCCTCATTTTAAAAAAATTCCCAAACATGACTCTAAATCCAAAGAGTTTTACCATTGTGTAACCCCATACACTAAATCATAGAAAAACTAATAATAAAGGATAAATTTAAAACAATCCTTCATGACTTCATAGTATTAGTCTTGAAAAATTATTCCAATGCCTCATATGAGTAAAGGAATATAATATCTTTACATTAGCCTGCATGTCATAACAAACATCAATGATGTAGTGACATATTAGGAGTAACATGGATAAGAAACCCTCATCCTCCAAACCCCCAAAATACATGGTCCAATTCTACACTTCATGTAATCCATATGTGAAATAAAATTCCCACTACCATTGAAACACCCCAAAATTGGAATTTTATCTTATTATAACATCAGCACTTCCATCATCCCCTAAACATTGTCAGAAATTGAAAATATGAAGGAACCACTAAAGAAAATAATATATCATATATTATATAACTCAAATCAATACTCTCATCCATGAGAATTTAAAAAATCCAAATAAATAAGGAAAAAATAACCTACATTGCCACCACATGAGATACCTCCCAATGACACAGATACACTATGACCATAACTATCCCACCCATAAAGAATAGAGAGAAAACATGTATCATAACCAACAATCAACAAATCACACTCATGGGGGAGATACCTCTTAAGAGTAATCCCCATACAAGAACAATATAAATTAGGATATAAAATATCATAAAATAGATATCTAATTCATAAGCATCACAAAAAGTGTCAGAAAAATTATTAAAAAATGGTATATTAATTTTTTATTTATGTGTTTGTAGCTCTCATTTTATCTCCTCTACATAATCACACTTCTATAAGAAAAAATTATATAAAATCCATGAAACACATTGGTCTAATATTAATAAATATTTACATCACACTCCTAAAATGTTTCACCATTTTCAAAATCTATTTGAACATTATAAATAATTTGAGAGCCACGATGATGAAACTATTGAATATGGGGATCATGGAAGATTCCAGGGTCCTAAAACGTCAGTGGTGGTAGTAATAATTTATATTCCTTATATTTTACTTGATAAAAAATCATAAAAGAAAATAAAAAACTTTTTATAAAACATTTTGTACTGAAAAAACATCATTGTCCATTATAGGGACACATCTTTAAAAAATGTGATATCTAAAGTAGAATTATATGGGCCCCCACCTATTGTCAGCATAAGGATTCTAATGACCCTCTTAAATATTAAATAAAAAAATTCACAAATACATTACTTTTGATATATTTTCCTAATTCAGTATATTAATTGTTGAATCTAAAACATTAATAAATAATAAATAATATTATAATGGTAATATATGAAGTCACATAAATATTGCATAAAAATTTCATATCGATAAATTTCATTACAAGAAAACTCTATATAGTGAGGTGTTATAACAGTAGACAATAAAAATCATGAACTGAAAAAATATATAATATAATTTCTAGATATTCTTGTTATCCCAAATGAATATTTTTAAATGAAATGTAGTTCTTAGATAGAAATTATTATCAAAATCATGCTATATACTTCCCCATTCAATAGACAAAAATTTGGTAATAAAAATACAGATGATCATATTCATGAATAAAGAAATTGATGAGGGACTCTTTCAAAAAAATTCAATATCATGGATTGTATTCATTGAGAAACAAAATTTACTAAAGAACAGTTCAGACCATTTCATCAAAACATATCTCCCATATGATGATAAACCATTTACATAAAATGATATACAATAAATGGGAAATTCTGGAATTCATGAAGAATAACCCCACATAAAAATTATTTTCATGCATTTCAGCCATATCAATGTACATACCTCATCATTGTTATCCCCTAAATGGAACCGTCCACTTAATGTACTTTGTAAGAACATAGTATAATAGGTTACAAAAAATTACTTTCATTCATTTCACCCATATCAATGTACAGTTCGGCTAACTCTTGGTTCACTCTCCAAAAGAGTTTGGAGACATACACCGAACTCTTGTGATCAATGAATTCCAACCAAATATTCACTAATAAGATAGTATGTCCACAAAATCAATGATAACACTAAAACATGATGATCAATAGTGTGGGTGGAATATTATTATTCATGAGGTCATAACTCCTATGAAAAATTTTAGATTTACACCTATTAATGCTTTATCAGGAATCACATTCCATGTTGAAAATAATGACTGTAAATATTGAACAAAACACGCACCTTGGGAATAATCTTAATAGGGAAAAAATTGTATTCTTCATCAAATACCTGAAAGCATCAAGGAACAAACTATTCCACATAAACCACAAAAAAATTCTAGTCAATATAATAATAACTTCAATATTTTTAGAGTAGTTAGGTATGAACATCCAATAATTTCTATCGTGACCAATGAATATTTTATAAATGAAAACATTAATGGGGTATTCCATGAAAATATTTTGTGAATCATTGATGTATGAATGACTAATGCATGATGAGATATTAAATTTCCCATTATTTAAACCCAAAAATCCAAAAATCACAATTCGATGGTTTCCCAAACCACATATGAAACCACATGGATCTTAACACAGCTTTTATACTTTAATATCATATATATTCCTTAAATATACCATTCTTGGGTCTCCATGATTAATTTATTATAATTTAACATAAAAACAAATGAAAATTATTATATAAATTATAATAAAAATGCATTTAATTAATAATATGACATCATAATTATTTTAATTACAGTGGAATAAAAATAAAACCAAATATAATTACAGGAATAAAAAAATTAGGATCATCATTATACACTACATTCAACATACCAATGAACAAAACTGTAAAAAAATTATAATTCATTATTAATCATATAGACATATTAGAAATATAAAACCTAGAAAGTTGTTCAGTTAAATGAATAATGAAATAAATTAGGAGGTTATATACAAAATGGATAATTACTTTCTGTATAATGATATCAATATTTATAAATATAAATTTATTTTAATATGGTTGTTGGTAAATATGAAAATTGATAAAAAAAATTATCATTCGAAAAAATTTATATTTTTTCTATTGATAATAGATCAATTATACATATTTGAGAAATGAAGGACTCAACTTGTAAGATTATGACTTTTGAAACATATTTATCATAAAAAGGGAGGAACAATGTAACTGTCAAATATTTCTTGAAATATCATTTTTCTAATTAACTTTACATTTTTAAATTAACAAGCAATAATGAAATTCGTTGATATATTACATGATATGTGATATCATTCTTTAGTGAACTATGAAATAATTTTATTTTCAATATTTTAGTTATAATGTTGCTATTAAATAGGTGGGTAAGAATAATATTAATTACATTATGTGATATTGATAAAACTTGCTAGCACAATATAAATTTAATTATATATTCTGAGTAAAGAATTAATCAATTGACACTATAGTAAATTTATTCCTCAAAAATAAATTCTCATAAATAATGACTTTTTTATACTTTTTAGAAAATATTATATATAGTTTATATATATTTTTTATAATTAATTTGATAAAATGAACATCAATTTTTGAACGTTCATAACTAAATTGATAGATGATAAAATTCTCATACTTTCTCTCTCAGAAAATAATGATTTTCATGGAATAGAAAATAAATTTTTTTTGTAAAACAATTTTTAATTTTAAATAAATTATGTAATTTAATTTTAAATTATTGTAAAAAAGAATAATAATTTATTGTTAATATTTAATCTGTATAATTAAATTTTAATCAACATTATTTTTTATTATAATATATGTTTATTGTTTGGTTCTATAGTGTTTTTTATGATAAAAGATTTAACGTGTAAAATGTTTCTCGATTTTCATCAATTTTAATAATATATAATGAAGATAATTTTAAATTAAATGATAAAATTATTTTTAATTAAATTTCAGTTTATATTCTTACAATTATTATTTTTATACATAATATTAATTAAAAATCATATTGTGTTTAAAAAAATATAATGAAATCCCGTTATATTGTAGTCTATTTGGGGTTTGTTCAAAATTTAATTTTTCCACTTTTGGAATGTTAATTTAAAAAAATATTATTAAATTCATAATGTCAAAATTATATCACCATTAATGTTTTAGAATTTTTGGAAATGATTTATGTTATGATTAATAGTTATAAATTATTAAATTTTAGTAGATAACTGGATTTTAATTTAATTTACTTATATAGTAAAATTAGAGTTTAAATTGATTTTAACATAAAAAAACTTCCATTATAAATTAATTATTTTAATATAGGATATTTTAATAAGTATCATATTGAATTTCTATATAATTGTTTTTAATCGTTTTCACATTTTCACATTAAAACCCCACCATCTTGTCTCGTCTAAAAGATTAATTTTAAATTAAATATTTCATATCATATTAATGGAATATTGAAATATAGAATCCATAGTTTAAATAAGAATATTTTATTCTATATAATAAACAAACATTTAGTTTTTTACCTAAATTAACTATAAAAATAGAAAAATACATTTACCGTAGTTAATGTAATAATTAATATACCGGTGGTTCAAATAATAATGATTATGGGTAAAAATTACACAAAAAATTGAAAACATAAATTTCATTTCCATATATAGTCATTATATATTTTTAGTTTGATTAAGGAAAATTTTTATCAATTTTTATGATAAAATCTTGGGTATGCATTTTTTATTTCAAAAATTACAATTATGCCACAAATCCCACTTAAAAAATTACTAGACCCTATACTCCATTATCAACAAATTGAACCATGTTTCCTCTTCCAAGAACTACCCACATCACATCAAAAACTCAATCTACTTATCCTAGAATGTTGATTTTGGATATAAAAAATCTTTGGAAGGATTTTAGTGAAAACTTAATGAGTGTACAATGAGAAGAGGTAACATTCATCAATATGCATTTTTTTATTTATTCCCTCATATACTTCAATTATTATTATACCATGGTAATATAAAATCATTAGTTTCATAAATATTTTTATCTGTATTTATTCTTTGATCATGAACTATAATAATCTCTACATAAATCAAATGGGTTATGAAATCATCATTCATGGGTATGGTGGACAACCGCCCCACAAACTGATGTCACTAGTTTTTTGATTACCACCTCCAAATGGTATAAATAATTTTATATTTCATATAAATATATGTTATATTAATGTTATTATTATGATTTTTGAATTATTAAATAACACATACCATCATATTCTCTATTGTTTATGAATAAAATAATGTTGTGTGTGTGTATGGTGGACTACCACCTCACATATTGATGTGACTTGTTCACACTTTACATGGACTATAATACGAATCATTCAAATAAGAATATGTGATATAAATAAAAAATGATTATTAAAATAGAGTACTTCATTTAATATTTATTTATTCAATCCTACAATAAAATTTAAACACATTTCATACATACATACATCTTACCATCGTCAAAAGTGTTTCAATTAACTTTCTATCACTGATTTTTTTATTAATCTAAATAAATATATACTAAATAATTATGATATTTTTTCCGGATTAAAATTTGAGATATAATAACATATTTATCAATGTAAGAGAATGAAATTACGGTCAATATATATATGATAAAAATGATGTTATTGCTCGAAAAACAAAAGTAACATGGAATTGTAAATAAACAAGAAATAAAAGATCACAAGAAAATATTAGATGGTATGATATATATAAATGTTTTATTTAATATTTTTATAATAAAATTTTACATTTTATAAAAGATAATTGAATTTGTATGATTGAATTCAATAAAAAATGTAATGACTTTGAAGACTCTCTATTATTTTCAGGATACATATGGAAATTCAACACCCATTTCTTATTATTGATTATATACTTACCATATGGAATGTAATAATGAAGATATCATTACTTTTATAATATTAGTAGATTCATTTTGTTTTATTCATTACAGGGGGTTATGATTCAAAATATTTCAATTGTGATAAAGGATATTTTCATAATTGTCCTTCTTTGAGACCTATGTTATTTTTTCACCTATATTATTTATAAGGTGTATATAAATCCCCATTTGTATTTAATATCATGTATTTATTTACTCATAAAAAATTTTAACTGTAACACCCCAACACAAGTTGGTAGAATATTGTCAATTATTTCATCATAGAGGCATAATTACAAGGAATCAACTCATGAAGGAAAGATCAGTTTATTATACTTGGAAGACCATATTACATTCAAAATACCCATAATACATTGGGAAAGTAAAATAAAACTTCATACAGTATGAAATAAGCAACATCCATGAATTCATATTCAATGTTTTATTGTTCATAACCTGGGGAAATGAAACATTATAAAGGGTGATATAATATCCTCAGAAAGGGTAAGTAATACATTGGTGGTTATCATAATCATAGAAATTAGGCATTGTGAATAACTGGGAACATACACATTTAAAAAATAAAATCATTCATAATATGGAATGAATTAATGTTTTGTAAATAAATCCATATAAATGATCACGTGAAACATTACCTTGGATATTATACTAGTTGAATAATCCAATGATCTATCTATTAACTATATAATAGTGAGGGAATGTATATTCCATTCATCAAAAAACATCCATCATAGACTCGTCCATGATTTCTGAAAATACAAGGGAAGATACTCATCCAAAACGAAATTCTATTTTGTCTCATTAGACCTACATATGCATTGAGGGATATTGCAGGTCCCACCCATCACATGAAAACTTCAATTCAATTCTCATATGACTAATAAAAGATATCTACAAATCAATGTGTCTCCTACCATGTAGAAATATTTTAATCACAATAATATATGAAAATACCCTAATTAAATCACTGATAAATTCATGAGGAAAATAATGATTATACTTTCAAATTTTTGGCATGCCACATTGAAATTATTTTCCTAATTAAAAATATAATCCTTAGAATAATAAAATGCATGATATTATATATAATAAGGCATTATATATACCACATTCAAGGAATATGTGTTAATCATGTCATAAATCACATATAATTAAATGTGTGACATGAAAACCCCTTTTACATTAGAATGAAGAGTTCTTTTAGAAAATTAACTATATTTGACAAAAAATAATATTTTAAACATTAAAATAATATAAAATATATTTTACTGAAATTTAAATTATATTTTAATCATCAATTATTTTATATTTAAGTTTATTCATTTAAAATTACTTTTTAAGAAACTTTTGAAATAAAATATTTTAGTGTAGTTTAATGAAAATATATTAATGGTGAATGTCATGATTGTTTTCATTAAAAAATGATAATTGGTATTTTTTCCTCATATAAAGTGTTATTTTAGATAAATAATTTTTTATTAAAATATAATACATAGTTCACATAAAAATGGTCATTAATTCAAGGGGTTACCCACAATAAAGGTTTTTTTTCAAGAAGAATTGAGAAAAGAACAATTCTAAAAAATGAATATACCAATGAAAGAAGGATGATATGATCTAGATATATTATTTGGGAATATATAAATATAATTTGATATAAATAATAAAAAATAAATAATATCTTCATTTGATTCAAGGTAGTGAACAAGTAACCTGAAAGAAAAATTCGGGTTCAGGTAGAAGCCCTTGCCATTTTGTAATCAATCAAATCATATGACCTGAAATCAATAATCATAAATTATAATTTTTATACCATTAAAATAAATAGATTTATTATATGATACATAAATTCTAAGTATACATACACCATACCAAATAAATGTTTGTGAATAATTAATTTCATTTAATAATGGATGCAATATGAGAAAACCCTTACCTTTTTACTGAATGAGTTTTGTACCTGGATGTAATATCCTAGATAATCAATTTAAAAACAATAATATATTTTTTAATATTATTGTATATGTTTATTTGGTTTATTATAATTTTGTTATATTCATTTTTTTCCTTTTTTAGGAGTGATAAGATATAAATTTATCGCCTAATATCATTCATTTCATTGGTTTTCATGATCGGTATACCTATATATGAATATGGAAGTTAATTTAGAATGTATATAATTATATAAAATTGTATTTATATGATAATTTTGAAATTATTTAAGATCAAATAGTAATATAAAACATTTTTTTATATTTTATGATGATAAGAGACTAGATAAAACATTTGTGATAATCATTTAGCTTAATATGGTAGTATTTCATTCTTCTGGAACTGGTTTTTTTATATGAATTTGTATTATGTATATATATTGTTTAAAGAAAATTAAATAAGTCATAATATATATTTTATAATATTTTTTTCAATAAAAATATTTTCATGGCCAGACATGAAGGATAAATTGAAAAATTATGGTTTTCCATCCATTAAAGTTGAAAATCAAAACCCCCAAGACAATGATTTTGTTATTAGAAATAAAATAGAGATAGAGAGATAGTAGATTGAGGAATTATATTCCATTAAAATTGTATAATTACAGAATATAGAGGATACATGGGTTTTCATAATCATTCAGGAAGAGTATAAAATGATAGAATAAAAAAATAAAATAGATTGACATTAAATTAAATCAAAAATGATAATTTACTTCTTAAAATAACCTACTTAAAAACCTCCTTAAGTTATGGGATTTTGAAATTTTGATATGAAAAATTGCCAATGGATGTGGTTATTGTCTTGGGAAGATTATTTTGGCATAACAATTACATGAATCATGTATTTTAGGAGTGGGGGTAAGAGGGAGTGAGAGGTGGGTATTATAGTGGAGGATAGGGGTGATTTTGGAATATTTAATTCATTTTTTTATTATTTTTTCTCAAGACAATAATTAGATTTATAATTATAATTATATATATTAAACTAATATAGAAATGTTCAATATTATTGTTCTTACATCATTTATGACTCAATGAATTGTATATTTATCTCACAATGTACTTATACAGTAAAATATCATATTTTACTATTCACCAAAATTAAAGTATTTCAGAAAGATCCCAGAAACACATCCAAAATATTTTTTGATGTGTAGAATTAAATAATTATCTACATTTAATGATAATAATTATCTAAATATGATGAATTTATTTTTTAATTAAAATTAAAATTTACTCAAAACAAATTACTTTTTAAAATTATAAATGATTTTATAATATCCAAAAAAAATTAATAATTGAATCATTAAATTATCCAAATATCGTTGGACCAAAAAATATTTATTTATGAATACATTTTTTTATTATTTATAATCTTTTAAATAAATTATGTAATTATAAATTTGTAATTAAATATTTATTTCTCACAAAAATTGAAACACTTAATTATTATTTTTAAACATATAAAATGTTATTTATAAGGTTCCTAAATTTTATTTATACTTTCATGGGAGAGTTTTCTATTTATAATGGTAACATTAATAACTATAGGGGTAACATTACCAATCATAAGTGTACATTACTATTCATAAGGTTCTTATATTCAATGACCAAAAAATTATGTTGATCCTATTAGACTTTAAAAGCAAAATGATCACAACTGTATTTGTTCATTTTTTTAATATTTAAATCAGAAAAGTAGTAAAATTATGTTTAATTCTAATCTAAAATGATATTCAGTATGATGGGAAAAAGAATGTTCAAAATTTCAATAGGTTTTTAAATATAATTTTAAAAAATTATTCCAGTTATCTACATTGGAATAATTTATTTATAAATTTCTATATTGGAAAATTTAGAATGTATTATAATAAGTTTTTATACAAAATAATTCTTTATATATATTTATTTATTTTCAATTTTAATTGAAAAATAAAAAATTCTCAAAAACATAATAGTCATTAAACCTAAATTAATTTTGATATTCCAAACTCCAAAATGATGTTTATTTTAAAAAAAATAAATATTTCATTATGAATATGTATTATTTATGTTCAAATATTATAAATATCATTTAATAGTAGTTATTACTATTAATATATCTATTTTTAATTGATAGGTTATAAATATTATAGAAACAATGTGTTGTTTCATAGAGACCAATGTTGTGTGCATTATATTATATATTTATTTGTAAATCCTTGGGATGGTAAATTCTCCCCTCCTTAAATAAATTTTCTCCTCTAAATTTGAAATTGATCAGCAAACATTAATGGTAGATACTCTAAAATTACCCTGTAAGAAACTTACATCAGAAATAGGGTAAATAATATATCCTTTTAAAAACATGATAAGTGAAATGAGGTTGTCCCAAATAATTATTTTATCGAATGGGGTGACATTAGTTGGAAATGAATACTTTGAAAGGGAAAAAATATCAAATAATGATGTTCTATTGGAATTTGATCGAGAATATTTTTAGAAAACATGTGATTACAACAAAACAATAAACTACAGTTATGAAAAATATCCTTGATATTATTGATGATTATGATAATAGGAGATCATTTTCATTGAGGTATATTTTCCAAGATTTGGGAAATTATTCCACTCTATAATAGTATAAATATATATTTATATTTTATATGCACAATATTATCCTCTAATTAAACCTCGTACTATCTATACTTCATCTCTCATTTTATGTTTAATCATTTATTTAAATTAAAACATTAACCTCTAAAAACGCATTCAATGATTAAATTTATCCATTTCATAAAAGGGTAATCGTTGGAAATGATCATGATCCATCAATTTAGAATCATTAACCTAGTTGTTAGTACCGTCCTATTTTATTTATCTATACCTATCATATCTCTATCCAACATCATTGTCTCACCAATAGGAACATGTTAATATTTATCATTCCCTAAACCATGTGTTTTTCAACGCTTTAATTTCTAAAAAAATATTTTTATAGGTAATAATAAACATAAAAACTAAAATCATTATTGAAATATTGCTCAAATACAGTCCTTATATATTCTATAAATTTTTCAATTAGTACATAATTGAGAAATTATTCAAATATAATAATTATATAATAATTATATAATCTCATTAATCATTCTCTTAAATCCACGGTAGTTAAATAATCCTAATCGTAATATATTTTCTTCTTTTGTGCTAGAGACTCATGGAGCATATGTTTTCATTGTTTAAAATCATCATGTAGTTGAAAAATTTCACATTGGAAACATTTGTCTTACTCTTATAATAATAATCATTGTGTATGTTCATTCAAATATTGTAAAAAAAATCCCATTCATTTTAAGCATATACCAAGTTGTTTTCTTCCACAAGTATCACAGATAGAAAAATACTACTTTACCTTCTCCCCTTTACCCTTCTATTTCTATGTAATCATAATATTATCTAGATTATTTCTGATTCCATAATATATGGTGAACTCTTTATCCTTTATTTAGTACATAATATTGTCTCCTTATTTGATGAGAATGTTTTAGAGGCTTGTTACATTTTAATTCTTGGCATAAACCCATTGAAGAAATGATTATTCTTGCACATTGAAAAATTTTCATTGATTATATTCTCATTCCTTATGATAGGTTTCATTTATAGACAATTTAATACACTATATTATATTATAATATAAAGAAAAAATGTATAATCCTAATACTAGTGAAATACATAACATAATTTGAAGTTATATAAGTAAAAAATCTAATATTCATCAGAATGGTTTATTTGTGTATGTTTTTACATTTATATAATTCATAATTGTTTCTAATAGGGATTATAATAATCTAAAACATATCACTTTAATGTGTCAAACATGGTGTGTAGTAAGGCCCATTATCATTACATTTTACCACGTGCCAGTCTCCTAATACCTTTTCAGAGTTTCTAGGAGCTGGTGCATTACTTTTTTACATTGGTATGATTACATGGAATCATATCCAGAAGTAATGATCATATTTTTAGTATTAGAGGACAATATTACATTCATGATACAGATAATACATTGGGAAAGAAGAAAATTTATACAATATAAAATAAATTGCATCACTGAAATCTTATTCAATGATTTCTTCTTCAAAAATAAGGGATAATAAAAAATAAGAAAGGGGTGATCCTAGATTATTTGTATGATTTTATAATAAAATGTAACTTATCATAAACATTAACAGTAGGCATGGTTAAGAACTAAAAAACAATCATATAAAAATTAAAATTGATATTAACATGGTATGAATGAAAGCTGAATATGTAATTCCATATAAATGATCGCATGAAAATTTAACAGGTATATTATACTAGTCAAATTATCACATGATTTATCAATTAATAATATCATATTAAGGTAATTAATATTCTATAAATCATATACTTTTCATCGAGGCCGCTGCTAGGTCGTCTGAAAATACTCGGGAAAGGCCTTAGCCAAAACCCAATTCTGTTTTGTCTCATTTGACATACAGATGCATCGAGGGGCTATAATGGGCCCCATACAACACATTCTAAGTCCAATTAATTCCTCACATGTCTAATAAATAACATCTTTACATCAATTTGCTCATACCACAATGAAATATTCGGATCACAATCATATATGAGAATACTGTAATTACATAATTGATAAATTCTTGAGGAAATGAGCGTTAATCATTCCAAAGTGTCCCATACCACTTTCAAAAATATAATTTTTAATTAAATATACTATTATAAGAATGAGAAGGCTCATGATTTGATATATCATATTGAATTATGTACACCGCATGGAAGGAATAATTGTTGAAAATGTCATAAATATCATATAATTAAAAGTCATATGAAAAAACCCATTTTAAAATTTTAAAACATATATTATATTAAATTTTTTGACAAAAATAAACCTACATAAATTAAATAAGAATTTTTTTGATAAAAAACTTCTTGAAATATCTCTTTCTATTTCCATTCATTATAACTTATGAAAAAAACTTCCTAAACATTGGATGAGAATAAAACTCTCAGTAAGGGATATAAAATAATTAAATAAAACATTAGTCTATAAGTACATTCAAATCCATGAAATAATACTTCCCACACATAAAACATAATCTCTTTAACAGAACTCATCAAATAATAGGACATATAAATAACTCATAGAAATCATAACACAAAAAGATAAATTTCTGGATCCATAACATACTTACTTTGTAGTTTTCACATCTACATAAGGAGTAAACATCAAGGTTACATTTGAAATACCAATCACAGTATATTCCCTAAATCTCTTAGTAGAATATTTAATTTTTTCCACCATCATGTTACCTAATCCATTGTTGAGATATCACAGGCACATCCACCCTAGGATTATAAATGAACCTCCCATATTTGGTTTATCACATAACTATTACAAAAACTTCCATGTACCATTACATAATCATAAAACATAAAAGATTGAAATTATCAACATTTCAGTCATCAATAACAAGACATCAATTCATGATATTAAAATATTTAATCCATTTCTGAAAACATTTAATACATTTCATTAACATATTTTTGAATCAAATTGTCCCATACCACATTGACAGTTTCAAAATAAATTCGGTAATTATAATTTAAAAAAATATGTTTCTATATAAATTAATACTTTAAACCATTTTGAAAATATGGACATTAATGAGAAATATTTTGATGAATTAATCTATAAAACAGTCAAAAAAATGTTTTAGATAAAGAGTCTTGTAACACATGATAAAAAACTGAATTAAAACCATTAAAGAATAACATCAATTTTGTTAATTTCATGATTATATATAAGTTCAAGACATACAATGTAAAACGATATGTATATATATCATATATTATATTAATGTTCCTCAATATCAATATATTCTTCAATGAAAGGATATTGACACCAGGCCACATTCAAAGATTGTATCAATGATGTATGAATTTAATAATTGGGTTATTTTGTGCAACAACATTATATCCACACAAATTGAATTGGATATTACAACATAAATAATCAAACATTTCTTCCACACATAATTGTTTCATAATAAAATCAATGAAGTATGTTTAAAACCCAATGAATGGAAATCAAGTTTAGAAATTCCATTAAAAAGTTCATTTAGTTGATAAAATAGATTGATAATGTGTATTCACTATAAATATACATATATAAAGTATACATACAATATAGTATATCAATATTTATTTTAACCATAATCATATCACAACATTATCATGAAGTAGAATATTATCCAAAATAATGTAAATTAGGTTAAGAAGTTCCCTTACCATTATTCAGACTTGTCTTGTTCATTATTTAATTTCCATAATAAAAAAATTCTCTTAATTTATAACTTAATAATAAAATTGTAAAATTTTATGATTCATTTTATATCATGTATTATAATTCTATTTCAATTTTTTATTATTTGACTTTATATGATCTGTTTTGTCGATGCTCGGTACTTGAGTAAAAAATGAACTTATTTGGATGTAAACTATCAATGTGGTCAAAATTCCATAATATCAAGAATATTTTTAATTATATCAAGATAAGATATATACATTAAAAATTATTTAAAATTTTCAATAACATTTTGAGATATTAAATGAAATGTAGTGTTTATGGAAATGGTGGGTCGTACGTACGCGAGAATGATATATTCATTTTTTTATATTAAATGAGTGAAAAAAATAATTCATTAGTATATTATAATTATATTATAATAGATATATTATATATGTTGTATAATTTCATTAAATCCATCTATTATATGTTCCATGTAAGGAATTAATGAGTCATATCACTTTGAGGTGGTGGTAGTCTGCACTTCCTCAAATTAAAATATTGTATTTACACATTTTGGAAATTATAATGGTATGGTGTAAAAAAATTACAAAATAATTGAGAAATTATAAATATAATATATATATAATATATAAATATAGTTCCATCATAATTTCCACAATGAGTGTTGGTAAAGGAAAATTGTACAATTATCACTTCGTGATGCAACAGTTCATCATACATAAAAACAGTGTGATCATATCCATTAGATGGAGGTGTGTGAAATTGTAGGCCTAATGAATCTCACAAAAACATCATAGAATATTTAGGATACTATTTTTGAAATATAATAAAATAATAAGAAGACCCTAAGGTGTTTATACAGAATATAATGGAAATGATCTTGAGAGAAGATGTTACTAATAAATAAGGTAACTTCTTTTTATTTGAGTTAAAATACTCTATTTAATTGACTTCTTCCAAATGTTAGGATTCTAAATAAAATGGATCGCTTTTGGGAGATTATTTTAGCTGAATTTGGACAATGCAATGGTCTTGATATGTGTGATTAAGTGGTTAGAAGTTGTTTCCTTTTATAAGATGTAGGAGGGAAATTTTTGAATGTCTTGAAATAATATTTTATTATAAATTCAATATTGATTACAAAAGGAAAATAACTATTTTAATTCTAAAATTAGATTATTTTCAATCTAATAAAAATAATATAATAATTTTCAATATGTTTTGAGTAATTTATTATCCTTACCTTTTGGGTTTAACCCTTATTTAACCCTTTTTAATCTTATAGTGATATCATGTTTTTTAAACATTGTGTTTTAATGTGACTACCATATCTTATCAAAAGACCCAAACAAATCCATTTCTGACATATTTGTACTTATATTAACCAGTTTTACGAATATTGGATTGTTAAAATTTTAATATAATTTAATAACCTATTTTATATTTTATGTCATGAATAATGTAAATTTAGGACACTATTTGGAGTTGACGTTTTGACATATTCACAACAACTTGATTCTTTCAAAACAAATCTATTAACTAAAATATAATATTTCAATATCTTCCCTAAAATTATTTTATTGCATCAAAATAACCAAATTTAATTTATTTTAAAATTATAATATCATTTATTTGATTCTTTCATTAATTAAGTTATCCCTCAATCATCATTGTGTAATCGATAAATTTATTTATTTAATGTCTGAAAAATATAAATAAAAAACAATGATGTAGGAAAAAGTTTTATATTTATAATGAATATTTATATGTGATGATATATGTTTTATAACACTATATTAATTTTACTTATTAAAAGATGCATTTTTATGTTATATTTCACTATAGTATAAATTAATTATTTTATCATGTCATTATCACAGCCAAGTGGGTCCACGTGGTCCTAAATTCGTCCCATGGAATCCCATGTTAGGAAATAATTCATCCAATAGAATTAGGAAATGTTCTAGGGTAGTTTTATTTTTTTATAATATTATATGTTTACACTTATTTACCTGATTTACCCTTTAATCATCGTAAATAAAAATAATTTCTGAAGTTATAATTCAAAATGACCAAAAATAAATAGAACCTATTTACACCATTTTGACATTATTATTCCAAATATATAATGAATTATTTCAAATTAAAAGAATATACTTATCAGAAATTTAATTAAAATTAATTCATCTGGTCAAAACAAGAAAAAAGGTTTTTAAGAAGTAATAACCATGAAAGGATTGACAAATGTTTATATCCAATTTCAAGTAGAAATTAAATCCAATTTTCAAAATTAGATTAAATGATTAAAAAATTAATATAATTACACATTATCACCAATTAAATGAATATTATAACCTTAAAAATAAATTATATGAAAATGATGTTTAAAATTAAAATTCATTATTTATTAGTATTTATTAAAATACAAATTTCATCCAAATGTAACAAAATGACAACCAAATAGATTTTTTATTTTATATTTCTAAATAAGGATTTTATTCTTTCATGTAGAATATATAAAAGTTATAAATATTATATTTCAAAATGGTTCTCCATCAAAATCCAATAAATTGCCTTTTAAAAATATTAAAGTATTTTATGATTAAAATTGGATTAATTTAGATTTTACAGCTCGAAATTTATTTGATAAATGTAAAAATATTTAAAAAATACTATAATAAAAATATTGTTAGTTATGTTCATTCCATCCAATACTGCAGAAAGGAATTGACTAGTAATATAAATATTATATTATTTTTGGTATAACTAAATGTGACATGCATCATAAGATTTCGTAGATACATGTTTTTGCGTGTCGAGTACGCTATCAGATAAAGAATCCTACTTGACCAAAAATTAATATCCCATTCATTAATATTAATATGTATGAAATATTTTATTCTATAAATACATGGGTTGTTACATCATTCCCCCCCTCTTGGAAATTTCAACCTCACAATTTTAAAAATTGGTACGTAAAAAACATTGAAAATCTCATACCAGAAATAGAGTCAATAAAAATATCACTTTAAAATTAAGAAATAAATGTACAAAGGTCACCCCATATAACACATAATAAGATTCAATATATGAAAACATGGATATGGATAAAAATATAACTCTCATAGACTGAAAGAGAGTGATAGGTAACCTCATCATGGAAATTTAACCACCAAAATACCATAAATTTTTGGTTGGGAAAAATTTTGTTGATAAAAGAAAGCATATAATTTTTTTTCTTCACGATCCTCTTTTTTGGGTTGAAAATTTTTATTACTAACTTGAATAAGATCATAATTAAATATTATTATAGGAAAATTAGTGTTCCATCATTTAATCAAATTCCCCCAAATGTCATATTTTTTATCAAATATATGAGTATACATGATCAATCAAGTTCCAGAGAATCACATAATCCAAAATATATTAACTTTTTATTAATATTATCTTAAATCGTTTTGTATAACCAAAATGCTAAAGATAAGATATGATAATTCCCAAATAATAAAAACCATTTATTTGAAAAAATACTGGCTATTATCTAAAAAATTCAACATACTATTCCCAATGTTCAACATTTACCATTCAATAAAAAAGACCTTAAATTTCATAAAAATAATACAAACTATTATTAACACCAAAAATGTAGAATAATTTGATCAAATAGTCTTCCATGATAAATCTAAACATTTAACTCCAAATAACATTGACTACCCTTAAATTATCATACATAAAATTAATCAACAAAATCCCATATTCCCTCTGAGAGTTTAATCATTTCCATAAATAACCCAAATCGTTATATGTCCACCATACAAACAGAGTTTCTTCTGAACTAAAATTCTTCCATTACTCCACAAAATAAATCATATAGTATTCTATTTTCTATAGGAATATAGTGTTCCCAAAAGGGAAAACATATACCAAAATAAAATTTACCACTTAATCACCAAATCATTTTCTTATACTACGGATATCCATTTGATAAAAAATAAGAACCCAAAAATCAACTTATTCTTGATACATTAAATCAATTAACTAATTACAATAAGTCATATTAACCAGGTAATTTACATAGAAATATGGTATGTGATTCTCCCTTTTCTCCCATCGGTTGTGGGTTCAATTCTTGGGGACGTTTTTGACTCAATGGGTTGTCACCCATTATGTCGGTTGTCTTTTTTTTAAAGCTCAAAAATAGACCTAACTTGTTTTAACCTCAATGGTATTCTAATACCTCTATTTTTCATCTCATCATATTATGACCTCAAAATCATAATTCATAAAGTCTTTTATATACTAATTTTTTTATTTCACCTCCATATAATAAAATAAAACTATTCCAAATAGAAATAACATCATACCTTGACCATGGTTTCCTCTTAATTTAATTGTCATCTGTATCAAATTGATAGTAAGTCTATGCATTGAAATAATGATTTAGAGATTCTTCAATATCATTTTCTTCCATTATTCCAATGCAGCACGCATAACATGGGTCATATGGGTGTTCACAAAAAAATAGTATCATAAATTTATCAGTTATGGTATATTATTTCAAAACATCTAATAATAATTCAATGTTATGAAATTGTTAGATTGATTTTCAGTTGAAACATTCAATCAGTGACCCTTTAATAATACCACAAGTATCCGATGAAAGACAACATTTTAAAAGATAATATAAATAGGTTGCATAAGGGTCTCCTCCATTAGTTCCCTTTCAAAATTGTAATATTCTTTCAAATCTAATGATACAATAAAATAATTAAAAATTCCTTGACAATATTTACCTTTTATAAAAATAAGATAATATTGAGAAAATTAGAATAGATTAATTAAAACACATGATCCAAGATAGTATCGAGGTATATTGGAGGACTTTCATATCTAAAAAAACTACTTTCATGTGATTTGTTTGTTATAAAGAATTTCAACATCATTCGAACATGACTTTGAACTAATTAATTCAAGGAAGTCGGCATGAAAAGATATAATTTTAGTTTGTGATCCTCATCCATCCATTTGTAATTGACTGTCCTTGATCTAAAAAATATAGAAGACAATGATTTAACTTAAAATATTAGACATACTGACTAACAATGTTTTTAACCAAATCCTTTAATCCCTAAATTTTTCTGAACCTTTACAATGATACCACCTATAAGGCTACAACCACAAACTATTACATAATCATGATATCAGTAAATAATTTGCCTCTAATTCACATTGAGGATATCTTCTAGTTGTTAGTTTTACATAAATAGTCCGTAAATATTACATTAAATCTCAAAAATTGTAAATTATATACTTCTAATCTATCCAATTTTTTAAAACAATAAATCTCATTAAATGAAACCAGAATTATTTTCTTGATAATAATTTTCTTGAATTATCCCTTTAACTTACCCTTACTTATACCCTAAGAAAAACGTCTCAAAAACATGGTATGAGGAGAAAAATATCACTAAGGGATATTAAATAATTAATGAAAACATAAGTCCATAAATTTATATAAATAAATAGAGTCATTATTTTCCCGCATGAAATATAAGCTCTATAACATACCACATAAAATCATAAGATTTATGAATAACTCAATGAATTCAAAAATATAAATGGTAAATTTTGGAATCTATAACATAATTACATTATATATTTCATTGATACATAGGGAGTAAGCTTCATGGTTACATTTGGAATACCTATCATAGTATATTTCCTAAATCTCCTTGGAGAATCATTAATGTTTACCTCGGTTACATTACCCAATGCATTGGAGAGATATCCTCGGCCACCAACCCTAGGTTTATCATGGAACCACACTTATTTGATTAATCATGTTACCAGCTATGAAATTATAATGTACCATTACATAATCATAACACATAAAATATTGACATTATAAACATTTCACCCATCAAGAACATGAAATCAATTCAAGATATTGAAATATTCAATCCATTTCATAAACCATTAAAACAATAAATAATGATATTTTGGTATCAATTTATCTCTTACCACATTGAAATTTTTTTAAAAAAATTATAGAATTTGAATATTAAAAAAATTCCCATATAAATACATCCTTAAAACCATTTTTAAATCACTGTCGTTAATTATTGATATCTAAAATAATAATTCATTAAATCTTTTAAAATAATTTTGTTAGATAAAGAGTCTTGTAACACTTGAAAAACACATGAATAAAAATAATTAATGAATAGAAAAAATAGTAAATATCATGAAAATATAGTGATTCTTGATATAAAAATTCAAAAGGGTTGTATATGTACCATATATGATATTAAAGGGGAAAAATATCAAGATAGGCATAAATGACAGGAGAATGAGATGTATTCCCTTAAAAAGATTGTATCATTGACTTAAGTATTTATTAATGGGATAATTATATGTAGCAATAGTATATCACCACAATGAAAGTGGAAATTACAAAACTAATAAACAAATAATGATTCCACATATAATCTTGTGATAATATAATCAATGAGGTATCCATAAAACCCAATGAATGGAGGTTGAGTTTAGAAATTTCCTAACAAAATCATTTTGTAAATAAAATAGATCAACTATGTATATTAAATATACATACACAAAAAACCATATAAATACTACAAATTATATCAATATTTATTTTTCAAATAATCATAGCACAAAATAATAAAGAAGTATAAGATTAACCCAGAGAATGACAATTGGGTTATGAAGTTCCCATACCTTGAGTTTGACTTGTCTCGTTCATTCATTAATTTCATAAATAATATATATAGGTTAATATATACATTATTTAGAACATTTTTAAAAATTTATTTTTCATTCTATATCACTACTACAATTTTATTGGAATTCTGTAATTATTTAATATCATATTGGACAGTTTGTCGATGTTTGGTACATTAGTTAAAAATAAACATGAGATGATTTAAATTTTTGATGAGGTAAAAATTAATTCATCTATAGAAAATTATTCAAGATTTAAGGATAAAATATCTCAATTAAAATATATTTATAATAGTATATAACATTTTTAGAAAAGAAATGAAATGCACTATTTATGGAGACGATAAACCGTACGTACGCATGAACGCTACATTCATTTATTTTTCATATTAATGGAATTAAAACTAAATGATACATAAGAATATTATAATTCTAGTATAATATATATGTTATATATGTTACATAAGTTCATTAACACCGTCTTATATATGTTCCATGTATGGAATTAATGATTTATATCACTTTGAGGGGGCATTAATTCGCACGTCCTCAAATTAAATATTAACATTTAAAAAATGGAAAGCATAAAGGTATAATGTGTATAAAATTAACTTATTAATAAAGAATATATGAATATAATTTATATCATATATAAATATAGTGTTATCATAATGTACACCATGACAGGTGGAAGGGGAAAGTTAAATTATCATTGTTTCATGAGACAGTAGTTCACCGTACACATAAACAATATGTTTCTATCCATTAGATGAAGTTGTGTGTAAGTGTAGTATGTATCCTACTCAAAAAAAAACCTCATATATTGGGGATATTGTTTTTTATATAATCATATAATAATAATATCATAGGGAGTGAAAAAAGAAAATAATTTAACAGAACTTGAGAGAAGGTGTTATCTCAATATCTGGTATCTTTTTTTGTTTGATTTAAAAGGCTAATTTGATTTTCAATATGCCTAAGGTATAGCTTCTATGAAAATGGGAGGGATTTTGGGAGATTAATTTAGTAGAATATGGATGTCCCAAGATACTTGAGGGGTGAGATTATGTGGGTAGAGCAGATGGCCTTTTATAAGAGGGAGGGGGGGCACTTTAGGAATTTATTAAGATATTAATGTATTATAAATTCAATTTATATTAAAAAAGGTCCAAAGGTCAGTAAATTATATGATAATATTATTTTGGTTTGAATACCCTTCATACATAAAATTATAGATAGGTTTTTATATTTTTTTATCACAGTCTTTTGGGATGAAACATTATTTTACCCATTTTAATCGAACTATGATATCATGTTATTTAAACATTGTGGGTTAATATAATTACCAATTCATCTTAAACGACCAAAAAAGACATTTTTTACTTATTGGGACTTATCTTAACTATTTTTCTGAATATTATATTTTTATGAATTTAATATACATTAATAAAAAAAATTATTTTAAGTTATGGATTATGTCAATTTTGGACACTATTCGTATATGCCTTTTATAAGACTTCATAACAGCTTGATTCCGTAGAAAAAAAAGGAATCAAATCAACGATAATATGTCCATATAATACATAAAATTCATCTATGGCATAAAAATTGCCAAATTAAATTTATTTTTTTAATATAATATCATTTATTTGAATCTTTCATGAATAATGTAATCACTGGATCGTTATTGTTTCATAAATAAATTTATTTATTTAATATCTATAAATAATAAATAATATAAAATGATGTAAGAAATATTTTTATCATTAGAATTAAAATTTATAGTTTTAGGTGTAATTTATATAACCCCATATTAAAATTGTTTTGTATTAGATACATGTTTATGTTATATTTCTCTTTACTTTAGAATAATACTTAAAACATGTAATTATCACACTAATGTGGCTCCATGGGGTCATAAAATTATCTAATGAATTCCTATGGTCGATAATATATCTTTTAATTGGTTAATGACATGTTTTATGGTTTTTTATATTATTATAATTTTATATTTTTACCTTTATTTACCTGATTTACCCTTTAACCTTGGTAATTATAAATTATTACTAAACATACTATGCATAATGTTCTAAATATACGGAATATATATATACACAATTTAGAACATATGATTCCAAATATAGAATCTATTTTTCCAAATTCAAAACACAAAATTGGTTGATATTAAATTAAAATTAAATCTCATTGTCAAAACCTGAAAATGTGTTTTTAAGAAGTAATAACTATCAAATGATTGACATGTTATTGTGTCATATTTCATTAGAAAATTACTTTCAATGACTAGAATAATTTTAAAAGACCAAAATGTGATCCAATTAGACTATAAAAACAATTATAAAAATATAACTATATAAATAAATGGGTTGAAAATGAAATTTTGAACTAAAATGCAGTATTTTTCAATATTTGTTAAAAAATGAATTTATTCAAAAAAATAAAAAAAAAATCAACCTTAGAAAACATTGAAACATTTTATCTAAATAAGATGTTTTTATTTTCTAGTATAATATATTAAAGTGAGAAAATAATTTTAAAAAGGATTAACTAACAAAATTGGGTAAAATGTCCTTTTGAAAATATTAGAGTATTTAATGCTTAATATAGGATTCATTCTAATTTTAAGATAGTAAAATTAGTTAGATAAATGTTAAAACATTTAACAAACATGTATAATAATGTTTTTGTTAGTTTTGATCATTCACGCCAATATAATAAATCTACCTTAAATACCATTTATTATATTATATTATTTTGGGGTATAAATAAATGTTGCGTGGAACGTAAGTTTTCAATGAAACCCACTATTGCGTGTTATGTATGCTATCAGTCAAAGCATCATATTTAATGTCAAATTAATATATTATTCATAAAAATTAATATATACGAAAAAGTTTTATTCTATAAATACCTAGGATATTGCAGAATCATATGATCCAAAATTAATAATAAAATAATTATATATATAATAACAAGAAAATAAATGATTAATGATATGATACATCAATGGGAAGTATAAATATGCCATAAACAATACATAGACGAATTATGGAATATCTCAAAAAAAGGTTGTGATATGAGAAAACACTTACCTTTTGTCCGAATGAGTTATTTATTTGACCTTAATATCTTTGATAATAAAATAATTTCTATTAATTAATTAACTAAGATTGTATAATATATTTATTTTAGTTATAATTATTTTATTAAAATCATTTATTTAATTTTTTTATTAGTTATATGATACAAATTTATCACTCGAGAGCGTTTGTTTCCTTGGATTTCACGATCAGTATACTTGTATATGTGTATTGAAGTTCTTGTGGAATGGAAATAATTCAACAGAATCGAATTTATATGATTCTAATGAAAATACATAAGATTAAATTGTTATATAAATAAATTTGTTATACTGTCTGAATATTAGTTTTTAGAATAAACATTAGTGGTAATTTGTTAAATTGTTAAGATGATATTTCAATCATCTCCTACTAGTTTTTACATTTGCGTTAAAATTATCTATATATACTTTTATTAGAACATTAATTAAGACATAATTAATATTATATAATCTATTTCAACAAAATTAATTCTTAAATGTATATCCTAGAATGATAAATTGAAGAAATAATGTTTGACGTCCATGAATGTTGTAAATTGTTAACTCTCAGATGATGATTTCATTTTAAAATATTAAGTAGAGACAAGTAGTAGTTTGAGTACGGATATTAAATTAACATGATATAATTTAGGTAATTATATTTTATACTGCAGTTATTATGAAAATTTTTATAGAGAAGGTGAGTTGATATTATGAAAATAATATAAATTGAAATGAAACTAATTGAAAAAGGTGGATGATTTACCTCATGTAATTTCCTCATTAAGGGTTGCGGGTTTGGTCTACTAGAAAGACGTGATCTCCTGGATTTTGGTAGAGGCTTAGAAAGAGGATTTTTGGAATAATATTGATATGCATCATTGATTAAATGAGAGAGGATAATAGGGGTGAGAGGCGGTTTTTATAGTGGAGGAGAGAGAGTGGTTTTTTAATATTGAATTCATATGTTTATTATTTTTTTCTCAATACAATTAATGTTTTGAGATTTATCATAAAATAATTTAATATAATGATTCAATTTTAAATATTTTGCTGCTTATATAATTGATGATTCAAGGAATAGTGTTTTCATAATATAATGTATTTATACAGTAAATTCCCATATTTTACAACTCAACAAGTATTCCAGTATTTTAGAAAAATACCAAATTTCGAACCTAAATATTTTTTGATGTATATAATTAAAAAAGGAACACCATTTTAGGAAAATAATTTTCTAAATAAGATAAATTTCATTCTTCAATAAAATAACCATTTACTCGAAAAATATAGTCCTTAAATTTATAACTGATTTTAGAATAACCTCTAAAATTAAATAAGGTATCATTAAATTATCTTAAAATTACAAGACAACAAAATATTGATTTATTAAAAATTATATTAAAGTTAATTATCTTGTAAATAAATTTTTTAATAAGAAAATTTTATTTAATTATTTTTTTCTCACATAAACACATATACATAGTTATTAATTCGTAAAATATCTATATTCATTTATATGGTGCCTAAATTTTATTTATACATTCATGGGTGAGGTTATTATTTATAATGGTCGTATTACTATTTATAAGGGGAAAATTTCTATTAATAAGGGTACATTAATATTTATAACGGTCATGTTACTATTAAATAAAAAATTAAGTTGATCATATTAGACTCTAAAATACTTACAGATCATAATGGTGTATATAGGTTTTTTGAAATTCAAAAAATAAAAGAAGAAAAAAATTAATATTAATCCAACAAGTGTGTTAGGAAGTGGGATAAAAGAACATTAAAATTTTTAATAAGTTATTATATATAATTTCAAAAAATTATTACAACGATCTAAATTGGATTAATATATGTATATGTTATATATTTGGACATTAAAAAACAATTTTAATATTTATTTAATATAAAAAACACATTTTTAACTATAATTTATTATTTTTCGATATTATCCAAAAAAATGACACTTCTTAGAAAAATAAAAAAAATTAACCATAAATTAGATTTTACATCCCAAACACCAATATAATGTTTATTTTACCAAAAATCATATATTTCATAAAGAATATGTATTAATTATGTGAATTGATTATAAATATAATTTAATTATTGTTATTACCATTAATATTACTATGTTAAAAGGCTTGGTTATAACAATATTAATAACAAAGTGATTTTTCCATATAGACCATTATTTTTTGTGCATTATATTACTTTTGTTTCATTTTTAATTCCTTGATGTCTTACAATAATATTAATTAAATTAGTTTCTTTCATGTTTTTGGATTCAATTTTATTAATGTGGTATGGTTTCTTTGTTATAATATCATTATATATCTGGATTACTCAATATTATGAATCAAATGTAGAAAATATTATGATATACTATAAAGAAACACAATAATTTTATATCCACTAATTATGTAATGAAAATATATTTTATCCCATCATGTTCATCTATTTATGTTTTCAATATTTTAAGAAACATTATTTTTAAAAAATTGATTTTTTGATCAAAAACACTTTTTTATTTAATTCCATGTTTTATAAAAATATATTTATAATTTTCAAACAAATTTTTACTAATTACATTTGTGACCATTTTGAATGTTATAAACAAAAATTTATCAAATAATCGTGTCATTTTTCAAAAAAAAATAATTTATATTTTACCAATAATGTGAAAAGAATTATTATTTTTAAAATGTATGCCATGAAAGTAATTTTGTAGGGTCATTTTCTTTAATGTATCATTTATTAGTTTTCAAATTTATTTCCAATGAAAACTATTTTCAAAGTGTCATGTGTTTTAAAACGTTAAATGACAATGTGGAAATTTTATTTTCCCCAAGAAATGTTTCATATGATTTTTAAAGATTACATAATGTATTTTCAATGATTTTTTTCAAAAGAAAGTATAGTCAAGATTTAATATGCTTTAAAACCTATTTTCAAATCGTAAAAGTTATATTCTTAAAGAAACTATTGATTTTTTAAATATTCTATTTTATGATTCATTGTTAATTTTAAAAGAAAATCATTTCCAATTTTTTTTTTAATTTTTATTTATAAATATATATTTTCAAAGTAATATTATTTTTCTAAAGGAAAACTCAAATGGATAATTATTTAAAAATAATTATCAATCTAATATGAAATCCTTTATTTTTTACTTATTATTTACCAAGGTCATTATCAAATAAAACTCTTCATATTCTTTATCTGAATGGTTTATTTTTATGAAAATGTGATGCTTTTGAAACACGTGTAACTTTCGCATCTTATTCCATGATAGAACTATTTTGATACCCACAACATTTCCATGGTTATTCTATGAACAAATCAGGAATTAATTATGAACCATTTATCTTTTCCAATATTTATGATATGATATTATTTTTTACAAAACCCCATTCATGTTATGTGTTGGGGTATGATTAATGTTTTATGTTCTTATAGTACCCATATGAAGGATTTTCATAATGTGACATTGGATACATTATAATTAAGGACATTGGTATTTTATAAACAGGGATGGTGGGTACATTATAACCAAAGATAGAGGGGACCTATATCTCCCAAAATGTCATTGGGTAAATATGCTTACCTCATCAAATATACAGGACTAGAACATGGATTGAGATATTTTCACAAATGTTCCTTTTCATCTATGATAGTTTTGAGAGTGATCCTACACTACTGTGATTATTTCAGAATGAATTCCTTGAACTATGTGGAAAGTTAATCAACTAGGGACAGTGGTGTGTCACACTAGGGATGTGTAAATGCCCATGGTGTAATAGACCAATCCTTCCATAACATTAATTGATCATACATATGATAATTTTTGTTTCTGGGGGTTTTATGGGGTGTTTTGGTACATGTGTGTTTTTTCAATGTTGATTAAATTCAAAACATTTTCAAAAATTTTAGATTTATAAAAGAAAATCATTATTATGGTGACTCATTCTGGAAGTGATTCATTTCTAGTGGTGACTAATTATAGTAAAGAATCATTTTGGGGGCGATTCATTCAGATGGTGACTCGTTATAGTAGTGATTCATTCTAGAAATGTGTCATTCCTTGTAGTTACACATTATCATTGGGAGTAATATATAGAAGAGAATCATTCTTGTGGTGAGTCACTTATAGAGGTGACTAGTTCTGGAAGTGATTCATTCTAGAGGTCACTCATTCGGGTGGTGAGTCATTCAGGTGGTGAATCATTTCTGGCAGTAACTCTTTTCTAGTGATTAATAATTTTTTGTGGTGAGTCATTTCTATTAGTGACTCATTCAGGAGGTGACTCATTGAGAGGGATGAATCATTCTAGTGATGAGTCAATATGGTTTTTAACTCACTCTATCACTTACTCGTTTTGAGGGTTAGTACATCTAGTGTTAAATATTTCTTGTAGTGACTCATTATCATAGTGACTCATCCTGTAGGTGCCGCATTCTGATAATTTTCCATTTATATATATTTTTTTAGTCTTTTAATGATATTCTAGAATTTTTATTTTGATATATTTTAATAGAAAATGGGTTTAAATTCCTTTATAAATGAATTTAAATATATTTCAAAAGAATTTAATCATATCATTAACATATAAAATATTGGTAGACCTTTTTAATTCACAAACCACGTATATTAATATAACCTAGCTTTAAATGGTAAACTAAAAAGTTTAAAATCATGTTAGCTTTAAATCAAATCATTCGAAAGTGGTTATCATACCATTTTTCACTCAATTTGTTTTTATATAGATACAATAGTTTCCAAATTGTTCATCGTTGGAGTTTATAACATGCTACTAAAGTTGGTTGGATTTTTCACAATCATGTAGGTAGTTTCCTCTGGTACGCATGCCCCAATTTTGGTGTGGCATGATTGGAGAAAGTATTTTTCTTCTATTTATTTTTCCTTAGTTTGTCTTTATGTGTATCATAAGGGGGTTGTTTTTTATTTTTATTTCTTATGACCTAATTGAAAGTAGATTAATAAAGATAATGATTATATTTAGATTAAATTTAAAGGGTTTGTGGAATGTGAAATGTGAAATCATATCTTTTAATTAATCTCAATAGATTTGTTTTGATACTATGATATTATGGAATAATGGCTTAGTAAAAATTGTGTTTCTTTATTGACTAGTTATACAATACTAAATTATCATGGGCACTCTGGTTTTTTTATGTTATCTTCGTAAATTACAAGTAAAATATAAATATTTGACTAATAGAAAGGATTACCTAGTATCCAATGGCATATGCAATAATTCCCTTAAATAAAAAACAATTGAATAAGATCCCTTTATTTTCTAAATATGAAAATGAGACATTTTGTGGTATGTGATTTTATTTGTAAAATCGATGTGGTTTCTATTCATGGGAATGATGTAATGAGTAGTAGCTATATTGTGATGTGTGTCGGGAAAGTGGATGACATGTGGGTGTGAACTAGTGTTGTTATGGTTGTTATAGTACAATATTTTAACATGGATTCAATGTTTGTTGTAGTTTGGTTACAAATAGAGGGAGTGAAAATGGTTGTGGATGAAAAATTTTGTCGATATTGATGTTGGGATTTAGTTTTGTTCATTTCTTGGGTATTTGGTTATATATTTTTACCCAATAATAATTTAGTAGATAATTACAGTTAATAATTTCAAATGGGAATGTTTAATGATATAATTGATGATTTATTGTGTTGATTAACTATTTATTGGTTATATATAATGTGGTGGGAAGGAATTATTAAACAATGTGTGTTCTCAAATAAAAAAAGATGTTAATAGATGTAATTTAAATACATTAAATGGGTAATTAATGATAAATTTGTTGATATATATATTCTCTACAAATAAAAAATAAACACTAAAATGAGAACTATGAATTATTTTTATATTTTATTTGATACAATTTTATGTGGAAGTGATTTTGTGGATTCAATGAAAAGTTATATCCTTTTTGGAAACCCATTAGATGTTTTGGTGTAATTTAACTTTATATGTATGAAAAAATTATATTCTTGTGATTTATACATGCACTTCGCCCAAACCTATCACTATTTGGTGACACCACATAGTCATTTAGGGAGTTTCATTCCCAACATCCCATTGGGAGGATTCATAGCTAGCCACCCACTCCTCCCTACTCTATATTATAGGGGAGAATGGTTGAGGTGTCTTATGGAGTATTTTGATGTGTGGTCCTAGGTGTCTTTGAGATGAGTTCTATTCTTATTCACAAGGTATCTTTGGTATGAGATGTGATGTCTTTCCAATGTGTGTACAGGCATGATAAAATGTGATTTTAATTGAAGTGTGGACCAGTTTTGTGCAGGTGAGATGTGTTGTGAGGTGTGGCACATGTGGTTCACCGTTGGATATGATGTGATATATTTAAAATAGATTGAATACCATTAATATTTCCTATCATGGTGTGAGGGATTCTGTTCAGTGGAAAAGTGGTGTGTGGTACCCTATAATTGATGTGCATCATATTATAAATATTCATAAAATTGGATACATTAGTTGGTGAGGGATCATTTTTGAGGTTGGGGTTTTGGTTAATACACATGTGTCGGTGTCTTATGGTTCTACTACATTCAGATAGTTGAATTAGTATTCTCTTTTCCCATTTGAATGACAGAATATGGTTTTACTACTATGTGTACATGTAATGGTACCCTTTGAATAAAAAAATTGTTTTTCTGGTTTCCAGGAGGAGTGTATGGACAATGCTGGAAATTCTTATCTTGGACATTTGGGTAGTTTTTGTGACACTAGTTTAGTATTGTTTCCTTTCAGATTTCTTTTATCTTCTTTTATAATTATCATTTCCGAATTATACATGAATTATAGAATATCATGGATTTATTATATATTATATCGTGGATTCATTCATGGTTGATTCATCCTACCCATGATCAGGTTTTCTTGTAAAGGTAAATACCACCTATATTATGATATTTTTATACACTCAATTATATTCACCAACTTGGGGGCTACTAGAATCTAGATTCAACGGTTATTATCAGTCTCCCTTCATTGCAGCTTCTATGGTGAAAGGGGGTCCTGATTTAATAGTATCAAAGAATATGGTTGAAATATATAGTGGATTTTAGAGTCAGGGACAGTGACGAATGAATGGATTGTAATGGTAACAATTCCAATTGTCCTTAGTGCCTAGCATAGTCTAGGGAGACCAGATAGGACATGGGATTTTTGGACCACCATGATATAGTTCACCGACACTGATCATGTTGAATGAAAATGTGAGATATGTCTGCTTATAGGCTGGAAAAGTAGGAGTGGTACATGAATCATGATGAATTGTGTTCCTGATTGAATTTTGTTTTTGGGGGGACTATTTAGATAATTTAAATAATTCTTGAAATTTTATGTTTGATTCTTTGATTTCCGCCATGCATTTGTTCCGAATAAATTAGAATATATTGTTTAATTATTCATATAATCTAAAATTAAGGAGTAATATTATAGTTAAACTACCCTAATGTATTCTTTTATAACCTTACGGATGTTTAAATTTGTTATTATTTTTCAGGTTAAAGTATGACTGTTTGTAAATAGGTTTTTTTCCTTTGTTAAAAATTTATAATAAGCCATTATTCTTCCAAATGTTTAAAATATTAAACAAACCATGCATTATGTATTTTATTATAATCAACTATTAAATTTTAATAACACTTATGTAGAATGTTACATTGAACTAGATTTCACAATGGGATGATAAAATAAATTATTATCCATATATATATTTTTGATCCCATGTGAGTTAATATTCTATGAATTTCTTTACATGTTAAATTTATCATAATTATGTGTTGTTGAATTGTCGTAAAATTTGTCTTTAAATATTTATATCTCGAAATTGTTGATCATTTCCATGATAATTAATGATAATTCCTTTCTATTTGGGATACTTTTGAAGAATAATATATTCATTATTTTCACAAGATAGCATTTAAATATTGAAATAACTATATTTTTTAAGAATGTTTTAGGGTATAAATTCTTGGGAAATTTATTTAAAGATTTTGGAAAATGATATTCATGTTTTTTGGAAATTTGTTGAGAATTTAAACTAGTTAAATAAATAACATTATTATTTTATGATTTTAAATATTTTTAGGCAGTGAAATAACCTTACCTCTCTAGTTAAGTAATGAGTAGTTTGTTATGGGAAGCATGCCTAAATATGAAATCATTTGTGTGCTGATTGGGGTAGTTCTAGTATGAGTGAATTGAGAACATTCCATGTTTAATGTGTTGTAATTAAATATGTAATTAAAAACATGTAATCCTTAATGTTTTTTATAATAAGCTATTCTTCACCCATTAAAATGATTATATAATGATTTGTCCTTATTCTATAAAGTATAAAACACAGAAATACAAGATTTTTTGTTTTGAAATTTTCTTTATAAAGAATTTTTTATTTAGATAATTTCAAAATAATTATGTGTATCTAATGTTGTATTTGTAATGAAAATAAAAAACATAGCATGTGGAATATTTCAAATGAAGTTTGAAGTTAATTTCCTTTTTATCAAAGAAAAAATAGAATTTAATGGGTAACATATTAAATAATTTATGTGATAAGATATCTTTGTAGATTCATCTTTACCGTAAATTCATGTTAGATGAATTACAATTAAATACATAGTGTTTTACTATAACTAATATGAGAATTTTTACTATTTTTTGGTGTTTCATTGTTATCACTACATTGAAGTGCTGATGTGCCTTGCTAAAATTAAAAAAAATTAAAACCACTTGCCCAATGATTATCATGGGTATTGGGACTCTATATATGATATCTATATTAATATCACCCAATATTAAAAGTATTATTTGTTATATATGGTCTATATAAATTACCCCACATAAAATTTGGAATTTTGTAAAAATATTCATTATAAAAAATTAAGTCCTTTAAGGTAAGTCCTAAAATTATTTTTATTGATGATATGTGTTTGGGAGATGTGTGATTATTCTTGTTGTAATTATTTTAGTTACATGTTATTTAAATCTTCGAACATATAAATTTGGAAAACAAGTCCATCGCTAATATACGTAGTTATTTTACGCGATTAAAATTGTGAGGGAAACTCAGTGATGCCCAAGGGGGATGATATTTTGACCTGAGAGAAGGAATTACATGATTTTTGTTATTAATGATTTGATGTGTCATGATAATGGTAATAGTTATATAGGTATGTGTATATTATTATAAGTAGATGATGTTAATGTGATAGTGTTTTTTGTGTGTGGTTTATAAGGTCGTTTGGTGATTTGGTATTCATTAATGTGTAGTGGATGTTTTCATTAGTTGGCAATTTAGGACAGTGATTTTACATTTCCATGTTGATGATATGTGGTGGCAGATATTTGTGTTTTTTTTTGGTTGGATGACCAGTGTTCTATTGTAAAATGTTTCGACAGATTAAATCCCAATCCTGTCATAAAATCATTAACCACAAAATATTTGTAATAATATCAAATGATAAAAATAAATGAATATGATCTTACATCCCATTCAAAAATATTCTTATAAAGCAAGTGATGAGAATTATTGACTAAGATATTTTAGGATGGGGTTACCTAATTGATATTATGTTGAGGAAATGTGTTATGACTTCTAACATATGAAGTGATGGTAATTATTTTCTTCAAAAAATCTTATATTATGAGGCATTTTTAATCCTTGTGTGAGAGTTAGTGCTCCCAAAAGTAGAAAATATTTTGGTGCATTGGATGAGATCCATTAATTTTATGATTTTAGAAACAATTCCTATATTAGTAAGTGTTCTTGTGTTGGTTGGTGAATGTTATGAAAAAATCTCCATTAATATTCTCCTTGTGAACAAAGTCTTTAGAATAAATGGAAAATTTTAAAACTATATGAAATTTATTTTTCCAACATTTATATTAATTATATTTTTTTATTTCATGACAAATTTATATAACCATATATGTGATCTTATTCTTAATTTAGGGGTATCTCCATCGAGATATTGTTTTTTTAGTATTGTGAAAATTTACAATTCTTCTCCCACGTGATTTTTGTGATCCAATTATGTTGAGATTCTTGAGAGGTATATCATGGGTTTGTGGTTTATACCACCATTCTCTTTTCATCATAGTTTCATTCTAATTTTTAGTGATGAAACATTCCCTCAGTTTTTGTTCTATGGATTAGTGGTGGCTTGGAGGCTAGTACATAAGAGCTTGATCCACATATAAAATCCCAGATCCTTGAGTTTTTTTCCATTCACAATTTCATTCATGACGTGTTGATCATATATTGGTTTTTTATAAACTATATAGTATTCCCATTTATGTGATGTGTACTAAATGATGTGTGGTAATGTTCTAACATGTTAAAAATGAAATTCCTGATTCATAATCATGATTCATTTTTTTACATATCAATTAAACACACACAGGTTATTCAATGCCACCCACAGTGGATAATATTATGATATGAATGATGGAATTCCATGATTCTAATGTCCAAGGAAGTATATGTTGTTTACATTTTGTGTGATTTTGGGATGTAATGTTTTGTAGATGGTAGTGTTTCACTTGTAATGTTATTATTGATAGGTATCTCACAGGAGGGTTTTTTGGACCCTTTTTCTCCTTCCATCATGGTTGGTCTAGAATTCTCCTGGGTGAGAATAGTTTGAGAGGTATCTATTGTAATGAACCAAACCTTATGATCTATTATTTTACCAATATTCTTATAATTTTTTTGTTAGTTTGGATTTCCATAATGTTTTTGGGACATGTGATTCATTCCAATGTTGATTCATTTCCTTAGTTTTTGAAATTTATATTTTTCCATTAGTGACTCATTTTGGCTATGAATCATTATGGTGGTGAGTCGTTTTTTTACTCATTCTAGTGGTGACTAATTATGTTTGTAATTAATTCTGTAAGTGACTTATTATAGAGTTGAATCATTCTAGTTGCGGGTCATATCTGGAGGTGATTCATTTTGGGGGTGAGTCATTTCTAGCTGTGACACGATCTAGGGGATAGTTATTTCTAGAGGGGACTCAATTTGGTGGAGACCCATTCTAGTTGAAAATCAAAATGTCAGTTAGTCATTCGACCATTGAAACATTAATGGGAATGGGTTGGTATAGAAGTGAATCATTTCTATGGGTGACTCTTTCATGTTGTGAGTCATTTTTTGTTGGTGACTCATTGTGGTTGTGATTCATTCTAGCTATGACTCATTCTGCCTATGAGTTATTGTGAAGGTGTCTCAATCTGGTAGTGACTCATTCAAGTGGTGACTCATTTATAAAGGTGAATAATTGTACTATTAACTAATTCTCTCAGTGAATCATTATGGAAATGACTCATTATGTAAGTGACTCAATATAGAGGATACTCATCATTGTGGTGACTGAATCTGAAAGTTTTCAAATCTTCAGGAATTTTTTAGTTTTCGAAAAAAGTGCAGAATTTCCATTTATTAATCTATTATGAAGAAAAAATGGGATTAAATGACATATATAAAGATTTTAAAGCTATTATAGATGTTTTTATTCATATTAATTATTTGTACAAGGTCTATAATACTATTAAATTCTTAAACAATGTAGATTAATGAGATCCACCTTTAAATTTTCAACTAAACTATTTCAAAACCTCCTTTTCTATATATCTAATCATTTTAATACATATATAATACCTTTTTTGTTCTTTAGGACTTGTCTTGATATAGTAGGTTCCAAATCCTTCAACCATGTAGTCTAGAACAAGATTTTAGAGTTAATTTGTGTTATCACTTTCAAAAAGGTAGTTCCCTCTTGTATGTGTGCCCTTATTTGTGTGTAGAATGATTGGTAAAAGGACTGTTCTCCCATTAAAGTTCTTCTTTAATTTATCCTTATATGTTTCATGAGGTTTAGGTTTATCATTGTCATCCAAACATAAAATGGTTGAATCTAGATAAAAAAATATAAAAAATATTTTTGAATTGAATTTAAAGGTGTATGATAATGTGAAGTTTGATCTTACAACATTTTATTGATTTTATTTTATTTAAAAATTGTTATTTTATTGCTGTAATGTCTTGGTAAATGTTTATTATGCAGGAGTCTTAGTTATGTTGTATTGACTTATCATGGACCCTCTAATTTTTGTGTTAAAATGGTATCATAACAAATAACTCATTAAACACATATATTCATTTAATGGAATGAATTCTTGATGATCTAATGGAATTTTTGGAGAAACCCATAAATAAATAAGTGAAATTTAATAAATTCTTTTTATTTTATAAATCAATATATGTGTTATGATGTGGTATGAGATATGATCGGTGTTATTTGTGGGGATTTTTTGTGAGGCACTGAAGTAATGTGAAATACCTATATTGTTATATGTGTGTGGGGGTGGGGGGAGTGGATGAGATGTGATAGTGTAGTGGGGTGGCAATTATTGTTATCGTACAGTGGTGTAGTGGGCTTGCAACAGTGGCTATGGTTTGTTTTTTTGGGGATTTAATATTGGATGTGGCTACAAATTTATTTTGATGTGGCAGTTGGGATGCAGTGTTGTGCTTATGTTGTGTGGTTTGATTCATTATATTTGTCCACAAATTAATAGAATTAATATTTCATGTTTATAATTTTAAATAGTTTTTCTTAATGAGGAAGATGATAATGGGATTTTATAATTAAATTTTTAATGAATAATTAAAACTATTGGACATGAATTATGAAACAAGGGGCTCTCCAAAATAATATAGGATAATAACAAATTTTTCATAAATTAATTAAATAGATAGTTAAAGTGAAATTTCATTATATAAAAGTCTATGTAAAATGATTGGATGACTAAAATATGAAGTTGTTTTTATTTTTTTGTATTTATAGGTGGCATCAATTTTGTGGATTCTTTGAGATTGTTTATTCTTGATGATAACAAACATGATGGGCTTGTGTGTTGTATCCTTATGTGTATATAAATTTTATATTATTGTAATTTATATACGCAGCCACCCAATTTGGGAACTGTGTTCCGAAAGCCACATAGGAACATTGTGGACATCTTTACAAACATCTTGGCGGGAGGATAGATTTAAATACCTGTATGATTCGAGGGAATTTTTTTTTGGATTTTACAAAAACACAGTTTTTTACGGCACCTTATTCCGAGGCCCGTTGTGCCTCAAATCATTTTCCAAAGTTTAGCTCGGGTACATTCAGTGAATGAACGAGAGGATTTTCCTTGCATTTGAACCGGTGCTCGGAATCGAATTTTGAGGGCACCGATGGAATCACAGTGCCAGTATTTACTTAGTAACACCTTTTTTGGAGTTTCGTTTGCTCGGGTGTGGTACTTAAAATTTTGGGTTAAGTAAAAGAAAAAATTAAAATGGTGCAACAAATTTTTCTTATTTAAATTAGTTTAACCTAAGCTAAGTGGTTGGAGTGGGACCCACTATATCCTACTCCACTAGGTAGGATATTTTTGGGGTGGGGCCCACACGAGCCCCACCTATTCATTTATTCAACCCCCACTTTTAATTAGGTAACGCACTTGCAACCCCCAATTAATGAAAGTAAACTTTTGCGTTTAACTGTTTACTAAATTCCTCTTTAATTGGGTGGTTTAAACTTCTCAGTTAATTTAATTAATTGATTTATTCCATTTTGAATTTCAAAACATTTGGAATGAGTAATAAAATAAGGCAACGCTTATTCTATTAGTGTTGTTTTGGTTGTGTGAAAGGATTTTGGGAAGAATTTCTCAAAGTCTTGAATTTCTTCTTCAGGAACGAAGAACGCGAAGAACGCCAACCTCCGATGATGGAGAACGGTGAGGGATGCCTTCCTCGGATATCGATGACCTGACGCACATCCCTTTGTTCCTTCTTTCCGCATCAAAGGAACGGAGACACCGTCCCTCCTCATACGATTTCCGTCAACGTATACAGAACACTCTTTCGTGATGCCTTCTTCCACGACGTTCAATTTTTCGATGAGCCTTCGTTCAACAACGAGGTAGGGGTTATTTTGTTTGTTCTTGATTACTTCTGTCACCTTTATTCGTTTCAAATTGGGCCGCCTGTTATTGCAATAATGAGAGGAGGTCGGACCGCACGAACACGGCTGACCCTCCTCCCCTCTTGTTTGTTTGTATTGTTATCGGCATGAATAAGGCAGCGCGGTGCTGATGCACCGCGCGGAAAATAATAGATAATGGGTGGGGAAGCATGGTGCCGTCGTGCCGCATCGTTGGAATCGAACAAGCCATGGTGCCGTTGCGCCGCACCGGAGAATGTCGAAGAGGCCGAGGCCGGAGTGGGGCCGCATCGGAGGGGTGCGGCGCCATCGCGCTGCGCCGATTAGACCAAGGTCGCGACCTCTGGCCGCGGCGGCTGGTTTCCGGCCGCTGGCACCAGAGAAGGAGGGAGGGACCCTAGTGGTCCCACGGAAGGAGCAACCGGCCGGCCGGACAGGGCCGGCCAACATCCGAGAAGGGCTGGGCGTCGTAACCCCTGGCTGGCCGACAGGAGCGGGCCCCAACATGGGGGCCACAGTTACACACATGGGGGCATTGCCCCCTCCCACCCCTCTATCGCGCGGCCGTCACGGCCGAGCCGCCTAGCCACGGTGGCCAGGCCGAGCCGCCAGGGCGGGCCGCGCCCTGGCCGAGCCGCTAGGCCGGGCCGCACCCCGGCCGAGCCGCCAAGTCGGGCCGCGCGCAGGCCAGGCCGGGCCACGCACAGGCCAGGCCGGGCCACTCCCAGACCGGGCTGGGCCGCACCGGTCGGGCCAGGCTACACCAGCCGGACCGGTCCGCACCCAATCGGGCCAGACCTGGACCCGGGTCGAGTCGACCCGGTGGGTATCGGGCCAGGTCGGACCGTGCCCGAACCCCCTATTCCGGACCTCTTTCGGTCTTTTTCCTATAACTTGGGCTTCAGACCTCCGTTTGACACACTTTAAGTTGAGATGCGATCCTTGGATAGAGACGGTCGTTTCGGTACATTACAGACGAGGTTTCGGATAACTTTGGGTTCATCCGGGTTGGTTCATACAGGAAACCAACCGGGCCCTCGGAGCGGAAACGCTTATAACTTGAGCTTCAGATGTCCGATTGATGTGTCGTCAGCTTTGATGGATTCCTCTTAGTGAGACGGACCTTTTGGCTAACTCAGCTCAAGGTTTGGACGCTGTTGGTGTACGGTCGGGTTGGTTTTGATTTAAAACCCAACCGGGCCCCAGGGACGAAAAAGCCAATAACTCGCAGACCGGAAGTCTGATTGACGCGCCGTCTGTGACGTTCAGTTCATGTTGTTGATACGGAACGTTTGGATATATCAACTCCAGACATTGTGTTAGTTGTTGTATCAGCCCCTCGGCTCGTGGAGCAGACCCTCCCGAACGATCTTGCTGTGTGAGGCAACCCTAGAGCTGGTTGCGACTACGACGACGATGAAGACAGTATGAGAATCCTCCCTTGGTTCGACAGGGACGACTACAGCACTCAGCGATCCTCAGTGGATCAGTGCTACTGATCCAGTGTGGGTCAGATCCTATGCGGGTCAGTGCTCAGCGGTCCTGTGTGGGCCAGCGAATACATATCTTGTGTGGGTCAGATCATGTGTGGTTCATTGCGGGGGTTAGTTACCTATCGATCCTTTGTGGGTCATTGCGAGGGTTAGTACCTATCAATCATGTGTGGGTCCAACAGCTTAGATGAATCAGTGGCTACATCTAATCATCTCTACCGTCTTATGAAGAAGTATATCCTGTGTGAGTTGAGTCTTGACTTTCAATCATTATATTCGATATGATTGACTTGCTTTCCTATGTGGATTTTCTTATGATATCCTGTGTGGACGTGATCGAACTTGGGCTCAGATGCTGGAGCCGAACTGGAATTGATGACTTAGGTATATGTATGGGCATATACCTATGTAGCGTTTGATGTTACTTCGTGATTGTATCTTTCATTTTTGGATTATACTTTGTGGATTTTGGGAGACCTTCAGGGGTCTCGGGGTCCCTACTGAGTAGCTTATACTCAGCCCTGCACGGGCTATGCCCGCACAACGTTGTGTTGGATGCAGACGACGGACAGCGCTGATCGTGGTAGAGGATAGTGGAGCAGTCGGTACCTGGAGGTGGACCACTGGGCGGGATGTACACAGAGCAGACGGCTGGACCCGAGGAGCTGAGGTGGCTATCAGTACACACCGTTCAGGTCGGAGTAACAGTGGACGACTCGATGTTGCGGCTTTAATTTTCAGTTGCTGTACTCCATTTTTTAGTTGTACTTTACTTTCAGTTTGGGTTTGTATTCTGGCCCACTTACATTTCCGCACTTACTATTGTACCCAGTTTTACTTAATTTTTACTTCTTCTTGTTTACTGTGAGTGTTTGTTTACTTTACAAGGCAATGCCTTCCCCTTTTTATAGGGATTTACGCCTTGGTGCTAGTCGCCAGCCCCTGGTCTATGGAAGGTGGTCTTGGGGTAGTCACGACACGGGCCCTACGGACGGGTCGTGACAAATTGGTATCAAAGGGTTTCGTTTCTACCGTAGAACTCAGGACTCTGATATTTTTCTTTGTGAAACAATAGTGTTAAAAGTATTGAGTGTGGTTATCAGTCCAGGGAGTCTAGTGTTGGTGTGGCGGCCGACATATCCGTACACCAGGACCCTGACTTCTGATTTCTGACTTAGTGCACGTAAACATTGATTGCATGTGTGTTTCAAGTTTTCATTGTGATTACGTTTTGTCATCTCACTAGGTATAATGTATTAACCATGGTTCACCTGTTTCTTTTCAGGATGGCCCCATGATGGTAGCCAGCTAGGGTTCCGGGTTTTGTACGTGATGAAAGCCCACCGAGCGACGAGGCCTCGGTGCAGGGCCCTATTAATGCAGAGGCACCAGTTGTACCACTACCCGCCGAGCCACTGATAATACTAGCCCCAGCCACTGAGAGTGCACGTCACTTGGTGCACTGCATGAGTTTCAGTGTCAGCGACCGCCCAGGTTCCACGGGGAGACGGACCCCCAAGCAGTAGAGGATTGGCTGGAGGTAGTTGTACGAGTTTTCCATTTGGTAGGGACACCACCATACCTCATGGTGATCCTTGCAGCGAATCTCCTGCGCGAGGCAGCAGGCAGTTGGTGGAGCATGATGCTCCAGGTGGACGACATGGCATCTCTCCTCTGGATGGACTTTGAGAGCCTCTTCTGCTCGGAGTTCATCCCAGCCACCCTCCGTGCGGTGAGCATCCAAGAACAACTACAGCTGTGGCAGGGCAGCTTGACGGTCGCCCAATACACGGTGAGATTTACCGATCTCCCACACTATTCGACGGACATGGTACATGACCCATTATTCTGGGCCCGGACCTTCGAGGTGGGACTGAGGCATGAGATCAGGGCATCGCGGATCTCTCTCAGCATTCCGACACAGGAAGGGGTACTAGAGTGAGCCCTTCTCATTGAAAGCTTTCTTACTGAGCCTACATCAACAGCGAGACCTACCGCAGGGCGGCACGTAGCAGAGTCTTCTGCAGCTTGCAGTCGACGGATGACACATGGGTCCAGCTGGACCAGACCCTCAGGCGGACGACCTCATGACACTAGCTCGGAGGTTCCGGGCACACAGCGCAGAGCCAGTCATTCGAGAGGCAGACAGTGCTACGGTTGCGGCGGGCAGGGCCACGTGGCTCGTGACTGCATGACCCGTTGTGTCGAGGAGCAGCAGATGGTTGGGGGACCACCCAGGCAAAGGCGGATGGTCGACCATGGCGGTCCACAGGGAGCAGGCAGACGAGGCAAAGGAGCTATCCGAGCATCAGGTGGTGGGCGACGCTTTGAGGCTCTACCACCACCACCACCAGGAGGTCCACCCCGACCACGGGGAGCTGGCGGGCAGAGATAGGCACAGCTCCAGGCAGCGGAGGCCTACGACCACGGTGCACCCAAGATGATTCGATGTACCATCGGTGTCTATTACACCCTGGTTTCATTTCTTATAGACACAGGAGCGAGTCATTATTTCATAGTCGTTGCCCTTTTTCGGAGCTCGGAGATTCCGACGGAGTCGTTGGCTCGATCCTTACAGCTAGAGACTCCTACGGGAGCAGACTCGATGATTACACACTAGTGCCGGTAGTGTGAGCTTACTCTTGGAGGTGATAGATTCGGCTGGATTCTTCATTGTAGCAGCATCGAGGCCTTACGACGTCATCTTGGGAATGGATTGGTTATCTACATTCCATGCTCAGATTGGCTTTATTTGGAGCAAGGTGCGATGTGTCCGCACCGATGGGAGTAGGTTCACCTTCACCAGCGAGAAGGGAGCCTTTACAGCGCAGGATGGACTCATGCAGAGGTGAGGATAGCCCATCACTCATTAGTTGCATAGCCTCCTCCTAGGATCTGTTGACGGGCGGAGTCATGGTTTTCCAATAGTGGTGGATCAGTATGCAGACGTTTTCCCCGAAGACGTTCCAGGACTACCTCCTCGCAGAGAGCTAGGCATTTATATGGATCTGTACCTGGGAACATCCCTGATATCCACCCAACATATCGGATGGCCCTCACTAAGCTATGAGAGCTACTGTTACAGTTGGAGGACTTGCAGGGCAAGGGATTCATCCGACCTAGTGTTTCACCCTGGGCTTCCCCGATATTGTTCGCCAATAAGGCGGACAGGAGCTTGTGACGTTGTGTTGACTATCGTTGCCTGAACCAGGTGACCGTGAGGAAAAAGTATCCTCTACAGAGGATTAAAGAACTCTTTGATCAGCTCAAGAGAGCACGGTGGTTCTCGAAGATAGTCCTCAGGTCAGGCTATCATCAGCTTAGAGTTTGGGACAAGGACGTGCAGAAGACGGCCTTCAGATGTCGGTATGGACACTATGAGTTCTTGGTTATGCCATTCGGCGTAACCAATGCTCCAGCAGTGTTCCTGGGCCTCATGAATAGGATCATTCAGCCATACCTCGATCAATTTTTTGTGGTTTTCATTGACGAAATTTTGATATACTCGACTACTAAGGAGGAGCGCGCCTACCACTTGCGGGTTGTACTGGACACACTCCGAGAGCACCAGATTTATGGTAAGCTCTCGAACAGTCAGTTCTGGATACGTGAGGTCCACTTCTTGGGACACGTCATCTCTGAGGCGGGAGTTTCGGTGGATCCTGTGATGATCGAGGCAGTGCTAGCTTGGGAGCCATCCAGCAACGTGACGGAGGTGTGGAGTTTCTTGGGACTAGTCGGGTACTACCAAATATTTGTGCCTGACTTTTCCAGAGTTTCAAAACCACTCTCAGCTTTGACGAACAAGGGGAAACCCTTTGTGTGGTCAGACAGATGTCATCAGAGCTTCGATGAGCTAAGGCAGAGATTGACCAGTGCACCAATTTTGAGGCTACCGGTGGAGGGAGTTGGGTACGTAGATTACTGTGATGCATGAGGGACCGAACTCGGATGGGTCCTAATGCAGGAGTAGGACGTGATCACCTATGGATCACGTCAGTTGAGACATCATGAGCAAAAATACGCTACCCATGACCTGGAGTTAGCAGCAGTGGTCATCGTCTTAAATATGTTGCGACACTATCTGATGGGAGAGTTCTTTACAGTCTACACTAACCACCAGAGTCTAAGATACATCTTCTCGCAGAAGGACATGAACCTCAGATAGCGGCGATGGCTCGAGTTCCTCCAGGACTATGACATTGAGGTAGTCTATACTCCTGGAAAGGGGGAAATAGTAGATGATGCCCTCAGTAGGAGGATGGACATCCAGCTACTTAGTGAGGCGATAGATCAGCTAGCCGCTTTGCAGATATCCTTCGTGGATAGTGATGGAGTATCCTTTCTGCAGTCACTCAAAGTCACTCCTCCTCAACTACAGCAGGTCAGAGAGGCAAACTGTAGGGATGTTGACTGTGAGACACAGTGTGCATATATATCCTCAAGACATGCACCTGTTGGATTCCTTGTGGGAGGAGAGCAGTCATCCTTTTAAGAGGACCTACCATGGTACCAGCTGCTTTGCAGGAGGAGGTGCTAAAGGATTTTCACACTTCCCCTTTAGCGGTACATCCTGCAGTGGTGAAGATGTAACAGGATATCAAACGATAGCACTAGTGGCCGGGTATGAAGAAGGTTGTGGAAGAGTTCATTTCTCGATGCCTCACCTATCAGCTGGTGATGGCAGAGCACCAGGTACCAGCAGGCTTTGTACATCCTTTGGAGGTCCCGGAGTGGAAGTGGGACGTGATATCTATGGACTTCGTGACTAGACTTCCACACACTTCCAGAGGTCACAACTCAATTTGGGTGATTGTTGATCGACTCACCAAGTCGGCTCACTTCTTACCCATCAAAGAGTCGGGCCCAGTAGAGAGCTTGGGACGTCTCTACATTCAGGAGATTGTACGGATTCATGGTTTGACATCATCTATCGTCTCCGATCGAGATGCTCGCTTCACTTCCCGGCTTTGGAAGGGGTTTTAGGAGTAATTCGGGACGCAGCTACGTCTGAGCACTGTCTTTCACCCTCAGACAGAGGGTCAAACTTAGAGGACTATTCAGACTCTCGAGGATATGCTCCGCGCATGTGACCTCGACTTTGGTCTTAGCTGGGAGGACCACATACCCTTGGTTAAGTTCACGTATAACAACAGTGACCACTCCTCCATTGGGATGGCACCATACGAGGCATTGTATGGCCGACCATGAAAATCGCTGCTGTGCTGGACAGACCCTGGGGAGTTAGAACATGTGGGATCGAAGATGGTCCAGGCCACGACGCAGAAGTTCCAGGTCATCCAGGAGCGGATGAGGACAGATCAGAGCCAGCGGAAGTCTTATGATGACAGAAGGCGGAGGCCACTAGAGTTTGAGGATGGCGACCACGTCTTCTTGTGGGTCTCACCTCAATGTGGATTACGGAGATTTTTCCGAGGCGGCAAGTTGTCTCCACACTTCATCGGACCATTCCAGGTCCTCAGTAGGATTGGCGAGGTGTCTTATCGCTTGGCTCTACCACCTTAGTTACACTGGGAGCACGACGTCTTCCACGTATCTCAGCTGAGGAGATACGTGCACGACCCGACGCATATAATTGACCATGGGGTGCTGGACATTGATGATGGGGCGACGTTTGCGGAGGTCTCGGTGGAGATCAAGGATCGACAGGAGGGGGTCCTACCTGGATGGTCGATTCCTCTAGTGCGTATCAGATGGCAGCACGGGATCGTCCACAAGAGCACTTGGGAGTGGGAGGCTCAGATGCGTGCTCGGTACCCACATTTGATTCCCTAGTTTATGATGTATCTTTACGGCGACGTAAAGACCTAAGGTGGGAGTAATGTAAAGATACATAAAATTCATGGGAATTTCTTTTTATTTTTCTTTTGGATTTTACAAAAACGCAGTTTCTGAAGGCACCTTATTCTGAGGCCCGGTGTGCCCAGAATCATTTTCTGAAGTTTAGCTCGGGTACGTTCAGTGAATGAACGAGCGGGTCTTCCTAACTTTTGAAACTGTTCTCGGAATCGAATTCTGAGGGCACCGATGGAATCGCAGTACCGATATTGGCTTAGCAACACCTTTTCTGGATTTGCGTTTGCTCGGGGGTGGTACTTAATATTTTGGGTTAAGTAAAAGAATAAAATAAAATGGTGCAAACAATTTTATTTTATATAAAGTAGTTTAACCTAAGCTAAGTGGTTGGAGTGGGACCCACTACATCCTAATCTACTAGGTAGGATATTTTTGGGGTGGGGCCCACATGAGCCCCACCTATCCATTTCATTAACACCCTCTTTTAATTAGGTAACGAACCCGCACCCCCCAATTAATGAAAGTCAACTCTTGCGTTTAACTGTTTATTAAACGCCTCTTTAATTGGGTGGTTTAAACTTCTCAATTAATTCAATTAAATGATTGATTCAATTTTGAATTTCAAAACGTTTAGCATGAGTAATAAAATAAAGAAATGCTTATTTTATTAGTGTTGTTTTGGTTGTGCGAGAGGATTTTGGGAAGAATTGCTCAATGTCTGGAAGTTCTTCTTCCTCGAAGAAGAACGCGAAGAACGCCGACCTCCGGTGATGGAAAACAGTGAGAGACACCTTCCTTGGAGATCGACAACCCGACGCACATCCCATCATTCCTTCTTTCTGCGTCAAAGTAAGGGAGACACCGTTCTTCCTCGGACGTTATTCGTCCACGTGTACGGAACCTTCTTCTGCGACACCTTCTTCTGTGACGTTCAATTCCACGATGAGCATTAGTTCAACATCGAGGTAGGGGTAATTTTGTTTGTTCATGATTACTTCTGTCACCTTAGTTAGTTTCAAATTGGGCCACCTGTTATCGCAATAATGAGAGGAGGTCGGACCGCACGAACATGGCCGACCCTCATCCCCTCTTGTTTGTTTGTTTTGTTAGCAGGACGAACAAGGCAGCATGGTGACGATGCACTGCGCGGAAAATAATAGAGAATGGGCGAAGAAGCGCGGCGCCATCGCGCTGCGCCGTCGGAACCGAACAAGCCGCGGCGCCGTCGCGCCGTGCCGGAGAACGTCGTAGAGGCCGCTCACGCCAGAGCAGGAGGGTTGGACCCCAGTGGTCCCACAGCAGCAGCAACCGATAGGCCAGACTTTTCCGGCCCGCTTCCTAGAAGGGCCGGGGGTCATAACCCCCGGCTGGCTGACATGTGAGGCCCCCCACATGGGGGCCGCGGTTACGTAGAGGGGGGAAGCACCCCCCCCCTCTACCGCTCGGCCGTTAAGGCCGAGCCGCCCGACAATGCTGGGTCGGGCCGCGCCCTAGAGGGTCGGACCCGGACCCGGGTCGGGTCGACCCAGTTCGGGACGACCCTGGGGGTATCGGGCGGGGTCAGACCGGGCCCAAACACCCTATTCCAGACCTCTTTCGATCTTCTGCCCATAACTTGGGTTGTGGACCTCCGTTCGACGCACTGTTAGCTGCAATGAGATTCATGGATCGATACGGTCGTTTTGGTACATTACACTCAAGGTTTCGAAGAACATTGGGTTTGGCTGGGTTTGTTCGTACACGAAACCAACTGGGCCCTCAGAGCAGAAATGCTTATAACTTGAGATCCGGTCATAAGATTGACGTGCCGTAGACTTTGATGGATTCCTCTTAGTGAGACGGACCTTTTGGATTACTCCAACCAAGGTTTGGACGCAGTTGGAGTATGGTCGGGTTGGTTTTGACTTAAAAACCAACCTGGCCCCTGGGACGAAAAAGCAAATAACTCACAGACCGGACGTCCGATGGACGCGCCGTCTGTGACGTTGAGTTCCTGTTGTTGATACGGAACATTTGGATACATCAACTCCGGACATCGTGTCAGTTGATGTATCATCCCCTCAGCTCATGGAGCAGACCCTCCCTAAAGAGCATGCTATGTGCGGGAACCCTAGAGCTGGTTGCGACTACAATGACGATGAAGACATTACGGGTATCCTTCGTGGGTTCTATAGCAACAACTACAGCACTCAGCGATCCTCAGTGGATCAGTACTACCGATCATGTGTGGGTCAGATCCTATGTGGGTCAGATCCTGTGTGGGTCAGTGCTCAGCGGTCCTATATAGGCCAGCGCATACAGATCCTGTGTGGGTCATTATGGGGGTTAGTTACCTATCGATCCTTTGTGGCTCATTGCAGGGGTTAGTACCTATCGATCATGTCTGGGTCTGAGGACTTAGATGAATCAGTGGATACATCTGATCATTTCTATCATCTTACAAAGAAGTATATCCTATGTGAGATGAGTCATGACTTTCAATCATTATCTTCGATATGATTTACTTACTTTCCTATGTGGATTGTGTTGTGATATCCTATGTGGGCGTGATCGAACTTGGGCTCGGATGCTAGAACCGAACTGAAATTGATGACTTAGGTATATGTATGGGCATATACCTATGTAGTGTTTAATGTTACTTCGTGATTGTATATTTCCTTTGTGGATTATCCTTTGTGGATTCTGGGAGACCTTCGGGTGTCTCGGGGTCCCTACTGAGTAGCTTATACTCACCCTTGCACGGGCTATGCCCGCACTACGTTGTGTTGGATGTAGACGACGGACAACGCTAATCGTGGTAGAGGCTAGTGGAGCAGTCGGTAGCTGGAGGTGGACCACTGGGCGGGACGTACACGGAGCAGATGGCTGGACCCAAGGAGCTGAGGTGGTTATCTGTACCCACACATCAGGTGGGAGTACCAGTGGATGGCTCAACATTGCGGCTTTACTTTTTAGTTGATGTACTCCCTTTTTCAGTTGTACTTTACTTTCAGTTTGGGTATGTATTCTGACCCACTTACTTTTCTGCACATACTATTATACCCAGTTTTACTTAGTGTTTACTTCTTCCTGCTTACTCTATGTGTTTGTTTACTTTAAAAGTCAATGACTTCCCCTTTTTATCGGGATTTACGCCTTGGTGCTAGTCTCCAGCCCCTGGCATACGGAAGGCGGGCTTGGGGTAGTGACGGCACGGGCCACGAGGATGGGTCGTGACAATAGATGTATGTTTACTGACGCTTCTCATCTCCGTCATCCATGAAATAATGGAATGATTGTCTTTATTCAAGTTGTGATGTGTGGTCCTATGTTACTTCAAGTTGATTTTTCAGGTGATGTCCCCATTTTCATCAATATGAGATACAATCTATGGCCTAGGTGTGTATAGTAACAATGTGACGTGACATGTAGAAATGTGTGAACCAGGTGTGTGTATGTGATATGTGCTATGCATTGTGGCATTGTTGTGTTATTGAGGAATGTGATGTCATATATTCGATAGAGGCATGGGATACATGTTCTTTTCTATTGTGAAGTGACAGAAGATAATTAGTAGTAATGTTTTGTGGTATACCATATCATAGATTTTATCATATTATATATATTATTATAATTATATGTGTTATTGGTCAAGTGAGCCTTAATGAGGATTGAGTTTTGGTTTATATACATATTTATGAGTAGTTTGGTTAAACTATAATCAAACATGTGCATTAGTATAGTCATTTCAAATGATCACGATAGAATTTTGTTTTCCTGCAGGTAAAACGGTATGGTCACCCAATGAATATAAAAATTGTTTGTAGGTTTCTGGGAGGACTACATTGACCATGTTTTACATTAATATCTTGGGATTTGGGACAATTATTGTGTCAATGCATTATAATTGTTTTTTTACTTCTTCTGGATACTTACATAGGTATGTGTTATTTTATAAATACATCGTGGGATGGATTGGATATACATTATTATAGGTAAAGGAGTATTTATTAGTTGATTCATCCTATCTCACTATCTATTTTTCTTATAAAGGGTAATGCATATCATATTGTGATGATTTTATACCCTCTATACTAGTTTACAACCATGTGATTAAAAGTGGAGGTAGTTAAGGTTCATTATTATTCTACATTTACTACAAATTCTTTTGTGGGAAGGGGTCATGACACATGGGGTTCTACTATATGTTTTATAAATTATTTTGTCAAACAAAAAAAATGTTTTTTCCAAAATTTATTACACACTACAATGCCTTAGGAAAATGTTATTATCTCATGGATTATCTTCTATGATTTCTTTAGGATTAATTTCTTATTAACATCCACTGTAGATTCCATGATGGGGGATTATTATCTGTGATATGTAGATAATTGTTTTCATATGTTATCATAATGTTCTCATTCACTTAGGTGTATATTATGATAAAATATCACAATTTCTTACCCTTATTGATCATCTGATATCACCATTACACTTGTTTCCCTTCCGATGGTTATGATGACTGTTTTTACTAGGTTGTGTTTTTCAATAGTTCTAAATGTGTAAATAGTTATGAGATATATTTTTTACTATTCACCTTATTAAATGACTATATAATTGGACTCTAATGTCACTAAAATATAATTATTTAGGTGTGGGTTTTTATAATGTATTTAATATTCATTTAATAAGATGTAATATCGATTTATATGAATCTATGACAGTTTCAGTTGGTATTAGTGGATTGTTTTAGTAATCCATTAGAAACATGGATGAGAATTCTTTAGTGAGATCCGTTTGGATATTTCTAAGGATTCTTATAGGTATGTATCTCAGTATAAGACTGAGGATGGTTCAAACTATTTCAAAATGTCAGATAACCTTGTTAAAGGATTGAGTACTTTTTTTCCCAAAAAATTATAAACCTTTTTCAAATACCAGTGGATGATGATCTAGAAAAGAGTCACCTAGATGTAATAACAATGAAAAGAATGCATTGAGTGGGACACAATCATCAGCTAGAATATGAAAATAAGCCTTGGTATTCACCTGGTTTGAAACCCATGGTAGATATTGGAATGAAATTGAAAAAAAAATTATATAATGTTATAATGGATTGAAATTGATGATAACTATTACTAATCTATGATAAACATAATGTATCATATAATTAAAAAGGATTCATTATTTAGACATCGTATTATTGTTTTTTCAAAGTTGTAACCACAAATATTTTGCTAAATTTACAGATCATTTATTCCAATTAAACTTCTAGGAATGAATATAACAATTATTTAGATTATAATAATGGAGGTATTGGGTGTGTGTGTGTGGCTCATTTATAGTCTATAGAAAAATATTTTCCACCTAACCCACACAATTTCTCTAAAATCAAGTGGTTGGAGAGAGAGGGTAAATAAGGGATGCATGGTTTGTATAAAATCATGTATCACAGGGTATATATTAGTTCAGATGATATTATATTTTTGATATAGCCTTTTTACATGGTTTGTGCGTGGTGAGAAATATGGTGTTCATAACTATGTATTGTGCACTTATGTAGTAGTGAAATAATGCGTTGTTGGTGCATGGCATGGCCAATAATACACCCTTATATTTTTAATTGAAATTACTCATTCAATATTGTTAATTATTAATTCACTTTTCTCATTCCCACCTTCTCATTCCACTAGATGAAATTAGTTCTTCCCTCTCATGAGCTTCAAAACACCTCTATATAAGAATTGATCTAACATTAATATTGAGTGTACAATTTGCAATTGGTTAGAGGTGTTTGATTCCTTAAGGCGAGCTCTATATTCCACTCCTCTATTATCTATTTTTTATCTTTATATACATCACACTATTTATTTGTGTGTTGATTTCTAGTATTTTCAAGTCATTAGACCATTACCCATATCTTTTCCATCAATCTGTAAATATGAGGATTATGTCGATTGAGGATTCATATACAGACTTGAGGTAGGTGATCCCATTGTTATCCCCATGATTTTAATTACTTCTTATATATGTTTTTATGTCACATGGAGGATTTAATCAAGAATACCCTCTATATTATATTCTTCATATCAAATTGATCATCTCACCTAGATCGATGCCCTAGGATCTATGTTTGGTAGTTTAGAGGTTGTACTCCATATGTATGGTCACCCCTTGGTTGTTATAAAATAAATTTACCATTATGGATAATTATTTTAAATCATTGGTATTCATATGTTGCCTTTTGACTATTTTTTAATTGGATATACATTGTTATGTGGGTTTTTATAGAACCTGAGGAACCTACTAGGTGTTTGGACCACCTGTCATTTGAATATCACCTATAAGAAATTCCATTCATGTATATATCTTCTTATTAAATTCCCATTTATAATTATAAATGAAATATAAATGAGTTAGAAATGAAATGGTTTTATTACATGGAAACCCTTATTCATGTGGGTTTCTTTCAATTAACTGAATTTTATGAATTTAATGGGTTGATTTAGAATGTTGGTTAATCCATTCATATTTCTTAACTATTAATCAAATTTAATTGATTGAATTTTGATTACACATTTATGTTTATAAAGAGACATTAGAGATAATTAGTCATTATTAAATTTAAAACTATGAATTCTCCATATGTATATAAATGAACATGCTTATTAAATTATATGATAATTATTGCCTCATGATTATTATTATAAAAGATGTTATGACTTTATTTAGATGTGATACAATTATAAGAGATAATTCAAGCATGACATTATCATGATACCTTACATCGTGTGTTGAGAATGACCTCTTACATGATTGACACTAGTTAGATGATGGGATTTACACATCATATACCTTATTCAAGTGACAAAATAATGGCTCAATCACTATCCCATGTTTCATAATTGACATTTTACACTCTTATTGGGATATAGATCATGTAACCTATTTATTGATGTTATAGTATTTTTAAACAAGTTATGTATGTATATGTTACACCCCAATCTATCCAACAACTAGTATTCCTGGTATATGGTCACTTATGTATGCACATACATGATTCATATTTTTGGATGAAATATATAATTTAAATAAATATATATCTATCTATATATGCATATATTAACTAATAATACATCTACTCCAGGTATGATACATCGTAGGAGACTCCCCATGTTTCCTATTGGAACTCTTAATGGAAGGATATTTATTTAGTATTGTTTTTATATTTTTTATTCCAACACACAATTAAAATATGAGAACTTCTTGGGTTACACATAGGCACCATTGGTGGGGAAACAATTATAGTTTATCTCAAATGATACTCAAGATACCATTGGTACACAAGAATATTATTTACATTTAGGATTAGATAAAGGAAAGGACCATGCTTTGGGATGGTGATATATTTTCCATATATATTTATCAAAGGGGTAGAGTGCTGAGATATATGCTAGATATTCTAGTGGATAACCTTTTTGTTCTTATTTTTCTTTGTATATAGAACAATATTATGTATGTTCCCAACTTCCATATTTTATATCCTCATTCCATGAAATTGTGTATTGAAACATCAATTGAGGCTGTTAATTATAATATCATGTTTTTAGTTATTAATTTATTCTTCTACTGCTTATCTATTTTCTCTCTTTTATAGTTATCATTTATATGACTTTCCACTCCAAATATAAGGTATAATATCCCCACCAAACCACTATAAACACTCACATCTACTCAGTAGTCTTTGGCATATGGGGATGTATTCTTTATTCCATGTGACACACAATTTGGATGCACATCCTAGGCAGACGGATGTTCATAATGTTAAAATGATCTATTATAGGGGTAAATTTTCTATTTCTTACTATTTGGGTATTAGATAGTATAATATTAGTTAAATGTGTTTGTAATTTTATGATTTCTTGGATTTTTCTAATCCATATAAAATGAAATGCCCAAATACCCTATGATGGGTATTTTTTGGATTTTCCCATTAAATGTTTATATAGAATCACCATTATGAGAAAATATCTTTTTAGTGTTATTTATATTGGAATAATTTAAATGATGATTAACTATAATTTTTACTTACAAAAAGATGGGTTTACATTAGATTGCACATCGTTATTAGGTACACCATGAGAAATATTCTATTTATTTTTCCATGTCATTTATATTTTCAGCATGAATTATATTGTTACATATTTATCATTCCATGAATTTGTATTGAATTTGGATAACACTTCTTGGGGAAATGATAAAAATATTGATACCAAAAGTTCTGGGCCAATCCTAATAGAGTTTTTCGGGATTGGTTAAAAATGAATCCTTATGTAGTCAATTACAAAAATGTTTATCCATAGAATGTTAGTCACATTGAATAGACATGTTATGGTGTGGGATAAGTGGTGCCATATTTTGGTAAATAATGAGTATGGACCCATTAGGATCAGAAATTTAAAATCCACCTAATTCATCAATTTAAAGTGATCTACATAACTGAAAAGAAAAATTCAAATTAATTATTGTATTTAATGTGAAATTTTCTATCCAATCCATGTGAAATCAAGACTCAAAACATTAAAAGTATTTATTAGTTGGTAGATGTGTGTATCTTATGTTATAAAGTCTATTTTTCTCTTTATATCATATAGACCTCACTTGTTCAGCATGAATTGTGGTGAGATCATTTCAATAGGATGGAATTACACCTATAATAATTTAAAATCAAAAATCATTACAAATTGATAAATCACTTCTTAAGTTATTTTTTGGTCTAGTATAATTATGAATCCATGAAGTCCTCTAGTTGTAGGCCATGAAGATAATGATAATGATGTACTGAAGGGGGTAGGTTTTGAACCTCAAGTACTTCCTCTGACTGTTATACTAGTGGAACATATTGTAATTTCTGAAATGGGCAATGATAACCAGTTATATGAGGGATTATTTAATTTATTACTGTATATACATAGGGTTTTTTACCTCACAGAGTATGGATGGGATGACCAGACTGTTTCTGTAGAATAATTCTCCCACATTTTTTTTGTTTTGGAGGAAAACCATGTGCAGATTCATGACTCAGTGTTATTTTTTCAATATTTGATCATTTGTATAGCACTCCATAGTGAAGGTTAAAACATAATGAATATATGTTACATGATCCATCCATACATTGGTAGATGTAATTACCTATGAATATATAAATATAGAAATGGTATTTTAGAACTTCAAGATGATATTATTCAAACAACTATTTTGATACAGTCATATGTACAAAACAACAAGAGATTTCATGAACCTAAAGAATCAATGCATGCTAGTTATGGAATACTATAATCGTTTCAATGATATGTATTAGTTCACTCCCACAGTAGCAACATATGATCTAATTTATACTAGGAATTTTGAGTATATGATTGTATACTCCATCTGATCGTAGGCCATTATGTTGAGGTTGAATCTCTTTATGAAATTTATCAACAAATAACTAATTAAAAAGAAGAATTTCAGGGGGAGATGATGCATGAATCATGGTGGAATTATATAAAGGGATACCAATGGTTCTTCTTCTAGAAAAAAGATACATTTAGATGTTAGTTGTGGATTTAAATGATTTTATTCTCCCCATGAATACAAATTCATGATATTTCACTGGTTCCTCATGCTAGGACACACAAATCCTTAGTGCTTCTGTGTTTGATTATATTATTGATGTTTAAACCTGATGGGTTATATCTTGAGCTTCTGCAGAACATTCCGATCAGTTTTTTTCATGAGAAGATCTACACCCACTCCACAATTATGAAAGGGTCCAGTGTGATCAAGTCCGTTGGTGATTTAGAATACAATAGACCGATATGGCTGAGTTGGTGGTTCAGGCAGATGTTGTCAGGCTTATTATTTTTAATTCTAGAAGAGTGGATCTACTCATAGTAGTCATGTAGCGACTCAATGCCATGGTTCATACTAGTATCATGTATTCTAGCCTACACTAGATGGGAAGAGTGCCAAAATATCTACAGTTATAGGTATTATTTTAGTTGCATCTACTTTACTGTCTTCCCTATTGAACACATGTTCATCACACTCATTTATATTTGAGACCATTATAGAGTGTTTGGGACAGGGAATAAAATATTTTCATGATTTTATGATGATTGATACTATGTTAGGTATCCTTTCATGGGGTGGGATGTTGTACGTACTAACCAATTCAGTGATTTGGATACCTCATTATATGGAATCTTTACATCCTAAACATGGTGGGATTTTATGAAATCATCAGAATGAATTGGTTAGTTACTAAAAAAATCCCACATCCACTGATATTTTTTATCGGGTGATGTTTAAATCACCAGAGGCTGGTAAGAATGTGAATAAGGGATAATATGATTCTCTAGTGATGATATCAAGACCCGAGTAACAAAGACGGGGAAGTGTTACCTCATATAGAACCATTCCATTCCTATATAATTTGGGGGTATTTCCAAATATTTTCCTGACTATAGTGGAAATTTTTAGGGATGTCTTTGTTTATGAATTCCCTACACTACCTATATAGCTCAAGAGAAAGTTAGAGGATCTAGAGTCTAAAAAATATATATTCCTATGAACGTCTCATTTTGGTTCCCTAGTTATTTTTTCCATGAATGTAGATGGTAACCTTTATCTCAATGTGGATTAATGTTAAATTATCCAACTAATGGTAAGGAATTGTAATCACCAACCGAGAATAGATGACATCATTGATGATATCTGAGGAGTGATTTTGAATACAACTGGAAATTTGAGGTTGGGATGTCCCCAATAAAATTTAAGTTCCTAAAACGTAATTCTCACCAATATTTTGAGAAGTTATAGTCTATATGGTTTACTAGTATATACATTTGTAGTAAAAAACCCACCAACAATGTATAAGGCTCTTATGAGATAGGTTTTTCACTCATATTTATATTTATTCATTATAGTATTGTTTAACATATGTTTGAATATTATTGATATAGACATAACCATAAAAATCATCTTGATATCGTGTTCTGTAATCCAATAGAGAATAAACACTTTGATAATATTAGAAAAGGCAACTTCTTGATTGAGAATTTCAAAATTCTGGTTCACATTATCTCTGATTTAAGTGTCTTAGTAGGCTTGAATAATGTAAGAGCTATAGTTTCCTAGGATAATATAATGAACATATTTGAAATACATGTTTCCTTGGAGATAATAGGATATAATAGATGCTTCATCTTGGATTTATCAAAACTTGTATCATTGTATACATGCTTCAAAAAATAAATGTGTGAAATCTATTTGGTAATAATATTGAGAATAAGCTTATTAGAAGTTCATGTATTGGTTGACATAAGCATCGATAATGATTCTTTTATAGCTTGGAAAGAGTTATTCGTTCTATTTTGACACATGATATATCATGATTGGATATATTATTCTTCAAAATGAGCGAGTCTTCATGTATAAGACTCGAAATTTACGGCCTCATGAGTTGATTTACCAGATGCATGACCTAAATCTCATGGTTTTTGTGCATGATTTACATTGTTTGATAAAACATCTACCAGAAAATCATATTTATCTATTCAATAATTATAAAAATCCTAAATTATATCTTCACATATATGGATATCAAATATCAATTACTGCTTGAGGTTTGAGTACATATAGTGGTTTGATTTCAAGCATCACACATTCCTAATAAAAATAATATTGTAGCTCATGCTCGGAGCTATAATACCTATGCAAAGGTGGTTCAAGAGGCCAATTGAAATTGGAGGCTCATGGCCATATTCTCAGAGATACACATTGAGGTTAAAAAGTAATATGGTATGATAATAATCAAATCATTAGTAGTGACTTCTACTCATCTCGAACATGTAATAAAGAGGCTGAAATCTGATCCCAATGGACTTGAGCTCAGGGAATTGATCATAGATAATGATACACAGTAATATTGGACCATACGTAGAGATAATGCATTATTTTTCGATGGGAATTTATGTACCCCAAAAGAAATTATAGAGGTGATGATGTATAAATTTTGGACCTCTTCATGGTTGTTTTACCTCAGTGCCACCAAAATGTATCAAGATCATTGAAAAAGGTATTGGATTCAATGTTTTAAATGCTAGCTTACTAGATTCATCACTCATTGTTCCACATAATTGTTAGTGTATAAAAAACATCATGGTAAGAAAAGGATATTATAGATGTTTTCAATTTACAAGTGGAAATGGGATGATGTCTAATTGGATTTCATGATTATTCTACCCAAATCCAGTCATGTTAGTGATACAGTGTGGTTTTCCATTGATCATTTGTTGAATGACTCACACTTCATACATGTATGATAAAAGGTATCATTATATGAGATATGGATATTTTATATCTGGGAGGTTGTACATACTCATGGAGCTCCAAATTATATAATTTATGATAGAGAAGCTCGCTTAATTCAACAATAATAAAAGGGGATTTATGATGGCATCATTAGACATGTGATTCTAAGTACGACCTATCACCCACAAACTGAGGTAATGATAGAGCATAAAATTATGGTTCTAGAGGAACTCATCTATGTCACGACCCGTCCCTCGAGGCAATTATCATGACTACCCGAGGCCCGCCTTCAATAAGCCAAGGGTTGGCGACTAGAACCAAAGGCGTAATTCCCTAAAACTGGGAAGGCATTGCCTTGATAAATCATAAACACACACAACCAGAGTACATGAAGAAGAAAACTATAAGTAAAAGCTGTATAACAAGTGTACTAAAAGAAAACGGGGTCCAGAATACCAGCCCAACTGTAAAGTACAAGGAAAGGACAAACATGTACAACTAAATAGACAAATAGCTAGAAGGTGTCCAGCATCTCCTGGATTGTTCACCACATGTCCAACTTAAAGGTTAGGTACAGATATCTACCTCATTTCTCTACATTCATCCGTCTCCTCCGGGTAACGAATTGTCATGAGGTCCACCTCCGTGTACTGTCTAGTCCCCGTACACTCTACCTCTGTCAGCGCTGTCCGTCGTCTGCATCCAACACAATGAAGTGAGGCCATAGCCTGTATAGGGGTGAGTATAATGATACTCAGTAGGGACCCCGAGACCCTCAAGGTCTCACAAAATCCAACGATGATAAACCAAAAAGTATGAAATCAACAGATAACCATTACTTAGGTATATTCCAATACATATAGCAATGTTATCAAGTAACCTATCTCAATCATGAGAAAAACACAAAGGTTATTAACTCCACTCAAAGTAGTATTTTTATTATCAAAACCACCACCGCTAGAGAACTCCTCCTCTGTCGTGTACTGTGCGCCTAGCGCGACACTGAGGCGCTTCTTAGTAACCTTAGACTGCTGATGTACTACTCTTGTGGGGTATCGCGAGTATGCTTCCAACTACCAGGCGCTCCATCTGTTGTGGATCTACTGCAAAATATCGGTCACTCCCCCTAATAGCCTACAGAGGTACTCTTCCCATCTAGTACCACTAGTCTACTACGAACTAATAGGCGCTCCATCCACCGTGGGTCTGCCGCCAAAAACCGGGTGCTCCCCACTAGGCTAGTCGAATCACTCCGAGTCGAATCGGTCGAGTAGTCATTAGGTCTGTCAACTACAAGGTCTCTTCACTCTGTCTGCTCATCTCCAGGAGGATCTTCTCCATGAGCTATTGGTCAATACTCCATGTGTCACAAAGTAACACACTTAAGTATCTCAATGAACCACCACATCATAGGGGTCTCAAGGCAATAGACGGTGAATCAATCGGACACTCAGTCTGTGAGTGATTAGCCTTTTAGTCCCGGGATCCCGATTGGTTTCATGTACGATCCAACCTGACCGTATATCAACTATACCCTAAACTCCCATGGGGTATTCTCAAAAGGAAGTCTCCATTCCATGAACATCGGTGATGTTGATGGTTCCTCAAACGGATGCCTGTAGCACATGATACGGGAGAAAATGTGTAATCAGGCCATAGAGGGTCTGAGTCCGGTCCGACCCGGTTGGATCGACCCGGCCTGACCCGGTCCAAACCGGGGTTTGCCCTTGTCCACGGGTCTGACCCAGTCTAATGAAGTGGCTCGAACCGAGTGGGTGGCTCGAAATGAGGGGGCGGCATGGCCTGAAGGGGCGGCCCGACCTGAAGGCGCGGCAAGGCCCGAGGGCGGCCCGGCCTGACCGAAGGTGGCCTGGCCCGAGGTGGCCCATCCCGTGGTGGCCCGGCCTGATGGCGTCCGGGCGGCCCGATTGGCCTGACGGCCAGGTCGTCTTAGCGACTCAGTAGGGGTTCACATTAGTCATGGCCAGGGTGGAAACCGCACACCCCCCTCACCCAAATGACTTAGCCATTTTGGTAAAACTGAAGTGATACCCAATGGGGTTCCACACCTCCTTGCTGGAATTAGAGGCAAACCGCTCGACAGGGCGGTGTGGCGCGACGGCGTCGCACCCCTCCACCGTGGCCCGGCCTGTTCATGGCCTCCTGCTAGTCTGCGCGTGGTGCAACGAGGCCACACTCCTCATTCGACTGTTGCGGCCCTCATGGTCATGAACCTTCTTTCCGGAATGGTGCGATGGCACCACGCCCCTTTGAAACCACCGTAGCTCACCTGGCCACGGCTCAGCTCTTTGAATGGCACAGTGGTGCAACACCCTTATGGCGACCCAGTGGTCATGCACCACCAGATTCTTCGCGGTCGTCACGTAGCCGGTCGCTGCGAGTACCGCCTCCATTGTCATCAAACAAGAATAAACAAAAGGGGAAGGTCAGGACGTGTTCATGTGGTCAGAACCCTCCTTGACATGGGGATATCATTTAGTTCTCATTCCATAAATTGGTACGACGAAGAACGGGTATAGAACAATTCAATACCACTACCTCGATTGTTGCTCATTGACGAAGTCGCGGGGAGCGGACGTCGTTCCATTGACGTCGGGTAGAAGATGAAGAATTTGAGGAGGAAGGATTCGGGAAGACTTGTCAAGATGACATCATCGGCGTTCTTCGTGGGTGGCGGTGTTTAATCTACATTCTCTAGTTTAAGAGGGAGAAGATGGTGCTCATCATTCTTCGGTGAAAGGAGCGTTCTTCACGTTCTTCATTGAGAGGATGAAGTTCTCTGTCAAGTCCCACCCACAAGAATTGCCAACGAATGAAAATAATAACTTTGTCTATTATTTAATCATTGTCTTGAATTTGAAATAATTCAAAAGGATCTAATTATTTAAATAAAAGGGTTTAATTAATTAAATGCGAGAGTTGGAACATTAATGTAATGGGGGAAGGTAGAGAGTTTACCCTACAAAAATGGGGGTTAGAGGAGTTCCAAAATTAATGGGGAGTTAGAAGTGTTAAGAAATTCGTGTGGGCCCTACTATATAAAACCCTCCCAAGGGAGGTTATGTATGGGTGGCCCCCACCAATAACCTCCACTTGGTGGTTTCATCCACCATAAAATAAAAATAAGTTCATTCTTATTTTTATTTAATTTTATTTAATAAACACCAAAAACTATCTTCCATCATCATTAAAACATAACTGTGGTGAAGGTCTCACTAAGAAATCACCGATGTTGCGATTTCAACAGGGATATCGGATTTCAGATCCGAGCGCCGATTCAAAAGATATAAAATCCCGCTTGTACATTTAGTGAACATACCAGAAAAAACTTCAAAAATTGATTCTGGGCACACCGGACATCGGAATCAAGTGCCGTAAAAAACTGTAGACTCGTAAAATTTCCATGTATTAAAAGAATTCCACGAGAAATACAGGTCTTTACATTATCCCCACCTTAGGTCTTTATGTCCCTGAAAGCTACAACTCGAACTAAGGGAACAAATGGGGGTACTGAGCATGCATTTGAGCATCCCGCTCCCATGTGCTCTCTTCGAGGTTCACATGCTGCCAACGAATGTGCACCAGAGATATCGACCGTCCATGTAGGACCCACTTGTGTCGATCCTCAATATCTACTAGAACCTCCATGAAATTCACCCTGACATCAATGTCCATATCTCTGTGGTCAATGATGTGGGAAGATTCATGCACGTACCTCCTTAGCTGAGATACGTGGAAGACATCATGCACCCGGTGTAACTGAGGTAGAAGAGACAAGCAGTAATACACCTTGCCTAGTTTTCTATGGACCTATAAATGTCCGATGAACCTCAAAAATAGCTTGCCACCTCGGCCAAATATCCGCAAACCTCGTCGAGGTGAGACCCGTAGAAAGACGTGGTCGCCATCCTAAAACTCCAGAGGTATTCGTCTCATGTTAGCATTCAAATTCTATCTACTAGTGCAATCTTCATCTGCTCCTGGAAGATTGAAACCTTCTCTATGGTATCCCATACTATCTCTTGTCCCACTAGTAGTGACTCCCCTTGGTCTTTCCAGCACAGTGGTGATCTGCAAGGTCGTCCGTACAATGCCACAAAAGGTGTCATACCTATGGTTGAGTGATAGCTGTTGTTGTAGGAAAACTCCACAAAAGGCAAGTGGTCCTCCCAGCTATGACAAAAATTGAGAACACATGCACGAAGAATGTCCTTGAGGGTCTGAATGGTCCTCTTGGTGTGACCATCAGTCTGAGGATGGAAGGTGGTGCTCAAGCGAAGCTGTTTCCCGAAATCTTCCTACAACACCTTCCATATATGAGAAGTACACCATGTGTCATGGTTGGATACAATAGAATAAGGTAGTTCATTAAAAAACAATATCTCATACACATAGAGGCACCCCAATATCTCTACTGATCTCTTCTCCCTGATCAGTAAGAAGTGGGCCGACTTGGTGAGTCGGCAAACGATCACCCAACTCGAGTCATGACTCTTGTACATACGTGGATGACCCGTCACGAAGTCCATGGATATCCCATCCCACTTCCACTCTGGGACCTCTAAGGGATGAACCAAGCATGCGGGTACCTGGTTCTCTGCCTTCACTTGCTGACAAGTGAGGCATCGTGAGACAAACTCTGCTGCCACCTAATTCATAACTGGTCACCAATGCTGTCATCGAATTTCATGGTACATCTTCGCCACACCTGGATGTACCACTAGAGGGAATGTGTGGAACTCCCTCAGCACCTCATCTTGAAGTTAAACTGGAACCATGTTACATCCTCTAAAGAGGATAAAATGCTCCCTGCCATCAAGAAAACCATTAGGTGCCTTCCCTGTGGATATCTTAGCACATCGCATCTTGCAGTCAGCGTCCCCAAGCTGCGACTCCTGACTCACTGAAGAAGTGGGGGGGTGACTGTAGGAGACTTTAGATAGGATTATCCCTCTATATCCACAATGGATATCTGTAAGGCAGCCAACTACTCTATCACCTCTCCTAGCAGCTGAATTCCTGATGTCCAACTGAGAGCATATGCAACGATGATCCCCATCCTAGGATGATAGACAATATCAAATTCATAGTCCTATAGGAACTCAATCCATCACCCTTTTCTTTGTCTTAGGTCCTTATGAGATAAGATATACCTAAGACTCTTATGATCAAAGTACAAGGTAAAACGTTCTCCCATTAGATAGTGTAACCACATCTTCATGGTGAAGACCACTACTGGTAACTCCAGGTCATGGGTAGCATAGTTCTTCTCATGATATATTAGCTGCCAAGAACCTTATTTGATCACTACTCACTCCTGCATTAGGACACTCCCGAGTCTAGTCTCTGATATGTCGTAGTAGACTACGTACCCTACACCTTCCTCTAGAAGCCTCAACATGGGAGCAATAGTTTGCCTCGGCCTCAGCTCCTAAAAGATCTGCTGGAATCTTTCCAACCACAAAAGGGTTTCCCCTTCTTCATCATGGCTAAAAGTGGTTCTTGAAGTCTGGAGAAGTCTAGTAAGAATCTCTGATAGTATCCTGCCATACCTAAGAAATTTCGAACCTCCATTACACTCATGGGTGGCTCTCAACCAAGCACTACTTAAATATGTGCTGGATCCACTACAACTCCAGCCTCCGAGAGGATGTGTCCCAAAAAGTGAACCACTCGAATCCAAAACTGGCTCTTCGAGAGCTTACCATAATGCTAGTTCTCTAAGAGTGTGTCCAGTACTACCTGCAAATGGTAGGCATGATCCTCCTTAGTAGTCTAGTTGATCAGTATGTCGTCGATGAAGACTACGAAAAGGAGATTGTGGTATGGCTGGATGATCTTGTTCATGAGACTCATGAACACTGCTAGTGCATTGGTTACGCTGTAGGGTATACCAAGAACTCATAGTGGTCGTAACGACACCTAATGTCTATCTTGTTCACATCCTCGTATCGAACTCTGAGCTGGTGATAGCCTGATCTAAGGTCTATCATTGAGAACCATTGTGTTCCGTTGAGCTGATCAAAGAGCCCGTAATTCCTCGGGAGTGGGTACTTCTTCTTCACGACCACCTGGCTCAGGCGAAGATAGTTGACACAAATCCTCAACCTTCAATTCTTCTTCTTGGAGAATATAATCGGGGCTACCCAGGGAGAAATACTGGTCCGGATTAATCCATTTCCCTACAAGTCCAATAGTTGTACCGGGAGCTCACAAAGCTCTGCGGGATCCATCCGATATGATAGAGTAGTTATCAGTGTCGTCACGGGGTATAGGCCAATGTAGAAGTCCACATCTCGGCGAGGAGGTCATCCTGAACATTGTCAGAGAAAACATCTGAGTACTGGTCCACCACAATAGGATATGTCAGAATCTACACATCAACTACTCTGAGGGTAAAAAAATCCAACTGGTGAGTGGTCAGTTGCACCCTCCTCTGAGTAAGTCCGTCCTGTGCTACAAAGGTTCCCTTCTTTCCAGTGAAGCTGAACCTGGCCCCATCCGTGCAGACACAGTGCACTTTTCGCCTAATACAGTCGATCTGAACATGGACTGTAGATAACCAGTCCATACCCAACATGACATTGTATGGCCTCGACGCTGCTACTAGGAGATCATAGCCGACGCTCTCGCCTCCTAGGGTAAGATCTCACTGCTTTCAGTAGTGCGTAATCATCGAATTAGATCCTGTAGGAGTCTCTAGATGTAAGGATCGAACCAACGGCTCTTTCGGAATCTCCGATCACTGAATGAGGGAAGTGGAAATGATGAAGTGACTGGAACCTGTGTCTATAAGAACTGCAGCTATGTTAGAGTAGACCCATATCATACCTTGTATCATCTCCGGAGAACCACGGTCATAGGCCTCAGCTGCCTAAAGTTGAGATCTCCCCTATTCACTTTCTCCCTATGGTCGGGGTGGACCTCCAGGTGGTGGTGGTGGTAGCACCTCGTATCGTTGACCACTGCCAGTTTCTCGACTAGCTCATCTGCCACATCCGCCTGCTCTCTGTGGACTACCACAATCCGACCTCTTCCTCTGTCTGGGATGTCCCACAATAGTATGTTGATCATTAGTATGGTGGGTCTGATAGTCACAATCCATGTGACCAATCACTTCACAAGAGTAACACTATCCGCTCCTCGAATATCCAACTTTGTCTCCACTCTGGGTTCCTCGCACAATTGATCATGAGTCGTGTAGTCAACCACCTATGGTTCTTGTCCTCCAGGACCTATGCGTCATCTATTTATGGCCAATTGTAGAAGACCCTACTGTAAGTCAACTAGTGGTGGGTCTTGCTGTTGGAGACTGCTCAACAAGGAAACTCTCCACTAGGAGGGATCTCTCCAACACTCCCGCCTGCATCGGGATGCTATGGGAGATAAATGATGCTCTGATCTCTTGCATGAGTCCCCTATCAAAGGTATGGGCCCAGAAAAATAGGTTACGTACCATATCAGTGGAGTAGAGTGAGATGTCGGGGAACCTCGCTGAGTACTGAGCTACACTCATGCTTCCCTGCTGCAGATAAAGTAGCTCCTATATCTGCACTGCTCGAAGGGTGGCAGGTACAAAATCTTCCCGGAATAGGCCCTCGAATTCTACCCATAGAAGTGTCAACTCATCATGCATCTGAAGCATCAGGCTCCAACTTCTACCTATTTTTACCTGATGGAGGCTTGAAGCATAGATCACCATGAAGTCAGTTAGTTTCCCTACAAGCCCGAAAACTATCACCACATCCTCCATCCAATCCTAAAACGCCTGTGGGTCTGTCTCTCCTCGGAAACTGGGTGGCCTATGGTGCTGGAACTCATGTAGTGCACTCAAGTGGTGTTCACTCTCTGCTGCTGGCGCAAGTGGAATCGGTGGCCCAGCAGAAAGTAGTATCGCTAGTGCCTCCGCTGGTACCCCAACTGGAAGAGGTCCCTATACCAAGAACATGTTGCTCAGCGGGCTGTCAGTATGTAAAACTCTCGAGGTTCTAATTGATCATCTTCTGGGTGGAATCCTGATAGAACAAATGCGACACTGTCAAAAGACTATACCTGGAGAGCAGACCTAGTTTGAGTTGAATTTAAGGAAACTTTTCAAAACACACACGCCATCAGTGTTTTTGTGAACTGAGTTAGAAATCAGTAGTCATGGTCCTAGTGTATGAATATGTCGACTGCTGCACCAACAATGGACTCCCTGAACAGAAAACCACATTCAGTACGCTTAACACTATTGCTTCATAGAAAGAAATATCAGAGTCCTGAGATCTGCTACAGAACCAAATCCTATGATACCAATTTTTCACGACCCGTCCCCTGGGGCCCGTATCGTTACTACCGCAAGCACGCCTTCCATAGGTTTGGGGCTGAAGACTAGCACCAAAGGCTTAATTCCCTAAAACCAGGAAGTCATTACCTTTATAAATCGTAGACACACACAACCAGAGTACAAGAGGAAGAAAAATATAATTTAAAGGTGTATAAAAACTGTACTGAAATTAATGGGTGGGCCAGAATACAAGCCTAAATATAAAGTATAAGGAAAGGACAAACATGCACAACTAAAAAGACAAACAGCTGGAAGGTGTCTAGTAGCTCATGTATCATCCACCACAGATTCTACATCAAGATAAGGTACAGATAGCCTCCTCAGTGCTCCACATCCATCCGTCTCCTCTAGGTACTGACCTGTCATGAGGTCCACCTCTGAGTACCATCCAGTCCTCCTACAATCTTCCTCGGTCAGCGTTGTCCATCATCTGCATCTAACACAATGAGGTAGGGGAAAAGCCCGTGTAGGGGTGAGTATAAAGATTCCCAGAAGGGACCCTAAGACACTCAAGGTCACAAAAAATCTTACAATGATAAAAAAAAAGTATTAAATCAACGGATAGCCATTACTTAGTTATGTCCCATACATATACCTATGTTATCAAGTAACCCATCTCAATCATGAGAAAAACACAAATGTCATTAACTCAGCTCAAATGATGATTTTTATTCTCGAAACCATGACTGCTAGAGAACTCCTTGTATGTTTTGTATAGTGGGCCTATCGCAACACCAAGGCACTTCTCACTAACCTTATACTGCTAAGGTACTCCTTCTGTCAAGTATAGTAGGTCTGCTTCCAACTACCAAGCGCTCTATCCGCTGTGGGACTGCAGCCAAATACTGGGCGCTCCCCCTAATAACCTATAGAGGTACTCTTCTTGTCGAGTACTATGGTTCTACTACCAACTACCAAGTGATCCGTCCTCCATGTGTCTGCCATCAAATATTGGGCACTCCCCACTGGGCTATTCGAATCACTCTGAGTCGAATCGGTCAAGCAGTCGTTAGGTCTATCAGCTACTAGGTCTTTGCAATCTATCTTTGTTTCGCGCGGAATCCGGGGATGACCTCCTGGACGGGAGATTCAAACGTTCCGATCGGTTTCTAACGGGTTTGTTCGTAGAACCAGAAACATCCAATGATTCCACATCCGTTTGGACCTACTTTCCAAAGGCAGGCGCTCATTAGCTTGTGGGCTAATGAAGCTTGGGAATTTGCATTGGTCGAGAGGATGGGAGGTCGGACTCATCACACCTTTTTTGAGGGGAATTATTGTCTACTCCGGGACTCTCTTTATAGATTTAAGTTATGTTCGTGAATCCTTATTACATTACCAAGTATAAAATGTTCTTTCCTTTAGTTTTAACAATCAATGATTAAATATGCAATAAATTTAGAGAATCTTTTATATGTATTCGAGGTTCTTCATCAATATAGAATCATGTATATTTGTTTAGAGATTCTTGGTCAATGGTATCCTTCAAAACATTTATATAAAAGACTCTTGGTCATTTTGATGACCAGGCTGGTTTTAAAGCCACTCAGTGGGGCACTTGAAGTTTATCGTCATTCAGAAGGACATAGATTATTTCAATGTTGGGATCGAACCCATAAATGGGCTACCTACGTATCCTTTCTTTTGGAAAAGGAATCAGAACCCATGTAGTTCGAGGAATGAGATATGATGTTTATGATCGATGGCTCAAAGATGAATGTCATAATTACTTTTACACTCTAAGCTCACGTGAGTCATGTTCGGTGTGAGAAACAAGAGGTATTGGTAATATTTAGACAATTGTGCCATAAAAGATGCAATCATAAGAATTTGTTTTGGGGCTTATGTATAGATGACTGCCCAGATAGACGAAGGTTTAGGATTTACTTTTAGGAAGAAAATCCATGAACAGGGTCCACAAAGTTATATGTGCTTCATGGAGATTTGAATACTCTAATCTAGGGCTTACTCCTAAGGAGGATGCCCAAGTTAGGAGGGGACTTATGATTGGGTTTTATTCCTGAAAAGGAAACCCAAATCAAAGGTAATTTATGACTGGTTAAGAGAAGTTTAAGGGGACTTGGGGCTTATTCCTAAAAAGGAAGCCCAAGGTTATGACTGAGTCTTATTCGTGAAAAGGAAACCCAGGTTAAGGATTCTCTCATTTTAAAGGAAGAGGTTTAATGAATGAAATATCAATCTTTGGTGACATAAAGATATTTAAATCACTAGACTTTGAGAGATATTTCACAGAATTCCTTTCAGACAAGGATGTCAAATCAAGAAATCATGCCATAAATGGCTTTGAAGAGTATTTTGAAGACTGAATCTTGAATAGGAAATGTGAAATGGCTTAAGAGGGGTAAAATGGGCAAGATGGGCACCTAAAAAGATAGAGGCGCGCAAGTCTTTAAAGTCGCGCAAGTCCTGCGGCGGTGCGCAAGTATTAGTCGCGCAAGTATACTTGCGCGACATGAGTGGTACTTGCGCGATTTTCAACCAGCATTGAAATGCTTGAGCGACTCTTTAGAAAACCCTTTATAATCCTCTTGAGGTTCTTCCAGAGAAGGGAAGCGCATGTTATATTGAAGGAATTAAGTCGGCGCGCAAGTGTTTGATAAGTTTCAACACTTAGGCCTTCCTTCTTCTCTTTAGATCTTCCGTTCTAGGTAAGAAATTAACTTAGAAGTGTTCCGGAAGCTTTGAGAAGAGACTTGGGCATCGGGAGCTTCAATCCGAGTTTTTGGAAAAAGATCTTCTCGAATGGGGGGCCCACAGGGTCTATCTATAGGCAAAAGAAGACCCAGGGCGGTTACCAGGCGGTTACCAATTAGGTCGCGCAATTTACCTGCGCGACCAAGGTAGCCGCGCAAGTATACTTGCGCGGCAGTGGTATTACTTGCGCGGTGGATTTGCTGTTGCTCCTTTGTTCATGCCTTTGTCGATTTTTTTATGTTTTCTTCAAAGGTTGAATCACTTTGAGCTGAGATATTCCCTTTTCCGATTTTTAGATTCTGTGACGAAAGGAGCGTCAACAAAAGTCCCCCCTCAGAGTTGGATCCGGAGAAAAATGAGGATTTGACTCCGAGGAAAATCGAATCCTTCCAAAGGAAAAGGGAGGCACGCAAGTCTTCAGTACGCAGAGGGCGGCGTGCTAGTTTGCGTCGCGCAGGCCTTAAGCGCTCTGTGTATGGCGCGCAGGTAGGATTCCGAGCCTATAAATACACGACCTCCTCTCTGTTACATGCATCTGGATTTCCGGATTTCTCGAGCTCTCACCGCGCAAGTCTTAGTCGCCGCGCAAGTCTCCTGTTTTCACTGTTTCCTCGCAGCCGCGCTATTCTCAAGGTAATAAGGCTTGCGCGGAAATACTTGGGGGACAAAAACTTGCGCGGCACATGTATCACTTGCGCGATATCTCCATACTTGCGCGCCTTAATGCCTTAGCCATTTTTTTCAAATTGTTTCACAAATTTTATGAAAAAATAAACCCACTTAAGAGTTTAATTTATCCAACTCCTGTGCAGATTCAATGGCTCTTAGACCTGGATTAATTGATGAACTGGCTAGCAAGCGGATAGATGATATGATGAATATCATTGGCCCTGATTACTATACTGTCAAAGACAGTACTCTTCCAGATTTGGCTAAGTATCTGAAGAAATATCATCACGACTTTCCTCACTGCACTTATCTACCTTTGTATGGTCATGGTCATCTGCAAGAAGTCATTATTCCAGAAGTAAAGAATTATCTTCCATTTTCTTGGTTTTAGAATTATACCAATTTTGCTTCAGCAAATATCTCAGGCGGAGGAGTATTTCAAACTGCTGGAACAGTGGAGAAGGCTTATGTGATGCATCATAGCCCTTGCACACCAGATCTGAAAAAAACATACACCTGAGCTTCAACCACATTGTCATCCTTCAATCTTCCGAAATGCTCAGATGGATCAATCCAAAGGCTGGAATAAATGTTGGGATTTCCGTCCTGGGGGAGGTGTGAAGCCAACTTAGATGTGGGTATACTGGGTGCGACAGACTTGCGCAGAGTTTATTGAGGATCTGAAGAGAGCTGCAATATATGAGGCTGTTTGGGTTGGTCAAAAATATATTTACAGACATGATAACTTCGTGCCAGAGATACTCAGCCATTGGAGCCCAGCGACTAATTCTTTCCATTTGACTCATGGAGAAGTAGGTATCAGTTTGTGGGATGTCCACCAGATTTCAGGAGCTCCAATCTTGGGCGATATGTATGATGAATTCATTCCTCCTAAGGTGACTTGGAATGATCCAGAGAAGACTCCTGCTTTGGCTCGAGAATTATTTAAAATCTTTCACAGGCTCAAGAGTTCAGAGACCTCATTAACTCATTTTAGAAAAGATATCCATCCGGAAGAATGGATGAATGTGTTTCTAACTGAGAAGAAAGGGATGGAGCCAAAAGAAAAAGGATCCAAGAAGAAGAAATCCAAGGATACCCGGCCCAGACGTCCTACCACTTGTCCAAAACCTGATAAGAGAGGAGCTCCTGGAACATTCTGGACAACTCTAGAAGCATGAGAGTTTGAAAAATGGGGCTATGAAGTGAATCAAAGAATTCCAAAGAAAACTTTTCTGGCGGGTTTCTTGGCAATGTGGCTCAGTGTTTATCTCTTGCCGGTCAGGGATTCGAAGGGAGGCGTTAGGCCAGGGACCTTCGTCATTGCGGCCAAGTTGGCTGAGGGAAAAATGGTTGGGTTAGCTACCCCCATTTTAGCAAAGATTCACAGGAGTTTACTTCACGTCTTCCAGGGTAAATCTCCTTTAAGAATAGTGGGACCATTCCAGGTTTTGTGGGGATGGATCGCCACTCACTTCAGGACTTACAATGTACATAATGGATTACAAATTCCTGGAAGCTCTTTCAGACCGTCAGTGCAAGCATTCTCTGGAATTGCTCCATTAGATGTTAATGGTTATGACATGAAAGTAAGACTAAGCATGTATAAGGAATTCAACTTCTTTCCTTATGGATGTCCGCCATCTGGGCGGTTTTTTGATGATGGGAAAGCCCATTTGGATTTGAGGGCATACATGCTAGCTTGCAGGGATGGCGTGTTAGTAGCCAGGATTGATGGAGAAATCATATGCGAGGCCCATGCTCCATATAGATTTGCACGCCAATTCAAATGTTTGCAACAGATTGTTGTATCCCCTCCAGTACATGTCAGGCTAGAGCAACATCCGATGGTTGCTCGACAACTATGGTTGCTGACATCAAGAGAGAAGACTGGGGCAGTATTTGATCTACCAGTTGAAAAAGTAGCACATTATCTGACTACATTTTATGCCGAACACTGGATAGCATCATACCCTAAAGGGATATTGAATCACCCAGTATATCAAGTGGGAAAGAGGAAGAGGACTGTAGAGAAAGAAACTCTTCCTCATGAAGGTGACGCTTCTCCACCTGAAATAGGTTCAACAGACTCCTCTTCTAGAACTGATTCATCTGATTATCACGATGGGGATGATGAGGCACAACCGGAAGCAAAACGGTTTCGTGCACGATACAATCCTCCGGCCAGAGTTAAAAGACCCACTCCATCAGCTCCTAGTGAGTTATTTGATTGTAATAACTTCAATCACTGCTACTTTATAAAGTAATAAGTCTCACTTTCTTATTCTCTATCTGTAGTTGCAGGAGTCGGGAAGAAATTAAAATAAAAAATTGTAGGACCTTCCTCACAGCCTTTATATCTAAGACTAGAGGTTGTTCAGCTATGGCAGAGCTTATACTGTGATACTGAGACCGCCTGGCTGGATTTGTGTGAGGGCCTACAACTTCCTGGGATAGGATATCTTCTAGCTTCTAAAGACCTTCAATACGGAGATAACCCCAATGAAGTGCGAGCTTACATCAGAGAGCTGGAAATGCTTATATATGCCACCGATAATTCGGTTCCTATCACCAGGCGGGTGAAGGAAATGATTGATCGTGGCACCACTGAGGGGGCTGGTGGTTCTGGAGATGAGGAATGGCAAGAGTAAGTGGCTCCTGAAGATGTAAGTTTTCCTTCCTTATTTTCTTTGCAACTTGATTTTAGTTGAAGCTTTGTTACTTAAGGAAGTTATTTTCTTCATCTTGCAGCTTGCAAAGAAAGGAACCGGGGTTCCTTCGCCACAATATAGCCCTGGTGGTACCGCTATCGGGGCTGCTGCTAATTCTCCTCACGAACCAGGCGAGATATCTCCAGGCCAGCAGGCCATGAATGACGCACTGGACATAGCCTTTCATTCGCCAATCCAAGTGCCAATAAGGGAGACTACTGATACTCCGAGAAAACAAAAGAAGCCAAGGCAACGAAGGAGGAAATACCTAGCTAAACGTTTCATTAGCAGTGGTAAGTCCTTCGAACAATCATTAGTTTATACCCATAATCATATGGTTACTCATATTTCCGAGGATTGCAAGGGCTTCTTCAATTTCTCCCTTAAGGGAAGGGACTGATCTTTCTTCAAAGGTCGTGGAGGGTGATGTAGAACAATCACAGACTCAGGCTGACTTGGTTGCTCCTGGAGAAGAGATACCATCCATTCCCAGTATCCCTCCTATTACTGAAGATGCTGTCCAGGGTCAGGGGTTGCAGGACATAAGTCGGCAAGAAGACGTAGCAAATGCTCCCACTGGTGAGACTAATCATGATTCTGAAGTATCATTGGATGAAATGATGAATCAAGGAATGACTTTTGAAGAATTTTATAATCATGCTGAGTTGTCATGTGATTTAGAAGACCTTGGGCGTGAGTGTTACCCTTCGCCCAAATTTTTTCTTAAAAAAATATACTTCTAACCATGATGTAAAATAATATGCAGTTTCTTCCGTAGAAGCCGCTGAACTTCCAATGCCCGAAGAGGGTGTGGACACTGATGTCAACCCTATCATTACAGAAACATTAGCTCATGTAGAGCTAAATCCAATAAACTCTCCTGAGACCCATCTTGAAAATCCTGTTGAAACTGGGAAAGATAAGGAGAAGTCTTCTCAGGTTGTTGAACCACCATTGGGTAATGGATAACAATATTTGTGATTGTACTTTATTCGCAAGACAATCCATTCTTTTGTTATCCTTTGAAGCTGACTAAACCTTTCAATTAATCATGCAGGACCATCAACTGCAATGACTAGACCCGAAGATGAGGCCTCAGCCTCTGTCCCAACGGGAATTGAAAGTGAAGAAGCACAAGTCAGGGGGGAAAGAGCAGGACAAGGCACCTCCCTAAGCGCGCTAATTCCAGATTACATACCCCCTTCTGACGATGATATTGAATCAGATCCAGATATGCTTAAAGCATTCAGCTTTTCACGACGTAAGGCATGGAATAACATATGGAACATCATATCGGGGGTGCCTTTAGAAGAGCTACCATCAAAAATTTCCCGATTGTCATCCCAATTTGTTATAATGGGACTTGGTGGTTTTGGGTATGAAAAGATCCATGCTGCGGTGAAACAGATCATTTTCAGGAGGGAGAAAATGCAGATAAGTCGCGAAGATTTGACCAGAGTGAAATTGTCAGTCAACATAGGCGAATTTGAGGCTGCGATATCCCAGGCTGAAGCTGATTATGCTGTCAAGATGAAGGATCTGAAGCAAAAAATCAAAGAAAAGGTTGTCCAGCAGGTGCAACTCCAGCAACAGTTAGATGTTGTTACTGGGGAACTTGATCAGCTTAATAAATCATTGGATGAAACTCATATGAATGGCATGAAAGCCATTGCAGATGCTAATAAGGCACTTCAACAAGCTGAAAAGAGTGAAGCTGGTCAAGTGCACGAGCTTCAAGTAACTGTTGATAAGGCTCAGGATGCTATACATCAAATGAAGGCTTATGTTGACAATCTTCTGTAATTCTTGAAAAAGAGAAGAGATTCCAGTCTGTGGATGTCTTTCTAACTCTTGTGTATCAATGAAAAACACTTTTGTCTTCAATCATTTGTACTTGCATTCTTCCATTACCTGCTTCAAATTTACTTAAGCCAATGGGCCTAGTAAGCATAGTTTGATTTTTACTAGGATTATTATTAATAACCCTACAAACTTTGAACCTTTTAACTGCTCAATATTACCTAAATCATACAAAAATGTATATTTAGTGAGCTGGAACTTGACATTTATTCAGAGTTCCTTTGTCTTTTGTGTGGGCAGTTTAAAGTCATGCACGCCGGACATATAGGGGCTAATGTTTAAGGTCGAAATAGCTTTGACCGAAAAAATGGATTAAAATGGATTCAATTCCTTGACAATTTATCTGAAAACATATTTACCATACTCAAGTATGAGGAAAAAATGTAAACTATGGCTTAAGAATATTTGAATATGAGGAATGGTATGAAAAAAAGAGCAAAAAGGCATTAGAAGAAGTAGTTTCCAAGAATGAAGTTACTATTATTTAACAAAACCCGTTAGGGGGTTGAAATATGCAGGGCCACCTATGGGCATTGGCTGTATAGTCAAATAAAATAGCATCTTTTGGCTGACAAGTCTGTTATGTGGACTGTTTATGCAAGGCCACCTATGGGCACATGCTGCATAGTCAGGCAAAATAATTCCCAGAAATTTACTTTCCTAGTGATAAAAGCCAGTAGAAGTTTATGGAGATTCAAATTTTCTAAAGCATAGAGTTTGTTGTATGGAAAGAGGTACTTGAATATGGAGAAGATATATCCAAAAAAGAATATCGAAGAACTGGATGAATATCACTCCTGCGAAGGTCTGACCCAAACGTAGGGAAGAAGAATAAACCATAGACTTGAATACTTTCAGATCATGAAAAAGGATATGAGACAAATATGTTAAGGATGGTTTTTTTTTGAATCCCTACATACTGTCGTTTTAAGACAAATAAGGACAAAAGAGGCATTCTTCCCAAGAATGAAGTTACCATTATTTAACAAACCCGTTAGGGGGTTGAAAACATGCAGGGCCACCTATGGGCATTGGATGCATAGTTAAATAAAATAGCATCTTTTGGCTGACAAGTCTGTTATGTGGACTGTTTATGCAAGGCCACCTATGGGCACGTGCTGCATAGTCAGGAAAAAGAATTCTCAGAAGTTTGACATTTTTGTGACTAGAAGTCATGAAAAGGGTTATGAAGATCTGAAAATATTTAAGGTTAGGATTATAATAGATAAAGATGGGTATTGTCCAATGTATATAGAGATACATAGGTCAATGAAAACCATAATCATGTTGTGGCTGGGTCCTAAATTGAAATTTTGGACTTCACTACGTATCTTATAAGAATGAGAATCAAGCCATACGTAGTTCTTGAAATGTAGTTTAACGTTGTGCAGGACGAAAGTATGAGTGATCTTAGTTTAAGGTCATATAATTCAGACCATAATAATGAATACACAGTGTGTGTTTTCATGAAGACTTTTCAGCCAAGGGACTAAAAGTGAAATTTGGGGTTAGGCCCAAAAGACTTGGGACTGGATTCGAGGGACACTCGAATGTTCCTACGTATCCCATAAGGATGGGAATCAAGTCCACGTAGTTCTAGAACTACCCTTTGTACAAATTTGGTTCGTACATGTGAAGGGTGAAAGGGGAATTTAGTGCAATGATGGTTTTAACCTAAGATAAAAAGTTTAGGCATTACCATGTATGTACGTAGTCTTTTGAAAATGAAAACCATGATTGAAAAAGAATCAATGTTAATAATGGTTCCTTCTCAAATGAGGAAATCAAAGAATATTGTAGTTTATTGTCGCACCGGACAAAAGTTTTGTATATTTTAACGTCATATAACAAGGACGAAAGTGAATCAATGTAAAGATATTGATTCCAGGGGTGGTTTCACAAATCATCATCATATGAGATGGTGGTGAACCGATGTGAAGAGATTGTTTTTGGGCTTGAACCTTGGGAGGTTGCCTACATACCCAGCCTGGAGGGAAAGGATCAAAGTCCGTGTAGTTCAATTAAAGAATGAATCAATGATCAAGTTGTTCTTGTGGACAATGATCTAATAAAAAAATTGTTGGGACTTACACATGGTTAGTGGCCCAAAGGGAGTGTTATGGTTGATGTTCGCTCTAAGCTCACGTGAGTCATACTTGGTGTGAGAAACAAGAGGTAATAACAACCTTAACGATGTACAGTTTAATGTCATGTAGGACATAAAAAAAGGGGACTATGCAGTTTAAAGTCTTGCAGTTAGGACTATTGGTGCTGCACAGTTTAGTGTCATGTAGCAGGGACAAAATACAATTTAATGTCATGTAGGACATATCAAGGACTTTCTGTACAGTTTAGCGTCATGTAGTTAGGACGATGGGGACAATATAGTTTAACGTCATATTGGACGAAAAGGGGGACTGTGCAGTTTAATGTCATGCAGTAAGGACAAAAGAGTGTACCATTTTAACGTCATGTCGGACGAAAGTGCGAATAGTTTAAGGTCATATGCATGGACCGTGGATGGTGCAGTTTAATGTCATGTTGGACCTTTGATGATTATATAGTTTAACGTATTTCCGGACGTGAGGGACTTTTATACAGTTTAGCGTCATGTAATTTAGGACGTCACAGTTTAACGTCTTGCTGGACATAAGGGATTTGAAAATAGTTTATGGTCATATACATTGACCAGGGATGATGCAGTTTAAAGTCATACTGGACCATTGCTGTATAGTTTAACGTCATATAGCAAGGACGAACTGGTGCTGTACAGTTTAAAGTCATGTAGCTAGGACTAAGGTGAACCAATATGAGGATATCAGTTCTGGGGACTTTTTACAGTTTAACGTCATGCTGGATGATGAAAGTGCCACACAGTTTAACGTCATGTTGGACGACATATAGTTTAATGTCATCTCGGACAAATAAGGAACTTTTGTACAGTTTAATGTCATGTAGATAGGACATTATACAGTTTAACTTCATGTTGGACGAAGTTGCAGTTTAAGGTCATACTGGACCATTGCTGTATGAACCAAATGTAAGAGTCTTGGTTCTGGAAACAATATTTTGTGTTTATACAAAATACTTCTTCAGAAATCTGGCATTAGTTGGAGTCGTGATGTGTTCTCCATCCATTGAGATCAGAGAATACCCTCCATTGGAGTAGACCTTATGTATTGAATAAGGTCCTTCCCATTTTGGTTCATGCTTGGGAGGCTTCTTTCCTGGTATCATTGGTGCTCTGAGAACCAATACCAATTCTCCCTGAATGAATGAACGAAGACAAACTTTTTTGTTAAAATCTCGTGCTATCCGATTCTGATAGATTTCCAAGTGGTGCAAAGTGCACAATCTTTTCTCATCTAACTATTCCAATTCATTCAACCACTTTTGGGATTGCTCATCTGTTGATAACTGATCACAAATGGCTATTCTGAGTGAGGGCAATTGAACTTCAATTGGCAAGACTGCTTCTGTTCCATATACCAATGAATATGGAGTAGACCGCGTTTCATTGCGAGTGGTAGTCCGATAAGCCCATAAAGCATGATAGAGTTTATCAGGCCATGACCTCTTATCTTTATCCACCATCTTTTGCAGTATGTTTGAAAGAGTCTTGTTGAAGGCCTCTATCTGGCCATTAGCCGCTGCATGATATCGAGATGAATGGTTGGACTTAATGTTGTATTCTTGATACAATTTCTTTACCTCAGAAGAATAGAAGTTGGTGCCGTTGTCCGTCAATATGGTATGAGGGACACCAAATCTAGAAATGATGTTAGACTTGATGAAGCTAACTATGCATTTAGAACTGACTTCTTTGAGAGGTACTGCCTCTGCCCATTTGGAAAAGAAATCAGTAGCAGTAAGAATGTACTTAAACTGCTTGGCCGTAGCTGAAGGGTAAGGTCCCACCACATCCATTCCCCATGTGGAAAATGGCCATGAGTATTTAGCTGTATGAAGAAACTCTGGAGGTTGATGAATGAAGTTGGCATATACTTGGCATGAATGACACTTCTTTGTGAAATTAACACAATCTTGTATCATTGAAGGCCAGAAGTATCCAAGCCTTCGAATTTGATCAGACAATCTTTGTCCAGACTGGTGGGCACCACAGACTCCTGCATGCACTTCTTTTATGACAGCCATTGTCTCTTCACCATCAATACATCTGAAGAGAACTCCATCAAAACCACGTTTGTAGAGAATTTTCTCGAGGTGGTTTGGACCATCATAAAGAGTAAAATTGACCACACGTCACCGAATTTGTTCTTTCTCGGCTCTATCAGGTGGAAGTGTTCCATTTTGAAGGTATTCCTTGATAGGTGACATCCATCCTGTAGTATGACCATACAGTTTAGGAATGGGACTAATTTCATTAATTTCCTCTGTTCTGACTTGAACATAAGGTGAAATTGCACGACGGTGGGCAATACCGATGGTTGTCTCGTCCCGATTTGGATCTGCTAAAGCTGTGGCTATATTAGCCAGTGCATCAGCTTGAGCATTTTGTGATCTTGGGACATAAGAAAATGTCGGTTCTGAAGGGAATTCCGACATTAACTCTCTGACGTAATCATACAAAGGGATTATTTCTTCTTTTCTGATGGTATAATCCCCATTGACTTGTTTGATTACCAGGTCTGAATCACCTTTCACCTTTAAGTGATTCACTTGTGCTTGAAGCGCTAACTCCAAGCCTGTAATGAGAGCTTGGTATTCAGCTTCATTATTGGTACCACCTTCCCACAACAAAAAGGAATAAGGTAACAGTGCCTTATCTGGAGAAATGAGCACAATTCCTAAACCAACTTTGTTGAATTTAGGATTTTCCATTTTCTTCCCTGTTGGACTTCTAGAAGAACCATCAAAATACATTTCCCATGTTTGATGACTCTCTTGAATAGAAAAAACTTCCTCATCAGGGAGTTCGATATCTGAATACGTGTCTTCCACTGAAGGGTGTTCAGCCAGGAAATCAGCCAGAGCTTGGCCCTTAATTGCCTTTTGAGACACATACTGGATGTCGAACTGCTGTAGAATAACCTCCCACCTTGCCAGACGTCATGTAAGCATTGGACGACTAAGGATGAATTTGAGTGGATTATTACGAGATACCAATTGGACCTTGTGATGTTGCAGGTAGTGTCTCAGTTTCTGAACTGCAAAGATTAATGCTAGGCAGCACTTTTCAATACTCGAATATCGGGTTTCTGCTTCAAGCATAGTTCTACTGAGATAGTAGAGACTATTTTCATTCCCAGCATCATTCTTTTGAGCGAGAAAGGCACCCAATGATCGCTCTAAAGCTGTCACATAGAGGATAAGAGGCCTACCCTCAACAGGTGGCATGAGTACTGGTGGACTCAAGAGGTATTTCTTGATAACATCAAATGCTTCTTGACATTCCTTAGTCCACTGGTAAGTGACTCCTTTCTTCAATAATTTGGTAAAGGGTAAACTTTTGCCTGCCAAATTGGTGATGAAACGCCGAATATAGGCTAAGTGTCCTTGAAGTCCTCTTAATTCTTTCAAATTCTGAGGAGGTGACATACCAAGGATTGATTTGGTCTTCTCAGGATCGACTTCAATACCACGATGGCGTACAACAATGGCGAGGAATTTTCTTGAGGTTACCCCAAAAGCACATTTTAAGGGGTTCATCTTCAAATTATGTTGTCGAAGCTTGTGGAATATGATTTCCAAATCAGCCAAGTGATCAAAACGTTGTTTGGATTTAACCACCAAATCATCTACATAGCATTCAACAAATTTCCCTAGAAAAGGTTTGAAGATACGATGCATGGCGCGTTGATATGTTGCACCTGCATTCTTTAAACCAAAGGGCATCACCCGGTAACAAAACACACCTTGAGGAGCTCTGAAGGCTGTATACTCCTCATCTTCTGGGGCCATTCGGATCTGATTATATCCAGAATATCCATCCATGAAAGAAAGTACTTCATAGCCAGCCGTCGCATCAATTAAGAGTTCTGTAATCGGAACTGGAAAATCATCTTTGGGACAATACCGATTAAGATCTCTGAAATCGATGCAAACCCTAATTTGTCCATTTTTTTTCTTTACAGGGACAATATTAGCCAACCACTTGGGATATTGAACTTATCTGACGAAGTTAGCTTTGATAAGCTTATCCACTTTAGCCTCGATTTTGGCAGCATAGGTTGGGTGTGTTCTTCTCGCAGCTTTCTTGAATCCTCGATGTTCTTTTGGCAAACCCAAATGATGGGTGGAAACATTAGGATCAAGGCCAGGCATCTTTGTATAATTCCAAGCAAAAATATCTTTATTTTGCTTTAGAAAATAAATATAAATCTCTTGTTCTTCAAGGGTCATGGCCGCACTAATTAAAGTGGGGCGTGGATCTTTCTCTGTACCCAGATTTACTTCTCTGAGTTCATCCACAGTGGTAGAGATACCTTCTTCAAATGCTGGAGGTGCATCTCTAAGATCTTCCTCTTCCTCTTCATCATGTGTTAATTATTCCGTTTCTACTTGCAAAGTAGATGAAAAAAAGAAATTCTCATGATCATAAGAGATGTCAAAATTTTCACATTTTGAAGAAGAAGCTTCCATTTCCGACCCTATTAATGATAAAGGGTCTTCTTTGGGAAATAAAGAGGAGATTATGGATTGAGAATCGACATCAATATTCACCTCTGGTGTTGCAATAACTTCTTCTGTCCTGATTAGCGAAGTATAGACTTGTTGGATTTCAGCAGACGAAATGAAAATGTCACCACTTATGCTTTCATCACTGCTTGGTAAGTTACCAATTTCGCCCATGTTGTCTGGCTCGATTGCCGTAATTGACATTATGGATCTTTCCATAAGAGTATTTTGATTTGGGCCTATTTTGTCAATTTGACTGATAGGTAACACATAATCTATACTCACATGTGAAAATGGATTTATTGGAATTTTTTCCAAACCATATGGAGCATTAACTTTGGTAATTTCCTTCATTGTAGATTTTTCTCTTCCTTTCATGTGATAAAATTCCACCTCAATGTATTGAGACTCACATGTCTTGAACGGGGCCTTATCACCATACAATGTTCCAACTTGACCATCGAAACAGTATTTGAGACATTGATGGTATGATGACTGAATAGCTGCATGCTGATGTAGCCAGGGTCTTCCAAGCAAGATATTGAAAGCTGAGTCCTGATCAATAATCATAAAATCCGAATTGGAAACAAGATCTCCAAACTGAGTTCTGAGTGTAACTTCTCCCAGTGGTTCTTGTTCATTTTTATCATATCCTTGCAACATCATGGTAGAAGGAGATAAATCAGATTCCGTGAGGCCCAATCGACGAAGTGTTTGAATGGGCATGAGGATGACTCCTGAACCATTGTCAATAAAAGCTCTTCGAACATCTATACCATTGACTTTGCCAGATAAGTACAAAGGTTTTATGTGCCCATGCACAACATCATCTTCATCTTTATCAGTAAAAGATATCACTGCATGACATTCTGCAGGATTATTCTCTATGTGATAAATTTCTGCCGCATCAATTTCAGCTTCAAACTCCTGAGGACTTGACAAAGCATCGATGAGTGCTTCCCGAAGATCTTTTGATAGATTCAAAGCATCCAAAATTGATATTTTGGCTGGTAATTGGGCCATGTGTTTCAATATATCATTCTTTTGATCTAGAGGCCTGCGTTTCCCAATAGGAATATGCGGTTTAGCAGGTACCTTGGAAGCAGATGCTTTGGAAGCTGATGCATCTTGTATTGAAGTTGGAAACATCTTTGGTTTTGGAACATTAGACTGATTAGATCCATTTACTTGCTGAGATGAAGAAGATGGAACCTTTAATCGGTCTTCCAAAATGATTGTGCCGAAGCTGAGTTAGCCATTTGTAGAAGAACTTGCTTGTTCTTTTTGAGCTCATTGAAGGGCTCTACCACGAGTTTCTACTGCATATACAGTGCTAGCAGGGGTAGAATTAGAGTAGTGGCTTCGGAAAGATCCACGTCTTCCCCTATATCCTGAACCTCTAGAACTTCCTCGGGTTCCCTTATTTGATACAGGGAATTCAGGCTCATCAAGACTGGAATATGAATCTGTTAATTGAATCATATTAACAGAACCAAAGATTAACTCTTCGTCTGATAAAGACTCTGCCTGGTTAGCCTGTTTAGGCTGTGCCATTTGGTGGGACGGTTCCCGTGGCTTTGAAGTAGATGGCATGAAATCTGCCAGAGTCAAAGACAATTTAGGCTTTGATGCATACTCATCTTCTCCTGATTCCTCTTTCTTCTTTGAATTGCGCTGCCCTTTTGAGGATTTGTCCTTTGATGGAGGCTTCACTGCAGCTTTTGTAGGAGACACAATTGTCTTCTTCAATTGTGTTCGTAAAATGGAATGGGTCCGATTGATTGTCTTTCTGACCATCCAATCATCATATTTTTTCGTAGTTTTCCTTTTGACTTCCTGCCACTCACCTCCTTCTTCTGGATCTGTAGCGGTAATACATGCTACATGAGCTAAAGAACCCTTCAATTTGACTTGTCCCAAGTCGACCATCTTTTGCAGGAGGTCTTTAAAGACAAAACACTCCTGGATGGGATGCCCAAACATTTGATGAAAGGGACAATAATTGGGACGGTCTTCATCTCCTTCCTTGTTTGGCCTCTTCGGCACTGGTAATTGAACCAAATTATTTTCCAGAGCTGAAATGAAGTAACCAGGAACTTGCTCACTTCGGAAAGAGTATGTTTTACTCTTCATATCCTCAAATTGTTTTCGTCGTTGATCTTTTTGATCATTTGGACGAAATAGCCTTTGTTGTTGGCGTTCAGGAGGTGGAGCTCTTCGAGAAGATGAAGGTTTTGAAGTAAAAATAGGTACAGGTGCCTGTTTAAGCATAACTGTAGCAGTTTCTTCTTTACCCATTCTTCTTCCTGGGGCTGATGGAATTACACGAGATTTAACCATAGCCTGTATAAGGGAATCTTAAATCTGTTGAGCGATTGAAGTAAGGTCTCGAAACCCTCCTGTGTATTTCACAGGGATCAATGGCGTGCGTAATTCGTCACGCAAATTTGCCACACAGATTGGCAACAATTCCTCCTGAGGGAGTGATAAACTCAAGGAATACATTAATCCCTTCCAACGAGCAATGAAATCAGAGACTCTTTCATTCTCCCTTTGCTTGCAGTTTGTAAGATCGAAAACTGTCATTTTTGGCAAAGTTGAGCTAAACTGAAGAAGGAATTTTTGACGAAGATCCTCCCATCCGATGACTGACCAGGATTTCAAGCTTGTATACGAGACAAAAGCTGGTCCTTGCAAGGTTCGCACGAAGCATCTGAGTTTCACTGCTTCTTGCTACTCTGGAGTTACCATCATAGGATCACAACAAGATACGTAATGCGTCAAATGTTGTTCCGGGTCGCCTGATCCATTGAAAGTAGGGAAAATAGGGTTTCCAAAACTGGATGGAGGAGAAATTGAATCTACCCATTCAGTGTAAACTTTCTTTTCAGGTTGAACTTGCACCCGTTTCCCTTCCATAGTTTCTAACCGAGCTGTTAATGACTCAATAGTAGTTATTAACTTTTGAGAAACGTCAGGTTGAACCTGGTTTTGGGTAGGTGCAATGAATGGAGCTTGGAAAGACATGGTGGTTGGTGCTGCAACTGATGGTAGTGCTGCCAACCGTTGTTGCGTTTGACCCGTAGGATTAGACCTCTGTGGGTGTACCGATAAAGGAGGATATTCTTGATCCATCTCAGTAGTTACAACAAATTCCTTCGGCTGTCGGACTTCAGCATTCTTAAGAAGAAGACTACTCTGATGTAGTTCTGCATTCAACCTTCTTAATTCTTTCATTTCTTCCTCCTGTTGTGCAAACCTTTGCTCTAATGAGAGCGATTGACCTCCTTCATAGGAAGGGTGAGAAGTAACCTGATTCATACCTTTCCCCTTATTGGATCCTTTTCGGAGAGGGGGAAGTGGGTTACTTAAAGGAATACCCAGATTTTGGGTAAGCCTTTGATTACGTGTGCGCACACCTTCTTCATTTAGGTCTGTGTGCGCGACTTCTTGAGCAGGAACCTCTTCGTCTGATCCCTCTGAATGAGCCTCATCTGGTGAATCAGCATCAACGACATTGATGACATTAATGGATGCATATTGCATGGAATCCTTTCTATCAGCATTTCTGTGATATTGTCTCCTTCTATGTCCATAATAAGACATGGAATTCCGTTGACTTGATCCCTCAGAAATTTTTTGGAGAACCGTCACTTGGAGAGAATCTCCTGACAGCTTGGCTCTTCGTTCCTCTTGAGTCTTATTCCCTAATCGAGAGAAAACTGACTTTCTATGAGGGAAGGATTGAAGATTTGAAAAAGTCCCCAGTCCGGTGGACTGGGGGTGTTCCTGCTGCTTCCGCTCAACTCCTCGAATCCCATTCGTTGACTCTGAGGGTTGGGTTAGAGAAGTCCCCAGTCTGGCAAGCTGGGGTGTCTCTTGACATGCTATGTCTGAGATCTTCTTAAAATCTCTCTTGATCTTGCGAATCTTAGTTCGGAAATTAGCTGGATGCATTAACCTGTATCCACTTTTATCACCTGGTTCAACAGACCGTTGGATGATTTCCGAAACTTCTGTCATTTGATGACGTGTTTGCTCCAGACGAGAGGCTTGTGCAATATTCTCGCCTGCTTGATGTAGGAGCAATTCAACAACTTGTTCTCTATATACTTGATTTTGAGAGGAACTAGTTGAAGCTTGTTCTTGAGAAAGCTTTTGATTATGAACAAAGCCCATTGACTGTGGCCGGCTATGGGCAATAACATTTCATGAGACCATTTTCGGCGGGTTTTGCTGACCGGAAAGCACTGTGAAATGTAGTGCTCTGTGAACACCCCATCCTCTGATATGAACATTAGATGGAGCATTGGAAATTAACTGACGCAATCTTCTTAGTGCTCCAAGGCATGAACGTTGAAGGGTTCTCTGTTGCTTTTCAGCCTTCGGATACCGAGAGACTGATAGAGATGCCAAATCAATCTGGTGTTATAACCCTTCTATTATCTTAAGATGATATTCATATTCATCGTAAGATAATACCTTCTTCTTTAATTGACAAAGAGTTTTCCATATGTTGAGACGAATATCATGGATTCCATCATCCGTCAACATCTTTGGAATGTCGTACTGGGAATCAGCCAAAGGCCAAAACATGACTGGTACTTCACCTTTTTCCAGTTTTTTCCTCATGTTCAGCATTTCCTCTTTATAATTAAATGAAGATTCTTCTACCTGTTTGGACCAAAGTTGGTGTTTCCTTGTTGCTTCATCAGATTCAACAAAATTGGTAGAGGAATCACTATTCATGCTGGAAGATGAATGACCCAGGAAAGGTTCGGAGAATAACATGAACCCCAGGCTATCTTCTGATGGAGAAAGAGTTTCACCTGCCGATAGTAAAGCATCAGACATGACTGGTTTTACGTTTGCAAGTGCCTCGAGATAGGAGGGCTTTCTCATCACTACATTGCCTTCTGAAGAATTTTCGAGACAACGTGAATCACTACTGCGGAGAGGACTTTCGCAGCGAAGTTCATCACCATGAGGAGGACCGTCATGATGGGTTATAGCAAAAGATGAAATCTCTTGCTCCTTGGCCTTCTGACCACACAGAGGGTTCCTGTGGCTCTCATCTGAAGAAGATACTTCAAGATTGACTGAATTTTCATGAAGCAAGTCTTCATGAGGAAGTGTCTGTTGAAGACCTTCAAAATTAATGTTCCTGTTATTGGGAACTGAGGGAGTAGAATCTTGAATTCCGACAGATAAATGTCTGAGGGCTTCAAGAACTCCAGCATCGAGCAAGGCTTGGTTGCAGATTGGCCTTTGATCTCCTGACTGTGCTGGGCGGATCTTTTTCTTAGATGCCTTCTTACTCGCTTTAGAAACCACTTGATGACGAAAGTGATTGCTCTGAGCAGGTGTATGTGCCTGATCAGGAAAGATGGTCAGGTTAGGCTGACGATCATCGCTCAAATCATGCGTTTGTGCCTGACTTGGTTGTCCGTATGATATGGGGGAGTATGCCCCATAACCCTCTTGGACTGGAACAGATGTGTGTGTCTGTTCCGGAGTGAATCGTTGATGTGTCACTCCATTGCTAGGGATAGATTTATGTGTATGTCCTTGAGATGATGCTGAAGTTGTTATGATATCCTGGCAAGCATCCAGAATATGAGCAGGAATTTGCTTCTGCTCTTTCACCATTGAAAAAATATGTTTGGTGACTTCAGCTGCCAGAACAGGGATATAGGTCCATTCCGGGCTTGGAGTAGGTGTATGTGCCTGCTCTTGTCCTCCTTTTCCTGTCAGTGAATCCTGACAGTACTCAAGTGTGGAGGAAGAGAATTTAGTCTGCCCCCTGTTTGTCGTCGGGACTTTCCGACTAACTTCTCCGGGTGCTACCAAGCGAGACTGTTGGTAGACCTGATTAGTATTAGCAGGTGTATGTGCCTGCTGATTACACTTCGCGAAACACGGTTGACGAGATCCATCATATGTAGTCAGACGAGCCTGCTGACTAACTGATGATATATAAGCAGGTGTATGTTCCTGCCTATGGTACTCTGCCGGAATTGCCTGGCGGGATCAGCTTGATGCTGCCAGACGAGTCTGCTGGATAGCTGAATTAAAACAGGCAGGTGTGTGTGCCTGCTCGTTGTTTGCCACCAAGTTAGGTTGGTGGACTTCTCCGGAGATGGCAGGGATGACAACCTGCCTATTGTTAACCGGATTCCGTCTCTGGCGGTTCATCTTGCCTGCTCGGGTTCGAGGAACCTGAGCTGAATGCCTGGAGTCGGTACCCTCATCATGTTGAGGGTGCACTACCGCACGAGTCTGGCAGTGATTGTTGATGGGAGCCCTCGGGAAGGACTCCTGTCTTTTTGAATTAAGGCCCCGAGGGACCTGCTCATTCACCTCCTCGGAGTAAGGGAGTGAATGGAAATTGCGTTCCGGGGATAACGACCCGAAACGGTTAGAGACGGTAGTCAGCACCGCCTGCTTCTTGATTGCTGGTCGCCGTTGTCCGGACGACCAGGTAGAATTGTTAACTTGGAGGGCTTGACGAGCGGCCTCCAGAGTTGGGATAGTACTGTTGCGACGGTACTCCTTAACCAGTGCATTAGAAACACAGCGTTGAAGACGCTGAGTTGGTGATGTCATCCTCAGAGCGGATGACGGTCCAACAGGAGTAGCAGCATTGGTTTTCACAGCAGCAGGCCTCACAGAAGAGGTGTTCACAGCAGCAGTATTCACAGGGGTGAATTTAAGGAAATCCATTTCTGCAGAAGATCTTGAGAAAAGAGTGCCTGTTCCATGTAACAGACATAATCAAGATGAATCCGGCTACTGCATCTTTTGGATGAGCATATGTCAATGATTGCTTTGTTGGCCCAAGGGGCCTAACAAATAAGAAGAACATCACTTTCACTTGGTTAAGGATTCACGTCGGGTTCACCATTTTTGTTTCGCGCGGAATCCGGGGATGACCTCCTGGACGGGAGATTCAAACGTTCCGATCGGTTTCTAACGGATTTGTTCGTAGAACCGGAAACATCCAATGATTCCACATCCGTTTGGACCTACCTTCCAAAGGCAGGCGCTCATTAGCTTGTGGGCTAATGAAGCTTGGGAATTTGCATTGGTCGAGAGGATGGGAGGTCGGACTCATCACACCTTTTTTGAGGGGAATTATTGTCTACTCCGGGACTCTCTTTATAGATTTAAGTTATGTTCGTGAATCCTTATTACATTACCAAGTATAAAATGTGCTTTCCTTTAGTTTTAACAATCAATGATTAAATATGCAAGAAATTTAGAGAATCTTTTATATGTATTCAAGGTTCTTCATCAATATAGAATCATCTATATTTTTTTAGAGATTCTTGGTCAATGTTATCCTTCAAAACATTTATATAAAAGTATCTTGGTCATTTTGATGACCAGGCTGGTTTTAAAGCCACTCAGTGGGGCACTTGATGTTTATCATCATTCAGAAGGACATAGATTATTTCAATGTTGGGATCGAACCCATAAATGGGCTACCTACGTATCCTTTCTTTTGGAAAAGGAATCAGAACCCACGTAGTTCGAGGAATGAGATATGATGTTTATGATTGATGGCTCAAAGATGAATGTCATAATTACTTTTACACTCTAAGCTCACGTGAGTCATGTTCGGTGTGAGAAACAAGAGGTATTGGTAAAATTTAGACAATTGTGCCATAAAAGATGCAATCATAAGAATTTGTTTTGGGGCTTATGTATAGATGACTGCCCATAGAGACGAAGGTTTGGGATTTACTTTTAGGAAGAAAATCCATGAACAGGGTCCACAAAGTTATATGTGCTTCATGGAGATTTGAATACTCTAATCTGGGGAATACTCCTAAGGAGGATGCCCAAGTTAGGAGGGGACTTATGATTGGGTTTTATTCCTGAAAAGGAAACCCAAATCAAAGGTAATTTATGACTGGTTAAGAGAAGTTTAAGGGGACTTGGGGCTTATTCCTAAAAAGGAATCCCAAGGTTATGACTGAGTCTTATTCCTGAAAAGGAAACCCAGGTTAAGGATTCTCTCATTTTAAAGGATGAGGTTGAATGAATGAAATCTCAATCTTTGGTGACATAAAGATATTTAAATCACTAGACTTTGAGAGATATTTCACAGAATTCCTTTCAGACAAGGATGTCAAATCAAGAAATCATGCCATAAATGGCTTTGAAGAGTATTTTGAAGACTGAATCTTGAATAGGAAAGGTGAAATGGCTTAAGAGGGGTAAAATGGGCAAGATGGGCACCTAAAAAGATAAAGGCGCGCAAGTCTTTAAAGTCGCGCAAGTCCTGCGACGGCGCGCAAGTATTGGTCGCGCAAGTATACTTGCGCGACATGAGTGGTACTTGCGCGATTTTCAACCAGCATTGAAATGCTTGAGCGACTCTTTAGAAAAACCTTTACAATCCTCTTGAGGTTCTTCCAGAGAAGGGACACGCAAGTTATATTGAAGGAATTAAGTCGGCACGCAAGTGTTTGATAAGTTTCAACACTTAGGCCTTCCTTCTTCTCTTTAGATCTTCTGTTCTAGGTAAGAAATTACCTTAGAAGTGTTCCGGAAGATTTGAGAAGAGACTTGGGCGTCGGGAGCTTCAATCCGAGTTTCTGGAAAAAGATCTTCTCGAATGGGGGGCCCACAAGGTCTATTTATAGGCAAAAGAAGACCCAGGGTGGTTACCGGGCGGTTACCAATTAGGTCGCACAAGTCACCTGCGCGACCAAGGTAGCCGCGCAAGTATACTTGCGCGGCAGTTGTATTACGTGCGCGGTGGATTTTCTGTTGCTCCTTTGTTCATGCCTTTGTCGATTTTTTTATGTTTTCTTCAAAGGTTGAATCACTTTGAGCTGAGATATTCCCTTTTCCGATTTTTAGATTCTGTGACGAAAGGAGCATCAACAGTCTTCTCCTCTCTAAGAGGATTCACTCCATGAGCTACTGGTCGATACTCCAAGTGTCACTTAGACTCATGTGGAAGTATCTCAATCGACCTCCATGTCAGAGTGGTCTCAACGCAACAGACGGCGCGTCAATCAGACACTCAATATTCGAGTCATTAGCGTTTTAGTTTCAGGGGCCCGGTTGGTTTCGTGTATGAACCAAACTGACCATGACTCAACTATAACCCGAACTCTTGTGTGGTATTCTCAAAGGGGCGGATTTGTTCCATGAACAATGGCACCGCTGATGGTTCGTCAAACGGACGCTCATAGCCCTTGTTACAGGCGAAAAGGTGTAATCGGGCCATAGTGGGTCCGCATTCGGTCCGTCCCAATCGGACCAACCCAGCCCGACCCTGTCTGTGTGTCTGACCCAGTCTAATGAAGCGGCTTGGCCTGATGGCACAACCTAGCCCGAAGGCGTGGCCCGGCCTGGCCCGAGGCAGCCTAGCCCGTGGCGCCCCGGTTTTCCGGACGGCCCGGTCGGCCTGGCGACCCGGCGGCCTCGCGAGGGTCCTCCTTAGCCGCGGCCAGGGGGAAACCGTGTGCCCCTGGCACCCGAACGTCTTGGCCATTCGAGTAGAACCGAACCAGCACCGGGTGGCACCGATCCCACTCATGCTGTACCAGACAGGGTCCCGCACTTCTCGGGTGGCCCGAGCGGCCACCCGTTCCACACCACAGCGCTGCGCGATGACGTCGCGCCCCTCTGCCATCTTTCGACCATGCCGCGGCCTCCTGTTGGTCTCCGCGCGACGCGGTGGCATCACACTCCTCGTCTGACCGCCGCGGCCCTCCGGGACTCCGCCCTTCATTCCGGCGTGGCACGACAGCACCGCACCCCACCTGCACCGCCGCGGCTCGGCTCTTTCTGCAGCACAACAGTGTCGTGCCCTTGTGGCGACCCGGTGGCCTTGTGCTGCCATATTCTTCACGGCCTACTCATTGCCGGTCACCACGTGTAACGCCTTTGTCATCAATGAACGATAACAAACAAAAGGGTAGGGTCGGGCCATGTTCGTGCGGTCTGAACCCTCCTTGTCACAGTGATATCATTCGGTTCTCAAACAAGAAATTTTTATAAATAAGAACGAGTACAACACAATTCAAACTTCCTACCTCGATTTTCGCTTGTTAATGAAGTCATAGGGAGTGGACGGCATTTCATTTACGTTAGGTAGAAGACAAAGAATTCGATGAGGAAGGATTTGGGGAAGACGAGTCGAGATGACACCGTTGGTGTTCTTTGGGGGCGGCAGTGTTTCCTCTACTTGCTCCGATTGATTAGGGGGAAGACAGTTCTCATCGTTCTTCGGTGGAAGGAGCGTTCTTTGTTTTCATCGTTGAGAGGATGAAGTTATCTCTCAAGTCCCACCCTAAATAATTGCCAACCAAATGAAATAATAACTTTTTCTTTTATTTAATCATTTTCTTTAATTCAAGTGAATTTAAATTGTTCTAATTAATTAATTAAAAGGGTTTAATCAATTAATAGCGAAGGAGTTGGCACAATAAAGTAATGGGGGATGGTGGTGAGTTTAACCCACATAAATAGGGGGTTAGAGGTGTTCCAAAATTAATTGGGAGTTAGAAGATTTAAGAATCTCATGTAGGCCCCACTAAATAAAATTCTTCCAAGGGAGGTTATGTGCGGGTGGCCCTAAGACTAACCTCCACTAGGAGGTTTTATCCACCATAAAATAAAAATAAGTTAGTTATTATTTTTATTATATTTTATTTAGAATCCCCCCAAAATTATCTTCCACTCTCATTAAAACGCAACTGAGGGGAAAGTCTCACTATGCAATCACTGGCGTTGTGAGTTTAACAATGCCTTCAAATTTCAGTACCAAGCACCGGTTCAAAAGATATAAAATCCCGCTTGTAAATTTACTAAATGTAACCAAAAAAACATCATATATTGATTTTGGGCACACCGAGCCTCGGAATCAAGCGCCGTCAGAAACTGCGGACTCATAAATGTCCCATGTATTAAAAGATTTTCCACTTGAATTTCGGGACTTTACAATCTATTTGTGTTTCCTTCACATTAGGGGTTCTTGGAAGAAATAAATTCACTTTTTATTTCTCTTATATTTTTATATTGTTGGGTACCATTGAGATATCTCTATATGGAGCCTTATATGGTAGGCCTTGATCCTCACTTGTATCATAGTTGGAGGTTATGTAAGTAGGCATTCTAGGACCACATCTCGTGTAAGAGACTGTATTGTACATCCAGCTGATCAGAATGTGAATGATATGAGATTATTGTAGTCATCATTTGTATGTCAAAATATTCAATAAACCTATAAGGTTTGAGGTAAGAGACTATTTGTTATGAGATTCCCACCAATTTTGGGCTATAGACATATTTAGTGGTAGGGTAAGCTCTCACCATGATGTATTGGATCCTTTGTTGATGTAAGATGGATCATAATAGTGGATTACATGCAGGAAATTCCTCAGATATACTATTAAATGAAATATTTCTTTCATGTATCTCAGATTCACAGATACTGTATAATATAAGTGCATGTGTTACAACCAGACGAGGTTGATCTGGATATTAGTGTTTCCTTTGATGAGTATCTAGTTCATATATTAGATCGAAGTTTGAGGACACTATGAGTCTAGTTAGTTGTTATGGAACATGTATTATGGAAGCAGTGATAATTATTGGATGATACAAGGGGATGTTGAGACGGTATATGAGTTACGTGGATGGTACTATTTGATTATGATACCTATTTTCCTTTAGAATCCCAACTCAATGACAAGTTTCTTTATGATGGGGAGTTTGTAATGATTAATCATTTTTCCTTGATACAAATATTTTTTACCAATTTAAACTCCATCAACATCCGTAATAATTACTCCAAATCAATTCAGGCTTGCCTCAAGTGTGTTCGGGTCTCATACGGATTTTGGATCCCAAAAATGAATAAAAAATACTAGCCCACATGGTCAACAAAAACTACGCTGCACGACCCAATAAATAGTTCGAAAAAATGAGGTTCAAGATAGGGGAAATATGGGAAGCCTGGTTTTCATGCGATCATTTGTCCGTAGGAGTATTCACATGGGGTTGATATTAGGATTGGGAAAGAAATTTTTTTCATAGTTTGTGGACAGTTATACAATCCATGTAGCTACCCATGTGATATTCTCCAAAATAGTAGTGAACTTCCACCTGATTAGTGCCCAATTTTTCAAATAGTGTGACCAATCTATGTGATATTATATTTTTTTTGGTGAAGTGACTCATTTTCATCACATTACTTCTTAATTCTATCTGTTGATTTCATTCTACTCATTCTAGTGGTTGGAATGGGTTCATCCATCCCTTGAGCTCTAAAACACTTTGTTCTATGAATTGATCTAACTCTATGATCATGTTTATGATTGATGGTGTACTAAAGGTAGAAGATTATTTTATTCAAGAACTGATTAATGTTTTTTTATTTAAGGAATATTCCCAATAATCTATGAAAAGGAATTTATTTTATCAATATGAAATTTTGGTAATACAAGTTTTTATCTTCTTTCAAGATAATATATGATAAAAGAAATCACATATTTGGAATGCCACAACAATATAAAAACATCATTGGGGGATTTATGATTACTTCATTTTATAAATTTTTTAAAATTATTTATAATATTTCGTATTTTAATAATTTATAAGGATTTTAGGGATTTTTTTAATTGAATTTTTAAGATGATATTTTTAGAATCATTTAGAGATTAATGTATTCTTCTAAATATAATGATTAATTAATATTTAAAAAAATATTATGACTATTTGATTGTTATATTAATCAAATTATATGAAATTTTATCTATGATACTTTTGATCCATCTTTTATTCGTGTATAAACAGTCACTTTCATTTCATTGAGTATGTTATTAAGTGGAAGTTTACCAATGAATAAAACTTGGGATATATTTTTATTGTGAAATACCACATATTCATATTTCTATAAATTCTAGTGAAAATTATATAAATTATGAAAATTATATTAAAATAAAAATAATTATTTTTATAACCATTTTTGTGATATAAATGACCTTTTTCACTTCTAATTATTTTATTGATTTTTGGTCATTAACTTTATCAAGACCATGTTCATTATCACTCTATATTAATATTTGGTTGTCAGGTTTCCCTCATATGTTCATTCTTTAACTTCCCAACTATGATCTCATATGTAGGAACCTAGATTTTAGTTACATTAGGTAAACATTAGTCTTACAAAAATCACATTTTAACAGATTTTTTATTTTTCATTTTTAATATTTTGGTTTATTTAATGTAAATATTGTTTGTTGAGTATTTTTTGGCAGAGGTGAATTTCTTCGGGGAAATTTATTTCAAGAGGGTAGAATGTAATTGTATGAGATTTTATGAATTATAAATTTGTCAATTAAATTAATTTTTTTAAATATCATGTTATACACACATCAACAAGTTTCATAAATAGAATTCTTGACAAATATCAACACACATCTATGTTCTATGAAATAATATTATTTTAAATATCATTATTAAAAACAAGGAATTGAACAGGATGGTATGAATAGTAATAACTACCTTATAAAATATTCATAAAAATTTCATATTGAATATAAATTTATCGAAAAATTCTTTGCAACTAATCAATCAATTTTTAGTAATGTGGTGTTATTCAACAAAAATATATATCCGTCAAAGATTATTTTTTAGTTATTATGGTAAATATATATATATATATATATATCTTAGAATATTTTATTGATAGAATGGAAATAATTTTTTGTATGAATCAAATATAAATTTAGATATGGGGAAATTTTCGTATTTTTTGTAGAAAACATTAATTTTTAGTGAATTGAAAATATAAAAAATTTTACAAAACAAATTTTTACTGGTTAAAATTTATGTAATTTAAATTTAAATTTTTATTTAATGTAATATAATTTTTTTATTGATATTTAATACACATAATAACTTTTTACTTATCATTTTTATTAGTTTCTTTTTTAAATTCATTTTTTGATTATTATTTTTTACTAAAAGATGTTGTAGAGGGAAAAATTGTTATTCGTATTAATAAATCAAAATAAAATCTAATAAAAAATGTTTGAAATGAAATATATTATAAAATTTTATTTTATACTTATAATAGTATTCTTATTATATATATTTTTTATATAAATGTAACTTTATTTGGAACATACAACACCTCTGAAAATAATATTTTTCATTACCTTTGTGTGTTTGGTTTTAAATTGATTTTTTCAAATTTTTTTAAATTTATTTTAAAAAATAATAATAATTATTTAAAATAATAAAAAAGATGGATTATTTTTCGATAATTTTCTAAAAATATTATTTTTTTGATTAATAGTTAAAATATATTTAATTTTGAATAAAAATTTCCTTTTAGTTTTATTTATTAATATTGTTGACATTTGTTTACAAAATTGATTTAAAGTAAAATTATTTCAATGATGAATCTATAATCTCAATTTACTTAATTTTAATAAATTAAATATCACAATATTCTATTAAAACATAGTAAATTTTTGATCATTTTTCTTTAAAAGCACGTTTTACAATTACCTCGTTAGATTAATGTGAAATAAAATATTTCCATTTTTATAAACAAAATCTATAAAAACGTATTAATTATTTGGAATGATGACAATAAATATCTTATAATAATTTAAAATTAATTATTGTAAACAATAATTAGTAAAAATAGTAATTTTTTTACTATATTTAAGGTATAAATGTTTTTACAGAAGGATTAAACAGAAAAAAAGGTTATAAATAATGATAGAAATTTCCAAAAAAAATTATAGAATTTTTTTCCAAATATTTATTTTTTAATAGAGATAATTTTGTAACATTTTTCAATTAGAAAAACGTTGGTTCAACTTTTAATTTTTAAAAATATCAAGGATTCCACTCAACTGACATATAAAAGTCCACCCATTATCCCCTATTTTTCAAACATTAAATCCATTTAACCTCAAACTAATGCAAACCATATAAGATACCAACTACCATCATATCTTCCATGTATTCCTAGATTATACATAAATAATACAAATAAAATAACTATCTGGAAACCTAAGGAGGATACCGAAATAAAATGTAGCATTCATTAATAAGGGTTTTTATTTAATTTCTTCAACCACCAACATAAATTATTTTTATAACATGATGATATAATATACATAGTACCATCAATTTATATATGAGTTTTTATGTTAAGTTAATTAGCTAAAATAACATCCACTTTTATAATATTGGTTATGAAATCATCATTCGTGTCTATGGTTGACTACAGTCTCATGAACCAATATCCATGGTTTTTTCATTAACACCTCTCAAGGCTAATATAATTATGGATTGATTAATTTTTTATTGTATTTATGAAACTAATATATAGTTGGAATTATTATATCACACTTAAATTAATAAAATCCATTATATTGGAATACGCTAATGACTCTCATGTGTATGAGAGACTATTGTTGTATGATGCGACTCAATTTGGGGAATATGATAACGTATCCCGAGTACATTGTGGAATACTATTGCATGAAGCGATATGTTTCTTTAATGCTATAATTTTAAATTAATAAAAATTTGATTAATATAAATATGTGAAATATGTGATATAAAAATATTCAATAATGATAACATATCATTTAACATTTTTATTTCAATCTGATTAGAAAATGGATACAGTGTTCATGCATATTTATGTCATATTGTCTCCATGAATGTTGTATTTCAATTTTTTCACTGTATTTTATAGATTACTATTAAATATATATATTTATATGATATATATATATATCATGGTTAAATGTTTTGATATTATCAAATCATGTTCATCCTATGTGGACTAAAAATAAGAAAATCAAACGATATATGAAAAACAAAGTAGCTATTATCAAAAACATAATAATAAAAAGGAATTGTTATTAAATGTGAAATAAATGTTTATAATAAACTAATATATGGTATTATATATACAATTTTTAATATAATTTAAGTATTATTATTTATATATATTATATTGGTGATTTCTATGTGTCTGGAGGATGTGAGGACATAAGGTAAGGTATTTCTAGTTTCTCTTTTAATTCAGAGATACATTTTTTAATTCAGCAGTGATTTATATTTGGGGGTTTATATACATATCCTTTGACATATTATATCATGAATATAATTATTTTCATGATCTTAATAGTTCGATTTTATGATATTCTTTATGGGGCGTATGAATACCATAATAGCTAAGGGGTTTTTCTAATATTTTCCTTCTTTGGGACACATATTATGTTGTGAAACTATCCTATATATGTTTTGTATATAAAAAACCATTAATTTTTAATAACATTAATGTTTTTAATAAAATGAGACTATATGTATCATTCAATGTTATTATTTATTTGGTATTACGATTCAATGTTACCAAGTTGTATTCTTTATTATGTTACAATATCATTTGTTATTCGAAACGCTCAGGATTATTGTTCCATTTATAATATATTACTATATATCTCAAAATAAACACCTGAAAATTATTATCCTGTGTTTATTTTCTTATAATAAATCATTCCCATCATTTACTGATGTATATTTAATAGTTAAGAAATAAATTATTTTAGAAAAATAAAATTTTTGATTGAAAAACCTTTTTCTTTTGAAATCATGTTTTCTAAAAAATTACTTTATATATAATTTATTTTTAGAACAGTTTTCAATGTTTTTATATTTTCAAAAAATATGAATCAAGTCTTTATTTTATTTCCAAAAAATTACTATTTGTATTTTTTTTGAATATGTGAATGGAAATTTTGTTTATATGTGTATAACATGAACACATTTTTTAATAATCCTTTTATTTGAAGATCCATTATATTTTTTCAAGGATCTAATAAATAAAAATATATTAATTTTTTTAATGTTTTAATAGTAATTTTTCAATGAAAAATGAATATTTTCCACATGAAATATTTTAAATTATTTTTATGTCGTTCTTTATATTTTTACATGGTTATTTTAAAAGAAAATGATGTTCACAATTTTTTAGGAATTCAACTATGTTTTATAATGGTAAAAGGATATTTTCCAAAAAATGAATGAAAATAATTTAGTGCATCATTTAAATGTATCAAATTTTAGTTTTTAGGGAGAAAATTCTATAATGTTTTATGAATATTTTTTTGTTAAAGTGATTTTCAATGAAAGGATAATTTTTTTGATGAAATTTTCCACATGATTTACCATTAGAAATAATTATCAATATCTATTGAAATCATTTGAGGTTAATTATTCTTTATTGGGACATGGTCTAGGGAGCATATTCTTATTAATTAGTTTAATAGTTTATTTTTGGGATGACATGATTTTTATGGATGTTAATCTCATTTCATTGGTTATAACATTATAAAATTCTTATGAAACTCTTTCCTTTTCATGTGGTCTGAAATAATGAAATAATGAAATTATTAAAAGAATATAGTTTTTGTAGGTTGGGATATGATGATGTTTTTATGAATCCCATTTCATTTAATTGGTTTTTATAATATAATTATTTTATAATCTTTTGATAAACATATGAATGATATTATTTATGTTATTATATTTATTTTATAATCAATATTGGTGGTTATGATACAAATAAGGACAGTTGTGACATTATCTCCATCAATGGGTGGGATTTATAACTCACTAATATTTAATAGTTAGTTATTTATATATAAAAATTTATACAAGACTAGAAGGAAGTGTGGAATCAGTTCATTAAGGGGCATTGTCTGTTATGATGGTCGTGAGAGTGAGCTTTGACAACTATGATGGTTTAGGGAGTAAACCCATTTACATATAATGAAAGTTATTCAATTAGGGATGTGTTTGTATCTTCAAAAATATGAATCCATGCATTGAGTGTTGTTATATGTTATTAATGAGAAATTACTACTTAAAAAATTATTTTACATGATTAAGTTTATGTCATTATTAAATTTCTTGCGCCAATGTTATGATCTCACTACTCATAACATTTAATTAACTTATTAGCCACTTCCTACAAATTTCCAATATATATACAACGATTAAATATTATAATCTATGACATTTTTGTTGTGGTTTTGATATATAATTATCATTTTAACATAACATAATATTAATGTTATTCTTACATTACTCCCTTGATTACTCTTAGTGATCATATGAGCTCACCGTTTCTTTTGTACCCTCTAACCAATTTATTAAAACTGATTATATAACGGGTTTTTTTGTGGAGATTTCTAATGCGGTATATCCTAATGGGATATGTTGATGATCATTGATCAAATTTGATGATTTTGTACATCATCTCCAAAGGCACAAAACTATTATGGACCTCAAGGGTTTGTATTCTGTAGTGTTTTGAATATTCATCTAAAATCTGTAGTATACATGTACGAGAATCCCATGTATCTATATAGGTACTATCACTATTCAACCCCCTCTACCAATCCTAGGAAGATATATTACATGTGTGGGTTGAGAGGAATTGACTACACGAGAAGTTCATGGTTGGAGAGATAACGACAAGGCCATTTTAACTGATCCACCCCCATGAAATATTGACAATAACAGACCTTACCATTTGAGAGTAGAATGTTGTAATAAAGAATTATATATCATCACCATATTATACTGTAATATTAAATTTCACATTACAAATATAATTTTAATTTCTGAAATTTGATATTCATTATTATTTAATTCAATAAATGACAAATGCATTTTTGATGAATTTGTAACATTAATTTTTGGTTACAAATAAATCACAGTTTTAATTTTAGATAACATATATTCTAAATAATAGTTTAATTATTACAAATACAATACCATTTCATGAAATTTTAAAATAAATTTTTTTATATAAATATAATTGAATAAATAGTTTTTATAACATTCTAGGAACTTATTATATGTTAAAGAACATTAATATTTTTGAATAGAATATATATTTTAATTAAATAAATTATTTTTTATTTAAATGATAATCTAAAAATATTTTATAAATTATTTCATTATAAAAAATGTTGGTTTTTAATTTAAAACATATAAAATAGGTCACAGATTTTTTAATGAAATTATTAAAAGAAATTATTTTTTAGTGAATAGTTAAAATAAAATTTTCTATATATTATAAGTTCTATAAATCTTTCAATATGTAATAATAAAGTAATATATAATAAAAACTACTAAAAAATTTATTATTTATTTGTTATTAAGTATTTTAATTTTTTAAAATCAATTTCTTATCCTATAAATGGATTTCGAAAGTACAAAAAAAGTTAATTTTTATTTTAGAAAATATATTTTGTGAAAAATTTACTTTTACAAGTTAAAAGTAATATTTAAAAATTGGTATCATTTATAATTAATTAAATAATAATAAAACCTAAAAATTTATATAAAAACCAATAAAACCCATATATATGGAAATGGTTATAAACATTCAAAAACATAGAATTCCAGTGTCTATATTTAGATTTAATTAATCAATTCTTCCTATTTACTATAATATCCATCCATTCTCCCAATCATATCCACACTAATTCAATTATACATGAAAATATGATCATCTTACACCAAAATAGACCATAAATGTTGTATGTTCTGTAACATAATGATGTTTTTAAAATGAAAGAACATGTTCAATAGTGTACAAGATATATAACATGGAACATAAATCAATTAATGGAATCTTATTATTTCATTGTGACCATTAAAACCTTTCCATTAAACTAGAAGGAATGAATATAAATAATTTGTTATGAATTATATACCAGTCTTAATGATTTATAATATAATAATTTTCTTCTTTAAATAAGTAATTTTATTATATTAAATCCATTCTATGAGCCTTTTAGTAATGTCAATTTATTCACCAAAAACATATAATCACAAACAAAATTTAATTATTTTATTTAAAAATAAAAAATATAATTTTGTTAATATTTTTAAAATCATTTTCATAAAATTATTTTCATTATTGGTTTCATTATGTTGAAATTATATAGAGATTAATTTTTTTTAATTTTATGAAAAAACTAAATATTTTAGTTAAAAGATTGAAATACAAATTTTTTTAAAATGTACTGTATTTTCAATAAATTAATAAATTATAAAGATACATTTTGTGTGTTATATAAATTCATTTAACATAAAACCTATTTATTTTTTTCATCCAATTAAAAAAATTTAATCAATGTTATATTTAATTGTAGAATATATTGATTTTTTTGTTTACAAACAGAATTGTTTTTGAAAAATATATTACATTACATAATTTTTCTCATTTTTAGATAATTAAAATCATACCTACTGTGGAGTTTTTTAAATAAAATTTATTGATTAACTATCAGTAAATATTAATTTATTTTAATTAAATTATTTTTATCAATCATAGTTTTACGATAAAAAAATATTTGAAAAAAATACACTTCATGAAAACCCACTCTTTTACGGTGATTGGGGATTTTTTAAATATTAACATTGAAAATACTATGAATTTAGTTAAATAAAATTGATGGAATATTTTTATTCTGATTTTAAAAATTATTTTCTTTTTTGTTTTCATTTTTAGCCAAAAGAATGTTCCCAATGTTAGAAAATAAATTTACCACAATGTGGGTAAATTAATGAAAATGGATTAAAATTTATATGAAAAACCATAAAATAACTAAAAAAATTATTTAATGGCTTTTTTATGTGTTCAAAAAAAATATCCATCCATTAAAACAAAAATTATCAATATCATTCAATCTGATTAATGCCACACAAATGTGGTTAGATTTAAATATAATAGAATCATTATTTAATACATAAAACTGCCATTACTCAAGTATAAATTCCACCCTCACCACCCCCCTCCGTTTCACCTCACAAGGATTAAATATTTCAAAATATTTTAACAAAATATTTCCTTAACTAATATCCAAAAATCTATGTTCTCTTAGTCTTACCCAATGAATAATTCAATTTTCTTTACAGGATCCTTCGAGGAGGCTTTATTCGATTGGTAACAATATCAAACAACATATCCTAATTTATTTTATTCTTTTACCTTATCCTGTGCAAATTCATCCATAAATGAATAATTAATCTAAAATCTAGTAGATAATATAATTTTATATTGATAATGTAATGTCAAATATGCTTACGATTTCTCATCCCCTCTTTTTAATATAAAGTAGATCACCATCAAAAATATGGTGGTTTACCATCATTGTGGATAATAAGTTTTCATTTTCCAATAACACGGTCAATGCTCATAATAAAATAGGTAGTATTTTGAAATAATATTTTAGGATGTATATTATAACTTATTTATTATTATATTTATAATATATAGACACAATTATAAATAAAATGAATCTAATTTGCGATGGTTGGAAAAGGTACCAAAATGTAGTAAACATTTTCCATTTACATATTTATCAAATGAATCATATTAATATATGATTGAAACATTTTATATGGGACCATTTATAATAATCATAATGTATTAATAACATTTCATGCAACTTCTATATCATTATTCAAATTATTGAAGAACATCAATAATTATACTCAAGCGAAGAGATCATAAAACCATAAAATAAACACTCTAAGAATAATGAAATTAATTATTACAACTCATCAAAATATCAAAAATGTACTCATTAAATTATAATAAATCATATATAGATGAAAAAAATGAAGAATTAATTATTTGATGCATTTAATTATAATATCTCGGAATGTAAGATCATGTGGGGAATGAATTTAAACAATATGTATATGACCCTCTAATTCATTAGATCATCTTTTCATGAACCTCCTTTATCTTATGCATATAATACCAAATTCATATTAATGGGATATGATATTAAACATACCTCATATAATTATGTTATTTTTTAAATGATTATATACACCTCTCACTCTTGTTAAACATTTTTATGATTCTTGAAGTACTACTATTATTCTTTTAAAAAAATTTAAATAAATTTTTCTCATTTTCTTTTCATTGAGGAATATATTTTTATGAGCATATATTAATTAATGTTTTGTATATTTTTACATTTTGAAATTTTATATCCTGAATATATATATTCTTAAGAAATTAATTTTTTTTATATTCTATTTTTTTACGAGGTATATGATTCAACTAATTGAAAAATGTTAAAGGAATTATTATCCCAATTTTTATTAATTGAGTAATGATTAGAAATCATTAATTATGTAATTATATGACTCTATATGAATATTCTATGTATTATTACATGTTTTAATTACAATTTTTATGCGTATTTATTGTGGATACACAAAATAGAATAATTCATTTAACACAAAATTAAATGATGCAATATTTGTAGGGGGATTTCTATTAAAAATAATATATCAATGTTTATTTTTACAAAATATAAAATTGATATTTATTGTAATATATAATACATGAGATGATTTCTAAACCATCACAGTTCTTTATTTCATTGAAGGTTACATATAAAGATTAAATTCTTCTTTTCAATGAAAATTATTTCATAAAAAAGATCAATGTTTTAAAAAAAATAAGTGTTTTCAAAATTGAAAATATATTTTCTAAAAAATAAATTATTTATATATTATTTGAAGATGAAACATATTTATAAATGTTTGGGTATTAAGTTATTGAGATTGTATTTTTAAAAGAAATGTTTATTTTGATATCCAAAATCGATTATCATATGAGTATAAAAGGGTTTATCAAATGTTTTATGATGAACATGGGAATAGAAAAATTATTTTATTTGTGATATAGTACATGATACTTATATGAATCGGGTGATCCCAATACAACTTATATTAAGGGTTGAAATCCATTATTGCTTAGGGGTGAGCCCTATATATCTCAAACACATGGTTGATCCCGAGTATTCCTTATAGAAAATGTGTAAGAATTATATAGATAATATGAATGTTTGAGCACCATTATATCTCATGGGAGACCCTGTTATATATTATAAGATGGGTGATCCCCATTGTAGATCAAAAATTAATTAGAAAATTATAATAATGGAATTTTTGACATAAACGTTTTCAAATTAAATTTGTTGTAAATTTTTTTTGGAATATGATTCCATATGCCAACAAAATGGGGAATTAATTTATTGTTATGGGTATTAAATGTTGACATTGAGTCAAATGTATGAGTGATTTTAAAATGATAACGTGGTAAACACTCACATAACATTAAAGGTAATTGTAAATGTTTTTTCTATTTTCTTATTTATAACTCCACTAATGGTTTATTTTCTCCTATATCCCATAGTGATATTTTGTTTTATTCTATATTTTAAAATATTTTCCAATAGGTTTAAGGATATATCATTTAAAGGATGATATCATGTGTAAAATTTTAGATATTTTCCAAAAATAAATTCCATGTGTTAATTTTTATGACTTTTTGTGGAAAATAGATAATAAGTATATGTGTGTACTTGTAATGTATGGGTTCACAATGAATGTTTTAGAACTAATTTTCTAAAACAATATACCGAAATGATCCTCGGGATTTTATTAAATTAAATTCTAGTTTTAAAACACTATAAGATGTAATTCTTATGGATTTGTTCCTTATAAATGGTTTTATTGGGTGTTTTATGATACCATGGAGATTAGGATAATTCCTTCTCATTGTTCTTAAAAGTTGTTAATGTCATAGTTACTTTACATGATTATGTATAACAATATTATTATTTATCTCAACCACCTCTTTTTCATTTAATGTGTTATATTTCTAAGAGATTGATGATATTTTTGGAGATTATATTTTGAATGGAAATCTATTTGGTTATCATGTCTATGATGGATAAATTATTATTAATTTTTTAAGGGTATTTTCATTAATAGGAATAATTTCATATTAACATGTAATAAATCACAACAAGTTTAAATGATGTTATTTTATATTAATGAAGTATTTTGTATCAACATGGAGGAAAAGAAATATTTCATAACATTCTTATCCCTTCTTGGTGATCTGATTATTAATATTTCTGAATATTTTTCATCAAATTATTTTGAATGTTTAATTTCTTCTGTGGAATATTCTATAAAAATGATATATTATAGTTTTATTAAACTAAAAATTACATTCTTTTCAAAAAAATATTACCGTTTTATAGTTTTATATAACTAGGAATAACTCTAACAATGCAATCACATACATTACAAGTGGATGATTTTACCCAGTATCCATTTTTCAACCAAATAATATATTTTAAAAATAAAATATGGTTTCATTCCATGATATAAAATCAAAATTTGTTTATTTTCATAATCTTTATCCCTATTCATACTTTAACCATGTGGAAATCATTTAAAAAATGTGATAATAATAACATCATCATCAAGTAAATCAAAAATCATGAATACTTTAATTCTATTTAAAAAATGAATACCAATTTTATATGTACCGTTTCTTCAATGTAATTTTAGCTATTCAAATAAAATAACACCACATGAAAAATTACACTTTTATCACAAATACTATTATTAAAACTGACACTATGAATATAAATATCCAATTTAAAAACATAGAGAATCACATTGACAAACCATTCTAAAACCATTATGAAATAAGAGGATCTTAGTTAAATCCTTATAAGAAAACCTTATGGAACTCCATCTATCTATACATTGAAGAAAAGTAAAATTATCCAATGCAACAAATAACTATCTAGGATCACCAAACATTTATTCTATAATGTTATCACTCCAAGGTATTTTGGATACACAATGTTAAGATGTAATAGGATTACCTGGTTCTATATAGTTTACCCAATAATAATCTATAACATGCTTTCCCAATGTTATTTGGTCCACTCCATGTCAAACTGTAATTGGATTACCCAACACAAAATAGGAATGAAAATGTTCAATTTTAATGAAAAATATAACAAATATAATTTTTTTTTGTAATTTTGAACATAATATAATTTAAAAAATCATTCTAACTCATAAAAAATATTTTCTTGATATCAAAATACCCATTCCTAATGAAAATTGACTTCTAAAATTAATACTATGTGCATATAATAAATAAAATATTTTCATTAAAAATAAAGTAGAAAATATATAAAATAAGAATCAATTAATTAAATCATCCTGAGGGATGGAATTTACAATCATGTAGTTTTGGTTTAAAAACATTCATATTTTACTTTTGTAAAAAGAAATCATAAAAAATGAGTTTTCATGCGAAACTCCCTTACCACAAGTCTAATTTGTCACATAAGTACATTATTTTCTTTAATCCTAAACATCTATGAATCTTTAATTATATTTATAACATTTCTCACGTTTTTATTCAATTTATATCACTTATTATAATTTTATAACTATTACATAATTGTTTATTTTCAATCAATAATTTTAATGATATTTAGTACATGGGGTCAAAATGACTTCTATATGTCATCTTTTGAAAATGTTTTCATCTTTATATAATTTTTGGAGTAATTATAATGAAAAAAATATTTCATTAGACATAAATTATAATTTTAAATCCATTCATTAAATACGTATATTAAAAATAAACTACTTAAAAATTATAGAGATATCAGGTCTTAAATCTTTTTTAGTAATGATTCAATTTATAAATGAATATTATGGAAATAAGATGTGTATCATTTTTTCATCTTATAATGACAAAAAATTATTAATATAATAGAAGTAATATATATATATATCCATAAAGTTTATGTGGTTATGGAAAATGAATAGGAGTACTTTGTGGATGTGATAATTCACACGTACGCATGAACAACATTATCATTTTTAATGCATAAAAGGTAATAATATAAATTATATGTTATATTTTAATATTTATAAATATTTCATAAATATAATATATAAACATTAATTACATAATTATGACCATTCTAGAGACATGGTAATTGAAAAATAATTAGATCGGTCAGTGTGGTGGTAGTCCTCTATACAAAGTAATGACGAATGATTATCGCTTTGGATGGTAAAGGTGATAGATATTAAGAATACCAAAAATAATAATAATATATATATATATATATATATATATATTTATTTATCTATTTTAATAAGGTTTAATAAGGATTGTGTGATTTGGAAGAAAAAACAAAAGAGAAACACATAATTAAAAATGATACATCTCTTTTAGAAATCAGTCATTTCTTAACACCTTATAACAACTAAGGTTGGTGTAGCGCCTAAAAGAATAAATATATAATGTTTATAGGTATTATACGACTGTTTCTTCAATGATTGGATGAAAATTGTTATTTTATGTGTGGGAATATTGGTAATAATAGGTGCACTTTTATAGGAGATATGATGGGAACTCATAAAATTTCTCAATGTATTATATTTTAAAAAATATCATACCCAATTAAAAATGGGCTCATATTGTGTTATTTAGAATATATGATGATTATAGGTATAAATAATAACTTCTATTTATTTTTGAACAAGTTAATGTCACATTTTTACATTTATAATTTATTTCTAATCCTTATCTTACACCTTTAACTAATATCGTCACACCCTAGATTTGTACCTTTTATGTGTTAATATATATAATATAAATTGAAAAAAGCACACAAATGAATAATTTATTACAATTTATAATATATACATGTCATTTGGATTAATAAATAATATTTAAGGTTATTAAATCATGTAATTAAATATTATTTATATTCAAATATCATTAATATCAATTTTGAGAATATTAATTACTTTGACATTAAAAAATGAATAAAATAATATATTATAGAAAAAATATATTAATACTTCCTAAATATTATATGAAAATCCATAAAAATATCTTATGAAAATAACTACGTAATAATTATATTATTATAAAAAAAATTGTATCCTTTATTATATTTTTCATTAATTGAATAATTATTACATCATCATCATGTCAGTAATTAATGAAATTATACTATCACTATAATTTTTAAATAAATTATGATGATTTTTATCAATGAAACATATTTAATATTTATATTTATAGTTTAAGTTGTCTTATAGATAACCCATTTTGAAAAATTATATTCTTATTAAAAATATGAGTAAAAATATTTTAATTTTTATTAAATAAAATATTACAAATGACATACTCTCATCCATGGGGATATCAAGTATTATAATTTAAGTCCATGTATGATTATATTTTATTTTTACTCATTCAATAATAATGGGGAATTATTTTTGGATCATTTTATTTGCCAATAATTTTATTCTTATCCGTTATTAATTGATTTCTTCTTTACCATGGAAAGAAATATTAAAAATGTTACTATACATATAGGCCAAAAATAAAAAGAAAGGTATTTACATAATTTTTAAATTCTGAATTTAAATATTTAATCAATTTTCATACATTGAAAAAAAATAATTTTTAAAAATTATATTATATTTTGACCGGACAAAATGCACTGAAAAACATTTTTCTAGAAAATTCATTTTATAAATTTAAAACGATTTCATACCAACTTCAGAAAATTCTATTTATTACTCAAAAAAATAATAATTTTAATAAAATATAACTAATAAAATTTTAAAATATTTCAAAATAGTAATTAAACCTTTTAACTAATATAGAAATATATTTTTTATTAATAATTTGTATTTTTTAATCTTCAATGAAAATTCAATCTATTATAAAAATTATCAGCATTTAATCATTATATATTTTTTGTATTATTTTTAAAATAAATATTTTCATTTTATAAAATAAATTTTATAAAATATCCAATATTTAATTTTTTTATTTTTATATATAAATAAATAAAAATAATTCTAATGGAAAGTGAATTTGCAAATATAATGACTTTTTCTAAAAAATGGTTATCAATATTTTAAGAATTAATTGATTCATTATTAATGAGTAGGAACATTTGGTGTTTAATAATTTGGTTAGTACTATTGATTCATTCTAATTAAACTACTATGTATGAATAATAACTTAAATCTATTAATTAGTTGTTTGTTTAAGCATGGTAGTGTTTATCTTGTATTCTATCAAACATAATATTTTATTTAAAAAAATTGGGATGGAAAATTTTACCCCATGGAAAATAATTCCTAGAAATTTTGAACATGTAATCCTTGGATAGGGTCCAACATTTCAAAATACTTTTATTGAAATCCCATATTGACAAGGGTTAATGATACATTCCAATTAATAAGGGTGAAAAAAGTATAAAGGTCCCATGTGATAAAAACTCAGTATCCATATAGTATAACATGGATAGTGGATGAAAAATAATACCCATGTTAAAATAGAGTTACATATATTATGGTAATTATGATTTTTTCTCTAAAAACCCATTAATATTTTATAGTTTAAAATTATTTTATTTCTTGATTAGAGAAGTATATGAATGATGATTTTATTTCAATATTATTTTCCTACACGGTGAGTAATTCTTTTGAGATGTATAATAGTAACATAAGGTCACATATCTTCTTAAAATTTTTATTTTATCCTTTAATAACATTACACCACAAACTCATCATTTTCGTGAAATGATAATAATAGATTTTGCATGGTTATAGAATCTGAATCTACTTCTATGGATCAATAAATTCCTAAAAGGAAAAAATTATTCTGCCTATATTTTTGAATAAACAAAAACCAAAATTGTTATTTAAATATAAGATAACTCCATAAATTAAATAACAAATATATGTTGAATATTTACTTTAATATCTATCTTTGAACAATGACACCCAAATTTCAAAATCCATAATTCAAAAAATATCAATCCATAATATTCCAAATAGATATTAAAACTATGATTAAATACAATAAATCAAAACGATTTGATCTCAAAATTTTCCACGTTAAATTTAATTAATTATCTCCAAATAACATAAACTAGTGTGGAATTCTAAAAATAATTAATTGCTAGAATAATCTTCATTATATTATAACCATTTACATAAATAACCTCAATCACCATAAATCGAAAATAAAATTATATATTCCTAAATATATAATTCAACATTTAATCCTCAAATATAATCTCATATTATTCCTTTTACCATACTCTTATAATGTTCCCATAATCATAGACATATTCAAAAATAACTAATCCCAATGTCACCATATCACTTCCCAATCTCATGTTTATCTTTTTGATAAAACAAATTTTCTTAAAATGAATATAAAAATTAACCATATGATATATTGACTAAACTAAAATAATTTCATTCTATCTTGTACATAAAATTGGCTAGCAGTATGATATGAACCGTTGTCTCCCTTTTTTGTCATTTTATTCCCCATGACCTTTTCATAAGTGACATGTTCTCACACATGCTCTGGATTTTCAAATTTTTAAACTATATGGCCATTTTAAAAATCCTAAAAATATGATACCAACCACAAATATTATTGAAATATGTTTTCAACTCAATGGTTAAATCATACCTTTCATTTTGGCTCAAAACTTTAATACTCGATAATTACCTCAAAAATCAATGTCTCCAAAAATGTCATTAGTCTCCTTAAAATATATGAACATAATGTTATAGACTGGGATTTTAGTAAACTGATCATATAATGAACCTATAATCTATATACCCATGATGATATCCATAACATATGAGGCTAAATCCTAATCTCTAAATTTGACTAAACCCTTATCTAATATAAAGTGCAAGGACTAGGACATAGACATTAATTATTATAATTTCTTAAACTAGAAATGACACAATTTTTAAAATGATATTTTAGCATTAATGTTATAGATAATTTGGTGGAATCTTATAATATAAACTCATACATTACATGTGGATACATTTACTCATTATCCATTTTCCTCCAATAATAAAATTCCAAAATGTATCATGGTTTCTTTCCATGATATAACATAAAAAAATTTATCATGTCCTCATGCATGTACATAACCACCATTTAACTATAGAAAAAAATTCCAATATATAGATGATTATAAAAATATTAGTAAATGAAATAAAAAAAATAAATCCATTATTACACTGAAAACTTTATGACCCATGAAATATTTAAATTTATCTCAATGTTCTTTTATATATTTTAATAAATAATTATCAAATGAAAAATATTAAACATTTATGAAAATGAAAATTTATAAAACCAATAGCTAGAAAATTTAATTTTTTTTTTGAAACAAATAGATCCACATTCGTAACCTATTTTAAACCTATATTAAAAATATCTTGATGTATATATATCCATAAGAGAAACTGTTACGTAACTCTATCTTTCATCATTGAAAGGCATGGTACATTGCCCATTATAATGGATTGTTATCTTGGTGTTCCCTTATATTAATCAATTAATGGATTAAACAAATATGTTTGTAGCACAACATGTTATTATATAATGGGATTACCAAAAGCTATCTGGGCCACCCACATGTTATTCTATAATATTATTTCTTGAAACTATATAATCCACCCAATGTTTAGAAGTAATGGTATTACTCGAATCTATCTGGTATGACCTGTGTTCATTTCACATTTATCATATAATAAATAAAATATTTTTATTTTTTATTTTTTTCATATATAATTTTGAAAACACCTTTATACACATTAGAAAATCACTTTTGGATATTAAAATACATTTCTTTCGAAAAATGAATTTTGAAATAAAAACAATTAAAATCATAAATAAAAATATTTCACTGAAAATAACTATGAACCATTACAATGGAAATATCCAATAATTAAGGCATTATGACATATAAAAAATCCACCCATGTCTTTTAAAATAAAATCATTTTTTATGTTTGTAAAAAAAATTACAAAATTATTTTTCTAAAGAAAGTCTCATACCTTGAGTATGATTTATCATGTATGTCCTTTATATTCCAGAATAATAAAATTATTTCAATTATATTAATTATTAATGACAATATACATTTTTATTATTAATTTTATATAACATAATTCTATATTATAAAAAATGTGTAATTTTTTATGTTCTTGTGGGATAGTTTGATGATATTCAGTACATGAGTTCAAAGTGACATTGGTTTAATGTCTATCATATAAGAGTTCATTTTTACATCAAGTATAGAATAATAATCAAGAAAAATTATAATTTTTATAATTAAATTATAATTTTAAATCTATAAATTATATAAGGATATGAAAAATAGCTATTTAACTTCATGGCCTTCCTTCTCCTAATGTGATGCAAGGGACAACAAATTTCAAAACCCTTCGTTCTTCGGGTTGAAGGAGATATAATGACAATTGAGTTGTACCTTGAATAGTCCCTAGAGAGGGGACTATAACAAATGGTATATAATTTTAAACAATATGAATGGAATTTTCTTTTTTATAATATTAGAGATGTCACGAACTAGCCCGAGTCGACCCTGAACAGGTCACCGAGGCCAGCCTGCGAGAAGTCCTGAGAGGAATTCCGGATCCACTCGGGGTAGCGACAATCACAAAGGGCATCAATAGAGTACAAAATATAATGATTAAACCCATATATAAACAATAAAACAAATAGTGGAAAGAAATGGATAGCCCAAAATACAATTATATAAAAATTGAACTGAAAATTGTTTACAAGAAATTGAATGTACAACTAAACCAAACACTAAACAGTCCAAACCTGATAACAAACTAACTATATGTGACCACACTGGTCACAATACAACCCAATTATCACACGTTTCCCAGGGTGATCAAACTCATGCTGAAACTTGCACAAGGCCTAATAACAGAAGAATAATACGGGCATGAGTATAAAAAATCAGTATGTTTTCCTGATATTTTATTCCCAATGCACTTTCAATAAAATAAATCAAAAATAAATTTTATGTTTTAAATACAATATATAAATTAATTGTTTCCATTTAAATTCCCATGCTATAACAAAATTACCAGACAAAAAAAGCATGTTTTATAAACAAGAATGCTAGTAACAATTTCCAAAGAGTTGCAACTACAAAATGAAACAAGTTTTCAAGAGGGATTCATTAATGAATGTACACTATTAAATAAATCAAAAACACTTTTGAATTTACCAAACAAACACACTGTATTCCAATGGTGAGTACAAAATATCCAATGAGCACAAGTCATGGGAACACCCCTAGGCACTAGTTAGTTGTGAGCCATAGGTACCTCGTATCACGATGAAAGTAACCATAATAAATACCCATTCTCGTGCACATGAGCCACTATTAGGGAGAATTCCCATAACCTAATGGTACACCAAAATCCTCATTATAATAGTTTAGTTAGTATTGTCATCATCAAACATGCTATGTGAAATAGGGTCCAAACACCACGGGATCACTAGCATACTAGTACATGTCCACCGACGCAGATACATGGGATTCCATTTAGTTCTTAATCAAGTTACACATATTATAAAATACACATTTCACATAAAAATCTCATTCTGAAAACATAAACACACCAATATCCCACAAACATTCATCATATTTCTTTCACGAATCAATAAACCACTAAAAATTTTCATAGAATAATTTCAAGGAGTGTATAATGGCTTTGCGCATAAAACTCATTAAATCACTCTTTTAAGTATAAACACAAAAAAAACCATTCCCAACCATATTTTGAAGCCCTAGAAACATTTAATATAATCATTTCATAGACCAAAAATCAATCCCAATGGACATAACATGTGATATACATGTAAAACACTCATTATTCATTTTTAGGAAAAGCCAAACAATCCTTTAAACATTTTCCCAAAACTAACATTTGACAAAGTGATTCATTTAAATATTATTAAGGAGGTTTATAAACACCGTTTAAATCAGAAAAACACATTGATAAATCTCTAAAAACACTTAGGTTACATTATCAAAAATCAACAATTTTCATAAGGATGTGAAACATTCCATATTCTGGAATCTTGGTCCAAAACATGCTGTAAAACAAAACAAATTTGTTTGTAAAACCAAATCCAATTTTTATAGAAATAAAAAGATCCGAAAATAATTTTTACCATTCTACCAATGAATTTATAAATCTAATAAAATCATTTATATTGCACTAAACACATAAAATCCAACTGGGAAATTACCGAACACATGGCATACACTCCTTTACAAAAAATGTTATTTAAGCCGTTAAAAAGGTATAAAATACCATTTTCAGGCCATAAATTTATTCAAGATACTAAAATATTTTGAAAATACCATAAACCAAGTGTCTATCCTCTGGGAATATTTTATCAAACAAGAGGAGTGCACATTTTTACAGAAATAACTATATTTTTTTTCAAAATAATGCATAAAACATTATCTGCACAAAAAACAATTAAAAAAACTGTTTAAAAGTAGAACACATCTTATAAATGAGGTTAAAAATACTGATAATGATGAAACATAAACGATAAAGTCATGGTCAAGGGATATCCTACCTCAAATCCTTGGCATTATGGAAACACACTCCTAATACCACCTTCTGAGGGTTTATAAACCCTAAACCTATGGTGACCAGCCCCAAACGAACAAAACCACAATACAAAATCATGATATAATAGAACCCTAGGACTAAAATTACTAGGGAGAGTAGATAAAATATAAATAATGAAATTAAGAGGAAGAGGAAAGAGAAAGGAGAAAGAATCTCACATTTCCACCTAGAAAAGTCTCTGTCTTCCATTATATATGAACCCGTAAAGAGAAGGGAATGTCTTGGAACATGTTTTTCAAGTCCCTATGATCTGTATGAACTAGGGAAAGAAAAATTTTGGAAAAAAGAGCATTAATTGAATTACTTATAGGTGAAACAATTTACCATCTCAATTCTGGATGTTTTGAGGAAACATGAGAACATTCGCCCTAATAAGATATCTAAAGGAGCTCCAAATAGGTAAACTCGATAATGGGGGTGGGGATAGATATGTTGGCTTCTAATGTGAGGTTGAATCACTGAAAAATATCATAAACATTAAACGATATAAAATAAACAAATTATTGTTTCCAAAACTGGAAATGGGCCCAAGGGCAGGCCCATTACCTAAATAAGTTACCTAATTTAACATGATTATGAATTTATAAGGGGGTCCAAAGGGATAATTTGTTTTACTACGTCAGTGGAGATAATGTGGTAATTTTAATGAGTGAAATTTTTTGAAAAATTAAGATGTTATAAAATAAAGAAATTAGGTTTTTAAATCTGGAAATGGGCTCATGGTTGGCCCAAATCATAAAAAACCACATTTTCTCCAAAAAATCATAAAAAAAATGCGGATCCCAAATTAGGGTGATTAGACATAGATGAAACTTCAAAACTAAAAATTAATCTCACCCAAGACCCAAGGAAAAGTATTTATATTTCTAATGAAGGAGATCAAAACAAAGACATGAAAAAGTGGGTGTGACAATTCTCCCCACCATAAACCTTTACGCCCCAAAAAAGACATTGCACATTATAGCTTAAAGATCAACACCAAAGTATTATTTATCAATATGGTCGATCCTCTTAATCCAATCACACACCATAAACCATTAATTTATCTTAATCTAATTACCTCAAATAAACACCAAGTCTCAACCACTTCTCGTTAATCAACCAAAAGATTGAGTCACTATATCCTCAACCAAACGAAGAACCTTATTTTAGGGCCATCTACCAATGAACCCAACAATCACGCAATCCAATGAAAACTCACTAAAACCAAATATTCTAGTGTATTACCAAATTTACTCTCCACCATTAAAAAACAACTAACACTAGATAAGTACATTGGAGGAAAAATCAATGAGACCCATGGTGGGTCTCCCCTACATTAGAACGCAACTTGCAATGAACAAACAAGAATTCATCATTATCATGAATTAGGCTTCACATGCGCAAGTCCACCAAAAATATCCCACAACAACCTAACAACCCATTTTAAGAGGGATATAACATGGCCATTTAAATTACCCACTCTCGAATGGAGGGTACATGAAATAGGCCATCACTTTTGGAACGAATCAAAACCCAGACCACGTGGGGAAAGGAGGGAAGGGGACCCTGTCATTGGGCCATTAAAACAACAAAATAAAAAGATGAACCACCCAAAAACCTCCATCTATGAATAGGTAATACCAATACCACACCTTATTTACATAGGTGTTTCACACAGGGACATTTGATCCGAATCCCACATCTATGAAGGCATAACCATTGACACTGTGTGAGGGGTAAGTCCACCACACACATTGCACCAAGAGGAAAGTCAGAGTGATGAAGATCCACAATAGAGTATAAACTAACTTACCAAATTGGTGGAGGTAGGAGACTAGTCGATCACTCCAGACCTCTGGTTATTTCTTAAGTGTGTGGAATGCTTCACCTCGAGGACTATGGTTGGAGCCCTCATTCTTGAAGCATCTATTACACCATAGTTAGGTGATAAAGAACACACCACTAAAAAACTCACTTGATCATCAAAACAACATCATCTAAATAGGATTTCATGTATACATATCAAAAATCACTCACTCTGAATGAGGAGCAGATGGACCAGGAATACGGCGAAACACGTCAACATTACCAAACGCAACAACTATGTCCAAAATAATTATCATGACATGGAAGCACATTAAACTGAACCCAAAAAGATATATATTATAAAAAACAGGCTGGGTAATTTCAATAGAGGTGTATTTAAAATTTTAAATGAATCCTTAGGTTGATAAAAAAAGAGAGATTTCCAATGGGGAACTATCCATGGCTACATCACAACATCCACCATATCTTTATAATCCTAATAAAGATTACTCCAAAACTAAGCCACTAACAAGATCTCATCTCAAGTCACAGAAAGAGTATGACTTATAGATCACAATTAATCATACTGAACAAATATCACTTCTATGAAATAGAAAAAACTAGCTACATAACCCTTAGTTTATAAACAAATTCCACAATTTTTCAGCTCAAAACACTTTTGAAAAACAAACAAACACGGTGGGTTTCTACATTCATAAATGGTGTTTCATTAAGTATCACCCACATGAACTTTTCCACGCCACCCTAAGAACCAAACCATGATGACATATAGGACATCCTTACAGATATCAATAAAACCATGCATGTGAGAACCCCTGAAACACTATAGGCTAAAACAAAACAACATCATTCCAAAAATCATGTACCTCTAAAAGGAACACTAACCACTATGTCAAAACACTTTTCATGTTTTAATAAAAAATACACACTTTTTCATGAACCATTTTCTTAAAAACATACTTCTTTTCATTTTTAAAAACATTCAAAACAACCAAGCTATTCCAAACAACCCCTTCAATTTTTCTAAAATTCAGCAAAGTATATTTTTTTATAATCTGATGGCCATTGAGACGAATACAGTTTCTATGAAAACAACAACCACTCAAAATAAATATCCAAAACCAATTAATCAGATTAAAACACTTTTCCACATACCAAAACACCCCATTTAAAACAAAGATTCAAAATCCCTTTAAAATTATTCACACATTCAAAACATTTTATTTCAACAAACCACAAGGATAGATTGGGGAAAATCCAATCCCATTACATCCTTTCCACTTCCTCCCAAAAATTTGTTTAAAAAACATCCTTCCCAAAACCATTATTATATTTAATTTTTGAAAACCTCTTTTCTACTTTTCAAAATACTTTCCTTTGTTTAAAACCAATTTCCATAATTCTCAAATAATTATTTTTAAAACAAAAATTCAGAAATCAAGAATGTTTTACGAAACCCAAAAAAGGGAACTAGTGTCATTGGGTGATTTGACCATATGGTTGACATCCATATCTCAAACACAACACCAACACATGGAGACTTATTAAGACCATACCCTGGCTATACATGGCTTTCTAGGCCCTATGAGTTCACAAATTCCATTAGTCAGACTCCCCCTATCATATCCCAACAATAAAAAATAAATAAGAACAAATGAAACTAATAAAACCGGACGTCTGGTGGTCTCATGATGATCATAATTTGAGAGAGTTCACGACGCTCATCCCACACATACCCCTAATGTCCCAAAAATACTACTCTGTATTCCTTGACATCCACCAAATAACAAGGGTGATCTGAAAAGAGGTATGCCAAGATCCGACCTCCTCTGATACCATTTTGTCACGAACCAGCCCGAGTTGACCCTAAACCGGTCACACAGGCCGGCCCGCAACAAGTCCTAAGAGGAATTCTCGAATCTCACGGGATGGCGACAGGAATGAAGGGAATCAATAGAGAAATAAGTGAATGATTTCAGGAAAATACAAACCATCAAAAAAACAACGTAATGAAATGGATATCCAAAAATACATTCATCTTAAAATTGAACTGAACATTATTTTTACATGAAATTGAAAGTACAAGTAAATCAACAACTCAACTGGCCAATCTCGATAAAGAACTAACAATATGTGACCCCACTGGTCACTCTCCAACATAATGATCACACGTCGCCCAAGTTGATTGAAATCATGCTGAAACCTCCACAAGGGCTAAAAATTGAAGAAGACTATAGGAGTGAGTATTAAAACACAGTTGGTTAGCTCGATATTCTATTACCAATGCACTTCAATGAAAAGAAATGAAAAATCAATTTGAAGTATTAAATCAATGATATAATGTTATGTTTTCCATGTAAATTTCCATTTTATAAAAAATTTACTAGTAATAAACATGCATGTTTTATAAACATGAATGATAGTAACAATTTTCAAATAGGTTCAACTTCAAAATGAAACTAATTTTCAAGAGGGATTCTTTAAAGAATGTAAATTTTTAAACAAATCAAACACACTTCTAAATTTACCAACCAAACACACCGTATACCGACAATGAGTACAAAATAGCCAATGAGCACAAGTCACCAGAACACAGCTAGGAACTAGTTAGTTGTGAGACCTAGGTACCTCGTATATCGTTGAATGTAACCATAATAAATATCCATTCTTGTTAATATGATCCATTAGTAGGGAGAATACTGATATCATAGTGGTCCGCCAACATCATCATCATCATAGATTAGTTACTGTTGTCATTATCAAAATTGCTACGTGAAATAGTGGCTAAAGCCCATGGGATCACTAGCATACTTGTACATGTTGGCCCACCTTGATACTCGAGTTTCCCTTTAGTGCTCAATCAAGTTACACAAATTATCAAATACATATTTCACATTAGAATTATATTCCACAAACATTAAAACACTAAAAACCTATATAATTGCTTCACATTTCTTTCCAGAATAAATAATCCACTAAATATTTTCATAGAACAATTTCATGGAGTGTATTGTGGCTTTGCGCATAAGAATAATTCAAAAACACTCTTTTAAGTATAAAAACACAAAAAACCATAACCAACCATATTTATAATCCCTAGAAAAATTTAATAAAATCATTTCTTGGACCATAAAACAATCCCAATTGAAACAACTTTTTATATATATGTAAAACACTCATTATTTTTTTTAGGAAAGACCAAATGAGTCATTAAACATTTTTTCAAAACTAACATTTGAAAAATTAATGAATTCTAATTTTATTAAGGAGGTTTATACACACCATTTATAGAAGAAAACCTCCTTCATAAATCCCTTAAAACACTTAGGTTACATATTCAAAACATATCCTTTTTCATATGGATGTGAAATTAACCAATTTCCAGCAACTAAGGCCAAAACATGTTGTAAACCAAAACCAATTTATTTGTAAAAAATAATCCAAATTGGAATGCTATAACAGGATCCAAAAAAATTCATGTTGAAAATGTATTTATAAATCCAATAGAATTCTTTTAAATTGACTAAATAAATAAAATCCAATCAGGCAATTTACCGAACACATGGCATGCACTCTTTAATAAAAAACTTATTTTAAGCACATAAAAGGTGATAAAATACTATTTTCATGCACTAAAGTTATTCAAGATACTTAAACATATTAAAAATTCCATAAAACAAGTGCGTAAGCTCATGGAATAATTTATCAAACAATATGAGTTGTCATTAATACCAAAACAATTACATTTTTAGCAAAATAAGGCATAAAACATAATTAGCACACACAAAATTTAAAAATAAGGTTTCAACATAGTATATATCTTATAAATAAAGTAATATAAACATGGGAATTATGAAACATAAATGATAAGGGCTTGTAAAAAGGATATCCTACCTCAAATCCTCTGCGTAATGGAAATGCACACCCAATATCAACATCTGCGTGTTTATAAAACCTAAACAAATGGGGACCATCCCCAAACGAACAAAAACACCATAAAAACATGAAATTACAGAACCCTAGGTCTAACAATACTAGGGGATTGTATAAAACCAAGAAATAATGAAATTAAGTGGAAGAGGAAGTGGAAAGTAGAAAGAATCTCACCTTTCCACCGAGAAAACTCTTCGTCTTCCATTATATATGCACCCATATAAAGATGGGCATGGATTGGATCATCTTGTAGAGGCCCATAAGATCTATAAGAACTCGGGTAAGAAAATCTATGGGAAATTGAGTATGAATTAAATTACATTTGGATGAAACAATTTACCTTCTCAATTCATGACATTTTGAGAAAACCCGAGAACTTTCACCCTAATAAGTTCTTTAAATGAGATCCAAATAGGTAAAATAGATAATTGGGGTGGGGATATTTATTTTGTATTTGAATGGGAGATTTAATAACAAGAAAATATTAAAAAAAATAAAAAGATATAAAAGATTAGAATTATTGTTTTAAAACTAGATATGGTCCCACGGGAAAACACAATACCTAAAGAAGTAACCCAAATTCACCATACATATGAATTTTAAGGGGGTCCGAATGGATATGGTAGTTTTAATATGTCATTGTTGGACAAGTGGGAAGTGGAATGAATGAAAAATGTTAAAAAATGTAGATGTTATAGAAGAAACAATTTTGGGTTGTAAATCTGAAAATGGGCTCAAAGTTGTCCCAAATAATGAAATAACCACCCTTTCTACAAAAACATATAAACAAGAATTGGGGAATCCCAATTTTGGTGAATAGAAATAGATGAAACTAAAAAACTAATCATTAATCACACCCATGTCTCAAGAAAAATAATCAAGATTTACAATGATCTATATCAAAACAATGACATGAAAACCCTGGTGTGACAAGAGATAAGATAGTAAAATAATAGTAATCGATATTTTTGAACCCCGCACATCTCTCCCACTAGTTATTTAGAATATTATATGCTTAAAAACTCCAACCCGAATCCTAGTACAACCCCATAGCTACCCCCAACAGCAACCTTATGGGTGATCTCAACCACACACCTATCTCACCCGCAAACACCTAGGCCACCACAACCACACATAACCATGACCACATACACCTGGGCTACAACCACACATAGCCACGCCTATAGCCACTGGGGATAGAATAACCACTCCCATGTATGAGGACACATGGACCTCATCTCAAAGACACGTGGGAGATGAAAATTCCTACACACACCTTGGACAACCAACCACAACCCTCCCTGTCTGAAGGGCTTTTGGCCATAATGATCCTCTGGTCGTCACAGCGTACCCGGAGAGTAGTGGGAAACATGGGAGTGGGAGAAAAAAGGAGCTAATAACAGGCCACACATTAGAATTTTGGGAAAACACCCTCCCCCATGAAATGTGGGTGTTTAACACGTAGTGCTCAACATGGTGGGGTGCGTATAAGAAAAAAAATGAAATTTTATATGTAGAGGTAATCAAACACACATCCCCACCTAAGGGTCCAGAAACCAAAAACCAGCCCACAGAAAACCACTGCTATTTCTAACCCCACACACACAAGTATACAACAACCACAACCATAGAACAACCCATTTTTTGAAAACACTTCCCCACTTTACGTTTTCTCATTATCATCTTCAGGTGACATCAATTAAATATTTACTCACTGCTAGGAAAATAGCATGTATAACCACAAGGAAAACAACATCTAAATGATAACATCCAAATATGAACTTAAGGATTCCTATATGGTTATCTTGTTAGTAACAACATTAATTTTGACCATGTAAGATCCCTAAATGTAATAGAACCAAAACAATCCCAAACTCACTTACTATATATGGCCTCAGAATCACAAATGAATAATCTCTAAACTGGGGATTCCATTCCCCTCTATGTCATCCCCAAAAATATTTAATAGAAAAACCATGTATATCAACACAACATATAAAGAGAATTTCTAGATTTATTCAACACGTCTCATTACATTTCTACTATCCACTTTCTTAATGGGGGTAATCACACAATGGTTCTTATCTATAAGTCGTGCATTTAAGCAACCATGTTTACGTGATTAATCCCTTTACATGATAAAATCATTAAATAAAAATATTATCTAGAAAACAGAGCATCATTAGTCCACAAAAAAGGACCACGAATGGCCATGATTTTCAATGGATAAGATCCCATAAAATTAAAAACATAAAACAAAGGTAATACACATTATCATTATTATCTTTCCTGAACCTTCATTCATTAAATGTCTATTTATTATCTTTGTTAAATTTGGTTTCATATACATCTGAAGGGAACACCATCATACTCACCTCGCATGATGCATAGTAAATAGAGATCAAGGAAGAACTCATACTCAAATGATCATGGGTCGATGTTTTGTTGTTGTGCCTAGAACAAGGGATGACATGTCTTATAGGAAGAACTCCCAGGCTTAGCAGAAAGGGATCCAGCACAGGCACATTATTTTTCATGAGAGGATGTCTCGAGATACACTTAGAGAAATGAAAATTAATAAATACGAGGGGATATCATGTTAAGAAGTGGCTAGATCCTAAAATTAGGGAGACCATTTTAAAGAACCTAAATGTCATATCGTTGAATGAACACATGGATTGGCAGTTCCAGACGTTGGCATTAATTGATATTTAATAATATCTGTCTAAAATGGTGGAGATTGACTAGAGGATGGCTATCAGTTGATGGATTAAATTTAAACAGTCGAAAAAATAATAGGGGAAAAATTGAGAATACACGAGAGACTGCAAAATGCAGTTAAGGGGGTGACACCGATAAAAGGGCCACCAGTTTTGGTAAATCAAAGGCTAGACCCACTCCTATTGAGTCCATAAGGTTTTCCTTATGACTTTTACATCCCTTTATACTCGGGGGGACATTGTTAAGTTGATAATATTTCCTTATGTCTTTACCATTCCTTCTTGTTTTGAAAATCACAAACATATTATCTAAAATAAAATATCTTTTTTACCCTATGTTTTACTTCCGTAATGAAAACTTTCCTTCTCCAATAAATATCCTTACCATGGTTTCATTGTTCATATCATAATTTTCTTAAGTGTACAATTTGGTTTGAAACCAAAACATTGTAATCCTATAATTACCTAGATATGAAGCATTCTATTTTAGGATCTGAATTCTTAGAATTATGGTTACAAACTCTTCTAAGTTCTAAGTCCAAATTATGAATATGAATTTTCGTCACAAACTCTTGTGAGTTTTGACTCCTAATTCTTAGAATTCTGGTTACGACCTCTTCTGATTTCTGACTATGAATTCTGAATACGAATTGGGGTTATGCACTCTTGGGAGTTATGACTCTGAATTCTCAGTATTTTGGTTATGAACTCTTCTAAGTTCTGATTCCGAATACTAAATATGAATTCTGGTTATGAACTCTTCTGAGGTCTGACTCTGAGTTCTCTGAATAAAGACTCCAAAATCTTATGAGTTTTGATTCCAAATTCTCATGAACTCTGACTCTGAACTTTTTATGTTCTGGTTCCAAATTATTGTGAATCTAGATTCCAAATTCCCTTGAAATTTAGACTCCAGAATTCTAGTGTTCTGGTTCTGAATTCCTAAAAAATAGAATCTGAATATCCTTGTATTAGAAACACTAAATTCATTTTTGGTTAGACTCGAAACTTTTATTTTCTTATATTCTGAATATTGGTTTTTAGTTATGTAACCATATTTTTTCTCACACTTATTTCTGTTATAAAATGATGTCGTGCATTCAGTTACTAACTAACCATTGTTTGAGTGACATGTGTACAGGTCCCTCCGAAATTCAAGGAAAAATATGACCTTTGGAAGAGGGAGTCGATCGTTGAAGGTGGGACTATAAATAGAATCTAATTTGAAAGAGCTCACAACTTTGATGAACTATTCTATGACTCTAGATATTACATGTTGTTGATGTGATTTCTAGAGAGAGACTCCCATGCTTAGTGTGTACTAAACATCTTATTCATATTTTTTTTATGTGACTCTGAATGTTGTAGATTACATTCGAGGTCTTATAGGGGTTGAAAGACAGAGGTGCCGACTACCAATTAGTTGAGGGCTTCCTTTCTGAGGAAGACAGAGGTATCGATTACCTGAATGATGATGGCTTGTAGGGATAGAATGAAAAAATATAATATTCGTATTGAGGTCTTACCTAGGTGTGGGTAAGACAAACTTTCTTGAAAGTATAAATCTAGGTACCTTTATCCAAGGTTTTAGGTTACCCTATTTATTGAGTTAAAAGATTTATTACTTATTACTCTTTTTGTTACAAGTTTTCCGCTGCATTTTTATTTTTGAGGAAAGTATAACTATCTTATACATCCTTATACTTGTACTCAGATTTAGTTAGATTCTATACGCTTTATGGTAGAATATTTCTCATTGAAAAAATTCGTTAATTTTTATTTTCCGGAACCGTCTTTTCCTGAATTTCTTTATCAGAATCATATTTTTGGTATCAATCAAGTATGTAGAACTAGAGGTTTTTTGAATTACCTTGTTTAACCATCTTAAACATAACCCTCTTTAAAATTTCAAAAAGAATTTTTAAAAGTATACAATTCACCCCCCCCCCCCTCTTGTATTTTGAGCTACATTAGATACTCCATAAACTATCTATATTATTTTGATCCTACATTTGGTATTATAGAGTATATCATAATCACATACCATCTTAACAATTTGTATCAGAGCATTGGTTCAATCTGAATTAATCTCATGATTAGATTCAGAAGATAATTCATCTCATTCTTTTCTGGAATCAGTTTTTGGACTCATATATTTAGGATTCGTTTTTTCTTAGAGATACTCTTGTTCTATATTTTTATTTCATATGAATATATTCCTTGTTTACAAAACTTTTATTGCTAACAAGTTTTTGTGGAAATAAATTTTTCTTAAAGATGGCAGGAATCAATATTGGTTCCATAGTGAATCCTAATCCAACAAGACCTCCTATTTTCTATAGAAATGACTATGAATATTGTAGAGAATGTATGAATACATTCATTATCAATACTGGTGTTGATAATTTTGTTATGCTTACTGGAGGATATAAAATCACTGACAAAGAAGTTAGTACCGTCACTAATCATGAAAATCTTTAATATCAACTAAATTAAACTGTACGCAACACCTTTCATTGTTGTATGAATAAAAATATATATATCTAAATTTCATCTTATGAAGCAACAAATTTTATACGGAAGAAACTTGAAGTTACTCACATTGGAACGTCCAATGTTTTTGAAACTAGAAGAGCCATTCTCATAGCTGAATATCATGGTTTCTGATTTCCTTATGGAGAACCCATATGTTAGTTGAACTAATGATTCATGACTATAGTGAATAGTTTACAATCCATGGAATAGAAAGGATTAGATGATGAATCTCTTGTTGATCAGATCATAGACATCATGACGAATGGGTGGGTATACAAGAGGTATGCTATTGATGAAAACAGAATGGTTACACTGATTTCTCTTGATGAACTTTTTGGAACTCTTCTTCAACATGAGACTATAATGAAGAGAGATGTTGATTATTTAAAGGATAAGAATGTGAATGGCAGTGTTGATTTTAATTCAACCTCAAATCATATTAAATATAAGACTCCTGAGAGAGTTACTAGATCCAAATCAAAGAAGATTGTTATTCAATCTGAATCCAGTGGACGTGAATCTTTAGAAAATGATTTAGAAAATCATGCTCGAAGAATGAACAAGATAGTTGTACAAAGAAAATTTCAATCTAGATACAGGAAGAATGAATGAAATGATAATAAAGACACAAAAGTTATATGTTATGAATGAAAGAGAGCTGGACATATAAGACCTGATTGTCCTATTCTTCAGAAAAAAGAAATAAAGTAAAAGAATTCTGAGAGAAACATAAAGAATTTCTACAAGGCTAAAGTTAATAATATATTGGAAGGTAATGACACCTGGAGTGCCAGTGGTGGTGAATCTTCAGATGAATCATCAGATTATGAATCTCTTGGACAAAAGAATCTTGGTCTAATAGCCAAACTACCTATTAACAATCATTGCTTAATGGATAAGGTACAAAATTTTGAATCAATGACCAATGTTTAATTAAATACAAATTATAGTAATGATAAATACTATAACTCTTCTAATGAAGAATCCTATTTTGATGAATATATTACTTTACCTACCTCTAAAGAATTTTCTAGGTTTGTAAAATGTTATGAGATTGAGAAACCAAAAATCATGAAAATCTTGATAAGGAAAATTGTAGGAATACTATTCTTACTAAGGAAATATCAGATCATTCTAAAGATCATGATAAGAAAAATTTTGATTTCAAAAGTATTTCCAAAATTCTTATAGAAGTAAATTCTGAGAAGAATAAACATTCTAAGGATATAGAAAACATAATTTCTAAGAAATTTTTTTTCGAGCATAACTCTAGTTCTAAATAAAATGTTTTAAATGACAAGAACATTGTTTTCAAACTAAAATCTGAAATATTTTCCTTGAGGAAGTGTTTGTAAATGTAAGGAATATTTTGATAATATTTATTCTCAAATCTGACCTCTAAGGAATATTTTTGGTTTTGGTTATACTAGATCTAAACAGGTTTTTAGTAAAAGTTATTTTGTTCCTCAAAGTACACCATTATGTACTAAGTGTCAGAGTGGTGGAAATTGGAAAAAAAATTCTCCCTAAACAAAACTCTGTCTTTTGGATTTCATAAAACGTTATTTTCTACAAAAATGTGGGTGCCTAAAATTATTCTTTCTGAAATTTCCGAATCCAAGAAATTTTGGGTTCCAAAAACTTAACTTTTTCTTATTTTCAGGAAAATATTGAATGTACCAATAGAAATACATGGTACATGGATAGTAGGTGTTCCCGACATATGATTTTCAATAAAAAATATTTTGAAAATATTATCAATATGAAATGAGTGAATGTATCTTTCGGAGATAATTCTCAGTGAGAAATAATTAGTATAGTTAAAATTGTTCTTCTTGGAAAAACATTGATTTCAAATGTTTTATTTTTTAAGGGTCTTAAGCACAATCTCATTAGAATAATCCAATTATGTGACGAAGATTACCTTGTCAATTTTAGGAATGAAAAGTGATTAGTACACAATTCTATGGAAGAGTTTATTCATACATCCCATAGGCAATATAATATTTACAAATTAAACTTAAAGACCTTAGAATCCAAGATCTCCCTTTCCTTAGTGCAATGGAATATCATTCAAGGTTGTGGCATTGAAGATTAGGTCAGTGTTATCTTAAAAACTTATGAAAACATTCTATGAAAATATTTGTTGAGGATCTACCAGAGATTAGATTTGGTTCTTCAAAATATTGTGACCATTATCAATATAGAAATCAACATAAATCAAGTTTTAATCAGTCGGTGAAGTAACTACTACTAATGCATTACAGTTAGTGCATATGGATCTGTTTGGTCCTATAGAAACTGGAAGCATTTGTGGCATGTATTTTGTATTTTTTTATGATTACACAAGATTTACGTGGGTCTATATTCTAGGAAATAAATTTGAAGCTTTTTCATATTTTCAAAGTATTAGAGCCCAGGATAAAAATGATAAAAACATTCCACTGAAAACTATTCATAGGGATCATGGTGGAGAATTTCAAAATTATGATTTTGAAACCTTTTTTAGAAGAAAAGGCATTACTTATAACTTCACAGTACCCAGAACACCTCATCAAAATGGTGTTGTTGAAAGAAAAAATAGAATTATTCCAGAGATAACTACAACCATGTTGAGTGATTATTCTGCATCCAAAAATCTTTGTGTTGAAGATGTAAGTACTAATTTTTATACTATAAATTGTGTTTTGATTATACCTTTTCATAATAAAACTTCTTATGAGTTATGGAATGGTATAAAACCTAGACTTTCCTACTTAATGGTTTTTGGTTGCACGGTATTCACTCTAAATACTAAAGATAATCTACACAAATTCACACAAAAATATGAATAAGGAATATTCTTAGGATACTCCATAACTTCTAATGCTTATTGAGTTTTAAATAAAAACACTTTACTTTTGAAGAAACAGTACATGTCAAATTTGATGAAACTGGTCATTTTGTTTTTAAACAACCTCGTCTTACATCATCAGATGTGTTTTTGAAAACTGATTATTAAACATTGATAGAAGATCCTTCTAATAAAAAAAATTTCCATGAAGATACTTCTGATACATTTATCCTAGTAAATTTCCTACCCTATGTTGATAAACATGTTTTACAAAACAAAAATTAGTTGATTTTAAAGAATCATCCTAGTGAGAGTATCATTGGTGATGTAAATCAACCTTTATGGACTAGAAGTTCCTTATGAAATGAAGTAGAACATCTAGCATTCCTTTCTCATTTAGAACCAAAAAGCACTGATGAAGTTTTAGATGATGATGATTGGATTAAGTCCATGAATGATTAACTAAATGAATTTAAAAGGAAAAAATTTTGGACCTTGGTTGAATGACCTAAGGAAACTTCTCTTATTGGAGTAAAATGGGTATTCAGAAATAATTGTGATGAAAATGCAATCATTTTAAGAAATATAGATATATTAGTTGCTAAAGGCTATAATCAACAAGAGGAAACAGACTATGAACAAACCTATCCTCAAGTACTTAGAAATGAATCTATTCATATCTTACTTGCCTTTGCAGCATTATTCAATTTCAAACTTTTTCAAATGGATGTGAAATGTTCTTTCCTTAAAGGTTATGTACAAGAGGATGTTTTTGTTGAACAACCTCTTGGTTTTGAAGATAAAAAACATCCTGATCATGTTTTTAGACATACCAAAGCATTGTATGGAGTTAATAAATCCCCTTGAGCTTGGTTTGATAGAAATACATGATTTTTGATTCAAAATAAATATGTTAAGGGAAATGAAGATCCAAACCTTTTTATAAAGAAAGATAAGAATTTTTTTTGATTGTTCAAATTTCTGTTGATGAAGTTATATTTGGTTCAATTCAGCAATCTTTAACTGATTCCTTTACGGATCTAATGAAATTTGAGTTTGAAATGAGTATAATGGGCGAGTTCACATTTTTCCTTGGTTTTCAAATTTCTCACAAACTAGAAGTAATATATATATCCCAACATAAATATATTAAATATATTCCTAAAATGTATGGATATTACAAAACTAGAAGTATAAGTACTCCAATTGGTACCTCAAATACACTTGATGTTGATGAAGCTGGGAAACCAGTAGATCAAACATCTTTTAGAGGTTTGATAAAAATTTTACTTTTCTCGAAAGTTAGTTTTCTAAACATAATGTTCTTAGTATTATTATGTTCATGATATCAATCCAATCATAATGAATATCATTTAAAGGGAGTGAATATAATTTTTCGCTACTTAAAGGGAACCATGGATTTGGCTATCTTTTATACTTCTGAAAATGATTTTGTTTTAAAAGGTTTTTCGGATGATGAATTTTCTAGATGTAGAATGGATAGAAAGAGTACATATAGAACGCGTAATTTCATAGTACATTGATTAGTTTCTTGGTCATGCAAGAAGTAACACTCAGTAGCACTTTCCACTGCTGAAGCTGAATATGTAGCAGTAGGAAGTTGTTGTGCTCAGGTGTTGTGGATGCAACACACACTCAAAGACTATGGTATGAGTTTTACTAAAACAATAACTTTTTGTGATAATACAAGTGTCATTTCCCTTAGTAAAAACCCTGTACACCACTCTCCTATAAAAAAATATATATTAGGCATTACTTTCTTAGGGATCACAAAAAAAATAGATATCATTATTTAATTTATCGAAATGCAAGATCAACTTTTGGATATTTTCACAAAATCATTACACACTAATAGATTTGAATACATTAAATAGAAGTTATGAATGATAAATGTAAGGTAATATTCCTCATTAACATTCTGTTGAACTAGTATTATTATAGTAATAAATAAATTTTCATAGGGGGAGTTCGTTTGTTCATAAGTTTTTCATATTTTTTGTAATGAAGTTTTTTATGTTTTTCGTAATAAAGTTTTTCATCATTTTCATATTGCAGTTTTTCCAAATTTCCGTAATGGAGTTTTTTTGAAAAAAAATCTCTGTAATGACATTTTTGATGTCATTCATATTGAATATTTTATAATTTTATTTCATAGTATAAAATTTTCGTAATGAACATTTTCGTAATGAAGATTTTCATAATGAAGATCTACATACTCAATTTTTTTTTTGCACTCATGTTTTTTTTCGGAATCTAATGTCCTTCAAGAATAATTATCCCCAAAACCGATAACTCTCTAGACAATACGAAACGTATGATTCTTTCATTAGTTTTTGTAATCACCTTTCACCTGATTGTAGTTTTTTTTAAAAAAATCTTGGATTCTAGTTTTCTTAAATATGATTATTTTCCTTTAAAACCCTCAAAAGATCGGATCCTACCAAATTTTCCATGAGAATATGATTTCAAACATCATATCTAGTCTAAAGAATTCTCACCCATTAGATTGAGATGGGAAGATGAACTGTCACATAAAACACCTATATAAAGGACCAGCGAGGGGTTTTACCACATCGATTTTAATCCTTTGTGTCTTGAAGCTCTCTCCTCCTAGAATAGCCCATTCTGAACTTCTCAGTTTTTTCTCATGTTCGAATGTCTATAAAAGAATCCTCTAAGAATGATATGTCTACTGTCAAGGCGATTTCAGAGTGGAAATTATATATATAAAGGTTGGTTCATTTTAATTTCATTAAAAAATGTGATACAATAATCTTCAAGAACATCAATCTTAATGGATGGGAAAGTGTCTGTATATCAATGCCAGGGGCTCAAGGCTGGGTGTATCTGGATCTCCTTATTGTGTTTTTTGATTCATTTAGTTTTATTAATGAAGAAGGAAGTGAAAATTATTCATTCAAAAATTATAGAAAACCTATTATTTATCTTACACTAAGGTATCCAGCTTAGTTGGAGTTCCATTCGAAGGGGAAGCTGAATTTTATTCCCATAAGTTGCCTGATGTTCAAGTAATTTTTATCATGGTAAAATCTATGATGTTTCATGGACTTACAAATGTCAAGACTTATGAAGACTTATCACCTCTTGACAAATAATATGATCCTTGAATTGTGGGATAAGGGTTTTATTGTTCCGAGAAAATGTGATAAGGACACCTTGAAGAAGAGTGACATGCTCATCTTAGATTTTCTGGTGAATTTGAGAAAGGTAAACTTGATGAAACATATTCTCATTACAATAGTGAATATTAAGAATGGGAACTGTAAATCTTAGATGATTATGTACCCGACCATTCTTTCCATTCTTATTGTTCGGTGTTTGGAGTCCTTCAAACTCCCTTCCAGTTTAAAGTCCAGGAATTGAAAAGTTATACTAATTAATGATGATAGTCTCAAGATGATGAAAGTTGGTTTTTCTAAGGAGACATGAGAATTCTATGACTTATTAGAGGAGGATGCTGAAGCTTTTCCAATGGAACAAGATGATCATGAACCATTTAGGAAGGGAGGAAAGAAAAGGATGTTGAATGAAGTGGAAGAAAAAGATAAAACCTCAAAATATAAAGGAACTAAATACTCACCTCCAAAGCCCAAGAAGTAAAAAGATTATCTAGATGAGGTTGTAGATAAATGGGGGGAGGACAAAAAGAATCAAAAATAAGGAGAGGCAATGTTTGGCTTGGATCCTGCCAAGGACAAAGCTTTGAAAGAGATGGAAACTGATGAGCTTGAGAAGCAAGCTAAGGAAAAGAAGAAAAAGAAGAATATGTATAAGGGTGAAATTTTCCAATCCCTTCTGAGGGATACTAAAAATAGTATCTGAGAATATCCCTGTACTGAAATATTTCTTAGTTGATGCTATACCTGAGACTCTGGGGAATAAATTTTTCACTCCTTAAACAGCCCAAGAAAGGATTGTTGAAAAAATGGAAGTGGAAGAAAAATGAGAAGAAGAGGTTGAAAGTAGTGATCTCCCAGAAAACCTTATAAAGAAAGTTGAATATTATCATGAAAAGGAATCCCCATCTGAGAAACTATTAGTCTAAACTACAGAATCAGAGTCTTTAAAGCTACCAACTCCTAGGATGGATGAAGAATGTGAAGATGAGAAGGGTAGAGAAGAGGTTCATAAATTGTATGCTGAATAAAGTTATAATAAAAATTTAATAAACCCTTAGGATGCTGAGGCTAGAGCTGAGAAGGAGAAAGTAGATGATGATAAGATTGTTTAGCTGTCTAACAGTAAACATAAGTCTCTTGATGGGGAACCTTTTCGAGAACCGATAAAGGGAAACATGTGGATGCTGACAAACCTACTAAATTTGATTCAATGAAAAAGGAAGTTGTTGGATCAATGAAGAGGAAGCTTGTGGAGTTAGAGAAAGATCCCTCACCATGTAAAGTCTCGAATTTAGAATCATCTTCTCTAGGACAGGATTTCGTAGTCTAATCCTTGAAGAAGATTGTTGGGAAAATTACGATTTTCCCAAGCATAGATTCTAGATGCCAGATGCTTCAACATACATTGAACCAAAAATCAGATTCATTGTCCATGGTGATGGAAAAGTGTGTCAATATGAAGGTAGATTTCAAATATTTCATTATCAACTATGAAGACCACAAAAGATCTTGTATGAAAATGGTTAGCTGGTCAAAGAATATAGTTGAAGATTTTAGAGATCTTGATGAGTTTCAAGATGATGTTAAAGAAGATTATGATTCTGATGATAGAAAAATCATGGATCTCACAAATAGATTTGAGGAAAAGCTAAATCATGAGTAGAAAACTAGGATTCAAGAAGTAAACAATCTGAATGGAAAACTATACATTGTTGCACAAAGCTGGAAGAGGGAAAGGGATCTTCAAATCGATATTGATAAAAAGCTTGTAAAGAATGATCAGTTGTTGAATGCTCAGGCAAAGGCTCTGAAGGATCAGGAAGAAAAGATCAATGCCTTAGAAGAGCATGTATAGGAAGACTACGAGGAGCTAAAGAAGCTGAAATCCATTGTGAAGAAATTGATACCCATGGAAAATGAAGGAAAATAGATCCAATCTGATCTTTTTTTTTGTATTTTCTTTACTTGTACAAATTCATTTAATCTTAATGAAATTTTGGTTTCTTGTTTCTGTTTGCATGCTTTGTAATAATATTTCATAACATAATATATTTTTCATTCCCTAAAATTCATTTTGAAAATCACAAAAGGGGGATAGAGGAAAATAAATTCTATGTAAAGAATAAATATCCCTAAGTAAGGGGGAGTTTATCTAAGGGGGGTTTTAATTATAGAGAATTTCATACTCAAGATAATGTAAAATCTCATTCCAGGAAATTTAGAATATGATCTGTAGTGTTCCAAAGCCTATGGAGGAGTTAGTCATATTCAACTTTACAAATCTGAAATTCGAGATAAGTTTTATTTCCAAATTCTAAAAAATTATTTTCTATGTCCTTTTATTCTTTTTCGTAAGGATGTTTGTGCTTTCCAAAAAGGGGGAGATTTTTGAGTCAATAAGGTTTTCCTTATGACTTTTCTATTCCTTTATACTTGGGGGAGATTATTAAGTCGATAAGATTTCCTTATGAATTTACCATTTCTTCTTGTTTTGAAAATCACAAAAATCTTATCTCAAGGAAAATACCATTTTACCCTGTGTTTTAATTCTATAAGGAAAAATATACTTCCCCGTGGAAATTTATCCTTACCATGTTTTAATTGTTTATATCATAATTTTTCTAAGTATAAAATTCGGTTTGAAACCAAAACCTCATAATCCTATAATTAACTAGATATGAAAAATTCTGTTTTATGATATGAATTCTCAGAATTCTGGTTAAGAACACTTCTAAGTTATGACTCCTAATTCTAAATACGAATTCTGGTTACGAACTCTGGTTAGTTGTGACTCCAAATTCTCAGAATGCTGGTTACGAACTCTTGTGAGTTCTGACTCCGAATTCTCAGAATTTTGGTTACAAACACTTCTCAGTTCTAACTCCGAATTCTAAATAAGAATTTTGGTTACAAACTCTTCCAATTTCTGACTCCAAGTTCTCTGAATACAGAATTAAAACTCTTATGATTTCTTACTCTGAATTCTCATAATCTCTGACTCCGAACATTATATGTTCTGGTTCTGAATTCTTATGAATCTAGATTCCAAATTTCCTTGAAATTCAGACTCCGAGATTCTATAGAGTTTACGTTCCGAATTCCTAGAAAACAGAGTCTGAATATCCTTGTACTATATACTCTGAATTAATTTTTTGTTAGACTCCAAACTTCCATTTTATTACATTATGAATATTGTACTTTAGTTATGTAACCATAGTTTTGCTTACACTTGTTTATTTTATAAACCAATGATGTGAATTTATTTAATAACTAAATGTTTTTTGAGTGACACGTTTATAGGTCGCTCCGAAATTCATGGAAAAGTATGACAGTTGGAAGAGGGAGCCAACCATTGAAGTCGTTCCTATAAATAGAAGCTCATTTAAAAGATCTCACAACTTTGATGAATTTTTCTATGACTCTAGAGATTACATTCTGCTGAATTGGTTTCTAGAGAGAGACTCTCATGCTTAGTACGTACTAAATATCTTGTTCAGATTTTCTTTGTGCGAATCCAAATGTTTCGGATTACATTCGAGGACTTCCGGGGATAGAAAGACAGAGGTTCCGACTACCTTGAATTTGAGGGCTTCCTTACTGAGGAAGAAAGAGGTGTCGACTACCTGAATGTTGAGGGCTTGCGGGGATATTTAGACAGACTATGATCTTCATATCTAGGGATTACCCTGGTGTGGGTAAGATAAACTTTCTTGAAAGTATAAATGAAGGTATCTTTATCCATGTTTGTTGGACACCCTTCTCTTTGGGTTAAAATATTTATTACTTTTTACTCATTTTGATACAAGTTTTCCACTTTATTTGTATTGTTGAGGAATGTATAACTATATTATACATCCTTATACTTATACTCTGATTTAGATAGATTCTATATGCTTTATGGTAGAATATTCACCATTGAAAACTTTCATTATGTTTCATTTTATGGAACCATCTTTTCCATAATTTCTTTCTCAGAATCATATTTCGGGTATCAATAAAGTGTGTATAACTAGAGGTTTTTTGAATTACCCTGTTTAACCTTGTTAAAAATAACCATATTTAAAAGATCCAAACGAATTTTTAATAGTATAAAATTCACCCCCTCTTGTATTTTTAGCATCATTAGATACTCCGTACAATATCTCTATTATTTAGATCCTACATTTGGTATTATAGAGTATATCATACTCAAATACCATCTCAACAACTCCTTGTGGATTTATAAAATCTGTTACCTACGTTAAAATAATCTTAAACCAAATTAAAAGGTGTATTAAAACATAAAAGGGATTTCACTTGAGAGAAAATGGAATGGAAACCCTTCACCCCCTGGTGGCACCATTTGGGTGTGGCACCGATCAATGTCATTGATAGCTTGCACGATGGAAACACTGTTCCACCAACACAAACACCCTTCTAAATCAACGATGGTATCCAGGAAACCCAAAATACCAAAATTTGACAATGTAATGGAACAAGAAATTATGGTCCTTACCTCAGTTGCCTATCAAAGTATTCTTTTCCTCAAGAATCAAGACTAAACGTGAATAATGATGGGTCTGATGAACCACATCGTAAGATACCACTCAGGGAAAAACCATAGTATAGTAGTTTTATTTTTATAATAAAACCTGAACATATGGGAACTCCTCTCCCTTCTAACTCTTGAAAAACTGTAGAAACACTATGTGACCACTCAAACACAAAATTCCACACCATCCAGTCATTTGGTATAGGGACTTTTTTACTCCATGTCAATATACAAACTTTTTTGGGCAGAACAATATCACCCACATGGGTTTAATAACATTCACATTAATGTGTATTTTTCAGGGATCATGTTCTCCCCTCCCCACATTCCAAACATTTCACATAGATTTTGAACAAATGGTAAGAAACTGTTCTTATAGAAAATAAGGTAAAGAATTCACTATAAACAAATCATAAATAAAAACATAAGAGAAAAGCACAAAACACCACTGAATTCTAGGAACACATATTTTCCTCCCATTCACAGGTACTATCCATGAGGCCACCATGCCTCCATACCAAAAAAAATAAGGGAATGGTCCATCAATGAAACACTTTCTCTTTATGGTCGTCGATTATCATTTGTCTCTCCATGAATGTCACATCATCATCGTTATACAACTCTCCCCTATGTAGGACATGGTAGTCATTGGGTTGATTCCAATTCAATTTAAATACATGGAACAAATTATGGACCCTCTCCATCCATGGTGGAATTCTAGCTGATACCCCAACAAGTCTAATTGTCCCATCAACACAAAGGGTCTGATGAACCTGGGAGAAAGCTCAATCCCCTTCCAAAACTCTGCTACCCACATCGATTGGAAACCATCAAGAACACCTAATCTCCAAACATGAACTTTAATAGATTCTTCTTATGATAGGCATAAAACATATTCCAGACTTGGGCCACCTTCATCCTCTCAGATACAGGATTAAACTTATCCATTGTGCACTGCACTACCTCTAACCCAAGGACACCTTCCACCACAACCTCTGTTCAGCACACTGGTGAACAACATGGTCTTCCATACAAGGATCCAAATAGTACCATGCCAATGGTGGAGTAATAGCTATTATTTAAGGAAAAATATACCAGATTCAAGTTTCATACCTATGATCATCTGAAGTATAGAACACTTGCTCACATCGTATCCTCCAATGTCTGGATGGTCCTATCTATTTTCCCATCTCTCTAAGGGGTGCAATGTAGTGAAACGACATTTGTGGGTTCTAAAAGTAGAAGTTAATACCATCCCGAATCATGATGTAATGTTTGAATCCCGATCTGAAACAATGTTTATAGGAACTCTATGGAGCCGCACAACTTTACCCATGTAATTCAATGCTAAGGAATCCACTATGCTTGACTCTTTATCTACTATGATGTGAGCCAATTCCATCAATCGATCCACCAATTCTTATATGGAAACAAAAATTCCTTCATCCTTGGGTATTCATTTGATTAAATCCATCAAGACGACAACCCACATCCACGTGGGGATGTCTAAGGGCTATAACATACTACAACGAAAATGGATTTCAGCCTTCACCTTCTGAAACCTAAGGCACTTTTACACATTCTCCACCACTTTCCACATAACTATGAGCCACTAAAACTAACCTATCAATCCCTGTAAATTCATAGTGAACCCTGTATGTACCCTCAAGGGTGAGTTATGGAACTCACTAAGAACCCCCTTTCCCATTTCCACTAGTATATAGAGATTCCCACAGAACAACATCAAATTTTGACTATCCTCTAACCATCCTACTATAAAATCACCCTACATAATATGATCATGCATTACTTCAGCCTATGGGTCTCCCCACTATGACTCCTCCACATTTCTTACTCTGGGAGACTACACTGTCTTCTGAAATATACATCCTTTATGATCAACAACTCTAATGCCCATATGTGAAATAGCCAAGTCCTCCATTTCCTTCGGGCATCTGCTAACTCCTAAGCCGCATCCTTATGTGACATCCTACTCGAGGAACCACCCATAACATTCCCCTTTCATTAGATATAGGAGATCATGAAGTCATAGTCTTGAAGAAATTATATCCACCTTCACTTCAACATATTTAGGTCTCACTGGGATTAAGAAAATGTATGGATATTGATATATGTGGAGACCCTGAAGCATTCCTCGGTGAGGTAATGTGCCACAACATCAATGAAAACACAACTAATGCATGCTCAATGTCATGGATAGAATTATTAAATTCTTAAGGATTTAACTTCATAGAACCATAAGAGATCACTACACATTGTTGCATCAGCACACAAACCAAGACTATATCGGAAGCATCATATAACACATTAAATATTTCCCCTTCCCCTGGAATTCTCAACTTTGGGGAATTGATCAGCATCCATCTCAGATAATTGAATATTTTATGGCACTGGTCACTCTATATGAATATCTAGTCCTTTCTGGTCATGTTTGTCAATGGGTCTGCATCTCAAGGGAATTCAGGTAAGAACTTTTAGTAGTATCATACTAGACCTAGGAATCTATACACTTCGGCAATGTTCAGGGGTGTTTCCCAAGCTCCGACCTTCCATTGGTCCACTTATATTCTCTGCTGGGACTCCGCATGTCCAAGGCAGTTCACCTCTTCAATAGAGAATTCATGTGGAAAACATCCTGTAGAGATGGTGGTGTTGGAGGACCTCCAAAACTGTCCTAAGATTCTCTGTGTGATCTGTAACAACCCAAGTAAATATAGAATACGAAATATTTTATATTTATTAATATTTGAGAATTAAATATTAATTTTTCTTTAAAGGTGTTTCTATGTTCGATAGCGTACCTGATACGCAACAATGAGTTTCTTTGAAATCTTACGTTGCACACTAATAATAAAATATTATTATTTTAAAAGGATGTTAACTCCTAGACATTGTATTGGGGGGAATAAAAAAACTAAATATAATATTATTATTCATGTTTGTCAAATGTATTTACTTTAATCCAATAAAATTTAGAGGCTTAAAATGTAAATGAATCTAATTTTAAGCATAATTTATAATAAAAGGTCGATTTCCCACCTTTTAATGGATAACCCTCGTTAATTATAGTCTTAGTCACTTTAATACATTATAAATTACCAAATTAAATCCTTCTCTATAATGGGGACATCAGAATTTACTTTCTGTAAATTTCTGGAATTTTTCCGATAAAGTTCATTTTTTTAATGAATAGTGAAAAATATTGTAATTTAATTCAAAACTGTTTTGTAATATAATTTATTTATCTGGTTAGATTATATTTTTAATTTTCATTAAAATGTAATTAGAATTTAGTTTTACCATTTAATCCAATTTTGGTCATGGGAATTAATTTCACTTTGAATTTAGACATAAACAAATGTCAATCATATGGTTGTTAATGTTTCTTAAAAACACTCTATTTGTTTTTAAAACGGGAATTAATTTTAAATTAATTAATGAAAATTTTATCTTCATAATTTTCTAAAATAGACAACATTTTTGAATTCCTAATATTAATTATATCTTAGGCTGAATTTTTGGTATTAATTTGAAACACATCAATTTTTGAAGAATAGTGAAACCACATAGTAGTAGTTAAAAAAGTGAATTTTTCATTTAAATGAAATGATACTAATTTTGTGAATATAATTTAAAAAATACAAGATAAATGGTTATTATTAGTAAGTAAAATTTTTTTCAATAAGATGAATATAATTTTTTATGAATATAACTTTTGATTTTTAATTACTGCGGTTAAAGGTAAATAGGGTAAATCAAGGTAAAAAAGAATATTATAATATTTCAACATTATATTAACACTTGTTCAAACATTATTTATTTGTCATTTGCGGCCAAAAAAATCTTTAGATATATTTTGGGACCCCATTGAGCCACTTGGGAGTGATAAATACACTTTAGATTAATTAACTTAAAGTAAAGGAAAAAATGACAAAAACAAATATCTTTTAGTAAATTAATTTTTACAAGGGGTTATATAAATTATCATTTCGACTACAATTATTCATTATAAATATAAAAATCTTGACTAAATCATGGTAGTTATTTTTTAATTTTTAGACATCGAATTTATTAAATTATTTATGACACAATAATGATGAAGTGTTTACCTCCTAAATAAATCATTTAATTAACTAAGATTATAAATAGTAAAATAACTTCCAAAACCTATCCAATTCTTATTGGATGATTTTTTTTAGAAACTTTGTCATATTATCCTCAACTATAATTTTTTTTGGACCTTTTTAAACCGAATATATGTTTATAATAAAATAATATTTTTACACATTCCTAAATAGACCCTCCCCCCTTATAAAAAGCCCTCACTTCTACCCAATTAATTGCACATATCAATGATTTAGGCTCCTCCAAAATCTTCCCAATTATTCTCCCTACATTCCTCTACTACTCCTAGATGCCTTACTATAGTTATAAAGAACTTTAATAAGTTATTTGGTTTCAAACCAAAGGAAGATACTCAAATTAAAGGTAACAGTTTCTCTTAACTTCTTTTCTTTATTTTACTTCTCCAACCCCTAAACTCTTTTTATTCATTTATTTTATAACAATAAAAGTATCCTAAATATACTAGGATGTTTTTATGAGAATTATTTGAACTAAATTTACACACACCTCCATCTAATGGGTGAATAACATATTATTTCTTGTGAATGGAAATCTAACGCCTCACGAGACGATGATTGTTCGATTATCTCCTACTGCCAATCGTGGTAGCCATTAAGATGACACTATATTTATATATGATATATATTATGTTTATTTTTTCTTCATTTTTATTTATTTTTCTTTTATATCATACCTTTTTGGATTCCATTATGGGTAAAGGTGATAATTTCATTTGAGGATGTGCGGACTACCTCCCCCTCAAAGTGATATGACTTGTTAATACCATATGTGGGACATATATAATATGGAGTTAATGATATTATATATGATATTATACTGGAATTATAATATAACTATGTATCATTATGTTTTAATTCCATTAAAATAAGAAATAGAAATGAAAGTAGCATTAATGCGTACGTACGATCTCCCATCTCATGAACGGTGCATTTCATTTCGTACCTCCAAATGATATGTACTATTATAAATAAATATATACTAGAAATATATGATATATATGATATATAAATAATTAATTTCATTCTGTATATAATTTACTATTGACCACATGAACATCTTGTAATTATAAGAAGTCCATTTTTGACTCAAGTACCAAATATCAACAAAATGAACATTATTAACTTGAATGATTACATAATGTTTATAACATTGTAATAAGTGATATAAAATGAATAATAAACATGAAAAAGGTTCTTAATCATGTATAAACTATCTTTAGTTTATTATTTAACAGATTAATGAATGATTCAGTCAAGTCGGACATATGGTAAGGGACATCGTCTCAATCTTTTTTCATTGAGTTTTATTTAGTTTTATACACAAATTTATTTTATATGGTGTATAATCCTCTTTGAATTTTCATTTCATTCAAAGGGAATATTTTTATACGAATTGTTTTACTAAATGAAAAAAAGGAATGTATTTTTATGTAATCACTGACAATGACCTTTCCACCGCCACGATTATTAATTGATCTTTTGATTCCTTAAGAAGTCATAATGTTTTTAAAAGGAAAACATAAATACCATATAATATTTTTATGTATTTTGGTATTGAAAATGATTTTGAGAATAGAATTATTATTACAATATCGTGAAATGATATTTCATTATTACAATGCGGAAATGTTATCATTACATTATGCTTATGTTATGTGTTATGATCATGTTATGGTTCTTGGGAATTATTTATGTTTACAAGTGGTTTCATGATAAAACTAGGCTGGGTGAGCCTGAGATATCTCTCCAATGCATTGGGTAATGTTATAGAGGTAAACGTTAATGTTTCTCCTAAGAGATTTACAGAATATACTTTGATGGTTATTCCAAATTAACTCCCTATATAGCTATGATAGCAACAATATAAGTATGTTATGGATGCCATAAGCTACCTTTATGATTTATGATTTCTATGTGTTATTAAAAAACATATGATTTAATGAGGTAAGTAAATGAGTTCATGTTTTGTATGCATTTATGAATTTTTTTTCTTTATTTGTTTTATAACCCTTAATAATCTTATAATTCTCATCCCATGTTTTGAAATATTTTAACAACACTTAATGATGAATAGGGTCAAGGATGGGATTAAGGAAAAATTTTGCTGTCTAAACCATGGAACTTGACATGGTTCTTTTTTTCAAGAGTTTTTATTTTATAAAAAAATGGAAACTGTGTTGAATTATCTATTTTGTAATCTTCTGAGATGTAATGGTTATGTCCAAATTCTCTAAGACTCTAAACCAGAAAATATCCTCTTTGTGAATTATTTATTTAATTAAATATTATGTAATTTTTTAGTTCGGGTCCTTATAGTTGGTAATAGAGGTCGGTTTAGATAACTATCAGAGTTAGGATATTGTTAAATTAATTTCCATAAAGTAATTTATATTAATATTGAAATCATATAGCATTTACATCTCTCCATGTAGCTTCACCTAAGATATTTTTACGTTCAGAATGGTATTCGATAGAGGAAACATGGAAGCTATGCAGGGACGACCTTAGGAGGAAGACAACCTTCCAAATCAGTAACCTGATATGGTAGGAATTGGAATGGAACAGTTTTTTGCAGTAATGACAAAGTTGAATTAGGATATAAATGGTGGTGGTATCCATGTATGAGATCAGCCAGATCAACAACAAAGGAACATTTCAGTAGTGGAGTATTTCATGAGGCAATATCCCCGATCATTTAGAGGATCATCTTACCCGATGATTGCATAAGGGTGGATTAAATCACTAAAAAAGATTTATTATGTCATGTTTTATTCATAACATCTAAAGGTTAGTCTTGATGTTTAGAAATTTTAAGGTAAAGATAATCAGTGGTTGTCGATGGTGAAAAATATCAGGTATTGTGAGGAGATTGATGCTCTCGATTGGGATGAATTCAAAGGTATGCTTCTTGAAAAATATTTTCCTATGGTGGTTCATCTTCAAATAGAAAAAAATTTCCTGGAATTCAAGATGGAAGATGACTCAGTACCTAATTATGAAGAAAAATTCACTCGACTGGAAAGGTATGCTCTAAATTTCATACAAGATCTTGATAGTAAAATCAAGCATTTTTACTCTGATTAGAGCAAAATTATCGAAGGTATTTATCTTCTTATGAGTTCAAAGGTTATGAAAAACTTGTTCGTTGAGCAGAGAAGGTGGAAATGGATGTTGCTGATGATCAGGTGTTCTTTGAAATAAATAGAATAAGCGGTTGAGGTGGCAGACGGAAGGGAAGAACACTTTAAAAAAGTCTGATGGTAGGAAACATAAGTTTACTATTTATGAAAATTCCTGTAAAATGAATGATGGGGAATATCTTTTGAATTCTAGTAAGTGCTACCAATGAGGTAAATTGGGACATAAGGATCATGATTGACATGAAAAAGATCTAGGTAATGGTAGGAAAAAAATCTTATTTGCAGTCAGTAAAATGTTTTTAGTGCAATGAAATGGGTCATTATGCAAATTAGTGTCGAATAAAGAACTAAATTGAAGGAAAGAAGCCATTCATCAATAATATAGGGGTGGTAAAATCCATCAAAAATACTTTAGCAGATTTTGGGCCATCAAATGAAGTTGTATCAGTTACACTATTTGTTTTTTCAGATAATACCAATGTGTTGTTTGATTAAGGGTCTACACACTCTTTCATTTCTGATAATTTTTCTAGTAAATTGTGAACTTCATCTCAAGATATGAATGTAGAACATACGGTAAAAACACCTGGAAGAAATGTTGAGACAAAAAGAAAACATAAGAACATTTATATCCTTGTGTTCAGAAAGAATCTACCTGCAATCCTTATTGTTTTTCCTCCAGTAGAGTTTGATGTTATTTTGGGTATAGATTGGCCTTTTGTTTATCATGCTATGATTGACTATAGAGATAAAGAGTTTTCCTTTCAGAATGATTTTCAGTTTGTATAAAATAATGAACCCTTGCTTTTGATAACATATCAGGAACCTAAAAACTATTAAAACATGGAAATGAATGTTAACTTTGAAATATTGTTGAAAACAATGGAACTGTTTAGAATTATGATGCCCCAGTGGTAAATGTGTACCTTGATGTTTTTTCTGATGAGATGCCTGGTAGTATACCTGATCAAGAAGATGAATTTACTCTTTACTTAGTTCCTAATGCTAAGCCAATTTTAAAACCCCTTTATCTAATGGATCAAATTGAACTTTTAGAGTTAAAGAATTAATTGCATGAGTTATTAAATAAAGGTTTCATTCATCCTAGCACATCACCATGGGGTGCTCCTATCTTGTTTGTTAAAAAGAAATATAGTTCAATGAGACTTTCCATTGATTATAGAGAATTGACTAACATCACTATTAAGAACAAGTATCATTTTCCTCATATTTATGATTTGTTTGATTAGCTCTAGGGAGCTCAGTAATTTTTGAATATTGATTTGAGGTCGGGGTACCATCTGTTGATTGTAAAGGAAGCAGAGATTCTGAAGACCACATTTTGTACTAGATTGGGCCATTATGAATATATAGTTGTGCCTCTTGGTTTAACGATTGTACCTGCTATATTCATGGATATTATCAATAGAGTTTTCCTTGAGTTGTTCGATATGTTTTTGGTTTTTTTTCATTGATGATATTTTAGTTTATGAAATAAGTAAATAGTAATATGAAATTCATTTAATGGTGGTCTTAAAAACCATAAAACAAAATAAAGTGTATGGGAAATTCAGAAAGTGTGAGTTTTGGTTGCAACAAATTTCTTTCCTTGGTCACATTGTTTTAAAAAATGGAAAAATGGTTGATCCTGCTAAAAAAACCTATTTGAAGAATGTCAAAGACCCACAATTATAACTGAGATTCATAGTTTTCTTGGTTTGGGAGTTTATTATAGGAGGATTGTTGAAAATTTTGCACGGTTATCTAGTCAAATAACTAAGTTCAATTGAAAAGGTGTTGAGTTTATGTTGAATAAATAATGTGATGAATGTTTTTAGGAATTGAAAAAAGGATTGGTGAATGCTCCAGTATTGGCACTGCATTCTAGAAAAGATGATTTTGTTATTTATAGTGACGCTTCATTGAAATGAATTGGATGTTTCTTTATGAAAAATGATCAGGTAATTGCTTATGCTTCACGTCAGTTAAAAACTTCATGAGCTAAATTACACTACACATGATTTGGAATTAGCTTCTGTTGTTTTTACATTAAAAATTTGGAGGCACCATTTTAATGGAGTAATATGTGAAGTATATACATATCAAAAATGTTTAAAGTGTGTATTCACTCAAAAATAATTTATCATGAGATAGAGGAGATGGCTAGAAATAATCAAGGATTATGATTTGATGATCCATTACCATCTAGGAAAAGAAAATAATGTGGCTGATGCTTTGAGTCAAAAAAGTAATGCTTCATTAACCATGTTACGTTTGGAAAAAGATCCTTTGGGTTCTGATTTGAAAATTTTTGGCATAAAAGTGGTTGGTGAAGAAATTTCTTTTATTTTGTATCAGGTGTTAGTGAGATCATCTCTATTAGAAAGAATTAAGAAAGCCCAGAAAGAAAATAGTGATTTATTAAAAAAGGTAGAGTTGGTTTAAACGAGTATGTTGACTGAATTTAACATTGATAATGATTGTGTTTTGAGAGTTTGAAAGAGATTATTTGTGCCTTGTGATTCATAGTTGAAGAATGGGTTGTTATGTGAAGCTCATAGTTCCCCGTTTTCAGTTCATTCTGGGAGTACAATGATGTATAGAGATCTTTATGAGTATTACTGGTGGGATGGAATGAAAAGAGATATTGCTGATTTTCTAGTGAAGTGTTTGACTTGTCAGCAGGTTAATGCAGAGTGGATGTTTCTGAAAGGTATGCTTCAGCCTTTATTGGTGCCAGAATGGAAATGGTAAAATATATCCATGGACATCATTGTGTGATTACCGAAGACATCTTGAGATAATAATTCAATATGGGTTATTTTTCATCGATTGACTAAATATGATAATTTCCTTCCTATTCGAGATATATTGTCTCTCGATCAACATTCACGGTTGTATATTAAAGAGATTGTCAGGTTGCATGGAGTTCCTCTTTCCATTGTATTTGATCATGATCTCAGGATTACTTCTATCTTTTGGAAAGGCCTTCAGAAGTCGTTGGGTACTGAATTAAATTTTAGTAAAGCTTTTCATCCATAATCAGATGAGAAATAAGAATGGAAAATTAAGTAATTTGAGTATATGTTACATACTTTCTTGATGGATTTTTAGGGAAGTTGGTACACACATATTTCATTGGTTGAATTTTCATATAATAATAGTTTTCATTCCAGTATATAGATAGCTCCATTTGAGTCATTATACGGAAAGCGTTGTCAATCTTCATCTTTTTTGGATGAAGTAGGTGAAAGGAAGGTGATGGGACAAGAATTGGAAGAAGAGATGGAATAGAAAGTTCAGTTGATATAGAAGCACATAAGAACAGCTCAGAGTAGACAGAAATGTTGTGCAGATAACCGGAGGAAGGATCTTTCTTTTGAGGAAGGTGATCATGTCTTTCTCAAAATTTCTCTATGGAAAAGTGTGATGTGTTTTGGTAAGAAGGGAAAGATGAGTCTGAGTTTCATTGGACCTTACATAATTATAGAGAAGGTTGGATCAGTTGCATATAGAGTGGATGTCCCTCAAAGTTTATCCCAGGTTCACAATGTTTTTCATGTTTCGATATTGAGAAAGTATATGACAGATCCATCACATGTTTTTAGCCTAGAGGTAGTTCAGTTTGAAGAGAGTCTCTCTTATAAAGAATAATCAGTTCAGATTCTTGACCATAGAGAAAAATTGTTGCGAAATATGGTAATTCACTAGGTAAAGGTTTTTTGAAAAACCCATAAGGTTGAAGAGGCAACATGGGAATACGAAAATGCAATGAAGGATAAATACCCCAACTTATTTTGATAAATGAATAAAAATTGCAAGGAAACAATTTCTAAAAGGGGGGAAGGATGTAACATTCTAGGTAAATAAAGAATAAGACATATTTTATAATTATTAATATTTTTGAATTAAATATTAATTTTACATTAAAGGGGTTTCTATGTTTGATAGCATACCCAATACGCAACAACGGGTTTCATTAAAATCTTACGTTGCAAACTAATAATAAAATATTATTATTATAAATGGAAGTTAACTCCTAGTCGTTGTAATGGTGGGAATGAAAAAAAATAACGACAATATGATTATACATGTTTCTTAAATGTATTTACATTTATCCAATAAAATTTAGAGGCTTAAAATGTGAATGAATATAATTTTAAGCATAATTTACATTAAAAGTTTGATTTACGGCCATTTGATGGTGAACCATCTTTAAATATATTTTTGGTTATTTTAATACATTCTATTTGAAAAAATAAAATATTTCTTTAAAATCGGGACATCAGAATTTACATTATGTAATTTTTTTTAATTTTTCCGATAAAGTTCATTTTTAAATAAATGGTGAATAATATTGTATTTAATTCAAAACTGTGTTTTAATCTAATTTATTTATCTAATTATATTATCTTTTTAATTGGTTTTAATGTTTAATTAGAATTTATTTTTACAATTTAATAAAATGTTTGTCATTTGAATTAATTTCACATTTAATTGGGACATAAACAAGTGTCAATCTTTTGAAAGTTAATGTTTCTTAAAAACACGATATATGTTTTAACAATGGGAAATAATTTTAAATGAATTAATTCAACTTATATGTTTAGAGTTTGGTAAAATAGGCATCATTTATGAATTCAGAATATCAATTATATCTTAGGCTAAATTTTTTGTATTTTTTCTGAGAAACATCAATTATTGATTAATACTAAAACCACTTCATAGTAGTTAAAAAAACTAACTTTTTCATTTAAATATAATATTACCACTTATATGAATTGAATTTAGGAAATCCTACCTACATGATATCAAGGGAAAATTTGTGATATTTTTTATAATTTTTTTCATAGGTTTTATTAAAGATTCTTGGAAAATATGATATCAAGGGTAAATTTGTGATTTTTTTAATGAAGTTATTTTTTTTTATTTAAGAACATTTTTTTGATAAATGGATAATATATTTATGTTTCTAGTTATAATTTAAGGGTTTAATTTGTAGGATTTTTTTAATAATTCTCTAAAACAATAAAATTATAAGATCCTTGGAATAATAATAATTTTATTTCTAGATTAACACCACTAGAATATGTAATTTTTTGACAAGATTCATACATATATCGTCTTAAACATCCAACCTCAGGTTATATGAAGAAAATATTCTTTGCAAGGGAACTCGATACTTTACCATTAACATTTAAGTACCTATTTTTTTTATGTCTCCTAAATGATTTATAATTATATATTTATACATTTTTTAATATCCCATTATTTCCCAAATAGTGTTTTGTCCATGGTATTACCTAGTTCCCTTACATTATTCACATTCCTCAAAGAATGTTGTAAAGTTGTAAGGTTTTCAAAATCATTTTTTAAATTTCACTATTTTAACTACCATATTCTTAGATTCTGAGTACCCATTCGACTTAAATATACATTTGAATTATAATAGATGTATACGTTGTTTATTGATTTTGGATTTCTATTTATAGTCCCCATATTTTCTTTTCATTATGTAAAAATGAAGTAATTTTCAGGTATGAAATAAATTATGGAAACAAATTCCTTCAAATGAAACTCTTTAATTTTTTATCAAGATTGATTTATAAAATTATTTCGTATAGAATTAATTTGTTAAAAAATAATTTATACATAGAATGGGTGCACCATGATAGAACATCTATTCATCTGTTAATTAAATAATCTTTATAGAATACTTTTTTTATATTTCTTCGGTGAATTACTTGGTAATTATGTTTTGAGAATTCTTGAAGATAAAACCTTTTTATATGGTTATGAATGTCTAATTCTTATATTATAGCCACATATAAATTTTATGTATCGTGAACCTATTATTATTATGTCATAGAATGACTCCAGATATATCCTTTTTTGTTTCTATCATGTTTTATTTCATTTACATATCCACTACTCAGAATTATTCTCACTGTTTTCAATTGATGCAAGTCCTTACTAAATGACAAGATGTTTGGTGACATAGGATCGAATTATAATGGTTCTTGAAGAATTATTAAATTAAATTTATTCTTAGGATTTAGTAACATATATTATATATTATTACATGGTTTTGTAGACATGACAGCTCAAAAAGCCATTTGATGTTATTGATGTATTTATTTTTTAATAAAATATCTTTAAAATAATATATTAAAAATGATTTTATATATTGTTGGAAAAAAGAATTATTTATTTTAAGAAATTATGAATAAATATTATTATAAATAACCCTAGGGAGAAATATAATTATAGGAGTGTAGTATTAAAATTTTGGCGAATTATACCATGACTGGTTTCAAAGGAATAAAATTATTATTTGGATACTATATGTAGATATTGAATTGGAATAGTATTATATAGGTTTATTATAGTGACCCATGATATATATAAATAATTAATAAATATAAGACATGGTATGATTATCATATTCTCTAATATTCACACATCTTATTGGACTAAATATTTAGTGACATTGATTTGAAAAAAAAAATATTTCCGATGCTGTGAATATTTCATCATAATCATATTCCTCTCTCTAACTTTCATTATGAAATACTCCTCTTCAAATCCTAGGGAAAAAAATTAATAAATAATGATCTCAATTGCTCAGTATGGGATATACTAAAAGTGTACAAAATGGTAAAATTGTAAACATGTGTAAATAAATAAGGATAAATATCTACTTATGAAGATCAAATTTCAATACTTGTTAACCATGTGATGGAAATATGGACGTAGCGTCTAAAATGATTACACATTTACAAGTAATTGAAAAATTAAAACATGGTACATATAGAATGATCCTATAATGTAAAAATAAAACTGTAATAACTATAAACATAGTAGTTTATTTATTATTGAACCTGGCTACCTCCCATCCCATACACTGATAATATTTTTTGTTGAGAAAAATTAATCATAGTAACCATTTTAAACCAAGAGAATTTATAAAAAATTCACATAACATTATAATATAATTATATATTTATTTATTTAATGAATTCGAGGGAGATATATATCGCACCAATGGTATACTCTAAATATGAATGTGTCACATGGAAACAATAAAAAAATCATAAAATCCTCTGAATAAATATAATGGCATATTTTATATTTCCAAATAACAAAAAAATATCCCTCGAGAGGAATTATTTCATGTACTATCTAAATTAAAATCACTCCATTTTAATAAATAACACATGTAATAAATTGAGTTTCATAAAACAGATAAATAAAATCAGAAAATAAATACATTAAAATGAAAAAACATGACCCAAATAATAATCACTTAATAGTATAATAATATAGGGTAAATCTGGGATCATATCACTATGAGAGTTAAATAATTTAAAGAAAATAAAAATTCATAAAAATAGAATTTTTAAAATATTTTATATTATCTATTTCAAAATATAAGGTTATGAGGGTCTTTTAAGAAATTTTCATTCCTTTTAAATAAAAATTAAATTAAAAATATTAATGGGATTGGTAATAGATAAAAAATTTCATTTTCTTACAATTAAATAATGGAGAATCATATTAAATGGACTATAATGGAATAATTATTGTCATATATAAATAGATTGTCACTCAAAAATGGATCATGAGTTACCAAGACCCATATATTTACAATTAACAACAACAATAGTGATCTAACCTCATGTATCATGAATATGAAAATAATAATTAACTATTTAGGAATAATAGTCATATAAATTTAAATATATACTCCTCATTAACGATAAATCCCATTATGTTATACATTTCTATAATCTATTTTGAACATTATATGTTAGTAATATTTACCGCTTTGAACTAGTTTATTAAAACATGCCTCAATAATCTATCTTATCACAAATATCCTCATTTAAACCAATAAAGGGCTTTCTATTTAATTTAATATGTTGACATATAATGTTTTTATATCATTACATTGATGTTTTATTCTTATTATAGGAAAACATAAATGATAAATAAGTTGTTTTGGTTTATTTACATATATTTTTAGATAAATTAATAATTAGTATTACATAAAAAAATTAAAATTATAATGATATATGAATTATATATATATATAATATAACTATTCAACATAAAAAAATAAAGTCATTTTTTCTTGGTGAATGAAAACAAAATGTTTTTATTCCTATAGTTGGTAGTCACCACCCCATAGGATTAATGTTACATTACTAAAAAATACATATTTTGGATTATGGATAGAAATATATTTTTTCTTAATGAAATTAAATTATATGAAAAATATTTATTGGAAAATACCATAATTAATTCTATCCAAGAGTTATGGTGTTGAAAACCTAAAACCATTTCTTTATGGTGTTCGTAATTTTTTTATAGGCAATGAATACATTATTTATTTTTCCTAGTATATGGAAGAGAATACATAATGGTTGTTGAATTATTATAATAAAATTAAAATATATTAATGATTCTTTATTAATATTATTATATTAATATGGTTGTATTATAATGAAATGAAGAAGAATAAAATATAGTATTCAATGTGGTTTCTACACTGAGACCTAAAACCTCTTCTCGGTGAAGGCCTTATATTAGGGGTATATTTGATAATTTGAGGTTAATATGTGAAATATTTTTTTTACAACACATAATAGAGAATAAATTTAATAATTGATTGGATTCTATTTTCAATACAAGAGTTTTTTTGAATAGATGTTATAGGCCTCCATCTATAAGAGAAGAAACGATATCTTTTAGAATCAACATTTATATTTTATTATTTTTTGTGACAATATTACAAGGTTAATGGATTAAAATATAAAATATTACATTTTAAGGTATTCATTTGGGTCAATAAGGGTATAAAAATATTTTTCCATATATGTTTTATGATTTTAATATATTTTTAACAAATTGTTTTTCACATTTTAGTCATTTTATATTAAACTTGTTTATTTTTTTACCATGTGATTTTCTTTTTTAGAAAACATAAATCAACCAATTTTAAAAAATTATATAAATAAGCTGGGAAAATAATAAATATAATTTAACTTATTAATACTATAAAAGTTTATTTTAGATTAAAACAACATAATTATAGAAAAACAATTTTCACTAAAAAATTTCATTATGACTATTATTGATTTTAAATGTTATATAGTATTATTTAAAAACTAAATGAGTGTTAATATAATTATTTATATGTAAATAATAAAAAATTGAGTCATTATATAATTTTTCCCATATATTAACATGATACAAATTATTAGATATTATTGATAGAATAATTTCCAAAAAATAATTATTCCACCTTTATATTGATAAACAGAAAAAATCCTTAAAATATAAATATTAAAACCAAAAATGTAGTTGTCTAGAATATATAATAGTATAATTATTTTATATAATTTAATTATCATTATATTGAACTTATATTTTATATTAATTAAAATTAATTATAACAATAATGGTTGAAACGTGTAAAAACATGTTTTTGACATAGTTTAGTTTTCATACAAATGATGTATTATTATTCCAGAATTATCAATTTTGACAAGTCAAGTGAGTAAAAAATTTATTATAATCCACTATTTATTTATTTATTATTAAATGACTCCAAAAACAACATTTCATCATATAATAGTTAATTTGACAACAAAGTCAAACAAACAATCCCAGTAAATCACTACATATATTTTCAAAATGATATGCATGGGTTTGTAAAATAAGTAATGTATTTTGAATCTAGTTATTAAATTTTATACAATATAAATTTTCTAGAAATTATATTTAAAATAATTTGATTTAATCATTTAATTTCATAGAATAAATTACATTAATAAAAGATTTATTATCACAATTCATATAGAAAATAATTATTTCTGAAAAATCCAAAATATTCATCATATGGCCATATAAAAATGATAATTACAAAAATTATATTAATTATTTAAAATTCTTACAATTAAATTTTATGTTAAAATAAAAACATAAAATATCAGTAAGACTAAATATTTGAAAAAAAAATTATTTATATTAACTAATCTATTCAAATAATTTTTAATTATAATTGTATCATTTATAAAAATTAAATTATTTATATATTGTAATAATAATAATAATTATAATGTATTTACTTATTTTCAGAGATAATTTTATTTATCCAATATATATATATATATATATATTTCACAATTCTATTATAAATTTTTAAACATTATATTAATAAGGTATGATCATATCGAATCTTATTACTTTATATTTGGGGTTATGCTTGGAGAAAACCATCCAAAATATTACATAATTTTGAGAAAAAACTAGTTTATTACATTTTACCACTTTAAATAATTTCATCATTGAAATTTTATTACCTGGAAGAAAACAAGTGATGATACTTTTCTTTTATCACTTCCTCATGTTCCTATGTATCCTCTTAAAACAAATGATTTTACAATATAACACTAAAGAAATTAGTTTGATTATTCTATAAAACCTTCTCTCATCCATCCAATATTTCCAATGGATGTTCCTCATGTGAGAGATCATGTTCCAATTTCAAAGATTATGATCCTATTACATTTTAAGGGTCTCATATATAATTTCACAAATACGATACAAAGAAAAAATCATATGTTTGCGAGAGGATTAAAAAGAGATATAGGACATAGGTTTTGAAAAATGAAGACATAAGATATTGATGGGTCCAATATACCAAGATCACATCTTCCCCTTCATAAAAAATATCACAAAATATTTCCAAGGAGATATTTAGTGAAATACAATATCAAAAAATATTAAATCAAATCCCTTTGATGATTTTCATCATAACAATTTTATATAAATTTCATTATTTTCATAGGTTAGTGAATGGTGGGGACCATCCCCATGACTTCATGGATATGTTCATTCCATATCAACTTTCTTTCCCCAAATTCATTCTAGCAATATGAATTCTTATACCTCTTCCCATATAGTTACTCATTTTTTCATTTGAATTTTAAAATGGAAATATTATTATCTGAGAAATATATTAGACGAATATGTTGATACCAACATAGATTAAATTTCATTGACTGATATATCAGTATATTTTCTAGAGTTTGATGGATTTTATTACACTAGCTATTTACTTTACAATGATATGAAATTATAAATCTTGTATCCAAAACTAAACCCTTTTAATTACTTATTTATAAACATGAGGTAATATATAGATCTCGATAAGATAGAACACATAGGGTACACCATAAATAAAAACAACTCAATTAATGTGATTCTTAGAATGGTTATCCAATTGAAAATCTAATTTTATGTTAATAAAATTCACTAACATTACATTTTGAACTACCAAAATCCAAAAGAAATTGTGTCCATTATATGTATTGTGGTCCTATATTGAAATCCATGGTTATATTTTCACATTTTCATAAATTTATGTGTAATGGTTCCATCTCTTTATTATTGTTCTATCATTATTCACTAGTATTCTGACTCACCAAATATCTTGATATAAATTTTGTGATTTCTCTCTTCATGTTATTCCATGACAATTTTTCATTGTAATATATATATACCGTTGTACCATTAGGATTTGGAGATAATTATGAGATTTATTCATTATTCAAATATCATTCTTCAATTAATAAATGGATTAGATAGATGTTTTCATTAAAAACTGTATCAAAATGACTTTATCGAAGTCATGCTTTGAAATATTATCTACCATATTTTATAGTGCCATATCAAACATTTGGGTCCTTTTATCCAAACATGTGTGCTTTGATAATAAGATAATTTTGGAATTTATGGTTCGTCCCCTTACTTTTTGATTTTCTGAATAATTCATTATAATGTTTTGGTTCTTATTCAAATCCTCAAAATGGATATTGGTGGATGAACTTTTCGACTTAATGAAATATACATGTTATTTTCCATAATATGGTGTTAATATATAGGGAAGTCAGTTTCATTTATTATATATGACCACCTTGTTTAGAACATGTTTAACTATTTGGAAGTAAATTAATATTTAATGAATACACGATTACTGTATATAATACCCTTCCAACCATAAGGGTAATGTATCCATGTTTATTTTTTGGAATGTCTATCACTAATAATTCCAAATATTGTGTGAGATAATTTTTCTCATGATAATTTTTTTTGCAATAAGGCATAAAAAATAACATGTAATATTTCTGGATGATTACTATCAATAAACTAAATTATTCAATTGTTTAAATTATAAACCATTTACCTGTATTGTGCAATGTAATCTCATGTTTTTGTCAAAATTTTTCTTACTCCCATTTCCTGTTTTCAAATATTATTTTTTCCTGACGAATGTGAATCCATTTCATATAAACATAGTTAATGAATTTTATTTCTATATTATATTTCTCATAATGGGTCACTAAAATCCATCTAACATAGAATTTATAGACATTACTGATAGCGTCTAGTCGAAGACAAAACCCAATGAACTCAGTTTTTATGGAACTATAAATATACCCTCTCATGGGGTGAAAATCAATACAAATACTACTTTTATATATAGAATTCACATTTTATGAGTTGTACAGAAAATATATTTTTCTATAGGGTGTTTTAAATATTATTTAGGTTATCTTAATTATCATACTTTCATTTAGAATATGTATGAATAAAATCCATGACTACTAACATTAATTGATCTATGTAACTAATAAAGACTTTCATCATGGTATTCTTTAAGATATAAATGGAATTTTTATGTACAAATGACATCATTATAAAAAAAATAGTGTCTATAATTTTTCAAAAAAGTTTTCTATGGTATATCACAATATTTTATATTTAGTTTATGATATCTAGTCAAGTATTAAATAATTTTGAAAAATTTATCTCCACAGACATTATTTGTTTGGTCATAAATTGATAACATAGATACCATATTTTTCTCATTATTTATTTTTGATCTCATGATAATTGATTAAATGATTTATTAATCCATGCATATTTAATAAAACAATGAACTTGTGCTATCTAAGTTAACAATATTGGCTATATTATACCCTTATCTAGAATATCATGAAAATCAATATAAATTTACTCGAACTCAATTTTAGAATTATATATAGGGTATTTTACATATGAAAAGAATAAGGAATGCATTTTATTTAAAATTCATCCTCACATTCTCAGGGAAGATGAGACAGTTCATTTGGAAATACATCAACATATTTCTACATAACAGTAATGTTCTAAATGATGAATTACACCATGATAATGGGATCTTAAACCCCCTTTTTCTTGGTATAAAGATACTTATAATGGATGTGAGATCATAAAAAAGTGAACCAACAACCTCTATTTGATTCATTATAACTAGATGACTATTAATATGAAATGAGATTTCCTTGTCTCTATAGTTAACATGTCATTAATACATGGAATCCTGGTATATAACCAAATTTATATTAAATTTGGATACATGTAGAATAACTTAAAAACCAATAATTATCACAATATAAATTTCAATTCAATTATATTTTTATTCTATACTTTATTTTAACATGTGTGTTGTTTTTTTCCAATTTTAAACTATATTAAGTGTTATATGTGGTTAATCAATATTATTGTCACACTTATAAGATATAATATAATTCAGAGAATAATAATTAAATAATCAATTCAGGATTATATAGAATATAATGAGTGTAGCCTTTAGATCATATTTATTTGGTAAACTGATATTGTAGTTAATGTATACTCCCTTCCATAATCACTAGTATTATTAAGATGATACTATCTATTCCATTAAATAACACTATTGTCTTGGAATTGATTCACATAATGATAGTACTCATTGAATTTTAAGCATTAATGATATGATAGAGTATCTTGTGGGGCATTCTACCCCATAATGGTGTTATTCAATTTCTTTTTTGTGAAATTAATGATCTATGTGGAAAACTATACCACCCAAGGATCATTTCCCAATACATATATTAAATTTACAGGGTTACTTATTCATAAATTTTTTATAGATTGGTAGAGGGAAAATATTAACCCCATGAGATGATTAATTTAGGCTATATTGATACAGCTTATTTATATTCCGATATCTCGAATCATGTGGGTATCTATATTACATTTCAACTTTATGAATTCCCTATAAAATCATAACATATATATTTCATTCTAGAAACTATTTTTATTAAAGTGGCTCTCAATCCACAAATTATTTGATCGATATTCATTTTGGTTTATAGATTTACTATAAGAAGAACTTGGAGAGTCTCATGATGTTTTCTTCCTATGATAAAATATACATTCCTTATTTTTATAATAATGGGTGTAATTTCATTACATTATAGTGTGAAATAATTGAGGTATATCTTCAGTGAAGAATATTCCAATGAAATCCTAATACATCGTATAATAAAATTAATCCATTGTTATTTTATTCATAATGAGATTCTACCATTAGTCTATCACACCTTACATAAGATATAGAACAAAAACAATTTTAATATCCTTTGATCATTATAGGATAAAATATCATTTTCGTCACAATAATCAATTTATTACAAATACATTTTTTTAAGTCCCATTAATGAAAAGTGGAAATTGAATCATATATGATTCAATAGTAAGATTCTCCATTATTAGTGTATATCGGTGCTCCACCTTATTCATGTAACTATTCCAAGCATAAGAGGGTGGATTGGGTATTTACATGACATTTTTAACTTCTAATACCATATCAATTAAACATCAAAAAATATTCCACTACATCCATCATTAGTTCAGTTATATCTTGTTTGTTTTATATCTCAAATAGATGAATATCAAGGGTGATGATAATTAAATTAAAAAATTTAAAATATTAAAGAATTATAATAACAAAATTAACATTAAAATAAAATGATCATTCATTCATAAATATCACTAATGTTTTAATCCAGGTTATCCAAGATTAATCTTTTCAAAAACCACATAAACAATTTATATTCTGAATGGGTGGAATTTCTAGGAAAACCACATAATATATACTCTTCTAAAACATTTGGTTATAATCATAATCTTTTAATTATTGTTTTCAGTAATTATTTCTCATCCCAATATCCAAAATAATTAATCACACCATTAAAAAAAAAGTGAACGAAGATAGACATAAATTATTAATATTTTTAATGCATCTTTAAATTTTTTCACACAAAAATAAATCTGATAACCCAATGACTTAATTTTTTATGTATTTGATACTAGAAGCCTAAAAACATATTTCACTTATTATAAACGGTTATCTATAATCAAAAATCAGAAATAATACTCTTGAATCCACACTGCTAAGTCATGTGAGAAAATAAATAAATTATACATTTCTAGTATTAACACTAATTAAGATAATGAAATTTTGGAGATACAATACATACACAACATAATGAAATATTGGGTCTCTTACCCAACTAAGGAAATCAAATGTTTGTAGTATATGAGGACTAGGAAAAACACTTCTATAAAAATGAACATTTCATTAAATGGGAATTCATCCCACTTATCATATAACTAATTATATAACATTATTTATTCTTCATAATATATATGAAACCCTTATAGATATCATTCCCTCAACAACATTATTGGTCTCATTGAATAATTGAATAATATGTTTTTGAAATCGTATAATTATTACTACAAAATATAATAATTGATCATTTAACAAAACTAGTGTGTAAATGAAGCAAATTATGGTATGATTACATAAAAAAGTATTGGAGAATAACATAAGAATATTCATAACCATCAAAAAATTAATTATAAAACATAAAAATATGGTATTAAAAATAAAATAAGAAATTATTCATAAAATTTTATAATCAGTATCTATCTAATATCGAATCATTATAATTTAATGCATTTATATCGCATATAAAATATAACAAAAACACATTAGTATAATTGGACTATTATCTTCCTATCCCATTCTAAATCATTGTAAGAAAAAAACTATATCCAATTAATACCTTAGTAGAATACCACCTATATCTAACTCCATTCATCCTATAATGAAATGCAATATTACAAAATGAATTGGAGTTCTATCAAGCTTCATGAATCATATAAACTATATTTATCACACCTGGTGCAATCTAGGTGCACACATTAGATAAGATATACCAAGCATTCATGTTTTTATCTCAGTGCTCCCATGATCATAAATAATGAAGATATACAATTGATGAATAAATTATATAGACAGTTAATTTCTATTTAAACACATATAAATAACATTAATTCTTTTAGGATCATGATTCACCCATGTAAAGGTCACAAGTTACAAAAAATTCCAAATAAAACATGGTTATCCCCTTAAAAGAATTTAGTTCTATAATAATCTATTTGTAATAATATTAATACATATATAGAAATAATGGGGTGTAATCATTAAAATATATCCTCATTTTATCAGGTTTAGTTAAATGTTTTTTTGATGTTGAGGATTAGATATACAATTAAAGAAACATTAAAATATTCTTGAGGTGAACAACCTCATCATTTTTAGAATAACATAAACAATGTGAAATAAAAATAAAATTTGATAATATATTACATTAAACAATATTGGAAACATAAAAACTAAGGTTTAAAGATAATAATGGTCATTATTGTAGAGAATTCCATTCATGTTGTAAATTATAGAAAACATTCTTTTCAGGACATTTTTTAATAAGGATCCAATAATGACACATCTGAAAAATGGTAGGAAACCTCTGATAAAAATATGAAAATATGTTCTTCTAAAATTCAAAATAGTTTTATGTAATTATTCTTTATTAAAAATAACATTTTTATGAATTATTAGAAAAATAGGATATGAATGTGAAAGATAACTCATCAATTATAAAATAAAATATTAATGTCACTTACAAAAAAATATAGATGTTTCTTTAATTAATAAAGAATGAACTAGAAATATAAAAAGTCCACATTTATATATATTTTTGAAGAAATATATTTGTTACATGAAAAAAATAACATTATTTCCACAAAATGAACATTAAATGAAAAAAAATATTAAAATGAAAGTGGATTGTAAAAATAAGTCATTTCCACTTTAGTAATCATTTCAATCATAATTCCAAATAAAAATTAAAATAAAATTGAATATTTAATATAATTGAAAAATGGCATTTAATGATATATCATATGAAAGTGGATGTATATATAACAAAAAAATAAGATAGATTTGATAATTTACAATAATCCCAAATAAAGGGAAACTATGGCAAAATCTCTTACAGATTTGGTAATATCATGATTAAAACACCTTGAAAATGGGAATATCTTATGGATATATAAATTTAAAAAATTTATTTAAATTATTAATAAAACAATTTTAGTTATATTATATAAAAAAATAATTATAATAAGTGGTGAATATAGAATATATATCAAAGAAATAAATTGGAGAAGACAAAACCCTTACCTCTTGTCCAGACATTCATGCATATCCTTTAACCCCTATATAATTATTTAGAAAATTAATTATTTTAATTAAAAACATCCAAATTTTCTTATATTATACATAAATAATTTTTTAATTATATATTTTTGTATTTAATCACTGGATTCTATGACATGTGTTTATAAGCCATTCAATTTATTATTTCAAAGTGACATTAATGAGTTGACTATGGTCAAAGTTATCATATTTTAAAAATATAAAAAATAAAAATTATGGAATAATTATCATAATTGTTTGTTAATAATACTATTACAACCAATTATAATTTGTTTTTTTAAATGAATTACGATAAATTCATTGAGAAATTTGTACTTTTGTATGACTTAGTGTCCATTTAATTATTAAATGATCATTAAGTAAATTATTTAACTAATATATAATATTTTTAAATTATAACAATATCATGAAGTGAATATAATTTCATTAAATATATGTCTAAATCACTGATGAGTTCTTTTGAATAAAATTAAATCTCATCACTTCGTGGAGACACGAGCCCACAGGGGCAGATGTACATCATATTCATTTTTTAGTGTAAGTAAGAAAATGATGTATTATCTTTTTAGAATGACAAATATGTAATTAAAATAGTAATATTTTCATTTATATAACATATATTTATTAATATTATCTTTATTTTATTTCATGTAAAGCATTAGATAAAAATTATATGAGTCCTTGAAGTTCCTCCCCTGCAAGGAACACATCTTCAGTTCTTGGCCTACTGATGAAGACTTCGATCATTGATCATCCATGTAGGGTTTTTTCATTCATCTCTCTTTACTTTGTATAATTAAGGGTGGGTATGATAATGTTCCGTAGTGATATTGGTGAATCCAAACCTTAACAAAGATAATAAATAACCTTTTATAGAATTAAGGGGTGTGTTTGATGATGATTTTACGGTGTTATTTTGTCTTCCATTATATGATGTGAAATATATATGCTTCTTTTAACTAAAAATAGTGGTCGGTGGTGGTCCTCTTTTTTGCTCTAAAGAACCACTGTTTTCTAAGAAGGTTGAATGGATGTATCATTAATCATGGTAACCATGTAAACTCTGTTGATTTAAATGGATGACTAATGAATAATATTTCATGTGTGGTCACCCCAGTTATCCAAATAGAGGGATGGAACTAAATGAATGGTGTGTTTAATTCCTAAAACTCCCATTCTATGTTATGGGGATTTTTATAGTTGTTCTACACGATTCTTTAGGGGTGACATGGATGGGGATGAGATCTCCGGTTGTGTGGTTGATGGGTTGTTTTTTGAGGGGATGTGTGGTGTTGTACGATGGGGTTTGGTTTGGTTCCAAAACATAAAGGTCTCTCATGGATCCATTTCATCATTGTGACTTTTCAAGAGAACAGGGTGTGAATAATTAAATTACTACTTGGCTATTTTTTCATCCTTTTCTTATGGCTATTCTTGTTCGTTTCCCAGTAGTGATGATTTATTTAAATGGAATTAATTTTATATGATTACAATAAATGGTTCATTGTGGAAATATTTTCTAGGAATGGGTTGTGCTTTGGTTGTGGTTTTTGTTCTTTTGTATGAATCAATAGTAATAAGGGTGTTTTTTATGGGCAGGTTATGGAACTCTTAGGCTGGGATGGGTGATTTCCTACCTATGTCTATAAATTTAGTTATTGTGTTTTTTATTAGCACCACACCCATGTTGATAAGCTCATTCCAAACACACGCATTTAATGGGGGGTGTTCTTCCCAACACTCCAAGGAGTGTCTTGTCATTAGCATAATTTTGTCTCCCCCTCCTGAGTAGATAAATACTTTTTAGGTAGGTTGTTTTGGCTTGAGGTCCATTATAGCCCACGATTCATCAGGCATGGTAGATTTGGTGCTTGACCCAGGTGTGTGTGGGCGAGTTTTATTCCCAATAATCTTCAAGACAAGGATCAGGTTTCTGAGGGTGTGGTAGTAGTTGTTCTGCCCTTGGTGTCTGTGGTCGTGGTTACATATGGTTGTTCTGAACTAGGTTTATGCCGGCAAGGTTATGTAAGGATATTGTGGCCCAGGTGTTTGCAGTAGGATACATGGTTTCAGTGGCCCATAAGGTTGTTTTTGAGGTGGTAGTGGGTCTGTATTTAAAATGGAGATGGGTTTCTAATGTGTAAGGTGACTTCAATAACCAGTGGGAAAGTGGTTCAGGGTACCCAAACATCGATGTGCACTATTATTTTACCTTACATTCATTATTTGGGGAGTCAACCATGGTGAGGTTGGGTGGATAGTTTTCTTTCTAGGTACTTTGGTTATCTCTTTTTTCTCATGGGTCTTTAAAATTCCTCCCCACTTGTGCATGATAGCTTTTGGTTTTCCATGCTGATATACCTGTATACTCACCCTACATATATAAAACTTCTTTCATGTTTCTAGGAGGACATCGGGTAACATGTGGGACCATACTATCTTGGACTTCATGACCGTTATTGTTATTTATTATTATTTTAAGGTATAATCCATTCGGAGTTTTTCTTGTACTTGTTTGGGTTTATCATTCAACATGCATATGAGAATGGGTTGTGTCTTTACATTTACCTTCATTGTTGGAGTTGTTTGGGTTTTTACCATATTATATAATAATACTACTAATTAAAAAGGGAAATGCCTTCCATAGTACATGTTATTATAAACCCTTGGGGATAGTCGCCAATTCGGGGCCTATTGGAGGTGAGACTCTAGGGGTCATTATTTATCATCTAGCTTTAGGAAGGAAGTGTCTGGATGTTTTTTGTCCCTTCTCTCATCTTGGTGAAAGTGGTTCATGAATGAATGGTATCATAGGTTATGGTTAAAGGATTGGATGGATCTAAGGGTTAGGCACAATAAGGATTTAATGGCGTGGTAGGGAAACAGTGTTACGGAGTCTTGGGGCATTAAATATGCCAAGGTAGACTGGCTAGGACATTGGAATTTATGGACCCCCATGGTTTGATGCATGGACTATGGACCTACCGAACGACAATGTGATGATTCCCTGATTCCAGGGTAGATACCCTAAGAAAGGCACATGCATCATAATGCCTTGTGTTCTTATCTGTTCTGGGTGTTCTGGGAATTTAAATAAATAAACATGATTTAGAAAAATAAATTAATAGAAATCTTTACATTACATGAGCTATGGAATTCAATGTTTAACTTGTAGTAATGGAATCTGAACAACGACCATTAGCAGTGTGGGTGATCGAGGCCCGGAAGGCTGATCTGGCTGATCAGCAGAAGACTAGACTAGAGAAGGTGGGGGACCAGTGGCAGAAGAATCTTTGTGTTGTTTAGTGGATGACCCTTTGGAAGTACAAGGGAAGCATATCATGTATAGAGTCTGAAAGCTGGCTCGAGGATTTGGTGATATATTTTAACTTTCTCTGAGATGCATCAGATTATTGGATTCTTTTGGCAGTAATTCATGTGAGGGGAGCAGTGCGTCAGTGGTGGACTCTCTACCTCGGAAAGAGGATAGAAAGTGAGATTTTGTGGGCTGACTTTGAGAAGGAGTTCTAGGTAGAATTTATTTAATCGACAATGAAGTATGAGATGTGGTAAGAGCCCATCTCCCTTCAGTAGGGGAGTATGTCAGTGAGAGTACTAGGGATCGTGTTCATAGATCTCATTCATTTTTCTCCTGTCCTTTTTCTGTATGTGGAATCTCTGGCAAGATATTTAGAGGAGGCACTTCGAAAATCACTTCAGTAAGTGGTTACTCCCTTCTCCCAAACAACTTACACTGATGTCTAGAAGAAGGGTTAAGTAGTGGAGAGGATTCACACATTGGTAGGTGTACCGTGATAGGGTAGCCAGTAGGGGTCATCAATGGGGAAGGCCATCAATAACAGGCCTCCAATGTCAAGGGCTTCCAGGTTTCATCATGTTGTGAGTAGGCCCAAAAAATTATAGTATATATCTCTTGGTCCTTTCCCATTAATTTCAGGCCTAGGGCTGAGATGCATCATCTGTGGAAGCCTTGGGAACCTTCAGAATCAGTTCCTGAACTGAGAGTAGTATAATAGGGGGTTAGGTTCAGTGCCCACCTCAGTAGTAGAAATTTCCAGCCAGGCCCGTTTAGTAGCAGCAACAGGGACAACAAGTTCCTTCTCCTCTGAGAACAGACATTGCATGAGGAAGATGACATCATGGAACATTTTAGGGACCTCAACTAGAGCATGGTGGGGGATATGGTCAATAGCTGAGGGGCAGAGGAGATGGGTGTGGGCTGTTCCACGTAGTTGAGGTAGCAGTTCGAGTAGATCCAGAAGTCCTTCGAGGCATGATCATCTTATTTCCACTATTTTTTTAGATTTGTTTGATTCAAGAGATACCCACTTCATTTGTGCACCCAGTATAGCCAATACTCTTGGTCTACATGCAGAAAGACTTCTCGTTCCCATGGTTTTCTGTACGCCTCTCGGAGGTCAGACCGGATTGTATTATTTTTGCAGGGGATATGGACTGATGTTGGGCCCACATCTCTATAGTGGGGAAAATATTTTGTTGCATATGCAGCAATATGATGTCATTTTAGGCATTGACTGTATATTCTCTATGTGTTCCATTATTGAATTCTTCTGAAGAATGGTCATATATTCTGATATGAGCCAACAACATGTGACTTGCCTTGGTGAGCGGGGATTCCATGAGGGCAGTCAGTGAGTTGATACCCTTATTTTCTTGTGAGATATGATGTCTGTGGATTTAGCAGATACAGATATGGTGGATCTCCCAGGGATCGTTAGTGAGTTCATGGACATCTCCCCTAGAAAATTTGGGACTATACCCCCTTCTATGTGATGGTGTGTTTGGGATAGATTTGCAACACATTGCCCATCTGATTCCAATGGCTCCCTATCATATGGTTCCTTCTAAGTTGATGTTTTTATGAATTGAAATTGACTATTTGATGAATAAGGGGTTGGTCAGACCAAGTGTGTCACTATGGGGTTCTCCAGTCTTGTTAGCAAGGAATGATGATGGTGGTCTTCTGCTGTGTAAAGATTATCAGAGGGTGAACAAGCTAACGTACTAGAACCGTTCCCCCCTCTTAGGGATCAACATCTTTTTTGATCAGTTTATGGGGGATGGATAGTTTTCCAAGATTGATCTACAGTTAGGATATCACTTGTTGAGGGTGAAATAGGTTGACATATTGAAGACTACCTTCAGGTGAAAGTAAGGGAACATTGACTTTGTGGTCATGTCATTCGGTGTTTTGAACACACTAGCCGTGTTTATGGGGCTCATTAAATCCATCATCCAAGAATATCGATAATGGTTCATAATTTTTTTTATTTATAACATTCTTATCAACTAATGATCATACGAGGATCATGACAAGCATCTGAGGATGGTTTTTCAGGTCCCCTGACTGCACCATTTCTACAGGTAGTAGTCCATGTGCATGTTTTGGATATGAGAGGTGGACTTCCTCGGACACATGGGGTACAATCAGTGAATAGAAGTGGACCCCTTGAAGGTCGAGGCGGTTTTTTCTTGGAAATCACCCATGAACGTGGTAGATGTTCGTGGTTTCCTGGGTAAAAAAAATTACTACGGGAGATTCATTTCCAACATCACCCGAGATGCAACACCATTGACAACCTTAACCAAGGTAGAACATATTTTTTATGGAGTGAGAAGTTCTAGATATCCTTCATTGACCTATGGGGGAAGTTGGTTAGTTCCCTAGTGATGAGGTTTCCAGATGAAGGGGTGGTGTTTGAGCCATTATCTGATGCTTTGGGCCAAGTTATGTGGTGTGTACTGATGCAACAAAAGGGGTGATCTCTTATTGGTCTAGGATGTTATGTCCCCATGAGAATAACTATTCCACCCATGATCTGGATATTGCATCGATTGTGTTCTCACTAAAGTTGTGGAGGCATTACCTCATTATGGAACGCTTCATGGTCTTCACGGATCACAGGATCTTTAGGTATATCATCTCCCATAGAGACTTGAACTTGCAACAGTAGAGGTAGATGGAGTTTTTTCAAGACTACGTCTTCAAGATATCCTACGCCACAGGAATGGGGAATGTGGTGGCCAATTCCTTGAGCCTAAAGTCACAAAAGAATGTGGTTCGGGAATCTGTAGATGATTAGAAGGTGTTGGAAGAGTTGGCTACCCTACACCTAGTTAGAAGGGTGTAGGATGACAAAGGATGTCTGTTCCAGATGAAATTTTAGTTCTTTAAATTACAATAGGTGGATGAGTCTCAGTATGAGACCTAGAGGCTGAAGTGATGCACGATCCTTGAAACCATGGCAATGCTCTGAAATGATGGTTGGAAGACTTACATAATCCGATTTAGTTTCATGGATGGCTATTTGTCCCGGTGGAAATTCACGAGAGATTTCTAGGTGAGTTTCACAAGTCTCCATTAGTAGTACACCCAGGAACACCCTAAATTTTCAATATATTGCGGAGTTAGTTTTGGTGTCTAGGGGTGAAGTGGAAAGTGGTAGGGATCATGGAAAAGTGCCTCATGTGTCAGCAGTTGATGGATGAGCACCGTGTTCTGGGTGGCATGTTGCAGCCTTTGGATATCCTAGAGAAGAAGTGGGATAACATCCCGATGGATTTTGTCACGAGACTACCTAGAGTTCAAAGGTGTTGTTATGAAATCTGGTTAGTGGTGGACCAACTTATTAAATCATGTCAATTCCTGGAAATCAAGGAGCCAAGTGCATTGGATACCTAAGCATAGAGGTACATGGATGAGGTGATGTGGTTTCATGGAGTTCCAAAGTTCTTAGTCTCTGAATGGGAAACATGGTTTAACTCATGGGTTTGGAAAGTATTAAAGAATGATTTTTCCACCAAACTATACCTCATCACTACTTCCCACCCCCAGAAAGATGGGATGATAGAGAAGACTATCGAGCCATTGGAGGAAAAGATACATGCAAGCATTTTGGGCTTTTGGAGATCATGGGTGCGACACATTCCTCTAGTAGATTTTTTCTTCAACAATAGCCATCACCCAAACATTATCATGGATATATTGTAATCCTTGTATGGGAGACCTTTTTTCTAAACCGTGTGCTGGAAAGAGGTCGGGGAAATAGGTTTTCTTGGCTTTGGAGGTAGTGAAAAGGATGGTGGAGAAGGATCAGCCAATACAGGAGAGGATAAAGGCCGCTCAGGAATGGAAGAATTTATATTCTAATCATATGAGGAGACCCTTTGTGTTCAATGTTGGGGACCACATATTCTTGAAGGTCTACCCTAGGTGTGATAAACAGAGGTTTATGAATGGAGGTATGCTTTCTCCCAGGTTTTTCTAACCCTTTTAGATTTTGTGGTTGGTTGGCGAAGTGGATTATCTGCTTGCGCTACCACCGCCGCTAGTGAGGGTGCATGACGTCATCCATGTTTCTCATCTCTTTCAGTATCTACATGATGATTCACACATCTTTAACTAGGGGAAGCTGGATATCGAGGATGATGTGATGTTCGTAGAGGAAACAATGAGGATCAAGGATCCTGAGGAGAAGTTTCTTCACGGGTGAACCATTCCCTTTGTTCTTGTATTAGGGAGGCATGATGGTCTTAAGGTGAGTACATGGGAATTAGGGACGTAGATGCATGACCATTACCTAGATCTATTTGTAGTTTTTTTTTGTTCTTGGTAGTTATGTAATGCTTGAACTTGTTAACTATGAGATGGGTTGTTTCCCTTATTCTCTGAAAGTGTGGGAATAGTCATGATTATTGGGAGGGGAGGACCTAATTCCTATTCCAGATGTATTATGGTGGATGAAATTAAATGCATATGGGATAGTCATTGTCTTCCAAAGAGGATAGTATATTGGCATGGAATAAGGTACTCCTTAATCCATATGACTAGACAACATGAACGTTACATGTTTGGGTGGACACATATGGGTGGAGCGGTAGTGCCTCTATAGTTGTTCAATATGAGGGAGATGTGTTAATATATGTCTAGGATGATTCCTCTTGAGACATATCTTGTGAGGTGGTTGTTTATACCAATCTTTTTTTTTTCATGTTTTGTTTTGATTCATCAGGATGAGAATAGTTCAATAAGTATGTGATGCAACGTCCTTGACCCTCCTGGTCCAGTACATTTCCAAATTTTGGATCCATTGAAATGGTGGCACCGGTCATGGTGGAAAAATGATTGTGGAACTAGTCACAGTTGCACCGGGATGGTGGAACCGGTGATGGTGGCACCAGCCATTGTGGTACCGTGATATTGGCACTATGGAGGTGGGACGGTAGCGTTCGCACTGTCATAGTCACACAATAAAATCGTGGCACCCCTTATAGTGTTATAATGAACTGGAGGCACCATATAAGTTTCACACCAATATAGTGGAACCATATGTGGTGTTCCACTGAACCGGTGGCACCATTATGGTGTCTCACCAAATGGTGTCCCACCATTTTTTACAAGTTTCAGACTTTTTTGAGTTCTACTCCTACAACATATTGTTTGAAATAAATGTGTAATAATGCCCCTTTCAAATCCAATTAAATCCTATAAATGACATGTAAAATCCCTCATGATTCTGGCAACCCTTAACTCACCAAAACATTTGTTTTTTCCATCAGTGTCACCCCTTATTCCCGTACTTTTCATCTTCTCCCATGTAACACAGTTTTTCCTGTTTATAGAAAACTCTTTAACTCACAATAGTTATTGCGACCCCTTCTAAGAGAATTTTTAAATAATAATTAATTACATCATGTGTAACCACCCAAACATGTGTAAAAACCACGATCATCCTATAATGAAATTCATGATTTCATATCATGTAACTCAAGGATAATGCCTTTTATTCCAAGATGTTTCTATCTCCATCTTGAATAATCTATTTTTATTTCCTTAGTGCATTTGAAGTACCTCTTCCTGAGCCTAGTTTTGAGATCATGATGGAAATTTGCCTACTCACTCATGGAGTCCTTGGAGTTCCTCCCCTGTAAGTTGTGCATCCCCAGTTCTTGGAATGAGGAATAAATGTTCAATCCTTCATCATCCAAGTAGGTGTTTTCCTTCACCTCTCTTTATTGTGTATCTAGAGTGGTCGGTATGACATTGTTCCACTGAGAAATTAGTAAATCCAAACATTAACATTTATAATAAATTGTTTTTAAATAATGAAGGGGTGTGTTTTATGATGTTGTTGTTTTATTCTTTTATCATCCTTTATATGATTCTATTTCTATGGGATTGTTTCCACTAAAAATCAAGGTCATTGGTGGTCCTATATTTCACACTAATGAAACCCTATCTTCTATGATGATTGAATGGATGTAAAATTAAATTGGTTAATCATGTATGTTTTGTTGATTTAAATGGAATCCCAATTAAGAAGAATCCTTGTGTGCTCACCCCAATCAACCAAAAGGAAACACAGAGCTAAATGAATGTTTTTTTAATCTGAAATATCCATTTCCTTGTTCTGGTGATGTGTATGGTTTTTCTGATCGATCCTTTAGGGGAGACATGGATGGGGATGGGATACCCTATTATGCAGTTGATCAGTTGTGGTTTTATGGGTTGTGTGGTGTCATACGATGGGGCTTGGTTAGGTTCCAGTAACTCAAGGGATATCACAAATCCCTTTTGATGTTTTGACATTGCTAGGGAACCAAGTGTAAATGCTTAAATTACTTATTGGCTATTTTTCCTTCAATGGCTTCTGGTTATTCCTATTTTTTCCTTGTTATAGATTATTTATTCAATTTGAATCACATGAATATGATAACAAGAATTAGTTAAATGTGGAATTGTATACTAGGAATGGGTTGTTCTTTGGTTGTGGCTGTTGTGATTTTGTATGAATGAATAGTAATGAGGGTGTTTGTGTATGGGCTGGTTTAAAACCCCTTATTTTGGGATGATTTATTAACTTCTTATGTGTATAAATTCAGTTCTTCTTTTACTTATTCTCATCCCACCGACATTGGGAACCTCATGTTGAGTACCCCCATTTCATGGGGGATGGTGTTTCCCCAACACTCGTAGGTGTGGCTGGTCATTAACTCCTTTTATTCTCCCCCTCCCGAGTAACCCAAGTCTCTTTGGGAAGGATATGATATCATGATGTCCATAATAACGCATGATTCTTCAGGCATGGTGGTTGGGGTGGTTGGCCTAGATGTGTGCAGGAGGATTTGATTCCAAAAATTCTTCAGGATGAGGCCTAGGTGTCTTCAGGCTTGGAGGTGGTTGTTCTGGCCCAGGTGTCTGTGTGCATGGTTATGTATATTTGTTCTAACCATGGTGTCTATGGTCATGGTTATGTGTGTTTGTGGTGGCCCATGTGTTTTCGGGAGGGATACGTGGTTGTGGTTGCCCATAAGTTTGTTGTTGGGGTGGTATCGGGACTATAGTGAAAGTGGCTGGGGAGGTCTGACATGTAACATGTCTTTAATAACTAGTTGGAAAATGTTGTGTGGTAACCAAAAATAGATATACTATTACTTTTATTTTTCCTTACTAACGTTATTTGTGGAGTGTCCCTTGGTGATTTTTGATGGATAGTTTCCTTGCTTGGTACATTGGTTATCTATTATTTCTCATGGGGCATTAAAATGCAACCCCATTTGTGAAAAAGAGATTTTGTTTTTCCATACTGATTATACCTTTATACTAACCCTATGTATAGAACAATGCTATCAAGATTCTAGGAGGACATCATATACCATGCGAGATTGTACTAGCTCGGACGTTGGGACATTTTTCTTTGCTGTTTTCTTTCTTTTAGAATGCTACATTTGACGTTTTTCGTGTACATGTATGGTTTTGTCTTTGAATGTGGATTTGGAAATTTGTTTTGAAATTACTTTTACCATCAGTATTGGATTTTTTTAGGGTTTTACCATCATACCTCCAAATCTTACTCTAGAAAATAGTAATTACATTCATATTATTTGTGATTCTATTCCATTGGTGTTAATCGCCACATCAAGGCCGTTTGAAGGCGAGTCTTTGGGGTCATTATCTCTCCTTCAAATTGAGGACTGAAGGTTTTGGTAGTTTTTTGTCCCTCCCTTTATCACTATGAAGGAGGGTTGTGACACTTTTACACAGAAACATGGTTCAATTTCATGTTTAATCATAATAACATTCCATTGATCCCATTCGATACTCTATTTTAAGTTAAATCATATATAAACATATCAAAACACTGGATGAGAATAAAAAATCAAAGTAAGGGATATAAAAATAATGAAATCTTTAAGTCATGTGAAAAATTTTAAACTAGAAATTTATTATCATAATGCAATATGTTTTTATTTTAATAAGTACTAATTACTCCTGACTAAATACAACCTCATTGATTAACATTTTTCAAATAAAAATATTACCATAAAACTTATAAAAAAACATTATTCAAATTTCATTAACATCACACATAATAAAACACAAATGGAATAACCATTCGGTCGACTTCCACTCATATCACTCTTACAAATTTAATATGCATACAACTGACGTCCATACCCATTGCATTAGATGTTATAATGTAACAACCTATTCTTGATGTATCATGGAAGTACCCATCTTTTGTGTATCATATAAACACCCATACTTTGATTATCACATAACCACCAATAAAATGTCCATGTACTGTTATATAGTCATTACAGATAAAAGATTGAAATTATCACTCATAATATTTCATTTATACTCAGAGGAAATAATTTCAAGATATTTAAATAGTAAATAAATGTTAAAACCCATTTTTAATAACAGGACACAAAAAAAGAGGATAAGGATTTTCCTCTCATTTTATGAACATTAATGCTTATAAATGACTCCAAATATCAAATAACTATTAAAGTGCAAGAGAAGGTGTTATCACAGAATATGTTAAAATTTTGGTTTTTTATTTTGTAAAGATTGTAAAATGATTTATATAAAAAATTTTATTTTGAAACAAATGTAATGAATTAAATTTAAAATGGTTTTATTACACACCTTAAAGAATAAGGTGGTGTATAACCTCAAAATATGCCTCAGTGTATTGAAATTGAGATAAAGTCCCTTTCCTTTAAATTTATTTTTCTTGTATGTTCCACGATCATCATATATAATAAACATAGGTTAATTTATATCTTAATGAAAAGGTTTTCTCTAGTTTGTTATTCATTTAATATAAATTATTAACATGTAATGTCAATTATGAAAATTTTCATATTAATGATATATGTTTTTTCAATATTTTGTTCTTGAGTCGAAACTCAACATGATATGATGTCAATAATCTAGGTGGTCATATGTTTATCCTCACTAGAATATAAAAGATGATATAAATATTCTATATATTTATTATATAAGTTTTTATATAAATATTTTAACACAAACTAAAAACATTGTTCATAGAGACTGTAGGGTGTATATTTTCATGAACTTTATTTTTTTCCTTCCATGTTGAATGAACGTACAGAAAATGATATATATATGTATATATGTATAAATATATAAAATATTAACAGTAGAATTAATATCTAATTGGTACCTTATATTTTTAATAAAAAATATTTAATATGTTCCATGTGATTTGGGAATGAATAACATCATTTTGAGGATGTGGTGGTCCACACGTCCTGAAATGAAGTAATCATTCGACCGCAATTTGAAAAATTGAATGGATATTTAATATAAAATTTTCCAAATTTAAAATAAGAAATAATATAAATATTAAAATATTATTTTTCCATATTAATATTTTTAATAACATCCATTAATGCGATAAATGGAAAATATAAAAAAAATTATTCACGGAGGCAATTAACAAGTATAATTTGATTAAAGTTTTTTTAATTGAATAAGAAGAGTTGAGAAATTTAAGAGATATGAGATATTATATTAGAAACACAACACTCTAGTATTTATTTGATTTTTTATTGATCGTGATATTATGGACTAATGATGTGAGGAGAAAGTAGTGAAAATAAAATAAATTAAGAGATGTACTTTTACAAAATTAACTCTTTACTATTAAATCCTTAATAGACCCTTGATGACCTTGGATTTCAAATTTTAGTGAGACCAGAAGCACTTCGATGTTCAGAGTGTGAGTGGGGGAGGGTTTGAAAGATTTATTATGAGATACAAGTATTTTATGGTCGAAATTGTGAGGTGATGATTCTTATTTATATTTTATGAGAGGTGTGATAAAGGGATTAATTTATTGATTATTTTATATTAAAACATTATCAAATTGATGTGGAATTAATTTAAAAAATTTAAATTTTCATTAAAAAATGTGTCAAATTTTTAGGGTCGAGCCACACCTTATCCAAACATTGAATATTTTAATTTTTTGGTATGTTAAGCTTTTACCTTTTAACATTAACCCTCGTAATAATTTCCCCTACACATCATTAATTAATTTGTTTACGATTGTTAAATTTTGTTACTAAAAATTAAATAGACCATAAAACCTAATTTGGAGATTGAAATTACAAATATGGAATCCAATTTACCAAACTCAATTTACATAATTGAGAATATAGTATTTTAAATTTATATTGTTGATAAAACATAAAATTGTGTTTTCCAAGTGAAATATCCAAAGGATTAAAAAATTTAATATATAACTACAATATGAAATTAATTATAATGAAAAAAATTGTATAAAAATATAATAAATATTCTTTATACTCTAAATCCTATTAAAATAATATTTTAAAAATATTAAAAAATAAAATGGAAATATTGTTTTGAATTAAAACTCAATATTTCCCACTATTAAATAAAATAATAATTATATCATATAAATATAAAAAAATCAACCAAATTAAATTTTAATGCACCTTTACAAAATAAAAAGTTATTTTTTTTCAAAAGATTATATAAAAGTGTAAAAAAAAGATTTCAAATTGGTTCTCTATTCAATGGTGGTAAATATGACTTTTTTGAAAAATACTCTTTTTATAGATAAAATTGATTTTGTTCTTATATCATGTATATAAAACATATATAATTGAAGTTAAATATCATATTGATTTTATATTGCAGAAATATAATTCAAAAAGAGCGACATAATCATTTTAAAACAAAATTATTCTCATCAAAACATTTAAAAAAACATTATTTTGATTTAATTGTGTATTTTATTTATATTTGTAATTATTTTGGTAAATAGTGTATCACTATATAAACATTTTTAAACAATATTTTCATAATTTAGTTAACATTGTTCATTCCCTCCATTCAATCGAATAGGTTATAATGGTAAAACTTTAATAATAATATAAATAATTGTTTTTTAAGATCTTGGTTGGGAATCATATATCTTTCATACCAACTTTTTATTTCTTCAAAATCGGCATGTTATAGTTTAAGTTGTAAATGATAAAACTATATTCTTTAGAAAATAGTTTGGCAAAAAAGGAGTCATAAGTGACTCATTTAGAAAATGATAATAAATTTATATTCATAATAAGGTAAAATAAGGTCAAATACCATGTAATATAGCTTTTTGGAATCATTTTTTTTCAGAATTAACATTTATCAAAACAATTTATAAATCATATATGTGGAATAGAAGGATACCTGATCAAAAATAATATACAAGATTTTTATAAATTAAAAATAACATTATTGATTGTAATTTAATAAATAAATATTTTAATGGAAATTAAAAATGTAAACCAAATTCATATCCAATTCATAGAGAATTAAATTTTGATCAAGAAAATAATATAATAATTTTTATTTAAAAAGAACATTCAACATAATAAATCCTTAAAATAATGGAAATGTAAACAAAAAATCTTTTTGACTATAGTTTTATTTTTATTCATATTCCCCAAGAAATAATAACATCAAATAAAAAAATTAAATATAAATATCATAAAGTGGTTAATGATATATCATTCCAAATGAGAATTAGACACACATATTAAATTGATATTGGTGTGTAACATTATAATATACCTCTATGAAGGGAAATAGAGATAAAATCCCTCTATAATGTTGTAGTTTATGAATCAAAACAATACAATAACACAGCAAAAATAATTATTTCATATGGAATTTAAATTCAAATTAATTTAATGAAAATAATCATAAATATTATTAACGGGCTCTAAATTAATATAAAATATAAATTGTTAATTTGGATTTTTTCTCCTAGAAGTAAAAGACAGATGAAAAAACCATAACCACAAGTGTTGACTTTCCTTTTTTTACATTAAAACCTAAGTAATAATTTGAAATAAATTATTTTATTACTTATGAAACATTTATAGTTTTAATGAATTATACACTATTTATTTATTAAATTTATTAAGAATGACATATTTTAATATTAAATGATTTTTCTCCATGTTTGATGTATTAAGGACATTAGTTAATTGATTCCAAGTAGATTTGGTATATTGACGAATGTTTAACATGTAACTCATTGAACATAATAAGAATTATATCAAAAAATTATATCATATTTTTCACAAAAATTATAGTATTAATTATTATCATGAATTATTGTTATGAAAAATAAATAAAATTATTATCACATGGATTGTATATCACACATACGCATGACTGACATTTAGAAATTTAAATGAGCATTATTGAAATAATGAAATTAATATTTTAACTAGTGAATTTTAATAAAATCATAAAAACGAAATTATTTTTTTCAATATACTAATATATATCATATATACATTGAAGTGATAAAAAAATAATTAGATAGCTTCATAGAGGTTGTAGTACACACGTGTGCAAGTACTACATTTTTATATTTTAATGTATGAAATAAAATGATGTTTTATATTTTTAGAATGATAATAATGTATCTAATATAATTTTTTATTCATTAATACAACTTATATTCATGTAATTTATACATATTATCTTTTTTACAAAGAACAATTGAAAAAACCCACATTACCTCACAAGGCGGTAGTCTCCAACTCCCAAAAGCGACGTTATTGTATTCCCAATGGAATAAAATGTAAAAAAGTTATATGTGATATAATATTCCCAAAATAACAAACATTGTACAAATATAATGTGTATATATTCATTAATTCCATCATTATATCAACCCATGAGTAGTGATGATGGAAATTAAATGAGATCAATTTACAAGGCAGTAGTGCACCATATTAATGAATAATTATTTTTTATCCCATTTGATGGAAGATATGCTAGATTATATTAATTAAATTAACACAATAACATATAAAATTATTTAATATATTTATTTTTTTATATAATCATAATTTAATATTATTTTAATGTGATGCGATATGAAATAAAAGAAAAACACTCTGTTATGAATCACAAATCTTCATTGGAAAACCTCCATAGAAATCCACAATAAGGTTTCATAGGATTGATTTAAACAAAAAATAATTAAAATACTATTTTGGTATATAATTATGGATGACAAATGGGCCATTATGTTTTGCAACAAAATGGATTTGAATGTGTAAAGAAGATATGTTAGGTTGTAGGTTTTTTAATTTGAGGTGAGTGGAACGCATGTAATTTTTCCTAATAAAACATTATAGCCGTATTATTATCATTAAAAATAAAAAATATATAAATCAAAATCAAAGGATAAAAAAATTAAGATATTAATATATATATATATATATAATAGTTTTTAGAAATGTTTTTATTTCATTATATCTATTTTTTATTTTATCCCTCGATAAAAATCAACTTCACCTTAACAATGATAATTAATTGTAACCGTCATCACTATCCATTATGTAAGAAAATGGTGTTTAAAATATTATATAGTATATATTATTATTAAATAAATAATTAATTAAATTTGAATGATTCAATATAAAAAAAGTAAATTTAAATTTAAATTTTAACCATCAAACATGAAAAAAACAGAATTTCATGAATTGTTTTTCAAAAAAAAAGACGATTTTATATTATATAAATGATAAATAATAATAATTAAATGATTTTAAATAAGTAAAAATTTATTTTAAAAATATATATTTAATTTAAATAATTATTAATTAGGTGCTTTATAATTAATTATAAATGAGAAAAATTATGCACTTGAAAATAGTTTTTAAAAATAACCCATTTTTATACCCAAAAACAAATCTATAGATAAATAGATTATGAATTTGACTAAAATGAAATTATGTGGACTAAATATAACTGAGTATTATTTATTTTTCTTTTAAATTTTTCAAAATAAAAATTTTATTTCCATATTTCCATATTTATTGAATGGAATTGACATGTTTAGAAAAAGATTGCATATTTCATTATTTACCGAAAACAAATTTGTTCTGAAAAATTAAAATAATTCTCCAAATGAAATTTTTGATATTATGAATTTAAAAATAATGTTCAATTAATAAAATTATTTTACTAAACAATAATATGTTTATTTATACTTTTTTCATGAAAATAAAAAAAATTATGAATACAAACTTTTTATTAATAACAGTAATAAAAATGCTTTTCTATTCAAAATAATTTATATTAGGTAATATATATATATATATATATATATTCCAAAAAAAATTTAATTTTATTCATACACACCAATTTTACATTAATTTTATAATGGTAATATATTTTTTTATGTTTCATCTCAGAGATCTCTGTCAAATACACAATCAACATGATTTGCATTTACAAAATCATTGTTTTTTAAGTCCTAACACTCATTTAATTATAAATCTCTCGATATAAACATTATATGAATAATAAATGGTAAAATTTTGAAATTAACGTTATTGGATATCCCATACCATAAAAATCGTTAATAAAACATCATATTGAGAATAGAAAAACGACGTATGAATGTCATATGGAATAATTGATATATGGTTTCAAAAAAAGAGAAGATATGTTGGATGCGATGATTTGTGAATGAAATAAAATAGTAATTCTTCAATAAAGATAAATGGGGATAGAGAATAGTTATCATAAAAATATGAATGATCGTTTGAGAGTTAATAAACAAAAAACTATAATCCAATGTGGTGTGAAAAAATTTTCACGCTAAAATTGAAAAATAATAATATTGTATTCGATAGCATATGTGACACATAACACCGTGTTTAAAAAACATGTGAAATGTATTATATTTAAATTTTATCTATTTGATATATTGTGGAATACACATCGCCATGTTAGCATGTTGCATCATCTAGTATACAATTATATCCTAACCATTAAATTGGAATATATTAGTAGTATTAAAAAAATTATGAAAATAAGTATTATATATTGATTATAATCACTATAATAATAGTTTGATAGAAAACAAAAATATTTCTCAAAACCTGGTATTTTTTAAAAAAAGATGGATTGTCCAAAAGTTTTACACATAATATTCAATTAATTATTTTATTATATTTTGATAATTTATTACAAAAATTAATCATAATTTTAGAAACCATTATATAAAATTTCTATTATTGTCAATTTTTATATCATCTTTGAATTATAATATTGTCATTTGATTTGTGAAACATACTAATTTCTATTGTAAAATGTATTTAAATTTCATTCAATTTCATGAATGAAACACATTTTAATTTTTTTAATGAAAATTTTGATCAAATAAATCAAAAATCAAACATTTTATGTAATTTGAATAAATATCATGTTAAATTATGATATTATAACCATATATACTTATGATACATTTCTCTTGGAAGAACTTCATTCTCATCAAGTCTATGTGTATAATTTTAATTTAACTTCATCCAATTCTATGAATTAAAATATGAATAATATATTTCATATATTTAATTAGAGTAATTCATATTTTATAATAATTTAAACTTACTTTTTTCCATTATGTATAACCGAAAAAATATAAATAATTATAGTTATGGTAAAATATATTTTTTGGGGATAAAACAAAGAAGATAATAGTTAAGAAGACCTACCAACTTGTGAAAAACAAATTATATGAACATATTAAGACCTTATATCTACTATGGGTCAATAATGGTTTATAGTTTAATATTTTTTCATGAAAAAAATCCTAGGATTATTTGATTTGTTTCAAAAATTCCATGTGTGTCCTCTCCCCAACATATAAAATAAAACCCCTTATCCTCCCCTCTTCACACTAACAGATCGATTTGGTTCATAAATTCATAGTCAAATATCTTCTTTACTATCCTACATACATTATAGATCCCTTTTGGTTCATAATTTCATCAAAGGGTGTTATTGGGATTAAACAAAAATTTGTTCCCCAAAGAAGATGTAATAATCTTAAACAATATTGTTAATTTTATTTATTCATCCACATACTCATTTATTATTTAATAATTATAATATTACTAAATCATTACTCCCATATAATTAGTTGTTATTTTATTATTTAGTTACCTATAAAAAACCCAAATTCCATCAAATGGGAAATGAAATAGCCAATTGTATGTATAAAAGACTATAACATCCTAATCTACTATAATTTTTTTCCATCACCACAATTTTAGGATGTATATAATCATGTTTTTAACTAATTTATTTGATAGTTATGATATTTTTTATATATTATCTCATATAAATTTATTATTTTGATAAAATTTAAAATATGACAATGTTCGTAGTTTTTTTGGTAGACGATATACTCACAAATAGATGTTATTCATTTTCCAATAATTCTTTAATTTAAACTTATAAGGTTAAATTTAATTAAATCAGATGATTTATATAAGTTGATACTCACTTTAAAATATTAATATATCACCAGTATCACTATACATTCATTCATTATGAGAAGTTATCTACACTCCTGAATATGTACTACTTACCATCTTCGTGATGTGATATGATTAATTTGTATGTACACTTTTCCTGAAGGGTAATAAAGATTTATCTAATTAAAAATATATATTAAAAAAATAATTTATTTATAAATTTGATGTAACTATTACCTATTGTAATGATCCCTAACATTCATTATGAATCATGAAAGGGAAAATAAGTAAATTAACAGAAAAATCTATAGTGAAAATAATGTATTATAAATGAACGACTTATAATATGATATAAATGGACCATATCTGTTATTATAAATGTTAAAATATTATTTGTATAATTTTATAACATTATTAAAACCACTATAAATGAGGTCAATAGAAAACCAACACAAGGGAATCATGACGCAATGGACATTGAGTACATACTTGGCCTTAATCCTTACCAAATCTACATAAATCAACTAGAAAAATTTTTATTTTGTAAATGAAAAAAGAAAATATTGGTTTATAAATTTATTGAATTAGGTCAGTAAACATACAATCAATCCCACAAGAATTAAAATTTCATAACACTAAAATGGTATCCAAAATTTTCTTCATAATAAATTGTAAATGAACATGATTATTTTTCATGAAAAATATTCACAACATTTATCATGGTTTCTTCTTTTATAGTACCCAAACATAAACATTGTGAGAATCATTTCAAAAAATGTAATGAGTACAATATTCTCATAATGGTACATCAAAAATAAATAAATCATTAGTCCATGAATACACATAATGACATAAAGGATATTTATTCTCCCCCCTTAAAATTATCATATACTTACTTTCTAAAAACATGAGGTTCCCATAAAAAATATCTATTATTTAAAGAACCATTTATATAACAATCGCGATCATTATTTCACATATAAACATAATTCATTACATACAATCCTCAAATTATAAAATATAGAATAGTAATATTATAGTGTCTTTGGGGCTTAGGAACACTACATATCAACTTAAAACATGATATATACATATTTATTAAAAACATTATTTACATGAAAATACACATTTCTTTGTACTTAGAATTTCACGGTACAACCAAAGTAAATTTATAAGAAAAGGGTGAATTATAAATCCCATTAAAGGAGTAAAAATGGGAAAACATGAAGAATATAGTATATATTAGGAAGTTTGCATATAAATGGATAATAATAGAAAATGGACATATATGCATGATATTGAATGATATAGCATGATTATCATAACATAGAAAAGATGCATCAACATTTAACATGATATTCGAATGAGACATGTCCAACAACACTTGGAGCATGATTAAACCCTTATTAACATGAATTTTCATGATTAAACCCTCATTTTACTTGACATATCATTATAATAATCTTTACCCAATGCATTTAAGTGAAATTAGGGCACACTCTTCTTAATCAATTCATTTATTTAATATAAGTGTTCCATAAGGATCCTACAATGTGGAATCATTAAACATCATCATTTTTAAATAATAAAGGAATTTCAAATTCATATATGAAAATATATAATTAATAATTAAATGCACATAAAGGTAATATAAATGGGAATTATATTCACTACAAAATTACATTGGCTAGGAAAATTGTAGTGTAATTTCGGCAGCCTAACAGCATGACATGAGAATTCATAAAAATGATTGATGAGAGAGAATGTAATCTCTCATCAAAAGTACGTGAAATTAAAATTTAGGGGGTAATATAGATACATGTCACAACATATGTTATGGAATTTATATTCCTAACACAAATTCATTTCTTGAATGTAAATGTGAAGAGAGAAAATCTCTACAGAATTTCATCATGGTAACAGTTGTACATAAGAGGCTTGAATGAGAGAGAAAGTGGTATATCATCATTCATACATAAATATGGAACTATATTTTAGGTGAGAAATCATACCCCAACATTTTTAAATGAAAATAAAGTGGCATAGAAACATTAAGAAACTTGGACCAAACAATTGATAGACAAGAAATACCTTTCATGGAAGTGTGATCCAATGGCTTGGGAGAGGATTGAGAGAGGATTATTGGGAGATTGGGGAACCTTGAGAGGATAATGGGGATATTATGGAAAATATGGGACTTTATAAAAGGGTTTTTAGTGAATGGATGTGGGATCTTGGGTGAGTTTAAATAGTAAAAGAGAGGGAATTATTTATTATTTAGGTTTTTGACACCACACATTAAACTAACAAAAACCAAAAACTGTCCCATTATTTTTCCCATGGTTTTTTCCAAATTGGAGTGGAAAATACTATTTTATAAGGCTAATGGAAGAACATATAAATATATTAGGCTTGACTATATAAAGGTGAGTCACACTCTCAAGGGAATTATTTTAAACATTGAAATGTTTTATAAGTCTTGCAACGTACAATAAGGCACCATAATATTAATCAAAAAATCTAAAATCAAATTATTTTATAGGTAAACCATATATTAGCCAAAAAAACATTTTATAGTATACTATTACATCACTATTGGGTCATTATGATTTTATAAAAAACATTATATATTTAAATGGTATTTTATTTTTACACAAATAATCGATTGTATTAAGAAATTATGAAAAATTACACATTAGAAAATTTTGAAATCCTAATTGAAGAAAAATAATATTAATTTTATCTAAATAATTTTATAAATTTTTTCATTTTTACTTTTAAAATAAAAACCTTCATTAATTGAAAATTCATGGGTTTTGAAAAAAATTTGTTTTCAAACCATAAAAAACCACCATTGTAGTCAAACAATTTATACATTCATTTATATTTAACAAAATAGTAATTTAGTAATAATAATATTTTATTAAAATTTTATTTAATTCCATAAATCCATCAAATCATCAAAATAAATTTCTTAATTGAATATTAATAAAACATATTATTTGATATTTATAAACCTTTTACTAAATATCAATAATTAAATGAATCTATATTCACTATACATAAAATTAAGCACATAATCAAAGTTCTAGTGTCTTGTCACATAACCCCTTATAACACCAGCATATGACCTATGTGTATGGTGTCCAATGGTTAAATACTCTTTGGATGGATCATATAACCTCGGTTGTATGGTAATATTTATCAACATCAACATCAACCAGAGCCAGTTCTATTCAAGATTAATGTGTTAAAAATCATCTTAATCTCAGTTAACAGAGAATTCTAGTGATGCTACATACTTTCTGAGCTCCGAATAATGGGCTTCGTATGGATAAATTCCAGTGGATGAGGTCGTCACATCCTTTTTTTGAGTAAATCTGTTTTGTTAAATCCCAATATTTATACTAATCGTGTTATCACCTCTCAATATCTATATTAACAACAATAATAATTCATTTGGGTATTTTAAAATACAAAAACATAGTTCTAAGGAAGTTCATATTTCTCATATAAAAAATTTATATATAATGATATTTGAATAAATCAAGAGCGAATTTCTATTAATAATAGTTTGGATCATTAAAATGTCCCCCCTTAAGAAATTTCTCCTATGAAATTTCATTTTCAGAAACTAAATTAGATGCGGATAACTCCATCTAATTACTTCATCTAATTCCCTCGTAGCCTCTTCAAACATATGGTTTCTCCACAACACCATGATGAGGGGAACTGTATTATTTCATAAAATATTTCCTTACAATATAAGATCTTCACCGACTTCTCTTAATAAGAGACTTCATTCTACAGTGGAACAAAATCCAAATTGAGTACATGTGGTGGTTCAGGTATGTACTTCATCAATTGTTATAAATTGAATATATCATGTTCATGACATAGGATTAGTGGCAGTTCTAGTTGAAATTCCCATACTCTAATGTGATCAATCATCTAAAAATGGTCGATGTACCTTGGAATAAGTTTTACCTTCTTCCAAAATCTCATAACTCTCTTCCACAGTGATATGTGGAGGAATACCATATCTTTGAAATCAAACTCTAGGTCTCATCGAAGATTATCATAATAAAACATTTATCAATTATGGCCAACTTTATTGTGATTCTAGATGGTCTTAACATTCTCCAACATTTCGTCACCCATTTCTGGACCTAGTAGTTATTTCTCACCAACATCATCCTAACCTGATGGTGTTAGGAACCTCTTCCAATAAAGGGTTCATAAGGAGACATTTAGATTCTTGAGTGGAAACATTTGTGATTAGAGAACTCAACTAGAGGAAGATTTTGAACCTATCCTCTTTTGATGTCCATTGAGTATGCTCTTAACATGTCCCCATGTTTTATATATAGTCTGATCATATTTTCCATGAGTTTATAGATGATATGACGTAATTAAGTTCAACTTAGTATTCAGATAGTGTTGATGACTATTCCAGAATGTAGAGATGAATCATGGATCTCGATCAGATACAAAAGATAGTGGAACTACACGGAGCCTTACCACTTCTCTAAAATATATCTTTTCCAGTTGATCCAAAGAGAAATCTTATAGAATTTCAATAAATTGTGCAGTCATTATAAGGATATCCACAACAAACTAGATGAAATTGTTTCCATTGGATGTATTCAAAAGTCTAGTGATAATGTCCATGGGGATTTTCTCCCATTTCTATGTAGTTTTGGGTAATAGTTGCATCTTCTACTTAGAATACTACCTCACAACCTTCACTTTCTAACATTATAGGCACATTGATGTATTTTCTAGGATATCCTTGTTCATGTTATCCTACCAGTAATGCTTTCCGAGATCTTGATACATATTTGCCTTTCCTTGGTTAAGAGAGAAATTTGAACTATTTCCATCATCAAAATATTCATTATTTATCTTTGGATTTGATCGAGCACATAGTATTATACGAAATCTCACAATTACTTCATCAATAATGTTGAACTCTGAGGATTTACCTTTTCTGAAATTTTTCACTTTCTTCTGTATTGCCACATTATCCTTTTTAGAATCTTTAAACCTTTCCCAAAGAGACATTTGATTAGTTATATGTGAAAATATTTATGATGTTACCTTATTTATGATTACCATGTTCATATTAATCAAATATAATAATATTGAATCATTTTAAATTCTAAAAAATGATAGAATCAGTGGTTCCTTTATATTTAGAAAACCTTCCACCTTGTTTGCTTTCCTAGGATGGAAATGGATTGATCAGTCATAAACATTGATCAACGATAACTATATTCATTGGCGCATGTTAAACACTTTATGGGTGAATATATAATTGAGCCTTTTGTGATCCTTATATATTTCACACTTCTCCCCAATGAAACAATGCCACCAAATTTTTGAAGTGAATATTACTGAATCCAACATTAGATCATGTATTAGATTGTGTTTCTCATGAAATTTCAATTGTGTAGAAGTATAGGAAATGACATTTTCATTTATCAGCAACACACAACCCATTTCCTTCTTCGACGCATCATTTAATTCCAAAAAAATATATACACTTGTTCGTAGTGTGAGTACGTGTGCCGTAATAAGCCTCATTTCAACTTCTAGAATCTATTTTCACATTCATCCTTCAATGTAAACTTTACTCCCTTCCAATTAATCTTGTTAATATGGTTTGGAAATCGTGAGATATTTCACAGAATTTGTCGATAATATCCAACTAACCCAAGGAATGTATAAATGTATATTACCGATGATGGCCTTGGTTATCCCTTAATTTCAACTGTCTTGTAGGGATCCCTAGATATACCATTGTGTGTGATGTTATGACCCAATAATGAGACCTCCTTTGACCCAAAATCACACATGTTGTACTTTCCATAGAGCTTCTCCATTTTCAAGGTCTCTAGTATAGTGCTTAGATGCTCCTTATACAACTAATTGGTTTTGGAGTTTATTATAATATCATCTATAAATAATACCACAATTTGTTCTTGGTAATATTTAAAAACTCTATCAATCATGTCCATGAAGATTGTTGGAGCCTTAGTGAGTTCTAAAGGCATTACAATGAAATCCTAGTATATGTATCATGTAAGAAAAAGTAGTCTTGGGGATATCATCCTTCATCACTCTTACATGGTAATATCATGATAGAAAATTCACCTTGGAGAAGTATTATGATTCATGTTTTAGATCAAACAAGTAATCAATTCATGGAAGAGTATAATTTTTCAATTGTGGTTTTTTTGATCTCATGATAATCAACACAAAGGCACATTGACCCATCCTTATTCTTGATGAAGCGGACTATTTCAACCCATGGTGAAGCACATGGGTGTATAAACCCATTATCAAGATTCTATTATAGTATTAATTCAGCTCCTCAATATTTACAACAACCATTCTATTTCGAGTCTTGGACATTAGAAATTTCCCAGGTATAAGATCAATTTAGAATTCAATATATCTTTTAGGATGATTACCATGAAATTCCTCGAGAAGCACATAAGTGAATTCACTCACTATAGTCATGTCTTCAAGGATTGTTCTTTCATTTAAATTAATCATATGAGCAAGATACATGTTCTCATAGGGAAATAATATCCACACATGAGATGATGGTGCTAAAGAATATTCATCCATGTAATTGCACTTGTACAAAATCAAGGGTGAATTAACCATATGTAGAGTGATTTGCCTCTCACAAAAAGTTATGATGGCTCAATATAGTGAATTCTAATGCATGTCAAGACATGCAAAAAATTCCACCTGAGAGTGTCATAATATGTTATCTAGGAAGATCAATCCACAAATTATGAAATGGGAGGATTTACATTCCTAGAATAAAATGATTGCAACATTTTTAATTCTCACAGACATATTTACTACCATGATTTTTGGTTGTTTTGTGATTGATCTACTAATCATTCAAGATATATAAGAATGCAGTGAACCCGAATCAAAATGTTTGTTCTCTATTTTTGAATATATAACTAGCATAAAATTTTCCACTTTGTTATCATGGGTCACATAAACATTAGTGTTAGAAAAATATTTCCCTTTCATCCTTGGAGGATGTTGGTTGCCTCAGAAAATCAAGGGATTAAGGAACTACTTGCAATGATCCTTGGTTACTTGTAGTTGAAGTAATGAACAATGTGATGATGGTCAAATAGATTGTTCCAATCTTTTGTCACAACCACAAGTTTTTCTTGTCGTAAGTTAATGGACATGTTCCCTTATCTCCCACCCTTAATCATTTCATCGTCCCATTTAGGAAATTTAGGGGGTGATTCATTCTTCAACTTTGGAATGTGGGGTGATTGATTTTCTAAGAACCATTGGATTTATCCATTAGATCACCATAATTAAAGTCTTCTCTATGCTTCATATCCCCATGATACCCCTAATATTGGATGATCTCCATTTTTACCCTGAGGTCACAATAGAAAATTTCATCTTATCTCTCGATGTGATAGAATGATAGGGATTTCTGTAGACTAGGATTTATACCACCAATAAAGATTTCAAACTTTCAGTAAGGGTAACTAAAAATCCAGAGGCATATTGTGCAAGGCTTTTTAATTTTTCCTCGTACAATTTTATGGATTTGTCATATTTTTTATTTAGTGCAATGAAGTTCATTTCCATATTAATTCGGAGGGTGTGAGGAAAATATTTATCAAATTTTTTGGGGAAATATTTCAATTTTTTAGCTTCACCCTCTATATGTTAAGCATCCAGAAGAACCTTCTCTTATTTGGAACATTGAAGGATGGAGAATATCTATTCAATGGAGTAGATCCAATTTACATAAATTGGGGGATTTGATGATCCATTCAAATTAGGAGGCCATTTTCTTATGAACCTCTCAATTGTGACTTGTTATTTCATAGGGGGGGTTGAATATTATTATTGACCAAAGTTTCTTTAAAAACATGAGTTATGTTAGAATTCATTGTGGAAAATTTTTTGATTCCATCTCTCATTACATTGGTAATCTCATTAGAAATATCATCACATTGATGTTCGCATCGATTGTTAGACCAAGTCCTCCTATTACCAGCCACTGGTTGGAATGACATAAAAGTTAGTGGTAACACATAAAAGGTAATTCACAGAAAAAAACTAATGACTTATAAATTACATTTATTTCCTTATCTTTGGAATTTATAGGAATTTATCTATGTTATACTTGATCAACATCCTAACATATATTCATCGGCTAATTTTTCTTATTCCCTTTATAATGGTTCGTACTAAGATTATGGATTTACCAAATCACATCATCTGGGAGTTTCATAACCAAGAGTGCAGAAAATCTAGTTGTTGTGAACTATTTCTTATTTGAGTCTAACTTAAAGCAATTTTTTTGGGTTTTATCCCTAGATACAGTTGTGCTAGAGGTGGTTATTTCTTCTCATACCCCAACATGGATGTATTTCCTTAATAAACCACTCACTCAATCTTAAAAAAAAATAAGGGTGGTTTAATAATACTTAGTCTTAACCATAAATATTTAACTACGGTTTTCTAATCCTAATCCAAAAAATAACTAAAAATATCCTCTGATAAACACAATAACTACTATACACATTATTTCACACTAAAACATAATTTATTACATAAAATATTCAATTTATAAAACATAAACGATCGAGAGGTCTTTTGTCTTTCGGGATTAGAAACATTACATAACAACAACAAAAATTAAATATAAATATTTATTGAAAACTACTTTTACATGACCACAAACATTCATTCGTACTTAGAATTACACGGGATGACCTGATAACACGCATAAGATAAGGTTGGCCTATAATGCCCATTATTAGAGTAAAAACGGTATAAAGTGAATAATATAGTACTTGTTAGGTAATAGTAATATCAATGGAGAATAAGATAAACATGAACATAAACACAATGTATAAAATTATTATCATAACATGGAAATGTGGCATCATCATTTAACATGATATTATCATGATCCAAGGCTCATTTCACATGAAGCATGAGTAAAAACACATTGCACATGAATTATCATGAGTAAACCATAATTTCAATTGAATTATTTTGCATAATTCTTAAATGCGCCTGATGTATCATGATATTAATCTTTACTCAATGCATTGGAGCACTATCAGTGACAACCCTTATTAATCATTTCGTTCCTTTCACAAGTGTTCCACATGGATCATATAACATGAATTCATTAAACATCATCATTTATTACAAGATAGTAGAATGTGGAATTCATACATGAAACTCTATAATCAATATGTAAATGTGAAAAAAGTTAAATACCCTGGATAGAAAAATTGGATGTTATTCACTACAAAATGAATTTGTCTTAGAAAATCATGGTGTAATTTTAGTAGCAGAACCGTGTGAAATAAGAATTCATAAAATGGATGATGAGAGAGAAAGGGGTGTCTAATATTATGTATTTAAAATGGACAACAAGGGTTTCTTTTAGATATATTATGGAACATATGTTATGGAATTTAGATTCATTATACAATTGAATTTCTTGAATGTAAATGTGATGAGAGAAATTCCATACCGACATTCAACATGCGAATGGGTGTACTTTGGAGGAATTAATGAGATTAAAAGTGGTCTATAATCCATAAACACTAGGAGGTAATCATATGGGATATATGAAATCATACCCCATAAATTTGTAATTGAAAATACAAGGGTGTATTAATATAATAAAACATAGAAAAAAATAGATAGTTAGAAATACCTTACATGGAAGTGTGATCCAAATGATTGATAGAATCTTGAGAGAGGCTTCCTGGGATCTTAGGGAACCTTAAGAGGTTACTAGAGATTGTAGGGAATATTAGGGACGTTATGTAAGTGTTTTTAGCGAAGATAAGTGGTTGGATGTGTGGGTTTGAATAAGAAATGTGAGGGTATCTTTATTATTTATTTATTTTACATCACACATTAAACTAATCGAAACAACAAACCAAACCATGGTTTTTCACATGGTTTTTTTCCAAAGTGGACTGGAAAATATAATTTTATAATATCAATGTCCTAATTTATTAAAATATTCAGTTTGCTTATATAGAGGTTTGTCAATCTCTCAAGAAAATCATTTTAAATGTTAAAATGTTTTACATGTTTTAGAGGGTCCACTAAGGTAATGTTAAATTTATCAAACAAATCTAAAATATATATTTTATAGGTAAAACCTATATCGTCTGAACAATCATTTTATTGTTTTTTATTACATCACTATTTGGTCTTTATGAAGTCATAAAATACATTATATATTTAAACGGTATTTAATTTTTTCCCAAAAATTTGACTATCTCAAAAAAAATTGAAAATTTTACTATCTTAAAATGTCAATGTCTTAATTTCAAAAATAATATTCATTTATCAAAATAATTATCTAAATAGGGGAATATTAACTTAAAAAATCGATATTTATTAAAAAATCATGGGTTTTGAATGAAAAACATTCAAAACCTATTAAGAATTAAAATTGTATTTGTAAAATTTATATGATTAGTTATATTTAATAAAATTTAATTTAGTAATAACGATTTTTTATTAAAATATTATTTATTTAAAAATTCAATTAATTCATTTAAATTGATTTCAAAATTATTATAAAATAAAAATACTATTTGTTATTTAAACCCCATTTACAAATTAACATTAATGAAATGAATGTATATTATTTATTAAAAAATAAAGCATGTAATCATTGTTCTAGGGTCTTATTACATAAACCATTAAAACACCAACATAATACCTAAGGGTACGGTGTCTGATGGTGACATACTCTTGGGGGGCTTGGATAACACCACACAGGTGGTAATCTATATCAACATCCAATTCACCTGTAGTTGGGTTGGTTCAAGATTAACGTGTTGTTGCTCAGAATGGGATTGGTCATGATCGAAGCCCAATGACACTTCCTCCTTTCAGCACTCGGACAAATGGGGTTTGTATGGAGCAATTCTACTGGATGAGTTCATCACTTCCTTTTTCTGAGTAAATTGGATTTGTTAAATCCTTATATTTATACAAATCATGTGAAAACTTCTTAGAAACTATATTAGCAATGCTAAGAATTATTAACTGTATTTTAAATTAAAAAAACATAAAAGCCTGTAAGTGCATATGTTTTATATAACCATTTAACAAAATAATATATTAAAATAGATCATGTGTAATTTTATTTAATAAATATTTTTGTCATTAAACTTTAAATAACATGGGGAATCATTTTCTTACAGTAAAATACTATTGTAATATTTAAAGACAACATATTATGTATAACCCTCACAATTACATAAATATGTGACTTTCAAATCTACCATATTATGAGACTATCACTCTTACAATTTGAATATCATTTACATTCAGCATTCAAAATACCCATTCAATTTGAGGGATATATTGAAACATGAAATACATAGTTTATATATTAATAATAAATCATCATAAAAAATCCCATGAACTAGAACATAATCATAAAAGAATAATAATTTCATCATAAACACATTTCTTTTCAAAAACCAATTGTTTCTAAGAAATAAAAAACACAAACAAAGGAAAACCATTTCGTTGAAAATAAACATTCAATATTGTAAAGAGTCATCAAAAAAATATAGTTCCATGAAAATGGGAAAACCTAATAATGATGTTTACATTAATATGAATCATTATTTTTGACTTGTGTAAAAATAGACATTAAAGAGTATTTTAAAATGAATGTACATTTCCTAATGCATAAAATCATTATATACTTATACAAAATGACATGGAAAATAAAAGTAGAATAATTAATTACTAAATTAAAAACCATTTCGTCATTTAATTTTTTATACCCATTTTATTAATTTCATTTACATCCATTTTAATGAGTAATTGTTTCCCCAATGGTCATTCCATGAGAACACTTTTCCTTGATTTATGGTTGGTTCCATTGAGGCTATTTATGAGAACTATCATTAAATGGTAGAAAAAATAATATAGAATAAAATGGTATTAATATTATCCCATTTTTTTATATATCGCTTATATAATTTATATTTTTGATATATGTACCCTTTGTTTGATAAAATACTATTGTTATAATTTATGTTTATTTTTCTTTTTATTTATGACCATCACAATGTAGTTTATTTTTATTTAGTATTATGTCTAAATATTAGATATAGAAAATTAAAAAAAAATCCATACACATATTAAAAAATTATTTATTCCTCATAATTTTTTTATGACTAGACATGATGTTGGTAGTGGAAAATTAAAACAATTGATCCACAATGGTGGTGAATCAACATGTTGCATATGATGTATTTATCTTCTGTAATAAGAGGATATTATTGGTTGTTTAATAATAGATATTTTGATTACACAATACTATTATAATACATGTAAGATAATGGATTTATTTATTCAATTATGATAGAGGATGTGAGGGTGATATTTGAAATGAGGAGAGAAAGAAAGAAAGAATGAAATAAAGAATTTAAAAGGGGAAAATGAGTTTTCCTCTAGAATATATACTCCTTATGAAACATGTTAAGCTTCTTGGTTTTTGAATTTTGGTGAGACTAGTAGGATATGGATATGAGTAAGAGATTTTTCATGGAAATTGGTCAGAATTTATAAAACATACAAGCCTATGGATGCGCGAGGAGAAAGGGTGGAGAGGGTTGGTATTATATAGAGAAGAGATGGGTATTTATAAATGTTTTATACATTAGTTTATTATTTTGGATCAATAAAATTATAATTGTTTCCAATTTTTACTTAATACAATATATTATTCATTTTTGTTTTATCTAATATGTTATTCTACCATCCAATCATTTGACATGAATCAACAATTTATTTATTTAATTACACATTAAATTATTGTTTTTCTCTATTCACTACAAATTTTGAAATATTATGAACAACCCAAAATTTAATCCTAAAAATTTTGTAACATATAGAAATCATAAAGGGACCCATGTTTTTCATATAAAGTATAAAATAAAATAAATTTATTCATTTAGATAAAATCAATATTTATTCGAAAAATACATATTTTTGTATTATAACAGATTTTAGGTCACTTGGAAATTTAATTAAGAACTCATTAAATTTTATTACAATTATAATACAACAAAATATTAATTTATGAATATATTTAATAAAAATATATTTTCATTTAAATATGTATATTAATTATAAAATGGTAAATAAGATATTGCGATTCAAAAAATACCAATAGCAAATTTACCAATTTCAATATATTTATTTACTTATTCGTTCATAAAAACACATCATATTTTCACTTATAAGATATATAAATTTTATTTATGACTTCCAATGTGATGTTACTATTATATATGTATTGATTTTTTAGTTTATATGTATTAATATTATTTCATTATAAATATACAATGAATTTTATTATTATATTCTAGCATAAAAAAGTTATTTTATAAGTACCTAGGTTGGTATATTCTCCCCTTTATATAAATTATATCCTCACAGTTATTATTACCATATGAAATAATTGGTAGTCCCTTTCAACATAGAATTTTAGTATTCACATGTTTCCTTTTCAACCATGTAGTTTCTCAAAAAAAAATTATCCAGGTGAATTACCCTTTTTCACAACATATACTCTCTATGGTCATGAATGTGAAGAAGATTTTCCTTATATGAATGGTTATCATTAAAATAAATAATATGTGGATGTATAACATGATACAAATTTTGGAAATACATTCATAACATCAAAACGTTGAAAAAATTGTGTACTTGCGACAAATTTAGAGGAAAATACACTATATTGGCAACTAATCCAACATTCTTCTGAGTTTCATATGGTCCAATGTATTGTGGAATCACCTTCCCCATTTTAACTAATTTAATTAGACACTTCCACAGAGAAACATTGATAAGGACCTGATCACTTTCCCTGATATATAAATCAATCCTTATGTTATCCACATTACATTCATTTGTTATTTGATCCATACTTATATGTTTTTTATCATCTAAAACTTCTATTACATTTCCACTATGAATTTAGGTCCCATAAACATATTTTCACATACATCATCACAAAATAATGGATTTTGACACTAAATTAACTATGATTATTTGAAACATTCCATTTGTACACTCGAATTGAAACTGTTATTACACGAGAAATCTACACAATATAGATCTGGATCCTAACTTCCCTGATAATCCGTTTAACAATAATGAAACATTTCTTATGAGGTTGGAATTTCTCACTCATTCTATCAATCAAATTATGGTTTAAATGATATTCTGAAATCTAATTTAGTTTCTACTGTCTTTTAAAGCCCTTTCCAAAATATTTAAATGAATCTAGGATCATGGTCAGAAATAATAGAGGGAAAAATCCATGTAACCTCATTATCACTATGTGATACAACTAAAAACACCAATATTGAGACAAAGTGTATGAATATAATGAAAATGTGAATATTTGGCTAGTTGATCAAAAATAACACAAAAAGAAATTTAGAAGAAGAGAAGGTTCTCAAATTCTAATATGGAAATTGATGGATAAATTTCCCCCTTTCAAATATAAAACTTTCAATGGATAATGAATTCCCCTTGGAAATTGTTATTCGTCATTTACTTATTTACATGTCAAACATCTAAATGTAAATTCAACAATATATATTTTTATTACATCTCATCAGTAATAATCCCCAATGTCTAATTACATCTAATTACTTTCAAGAAGAATTGAAAATTGAGAACTATGATCTTAACATAACAATACATTCTTCACCTAGAGATCACAAGTCACAAATAATATCATCCCGAATCTTGAAGAAATATGTTTACCAATAATAAATTTTTCATGATGAATATTTTAAAAAAAATTAACATTTTTTATATCTCACATCCTTCTATAAATGCATTCATAATTCATCATAATATAGAAGAATCTACTAAAACTAGAAACAAAATAGAGGAATTTTATTCACTAATAACTTCCAAACAAGAAATTATAAATCCATTGATTAAGGTTTCATGTTCCATATGTAACATGGCTAATGTGGCATGTTATTTTACTCAAATAATCTCCCAATTTTCATTCATAAAATGATTTTAATTGGTCATTCTATCATAATACTTTATCAGTTATACCTGTATTTGTTGCCTCATGGTCAACTCCTTCTGATAGAATATATACATTAAAATTTTATGGAGTACATTTATTTTTAATTTTTCACCATATAAATATTTTAACTAAATTTATCAATCGAAAACCATATCCTTTAATTCCAAATTAATTTTGAGATAACATAAATCATGAGGATTTAGTTTTCATGAAGCATAAACAAATACATTATCTTTATGCATCAAAACGCAACCGTGCCCCTTCAATGAAGCATAAATATAGTTGAAAAAAATCATTAATTATTGATGGAAGTGGAATAATTTTATCATTCACCAGTATAATTTTCAAACATTGAAATCAAACATAAATTTATTTATCCTAAATAAATCTAAACCCATTCAATGATAACATAGATTGCGGGTCAGTTAACCGTGATTTTTTAAAAAACATGGGTAATGTCATGATAATTCAATAAAACTACGAATCATACTAAAAGTTTTGTCTTGAGACTTAATTGTACAATAGTTCTTAGTTGTATCAGATATTAGTACATCAATATTTTCATTTTTTTATGAATATAAATCTATTTTACCCAACAATATTGTGATCCATAAATAGAGTAGGGGAATTTGTAAAAAATGAAATATCAAAGAAATAATAATTCTTATATGTAGTCTTGAACATGATTTTCTGAATTTTATCCTCTTTTACATTCAGTTGATCATACATAGATCTCAATTCAATCAGTTAAAAATAATGAGTTCCAAATAGTTGAACAAAAAATTAACAGATATGGAGAAAATGATAGTTATTCTCAGAGTATATGTTATTAAAATCTATATATTCAATACTAATCTACATAGAACCATATTTATTTTTAACAAACATATTTAGAGCACACCATGGTGATATGAAATTATTAATGAATCCATTAACATGAAATGCTTGCGAATAATTTTTCATCTATAGTAGTTCTAATTTATCTATTTTATAAGGGGGTTTAGAATATGGATAAGCATCAGGAACTATGTGAACAAAAAATTCAACTTACCAATAAATTGTAACACCTGTAAACTCATTAAGAAAATCATATAGGTTTGATTTACCTCTTCTACATCATTTACAAAAAACCATATCATTTTATAAAATAAATATGCAAGGTACCATTCATTTCATTATTTTTATAGTTTCACAGCCTCCCGATATTTTATATATTGTATTGGTACATTATCATATGATAACATAGATTATTTTAGGTAAATGAATTATTTATCTCTGCAATAAATCATAGAATGATAAATATAAATCCATTACATACCCATGATAACGTCAAATATTACTAATGGAACACAATATTGTTTTCAGGTAATTAAATTCAATAAATCATAATAGTATTAAAATTAATTTATTCCTTAATATATCACTTTGTCTTTTAACCTTAATATTTTGTTTCATTTATTGTGGTAAATTTTATAATTTAATTGATATTTTCATAGATATAATGTTATTTTTAGAGTTTTTTAATATAAGACAGTAGAGAAATCTGAGTAAAAAAATGCACCATATAAAAATTATTTGATGGAACAATATCTATCGAATTTGTAAAAAAGGATTTTAAAAAACATTTATTCTCATATTTCGACTTATTCCATTCATTTATATCCTTATTTAGTTAGTTATGTATGTAATGCTACACCCAGACACATTTAACACTCACTATAATTTTATTATCAAAGTTAATCATAATAAAAATATGATATTTTTCATTTCTAAAAAGAAACATATGTCCAAATTACCACATTAGAAACACTTAATTGATATTTAATGAATATAATACGGTTATTTTTTACACACATTTCAGAAACTAGAAAAAATATTTTCTTATCATCATTTTTATTTGATTTATTCTAACATATTTCATTCCATCTAGACCATTCCTTTTTCATGTTTTCAACTTATTTGTGATCATAAAAAATCCTCATATACCATCTTAACCCATGAAACAAGATTCTCATAACATTGGGATTCATGGGAATCTGAATCCCTTCGACATATAAGCTTCAGTACTGAGTAGAAACGATTTTTTTACTGTACATATCGTGATTAATGTTTAGATGAAATCTTAATTTGTGAGTGATGTTATCTTTAAAAATATCCTATAAATAATCAATATTTTCATTCCATTGATTTAATTTCTTTTTCATCCTATATAGAACTTCCTTAGGAAAATAATTTTTTAGAATGGATTCTTAAATTCATTTCATTCAAATGAATAAATCCCTCCACATTCCCTAATATTAATGACCATTAACCACCATTGGTTGGTTTCCTCTTAAAAATGGTAAATGTAATGAATATATTTTTAATTATATAAACACCCCATGTCATCAAATACATTATCAAGGGATTTAAACCACCACTATGAAAACATAGGGATAAAAGATTAATTGAATGTAGGAGGGTAGTGCCTCAAAAATGTTTCATTATCATTATGCTTCTTTTTGCTATCTCTAAATTTTTCAAAGCAGGGATTCCACCACAATTTATAGCGTTAATCAACTAATCCCTTACCATCACAAAATATCTTGGTTCCAATTAAAATCATTCTTGGATGTGGAATAAGGAAGATTCCATCCTCTTGGTTAATTCATAAATCAGCTTCCCTGATTCGTACAAGGAAACCATTCTGAAGAGTCATAATTTAGATAAATAAACATGTCAATATTCCTATAATATATCAATTAAAATTAACTATAAGGTAAAAATCAGTTATGGTATGCTATTTACATCATCCTAACCACTAATTTTATCTAAACCATGATATGATACCAATTTTAAGGACCCAGCCTTATGCATTGCATATTCTATTTAACTCGACTGTAATTAGGTTTCATTCATACTTATCAAATATAATTTAGGTTTAGGGTTTAGGTGAATTAGGTCATAAAACACACATAACACCTCACAATAAAACAATATGGATACTAATAAAATTGTATCCATTTGTTTAATAATAAAATAGTCTAAAACATAGGATTTATTTTCATGAAAAAGTCATTACAAGATTCAGGTAGGATTTTAATATCACTTACACAACATTAAACCTAATATTTTTTTAAACTGGTATAAGAAGAAATATTCCATTAAGGGACTTAAAAAATAAGAAATTAAATTTTTAATCCATGAATACATATAAACATATGAAATATATACTTCTCAAAATTACAATGTAACATATTCATACATTTTGAAAACATGTGGTTCCCATAAATAATAGAAAACATAAAAACCATTTATAAAACATGGGTACCTTTTTTATCATAATTTATTATTACTATAAACATTATGGCTATCACATGATTTATAACCCTGAAAGAGTCCTTAAAATGTATCCATTGTAACTACTTTTTGATGTAACTATTGAAATTACATTTGAAATAAGTTATATGGTCAACATCCAACACAACCAATGCATTGGAGAGATATGATATACCCACCCATATTTTTTTATACTATAAAAATCCAGTATAACAAAAAAATTCCCCAGAAACATAACATAATTACAAATCATTAATAAAGGCATCATAAAAACACTCCTTCTAGAAAATAACAAATTTCTAGTGAATACTAAACACATACCAAAGAAAATATTTTATTGAAAAACCACATATTATATTTTAATGGATCTTGAATACACTATAGATACATAAAAATATAAAAATCAACTCATTTTGTATATGTTATTTATAAACAATTTTTTGAATTTTATAAATATATAAACAAAAGATGATTCAAAATAGAATGTCCCTTATATTATGTTCGAAATAATTATTCACTTTTACATAAATTCATATATAATAAAATAAGTTTTATTAATTACATAATTCAGATCATTTTATGAATATATTATATTTATTACAATTTTATCAAGTTAATCTATATCTATTTTGATGGATTATAACTACCACAATTGGTATTCTAGAAGAATTTGTTAAATGGATTTATAGTTGTTTCCCTTGTTTATAATTATTCGAGTTCTTATCATATGGGAGGAAAACCCCAAAAGTTGAGTGAAATAGATTTAATATGGTTACATAATTTTAAAATATCACACATATCATTTTATATTATGATATATTGATGATATAATATATTTTATATTAAGGATAACTGTTTGGTTTAATTTTTTTTGGGATTTCCAACCATTATCGACTAGTTTTTTATTTAATAATATGTCTATAAATTAGTTCCAATACATTAAAAAGATGAATTTATATATATTTAAATATGTTTTTTACCATATAATATTTTTATGGCTAGAAATGATGTCAATAATAGAAAATAAGAACCCTCTTCCATGAAGGCGGTGAATAGACTAGTCATGGATGATATTTTCATTTTAAAAAATTGGAGTTGATGAAGAGTGTATAGTTTTCGGATAATTAATTAACATAATAAAATAACATTCTATTTATGATATTACTGTTATCATATAATTTTTGAATGGGGAGGTATGAAGATAAAGGGGGAGAAATAAATAACAGATGAAATAATTAAAATGGTAATTAATATTGGCTCACCATTTCAATATATACTCATTAAAAAACTCATTATGGAACATTGTGTTTGTTTCTTGGTGAGATATTCTTGCAATGAGCATTGGAAGTGGATTATGAAGTGAATTTGGAATAATTTACAAGCGATATCGGGCTTTGGATGTGTGATGAGACGTGTGGTGAGGGGTCGTATTTATAATGAGTTGAGAGGGGAGTTTTTTAATATTATATTCGTCAGTTTATTATTTTCCAACCAAAATATCAATTGATTTTATTATTTTGATTAAATAAAATAACTAGTGCATGTTATTTTTAAATAATGGGTTACTACTTCATCCATACATCATCCAAAACTTAATAATTCAATAATTGAATTAAAACTTAAACTATCATATTTCAGTACTCTTAAAAAAATCCAATTATTTTTGAAAAATCCCAAAAAATCACACTAATAATTTTTTGATGTGTATAATAAAAAATTGGAATAAATTTTGTAAAAATAATTCTTGAATAATAAAATTAAATTTTTTAATTAAAATCACTATTTATAAAAAAAATAATGATTTTTGTTTTAAATCAGATTTATTAACACTATGTAAAATTATTTTAGGTCTCATATAATTTTAATATATCAAAATTAAAACAAAATTTTAATTTATGAATATATTTATGAAAATAAAAATAAAAATATAAAATTTTTTAAATTATAAAATTATAAATAAATATTTATGTTTCATAATTATATCAACACTTAATTTAGCTTTATAAAAAGTGTTATTTAATTATACTATGATATATATATATATAATATTTTCAGTTATAAGAAACATAAATTTAATTTACACTTTCAAATGTGTTTTTACTATTATATTTAAATATATTACATAATTTCTATAAGTTTCACTTATTTCATTATAAATTTATAGTGAATTTATCTATTTTATTTTGGAATAAAAAATGTTATTTTATAAGTACATGGATTGTCACACATAATCTCAATTTACATTTCATTGAGGTATATTTTATTATTATTAATATAATATATTTTATATGATGTATATACTTCATCTTTATAATGTATCATCTTGAATACTTCATAATTAATGTTAATTGGTGTTTTGATTTGATTTATTTATTTCATGGGTATATAACATGAAAATTATGATGTGGTAAGGGATTTAATCTCAATTTCAATTTAATTGAAAAATATTTGTTACAATAAATGTATTAATGTTTTTTCAATGTATATAAAATGACATTGGCATGTCTTAAATTGATAAATATTTTATCATAAATATTAATGCTTGTTTTAATTTATATTATTATAGGGGTTACAATTTAGGAGATCCAGAATATTAAAAAAATAATTTTAGAATCTCACATTCTATTGTGATTGATAACATTTTAATGAAGCAACAAAATTATTTTTTTTATTTTCTTATTGGAAAATATATATCTATAAATTATCCATATTCTTGTATAATAGATATTATAATTTCCTAATCAACATATAATTTCTTTATATCATGAAAAACATTGAATGTAATTTCATTAACTGAGGAAATATTGATAAATCAATTATATTTACTCAATATGGATCTTTATTTTTATAAAATATTTTATATGATTTAATTTGATAATTTGATATATGAGTAATTCCATGGACATGATGATATTGCTGGGGTATGTTATAGTTAGCCCCGCAATTCATCAGTGTTCTCATTAGGTTACTTAGTTCTCCTACCCTAGTTAAATGGGATTATAGTGTATACCTACAAATCCATTTCATACTATACTGAAACTTTCTTTGATAGAAGAGGTAACATTATTATTGAGATAATGAAGTCCAACAAATCAATCATATCATTCATCATGGGTTCATTTTTTATTATCCATTTTATTTTGTTAAAAATAATATATATATATATATATGTATTTGATTTTTAATTTATTTTTAAAATGAAATTTATTTATGTTATCTACCTTGTTATATTGATTAGTTCTTAACAAGTTAAGATATACATGTTATTTGTTAAATTTAATGTAATTTGGGTTATTTAATATTCCATGTTAAATTTTCAGTAAAATTATTTTAATGGAAGGTATGTCTATTTATTTATCTTACTTATAGATTAAGGTTATTGATTCATGATATCTTCCATCGTATTTAATCATTATTGATAATTTTAGCTCTAAAATATTATTTTAATTCCAAATATTCCATTATGTTTATTAAGAATTATATTTTAGGCCATGATTGGGGAATAATGATTTTATTGGAAAATTATTATGTTATAATTTTTTTAAATGTAATATATAATTAAGAAGTATAACTATATTACCATGTATATTAATCATTATGGTCTTTTAGGATGTGATATCTTGTATATTATGACAATGTATAATTATACTACACATACTCTATGTTATTTGTGTTGGGGTATTAATAATATGAGGATATTCATATCATCATAAATATTTATAATAGGAAACCATTTCGTTTCAAGATCATTTTTATATATTTTATAATTTCCATTACTAAATATACTAAAATCAAACGGAAATTTACTTTTGGTGAGTATAATTTAATCCTTTTTCAATTTTCACTTATGTCTTATCCTTTTATCCAAATGGTGTATATTCATGATGAATTTATTTCCATTCCTAACACACTAAAAAACATTTAAAGGATAATATTACCATAAATAGTATAAAACTCTATTGAACATATCTTTTGACATTGAACAAAAAAAATATTTTTATGAAATAGTAAGATAAATAAATATTTTAATAAACCCTTTTAGGATACAATAACAATAAAATTTCAACTATAATAAAAAAATTCAAAATAACTAATTATATAAATGAAGAACCCTATATCCAATATTTCCTCAACTACTTCAAAATTATATAGTTTCTTGAACTCAATGTTTATATCATATCATTAATATATTAATTCAAACAACTATTGGGATCTAGTTTTGAAATAATATTAATCACTTCTTCACGAAATCATTTTTCAATCAACTTCTTTTTTATATGATAAAATTGTTTTCACCATAATTACCCTAAAGTATAATTTCATATAAACCATAAATTTTATCAATACCATCATCTTACTAAAAAAAAATTAAATTCATTAATTCACATTAAACCATTTATTTACATAGACTAAAAACTAATTATATATCTCCAAATATTTCTATAGTCAGTAATGATCTCATCAATCAAAAACTCACATAGGTGTCTAGTAAATTAAAAATATTACAATCCAAAATCTTTTAGATGTAATATTATATCCATAATCCTTAATACAACCTCACTTGATAAAATCAGAATTATGGGGACCGTTTATTATCTTACACTGATATTACATATGTTTAGATGAATATTCAATACATTACATAAGAAAATGCCTTAGGGAAATAATTTCATAGTGTCTTTAAAGGCTATGTATAAAATATTATAATTTCATTAATTAAATTAATAAAATCCTATAGTTATCTCCCCCAATAGTATTATTCAATAAAAGACCAAATTATACAATTTATTCCTAACATAGTGTTGGGAAACCAAATATGGTGTTAAATCATGTTCTATGTAAGGGTAAGAAAGAGATATACATTCGTATAACATTAGCATAAAGGTACCATAACATGAGAAAAAAATTCAAACCCATACCCATCTAATGTAAAATCATAATCTTGTGTCGTGGATTAAATATTATATTTTAAAAAGTAATTAATCATAATATAATTGAAGAATATGAGTTATGGGATCATAATATTAAAAAATAATATAAAACTTTAGAATATAAATTTTAATATAAAAAAATTAAATAGCAATCAAGTCTCAGTATCAATGACATAATAGTGTAATGGGTTCACTCCATGAAACATCATACTACTCATGCTTTACTCTCTCAACCATCACAGTAGAGAAAGACCCCTAATTAACTAGGCTCACTACACAATCTTGTTCCGTAAATCATATGGGATAAAAATGATTACAAAATTCATTAGATGGATATATAGTTCCCATTCATCACATAATTAAAATAATACATATGTGTCCCAATATATAATAAAACATTTATCGTATTAATGCACAAAAAATGGGTTTTGTAAACATTTTTTCATAGCTTATGTTCATGATATCTATTTCGTAATAATTAAATTACAGATTAACCTATAGAGAGGAAAATGATTTCATAATCCATTAATCAATCATAATATCAAATCCTATGGAAAATGAATGTTTTTCGTATAAGTATTTTAAAAAATAATTCATGGAAATGAAAATAATTGTTTCCTTCGATCGCAACCCCAATAAAGAATATGTAGAATTAAAGGATGCCAACTTAATTATTATAATGTATCACTTGGAACATTTCTTATAGACAATAAAATATATCTTAAAATGATATTTAAAAAAAAATTTGTATAATATGTTTCATATAATTTTCTTTTAAACAACCTTGTGGTTATATATAAAATTATTTACAATTCATTAAATGAATTTGTTGATGAAAATCTCAATTTTCATTGGAAAAAGTTATTAAATAATAAAAATATATCTAGATAATTTACTTTGAAAATAAAAATGAAAACATGTAATGTATTATTCAAAGTAAATATTGCCAAATATGGTGTTAAATTCTGTTTAATTAGTAAATGTTTAAAAAAAATTCTATTCATAGTTTTGGTAAAAGTGAAAATTGAATTTTGTTTTTTAATTAAGTAATGATTCCATTAAAAATTGCTTATAAAAATTAATACATGGTTAAATTTTTATTCCTTAAAAAAATTTATTATTGTTTAATTTTTCTCTAAAAATATTTAGAAAATAGGTTTTTTTTTGAATTGGAGTTTTTAGTATATGAGATAAATAATAATGATTAGACTGAAAAAGAGTATTTTAAACTATTGGCTAAATAAAGAGTATTAAATAAATGAAAATATCTATAATTATTAAACAATGGAGGAGAATAAAATATCTATGTTTATTACGAGGTATATTATAATATTTTATCAATAGAGGCATAATCAAGAACAATATAGATAAAAATATTGATAATAACATAAAAACCATACCACTTTGTCAAAATTGAATCTCAATTCACTAGAAATCATAAAATTAAATGAAGCGCAAAATATAATTTTCATAATAAAATTCATGATATTTCATGTCAATGGGGTAGTATAAACACATCATTAATAATATACCTGGATAACATTACATATGTCTCCAATATGGTAATTTGTGATAAATATCCCATACCGCTTGTGTATATATTTTACTGTAAACCATGTGTAATGTAGATAATAAAATTTATATGTAATGAACCATAATTTTTACGATAATATGTATAAATTTAACTCAGGTTATATATATAAACCACATATACATATAAACTTTTGAATGTATCTCACAGATGTAAAAAGTGAGATGATAATACATTACAAAATTAGTTATATTTTGAGTCATGTGACCTAATAAAGGATATAATTAAATAAAAACTTGAAAATCATGAAAATATGTATATTAATTATGTAACATGTAAAATTTTATGTTTATATACCATAAAAAATTTGGCATATTTTCGTATGTATCCGAAAAGTAAAATAGATAATGTAAATGTATTAACATTAGTCTTAAATTCGCTAGAACACATTTTAACATACAATATAATAAGTATTATCTTATAATAAAAATATTGAAGAACCGTAATTATATATATTTTAGTGTATATGATTTACTTATGACTATTCATTACTATTTTATTACCAATTTCGTGTTAAATTCACAGTACGGGTAATAACTGTTTTCTTTTTCAGATATGTTTTGATTTCTAATTTTCAATAATCTTACATAAAATCTGTTTTCATAATCTACAAAAAATAATAATCAAATTATTAATATATATATACATAAGTTATAATTTTATGAAATATAAGGATTGATGGGTTTGAAAAATTAATTATGCTACGTTCAATGTGACAATTGGTCGTCTGTATACACGAGTAACGTTCCCATTTTTAAACAATGATTATGGAATGGTGGTAATTAATATTTTATTATTTCATAGTTATCATAATATAATATATACAATATTATTTTTTAATTATACTTATAAATATGTTTTTTTGCTGTGGAAATTAAATGAGATAGTCACATTGCATCACAAAGGATATATTAAAATATTACACGAATGATGTTATCATATTTCAGTGAGTGATAATGTAAGAAATAAAATAGAATATTAAATTTTAATAATAATAAATATGTTCTTAATTTTATAATTATGCCTTTTAGTTTAGATGTAATCATTAAACATGTCATTAATATCTTTCATGTAATGAGTTACCTGAAATCTAGTCTCATAGCTTTGTGAGGTGGTATTTCAATGTACACAAGAGCAGCATAATCATATCCCCTACTTAATTGATAATAAAAGATTAATATATGATGTAATGAATCAAAAAAATAATTAATTTGTAAATTTATAATATATACATTCTATCTTTTAGTAAACGATGTCGTGATAAGTGGTAAAGGAAAATGAATGACATCAAATCATGAGGTAAATTTCATCTATAAATTGAATAATTTTTTATTATCAAATTTGAAGCAATTATATTTATTTTTTAAAAATTACCTTATAATAAAATCATAAATATATTTAATATTATAATATTATAATATCACAATTTTAAAAAAAATCGTGTAACATGATGAAGAACCAATAAAAATACTCTTTGAATAACATTACCACTTCCTCAGGTAAACAAATATGGTTTTAAACAAATATATTGACAGATAGATTTATGAAAAAAAATATGATATATAATATAATTTGAAGGAATTTGGGAAGTTATTTGAGAAATAATTTTCTACTCTAAATTTTTTTATCGCATGAATAATGGAGGATATGGGGTGGCCTTCTGTAAGTGATGTACCAGGCAAAATTGTTGTTTTTCAAAAAAATTGTACCAATTTATTTCAAAAAAAATAGAATAAATAAATTATTAACTATAATAAATTATTAAATGGTATAAATATTTCCATAAAATTTAATTTCGACTAGTTTATCTGAAATTTTAATACATAAAAGTTTAGTTTAACCCTCAGTAAATTAATTATTACAATAACCATGGTAAATAAGTTTTACGTAGTTACTATTAATTATGGTTAATTATTATGTTGAATTAAATAGATAATATATAATATTATGATTAAAAATTTTAATTCAATTATCTATAATTCAATTAAATTTATGTATAAATTTAAAATTAAAATTAATCCCACATATCAAATAATAAATCAGAGATTCAAATATAATATTTGCTAATTTTTACACGGTTTTTATATCTACACACCACATGAAAATGATTAAAATGATCTGAATTAGATAAATATAGGTAAAACACACATATTTTAATTTAAAAATAAAATTTATATAAAATTTTAAATTTTAAATTTTTTAAAAGAATGTTTAGTTTTCAATTAAATTTTATAATATTATATTAATCATCAAAAAATAAAATCTTTATGAAACATTTCAAAACATAACTATAATATAATATTAAAATTTTTATTTGACATTTTTTATTATATTTATTAAATTAAAATTTTTAATAGTTTCACAAAAATTTAAAATATGTACACAAAATTGTGACAATTATAATTTTAAGAAAAAAAAAAATTTAGCCTAAAAATGGATTTATTCTTATCTCATATCTAGAAAAGGAATTATGAGATTTTATTAATGTTTATATATATATATATTAAAATGATTCCTTATAAGTGGTTTTTATAATTTATTAGTGAAATAAAAATTTGTTTTTCTAAATGTTTTTGTTCAGAAAAAGATTTCCTTTATTTTAAATTATTTTTTATTCCCATTTTTTATTAATTGGCCTTCCAAAGAATTATATTTATATACATGTGTAAACCTTGTATTTTCATTGTTTATTTAATCTTATTCATACTGTAAATTATAATGGAACAGTTATAAATATAATATTTTTAATGATTTAATAATATGGGATGCTTGTATTAAACTCAAGATTGTGTGTAATGTAATGTAAAATAAGCTTTATGTGTCATGTAAAATATTTAAATTATTAAATTAATTTTTAAAAAAAATCATAAAATATCATGGTGTTAAATTATACACCCTTAAAATGGATTTCACCCTAAAATATTTTTCTAATCATCTAATACTATACATTTGAAATTTCCTTCACAAAAATTCACTTCATAAAGATTATTTAAAAAATACCCTTGACAAAGATAATGGTATGTGCTAATGTCTTTTATAGTAAAAAAATTATAATTAAAATACAATAACATCTGTTTGAATGGAAAAAATTACATAAATTGAATACTAACAAAAAATTCTATATAGTAACTGAGAACACAATCTTTTGAAATTTTAGAACTGCAAATTCATAGGCCAAAATAAGAATGTAAATGGATATTAAGACTCAAACTCAAGTAGCTGAGATCTAGTTTCATACATTATTAAAATGACATATTTTATAAAACTAGATAAATACATGATTTAAATATTACATTTTAAAAAAAATTCAACATAACTTCTTTTTCTAGAATACCATTATTCCCTATAAAATAAACTTTAATATCAATCATAGTAAAATTCATGAATTTCTCAGAAAGTAAAAAAAATAGCGGAGAGATGAAATTATTTGTAATCCAAATTTAAAAAGTTTTATAACATTAATAAATAAGAATAATCAACCTGTGAATGTAAATAACGAAAAAAATCCTTTTAAATAACTAGATTATCATGATAAGATAAGACATAACCACAATGAAATGGTAAATAACAGAAAACAATTCCTCTAAACTAATTAACATAGAGAGAAATTCATATAATGATAATATCTATTTTATAATATCCTGGTTAATATTTACTAAATTATTAATAAATGAAATTAATACTTATTTGATTTCATGTCATAGTAACACGAAACATTTACTTTCCAGACCTTTAATAAATCGATCTAAAACTATAGGTAAATACTAATTTAGTAACGTCATGCACCTCGATACAGCTTAGTAGAGGCCCGAGCCCAGTTGGATACATGGACTGAGGGGAATCCCTCCAAATTCTAGAGGCTGATGACTTGCAGAAATGACATAGTTTAGTTAATAGAGGGACTATTCCGTCATTATTAGAGTATCTCAGTTGATGTTAACCATACAATAAATAGAAAAAAAGTGGAAGTATGAAAAGATATTAATAAATACCAATAACCAGAAGAGTCTTATATACAAAATGATACATATTAAACATGTATCTAGAAAGGAACCACTATGGTACATGGTTATTTAATACAATGGATGTCCCTAAAATAACAAAATACAAAAATGTATCCTAGAATCGTAAACCTCGGGTTGGTCCTCCATTGCCCTTATCCAAAGCCATAGTCAACTACCTAAACTAGTGAACATACCTATATTATCTCATGAAACAATATAATTTGATTGTGTCCCTAGGTAAGACCAAACACGGTGTGAGATAAACATCCCATTAGGCAACCGACCAGGCCTATACAGATTTAAGAGTAATATAAATAGTGTTTTTAAGTGTAAATAAAACATTAAAGTATGTGTTTATTCCCATGGGATAATTCTAAAATCATAATTAGTACTGAAAAACCTCTCAAGGTTAAGTGACCCTCACATTTCAACCATTAAAATTATATTGCTTTTTCGGAGTACTTAATAAATATACAAATATTTTCCCAATGACCATAGATGGTATAATTCATTTCGAAACATAGAGACATAAACAGTGGTACATATGTGAGCAATATTATCTCCCAATAGATTATTCTTAATTAGTACCATTATTAGACATACCAAACATTATACATATCTTCTTAACCTGTGGAAGGAAACATAAAACGGTGTGAGATCAAATTCTTAGTTTGGGTAACAATGGAGACATGTAATAATAAACATGGGCATAAAGTAATGAGAACATGATCATTAAATAAAAGATCATACCATGCATATCAAAGATTATAAACATGAATCATTCAAAAAACATTTTAGTTCAAAAGACAAGAATCGAAAGTAAGTAAACAGAATAATTTTAGAATTCATAACATAGGAGTAAGATATAAAATTGGTACAACACATAAACATATAATGATTTCTATAGTTTCTAAGACATCAATTACAAAAACATCATAGTGGAAAATGTATCATTCCTGAACTGGGTGAACCCCCGTTGCAGCCCAATATTACTCAACTGAGTGAACCCTCACTCCATCCTTGTATTACTAATATGAGTAAAACCTCATTCCAAACATCTGTTACAAAATTGAGTAAACTATTTTTTCCCTATATTACTGAACTGAGTAACCATATTTCCATCCTTGTATTACTAAACTGATTAAACCCTCACTCTAGTCATGTATTAATGAAATGAGTAAACCCTTATATTATATATGTATTACTGATCTGAGTAATCTCCGGTTCCAGTCATGTATTACTAAACTGAGTAAACCATTATCCCAATATAGTATTACTAAACTGAGTAAAACCATGTTCCAGCCCCTTATTGATGAACCTAGTAAACCACCATTCCATCCATGTATATCTCATAAGATATAAACCATTAACCAATTCATTGGAGGGAGATATAGGTCATACCCATCACAAAATGAAATCATACATACAAGTTTCAAAAAATCATTAATGAACAAATCATCACCCCTTAAATGAAATGTGTTTCATAATCATGTAAATAAATAATATCATGTGGAAAGGGAATATTTTCATAATTCATTCATCAAAAGAATAACCAGTAATAGAAAGATAGATATCCTATATGTATAACCCAAGAAGGTGAATTGGGTATCATTGAGGTCATTACATTAAGGATAAATAATTCATATAAAGGATATGAATTGAACCTTTAGATAATTTCTTGTAAGGTATGAGTAACATCAATAGATGTCATATTTTATGGAAAATAAATTTGAAACATCATGTACAAACGTTTCATGAAGACAATATCAATTCTTGATTGAAAAATGATTTTTAATGCATAAAACCATTTCAAAAAATATTTTCATAGAAAATTATTTGAAAATTAATAATGGATACATGAAGTCATATTGATAAATTTTTTTCTTGAATACTTATATAATAATCTTGAAAACATATTGAAAACCAGTTATTATAAAAAACATTGAAAACAAGTAAAAATGCCTTGAAAGAATTTTGAAACCTATTTTCCATAAAACATATAAAAGGCGTTTGAAACCATTTTAAAAAAATTATTGAAAATTATTTTTAAAAAAACATCTTAAATAATATTATCCATTTTTACAATGGAATTGTATATTTGAAGAGATGATGGTTGGCAAATCTATACATGTTGAATGAGGTCCAAAGAAAAATCATATTCCAGGTTAAAATGAATAGAAAAGTGCCTCTTTTGGAAATAAACAAGAACATTCTCATAAATATATTGGTAAAAGGAACAAAATTTTAAAAATTATCTTTAGATATTACTGGGGAATGTAATCATATTCTTGGAAACTATTTATAAGAAAAATATATTTCCAACTGAAGAGATGGTAATGCAAAGATTTCCTAAAACACTTTCTTAAATATATTATGTTCGAAAGAGTAGAAAATGGAAAAAATAAATTATTATATCATGGTATAATATAGTAGTATTCTCAAGAATATTATTGAGATATATATAATAATATTTCGTGAAAGGAAGTATAAACATAAAGAATCTTGAAAAACAATGAGATTGCCTCAATAAACTCTTATAACAAGGTGTCATGGGATCATTCTCTACATGTAACAAATTGTAATTTAATGAATCATATAATATCATTAAATGATTTTTTATCATGATATGGATTATAAAATTAATATATACTCACCATGAAAAATATTTTAGGTGTATAACAAAACATAATTCTCCAAGAAGGAAAATGGAAACCAATTTTTTTTACCAATTTGGAAACTTTTGAAAAATAAACCCCATGAATGATGTATCATAACATGGGAATGTGATTAAAAATAAATTTATTCAAAAGATACATATTATACAATAACATGATATATATAAACCGCACAAAGGAAAAAGTTGCGAACATAGCATATATCTGCTAGAAATTAAAAATGATATGAGATCTATGTACCTTATGTCTTGACTCTCACTGTACTCGTACATGATTCTTATATAAAAAATATAATTCTATCATATATATTTTAATAATAATAAACTTATATATATTTCCTTATATTGTTTTATTATATTCATATATTACCTGCTTGTTGGTGATCCTATGTTAAGTTTTCAGTTTGAGTAATATTCACTTTGTTCTTCGCATGTGTCTTTATTTGTTCCATTGTTGTTCCTTATACATATATCATGATACAAGATTATAGAAAATCATATAAATATAATCCATATCCATTATTTGTATATTGTAAAAATCTATATCATAATGTAGAACATAAAGGAATATAATGATCATGGAGATGGTATGGCGTACACACGCATGAACATTGTTTATCATTTTTATTATCATATTGAAAGATAGTATGTAATTAACATATGTATATATATATTTAAGTGTATATATATATATATATATTAATGTATCATGAATAAATAATATAAATAGTATAATTTCATCAAACCCTTCCTTATTAAATTCTATGTGGTGTGTGAATACATCACGTTGCTTAGTTGGGGTGGTAGACCACACTACCTCAAACAAGATTATCATATTAACATGAAATGGAAGGTAAACCAATGTTTGTTGTAAAATTAATACAAGATCACAAATATATAATTTATATAATATATTAAATAAAAAAATATATTTTTATCATAATGGGAACTATGATTGGAGGTAAAGAGGAAATGAAGAATCATTGTTTTGAGATGCAGTGGTTCGTCATCCACAGAAACAAAGTGTTCAACATTCATTAACTGGGTGTTTTTATAATGATAGGTCACGAATTTATCATAAAAACATCCTATTATATGTATGATAATATTTTTTTTCATTCTATAATTTAATAATGATAGTTTAGAGGTGATGAAGGAAAATAATGGAATGGAGCTTGAGAGAAGACGTTACCTCTAAATCAGGTAACTCCTTTTGGATTATTCTAGACGGATTCCTTGATAGGGATACATCCCAAAGGGAGGCTTCATAGTCTAAGGAAGGATTAATTAGAGGCTAATTGGGTGGATTTTTGACTAATTAAATATTTATAGAGGCGTGATGAATGGGTAGATGTGGTGGCATTTTATAGGGAAGAAAAAGGGCTCACATCATGTTTTTAGAGACAAAATATTTGTTCACAAGTTGTTACATAAAAAATACTTATGAAACAAAATAACCTCACGAATGGAATGCTTATGGTTGAAATATGGACATAAAATCGATTTTAAAAAAGATTCTAGTTCAGTTGTTCCCCTAATATTATTGTTACTTTCAAATTAAATTTATTTTTTCTTTAACTATTATGAATAATTTTAATCCATTTTAATAATATTTTTGGAAAAAATTTTACATGGAATTATTATAATATAAATATTACACTAAATTAACTGGTTTATTTTGAATTTTTTAAATTCCAATAAAAAAAGTGGAAAAATTAAAAAATGGCTAATCATGTTGACCGGACGAAATAACTTTGTTTTAAATTATTAAAAGGTAAAAAGGTTTTGTAAAATTGTTTTATTGAATTGCAATGTTAATTGGATCATAATGAATTTAATTTCTTTTATTAAATATAATATTTCTCTTATGTGACCATAGAAAATATTTATAATATTATTTTTCATTATTAATTAATTAGTCAAAATGATGTTTTTATCTGAAAAGAAGTATTTTAATCTATTCACAAAAATGATGTTTCCCAGAAAAAACCCCAAACGTGGTATCTTTCATTACCAATATGTTTTATTAATATAAAAGGACTTTTCCAAAGATGGTATCATTCATTAACAATATGTTTTATTAATATAAATAAAATGTATCTGAAATGTATTTATTACTATGTTTTATGTGCATGTTATAATTATATTATATAAATAATTAAAACATTTTTAAGATATGTTTCACTGAAACACAATGTCGGGTGAATCGTACGCCTAGTTGGGGTTGCTTGTAGCAAAAGCTAATTTGGTTTTGGCTGTAGCATAAAACAATCTGGTATATCATATGAATGGAATGTTTGAATTAGTGTATTAATATATTTATATATATATACATAATAATTATTTATAGTATCATGTGAAATAAAAAATGTTAAAAGGATAAATTAATTAGAAATTTTATGCTCAAAATATTGAGGTTTAACAAATGGCTACGTAAAAAAGAGTCATCTCTAAACAGGAAAATTTAAAAAAGTAAACTAGTCACCCAGATTTGTAGTACATCCATTAATACCACAAAATCAACATCCACTCTATATAAATAAGGAACGACTCCCACAGCCACACCATAAATTCAAATATAGAATCATATGGCCATGTTGTACAATGAACGGTCAACCCTAGGGGATGGATCCAAGGTGTCACATACAAGTGATTCCATATAATATATCTATACACTGATGGTTAGAAACCATGGAACTCATATATGGAATCTACATTGAGTCCCATTTTCATCATAGTAGAAACTCATTATAGGCATTGCTTGGGGTCCTAAGACCATGATAATGAAATGTGTTACGCAAGCCCCAGAAATCCGAATCAATGGGGAAGAGAGGACCTAGGGATCTGACCGAATCACACCCCAAACAGTAGAGTCAAACCAAGGCATCCACTACAATGATTTCGACCTATGAGGATATGTCCATTACATCTATCAAACCATTCATTTTAGCATTCAAAATTAAACATTCAATTTCTTGTGAATATAACAATTCACATCACCATACACAATCCAGGATTGTATGCACTCAAGAAATCCATTAATCAATCTCAATTAATATGGGCCTAACCTCACATATTTACCATTAATCATTCCATTAATAAATTCAAAATGGTATATCCACCAATATCATCAATTTCATTTATGAAAAGTAAACAATATAGGAATAGAATCAAAAGATATAAATAAGAAAGGAGGCATTACATCTCCTAAGAAGATACAAAAAACCATTTAGGTATTTAAGGGCTTCTTATAACTAGAAAATCAAAACCACACTCCCCTTGGGTGATTCAAATCGGCATAAATAGGTTAATTCCTTAAGGCACGCAACATGGGTGACCTTGAAATGAGCATTTGGAGCCAAAACACCTTAATGGGTCCTATGGACAGTCTCACTTGGTATGACTATTCCTACCAAGATTATATCACTAAAAAAGAGGCTGTGACAGAATTTATGGAGCACTAAATACTATATTATTGCTCAAAAATCACCAAAAATATAAAACTATGTATAGAACACCTACCGCAGCTTGTTAGTAGAGATCTCATCCAGTATCAATTACTTATTCATCCTGGATTGAGAGAGATGAAAAGAAATGATGAGGAGAAATATATTAAGGAATATAAGCCTAAAATCAAATATCGCTTCCAATTTACAGAAGAATATAATATGGATAAAAATTATTGTATGCCTTACTGATATATATCCAATGAGTTAAAAAATGTTCAAAACAGAGATAAACCAAAGATCTAGGATTGATTCCTAGTTTAGGCACCAAAGGAGAGCTCCAAGTAAGTAGGGTTATTATGAGATGGAATAGAAACCCAAATGTTGTTTAAAATAAACCATAAACTAAAAGTTACAAATATTAGTAAACATACACATTATGGTCACACAGTTTCCCAAACCATGCTGAAATTGTGTTCTCCTTACTATCTAGATGGTGAAATTCACACAGTTTATCCATATGTTCTGACTAACCATGCGCTAAAAATTGGAAGCATTAATCTACACACATATAACTTTTTTAAACATTCGCATGGTTGTGCAGCCTCTATTGCATGTTTTCCCAAAATGTGTGGAAGCCAATACATCCCCACGCACTGTTAGACTGACCATGGGAATTCTGAGAACAAACCATTTTCCAGGCCATATTCTTCCCCAATCATGGTTGTAAGCTCCTAACAAATCCCAAATAACTCCAAAACACATGTGATCACATGGGGAACATATATAAGGCCTATATAAAATATTCAAACTGAAATGAAAGGGATCTATAGATCATAAAAACTCTGGTTCTTACAATATTCCCCCTTATATCAATTGTTCCCCAAATTGCTATCTGAATAGTGGTAGAGATTCGTATTAAAATGGATCTCAACACTGTGCACCTACATTAGAACCTCTATACCAATTCTCATCTTATAAATTTCCATGATACCATAACACTATTACTAGAGGAACTGACTGACCTCAGAGAACCTTTTTTCTCTTCTCAACGGTATAAATTAGATTCTCCTTAAAAGGACACAACATCTTAAATCTCAACCACCTTAGGATGAAAAAGAATATTTGGGTCTGAGTGATAGTGTCACAACTAAGATACATAGAATAAATAATTTATTTATCATTTCCTCTAAGGTATCATTAACAGATATTCAATCAAACCAACTCTCCATAGAATCTCGAACAACCCGGCATATCATGGTGAAAGATTACCGTATCTCATAATTCTCTTGTGTCCCAACCTTAGTGAAACACACAATAAATCATGATCCCCAAACTCGAACTCTAGAGGTATTTAGTCGTGATAATAAAATGATTTTTTATGAGACTAGGAAGTAGTGATCTTTTTCTAGATCAACAGAATCTTCTCAAAATATTGTTGCATGAGACGTGGTCCTAGTAATGCTACATCACCTAACTCTAACTATCCCAAGAATGAATAGAATTACCTAACATATAAATCCTCATAAGGATCCACATAAATCATGTTATAATATCATTTTGAGAAGGTAAACTGATCCTAGGGTATATGCCTCTCTCAAGAGCCCAAAAAATCCAGGACTCATGCTCGCAACATTTCATCTATCAACTGTATCGTATGCTCTGACTAGCTGTCAGTCAGTGGGTGGTATGATTTTCTCAGAAGCACATTTGTACCCATATCCCACTGAATTCTCCAGTAGAATCGATATGTAAATATGTCATGCCAATCTGAAATGATAATGTGTGGGACAAAATGTATTCATACCACCTATAGAATATACAACTTTCCAATATCATCAACATTAAATGTCTCTTTGATCAGAAAAAAGTTTGTGACCATTGTCAGCATATCAATAACTAGCCACAAATCATCGTTTCCAAGAGGGGACCTTGCACACTCTATCAAGATGACCATTGCACGCAACATAATCTCATTTCTACTATGGGATATGTTATTCCTCTAAAAGGCAACATGTTTGCTGATGCTATGCCTTTACCGGGAGACCAATGGAACACCAAATTAAAAAAAAACCACCTACTTCACGCCTCATTCTTGGCCACCAATACTGACATTGAAATTCATTGTACCACTTGGTGACTCTTGGATGCACTACCCATGCTAAATCATGAACTCCCTCATCAACTTATCATGTATAACAACTGTAAAGAAAACACATACATGTATATGTGGGATCTCATAATCACCTATCATCCAATGAAGAATGATTCTTTAACTACCACACACTCCCATAGATCTAGGTTTTTTTAATATAATAGCTACTTCATGATAATATTTTGTAGGACGATAGATTTCATTGATAAGGATGGTTGATAGGTTTGTCCCTCTCTATTGTACACCATCATATATATCTCATAGAACAACATCGTAAGAATCTAGTCACCACTGGACTAATGCACTACCTAAATCATAGTACTCATACTTAGTATTCCAGCCACTACATTTCCTAATTGTGTGTGCAGCCTCATAACTCCCCCATAAATAAAAATAACAAGCCTGAATATTTTGACCACTAATGTAGAAATGAGTCTACAAGGGTAACCTTTATTGAAAAGAGAAGATGTAACATTAGAATCTACTAAGATCGTACCTCTAACTGTAAATGGTCTAGGATCCTACTCCTATTGGGTCTATTGAACATCATAAGTGTGGAATATATTATATTCCTATTACACTTCTTAGATACCCTATTATGCTCCACCATATTGTCTTTGAGAACCTGGTGAATAGATACTATTGAAGCGTCGTCATGCGCTCTCTTAAAATTATTTACTACTTTGTGCAGCAATGTGGGTGTCTTAGGTCGTTCTCTTGAGGATCTATTTTGGTCACGCGGTCACTATTTATAATTAACATGATCCATATTAGGAATAAAAATACTCCACTTCATGTGGTTGGGAATATATGATACTCTAAATGATTACTGAGTGTCTGTACATCCACATCCTTGATTAAGGGAAAATATTGCAGAATGGAAACCTTATCCCCATGTGGAAAGTGGATACCAAAAGGATTCTTTCCAGCTATGTTATCATAGGCCATAATCTATGAAAATAAGAAAAAAGATATATATGAGTTTATAATGACATTTTTTCACCACTAGATTAATCCCCCTTGAACATCCTCAGGTTAGAATCTCATGATCCTACACATAAGAGTTCACAATGAAGAAGATCAGAATGAAATACAAAAAGTAAAAAATGTGATAGAATGTGATGAATAAGAAGAATATCATATAATAAAATTCATACTTCTATTAAGGAACACTCATTTATAAGGAGAGGGGGAAAAATTTTCGATCCAAAATCATCATCTGATAAATTCTTCAAGGAGACCAATTAAATAATCTAATTTGGGAATGTCATATTCCTGAATGTTTTTCTGATATATATCCTATATATACCCACAAAATTTTTTCTACATTGTCTATGAAATGAATGATTTATTTCTGCTTTACATCATATATTTTATATATCCTAGATAATTGATTCAATTCCAATGTAGTGAGTTAGAATAAATTTATGACCTTGGAAATTATGTATTCAAGCAAGAAAATCTTGAATAAATTTTTTTGTTACATTTTTTTAGTACTCCAAGACGAATTTTATATCTTATGGACTAACCTATTGTGGATTTGAGCTCATATTCATAACTATCTAGATATGTACATAGCTTTCAAGGACCAGTTTCTGAGCTAGATTTTGTCCAAAAATAGTCGATTTAGATTTGGTTCCATAAGTATTAAATGAATCCCATAAAACTTGGGATTCTATAAAATAATATCTTTTCAATTTGGATTATTGGATAAATAGTAATGGGGATACAATAAAATAAATTAAAAATATCCAATATCCAAAAATAATCTATTTTTCCAATTATGTTTAAAAATGCTTAAATTACATAAAATGTATAATTACACCTGAAATAACAGATTATTCTGATTAAAAACATTGAAATTCATAATAAAAAAATTAACATATTATCTCTATCAATTCCCCCAAAATTAAACAATGTATTCATGGGAAATCATCTTATACCAAGGTCAAAATTAACTTATCCAACCATAAATGTTAACATAACTCAATTGTCTAATCAAAAAAATACCATTCCTCCTCCATTGGTAAAAATTTCAGAAATCCTAAAAAATCATAATAATCCATTATATATCATGTTAATCCTCACATGCATGTCATACCAACCTCCCTAATAAATATTACTCTCATCATAGAAGTATATTTAATGTGGGGTTTTTCTCATTCAAAAAACACATGTGTGATATCTATAGGCTTTATATCTTCATAATATCTTCCCTCCAATGAGTAAAAAATGACTTAATATTGAGGTATTATCATGATTTGTTCTGAGGTAAAGGGTTTTTAGTTTTAAAATGTAAAAAAATCAATGGAAAAATGATGAAGTTTGTGCTATAAAGGGAAGTAAATGCATGAAAAACGTTTTGATCAAAAATGGTGTGCTCCTCAATTTGAAAAAAACTAATCACCTAAAAACACTTATTCCATTGGGATGTTCACACATAGAATTTAATCATCAAAGAATTTTTTACCACATTCCCCTAATTTTATCATTTTTCAACTTGAATTCAGATATTTAAGCCTCTATAGAATCATGTTTTTTATGAAAATAGGGGAAGGTTTTGATCAACTCTAATTTTTTAACGCCTTTACCACATTTGAAGTTATATTATGTCCCATCCATCCATCTTTCCATCATAAAATTTCTTCTGTCTGTGTAGAAATGAATATGGAAAATCATTCAATTCACCTCAAATTTATTCTTTAGGAATGAAAAACGCATCCCATATTCTTCCTCCCCCACACTTGAGTTCAATAATAATCATGCCTTTATATAATAGAGAAGGTTCGAAAGGGATACATTTATTGTATTTTGGAGGCCTATAAATTTAATTTATGGATACAATGAGCTTTATAAAGGTCAAATGAAAAGTTATTCAAAATAATAGTTCAATATAAAAGTGATTTCAAATTGGTGCCTCAATCATACTTAAGACATTCCATGAACACTTACAGTTTTGAGAGAGAAAAAAATATAATCCTCTGGATAAAAAAACATGTAACAAGACTCTCATGAAAAATATATATGTATGAAGACATTAAATTGGTTTTAAAACCTCTCACATTGGATAATATTTTTAATTTGGACTGTACTAGTGCCCATGTGTTTCTCAATCAATCAATAATCATCAAATGAAATGATTGGAAACCTAGAAACTAAATCCATGAAAAAAATTTAAATCTTCAATTATATAAATCAATGAATTTTCAAAAAATACCAAGATGGTATGAATTTTTCAAAGTATTGAATTCATCTAATGAATCAAAATAACAACAAAAATTAAAAGGTAAACATGAAAGATTTAGAAACAAAATAAAATAAAATGATAGAAAAACATTTCCTAAAAAAAGTTGTAACCCCTCCCCCACACTAATCCCATTTACTACCCTACTTTTATATAAAATAAATTCAAAAATGTTTTCAAACAAAATCTAAATTGTGAAGTATAGAAAATAAATCAAAGGTAAGACAGAATATTAATTATTTTTCATTGGAAACATTGAGTTATATTCCTTGAAGTAATAAATTTGAAACAGAAAGAATGAAATGACAAAAAATAAGATAAATAGAAAAAAAAGAATGAAAAAATGTGATAAAAAGGATAATTATTTCTTTGACACCCAAATATGGTGCATTGTATTTTATGCCCCTAGTCAAGTTGTTGTAGTGGATTATCCACAATCAGAAGGTGGGTGTGGTTTCATTCAGATGTACCGCCCCATGTGACTTTTTCTATTGCATATGAGTATACCCCAAGAATAGAGAACTCCATTAAAGATAAGAAAATTCTCAACCCCGAATAAAGAATACAATTACAATTTATTAACTGAAGTGGGAGGGAATAGAAAATAGGGGTGATCCCAAGGAACTTATTTTTTGTTCTCCTCATTATTGTATCTAGTTTATTACATAGAATAAGTTTTTCCACATGATTCACTAGATCTTATTCGTCAATCATTATGACTTGGATGGTCTATTCTATAATATCCAATGCCTTTTACATTTTTTCATTATCTTAAATTTCATAAAAGTGGATGTTAGAAATCAATCAATCTTAAATAAGATTAAAGCATGATGAATCAATTATGAAATCATCCTTTTCAATTATGTTGCAATATAAATTGATCACTTCAAGTAGAACCATTAAAAACACCATCTCAGTAGGTTCATGTTATTAATTATTGTTCAATGAACGAAAGAAGTGGAAAGGGGTTGATTTATCATTATCAAGGATGGGAAGATCTTGTCTTAAGTTATCTCAAACATATTCACTCAAGGATTCATACAAAAAATATTAATCTTCCATAAGTAAGTCATCTGGAATGTGTTCATCAGGGTCCTCCTTGAGCAATGGTTTATTGTGGGATGATGCAATTTGTTTATTTATAAGATTATTCCCACCCATTGTAGGTTCATTAAAATAAAAAATTATTGGTGAAATATCTTCCACCACTTGTTCTGCTTCATGTTCTGGTTCAGGAATATCTTGAGCAGGATGAACATTTTCAGCTATCTAGATTATTTATCTCTACACTTTTTCCAATACAAAACTAATCCATTTATTCTTATAATCATGATCATTGTAAACTTCTTTTGGAAACAGATATTGGCTAGTCCATGAAAAAAACAATGAATTGAAATTTATCATGAAAAAAGAGATTTTTATGATTTTTTAATGAATGGAAAATTAATAACAAAATGTGAATAAAAATAGTGAATGAAGACCACTTGGATACCTAAAAATAGTTCTAATTTGAGTAATAATTTTTGTGCATGAGCTCAAAAATATTTATAACCTAATGAAACACAGTGGCTGACATATATTTTTCTCTTGATGAGATTTTTCTATCAAGAAATAACTATTTCTAAATCACATTTTATTATAATTTGTGTATATATGAAATAAAATGACAAGAAATAGATATTTGATAGATCAGAACGAAAACCATGTATTATTTAAAAGTATATATAAATTAAAAATAAAAATATATATTAAACTTATATAGGAAGGTCACACAATTTCCAAAACTATGCAAAACATTATGAGTTCCTCACTTTATAGATGTGGAACTTCAAAAATATTATATGCAAGGTCCGACTAACTATGTGGTAACAATGTGAATATATATTCTAAAAACCTATAATTTTTAAACTTTCACCTGGCTATGTAGCCTCTATTTCATGTTTTCTCAAACCATGTGGAATCAAATACCTCCCCATGCACGTTTAGACTAACCATGTGCATTCCATTCACAAACTATTCTCCATGCCATTTTATGACCCAAGCATTGTTGTGAGCTTAGAAAAAGCCCCAAACCCCTCCAAAACACATGAGATTACATGGGGAATATATTTAAGGCCATTATAAAACATTTAAACTGAAATGAAAAGAATCTAGAGCTCATAAAAAAACATGGGTTCTTATAATATCCCCCATTATATCAATTGTTCCGCAAATTGTTCTCTGAATAGTGGAAGAGGTACATTTGAAAATGGATCTTGACACTGATCACTTCCATCAGCACCCATTTACCAATTCTTATCCTATAAATGTCAATGAATCCATAAAACTAGTATTAGAGGAACTAACGGCCCTTAGAGAACCATCGTGCTCTTGTCAATGATATAAATCAGATTCTCCTCAAATGACATAACATCATAATTCACTACCTCCTCGGGATGAAAAAGAATATATGGGTCTGACTGATAGCATCACAACTGAGATACATGGAATACATCATTCGTGGACCGGCACCTCTCAGTTATCATCAACTGATAGGTAATCGAACCAACTCTCTATAGAATCTTGAACAACCCGACACATCATGGCGAAATCTTACCATATCCCCTAATCCTCATTTGTCCGAACCTTTTTTAAAAACATAATAAAACCATATCCCAATCTTTGAACACTAGAGGTCTTCAGTGGCAATGGGATTATGATTTTTGATGAGACTGTGTTGTAGCGATCCACTTCTAAATCAACTAAACCTGCTCAAATGTTTATGGCACGAGACAAGGTCCCAATAATGCTGTGTCACCTGACTCTAAATTTCATCATAACAAATGGAATTCCCTAAGATATAAATTCTCATAAGATTCTGTATATATCATTATAAAATAACTTTTTTCGTAAGATAACTCATCCTGGGCAATATGCCTCTCCCAAGAGCCCACAAAATCTTGGAGCTGTGCTCGTGACGTGTCTTATATCACCTGTATTGTACGCTCTGACTAGATGTCAGTCTGAGGGTGGTATGATTTTATCTGACTCACATTTTTACCCATATCCCACTAAAAACTCTATATGAAATGAGATGTAAAGAGGTCATACCTATCTAAATTGACAGTGTGTGGGACCAAATGTAGTCGTACTACCTATCAAATATACAACCTTCCAATATCATCAACACTAAAGGTCTACTTGATCAGAAAAAAGTGAGTGACCATTTTAAGATGATCAATGACTACCCACAAATCATCATTACCTTGAAGGGACCTTGAATGTTATGTCACGAAGACCATAACAACATAATATCTTTTCTACTATGGAATATATTACTCATGTAAAAGGCCACATGTTCGATGATGTTTTGCCTTCACCTGGTGAAAAATGGAAGACCATATAAACAAAACCACCTACTTCACGCTTCATTCAAGGCCCCTAATACTGAAATTTAATGTCATTGTACAACATGTTGACTTGGGGATTCACTACCCAAGATAAGACAAGAACTCCCCCCATCATGTTCTCATATATAAACACTAGAATACAAACACATCCATGTATATATGGTATCTCATCATCTCATATCATCCAATCAAGAGGGGGACTTCACCTACAACATACTCCCATAAAACTAGGATTTTAAAATTTGATAGCTACCACATCATTACTTTTTATATTATGTTAGATGTCATAGCTAAGGATAATTGAAATATCTTTCCCTCATTGTTGTGCACCTTCATATGAATCTCATAGAAAAACACCGTTAGAATCTACTCACCACTGGACAAATTCACTACCTAAAACCAAGTCCTCAAACATAGTGTGTCGGCCACTACATTTCCAATATTAGGTATATAGAATGAAAAACTATGTCTAACTACAGATCATGCATAGGGTAATTCCTCTTGGGTGGCCTCAACTGCCGAGACACATAGGCCATGACTCGAACTCACTCCATCAGCAGTTCTCCTATCCCAATTCCTAACACATCATAGTATACTATATAACTCATGACCTTCTCTGTTATTATCATTACTAGTGCTGATGTCATCCTTCCTTTCAGATCCTAAATGGATGTCTCACAAGGATTTGACCACATGAACATCATGGCCTCTTCAGTCAAACCCATCAACGACGATGTTATTTGTGACAAGTCATGTATAAGTCATCTGTAGATTCATGTATTCTCCATTAAAATCCACGTGTCAAAATCATTCATTGGTTTTTCCTAAGAAACTATTTCCCTCATCTTATCTATGTCTACTAACACTCATGTCTCTGAAATGATGTGACCCCAGAAGTGAATCTGATCCACCCAAAAATTGCACATTGTGAGCATTGCATATAAATAATTATCTCTTAGTGTATTCATAATGATCTCGTGATGGATGGGATGGTTTGTTTGATTTTTAGAACACACCGATATATCTTCCATGAAAACCACCACAAAATAATCCATGTATTGATGGAACACCTTGTTCAAATACTCTATGAATACAATTGGGGAATTCAAGTGAGCTAACAACATACCCAGATACTCATACAACTCATACCTACTATGAAATATATTATTAGTAATTTCTGTAGGATAAACATGCACATGGTGATATATGAAGATCAAATCATATTTTTTAACACTTGAGCTCCTAAAAGTTAATCAAACAGGTATTCTATCCATGGAGAGGGATATTAATTTTAATCTGTCATCTATTTCAGTTTCTAATAATCCATGAATATCCTAGGAGTTTCGTCCACCTTCTTCACAATGGACTAGTTAACCCCATGAAGAAGTACTCTGTCTAATAAACCTTCTTTTCTCCATACTCTCTAGTTTCATCTAGATCTCCTAAAACAAATTCATATCCATCTTTTTAGGAGGAATGGAAACTAGTGCCACTACTGCAGTATCTTGATGGATAAATCCACCTCTCTATCTAGAGGTATACTAAAAAAGTCATCGAGAAAGATGTACATAATGAACACATCCACTAGAGAGAATTCCACCTAACTCAGTCTGCGATCATCACGAAACAAACTAGAAATATGGGTTTTCATTACCCCAATCCCACAATTCATGGGTTTATCTCAACTATACCAAACATTCCATTCACCCTTGAAAATAAACACATCACCTTCTAGTAATGTTAATGTCATCCTCTTATTACAGTAGTCTACGTACGCACAATAATCTACTAGCTAGTACATTCTGATAATGACATCAATCCATTTCATCACGAGGAAATACATATCACAAATGAATTGACACCCTTCAACATCAAGGGTAAACTCTATACATTAGTGCACAACACCCGTTATAACTCCCAAAGGTGTGTGTAGCATCAAAATTCCCCTATTAAGAAAAAAAATCCTAATGATTTATATAAATAATATAGAAATGAATCTACGAGAGGAACTTGTATTGAAAAGAGAAGATGCAATATTATGGCATATATTGTAGTCCTATGACACTTCTTGGATACCATATGTTGATCTATATTATTTTCTTTGAGAACCTGTTATATGGATACTATTAAAGGGTTGTCGTGAACACTCTCAAAAATATTTACATGTAATTTTGGCATAGTGTATGTCGTATGTCGTTCTCTCGAGGATCTATTTTGGTCAAGAAATCACTATTTATAATTAATATTTGTTTTATATTATATATATATGAATTAAAATAATCATAAATAGATATTTGATAAACGAGAATGAAATAAATAAATTAAATTTATATATTCAATAAAAACACAACGAATTCAAAAAAAATGATGTTAGGAAGACCATAGACATGCCTAGTATAATCACCCCAAGTGAACCTTCATTGTCTCTTAATTAGTTTCAAATTTACCTAATAAACATGATATATATTAAGAATAAAAATATCCCGCTTCATGTGGTTTTCACTATATGATACTCTAAATGATTGCTGAGAGATTGTACATCTACATCCTTGATATAGGGAAAATATTTCAAAAGGGAAACCTTATCCTGGTGTGTAATTTGGAGAAACAAAGGTGCCTTTACAACTAATATACCATATAACATACTCTATGAAAATAAGAAAAAAAATAAATAAATTTATAATTAATTTTCTTCATCAATGGATTACTCACCATTGAACTTCGTTGGGATAGATACTCATGATCTTGCACATATGAGTTCACAGTAAAGAAGAAATGGATGAAAAAAATGAAACAAATATGGGAGAAGGTAATGAAGAAAAAGAATATAGTATAAAAAAATTCATAATTATATTAAAATAGAAACAAAATTAAAAATATATAGAAAATTTCCAACCTAGTCTACCCCTATGTTTCCAACCCTTTGAAAAAACGAACGAACACACTTTTATAAAGAGAGGGGGTCAAAATTTGGATCCAAAATCGTCATCCGAAAAAATCCTCAGTGAGACCAATTGAATTATCTAATTTGGTAACGTCATATTCCTGAATGTTGTTCCTATATAAATCCTCTATTTACCTACAAAATTTTAGCATCATTTTACATGAAATGAATTAGTTATGGATTCATTACCCCAGATATTTAATATATCCATAATGATTGATTCTATTCCAATGTAGTGAGTTACAATGAATTTATGAGCTTGAAAATGATATATTTAGGCTAGAACATCTTAATTAAAGTTTTTCTACCCAAAGACTAAAATTATCTATAGGATGTTACATTATAGTATCTATCTAATGCATAAATCTTCATAGTTATAATGATTAGATAGGTTAACAACCAGAAATATAAAATAGAAAGGGTATTGATCTTGATAGTTACTATCTAGAGGGTGTATCCTAATAGTTCATACGTATGAAATTAATTATTTCAATCATTATTTTTATTCAAGTTTATTAATAAACAAGTTAGATTATATGTGATCAAATTTTAGTGAAATGTGATAATTTATATTGTATTATTTTATTTGGTTTTATTCTTATCATATTTATTTCCCATATACATTTATTCAAATGGATTGGGTGTATAATTAATTATCTTTTCCTCTTAATTATGATCTTTGATTCATTATTTATCCCACTATACATGACCCTTTCTAAGAATTTCTTTTTACAATGATATTGTGTTTCCCGAGTTATGCAGAATAGATCATTGAAGGACTTCATGGATGAAAATTATTTTCCATTGATTTGATTCATTTATAATTTTCCAATTTTACAAGAATAAGGTTTATTTATCTACTTCTCCATGATTAATATACTATTTTTTCTATTGGGATTTGAATATTTTATCTATTTATTATGTAACAATTTAAGGCTCTATCTCTAGATTATATTGATAGGTATACTAAATGGGATCTAACAAAAATTTTCTCATTACGAATATGAAAGAAGAAAAATAAAGACTAAAAAAAAGAAAGAATATCATCACCAAAATATTAAATACATGTTTATAAATTCTATACTTGGATTATTATCCATGTATGGTCTATAGAAAAACCATTTCACCAAAAGAAAAACGAAAACAAAAACACAATTATATATATTTATATGATGATTCAACCGCACTTCCACTTCCCAAATAGTTTTTTACTCATTCCCAATTTTTAAACTAAATATACTCATCCCATTTAGAAAAAAACATTATCTTTTTTTTACTTTTATAGAAAGTAAAATGATAAATAAATTGAAACCATTTGAAAAGATTAAAATTTATAATTTCTAAATAATATTAATGATTTTATAAAAATGATATCCATTTTTTATAAGAACAACCATAATAGAATATATATAAAATTGGTTTGGATTTACATTTATTCTTATAATAATAATACTAAAATGTCATCATCTGTTAATGCTAATATTTTATATTTTTTCCAATATTTAAAAATATATATTTAAGGAATACCTGAAAAACTGAAAATAAAAACAGTAATTTGAAGTATTTTATATTTGTAAGAGATAGTTCAATCAATATTTATTAATTGAAATTTTGCATAAACTGTCAAAACAAAAATAGAGATCATTACAAAATCCCTTACCTCATGTACAAACATTTATCATACAATGTCACACTAGTTTTATATTTAATTTATATTTATGAATATTATATACCATAAATATAATCATAATTATATTTTATTATATAATTTTATTTAAATTCCATTATAAATATTCCTATGCATTATTCATACGATAATTATTTGGCTTATAATTGTTTCATTTCACTTTGATGATTTTAGTTGAACATTCCAATTGTTACACTATTTTAATTGTAATCCAATTAACATAATTATTATCTTGTCATAAATAAAATATTTATTTTCTAAATACACCTTTTCAACCTGCAATGTATGTTTGTTATGAAAAATTAATTGCATCCCTTTGTGAAGGGGTAGTCTGCTTGTACACACTAAATATGTTTTAATTTATTATAAAAAATAATAAATGGATTGTAAAATATAATTTCATTAAAAAGTAATAATTACATCATAAATATGATATTTATTAATTAAAATTATCTCTATTATCATCTATGATAGATGATAATGGAAAATGAATATATTTCATCATGGAGATGGTTGTCTACATGTAAAAATGATAATTGAATTCATATTCTATTTGACTTAAGAGATATATGAAATTCATAAACTATAAACATAGATACATATTTTGATAGTAAATATACTAAATAAATTATTTAAATATGGTAATAGAATATTTGGAAGAGGTTTAAGAAGAATAAAACTAAAAAAGAATTTATTAACAGCATAAAACGCTTAATTAGATAATATTCATATAAAAACACGTTAATTTGTATTATATTGGATTACTAATAATATTGATAATTATATATAAAGATTAATTGTGAATGGATGGAATTTTGGTAGAGTATTATTTATTAAGGGTGATCAATGTGTTGGAAGGAGTTAATGGATGAGATTCCAATTTATAGGTCAAGGATGGTTAACCATTGAAATTTTCAAATGCTCATAAATATAATTTTATCTTTCTCATGGGTAGTTCCACAAAAACCCTATTATCATACTATATTGTGTGTTATCTAAAAATACACACAACAAATCAAAAGTGGATATAGTTTATGATATTATATACCTAATCCCTTAGTTCAACCCCTTTTACCACATTTTAAAAATTACTATGATAACATAACTTCTAAATACATAAACTCTTAGTAATTAGAAAATATTAATGTTACATTATAATTAAATTTTCCACAATGTTTCATGAGGAATAATCAATTTTCTTATACTCAGTTTCAAATGGTGTTAAAAATACTTCAAAACACCACAAACATAATAATTAAAAAAATTGGAAACTATTTTATATAAGAACAAAATATTATTTATTCAATTACTAGTAACACTCATTACTGTAATGTTAATTTATTTGATTAATAATATTATCTACAATTTTCTCAAAAAAAGTCATTAAGAAATATTAATACTAATTCATAAAAAAATATATACATTATGATTTATTTTATCAATAATATCTCCTTTTACGTTAAATCAATATTATACTAATTTAGAACTATTTTATTTCCACAGATTGAGAGATCAATATGTTTTCAACATTTATAAGAATACCATTCATTAGTATTAAGAAAAATAAAAAATTCAACTTCTGTTTTTTTAACAAAAGAGTTTTTTTTAGAAAATATTTCCATTTATCTAGGAAATTTTAAAATAACATTTCGTATTTTTATATTTCAATTAAATGGTTTTATTTATTTAATAAATATATTTTTTATATAAATTTAATCAATCAATATTTTTCATATTATTAATCAATATTTTTAAATAGAAATAAATCTAATTTAAAAAATAATTTGGAATATCATTTTTAATAAAATGTATTTATATTAGGGAATATGAAATTATTAACAATGTCCATTATTTTATCTAAAATACATATCAAGGAATAATATCATTAATTTTATTTCTATTTTATAATTATTCACATATATTCATTATTTTTTTTCCACATACAATCCAAAAATTAAAATTTATTTTATAGAAAAATGTATTATATAATCACGATGTTTTACATTCTATACCCCATATAATAATTCCTTTGAAAAAAATCCCCATACCCAATTAGAAAAAAAGTGTGTTCATTAACCTATTTATATACATGTGTTCCCACCAATATTTCTAAAATTTATATTCTATCTATAAGATATTTACCTATTGTGATTTCCTTATTACCTGAAATGTTATCTCTTTAGTCGAGAATCTTCATTAGAACTTCCATAAAAAAATAATATTGCACAGTCTATAAACCATTTCATTAATTATATTTGAAATATTATGTATATGAATCCTATGAATTTTTACATGAAATGAATCAAGATACTCGAAGAGGGTTTGTGGATGTTAAAAATGCTAATCTACCATCTGATTATGATGATGATTCACTGAGGGATCAATTTTTACATTAATAAAAAATTAATTGTGTAACACCCCAAGCATTCACGATACGATTCTCTTTCAATAATGCAATAGCTTGCATTGTACGCAAGTTCGAGATCCTAACACACCATGGCCAATCAATGTAGCTGTTATGAATAGTAATACCCACTTTTTGAAATTATATAAATTTTATATTTCAAAATAGACTTCATTTTTGTTTTTGAAATATCGAAATTATCCTAAGTTGAATTATTTGTGATTTTCTGAGAACTTCCAATTTTCTTTGAATAGAAAAAAAAACTTAAAAGAAAATTTTTTAATAAAAAAAATTAATAGTGTTAGATTATACTATTGAGTGGTTTTAAAGTATAATTATAATATATTTGTACCCTTTTATCCAATGGTGGTCATTAGAATTAATTTCACTTTGAAATTGGACATAAACTATTATCAATTTTTTGATTGATATTGTATCTTAAAAACGCGCTATTTGTTCTTACAGTGAGAATTACATATAAAATTAATTAATGCAAATTATATATTTGGAATTTTTTAAAATATATATAATTTTGGAATTCAGAATATCAATTATAGCTTATGGTGAATTTTTGGTATTTTTCTAAAAAACTTCAATTTTTGATGAATAGTGAAACCACTAAGTGGTAGTTAAAAAACTGATTTTTCGTTTAAATGAAACTTTACCCCTTCTGTGAATTAAATTTAAAAAATCCGACATACATCATTGTCATTAGGAAGTAAAATTTGGTTCAATGGGATTAAAATATTTTTTAGTGAATAGTAACTTTTAAGTTCTATTAATCGCGATTAAAGGTAATTAGTGTAATTTAAGGTAAATAAAATGTTATAATAATATGAAATTATCTTTACACTTATCCTACTATTATTGAATGTTTCATGGATGACCAAGAAAATCCATGGGTAAACTTGGGGACCCCATGGAGCCCCTTCGGTAAAAAAATGACATTAATAACCTTTTATTTAAAGTAAAAATAAAATTGTCACAAACATGCATTGTTTTAGTAAAAAATTTATTACATGGGGTTTTATAAGTTAACTTTTAGACTTTAAATATTAATTGGAAAGCTAAACATATTTCCTAAATCAGGGTAATTTTTTTATAATTTTTAGTCATTATATAAATAAATTTATTTATGACACCATGATGATGCAGTGATTACCTCATTAATTAACAATTTAAATAAAATGAAAAGATAATGTAAAATCTATGACATAAAATTGTAAAAAACATATTGGATGAGTATAATTTGAACCCTTATCACCTTATCCTAGAAATATATAATTATGGGTCCTTTGAAATCCAGAATGAACTTCATAATAATGTAACATTTCATGACTTTCCAAGAGTGCCACTCCTCTCCTCTTATAAAAGACCCCACCTCTACCACCTTATTCACACAATCAAAGCCATTTGGCTCAGCCATCCTCTTCCCAAGTACTCTCTCAACATTACTCCATTCATCCTAGAAGCCATACCTTAGGCAGAAAGCATTTCAAGAAACCATTTTGGTTCAGACCGAGGGGAGTTACTTGATTTAAAGGTAATGTCTTCTCTTATGTTGTTTTGTTTTATTTTGCTTCTCCAACCCCTAGAATCATTTTATTATTTTTTTTTGTAAAAACACCAGTATCTTCAATATAATAGGATGTTGTCATGAGATTGATTTTATTTACACTTACACACACCCTCGTTTAATAGTTAAAGAACATATTGTTTCTATGGGTGGCGAATTACTACCTCACGAAACGATGATTGGTTAATCTTATTTTAACACCTCTCATGTTAGCCATTATGATGGAACTATTTTTTTATATATGATATATATATTATGTTTTTGTTTTCCTTATTCTTATGAATTTTTCATTTATGGAACACCTTTATGATTTCCATTATGGGTAAACACGATAATTTCAATTTAGGAAGTGCGGACTACCGCCCCCTCAAAGTGATTTAAATCGTTAATGTCATATGGGAGATGTGTAAAGAATAGAATAAATTATATTATATATGATATTATACTAGAATTATAATATATCATTATATTATTATGATTTCATTCCATTAAATATGAAATATAAATAAAAGTAGCGTCCATTGCGTACGTACGGCTTGCCGTCTCCATGAATGGTGCATTTCATTTCTTACCTCTAAATGTAATGTAATATTTTAAATGAGTGTATCTGCTCAATATGATTGATATATATGATATCTACATCGTGAATATAATTCTAGATATAATGGAAATTTTACCACATTAACAACTTGTAATTATATGAAGTTTATTTTTGACTCAAGTACCAAAGATCGACAAAATGACCATTATTAACATAGATAATTAAATAATGCTCATAACATGGTAATAAATGATATAAAAGGAATAATGAACTTGAATTTTTTTTTATTTAAGTAGAAAATAACTCTAGTTTATTATTTAGGAGGTTAAAGAACGATCGAGTCAAGTCAGACATGTGGTAGGGGAACTTCTTAATCCAATTTCCATTCTTTGGGTCAATATACTACTTTCAAATTATGTCCTGATATTATTATATCCTATCTTGTATTTTTACATTATTCATGTGTACTTATAGTGAATACACGTAATTGATCTATTTTATTTAAAAAAATGATCTTTGTAAGGGACTTCGTCTCAATCTCCTTTCATTGAGGCATATTTTGTTTTATATAAAACTTTCTTTTATATTGTGTATAAACCCCATTGACATTTATTTTTATTCAAAAGGAATCTTTTTTAAATGAATAAATTTACTAAATGACAAAAGGGAATGTTTTTTTGCCATACGTATGCAGAAAAAATGACTTCTCCACCACCGTGAGCATTATTTGAGTTTCATCTTCCTCTACAAGCTATAACATTTTTTTAATAAAAAAAACTATCAAGTATTAATTTTATTTTATTTTTGTATTGAAAATGGTTTTGAATGTGTTTTTATTATATCAATGTGTTGAATGGATATCTTGTGATTGATATAGGTAAATGTTATGTTTCCTTTATGCATGTTTTATGTGATAAAATTATGTTATGGTTTGTGATATTTTTAAACCTATTCATATGAGGAATTCATTGGACTTAATAAGTGACGGGTGGAGCCCACTATAGCTCCTCGATGCATCAGTAGTCCTAATGAGAAAAACTAGTGTCTTGGAATGAGGCCTTGAAAAAATCTTATTTGTAGTCTTGGCATGAGGCCTTGGCTATGTGGTTATGATAGTCTGTAATTATGCATTAAATCATTATAAAAGTGGTTATTGATACTGCATGTGATTATTAGACTAGTAGAATATCCATGTGAAAAAGTAAATGGCATTATTTCATTTTATTTTTCCCATATTATGTTGAGGTTCATGTTTAAAAGGCTTTTGGTTTAGTTATACATTGCCTTAAATGTTTATGTTTATTTGTAAAAGTTTCCACTGTATTGTTATGCTTACTGAGCATCTGAGCTCACCCCTTTCTATGTTTTAATTTTTTACAGGATGTGAAGAAATATTTTATGACTGACCAGCAGGGATAGTCTGATAGAGATTTGAGTGTGGACTACGGAGACCATATTATTATAGTTTTTCACTTTATGATGTAATGTAACATTTATGAATTTATCTAGTGTTACCATGGCTACTAAACTAATCGGTCTTTCAATACTTGATCTTTTTTGGTCATGCCAATGTTACATTATAATGTACAGACTCTGGGTAACTGGGGTCAGGGCATTACAGTTCGTATCAGAGGAAGTTTAGTACTAACCTTGGAAGATATATTTAGATAAACTCTAATTAGATCACATTGCCTTAAGATAGTCTCTGAGGATTAGTATAGAATAAATTCTTATAATTTTGGTATTATAGTGATTTCCTGAGTTTTCCGAGAAATACATCCCTATCTGGATACGAGCAGGTTGAGGCGGCTCTAGCACAGATGTACCTAGGGGTAAAACCTGAAAAAAAAGCTTTGAGCTAGACTTGAACGAGAACTTGTGCACGAAAACGGGCCTTGCTGCACTCTTGCTTATGACACTCCTGGGGGATATGATTAGGATAATCCTCATTTTCTTTTCAAACCATTATGAAGGGTTTATGAGTATATACATCCTCAATAAAAACAATTTTATGATTATGGATTGTTTCCATAAACTATTCAATTTATGTTAAGCGTTTTAAAAGTATAGAATTATGTATTTTGATTCATAAACTAATCTAGTTTATTCCATTGTTTAGAAATGGCGCATAGTGGAATGAATGGAAACTATATCAATGCACGCACTCCATTTAGGGATTTCCCTCCTGCTCAAGATAATTATAGTGGAGCTAGTGATATAACTAGTGATGATCAACTTATCACCATACTAGGACAACTCACTCAGGTTATGAATAAAAACCTTACCCGTATGGAGCACCCAGATCTGCAATGTGGAGGATCAATGTTAGACCGCTTCATGAGGTAACAACCACCAACATTCAATTGGAGTAAAAATCCCTTAGTAGATGAGCAATGGATAAATTCCATAGATAAAATATTCCATGCCTTGGGGAGTAGTGAAAGGGAAAATGTTATCATGGCAGTTTACCGCCTCACTAGAGATGATGATCAATGGTGGTCATTGATTCAAAACACAATGGAAGATAATGAAGTATTAAATATGGAATGGAGGGAGTTCAAAGATCTTTCTTAGAAAAATACTATCCTCGTGACCATCAAGAAGATATAGAAATGAAATTTCTGAGTCTGAGGAAAAAGGAGGATGAGAATGTCGCATAGTATGAGGCCACCTTTACAAGGTTATCAAGACTTGCTGTAGATTATAAACGTAACCCAAGAAGTAAAATTGATCATTTCTTTGATGGGTTAAAACCATTTCTTCATGGAGATTCAGTATCACAATCCTTCTCATTGTACGAAGATATTGTCTCGTGTGCTATCAAGACAGAAAGAAATTCTCTAAGTCTTATGACAACAAAGTAATGCAAGAGAAGAAGAGAACAGTGGAACAAGAGACAGATAAAGGGAAAAAGGGAAAGAAGGATTTTCCATTATGTGATAATTGTGGGAAGAATCACCCCGGTACTTGCCTAAAGGGAATGTGAGTTTGTCAAAAATGTAGAGAAAAATGTCATTGGGCTCGTTATTGTAAGGGAAAGAAAAAGGCTATCAATGTTGAATGCTACAATTTTAGAGAAATAGGGCATTATGAAAATGAATTCCCTATGTGCCAAGGAAACTTACCTCAGAAAAGGCTAAGGGAGAAAGTCAAAGCTTATGTTGTTACTAAAGATGAAGTTGAATAATTATTGTATTTGTGTTTTTGGACTCAAAAACTATATTATGGTTATTAGAATAATGTGATATATATAAGTATTGTACTGCAGTACTTGTTGTTTTCATTAAGGTTTTAATATGATGAAGGTAATAATATTTTTAGTATGTGACGATAAGAGAAACTTTACTTTGTTTGGGGAACCTGATGTTACAATTGATTTTGGAATTTAGAGGCCTTTTAGAGAAAGTCTGGAAAGAGGTATTTTGGATAACTATAAATGTTGGAATGGATTATTTTGTACTTTGGATAGTATTGTTTAAGGTTAAAACATTCCTGATGATTATTTTTGGAATATTATAATAATATAATTTTAGGAAAAGGACAACCTGCAGGATGGGGGATAACCCATCACGTTGGACAAAGCTATAGGAATCGAACCCACAACTATAGTGAGACATGCCTTTATTACCTACCACTAGCCTACATGAATTCACTGGTTATTACAAAATAGTTTTCCTAATCTAAATGATATGTGTTGATACCTGGAACCTTGTATGATTAGGATAAATATAATATTTTTTGACTTCTATTATCTTTTGAGTGAATGATGGGTTTGTGGAAAAAAATTATTAAAGAATGAAATTCTAAATGAAAAGTATTCATATTTCCTTTTGTTCATAGTAAATCTCCTAAATAAATTTCTCAACATTATGAGAGGTAACTTAAAACAAAAACGTTGTGAGTTAACTTTTCCTACTAGGGAATCAATTATCGTTTAATCAATCACAAGTTTGTGATTTTCTTGTAGTTCACTTTATCCTAATCCTATTTTATATAACTCTCCATCAGACCTTGTTGGTTTTTTTCTCCTCCATATCCATATTTTCATATAATCGTAGTCTGGGCTATTTCAGGTGACCTTTGTACTTCTATTTCTTTCTTTTAAAGTTATATTTTTATTAACCCTATTTCCGATTTGGGATTTCCACAAAGTTATTTTCTACCTTGAACCTTTTATTTTAGAAGAACATTTTCAAATTGCAAGGACGCAATTTATTCAAGGATCGTAGAATGTAACACGCTAAGCATTCATGATACACTTCTCTTTCAATAATTCAATAGCTTGCATTGTACACAAGTTAGAGATCCAAACACACCACGACCAATCAAAGTAGCTGTTATGAATAGTAATACCCACTTTTTGAAATTATATAAATTTTATAATTCAAAATGGACTTCATTTTTTTATTCGAAATATCGAAATTATCCTACGTTGAATTTTTTGTAATTTTCTGAGAACTTCCAATTTTCTATGAATAAAAATAAATACTTAAAATCAACTTCTTTAATGAAAATAATTTATAGTGATAAATTATACTATTGAGTGGTTTTAAAGTATAATCAGAATATATTTTTACTGTTTTATCCAACGGTGGTCATTAGAATTAATTTCACATTGAAATTTGACATAAACAATTATCAATCTTTTGATTGATATTGTTTCATAAAAACACTCAATTTGTGTTAACAGTAGGAATTAATGATAAAATTAATTAATTCAACTTATATGTTTGGAATTTTTTAAAATAGACATCATTTTTTAATTATGAATATCAATTATATCTTAGGGTGAATTTTTGGTATTTTTCGGAAAAACATCAATTTTTGATGAATAGTGAAACCACTAAGTGGTTGTTAAAAATATGATTTTTCATTTAAATGAAACATTACCACTTCTGTAAATTTAATATCTAAAATCCGACATAAATAATTTTCATTAGGAAGTAAAATGTGGTTCAATGGGAATAAAATAAATTTTGGTTAATAGTACATTTTAAGTTCTATTAATCGCGAATAAAGGTAATTAGTGTAATTTAAGGTAAATAAAATGTTATAATAATATGAAATTTCATTTACACTTGTACTACCCTTATTGGATGAGTTATGGACGACCAAAAAAATCAATGGGTCAACTTGGGGACCCCATGGAGCCACTTGGGTAAGAAAATGACATTAATAACTTTTTATTTAAAGTAAAAATAAAATTTTCACAAACATGTGTTTTTTACTAAAACAATTATTACATGGGGTTTAATAAGTTAACTTTTCGACTATACATATTCATTGTAAATATAAAAATATTTCCTACATCATGGTAATTTTTTTTAAAATTTTTAGGCATTAAATAATAAATTTATTTATGACACCATGATGATGCAGCGATTACCTCATTAATTAACTATTTAAATAAAATGAAAAGATAATGTAAAATATAATATTTACACTTGTGAAAAACCTATTGAATGAGTATATTTAGAGCCCTTGTCACCTTATCCTTGAAATATATAATTTTGGGTCCTTTGAAATCCAAAAATCACTTCATAATAATGTAACATTTCATTACTTTCCAAGAGTACCCCCCCCCCTCTCCTCTTATCAATGGCCCCCAACTCTACCACCTTATTCACACCATAAAATCCATTTGGATCGGCCAACATCTGACCAAATACTCTCTCAACATTTCTCCCTTCATCCAAGAAGCCTTACCTTAGGCAGAAAGCTCTTCAAGAAGCCATTTTCGTTCAAACTAAGGGGAGTTACCCGATTTAAAGATAATGTCTTCTCTTATGTTGTTTTGTTTTACTTTGCTTATCCAACCCCCTAAACTCTTTTTATTATTTTCTTTTGTAAAAAGACCAGTATCATCAATATACTAGGATATTGTTATGAGAAGGATTTTATTTACACTTACACACACCTTCATCTAATGGTTAAAGAACAAACTGTTTCTGTGGGTGGCGAATTACTGCTTCACGAAACGATGATTGTTCAATCTTCTTTTAACACCTATCATGGTGGCCATTGTGATGAAAATATTTTTTTATATATGATATATGTTATGTTTGTGTTTTCCTTATGATTCTGTATTTTTCATTTATGACACACCTTTATGATATCCATTATTGGTAAACGCGATAATTTAATTTTAGGAAGTGCTGACTACCACCCCCTCAAAGTGATTTGAATATTTAATGCCATATGTGGGATGTGTAAAGGATGGTGTAAATGATATTATATAAGTTATTATACTGGAATTATAATATACCATTATAGCATTATTATTTTATTCCATTAAATATGAAATATAAAAGAAAGTAGCATTCATGCGTACGTACGGCTTACCGTCTCCATGAACAGTGAATTTCATTTCTTACCTCTAAATGTTATGTAATATTATAAATGAATGTATATACTGGATATGTTTGATAAAGTTGATATATACATCATGAATATAATTCTGTATATAATGGATATTTTAACACATGAACAACTTGTAATTATAAGAAGTTTATTTTTGACTCAAGTTCCAAAGATTGACAAAACGACTATTATTAACGTAAATAATTACATAATGGTCATATCATGGTAATATGTGATATAAATGATATAATGAACTCGAAAAAGTTTCTTAATCAAGTATAAATTAACTATATTTTATTATTCAGGAGGTTAAAGAACGATTGAGTCATGTCAGACACGAGGTAAGGGAATTTCTTAACCCAATTTCCGTTCTTTGGGTTAATCTCCTACATTCAAATTATGTCCTGATATTATTATGTCTTATCTTGTATTTGTAATTTATTTATGTGTAATTATAGTGAATACACATAATAGATCAATTTTATTTAAAAAAATGATCTTTGTAAGGGACTTCATCTCAATGGCCTTTCATTGAGGCATATTTTGTTTTATACACAACTTTATTTTATACGGTGTATATACCCCTTTGAATTTTATGTTTATTCAAAAGGAATCTTTTTTATACGAAGTATTTTACTAAATGTCAAAAGGGAATTTTTTTTTTGTCGTACGTATGTGGTGACAATGACTTCTCTGCCGTAGTGACCATTATTTGAGTTTCGGCATCCTCTACAAGCTATATCTTTTTTTAAAATGAAAAATAAATACCAAGTTTTAATTTTCTTTTATTTTTGTATTGAAACTGATTTTTAATGTGTTTTTATTATATCAATGTGTTGAATTGATATCTTGTGATTGAAATGTGGAAATGTTATGTCTCCTTTATGAATGTTTTATGTGATATTATTATGTTATGGTTTATGATATGTTTAAAACTATTCATATGAGGAATGCATTGTACATAATAAGTGAAGGGTGGAGCTCGCTATAGCTCCTCGATGCATATGTAGGTCTAATGAGACAAAATAGTGTCTTGGTATGAGGCCTTGACAAAATCTTATTTGTAGTCTTGGCATGAGGCCTTGGTTATGAAGTTATTATAGTATGTCATTATGCATTCCATCATTATGAAAGTGTTTATTGATATTACATGTGATTATTAGACTAGTAGAATATCCATGTGAATAAGTAAATGGAATTATTTTATTTTATTTTTTCCATATTATATTGAAGTTAAAGTTTAAAAGGCTTTTTTTAGTTATACATTGACTTAAATGTTTATGTTTATTTGTGAAAGTTTACGCTATATTGTTATCCTTACTGATCATCTGAGCTCACCACTTTCTAGTTTTAATTTTTCTAGGATGTGAAGAAATATTTTATGACTGACCTACAGGGATAGTCTGTTGGAGATATAAGTTTTAACTATGGAGAACATGTTATTATAGTTTTTCACTTTATGATGTAATGTAACATTTATTAATATATCTAGTGTTTCTAAGGCTAATAAACTAATCGGTCTTTCGAGACTTGATCTTTTGTGATCATGCCAATGTTACGTAATAATGCACCGACTCTGCGTAACTGGGGTTGGGGAATTACGAATTGTTTTATTCTATTGAGATAGTATTGAGAAAATATTACAATTAAACAAGCTCTTGATCTCCTTGAATAGTATTTGTGTGACATTTTCATCCACTATGAGATGCACTAATGTGTTCCTTATGGTCTATATTAATCTAAAATATTTTCTTAAATACTCTATAAACCAATACTATTGTTCCCTAGGATCATCCAAACTTGTTGATTATATACACTATATTACATAAATGGCATCACAAGGATCTATATGATAGATATGGTTATAGATATTAATGTATAAAATTTTATCAGAGGATGACGTTGATCCCAAAATCCATTGAAATATATATGTCATGGCATTAAAATATAATTATGTGCATTCAAATTTTCTGTACAAATAACCATTTTACTACGGATGATATATTTTGATGATGTTGATATCCAAATTTAATTCATGGAAAATGATTTATTAGAATATAAATGTAATCCATAAAAATTAATCTAATATAATTTATATTTTTACACAATGTATCATTGTAATGTCTTTAATTTTTTTCTAATAATGTTATTCTACCAAATAATATATTCTTATAAAAAATAAATTTGATGACATCATAAAGAGATCGAATATAAATCAAGTGGAGTTATGAAATTTAGATACATTTAATCATAATATGAAGAAATCAAAGGTGATGTTTTTTCATTTAAAGTTCCTTATGGATAATAGTTTTTTTGATCCCCATAGTCATTTTACATTAATTATCAACTAACTAACATACCCATCAACTACCCTCATACTATATAATAACCCTTTTCAGGTTACATCACACGAAATTATATTAGGAATCTCTTCACATATTAATACATTCTAAACCAATAGAGAATTCTATTCTATGTGTTTTAAATAATAATTAATTAATTAATTCTTTATTTTTAGGTACACATATCTAGTTCCAAAATCCTATCATCCCATTATTATCATGGAGAAAACCTATAAAATTATTACCCTTATTTATTTGGTAAAAATAATTTATTAGTAATCTTTAAAACTGGGATGAATCGACAGTGGAAAAAAATTTAGCGGTATAAAGGATTTCTCCCCTCCCTCTTAATTTTCGATTCCATAATACAAAAATTCAAAAATATTATATCTTTATCAATTAAATTTATGGATAGTGTAGAATATTTTATTGGACATAGAGAATCAGTTATCTTAATTTCCTTCCAAGTGATATAATTTATTGGGATTTCATAATCCTTAATCAACTCTGATCATATCTATTGACTATATTAAACTATTTTGATTTGAATATAAAAAAAATTATTTTATGATTTATATATATAACACCATTCACTGGAATGATAGATCCATCCCATTTTCTATACAAAATATTACAAATTCCCACAATAAATCATGATTTAGGATATTTTTCTCATGGATCATCAATTAGTTTATAAAAATAGTTACCATGTTATCATTATTCATGACTATTTATCTCATAACCTTTATTGATGCATCACTATATATCGTGAACCCTTATCTATTTTTATTTCTTTTATATAAAACTGTAATTTATAAACATATATCACGTTCCTTTAAATTTTCACCATGATCACTTGTGTAAAAAAATTTATATCCCCTCACCATGAATATCCTTAGTGTATTTGAAATATCTTAAAAAATCATAATTCATCAGTACTATCAATAAAATCCATGAAAATAATGGATCATAGTTATTATGATTGGTCTATAATTTTTTATAATAACATCTAACATTTAAGTATCATTATATATACCTGTGCATGTAATTAGGTTACCAATTAAAGATACTTTCTATATTTTGAATTCACATATGATAAATTTGGTGGAATCATATGATCCATTCTATAAGCCTTTAACACAATCCTCGGAATGATATTAATGATGTTATATTATCTAAAAATATATGACAATATCATCTACAATTAAAACTAAAAACTAAACAAGGTAATCTGTATGGAATATACTTATTAAATTCATTATTTCATATGGGGTATTGGTATATTAAAATAGAACCATTGTTATTTATTCCTTATAAAGTATATGTAATGTTGTCACATGCATATCCTACATTGTGACTCATAAAAAATGATATCAATATTAAATTGTAATCATAAAAATGTATTTAGGTCAGCATAATTAATCAATAAATTGATTAATATATTTTAAATTATACTTTTCCTTGATATAATTTTTTTTATGTATTTGAAAATAAATTTAATGAATTATTGTTAGATCCTTCTTCAAAATTACAATTTTAGTTCAACCATATTTACATATTAGGGTATATGAATCCATATTTAATATTTTATTGGTGTTGATTCTTGATTTATTTCAACTAAACTAGGTTCATTCTATATGGACTCATTGAAATATGGATATAAATATAATTGATTTATATTAAATACAAATAATCTTGTTAAGAGGATTATAATAAAACTCTATTGGAAATACATTTTCATATTCCTAAAAAATAGTAATGTATTCAACAAAATATTACCACCCAATCATTTCTATAAGTAACATCACTGAATAATTAGTAATAGACATATAATTTATGTAATCTACATTGAGATTCACCGTTATACTCTCCAAAATAAATAATACTACATTTAATGAAAATATCAAATATAGCATGCCTTCTATATAAATTATATTGGTCTCTATAGAGACAGATAAAATTCAGAAACCAAATTAAATCAAATAAAATATATGTATAATAAAATTATTTCATGTATGATCATTTATTTAAAATTATTTCACAAGGGTTCTATTCATATGACATATAATCATTATAACATATACATTTTTCATTGATTAATCAATATCTAAATTTTGTAGGTGGTGATGTTATTAATTTATAAAAGTGTCAATAGAAGCTAAATAAAATATAGAAATTGTTTCTATATAGATGATGTTATGTATGTATTTCACCAATATTTTCTGATGAAAATTTTCAATTCCTATGAAGCAATATAATATCACTTTTTATTGGACATTGGTTGTTATGGAACTTTATTATTCTCATTAACACTTAGATTAAATAATTAGTTTTTCAATGTCAATGATCATTGAAATTATTGAATTAAATTGTGGGTGGTGTTATAGGATCGTATTTATTCTTATCATTTATAAATATATTCTTTTCTCATTGATATTTATTTTATAAATTTCAATATTTTCCTCACATGAATAATTTATCTTACCTATTATTTTAATTTTTCAAATAATTTTTTTATATTAGTGTTATATGTTACAATATATTTTCTATTCAATTATTTTTTATAAAAAATACATAAAACTATTTATTTTTATTCGTATATCGAAAAATATGTAAAATATGATGTAATGGACAGAATTCATGTAATCTGATTCCTTAAGACAGTTAGGAAAGAAGGCCCCATGTATACCTCCTAACATGAAAAAGGTAAATAACAAGCATTGATGGTATAAATAGGGTACAATGGGGGTACTATACCCTAATATTATAGTAACATGATAAAACATGATATCATCCAAGGATTAAAATAATTTTAGTATATGTGGGAAAATAAACTAAAATAGGAATTTTTCGGATAAAAAATTAGATGAAATAAAATCATGAACATCCATTTCATGCATGTAAAACTGTTTATGTAATTGGGTGACCATACATGTATGAGTATATGAAATATGAGATAAATCTACACTCATATAGTAAAAAATATAATTAAAAACACATACCAAATATGAAATAAATGAATAATATTCTCTATCCAGATCACAAGAATCCACATGAGTTACTTTTCCCAATCATGAAACCATGGGCCTCCTTCCAATCAGTCGTACAATGAAGATCAACCTGAAAAAATATATATTGTTTGCACACATGCTGATGTTAACATACGTGGGTGATAAAATAAATCAATTTACCAGCCCAACTAATAACCTATTTGTGTTGTTTCATAATTTCATTATCATGAATTTAAATCATCTTAACCGAGATAACTGGAAATGTTAAAACATGTGGAACAACATTTAATCTAATTGTACATAATAACGGTCAATAAAGAAATGTGTAATGATGTGTATAAATATTTATTTAAATATATATGTATATAATTATAGAAAACCGAACATAAAATATAGTATCCAATACATGGGCTTGTAATCCTGATTGTCTGGAAATTCTTTGAAAAGTGCATCAAGATGATTGTTGTACGACTCCAACTCAACATGGATGGATCATGAATCAAGGATTTTACATGGGTTTGAAATATTAATCATGATACAAGGGGTCATATTATGTAGTATTTCAATACATATTATTTATTTGTTTAATGTCTCTAGGATGAATCATGCTATATAATAATAGGTCTCCATTGGTGTAGTCAAAAAAACATTGAGATGGAAATAGTTAAAATGAAATCCCCCCATCCATAATTATATGCATGTCATAGTACATATACCTTGGTCCATATTATATATCATCAATAGGTGTAAGTTAATCACAAACAACCATGTAGAAATCCTACATGCATATCTTGTTGTGAACATTGTACCATATTTTATAGCTTCCATGGAATCCCAAGGTGTAAGAATCACCTACTTATATAGTTTCGTTGCATTTCCCCCTATGGGAGTGAACCTTGTAAGAGGGGATTCCCTTGAGATTAATTAAATTAATATAAACAAATCATGATTGGTTCCCATGTCTCTACAAGTATATATTTTTTTGTATTTCTATCATTTTATACCTACCCCCTCCCCACATTTGGAAAAAATATATTGATTCATAGTAATAACACTCCAATTATGTATAATTATGTCAATAACTATGTACATAATCATGATCAACAATACCTTCTTTAGTTATGGAAACAAATGTATCTATGTATGATACATCACATAGGGGAGATATATGTACCATCCATTGGTTTAGCCACAATAGCCTCCAATCACAATAATGATGGATTCCATATATCAATTCAAAATATTGTAATTGGTCACTAATCCAATTCCATAACACTTAAGAGATTTAAATATAGTTTTTTAATTGAATCATATGACTTTGTTTGTGTGTAAATGAAGGTAACTTGAATCGTATAGTCCCTAGAAGAATGACCCTTAGGCAATATGTAAAACAAATTCTCTCTATTTCAAAGTAAATAATTTGAATTAATTTTTATAATTAAATCAATTTCCCAATTCCCAAGAAGTACCTCTATGAGATGTAGAGATTCTGCATCCACATAACCTTAGGGATATTTGCAGACATCACTCATGGACCACATAAACATATTTCAAGTATATATCACATTGATGGTGAGTGATTCCATGTCCAACCCCAATACCAATTAATCGACCAAGGAGTGCATAATCATCCATAGTGATTGAGTATCTCAATCAATATGGATGAAAATCACAAACATAATATTTGTAAGGACTACATGCCCTACTATCATAACAAGTGGGATGACATACCCGAATATGACAATGAAAGGGGAACCATTTGTGAATATTTAGAACATATGGATTTCATTCCCAGATATAACAATCATAGGGATTCCATGCATAAAAAGCATAATCTTAGGGCGACCATCCCAATATATCATAATAAATAAGGCTTTAAATATGGATCCCATGATGTACATATGAGATGCCTAATAATAATATTAAAAAATATGAAATTATTAGAGGCTTGATCCTAGTAAATACATTTTGGTACCCAAAAAATACGGCCAAATAATGGAAGGATGATCAGAAACAAAAAATAACTCACCTATGGCAATCAGCACTGCCTCAATAGTAAATGAGTAAATGCATAAATATTGAGTGAGGGTGGAAAAATTCATGTCCCAACAACTATATTCACTACCCCATGTGTTAATAAATTCTAAATTTATTCTACAATGACACCGACAACCATATCTATCGAGAGATGTTGAACCCACTAAAGGTCACTGAATCATCGGGACACACACTTGGTCCCTTGTGTCAAAACATATAATGGAATCCCACTCAGGATCCTCAAATATGGTACATAAGAAGAGGAATCCTACATAGTACCCATAATAAACGTTTAAATATGTAGCTTCTTCCACTACAAGATACTTTGGATCATAAAGAGTTATATGTATCCTACAAGGGATTCCAAAATCTAGTATTTGAGTAAATATGTCTGATATGGGATTCTTATAAATAGTGTTATATTAAAAGAAATATAAACTGTTTCCTCTGGGTCAAAAAAATACATAGTGTTAGAAGAATTATATATGTCATTGAACACTTGTGTAGAGATATACGTCATGTTCCCCCTCAGATCATGGTTTTCACTATCATAGGATAGTTGTTTCATATTTCTCAAAAAAGAAGCTATTTTTTTAATGAAATTTCAATTATCAATTGTTGGAGTCTTTAAATAACCTAAAGGGATTCACTATCATGATTTTTTAAAAATGATATTCAATATGAACATCTCATGATTCCAATTCTAAATCTATGTCATAAAGACATGAATACGTTTTACAAGGGTAATAAGGGAGGAGGAAAATGTATGTTTACATTGATATATGCTATGAACCAATGAATCCATACAATGGAATGTACTTATTCCATCCATGAAATATAAACACTCAAGTGCACAACGTTTGTGTTCGGTATATGTTGTGTACCCTATATGATGCACCAGCCTCTACCTCAAATGGAAAGGCCATGTACATTTCTAATCAGCGTAAATACATATGGAATGCGACACACACTAGGTCTTGATGTATACTCAACATGGACATGTTCCCCTATATGGGATGTTTTCCACTATATAGAGCTACATGTATGAGTACTAGAACACTGCATGTATACCCTATACACAAAGAGTACTTATAAAATGGTTATCTTCCTTGAATGGGAAGAAAACACATTCAGTGTTTCCAAACTGCACAACATCCGATCAATAATTTTTTAAGGAAAACCCATCAAAATATCCAAAACCCCATTTTCTACTTGAAACATATAGATTCAATCTCAAGTGTTCTTGATAAGTAAAAATAGATAATGTGAAATTAAATAAATATAATTTATAACAATATACATAATGAAATTAAAAATTTCCCCCTTTTTATATATTCCACCAATGGTTTTCTCATTTCCACAATACACAACTAGAACATGACGATTTGCCTCCTCACAAGCTCTGTGGTGTTATATCATTTCCTCTCACTCTTTATCTTTACCTGCCCTTTCGTTTTTATCTATTGATCTTGTAAAAATGAGTCCCATAGGGTATATAAGAGAATATAGGGGATGGATAATAAAAGAAAAGAAGAAAAATAAATTATGAAAAAAAATAAAAAAATAAAAAATGGTCTAATACTAGGCTTTGGTGACCAATATGTGTTTTGGAATTTCCATGGTGAAACTCCTCATTATAAATGTAATTTCATATATAAAATATCAATATGAAGCTCTATTAGAAATATAAAAAAAGAACATGTTTGAATGAATGATAATTTAATGCAATATATATTATAAATTAATTCGTAGACATCTATATTAATGGTAAGGTATTTCACCCAACACCATTATTAGGATAATAGCACTATTTTATGAAAAATTTGGTGGTTATAAATATTAACTGATATAATATAATACTGTAAAATTTCAATTTGACCTAGTCCTACATTAAATAGAAAAATTTCAAATTTGTTTTCAATGTCAATGACATAAAATAACCATTAAAATATAGTCTCCAACAATAACCCTTCACATCCCTATGAATCCATAGTAGTAAAACGTGAATCCATTTTTTCATCTTGAAATTCGTCAGAACTTTTCTATCTTTTCCATCCATCAACTGTCCTCATAGTGTTAATAACTATTCAATAAAAAATACATTTAACTGAAACCAAAATTGTACTCCTCAACACAAGAATGACATTTTCCATGTTTGAAAACAAAACTATGAGTTTATTGTCCCATAAATTTCACATATATTAAATTGATTATGATTCTCAGAACTATTATAATGAAAACATTGTACTCCCCACCATAATGTTTACCTTATAATACTCCTCAACTAAATCCACAACTTGTTCATTCATCAAGAAAAGAATGATATTAATAAATAAAATATTTTTGGTGTAGAGTTAGTTATCTCAGAGAATTCTCAATATGAAGTTACGATATTGAATATTCCTCTATAATAAGTGGTGAAAAAAGATTCCATCAAATGTTTTGTATGTATCCTTTGATCTACTATCACAATAAACATGATAAAATTTCCTTTAGAAAAAAAAAATCTAACATTGGGTATCTCGATAATTCTTTTCTAGGTCTATCCATGGGGAAATCATCTCACTAAACTTAATTTAATATCATGGAATCCTATATTATAGAGGGAAACTATACCTTTTACTGAAAAAACATATTTACTATGGATGTATTGTTTTTTTGGAAATAATTGGTCCCCATTTCACTCGTTTCCACTTGAAAATTAATTATTTAAATGATAACACACAAATCCAATGTGATACTTTTATTTATATCTCACCCAGGATAACAGATGTACAAACCGATACCCCCTATCATCACCCAGCTAGAACTCTCATGAGTTATAAACTAATAAAGCCATGTTGATCATCATATGTGAAGTTTAAACCTCTTTAAATATAATTATCCCTTATACATCCCATCCAAAACTTGGTCACCTTACATAATCCAAAATTTATGAGATTACTACACATAATATGACATCATTTTTTTTTGAAATTTTACCATCAATCATGTAACCAATGGACTACCACAATAGGAAGAAAAACTATCATTACCATTAAAAAAACTCTCAACATTCATCCTCCACATATTCATTCACTAAAATCTATGTCATCAACCTACGTATATCATATATATTTAGAACCTACAATGAATCATTCTGAATGAAACTTTACACCCACACACATTTCTAATAAATAATCCATAGACTATTGAAAAACTCTTTCTTGAAATTAATCATTAATCAAATGGAGAATCAAACTGTATGTTTCATTTTTAAAATTTTGTATCTCTAGGTATCCCACAAATCCCTATAGATCATGTATTATAACATGGTATCTATGTTTAACTACCTAGCCCAATGTTCAATCCCCTACATTAGAGTTAAATATAACATAAAACTATAATGGTCTAAACTATCAACACAACCTATTGCTTCCCTTATCCTCACCTATAATTCTTATAAAGGATTGCGCATGAAGTATCATGATAGCAACATCCAAGAGATATTGAATTGATAGTCATAATCCATCCTCAAACATTAATTCAACCTCATGGTATAATTCCCTAGAGTTTTCCTAACACCTATCAGTATCTTACTCAGTGATCTACTATATAATCATACACAAATGTATCTTTTATCTAAGTTCAAATGTTGTGGATGATAATGTTAATCCAAAATTATATCAACTACAAGTTTGATATCATAAGGGAGTGGTTATGTTTAATAGAATTTTATTTCAATCTCTATAGGAAATCACTAAATATGTTGTGACTAACACATCAAATATTTGGACAGAAGAAACAACACCCTATTTTGGATTCATCACATGGACATCGGGTTCCCTATCGACAAACTAGTGTCATTTCACCTCTTATGCATGATGAGTGAGTCATCAACCTCTCTGTCAAACATCTCACTATAGAATTACATTTCCCTTACTTAGAATGAAATATATATATATATATATATGTAATATCATGTCAGAATAATTCCACCAATAACATATATTGGATATTCCATTATGTTTTTATATTATAAACAATTGGCTTATATAAATAGTAAAAGTCACACACTTGTAGTCGTAGAATTTTTCAATCCAACATTCCAAATATTGAGCATGAGAGACCTCATTCCTTTTTCATCAAACATTTAAAATCAATCAATGGATTCTTCCCAATTTTCTAAGAGAAATATATCCATAATATTATGACATCATACAAAAAACATGTTCACCGCTAAATGTTAAATAAACTAAAAATGGTAGCATAACCCATCAGAATAGTAATCACATATCCCAAGATACACTAAATTATAATAAAAAGTAGTTTCCTTGAACAACCTGTTTGATATCCATAAAATTTCAACAAACAATCTATTTCTCATATCTTCCATATCCCAAATAGTATTTAAAAACAAAATAAATTGATATGATTCAATTTGTACCATCTATTAATTGATTCCACTTTTTTTGTGCCTTAAACCAATCCACCAAGAGACCTAAAGTGCGAATTTTCATAAAAAATAGGCTACTAACAACCAAAAAGGTTGTACAAGTGTTATTGTGGGAGAAATTATTGACTTATTAGTGTAACATGAGTTGAAATAACCATCTATGTTATAAAGTATCAAATAAATAGATTTCCAAAGTAGTAAATAACATTAAATAGAACATGTAATAATAAAATATGAAATTATATAAATTCCCAAACACCCAAGTCATTCAAATAACACTGGTGAACCACTCGGCCAATATACATGCATGAGTAAATAAAGGAAACTAAAAATAATATCAGTGTTTAATTACAAAAATGATCCATTCCACATAACTATTATCAAATGAAGTACTATGTAGCATTATCTTCATCAAAGAAATCCAGAAGAGTGGTTCCACTAGATCAAACAACCATATGAGTCCTCCACATCCATCATGTATTTGTGATCACCATGAAAGTAATACATAAAGTCTACACAAATGTAATGATTTATGTATAGGAGTGCGAATAAATATCATTATTCCACTCTAATGATGTACATATAAATATCTTTACATTGGTTAACACTCATGCAATGTGCTTTGCCTAGCTTTTAGAACTGTAAATGATAAATAAAACAAATACCATGAGACCAAAGTTAATACATGGGTCTAAAATATAGGTCAACTGCATAATATTCTATCATGTGAGTATATATATATTCCAATTAATATATATATACATAAATATGTATATTAAATAGTAAAAAATCATAAAAAATAACAGTCATTTATTAGGTCCATAATCCCAATAATCCTGACTCCCTATGAAAAAGGAATTAAGATGTATTTCATGCAACTCATACCATTTATAATTATGTTCACTCCTTGGTCCATTATCCTAATCGACAACACTAACGTTGGATTGTACCAGAAATGTCATATAGAATGACACCTAACCAAAGGGGGATACATTCCTTAACCATGTGTTCAACCATTCTCACCTCCAACCACTACTATTATGGATTTCATGTTAAACCATAAAATATTATAAATGGTCACTAATATTTATTCAATATCACTCAATCCATATGAATCTGTTATATTTTATAAATATTAGGCCTTAGTTTATATTTAATCATGAAATTATAACTCATATAATGACTAAGGTGTTTAACATTAGGACACATATATGATGAATTCCATCTAGATTAATGTACGCGCTCAATATATCGTCATATTAATGCCTCTTAAAATTGATCCCCAATAAGTACATATATTAGATGTTGTAATGGTGGATCAACTTGGCTGTAGGGAATTTCCTAGGAATATCTCAATTATTGAGAAATCATCTATCAATTATATGTCACATCAATGGTGAGTATAACTATGTACAATACCTTGATAAATTTTCATTTTGTAGAGAGTTAAATCATCCCCATCACATGAGTACATAGAAATTCCATTCTTTAACTTCAAATTCATTGGGATTATAATATTAAATACCATAAACATAGGGATTCCATTCCAAAATATAACAATCATAATGAATCCAAGGCCAAATATAACAATCATATTGGAAGAAATCCTGAATATCGTAAAAAATGATATTCAATGCATGAGTATCAAAATCATATAGACACAATTCTAGAAACAACATATTCAATAAGCCTCATATGATATATACCAAAACTTATATATGAGAATGCAAAAAATAATATAACATTCATTAAAAGGAAAAGTTGTAGGATCCTTGGAAATATATCTGGGAATTCAAATAATAAAATTCACTTCAAATCAGTCATGTTGGCCAAATATTAAGAATAAAATTTAGTAATAATCTATTCATGAGTAGTTTAAAAATGATATCATAGATAAATATTGATGGTGGTTGAATTACTAAACCCACCAATATTACCACATCTACATTATCTTCCAAATTCATCACAAGTTATTTGGTGACACCACCTACATTCTATATCAAAAATTGATGTCAACTCTTAATGTCAGTCAATCATCGGGGAACTCACTGGGCCCTTCATGGCATCACACTAGAAATTAATCCTAATAAAGATGCAAGGTGTTGTTATGTATGAAGAGGAATCATAAATGGGATGATTAATAATAGAGTCCTTATGAAGGGGCATCCATCATGGGATCCTTCAAAAGGTCAATAGGTAGAGGGATCCTACAAGGTATTAGCTAAGTATGGATGCTAGAAGAGAATTCTCATAGGTGACCATCGATAATATTAGTAAGGTAGAGAATTCATACACATGATCCTATAAGTATAAATATAAGATGGACACTTTTACTAATAGGAAAAGTATATGAAAACTAGTTTGGAGTGATGAATCATAGCCCATCAATAGTCATGGGTCTCACAATAAATGGATATTTGGATTAGACTACCATTGAAAGGACCTACATATTTGATAAAAGTATGACAATAACTTCTAGATTCTTTAAAAACCAACAAAAGGTTTCACCAATATAATATGTGTGGAATGATATTCAAAACTGACTGCTCATGTGCCCATATATTACTATAGTGTATAAATATGCCAAAAACACCTAAAAGGGTAGTAAGAGAGGGTTAAATGGCACATATATCATAGTAAATGGTGTTTAACCTCGATACCCCACATTGGTGTGATCCTCAACCGAATATAGCACGTAAACACAAATTTACATAGATTGTATTTTTGGTATATGAAATGTACCCAACATGGGGTACATTTCTATGTACCTCACATGGATGAGACATGTTCTTTTCCTGGTCATGGAACTCTACATATTGTGTGACCCACATAGGTTCTTACATTGTGCTTTACATGGCCATATGTCCCAATATGAGAATCCTGGAAATCTACACAGCTAAATGACCAACAACCCATACGTGGCATATATACCATGTACGGAATATGTACATCTATAAAATCCTTCAGCCTAAAATTGGACAAACACTTGGTGTGTTTTATTCAACTACATGTTGTGTAATTGTGATATCTAAATTGAAAACCCCTCTAATCCATTTAAAATTAGGGTTTTCTTTAAAAAAGTTATATATTGATCCTGAAGGGGTCCGATGTATTAATAATAGGGTCAGAAAACAAAAAATTAGTAAATATATATGTCATTATGGTATAATCATATAGATGGCCATCCTTTTATTGGAATATATACTTGATTCATTCATAATTTCAATCCCTAGTTACAATATGGTGATCCATCTCCTCTTGATATCCATGATGGTTTCTACCTTCAATTACCAAATTCCCTTTCCCTAAATCTCCAATCTTCTATCTAAATCATGTGAGTGGGAATACAAAAGAGCATATTCAAGATGACAAGGGATGGACAATAAAATAACACATGAAGAATAAAAGGATGATAATATATAAAGTGAATGAAAATTGGGTACAGAAACGACCCCAACAAACAACATGATTTAATTCCTAACCATGAAAAAATTAACATTATAGACTCGATATATAAGATATAATCACAATATGATGATATGTTCAAAAGATACATCTGAAAAATATTTTCATATAAATTAATATATAACAATATATTTGTTAACCATTTCTTATTACATATACATTTAAATGGTTCATAATATTAGTAAAGTCCAATCATAGGGGAAAAATATAATACTAGGACAACCATTGTAGTAAAAAACTATCTGAGATCATCTCCTAGGGGAAAATTACCAATTTACCTCTTATAAGAATATGATATTCAAAATAAAAATTTCACCACAATTTCATAGTAAATAAAATTGTAATTCTTTACAAATTAAATATATTTTCAGTATAAATTTCATCCATCATATCACATTGAATGATTTATTCATTATTATCAATGATTCTTAAATCCAATGATTTTTTAGAACACAGACTACAGACAATATAGTAATGAATAATTTCCCTATTTGGGTTGACTATAATGGAAGAAACGTACATTCAAATTATTGTGAAATTTTCATTATTGTTAAAGATATATTTTTCTTCAATTTCATTTGAGATCTATGAATTCCATTTCTATATCCAATTAAAACGATTGAGGAAAATACCTATGGAAAAATACATTTTGTAAATATCTTAGTTTTCATAGAGTCTAATTCATCACATTTCATCTTATTCTTGTTAAGGTATACTTTTGATCAAAATGACCATCTTATTGATACAACGATGAAAAAGAATTATTCTTCCAGGATATTGAGAATAGAATAAAAATTTTATTATGGTATTTAACAACATCTAAATAATAATTTTACTATAGTTCCTAGTGATGGAAGATGAATGTTTCTTCATAAAATCAAAATTGGAGAGTTGTTCCTCTCATTATAAAATGGTACAGTTAGTATTTTATATGTTATAATTCATATCATGATCGAGTGGGGTGAGAATAGAAACATGATTTTTCATCCCATCATATATTCCATTTGATATTTCAAATGAATATTCATTAGATTTGATTTCACATTTATTTTTAAACAAGTTCACCAGTGATCAATAATTCAGAAAAACTAAAATTTAGTTGGTGTATCAATCAAAATTATTCATATTGGAAAATAATATAATAATAAAAATCATTCCTATTTTTTTCTAAATAATGAACACTTTTTATTATGTTATGAAACATTTAGTTTCTCCCTTATCAAAATTTTATGACATATGCTCTAATGGATTTTATTATCACACTCTTCCTAATCTATTTAAAAAAATAACTATATCATAATCAAATACCATCTGATGTAACCCAATCATTACAATTATAAATATAAATGAACTTTATATTAATATATAGTAAATATAAAAATAATTTGTGACACGTAACCATATTGTATTAGTGTGTTTTCATAGTAGTTATTAAATAAAATTATTTCCTAAAATATGTTCAACATTCCAAAAAATGAGATTCTAACATAATACCTATTATAGAAATATCCTAGACAATACCATTAACCATAACATAAAGAAATATAAATATAAAAATGTAATGGATCATATTTAGAGTACCACTTAAAAAAAACTATTTCAATCAGTGATCCTAAGAGGGAATATGATATGCATAAGGGTATGATGACATGGTTATATTATATTAAATCATACCTAGAAATTTAAATTGGAATAAATAATGTTTTATGGAATTATTGTTTTCTTAAAAAATTTCATGACTCATAAAAATGTAGGGTCAACAATAAGCTATTGTCAGAAATCATATCATATCAGCAGAATATGACATACGTTAGAGGAATCGAAAATATATAAAATATTCCTTAGTTACAGATCTCTACCATGACCATCATAGAATTATGAATCCCATGTGGCATTAGGTTTACTTCATATTACCATAAATATAGGGGTTAGAGTCCAATAGTGGATTTAATTAAATAAAAATCTCCCATTGCAATATAGGATATCGACCTATAGTGGATTGGTCTAAATCTAGATTCTATTTATTTTTATACTATTTTATAACAAGATTTACCAAATAGATTCAAATGGGATATTTTTGTAGGATAAACCATAAGATAATGAAAATCATAAATAATACACCCATATGGTCATAAAATAATTATCTATTTAATTTTAGATTAACTGATCCATCAACATATATTTGTTTCATGAAAATATCATCAAAAAAGTTTCATCATAATTCCTATAAAAAGGTAAAAAAAATTTATCGTATGAACATTTCCCCTGTGAATCATAAAATTTCCTAATGGATTTTGATATAGTGGAAATAATATTTTATAAAATCCTTGTAAATATAATTTTAAAATAATATATATATATAAATATATATATATATATATATTTAATTTATTAAACGATAAAAATAATCCTGAAATAAAGGAGTACAATTTTTTTTAAATGTAATAAGAGATTACTAAGGATTATAAATAATTAAAACTAAAAAATTTGATTTATCCATAACAAAAAATTGTGTTTTAGAAACATTTTTAAAAAGTTACAGATGAATCTTATTGAAAAAATTTGAATAAATTCATTTTAATTATATATAAAAAATTTAAAATGTATTATAAAATACCTAAACAAAAAAAATATCTATAGATAATAACCTAAATAAAAGAATAGAGATGAAAATATTTATAGGGGAAAAATAATATCGACCAAATGATGGGAAATATGTTTATATTTTTTGAATGAAATAGTATGGAAATCATTTTACATAATTATTAAAATGGAATAATTTTTAGAAAGGAAAATAATTTACCTCAATTAGAATAAAATTTATGTTGTTTCAATGAGTTTGATGGAAAATTTTCATTGAAATAAACGTTAACATTAGAAATAATTAAAAGAAAGTAGACTCTATCATTATATAATACTTTATTTCCCAACATAATTAAAATTTTATCTATCCTCCAGAATAATGTTTAATAAATTATTATTAATCCATACAATAAAAATAAGAATACCAATATTGATATATATTATTTATATATAACTTTAAAAACACAAAATTATTGATAATTCATAAATAAAATCAATATTTTGGTACTAATAGTTTAAATTTTAATATATATTTTTTTCATGGTTCCATTAAATAATATTTTTTATTTTTTACATAATATCTTCAATCATAATAATTATAGAAATATAATATCTATTAAATATTTTAACATATATATCCATATAATTACATTAATGTTGAGAAATGTTATACATCACATTGTAGTGGTGGTAGTCCAAAAATACACATGATTTATGTTTTTGTTTTTCAATTGATATAATACTAGCAATGTTAATGGTAAAAAATATTTTAAAAATCATATTCAATCATAAATATCATATATAAACATTTACTACTTATATACAAGCATTCATTTCAGAGCCCGTTATTGCTAAGGCGTATGATATCCTTATTGGGTTGTCTTTTGCTAATGATTTAGGATGGGATTCTATTCACAATAAATCAGATTATCTCACGATCATCAATACTATTAGCTCCGATGATAGTGGCCTCTAATCTGTTGTCTTCCTCCTCAGGAACATCCAGTCACTCAGTCAAAGATTCGCAACCTCCTCTTTCCCCTTCATCAAATGGGAAGGAAACAAAGTATCCCATCATTTATCTTCTTCTCATCATTCTGGTATGAACTATCTATGGCTCGATCATTTCCCTTCATTGGTGCATGACCTTGTTACTGAAGATCTCCAAGATTAATATATCATCTTTCCTTGTCAAAAAGATATAAGAATTCATTACTGATTATAATTAAATATAAAATACATCTCTTCCATGAGGTTATTTTCTAAACATAGAAATGAGTGATTATCAATTATTTCATTAGATAAAAGGGATATAGAATAATATTACCTTTTTATAATACACATAATGTTTATTAAATATGATAATGTAATTATATTATAGTGATAATAACATATTTAATATGTTTTTAAGAATAAATAATCATGAATTACTTTTGAAATAATATATAACTTATCTTTTGGTAATGTAACACCCCAAACTTATTTACCTAGTGTCGGTGAATTATTACATATTATTTTCATGATAGAGGGAATCATTTCCTGAAAGACCGATCAGTTTAGTAGCTTTTGATGTACAAGATACATTCATAACATTTACATTATATCATGAAATAAAAACATCGACATCATTTGTCCCCTTTGAACACACTTATATCCTTAGCCCATCCATGTAGGTCAACCACTAAATACATCTTCAAATCCTGGGAAAAATAAAACATAGAAAGGGGTGAGCTTAAATTCTTAGTTAGGATAACATTATAGAGGAAACATTCATAAATATGCATAAACATTTAAGGTAATGTATAAGAAAAAAACAGAAGCCTTTCAGACGAAGAAATCAGTATAATATATCTAAGCTAAAATCAAATAATTCATTTACTTATTCACATGGATGTTCTACTAGTCGAATAATCACATGCACTTTCAATATCCAATTTTATAAGGATGGAGTTCATAATGCCAGATATCATAACCACATAGTCAAAGCCTAGTTCCAAGAATACAAATAAGATTGGGTCAACGCCCTATTCCCAAACACTAGTTTGACTCATGAGACCAAACGATGCATCTACGAGCTGTAGTGGGCTCTACCTGTCACTTACTATGTATAATGCATTCCTTACATGAAAACGTTTAAACATATCATAAACATTCGTATTAAAAATAGAATAAATAATGTCAATAATTTATCTATAAAACATGAATGGTATAAAAATAACGCATCCATAGTCAAACATATCACAATACCTTCCATACAATATTGAATATTTGTATCATAATAAATCAACTACAAACAATATTAAAATTAATCAAAAGGATTTTGAAATAGATGAAATCAAAATAATATTTATAGAAATATATCTTTCTATTTTGATATAATTTAAAATTCCTATAATTATAAAAAATAGTTATTTTGAAAATATTCTTATAAGTTTGTAAGGGATGATTCGACGACGTTATAATGTAAGAAAATAACTTCACCTATCTTATTAGTTAAAAAACATTTTTACATTAATTTTGTTGAAAATGTCATAAATTACCTTGTTTGGAAAATGACGAAAAGATTCCTTTAAAAACAAATAAGGTCAAATAAGAGTATAAATAACATTTAACCATTGTATAGTAAATAGTATAAATGTTTTGAAATACATTTTTTTAGAAATCATGGATGTGGATGATAAAGAAGTCCCAGTAGAAACATACGTAAAAACATCCTCACATAATAAAAAGATTGTGAAATTAACCGTTACCTTTTACTTTCCCTCAGTTGTGGGAATTTAAAATCCTATATAATGGTTAAATAATATTTATTAAATTATTGAAGAACCATATTCATAATTATTATATCATATATGATCTTCTAATATTGGTTGGTTAATAATATTTTAGTAGTATCATCGTTTCAGTTGTAAACTGATTCATTTTACATTATATGCTTGGTTACGTAATCCATGTTTTTTTGAATAGTATTTATTTGATTCATATATGGAATGATATTACGTTTATAAAAATTATTTTGAATCATAAAATGGATATTATTACTGAATGACTACGATGTGTAAAGAATCTTATCGCGTTCGTGGAGATGGTAATCCATACGTACGCACGAGCGATAATATCATTATATTAATGGAGAAATTGTATGTAATTGGATAGTATATCATATATAAATTATCATTAACATGTTATAATTATTTTATAAATCATTTATTCTCATTATTATAACCATTAAAATAATTTTGTGTTTGAATAACAAACTACACCACAACTTGGAGACAGTAAGCCGTACGTACGCACGTATTGTGACTTTTTCATTTGTAGGATGGATATAATAATGAATATGGTTGTACCATATTTATAATAACATCACCATATGTTGACGGTAACGTATTTGTTATATTAGTATATAAATAACATAGAAAGTGGATGTGGAAGAATAAAAGAACTTGAAAGAGGGTGGTGAAATTACTACCTCTACTTCGTGTGTTTCCTTTTATGTTGATCAAAAGGGCTACATAAGTTGGCTTTCTGATCAAATTAAGGACTCAAAGTTGAAGTGAGGAATTTTCGGTGGATATTTGGTTAAGTTTTGGACTAACCAAATGGCTTTGGGGGTTTTAAATTAAGAGAAGGGGAAGTGGCCTTTTATAACAGTAGTTAGGGTCACTTTTGGAAAAGCTTGAAATAATATTTTATAATAAAATCATTTTCGGATTATAATGGCTCTAAAATGAATTATTTCAATGATAAGGTGGGTATGGGTATAAATCCAAAAAAAAATAGGTTTAATATATGTTTACATTATCATATTAACCTTAAATTTTAGATTTAACTCTTAGTTAAATAATTTCACATTTACGATGTCTCTTTGTATTTTTATATAATATGGTTAATAAACATACTATAACAAGCCATGAGAACCCCATGTGGTTAATTATTAATATATATAACCTTATATACATTCTTTAGATGATCCATAGATTTTTAGGATTATTATATCAATTAGTAATATAGTATGTGTTTTAAAAATTCAATTATGTCAATTTTGACATTATATAATATTTGATTTTTTTGAAAGCCATAAAAAATTTATCACATAGAATAAAATTTATTTAACCATACCTTAAATTTCATTTGGAACAATTAAATTAGTGGAATTCATCAGATGCTTCAATTTACATTTATTTGGATACTTATAATATCAATTATTTTTATATTTCATTAATAAGGTAATTATTGCATCATCACTCGGTTATAAATATATTAACTTATATAATTTCTAAAAATTATAAACAAAATACCATTATGTAGGAAATACCTTTATCTTTCTAATGAATATTTATAGTTGAATTTATATTGTGTGTAACCCAATATTAATGATGGTTTATTTATTAAACATTCAATTTAACTCTTTTACATATTAATTTAATAATATAACAATAATTGTATTATTCTAATCCATGTGGACTAAATTTGATCATATTTTATTCCTAAGGAGTTTTTTGGTATGATTATACTTATCCAATTGAAATAGGACATGTTTTTGGGTAATTATGGTATCATTTTTACCCTTAATTACATTATTTACTTTTAATTTTGGAAAATAAGTTATTATTCACCAAAAACATTCATCGTATAGAAACACATTTTAGTTATTGATATTAACCATCTCTCTCAGATAATTTAATTTCAACTCAAAAAAATTTTACAAGTATGTTTTATGCAAATTTTCAAAGGTTCCTAGGAGGTGGATAAAAAATGGTAAAAAGTTAAATAAAAATTTTATATATCAAAATTTATTATAAAATGACCCTAATGAATTACATTGAACTTATATAGGTATTATGTATATATTTTGACCAAAAATAAATTTATATATAATAAATAATTATTTAAATCAAAATTCAGTTTTAAATAATAACTTAGTGTTTTTCACCATTCATAATAAATTGAATACTTTTAGAAAAATACAAAATATTCACTCTATGATAATTTCGATATTCTGATTCCAAAAATGAAGTCCATTATGAAAGATTAAATTTATTATATTTCAGAAAGATGGTATTACAATTCATAATGGAATGTTTGATTGGTTTTGGTGTGTTTGAACTGGAAATTGTGTACAACACAAGCTACAATATTATTCGAAGGGAAACATACCATGGAGGCTTGGGATGATACATTCTCCCCTCTATAAAATAATTTCAACCTCGAAATTTCTATAATATTACTGCATAAGAAGAATCTAGTGGTTTTTCATCATATGTTTCTCAGATTCCCAGGTTGCCTCTTCCATCTTATGGTTTCTCCATATAACTTTTACCAGACGAGTCTTCTAGTTTCTCAGCACTTGTTCTCTAGAATCAAGAATCTTGAAAGTCTCTTCACAATAAGACAGATCAGGTTTCAGTCCAATTTTTTCATAGTTGAATACATGTGTTGGGTTAGGCATGTATTTTTTCAATAGTGATACGTCGAACACATCATGAACATTGGAAAGACTTGGCGGCATTGACAAACAGTAAGCTATAGGCACAATTCGTTCAAGAATTTCAAAAGGTCTGATGTTCCTAGGACATAATTTACCCTTCTTACCAAATCATATAACTCCCTTCCATAAAGATACCTTCATGAAAAAATGATCTCCTACCTAAAATTCCTAATCCTTCCATTGGTTATCGTCATAGGTCTTTTTCCTACTTCGTGCTGCTTTGATGTTGGATTCAATAACCTTTACCTTTTCCATTGTTTCCTAAACAAGTTCTAGGCCTACGAGTTAATTTTTCACCAACATCATCACAACAAGTTGGAGTGTGACATCTCTTTTCATATAACGCTGCATATGGTGTCATCTGAATACTTTAATGGAAGCTATTGTTATAGTAAAATTATCCCTGAGGAAAATATTGATCCCACATACCTTCAAATTCAAGTGAGCAAGATCTCAACATTTCTTCTATGGTTTGAATAGTCTATTGTGATTGTCCATCAGTTTGAGGGAGGTAGGAAGTGCTCAAATGAATATTAGTATCCAGGGATTTGAGAAGTGTTTTAGAGAATCTTGATGTAAAATAGGGATCCCAATCAGAAACAGTTGATAGGGGTACTCCCTGAAGACTTACAACTTCATTAATGTACAGGAATACTAAACATTCAATTGGTAAATCTTCTCTTATTGAAAGAAAATTTTCTAACCTGGTAAGACAATAAAAAATGACCCATATTTCATCATTCCTACTAGGAGTCTTCAGTAGCCCCATGAAAATGTCCATCGTAATATTATCCCATTTCTACTCATTTATGGGGAGAGGTTCCATGACTCCTCTAGGATGTTTTCTTCCATCATTCAAATGTTGAAAAACCAAACACCTCGACACAAAATCCGCAATCTCTCGCTTCATGTTGTCCCACCTAAAATATTCTTTCGAATCGTTATACATCTTAGAGCTACTAGGGTGTATAATAAAATTGGAGCTATGAGCATCATCGAATTATTCCCTTTTTAGATTAGGTATTTGAGGAACACAAATTCTGTTTCCAAATTTCAGAATTTCATCTTCATATATGAAGTCACTCAATCTCCCATCATTCACAGCTTTAATCTTCTTTTGAAAGTGCTCATCATCTATCTGAGAACACATTATCCTTTATAAAAAATATTTTTTGGGAACCATTTGAAAAAGTATTGATTTTTCACCTTCCATGGTTATTCTCATATCTATCTTTACTAAATTTATGAAAATATGATCCCTTTTAACTCTCATCTTGTTCAAAACTCCATGATACTTTCTACTCAATGCATCTGCCACCTTATTTGCCTTCCCCTGGTGGTAGTGTATAGTGAAATCATAATCCATGAGTAGTTCAAGCCATCATTGTTTCCTCATTTTGAGTTAATTATATGAGAAAATATACTTCAATATCATGGAATCAGTAAATTTCGCACATTTTTCACCATAGAGATAGTGTATCCATATCTTCAAAGAAAAGATTACAGCTTCTAACTCAAGATAATGAGTGGGTTATTTTTGTTGATGAATTGTTAGCTATCATGATTCATAGAAAATAACTCTATCATTATGCATAAGGAAACAACCAAGTCCTTTCTTCAAAGCATCACTATAAATAACAAACCAATCATTCCTCGATTGTAGAGTCAATATAGAACAATTGACTAATCATATATTCTGTTTGTCAAATTATTTGTTTCACTCTTTATCCCAAAAAAATTTAAACCATTTACATGTGAGCTTGGTTAATGGGTTTTCGAATGAGACAAAATTCTATAGAAAATACCGATAATATCCTACTAATCACAAAAAACTGCATACCTTAGTTATACTTGTTGGTGTTGTCCATTCTTGTATTGCCTTTTTCTTATAAGGATCAATAGAGATTCCATTCTTAGAGACAAAATGGACATGAAAAGAAATCTCTTGAATCCAGAAATCAAATTTGCTAAACATACAATATAATTCATTTCTTCTAAGAGTCCTTATGATAATGCACAAGTGATATTCATGTCTTCATAGCTTTTTTAGTATAAAAACATATCATTAATAAATACTATAGAAAAGTCATCAAGATATTCTTTGAAAACTCAGTTCATTAGATCCATGAAAACGAAGGGTGCATTAGACAATCCAAAAGGCATTAATGTAAACTCGTAATGCTCGTACCTGGTTGGAAAGGTAGTTTTCCAAATACCTTCCTTCTTCACACAAAACTGGTGATATCCAAATGATATATTAATCATTGAAAAATATTGAGCTCCATGATGTTGATCGAATTAATCATCAATGCGAGGTAGGGGATTAATGTTCTTTATTATTGTAGAATTTATCTCACTGTAGTCAATGAAAAAACCTCATAGTTTCATCTTTCTTCATAACAAAAAGAATTGGGGCTCCCCATTGAGAAACACATGGGAGAATAAATTCCTTATTACTCAATTCCCCTATTTGTTTATTTTGTTTCATTAATTCCACAGTGTCCATTCTGTATGGGGTGTTCGATATGGGCCTTGAACCATGAATTAATTCAATGGAAAACTCAATTTATCATTCTAGATGATGTCCAGGTTAATATACATGAAACACATCAACATATTCTTGCACAATAGGTACATCCTCTATTTGAACATTCCTTTCCCCACCCATAGTTATTTCATTCTCTACCTCCACAATAATTGAAATTAGTTGAGCTACTGGGGGTGGATCTAAATAAGAATCTAGTGGTGACATTTTGGCTCTAAAGATAAGGTACATCTTATCATCATCGTGAATAGTGACCTCTTTCTTCATTTAATAAATTTTCGTATCATGGTCAGAAATCCAATCTATACCAGGGATTATATCAAATTCAATCATGGGTATGAAGATGAGATCAACTGATATAGAAAATTTATATGCCCTAATTGGAATTTATTCACAAAACATTTTGGGAATGATAATTCCCTTAAGAGTTTCGACTGAAAACACCCTTGTTAAATCAAATTGGAAGTATCATATTTTCATAGAAAACATGGAAGATATGAAACAATGCGACTATCCAGAATCAAATAAAGCATTGGCTAAACATGAGAGAATAATTAAACTACATGCCACCATGTCTTTTGGAGCTTCATCCTCAGTAGTAGTGATCACATAATCATGGCCTTGCTCCTTTGGAATTTTCTAGGGTAAGTATCATTTGTGCTTATGACATTAGTTTGCATAATTCCTCGTTTCACTACAATTGTAGCATTCTACATTGACAACCTCTTTTTTGCCTTCCAATCACGAGCTTCGTGGCCTTTTTCAACACACTTATAAAAGAATCCTATTCCATTATTGAATGTACCGAGGTGTTCTTTCCCATATTTATCTTAGGATGGATATTCAACTATTCCCTTCTTCCCCTTAATTCCATTTCTAGAGTGTTCAGAAGGTCTCTTCTTCTCAATCTTTTCTTTAAATTCGTAAGATATTGAGATTTATTTTTCATGTCTTGATAGAGCTTGAGACAATATCTTGGTATAATAAGAAGGATTGTGAGACTAATTCTCACCATAGAAATGGTTTTAACCCATCATAGAATCGTTCAATCATACTCCTAGGGTTATGTATATAATCTGAAAATTTTCTTACTAACCATGTAATTTTAACCACATATTTTACTACATTCTCATCCTCCTTTTGTCTCAGACACAAAAAAATCCTTTCCATATCTGCTCGATTATCACAGGGAAAATATTATTCTAATAAAATATCATTAAAATCTCTCTATTCCATATTCAATACTTCATCATCTTCCTTTGTGTTTTGAATCAATGACCACCATTGATCTTCATCTCCCATGAGGCGATAAACATCCATGACAATTTTTTCCCTTTCTCTACTCCCTAAGACTGAAATATTTTTTCTATGGAATTTATCCATTGCTCGGCTAAAAATGGATTTATAATCCAATTGAATGTTGGTGGTTGTTGCATCATGAATCGATCTAACATATATCCTCCTCGTTGTGGATCAGGATGCTCCATACAGCTGAGGTTATTATTTATAACCTGTGTGAGTTGTCCCAGTATAGTGATAAGATAATCAGAACTAGTTACATCACTAGCTCCACTATAATTATCTTGAGTAGGAGGGAAATCCCTACATGGATTAAGTGCATTGATACAATTTCCATTACTTCCACTAGGTGTCATTTATAAACAATGGCATATATTATATTAGTTTACGATCCGCAATAAATAATTGTGATCTTGTAAAACACTTAACATAAATCGAATAGTTTATGGATACAATCCATAATCATAAAAAAAATTCTTTGAGGATGTATATACTCATAAATCCTTCATAATAGTATGTAAAGAAAATTTTAATTATACTAACCATATCTCCTGGGAGTGTGGAAACCAAGAGTGTAACAAGCATCATTGTCATGCACCAGTTCCTGTTCGAGTCTATCTCAATGTGGTGTTTTCAGGATTTACCCCAAGGTATATAAATGCCAGAGTCACCTCTACCTACTTGTATGGATACATGGATGTATTTCATGGAAAATCACAAAATATATACAGTACCAAAATTCTATGAAATTATTCTATATTAATACTCAATGTCTATCTTAGGGTAGTATTCTATAATCAGAGTTTTTCTAAATCAAGTTTCATAGGTTTGTACTAAACATCCTCTGATACCAAATATAATTTTCGGACCCTAGTTACACAGAGCCGGTGCATTATTACATAACATTGGCCTGATACAAGGAATCATGTCCCAAATGACCAATCTATTTCTTAGCCTTGGAAGTACTAGATACATTCATATGTTTTACATTACATCATGAAATAAAAATATCAACAAATTTTTTTTTCACTTTGAACACACTTATATCCTTATCCTATCTATGCAAGTCATCCGTTAAATACTTCTTCACATCCTGGTAAAAATAAAACAAAAAAATGGGTGATCTCAAATGCTCAGAATGGATAACAATACAGCAGAAACTGTCATAAATAAGCATAAACATTTAAGGCAATGTATAAGGATAAAAAAAATCCTTTTAAACATAAACTTTATCATAATATGTAAAATATAAAATCCAATATTTCTATTTACATATTCACATTGATATTCTACTAGTCGAGTAATCACATGAAATTTCAATATCCAATTTCATAATGATGGAATGCATAATTCCAGACATCATAACCACATAATCAAGGCTTTATGCCATGATTACCAATAATATTTTGTCTCATGAGACCTTTTGATGCATTGAGGAGCTATAGTATGCTCCACCTGTCACTTACTAAGTCCAATGCATTCCTCTGATGAAAAGGTTTACATATAACATAAACATTCATATTAAAACTAGCATACAAAATGTCAATAAATTATCTATAAAACATGAATGTTATAAAAATAAAACATCCATAGTCAAACATATGAAAAAACATTAAATAAAATATGGAATATTTGTATCATAATAAATCATCTTCAAACGAGCTTAAAATCCATCAAAAGGATGTGGATATTGATGAAATCATATATTTATTTAGATAAATATCTATTTCTATTTTTAAATAATTTAAAAGTCATATAAATATAAATTAAAGCATTTATTTTGAAAATATTCTTATAATATTGTAACTAAAACTTCGACGATGTTATAATTGTGGAGAATATCCACACCTGCCGTATAAGTTTAAAAAACATTGTTACCTTAATTTTATAAAAAAATGTCATAAAATATATTGTTTGGAAAACAAAAGAATGATTAATTTAAAATATATAAGGTCAAATAAGGTTATAAATTAATTTAACCCATTATTTTTTAAGTAGTAAAAATGATTCGAAATACATTTTTATGAAAAAATAGTTGTAGATGATAAAGAGGTCCCGAGTAAATACTTACATAAAAACAACCTCGGATAATAATAATATTGTGAAATGAACCCCTACCTTCTACTTTTCCTTGGTCGAGTGTATGTTAAACTCTGGTATAATAGTTAAGTAATTTTTATTAAATTATATAAGAACCATATGTGTTAATATGATATCATATATGATCTTCTAATATTTCTTTGTTAATAATATTTTTGTAGTATCATAATTTTGGGTGATAACAGATTTGTTTTCCATTATATGCTTGGTTATGTAAGCCAGGATTTTTATGAATAAGATGTATTTGATTCATATACATAATGATATTTTTTTCATAAATATTATTTGGATCATAAAATAAAATTATTATTGAATGATTATGATGGGGAATGAATCTCATCACATTCGTGGAGACGTTAATCCGTACTTATGCACGAGCGACAATATCATTATATTGATAGAAAATCATATGTAATTGGATGGTATATCATATATACAGAATCATTAACATGTTATATTTATTATTTACATTGGTTATACTCATAATTATACCCACCCAAACAATGAAGTGTTTGAATAACAAACTTCACCACGATGTGGAGACGGTAAGCCTTACGTATGCACGTATGGTGACTTTGTCATTTCAATGATGGATAGAATAAGGAATATGGTTGTTCCATATTTATAATAACATCATAGTATTTATAAGATACTGGATTTATTATTTTTGAATTGAAACAACAAGGAAATATGAAGTTGGAGAAGAAACGAACTTGAAAGAAGGTGGTGAAATTATTACTTCTACTTCGGGTGTTACAATTTGAGTTGATCAGAACAGATCCTTAAGTTGGATTTCTGATCAGATTAAGGCATCTAGGTTTAATTTAGAGTTGTTGGGAGGATATTTTGGTAGGTTTTGGCCAATCCAAATGGATTTGGAGGTGTAAAATTAAGAGAAGGGGATGTGCCCTATTTTAAGAAAAGTATGGGTCACTTTAGGGAATGCTGGAATTATAATTTTATAATAAAATCATTTTCGGTTTTTAATAGAACAAAAATGAATTATTTAGAGGTAAAGGTGGGGATTTGTCAAGAAAATCTCAACAAATCGGTTTTAGAATGTTTTAGGTCAACATATTAACCTTATCTTTTAGATTTAACTCTTAGTTAAATAGTTGGACATTTACCATGTCTCTTTATATTTTTATATTATATGGTTAATAAACAAACTATAACATGCCAAGGGAACCCCATGTTGTTCATTATTAATATATATAACCTTATTTAGGCCTTTTTCTTGATCCTTTGATTTTTGGGAATTTTATATCAATTAATAATATAGTATTTGTTTGAAAAACTCAATTATGCCAATTTTGAAACTATTTAGTATTAGATTTTTTAAAAGCCATAAAGTCATTATCACTTCGAATAAAATTTATTTAACCAACCCTATCATGTCATATTAAGCTAAAAAATTAGGGGAATTTAACATACATCTGAATTTACATTTGATTGGATATTTATAATATCAATTATATTAATATTTCATTAATAAGATAACTACAACATCATCATTGTTTCATGTAGAAATTAAATTATCTAATGTCTAAAAAATATAAATAAAATAACATTATGTTGTAATTATTTTTAGATTTATAATGAATATTAATATTCAAATTATACTTATCCAATAGAATTAGGACATGTGTTAGGGTAATTATAAAATCATTTTTACCCCTAGTTTCCCTATTTACTTTTCACTGTGGGAAATAAAAGTCAAAAGTTACTATTCACCAAAAATTATTTTAATCTTATTGAACCACAAATTACATACTAATATTAATTTTTTCTCTCAGATTTTTTGAAATTCAACCTACAGAAGCGGTAAAATTATGTTTTATGCAAATTTTCAAATGCTCATAGGAGGTGGGTAAAAGACGGTAAAAAGTTAAATCAAAATATTATTATCTAAACTTATTAAAAAATGAATCCAATGAATTGCATTGAACATATATAGTTATTATGTATCTATTTTTACCTAAAATAAATTTTCATAAAATAAATAATTATTTAAATAAAAATTTGGTTTTAAACACCAACTTTGTGTTTTTCACTAATCATCAAAAATTGAATGTTTTTAGAAAAATACCAAAAATCCACCTTAAGCTTATTTCGATATTCTGAATCCAAAGAGAAAGTCCATTTTGAATGTTAAAATTTATAAAATCTCAAAAAGTGGGTATTACTATTCATTACGGCTAGTTTGAATGGTTGCGGTTTGTTTTAACTTGACGTTGCGTATAACACAAGTTATTGTATTATTAAAATGGAAACATATTCTGAAAGTATGGTGTGTCACATGTACTATATTTTGAGAAACACATAATGTGATGTTAGATGTATCTATTATAAAATTCACCTCAAATTCATATTGAAGTTTTTTTGCATGGTATTTTTCTATGACATGTTATTGATATGGTTCTCAGTCTGTGAGATTAAATATGGGGAAAAGATTCAATTTCATAATTTTATAATGTGAAAAACCTATAAATTGTATGATTTATCTAATATAAAAAATTTCATTTTCAGGGAGAGTGGATGGAAAATAAGATAATTTAAAATACAATGTGATGTCATAAAAATCCTCTCAACTAATAAAATAATGATTAGGTATGTGTGATATTCATATACTTATATCATTGGATATAAATTTTTAAAAATATTTTTAAATATTCCATCATTATATAAATTTTTAATGGGTACCAATTCATTAGTACCAAAAATTACCCTGTAAAATAATAAAAATTACATTAATATTGAAAATGTGGCATTTAATTTAGGTAATTATATCTCAAAAAGTTGAATGAAATTAATTAAAATAACCAAAAAACATATATAAAATTATTTTTTAATAAGAGTTTCTAGATGTAAAAAAATATTATATATTAAATATTGAAAAAAAATTATGTAAATGATATTTTATTTCAATCAATATTAAATATTAGATTTCCAATAACAAACATAAATAACTTTTAGATTAATTTAATATTTTGAAAATACCATTTATAGATTACAAAGCAATTTTCTAAAAAATATCACCTTTTAAATTTAAAAAGCTTTTCCATTTATATATAACCATTTGATTATAAATTTATGGGTTATGATTTATCATTATAAAATTATTAACATTTCCATTCTATAAGATTAATAGAAAAATTATGTCGATAATCTGTTAAATAATAATGTATATAAATAAAAAAGTGTTTTTGAGAAAAACATTTCCAGTTAACTAAGAATTATTATATTGGTATTTCTTATCCTTAAAAAGCAACTCCATTGAATTCATTATGTGATCATATTATTTATAACTACAATTTAGTCAATATTTATTATTATTATTATTAATGTTTATATAATCTGAAAACAATAAAATACATTAAAACAATCCAAAATAGATTTATTTGAAATAATGTTATATTTGACAGAATTCGAACATTTTTATAAGGATATTTATTTTATGAATTTTATTTATTTAAAGAATTATATATTTAGTTTTTTAATATAATAATGTATCATTCAATTTTTTGGGGTTGTGTGTATAAAATTTTATCAAAATAAGATGCTATTTATTTTATTTGGAAATATATTATCAAATCATAGTTCATAAATGTGTTTGTGTGAGATAATTTCATAACAAATATTGATTTCCTATATTAGAAGTATTTATAATTATATAATAAGATAAAGTTATGTGAATTTAATATTTTTGTAACTATAATGAGATTAATAATCTTTGTGTAGTTAATGATATTTTAATATTTGTTGATGTTATATGGATAGAAAAAGAAAAAAAAAGAATGTGTCACTTTATTGGTAGATTATTTTTTTCATTAGGTTGGAACATATATATTTTAGTAGGTTGATCTATGTTAAATATTGAATATGCAAATATTCATATTAATGTGCATATAAATTTTGGAAGAAATGAAAAATATATTATTTTGATATGTACATTAATATTATACCTATTGTTTGTGGTAATAAATCACTTATTTTTAATTTTTATCACACTATATATTTATCTTGAACTAGTATAGTCAAATTGGGATATCATTTTATTAATGATTATATATAGAATGATTTATCAAATTAAACTTCTTTAAAAAAGATTAAAAAATTATTGATATTTTTAGAAATTCTATGTATACTTCAAAATATGAGAGGATTATGTATAAGTATAGAATTGTATAAAAACTAGTATAATGATAAATTTTCAACTATTTAATTTATTTTTATATGTTTTTTTCATTCATTAAATATATTCAATTATTTTTAATAATATGTATACTAGCTCTTTTGGGAAATTTTTTGTAGTGAAGTCGATCAACATAACATTATCTTCATCATATTTGTTTCCATGGTGGAAAGAATGATTTTTATGTCGTATTAATAAAATTATTTTATTTTTGTTTTAAAATGTTATTAAATTTTTAATACATTATATATATTATATTTATTGTATTATTAAATGTATTTTTTATATGAAAATAATGAACATATTTTCAATGATTTTTTTAATCATAATATATGTAGGGGTATTTTATATATTATAGGTATTTGATAAATTTTTAATATTTATTATTAAATATTGTGGAATATTGATAGTCTATAGTTAAGACAATAAATTATTATTATTTTGATATTTTTAATGGATAATTTCATTAAATTTTTATTTTTTATAATTAATTATCAATTATAATATTTCTCTAATATCAATGACTTTTTTAGTTCTCTACTGTATATATTTTCCTTCCTCATAAACTATGTCATTAAAATATTTACACTTAAAAATTACCTATAATGACTCTTACATTTTGTATTATTTAATTTCTATGAAAAGGACATTCGTCTTATGATTAGAAGAATGATATTTATGATTTAGAATAATTTCACTCGCATGAATATTTTATTAATATTACATTTCATAATATTTAGTTTTTTCACTATTTTAATAGATGTACATTGATATTTTAGTAATGTATCTAATTTTTTGTCCAAATTGTTTCATTTATATATTTCATATTAACTCTTATAATTTAATATTATTTAATGTATGAAAATGTAATTATCTCTAATTATAGTTTAGAATTATATATAAAACATATGGTCAATATAATTATTTAATCAGATAAACCCAATCAAATGAAAAAATATTTTTTGTGGATTTGGAAGTTATATTTGTTGTGTACATGTTTTAGGATAATCTAGTGGAGTTTGAGATATAAGATCAGCTTCTGAAATATATTAAGTCATGTTGTCTTTTTTTAATCCATGTAGGATTTTTTATAGGAGACTATGTAACATCCCAAGTAAGCAAAGAAATAATGCATTTTCATTTTAATTAATATTTGAAAATTAAATATATATTTTAATTTAAAGTTATTTTTATGTTCGATGGCATACCCAGTACATGACAACAAGTTTCTTTGAAATCCTACATTACACACTAACAATAAAATATTATTATTTTAAATTTTAGTTAATTCCTAACCATTGTATTAGTGGTAATGTACAGAGCTAACTACAGTATGATTATACATGTTTGCTAAATGTTTTCACATTTATTTAATAAAACATATAGGCTTAAAATGTAAATGAATCTAATTTTTATAATAATTTAGTTTAAAAGGTTGATTTACCGCCTTTTAATAAAGAAGCCTCATTAAATCTAGTTTTGGGAACTTTTATATTTTATCTTTGAACAGATAAAATTTTTCCATAGAATCAGGATATCAAAATTCACTTTGGGTAAAAATTTCGTATTTTACTGATAGAATTCAATTTTTGATAAATTGTAGAAAATACTGTATTTTAATTCAAAAATATATTTTAATATAATTTATTTATTTGGTTAGATTAACTTTTTAATTGTTTTTAATGTTAAATTATTTTATAATTTTACCATTTAATCCAATTTTGGTTATTGAAATTAATTTCACTTTGAAATTTGACATAAACAAGTGTCAATCTTTTGATAGTTACTATTTCTTAAAAACATGCCTTTTATTTTATCTAGAGGAAAATATTTTCTACTAATTTATGCCACTTCTATGTTTTAAATTTGGAAAAATATATTCCATATTTAAAATCTTGAGGTCCAAATAGTGCAAATAAGTATCCTTAATTTTTATACATTACGAATATTTACTTTATTAAATATTTTATTTACCAAGGTTAAATGGTTAATCTGGTAAATAAGGGTAAACAAATATTAATATAATATTATAAAATTACCCTAAAATTTTTCCTAATCCTATTCGTAGATTAATATCTGATCATGGGGAGATTAGAGTCAATTTTTGGACCCCATGGGGCCACCTGTGAGTGATAATGACACTTTATTTTAATTAACTTAAAGTAAAGACAAAAATAACATAAAAAATATCTTTTGTAAAGTACTTTTTACATTGGCCTATATAAGTTATCTTTTTGAATATATATATTATTTGGGTGGTTAAATATATTTCCTACATCATGGTATTTTTTTATAATTTTTAGACATTAAATAAATTAAATTATGTTTGATAAAATAATGATGTAGTGTTTACCACATTAATAAATGATTTAAATAAATTAGATTATAAAGATTAAAATAGTATCCCAAACCAGTCCAAATCATATTGTATGATTCTATTTTGACCATGAGTCATATTATCTTATACTTTAATATGTTTTGGTGCTTTAGAAACTGAAAATCATAATATAAATAAAATATTTTCACACTTTCCTAAAGAGAACCTCCACCCCCTTATAAAAAGCCCTCACCTCAATCCCGTTACTCAAACATCAAAAGCATATCAACTCATCCAAACCCTACCCAAATAATCTCTCAGGATCCCTCTATTTCACTTAGAATCCTTACCTTAGGCATAAGGTATGCCAAGACATCCTTTTGGGTCAAACCAATGGTAGTTACCCGATTTAAATATAACGTCTTCTCTTAAGTTCTCTTGGATTATTTTACTTCTCCATCCTCATAAAATCTTTTTATTCCATTCATTTATAACAACACCAATATCCTCAATATACTTTTATGTTGTTATTATAAGTATTCTAACTACACTTACACCCACCTTCATCAAATAGGTAAAGAATATACTGTTTCTATGGATAGAAAACTAACGCCTCACAAAACGATGATTGTTCAATATTCTCCTATTTCCTTTGATGGTGGCCATTACGATGGAACTGTATTTATATTTGATATATATTATATTTATATTTTCTTTATGATTCTTTATTTTCCATTTATTTCCATTCATTATGGTTTCCATTTTGGGTAAATGCGATAATTTTATTTGATGATGTACGGACTATAACCCCCTTAAAATGATATGACTCATTCATGCCATACGTGGTACGTATAAAGGATTATTTTAATGATATTATATATGATATTATACAGGAATTATAATATAACTATGTATCATTTTGTTTTAATTCCATTAAAATAATAAATAGAAATGAATGTAGCGTTCATGCGTACGTACTGCTTACCGTCTCTTTAAACGATGCATTTCATTTCTTATCTCCAAATATTATGTACGATTATAAATACATTCATATAATAGATATATATGATATATATGATATCTACATCATTCATATCATTCTATAGATAATGTAATTTTTACCACATAAACAACTTGTAAATATAAGAAGTTCATTTTGACTCTTGTACAAAATATCGACAAAACGACTGTAATTAACATAAGTGATTATATAATGTTTATAACATGGTAGTAAGTGATATAATATAAATAATATATTTGAAAAAAGATCTTAATCATGTATAAATATTCTTTTGTTTATTATTCAGGAGATTAAAGAACAAACAAGTCAAGTCGAGCACGAGGTAAGGGACTTCGTCTCCGTCTCCTTTCATTGAGACATATTTTGCTTTAATACATGACATTCTATTATACACTGTATAAAAACCGTTGAATGTTAATTTCATTCAAAGGGAATATTTTTCTATAAGGAGTTTTACTAAACAAAAAAAAAATAGTGTTTTTTACTTGAGCGGTGACAATGACCTTTCCACCGCCACGAGTATTATTTGATCTTTTGGATTCCTTAACAAGTCATAATTTTTTTAAAAGGAAAATAAATACCATATAACATTTTAATAATTTTTTTATTGAAAATGGTATTGATAATGGATTTTTAATATCAATATATTAAAATGATATATTGTTATTTAAATGTGGAAATATTATATTTCTTTTATGTTTTTAGGTGTTATGAATATGTTATGGTTCTTGGGAATTGTTTATGAATACAAGAGGATCTGTGATAAGCTGAGGTCGGGTGAGCCTGATATATCTCTCCAATTCATTGGGTAATGTGACAGAGGTAAACATGAATGTTTCTGTTAAAATATTTAGGGAATATATTATAATGGGCATTCCAAAGGTAACTCCTTGCGTAGCTATGATAGCTACAATGTAGGTACAATATGGATGTCACAAGTTACCTTTATAATTTATGATTTCTATGTGTCATTCATAAATCATATGATTTCATGAGGTATGTTAAAGAGATTTTGTTATGTATGTAATGATGAACCAATGTTTTCTTTCTTTGTTTTATAACCCTTGCTGAGCTTTTTATGCTCATCCCATGTTCGAAAATGTTTTTAACAGAACATAATGATGAATAGGGTCAAGGATGGGATCAAGGAAAACTCATGATTTCTAAAACATGTAACTAGACATGACGCTTTCATTCAAGCGTTTTTTTATTATTTTTAGAAATATAGAAACTGAGTATAAGTATCTACTTTGTAATTCTTGAGATGTAATGTAATAGTTATGGCCTAGTTCTCTAAAGTCCAAAACCTAAGAAAATGTTCAATGTAAATTATTTAATTAAGTCAAGATTATGTAATGTTTTAAGGTCGGGTCCTTATAGTTGGTATTATAGGTTGGTTTAGATACCTATAAAAGTTTGGATATTGTTAAATTAATGTCCATAAATTAATTTATGGTATGATTGAAATGATATAGCATTTAAAATTTACCATGTTTCTTCGCCTAAGATATTTATATTTTCAGAATGGTTTTCCATAGAGGAAATAGGGAAGTTGTGATGGCACGACATCAGGAGGAAGACAACCTTCAAAATCAGCAACCTGAGATGCTTGAAATCGTAAATGAATAGTTTGTTTCAATGATGGAATAGTTGACTCAGGCTATAAATAGTGGTGGAATCCATGCATGAGATCAGCTATATCAACCACAAATGAACATTTTATTTGTGGAGCATTACATGAGGCACCATCCCTAAAATTTAGTGGATCATCTGACCTTGTCCTAGCTGAAGGGTTGATTAAAGCACTGGAAAAGAAATTTATGCCATGGGGGGTTCATAACATCAAAAGGTTAGTCTCATTGTTTACCATTTTGAAGTTGAAGCTAATCAATGGTGGTTGATGGTGAAAAATATTAGGGATAGTGAAGATATTGATGGTTTTGATTGGGACGAATTCAAAGTCATGTTTCTTGAGAAATATTTTCCTCATGTGGTTTGTCTTAATATGGAAATACAATTCTTGGAATTGGTGTAGGAGGATGAATTAGTGGCTGATTAAGAAGGAAAATTCACATGACTGGAAAGGTATGTTCTAAATTTCTTATGAGATCTTGATAGTAAAATCACTCATTTTAACTAAGGATTAATGGAAAATTATCGATGGGATTTAGGTTCTCGTGAGTTCAAATTTTTTGAAAAACTTTTCATATGTACCGAGAAGGTTGAAATGGATTTTTCCGTTGATAAGGTGTTCTTTAATAAACAACGTAAAAAGAGTTCATGGTGGCAATTAAAGGGGAAGAACTCTTGAAAAAAGTCTAATGTTAAGAAACTAAAGCTTACTGTTTGTGAAAATTGTGGTAAAAATCATGTTGGGGAATGTCTTATGAATTCTATTTTGTGCTACTGATATGGTAAAATGGGACATAAGGCTCATAATTAAACTAAATAATATCATGTTAATGGTAAGAAAAAATCTGATTTACAATCAGTAAAATGTTTTAAGTGCAATGAAATGGTTCATTATGCAAATTAGTGTCTAATGAAGAACTCAACTGAGGGAAAGCAACCAGAATAAAAGCAAAAAGGGGTTCAGAAGTCCATCGTAACTACTTCAGTAGATGTCGGGCCATCAAATGAAGTAGTATCGAGTACACTTTTTTTTTGTTCAGATTATGCCAATGTGTAGTTTGATTCTCCGTCTACACATTAATTCATTTGTAAGATTCTTTCTAGTAAATTTTTAATTCCAGATCAAGATATTGATCCTGAAATTATTGTAAAAATAACTGGAGAAAATGTTGAAACAAAAATAAATTATAAGAACCTTAATCTCCTTGTGTGCATAAATAATCTCCCTGAAAACCTTAATTTTTTCATCTATTATAGTTTTTTATTATGTTGGGTATGGATTAGATTTCTATTTATCATACTAAGATTGACTACTGAGATAAAGAAGTTTCTTTTCAGAAAGATTTTCCGTTTTGTGTACAAGAATGTACCCTTAAGTTTTATAACATATCAGGAAGGTGGGAAACTAGTAAAAGATAGAAATGAATGTTACCTTTCACATACTATTGAAAACAAAGTAACTATTTAGATTAATGATGTGCAAGTGGTAAATGAGTACCATGATGTTTTTTATGATTAGTTTATTGGTATTATCCCTAATCAAGAAGTCGAATTTACTGTTGATTTAGTTCCTGATACTAATCCAATTTCAAAACCCCCTTATTGAATGATGTAAATTGTACATTTATAGTTAAATAATCAATTGCATAGGTTATTAGATAAGGGTTTCATTCGACCTATCACATCACCATGGGGTAGTCCTGTCTTGTTTGTTATAAAGAAATATGTTTCAATGAGACTTTTCATTCATTATAGAGAATTGAATAACAGCACTGTTATGAACATGTATCTATTGCCTCATATCGATGACTGGTTTGATCATCTATAGGGAGTTATGTATTTTTCGAAGATTGACTTGAGGTTGTGGTTCCATCAATTGAATGTAAAAGAATCAGACATCCCAAAGACCATGTTTCATACTAGATATGTCCATTATGAATTTTTAGTTTCACCTTTTGGTTTAACTAATTCACCTATTGTATTCATGGATATTACGAATAGAAAAATGTCCAAGACCCACAAATATAACTGATATCCATTGTTTTCATGGTTTGGTTGGTTATTATCGGTGGTCTATTGAAATTGTTTCACCGTTATCTAGTCTAATGAATATGTTAACTCGAAAAGTTGTTGGGTTCATTTGGACAATAGAATGTGATGACTGTTTTCAATAATTGAAAAGAGGATTGGTGAATAATCATGTTTTCGTATTACCATCCTTAAATGGTGAGTTTGTTATTTATAGTTATGCTTCATTGAAAGGACATGGTTGTGTCCTTATGAAGATTGATCAGGTAATTTCTTATGCATCACGTCAGTTGAAACATCATGAGTTAAATTACCCTAAACATGATTTGGAATTAGCCATAGTTTTTTTGATTTAAAAATTTAGAGGCATCACTTGTATGGAGTAAAGTGTGAAATATATAGTGATCAAAAAAGTTTGAAGTATATATTCACTAAAAAATAATTGAATATGATACACAAGAGGTAATTGAATTTAATCATGGAATATGATTGCACGGTTCTTAACCATCCGAGAAAAAAATAAAGTGGCTGATGCTTTGAGTCAAAGAAATAATTCCTCATTGACAATGATAAATTTATAATGAGATCATTTGGTTTTTGATTTGATGATATTTGGAATAGATGTTTACGGTGCAGGAAATTCATCCATTAGTTTCAAGTGTCATTGTAATCATCTCTATCAGACAGAATAAATCAAGAGCAGAAGGAAGACAGTGAGATACAAAAAAGGTAGTATTTGTTTAGAAGGTTATGTTGGATGATTTTAATGTTGAAAATGATTGTATTTAGAGATTTTAAAAGAGATCATGCATGCCTTATGATTCACAGTTGAATAATGTGTTGTTATATGAATCTGATAGTTCACCATTTTCAGTTCATCCTAGGATTAATAAGATTTACATAGATCTTCAGGAGTATTGATGGTGGGATGGAATGAAAAGAGATATTGTTGATTTTACTATGATGTGTTTGACTTTTTAGTATGTTAAATCGGTGCGAGAGTTACTGAAAGGGGTGTTTCATCCTTTATCGGTGCCAGAGTGGAAATGAGAAACTATATCCATGGAATTCATTGTGGTATTATAGAAGACATCTCAAGGTAATAATGAAATCTGGGTTATTGTTGATTGATTGACTATATCTGCTCATTTCCTTCCTAATTGAGCTACTTTGCCTGTTGATCCACTTTCCTAGTTGTATGTTATAGAGATACTAAGGTTTCATGTTGTTCCCCTCTCCAACATATCTGATCGTGAACCCAGGTTTACATCTAATGTTTGGAGAGGCCTTTAGAAGTAGTTGGGTACTAAATTAAATTTTAATACATCTTTTCATCTGCAATCAAATGGGAAGTCAGAATGAACAATTCAGACCATTGAGGATATGTTACATGCTTTCTCGATGGATTACTAGGGATATTTGGACCAACGTATTTCTTCGATTGAATTTTATTATAATAACAGTTTTCAATCATGTATACAAATGGCTCTGTTTCAGGCATTATATGGGAAGCAGTGTCGAACTCTACCTTTTTGAGATGAATTTGGGGAAATGAAGATGATGGGACTAGAATTGTTTTATGAGATGTCAAAGAAAGTTTTGATGATTCACAAGCATATGAGAATAGCTTATAGTATGTAGAAAATTAATGTAGATAACTGAATAAAGGTTATTTATTTTTAGTTAGGTGATCATGTCAAACTAAAAGTTTCTCCACAGAATAGTTTGAAGAGTTTTTGTAAGAAAAGAAAGTGGAGTCCAAGGATCATTGGACACTATGAAATCCTAGAGAAAGTTGGATCTGTTGCATATAGAGTGTCTTAACCTCCATGTTTTTCATAGGTACACAATATTTTTCATTTTTCAATGTTATGAAAGTATATCCCAGATCCATCTCATATTTTGAGCCCAAATGTAGTTCAGTTGGAAGAGAATCTCTCTTATTAGGAACAACCAGTCCAAATTCATGAAAGAAGAGATAAAGTGTTGCAGAATATTGTAATTCATCAAATTAAGGTTTTGGGGAAAACTATATGGTTGAATAGGAAATGAGGGGATCTAAAAATTCTATGATGGAGAAATACCCCCATTTGTTTTATATGTGAATAAAATTGTGAGGACGCAATTTCCAAAAGGGGGGATATAAAATCCATGTTAAATAATGAAATAATACATTTTTATTTTAATTAATATTTGTAAATTAAATATTTATTTTACTTTAAAAGGGTTTCTATGTTCAATGTAATACCCAATACGCAACAACGAGTATCTTTGAAATCATACATTTCAAACTAACTATATAATATTATTATTTTAAATGGTAGTTAATTACTAGCCGTTGAATTGGCAGGAATGAACAGAACTAACTAAAATATCATTATACATGTTTGTTAAATGATTTTACATTTATCCAATAAAATTTAGTGGCTTAAAATGTGAATGAATATAAATTTAAGCATAATTTAATTTAAAAGGTTGATTTACCACATTTTAATGGAGAACCCTCTTTAAATATAGTTTTAGTAACTTTTATATATCCTATTTTCTAAAATAAATTCTTCTTTAATATAAGGAAATCAAAATTCACTTTGGGTAATATTTTGGTATTTTTCTAATAAAATTCAATTTTTCATAAATAGTGAAAAATACTAAATTTTAATTCAACATTTCCTTTTAATCTAATTTATTTTTATGGTTAGATAATTTTTTTTATTGGTAATAAAGTTTAATTAGATTATATTTTTACCATTTAGCCTAATGTTGGTTATTTGGATTAATTTTACTTTGAAATTTCACATAAACAAGGGTCAATCTTTTGAATGTGATTATTTCATAAAAACACGCCTTTTGTTTCGACAGTGGGAATTAATTTTAAATTAATTTCATCCACTTACATGTTTTTTATTTTGAAAATTGGATTCCATATTTTGAATCAGGTGGTACTTATTTTGTAAATAGGTAACTTTTATTTTTAGACATTATGAATATTTACATCAGTAAATATTTTATTTACCATGTTTAAATGGTAAATCTAGTAAATAATGGTAAATAAATGTTATTATAATAATATAAAATTACCCTAAAATGTTTCATAATCATATTGGTTGATACATATCCAACCATGGGCATCATTGGGTCGATTTTGGGACCCCATGGTGCCACATGGGAGTGATAATGGAACATTATTTTTATTAACTTAAAGAAAAAAATGACATAAACAAATCTCATTTAGTAAATTAATTTTTACATTATGTTATTTAAGTTATCCATTAGTCTATGAATAATAATTATAATTATAAAACTATTTCCTACATCATGGTATTTTTTTATAATTTTTATACATGAAATAAATTAAATTGTGTATGACACAATAATGATGTAGTGTTTTCCTCATTAATAATTGATTTAAATAAATAGGATTATAATTATTAAAATAATCTACAAAACCTATCTAGTTTTTATTGGATGATTTTATTTCGATAATGTGTCGTCTTATATTATACTTTAATTTATATTGGACCATTAGAAACCAAAAATAATTGTATAATAAAACAATATTTTCACACTTTCTTAAAGAGCCCCTCCACCCCCTTATAAAAAGACATCACCTTTAACCCCTTACTCGCACCACTAAATCCCCTTGGATCATCAAAAAACTGCCCTAATAATCTCTCAAGATCACTCTCCTACACCTATAATCCTTAACTTTGGCATAAGACACTTCGAGATGTCTTTTTGGTTCAAACCAAAGGGGGTTACCCAATTTAAAGTAACGTCTTCTCTTAAGTTCTTTTGTTTTATTTTACTTCTTAAACCCAATAAAACCTTTTTATTCCTTTATTTTATAAAAACCCCAGTATCCTAAATATACTACGATGTTTTTATGAGAATTATTCAAAATACTATCACACACACCTCCATCTAATTGGTAAAAACATACTGTTTCTGTGGACGGAAAACTAGCACCTCATGAAACGATGATTGTTCAATTATCTCTTACCACCTCTCATGGTGGCCATAATGATGGAACAGTATTTATATATGATATATATTATTTTTATTTTTTCTTTATACTTATGTATTTTCCTTATATATTTTACCTTTATGGTTTTCATTATAGGCAAATGCGATAATTTCAATGGGGGAAATGCAGACTACAACCCCCTCAAAGTGATATGAATCGTTCATTCCATATGTGGAATATATAAAGTATGATGATAATGATATTTTATAAGATATTAGACTATAATTATAATATACCTATGTATCATTATGTTTTATTAACACTAAAATAATAAATAGAAATGAATGTAGCATTCATGAGTATGTATGTATTACCGTCTCTATGAACGGTGCATCTCATTTCTTATCTCCAAGTATTATGTACTATTATAAATACATACATAATCTAGATATATATGATATATATGATATCTAAATCATGAATATAATTTTGGAGATAATATAATTTCGACCACATAAACAAATTGTAAATATAAGAAGTTCATTTTTTACTCAAGTTCCAAATATCGACAAAACTTCTGTTATTAACATAAATGATTACATAATGTTTATAACATGGTAATAAGTGATATAGAAGAAATAATAAATGTGAAAAAGGATCTTAAGCAAGATGAAATTAACATTATTTTATTATTCTATTGATTAATTAACGAACGAGTCATGTTGGACATGAGGTAAGGGACTCCGTCTCAATCTCCTTTCATTAAAGAAAATTCTGCTTTAATACACAAAATTAATTTATATGCTATATAAACACCTTCTACTTTTAATTTCCTTGAAATGGAATATTTTCCTACAAGATGTTTTACTAAACCAAAAAAATGTTTTTTTATGTGAGTAGTCACAACGACCTTTCCGCTGCCGAGAGTATTATTTGATCTTTTTTATTCCTTAACATTCCATGATGTTTTTAAAAAGAAAATAAATACCATATAATATTTTATGTATTTTGGAATAGAAAATGGTTTTGAAATCATTAATTATCTAAATATTATGAAATGATATTTTGTTATTACAATGGGGAAATGTTATCTTTTTTTTTATGCTTGTTTTATGTGTTATTAATATGTAATGGTTCATGGGCATTGTTTAAGAATACGGGTTATTCTGTGATAAACCTAGGGTGGGTGAGCCTGGGATAACTCTCCAATGCATGGGGTGACATGACAGAGTTAAACATGAATGTTTCTACAAAAATATTTAAGAAATATATAGTGATTGGTATTCCAAATGTAACTCCCTATGTAGCAGTGATGGCTTAAATGTAAGTATGATATGGATTCCCCAAGTTACCTTAATGATTTATGATTTCTAAGTTTTATTCATAAGTCTTATGATTTCATGATGTTTGTTAAAGAGATTATGTTATGTATATAATGATGAATTAATGTTTTCATTCTTTTTTTATAACCCTTACTGATCTTTTTATGCTCAACCCATGTTTTGAAATGTTTTTCACAGGAATTAAAGTTGAATAGGGTGAAGGATGGGATACTAGAAAAGTCAAGCTGTTTAAAACATGGAACAACACATGACTCTTTTTTTCAGAGTTTTTTTTATTTTTGTGAATTTTTTTGAAAATGAGTAGAAGTGTCTACATTGTAATTCTTGATATGTAATGTAATAGTTATGACCAAATTATCTAAAACACTAAACCTAAAAAGATCCTCAATTTAAATTATTCATTTAATTAATGATTATATAATGTTTTATAGGGGGATCAATATAGACTATGTCTCCCTATAAGGGTTACAAGGATTACATAAATGTAAATTTTCATCATATATATCAAGATAGTACAAGTGGAGGATCAGACATAAGTGTAACTCATATTCGATAATCATAGGTATGGTGGGAATAAATTAAATTCCTTTCACATTTTTAGGGTATATTTTTTTAGTGACATATTATATATCTTAATGCATATAGATGGTTAGAAGGAGTTTTTGTTATGGCTGTGTGGAGATGTGTAATATATGGTACTCCTAAGGTCAGTTAAATAGTATTTATTCTTTTAAGGGTGACTATGGAGTGGACATTACATATAGTTTAGTGATAAATATTGTTTTTACCAAATGAAAAAACAAAAACTAAATAATATAATAATTTAATTATTAAAAAAATATATCTCCAAATCAATTACTTAACATGAGGATTGAATGTTTTACGGTGATAGTGATTAGATTCTTAAATATCGTAGTGCACATTTCTTTTGATAATTTCTTATAAAAATATATATTTTAGACCCTTTTATTTAAATATCAAATGATATAATATTTTTAATAACCATTTCATTTGTAACATAATAATATTGTTAGTTTATGTGGAAAATAATAGAAAAATAGAATAATGTATCAAATCATAAACATGAAGGAGAACATTGGGAAATGGATTATTAACATAATAATTGATTATAAAACAATACATGACAACAATAACTCATGGTAGAGAGAAAAAATATTATAATGTGGTTATTAAAAAAGTAAAAAAAAAGTTATGACATGAATAGTAATACATCTGATTAATCCAAAAATATTTTTTCAATATATATAATTGAGGAATATATAAAATATTAAAGTCTTATAATGAAAAGAATAGAGATTTATGGATATGAAATTCATATTATAAGTGTATAAACAAATTAATAAAAATATTAATGTTGGATAATGATAATAAAATGGAATCCTCTTTCAAAAAACAAATTATTTTGATTCAGATGTGATCCAACACATTATAAACATGGATAGAAATATAAGCATCCTAATTATCCCCATTCATGTGTGAAGACATTTCTCTTGTCCATTAATGACTATATCATGATATATGAGATAACAAATTCATTATTGGTTGATATAGGACATCTACCATCATTATTTATACCTATGTGTGCCAATTAAAGTCCACCTCCTCATCTTATGAAATGCTAGGAAACTTTTTTGGTTTCCTAAATAACCAAAATAATACTAAATTAATAGAACCTATAATTTCAAAAGTTTTAAATCATTTCCTTCTATAGTATAAATAAAATAATAATATTCGATATATATGGAATCAAATAATTTTTTGTAAGCGATAATCAATATGGGAATCATAAATGTGAAAAAAGAAAAATGAAATTTAAAATATATAATTTTTTTTAATATAAATTATATTAAATAAAATTATTATAAGGATAGAGCTTTTCTTAAAACCATATTATTACTAGTTTCAAAAAATATAATCCCTAAATAAATAACCCCATTTGGTATATCAATGTTGTAAAAAATGAAGAGACATTACTTTATTAATATTCCTTAAACCTTTTTTCAAACAAATAATAAAATATCAAAAAAAAACATAATGAATTAAAATAATATTTAAATAACAGAAAAAGAAGAAATATAAATTTATTTTACTAAAGAAAATAATTTTGATTGGGAGAACATTGAAATGGATGACAAGAATCATCGATAAAATTGATATACATTATTTCCAATGTTATGGATTTATTTTGAAAACAAAATTCTAAAATAATTTGTTACTAGTGATGATAATTAATTGAATGTATACAATAGTGTATATAATAAATTAAATAGGTAAATTATATTATTAAATAATACATGATTATTATAGGTGAGAATACTATGAAAAAATGAATCATCAATTGAGTTGATAAGACAATTATGTTGATTTTTATATTAGTTGATCTAACATTGATCTTCAATATATATATATATATATATATCTATCATATTAAAATTTTTAGAAAAATTTTCATATCTATATCATATCATGAGAATCTTTTATAATTAATAAATATGTGAATATTTTATAATGAGTAGTTATTACCGATATCGAGTGAGAGTAATATTGATCATTTTGGAATATATTCCAAAATAGTCATGTTTTTATTCTTTCATTACCCAAATCTAATATTTTATAGATCAAAAAACTTTTTTAGTGTCTCTTTATTTATATTTTATTGTTTTGTAGTTTCATTGTAATGGAATTTTAGTTATATATATTTTAGATCTATTTAGAGAGGGTCATGTTTCTCTGATTTTAAAAAAAATTATATTAATTAATGATTTTAATATTTATATTAAATATCCAATATATATATATATATTTAATATAAAATATTAATTTTACAGTGGCATAATTGAATCATACTTATATCATCTTCCCTGGGTGTTGTAAATTCATCCAAGTAATAATATTCAACAATCAATGTGTGAGTACAATCATATAAGTGAATAACATGTTATAGTAAAACAACAATAAAAATATAAAGAAATAATTTATATGTTATCAAAGTAATAAATTAAAATATTTAGGATCCATTTTATGGATAAAAATAGAAAATAAGGTGTAAATATAATTGAACCTTGTTTCCTAGTGGAAATTTTATTTGGTGGTAATTTAAAATTTTAATTTAATTGAAAACATTTTTATTTACATAAATAATTGATATTTAAAGACTATATAGAATGATAGAAATAATGTTTACATTCTATAAACCCATCCTCAAAACCAAACTGTAATTTAGTAGATGAAAATTATACAGGTCATCATTGGGGCAGTAGTACACACATGCACTTAACTAATGTAGTAGCCTTTTTGATTGAATGGGAAGTGAATAGGTAACTTTTATATAATAAATATAATATAGTTTTCCTAAATTATTTATACTAAATTAATTATTTTCTTATAAATACTATGTTTTTGGAGGATGGTGTATGAGAGATATAAAGGACTTTAGTTAATGGGTAAAAAATAATACATTGAGAATTAATTTCTTATCTTAAAGTGTCCATTTCAGATGAACTACATGGGAGACATTATTGGGGATAGATGCTACCAAAAACTTATATTTGCTTAAAAATAAGTAAATTTGTTTCTGTTTAATGGTAATTTTTTAAATGCTTTGTGGAAAAAATGGTGGATGTGAGCTCCTTTAAAGGATAAAAAGAGAGTCAGATCATTATAGTTGAGTGTTAGGCAATGTCTAATTAAATAATTTTGTGTGAGTTTTTTGTGTTAGGTGGGAAAATTTAAGAGAGATATTTTTTACATTCGTTCCTGACAACAATATTGTAAAAGGTCTTGATAACTAATTTATTAATGAAAATTTGTCTGAGAATATATTGTAAAAAATTACACTTATTAATTCAGATGAAATATTAATAATTGTTATTATTATAATAGTAAAATATAAATATGATGAATAATACCAAATTATTACATATTTGTTTTCAATTTAGAGTCCATTAATTCCAATTTTATTTATAAATATGAAAAAATAATCATTAAATTAAATAATTTAGTTTTTTTCATAATGTTTTGGTAGAGAAACTATTTTTTAATCATTAACAATTTTTATTCATATTTAAAATTGATTAAAAAATAAATGAGTGCTATGTAATTTTTAAATATATTAAAAAATAATATAATTGTAATTTTTTCAAATATAATGATTTCATTTTTAAATAAATAATATTTAAAATTGTATTATACATTCTATAATTAATGTTAGACTGTAATTTGTAAAACATACGTTTATAAAATAATATTATCCCAAAAAATTTATTTTATACAATTAAATAATTTAATAATACTAATTAGTTATATATTAATAATATTATTTAAATAAATATCATGCTAGTACAAAATAAATTTAATTATTCCATGAATAATAATTAATTTGTTTCTATAAAAATGTATCTTCAAAGAAAAAATGATATATTTTCATTATAAATATTTATAATGTTCTTTTACGGTGGTAAAATATAATGATTCTTTAAAACAATTTTTTTATAACATGGTCTTAATATTTTAAAAAATATATTAATGTAACATGTGTTTTTATATTTTATTAGTGTTGTCTGGATGGGAATTTACTATCATGATATTGAAATATGTAAAATTAATTTTTATTTTTCATTATCCCCCCGAGAAAATGAGTTTATTCCTCCAAATTTTAATAAACACAAGAAAAATATTTTTGGTACATCACTTTCAATATATATATATATGTTCCCATTCATCCTCTTTAATTTAGGATTGGGTTTAGAACATTATCTAAATCCGCAGTCTATTTTTCTCTGAAACCATTCTCCTCGATCCTATGATGTTGATAGGATATTCGTCATATGAAACATTATGTTCTAATTGTATAGTTTTTTAGATTCGTATATGTAAAGGATCTAGTATATACTTTTCCTAAAGTGATACATAAAAAATGTTATTATTTGGGTTAATCATCATTCATATTTGTGCTAATATTATAACATGCTAAATGGTATTGTGATTACTAACAATTTTTTTATAATGTCATGATATTTCATATTTATCTATATTCAACTTAATAAAAATATATTGGAGTTATTCATATCTTCCCATAAATAGCCTAATATAGTTCCATCTGATGGATACAATGGAAACTATTATTATTTGAGTAGTCTACCTGTATGAGGAATTGATATCAACATACCGAGATGTACTTTGAGGGTGATATTATCATATCTTATGGAGTTTGAAATTAAATGTCTATCTGAATATATATATGGGTATGATAATTATTGATGAATCTCTTCTATATATCCAATTCCTGATGTAGTCTTCTCTATCATCAGGGTTTTCATTATATCATGATATGATATAATATAGAGTGGTATTATATTATGTCTTACTACCTCACTTATGTATATCATGGTGAGTCAGTCAACAAAGAGATATTATTTTATTGAAATAAAATGAACAACCTTTTTAATTAATAAATATATTTAAAATATATTTTATAATTTTTAAAATTATGTATTCATAAGATGAAAAAATGGTGATTCTTTCAAATTTCAATATTTATATGGAGTATTATTTTCCTATACCATTAGAATATTGTCATCAATTCTAAATTTTTAGAATAAAAATAATGATAATAAGTATTCCAAAATTTATCACATCGTGTTTTCTAAAAATAATATTTCATTTATATAATCATTACATCATTTTATATGTATAGATAATGATGAGATATGTTAATTATCCACTATATGATTATTTAATTTCTATTTTTATAGAACATGCATTCGGGTTCCAAAATAAATTACACCATTTTTTCAATGTCGTATTGTAGATTTTTTACACAATATTTATGTTATATTTCTGGAAATCATTTATCATTATTTGGATTGAAGGATTATGGTATAGTTGGTGGTGGTAGGATTTATCTCCTATCATTGTTAATTCATGATTAATATATATGAAATTGATTATTATTGTAGAATTCTTAGTCATCATCATTAATACAGTAACATGGTATTTCCTACAACAAGCATCAACTGCCATATTTTCCTGCATTGATGGTAGTTTGTTGAGTAATAATAATTTTTTCTCAGTTAAATCTACCACTTTTGGTTCATATTGTACACATTCTATCTGACTAAATATTTCAAGATCTTGGGATTAGTATTTATATGTATCTTTACACTATTGGGTTAATAAGCCCCAATTTATAATGACTGTATCACTACTATCAGCTAAAAATATGGGCCAGGTGATTTTCATTAAGATTAATTAATTTCATTGATATATATCAAATTTATTTATCATTAATAGGGATTGTGAATCATAATCCTTTTTATATAGAATCATAGTATATTATAAACCCTTCCCCATTATAGGGGTTATATATGTACATTTAATGTGACCATTATATTTTTTATTTCCTTAAAACATTCCTCACATTCTTATGTCCATAGTAACATCCTAACAACGATAGTGGATTTGATAGATGTGATAAAATTCTTGCAAATCTGATAGTAATATCCTAAAAACACAGGAAAAAATTAGATCTCTATTACCATGGAAATGTTTATCAATTCCTCAATATTATATAATTTTAGAGTACATTACTAAAAAAGTAAACATTTTACATAAATAATTAACACTTAATAAATTAATTATACATTTTATATTTTTTCATGGACATAAACATATTTTTTATATGATTTTACTTCATTAACATGCTCTTTGAATATATATGAATATAATATGAAATAATAAATTATCCTAATAATCACTGGTGTTTTATATCATTTGATCAATGAAAATATAATGATAATTCATAAATCCGATGTGAATCACTTTAATTTCATTGTGATTATTCATAATACATATTTTTTTCATGTAAATATCATACCCTTTCACCCTTAAGTAATATAGTTTTAATCAAAGGTTGATCATTGAGAAGTATCCATCACTTTATTTGATTGAATGGATTATCAATAATAAACATTAGATACATGTTATTGATCATGATTTTATTACGATAATAATAATAAATGATATGATATATTAATACATACATAATTTTTATAGGCAGAAATACTGTAATTCCTATTAAACAATTAGTGTGTACAAATACATTTATTAGATTATATAAATGTTGAATTTTTAATTTCCTCTAATTAAAAGGGAGCCTATATATATGGAATGTTTTATATAGGCATGGATTTATGTATGTGTACAATTGGAAATCCATCCTATTTATCATGGGGAAGACTATGTTGTTCATGAGGAAACAAATCAGTATATTCCAACATAATAATCAAGTTATGGATCATTTATTCACCCCAAATCATTTCCATCTACTTTTCTCATTATTAGTTATCAATCACCATTATTTTGAATTTACTTCCACAAGTAATTCAAACTGATTTTTTATTTGATAAATAATAATAATAATACAATTTTTGTTAAGAAATGATAATTTTTATCCTTATATTTTATGTGTTTTATAAAGGTAAATCCATTACATAAAAAATATTTTTAAAATTCAACCATTGGATGATAAATTAGATACATAGGTTTTTTCTTCATAAATATATCAATTCATGATGATTTTTATATCATGAATGTGATCACTAAATCCCCCTGTTTTTTATAGACATATCAATATCCATTTCATTTGTTGGTAATTCCATAACTATATCAAACATGTGTGTTTTAAAATAACATAGTTATGAATAGTCAAATTATGTAATAACATATCTTTATAGTAGATCATGTTTACCTAACATCACTCCATTATCATAATCTATCTAAACGGTAGAAATTGTGAATTTTGATTCTTATTCCTTATGTTTTGATGTCAATTAGCTCAAATTTTACTTTTTATTCCATGGGTTGGGACAATGGATTACATAATATTAGAAATCTATGAACATTAAATATTTGGTGTTTGGGTGGATCATTATCTATTAAAATACTGTCTTTGGTTGGATTGATTATTGTCTTAAAATTCAATAGATTGTTATAATATTGGGGTCTAAATTTAACACCCAAAATACACATCCCTAATATCCTAATTAAACATAACATGTTAATTATCCTAAGTTTATGACATATCGAATGTTTAAATTTCACACCACTATGTATCATATCATCATATATTCCTTAATACAATACATTCCTTTTACATATACATAAATGTTTATATGTTTTTGTTCTCATCAATAACATAAGATCGGATTGAAAAATATCATTATATCAACTGAATAAATTAATATTAACCCCCCTAGAAGGTATGATTTTTAGCCAGTAAAAAGGTAAAAAAATTATGTTTCATAATGAAATTTCAATCCTGAGTAATATCCATGAGTTTTATAAAATATTCATCATATATTCAAATACATACTTCTTTATTATATTTGAATAACCATAATTCGTACATGTTTTTTGTGTGAAGGGGCTGAAGAAAATTGATAGGGAGAAATATTTTCATAATCTTTTATTATACCATATAGTATAATTCATCACATTCTTCAGTATTCATAATGTTAGACCACCAATATTTAATACCACCTTCTAAATTACTGATCACCAAAAGGCCTTTATTTGCTCTTATTTCTGGATAAAAATAATGTTATTTTCACATATAACCATATCTCAATAACTAATGGATATGGGGACCCATAAAATATGAATTAATTTTTCCTAATGAATTAATCAAAATGATTTTTTACTTCTTTTTTTGTTTTGGAGATCAACATGAATTTTTTAATCCATAGCACGAGATTGTTAAGTGACCATTTCAATAGTTTTTCATATCCTATCAGAATCTCATCATGTATCCAACTGGTATAATCTCTATAATGACTATTTCACCAATTTTATATGTGGTTATTTTATATTTCAATCATTCACATGACTATGGATTAATTTTAATTAATTTACATTAATTAACTAATGCACATATTAGGTAACTAAATACAAAGATTTAGGATTCCATAAATAATGTGTATGCATTAACATATGAATATATAAGTTATAGATTATATTTTATTGAAAATATAGCTATATATTCAAATACATCATACTAGTTTATAAAGAGAATTCGAATTTACAAAATCATATCCCCATAGAGTGTCAAACCCATGTCTTCTATTCGAAAGCATTTTCATTCACTTATGGGAGACTGAGGAAATAACAAATATAATTCTTTTTTTGTTACTACCCTATGGAATTTATATTATTGAACATGTATTGATTATTATTATATGTAAAATGATGAAATTTCTATTAAAACCACCCAATTTATACTTTACCAAAATTTAAGGAATTTACGCTACATTTAAACATATCACATAGACATATCCATATGGGTTTCACTAAATTTATATAATTTAATCTCCAAAATAACAATACTAATCTCCAAATATAAATAAACCTACATATTATAAAAATCATAGTGACCAATGGTAAAAAAAATCAAAAACAATATATTAATTTTATGATTTATAAAATTCACCAATGAAAAATCCAACAACTCGATTAGTAAATGGAATAACATTATAGTTATTATATACGAAAAAAATATTATTTTACATAGTTGATAATATTTATAAATAATGACTCTCATTCAGATATTTTATTTAAATTTAACATTATATAATCATCCTCATTACATTGTTTTTGGAATCATGTGAAAGAGGTTAGAGAAGACGCCCAATATGAAAAAAATATGATAAATATCTTCCAATAAACATGATGTATAACATTAAGAAGATGATAAATAACTCATCAATATAACATAATCAAATTTAGAATGTTCCTAAATCATTTTAAACAATTATATGATCCTAAAATTATCATTATTGAAGCATCTAATTTATTCTTTGGCTGAAAATATATCTGAATAATCGTAAAACATATTATAATTACTAATGTGGAATTATTTAAATATAAGGCATAGTTATGAAAATAAAAAAAATATGGGAATGAAACGTAACCAAAAAATGTTATGAAAAGTTATAATAAATATGTAATGGTTTCACACAAATATATTTTGGGAAAACATTGTACATTTAGACATTATTCTCATGCATATGTAAACAAATTCATTGTAAACAAAGTTATGAATTTTATTGAACACATTATTCCTTGAAAATTTTGAAAATATTAATTATTTACCCACTAAAAAATCCCTATAGATATAAAATAAATCCTATGTTTTGGAGGTAAATGTAAGTCACACCTATCATCATCCATATATATATGTGTTCTACATAAAATCAATCATAATATTATAAATAACCCGTGTAAATATATGTGTTTCATAAATATGAAAAAAACCAGCATAACATGGGCATATAAAATCACATAATATAAAAATTTTAATTTTCCAAAATTTATCATATCATTATAATATATAGAGGGTGATCAAGACATTACATCATGAGAGATATACCATGAGATAATCATACATGTGAAAGATAAACTATTTTTTATAATCTTTTTAGACATTGTAAAATGGAAGAATAGAAAATCATATTTGATATTGTTTTTGTACTAAGAGAAAAAAAGTTCGAAAACATCAATATAACATGTCATTAAAAAATTAACATTTAAAAGAACAAAAAAATCAACTAATTATTTACTAGATAACAATGGAATGAAATTCATATTATAAGGATTTGTGATATTTTTTAAGTGGCCACATTAGAGAAACAGTGAATGAAATTTATTTCCAAATACATGTAAATGATTATTAGGATTATATAAAAGAAAAACATATATTTATGTTTAGATATATAATTATTTTGATAAAAAATACATATTCATGAAAAATATTTTTATTTTTTTATGGAATATACTCTAATAGATACTATACTTATTTCTTAAATACAAATTACAAATAAATTTTCAATTGATGATGAGAATTAGTTTTACATAAATATCAAGATAATATTGTATAAAAAATATGGGAATCATAAGATTAATAGAAACATAATGATTATAAGTAATAAATTTTAAGACCTAGTGAATCAAAAATTGGGTCTATGAAACCCTTACTTGGAACTATTAATTAATTTATCATACTCTAACTAAATGTATAAAAAAATAAAAAATATTATACACCTATTTCATTACCATAATTTTATCACAAAGATTATAAAAATGTAGTTTTTTATTATTTTATATAATTATATTAGTTAGTTATTATATATATTTAATAATGGGTGTGAGTAATCTGTATTGTTTCAGAGTAGTTTCAACATTAGTGGTGGTTGTAATCATTATTAAAATAATATTACTCATTACTAGATCATCAAAGTCCATTTTATTTGTTTTATAGTAAATTTTATAATTTTTAAATTTATTCTAAAAATATATACATTGGTTGTTAGAAAAAATTGGAGATGAGCATGTTGGAGTGAATTTTAAAAATTTATGGTGGTATCTTATTTAGTGAGTAAAATTTTAATAATAGAAATATAAAACCAAACATAAATAATTATTTACATATTAATACCAAAAATTTGGTTTCTAATATGATCAATAATATATAGTTATTTCATTTTTCATGATGGGGGTTAAATAGAAACATTCTGAATTTGAAATAATATGTGGGTGAGATTAGTTATAAAATATTGTATTTTGTTATAATATAAATACAATAAAGGAATAAAGAAATTACTCTAATTTTATTAAGCTGATTAATAAAAAATTTGGAGAGTTATAGATCGAGGAAAATGATAAAATTACATTTCCATTATAAAATATCTATTTTCCACATGGTATAGTTGAGTTATGTGGACAGTTTTAAAATTATAAACTGTTACTAATAGTACTTAAAAATTAAAATTTTACATTTAAAAAATAAAATACATGAAATATTTAATATATTTATTCATTAAAACTATAACACCCCATAATTATAAAGAGTTAAATGGCCAAATAATATGACTTGTGTCAACAAAATTCACCTTCATCTATCGAGAGCCTGCCTGAATAGAACTCCACAATTAAGCTTGATTGGCATGGAGTAGTGATAATGATGGGTGACCTTTTGGGATGTTTATCAGGATGTGTGTGAGTAAGGTAAAAACACACTGTAAAATACATATGTCATCATGTGGGGACATTCGTTAGTCATATGACCCATTAAAGAATTTGGGTGGGCCCCAAGGTGTAAACCATTTGTCTATAGGGAAAGGTGTGGTACCTAGTGGGAAGGACCAGATGCCCATGTTAAGGTGGGCTGTATATGTTGTCACTGGGACCCAGTTGTTACTTTTGGTTTCTGAGGTGGTACCCATACATAAGTGTATTGTATTATCTGGGTTGAGATGTATGTCCCTCAATGAGGACGATGTGCACTGGGGTGGTGGTGAATGCAACACCCTATAATAATAGAGCGTTAAATGACTAAATGATATGAATCATGTCAATAAGTTACACCTTTATTTTCGGAATTCCACCTGAATAGAACTCCAAAGTTAAGCGTGATTTGTATTGATTAGTGATCAAGAAGTTTGACATTGTAGGATGTTTCTTAAGGTGTGGGTGGGTAAGGAAAAACCCCATTAGAAATGAAACTGTGTTGGCATGTGGGGATCGTCGCTAATCAGATGACATGTTCAAGCACGTGGGTGGGCCCCTAGGTGGGGACTATGTGTCTGCAGGGAAAGTGGTGGTACCTGGTAGGGCAGGACCTGATGACCATGTTAATATGGGTGTCTATGCAGTCAATGAGACCCAATTGTTACAAAAATGATATGTAAAAGAATCCATGAATCACTGTTATATAATGTTATATGTTTCTTTAATGATGAAAGTATCACACACATACATATAAATAATATTTCATTTCGTTAATTAATTTATAGAATAATATACAAGGTATATATAATAAATATACAAAATTTTACTATATTATTTTCATGGATTCCATTATATGTAAAATGTTAGAATAGATTTTTAGAGTGGTAGATGAGATATAAAAAAAGAAGTTAAATTTTAATTATTCCATACATTAAGAAATGAATATTTCACTGGATGTATGCTTTGGTAATGAATTAAATTAATGGAAATTGTTCCAGATATAATATTAAAAATATGTAGTGGGGATTCAGAAAAATTAAATTGGGATTAGTTATTTGAGATTTTATAATGAGGATTGTGTCTTCAAAATAGTCAAAGTGAGATCATATTATATGTTAAAAAATGTAAAATCATTTAAAGAGAATGTTATATACAGGGTGAGAGTTTATTTTTCAAAAAAAAATTTGGATGAGATAACGAACTTTTGAACAAACATTAATATATGATATTTAAACATTATAATTTTATTCTAAATGGTTTAATTTTTGATTAAATCTTTTAAATTTCAAATAATATTAGATTTCCAATTTCAAAAATTATTTATGATTATAAAAAAGATGCAATGGATTACATTTTATCACAAATGATGAAATTTGACCATTCACTACAGATTTTATGCATCATAATATAAATTTTCAATGATATATATCTAATTAAATTCATAATATTGTAATGGGTTTAATGGATAAATATTATGAGTCAATTCAACAAGTTGGCCCATACTTTTTGGAAGCCTACCTATATTTAACACCATAGTTATGTGTGATTGGCATGGAGTATGGATTAGTATGGAGGCCATGTTGGGATGTTTATCAAGGTGTGTGTGATTGAGGAAAAAAACACTAGAAATGACATGTGTGGACCTATGGGAAAAGTTTATGGTCAGATGACCTGTTCAAGAACATGGGTGAGCCCACTGTACGAACCATGTGTCTATGGGAAAACTGGTGGCACCTGGTGGTTAGGACCTGATGTCTATGTTAAGGCGGGTGTTATGTTCTATCACCAGGACCTAGTTGTTACAAAAAATCATCGTTAAAACAAACCATGAATCAAAGTTATACAGGGTGAAATGTATCTTCCATGAAGGCTATATCCAAGACATAAATATAAATAATTTTTCATTTAATTAATTAAATGGTAGGGGAATATATATGTCACATATAATCAATATAAAAATTTGAGTATATTATTTTTATTGATTTAATCTTATACAGATGGGTATAATGAATTTTTGGAGGGGTGGATGACATAGGAAAAAGGATGTTAAATAGTAATTAGTACTTACATTAAGAAATCAATATTTCTCTTGATTTTTTCATTTTGGAATGAATAACATTGGAGATCATTTCATATGATATAGGATTAAAAATATGTAGTGGGAAATTAGAAAAATTAAACAGGGAATGGTTATTTGAGATTTTTTAATGATGATTTTTTCTTGATAATGGTTGATGTGAGATCATTTTATATGTTACAAATAAAGAAAAATAATTTGAAATCAATGTTATATAATGGGTGAGAGTTTATTGTACAAATATTTTCATGAGTGATTTGGGGAACATTGGGATAAACAAAAATATAAGATGTTTAAAAATAAAAATTTTATTCTAGATGGTTTAATTATCAATTTAATCCTTCAAATTTCAAACAATATTAGATTCCCAATTTCAAAAAAATTATTAATCATAGTAAAAAAGAATTCATAGATATCATTTTATCGGCAATGATGAATGTTAACCTCTCATTATAGATTCTATTCTTCAGAATTTATATATGTAATGATATATATCTAATTAAAATTATAAATATTGTACAAATAAATTTAATATTAAAATAAATGTTTTTTTATAAATTATATTTTATTCATAACAATCGTTTTATCACTATATGTAAAATTTATCATGGTAAAATAATTTTATTCCAAAAAACAATATTTACCCCATTATATAATTTGATCATGATATGTTACATTGTTCATATAATTTTATTTGATTGAACTTTTAAATGTAAAAAATATTTTAATATATGCCCATATAACAGACAAATTATTTTATTAAACATGTATCTTGTTATCATAGAATGAAATTCTAAAAATTATCACTTATTTATATTGATCTTATAATATAATTATTTCTAGTGAAACCAACCGATTTATATTGATTAATATAAATCTTATATTATAAAATTTATTTATGGAATCTTGGTTTTTTCCTTTTAGTTTTAAGCTCTATGTATAAATATCTACTCATGGAATTTTTAACTAAGGAAATGTATTTTCTAAAATCATTGGTGTCTAAAAGTATAAAGATTTTTTTTGTTGAGTGGATATATGTTGTGTTAGAGGGTACTCATGTGTTAATTTTTATTATCACTTCCAATTTAATTGTGGAGGATGTGTAATTCTTTGGATGCATTGTTGACCTTCCACATGTTTTCCAGACATATATAACATCATTGATGTGGATTGCGAAATATGTTTGACGAGGTTGCATTATATTTTAGGATAATGTTTTTCATCGCAGATTGGGGTAAAAACATATTTATTATGTAATTATTAGAGGGTTTTATGATTTTTTTATTTAAAAAAATATTATGATTAAATTAGATATCCCCGTTGAAAAACATTATTATATCATTAGTTCCCTTGTTTAATGGGGATTGTATGTGCGTATGAGGGAGATAAATTTACTCCATTTAGTGGATTTTATCTCTAACATCATGATATAAATTCATGGATATGACATCAATTTTATTCTTTATTCATAGCTTTTCTTTCACTTTTTCAATCATCTGGGGACTAATGTGGTCGTATGATTTACTATTTGAATATATTTTTGACAAATTTATTGACATGAGATATAATGATTTTTTTGTTGGAGAAATCATGAAAATACATTAAATTTTCATTATTTTCATCTTATTTATATGTTGTGTAGAGATTTATAAGATCATAAATAAAGAAGGACATTTGAGATCTCTCCTTTATTATGTGAATTTTTGAATGTAGTATGACATAGTATTCAATTGGGTGGATAATAATGGAAAATCCAAATAATATAATGAAATTTATTAAATGAAATTTATAAGGAAGGATGATTAAAATGTGTTTAATAGTTTTATGTAATTATCATTTTCCAACTGTTCATTAGACATGAAAAGATATTATGATCAAAGGGTTTTAGTGGATATGTATTATGATTCATTATAGTGATTAATTTCAAATATTACAAATTCAAAAATTATTAAACAAATAAATATGATTATGAATCTATTTAGTGTAAATCTACAAAATCCATGTGAGAACCCATTCATGAGATGAGGCAATACAATTAAATGAATTTTTAAATAGGAATGGTTCTATTTTTTGTTATGGAATCATTTTATACGTGTTTTTTATTTTCATTAATATAATATTAATGGTTTGGTGGTCTATTGGTGGACTATCCCATGATAGTGATGAAATATTCAGATTTTGTTTTCAATAAAATCATAGGGATGTTATGGGTTTATAATTGGATTTTTTGATAGTTTGGATATTTTTTAGGGATGATGATTTTATTTTCATGGTGTTTGGGATTTCGTGTGGTATCATTCTTGTATATTGTTTTTCTCTAGGGAATGTGGTTGTAAATGATGAAATGTGAATTAAATTATATGGATTTAAATATGTTCTGTATTAAATAATATTTCTAGTAAATTACTAATGATATTATTGTAGATAAATTTTTATTGGATGAAATGATATATTTGATGGGTTTGAGATTGGCTTTTTGTAAAATATTAAACTCAGACTATAATCATATGGAATGTGGATGGTAATGAGTAAATATAAAAATTGTTTAATCTTGATATAAATAAAGAAACTATAGATCCCATGTGATTATTTTATGTGGCTAGTTTGTTTTAGTGGAGGAATTAGTTGGTGAAACTATTTTTGGATTGAGGTAGTAGCTTTATGGGACATACTACTAATATATTACTAAAACCCATAGATTTGGTATTTTTTATACTATTAATTACAGTATTTTATCATTTTATTTTCTAAATGTGTCTTCATTGAGTGGGATATAACTACTAACTCACATATGTTATGAGTACCACAAGACATACCTATAATGTATCTTAATGTGGGAAGATGAGGAACCACAGTCCAAACCTATCATTCAATTAACATGTTTTTATGAAAAATCATTAACTATTATAATAACCATATAGTCCTTATAACTGGATTATTTTTTTACTACATACATAAGTAACTAATTTTTCAATATATGTGATTATTTCTTTATAATTGAATAATATTATACCCCATTTAAAACTTTTCATAGGAATTAACCCTTTTGTAACCAATAGAAAGGAAACATAAGAAAGGGGTTAGCACAAATATCCAAAAATTTAATAGTTATAAATATCCCCTAAAAATTTAAATCATAATTAAATGAGTATAATTTAAAACTATATACATTTCATATTAGAATAAAATTTAATAATATGGGTTGTCCATATGTCATGATGGAATAAAAAGTAACCATGATTGATAAAAATATTCCTTATTATACGTATCAAATAAAACATAATTGACTCAATGACCATAATCTTAGGAATTTAAAAAATAACATATTAGATAAATTAAAAATTGATGAATTATAATATTAACATATGGATTTTTAAGATTTTCAATCATAAAAAAATTATTTCATGAATAAATAGAAATTATATATATCATGTTGTGTAAAATCAAAAATCTCATGCTTATAAACGTGAACAAAAAATAGTCCACACTTCTTCTTGGGAAAAAAAATATTTCAACTATTAGTGTTGTGAAAAGAAACATTTCATGAAAAATGGAATTATATCATGAGATATTAAAAAATATCCAAAACATATTTAGTGTATATATTACTATAGAAATTAATAATGCACATATATGTGTGATATGATAAATTAATCCATTATCATATAATTATGAACCCACAAAGTAAAAATGGGATTCAAATCAAAACAGAAATTGTATATTATAGTATATCATAAAAAGTCATGTTAATTGATTCACTAAATTTCAATCATACATATTTTTTATATTATAGTAACACATATAATATTTTTCAGGAAAAATAATACCACATGATTTAGATATATTTTAGTCAATGAAGATATTATAACTAAAATGAAATGGATATATTAGAATAATTTTGTGACATTGTTTTAAAAAAGGAGGTTTTGATCCACATTATATACTATCATTATTTGAAAAGTATGGATGAATATATTTAAAAAAATAATTGTTAATTAATATCAATAAGTTTTTCCTCCAAATAAAATCGTTTCATTTGAAATAAAAGTATCAGTGGAAGATAAAATGTTCCATATGAAAACTAAATTTTCTTAAATCATTTTTAAAAATTAAAAAGATTAAATATATTTTTTTAAAATTTTAATAAATATTCAGTTTAAAATATGTTATGAGATTATATTATATAACAAAAAATAAAATATATTTTCGTTTCAAAAACAATTTTAGAATATTGGTATAAAAAAATGATATGGATATATATGATAAATAAATCATTTGAAAAGTATGGGTCCTATACATAAAATAATATATATTTAAAACAAATTAAATATATATATGTAATTCAACTTTTGTAGGTTAACAAATTTATAATATTATCACTGAAAAATTGAAAATTAACTTTTCAAAAGATAGTCATGAGTTAGTAATTATAGTCAATAAATTATATAGATTCAGTGAAAACCCTAAAATTCTACTCTCTAATTCCATGAATGTTATTTAACCACATGCATAATACTGATTTCAACATTAATTACACGTTTCTAACCCATATTATTATATAAAATATAATACAATCTACATTTATGATTATTTACTAGACATTTTTTTTGTAAATTGTATTTTTTATCCTATTTTAGTGATTTCTAATTTCTCAAGATTAATTTAATTTTCCAGTATCAATACTCAATCATTGATACTAATTTCATATTTAAATGTTTATAGAAAATACTTGAATTATATATTTTATATATTTTTAATAATATCTAATTCCATTCAATTATATTTCTAATCTTGATTTATGAAGATTGAATGTGTAAGAAACTTGTTTATGAAAATTTTGATGATCATAATATTATATGTTGATAAAACTGTAAATATAATCAATAAATGTTTTCCAAAACATCATAAAAATTATTATAATTAGTTTTTTAATTTCATATAATAAAAAAATTGAGGTGATTAAATGAAAATTCCCTCATTCTATAGAGGTGGTAGACCGCACATACATACAAAAAACGTTTTCATTTCTATTGAATAAAAGAATATAATCAAATGATTAATATTTTTAGAATAAAAAATATGTTATGAATATAATATAAGTTCACTGAATACAAAATTAAAACAATCAATTCATCTTATTTTTGAAAACCAAAATATCTATGTTCATATATGTCATAATCTAATAGAAAAAAATGGGGGTCAAATTTTTATAAGTCGAATGGGGAAGATATTTTTTTTTAAAATTACCATAAAAACAATTAAATATTTTAATAATTATTGGTGCAGTATAATATGGTGAAAAAAGAAAATTTTTCATAAGGATTGTTATGAGAAATAAATATATGTTTATTGTACTCATGTTAATTGATTTGTAGTCCCCATCTATTTCCATTGAGAAATGGAGGTTTTAAGTTTTTTACATGGAAGAAGGTTAAGAAAAGGGGAAATGTTTCTATGGGTTGTAAACAAGGGAATATATTCAATTAAAAATTGATTTTTTGTGCTAAACTGATGGGGAAGTGGACCAAAATAGTATTATGTCTGGGGGATCAAATTTTTTAAATATAACTTCTAAATATAAAGGGTGAACATGTTTCAATTGGAATGTGGGTCAAAAAATGTACATTATTTTATATGATAAGATTTTTTTGCATTCCAAACTTCTTAAATTAATTTCATAACATTTTTACAACAATATTCATTGATTTTACCCATGATTTTATTATTTTAATTTTATAACATTGTAACAATTTTATCATGAAATAAGTTATTTTTCTATGAAATAAAATAAAATGGAATAAAAAAATTTAAATTTCCATTCCAAATACAAAATCTATTTAATAATATAGAATTTTTATGAGTGATATTTTTAAATAATAAAATTATTTATTACAATAATTAAATAATTAATTTCTAAAATATATTATTTATATGCATTAAGATTTTGATTGTTAGTATTTTCTGACTCTCTTTACATTAATGGAAAATATTGGCATATAATAAATAAAATTACAGTTATATACCATTTAATGTAATAAAAAATTGAATTTCACCATGATAATGATTAATTTAATAGAATCAGAAAACATCAATTATTTGGATAAAATGTAACCTATGATCCAAAATTTTAACAGAATTTTTATAGATATAATATTTTATTTTTAATTGCATAAATATATAAATAAAATGGATATTTATTTATTAAAATGTTTTATAATATTGTATGTATTTACTATATGATGATAAATTATTAAATTTATAGATTTTTTTATAATGATATATTTCACAAATCACATAGAAACAAATAATTTTATAAAACTGGAAATAAAATTATCCTAAATAGTCTAATTATAAAAATTCTATTATTAACATTCATTCTATTGATTTTGAAATAGAAACTATTGGAATTTAACTCCCAAATTAAGACACAAAAAATATTGAAAACTATTTTCATAAATAATAACAATTTTAATTGTTTTTATAACTATTTAAATTAGGGTAAATATATTATTTATATAAAAGGACTAATTTCATTATGTAATGTTAAAAAAATTATATATTCGGGAATCAATATTTTAAATCATTAGATGATCATATTATTTATTTAGCTATTATATTTGAATATAATCTATATATTAATATAAAATAAATCCTTTATTATTAATTTATATATATATATATATATATATGATATATAAGATTATATATATTATGAAAAATTCAATGGATGCATTAATAAATTAATATATATATTGATAAAATTGTTATATACTTATTTTTTGGTTTTATTTTGAAAATGGGGAAATATCATTATCACAATGTAAAATGTAAGGGGAAATACTCCCTAAATCACCAGTCAATATATTTTACCTAAATAAAAAATAATATTTTCCTTTTTATTTTATTTCATTGATGAAAAACGTGATGATACTGTTGAAATATTATTTCTATACGTTATTTAAAGTCATCATTTAATCATATGATTCCTCCATTGATTTTTGAAACTTATGTGTCAATGTTCCATAACACATTATAACATTTATTTAGAACATCCACTCGAGTACGTACATCATCTATAATGATAAATTAAACATATCATAGTAATGGGAGAAGTACCATAGGTGTAGTAAGTGACAAAATATAAACTAACAATGATCAAATATATTAGAGTGATAGATATTACTAGGTTTGGACATCTCATTCCTTCCATATCTCATATTGCGCATCAATATAGTTATATATTTGAATTCTTCATTAGAATCTACAATATCATGATGTAGTTATTGAATATATGTATAACTCTTTAATCAATTATATTTCTTTTTAATAATTTTTAGTTTTATCAATATTCTATATAATGTCATTGTAATGGTTAAATCCTATTAGTATCCTCCCTTTACTAACATTTGAGAATACTGGAGTCCAACAACTCATCATATAAAAAATAACTATATAATTCCATATGAATGATGAAGTGGAAGATAATTTAATTTGGGAATAATATTAAGTGTATGTTGTATTCCCAAAATCATGGAAGTCAGTTATATATTGTTGTATCATACCCTCAAGAATATTAAAACTTCTTTTATAATAAAAATCTTTTTAGTGTCATAAAAAGTTCCAAAGCCATCTCTAGCTCTAATTCATAATTATGAGTTCCCTATAACATCATGGTAATACTCTTATCTCAATCATAAACAGTAGTCATTTTTAGTCTATATAGCCATACGAACCCTATTATATATATATATATATATATATATTACACAATGTTTTTGTGAAGTAATAAGTCCACATTGATAAAAATAAAATGCTCTATCATTTTAATCATCTCAAAATATAAAAAACATTTACAATGGAATATATACGTACAAGGGTGACCATGATTAAATAAAATGTCATGTTTTATTGTTTTTATAATTTGGTGGGTAAGGGATTCGTCACCTATTTATAATTATTTCATTAATCCTTGTCTTATTGTCATAATATGAAAAAAAAAATATGTTTTTTGTAATCTCCCTTTTCTTGTTATTCAACTGAAATTTTCACATTTGAACTATATAAATCATTTTTACATATATAAAAAGTGAACTATGATCCCTGTATATCATCAAAAAAATTATATATTATGTTATGGATTTTATGGTATAATCTCAATTTCCAAAACTGTTTATATCTATATTTGTAAAATTTGATCTCTGTAGTACATTATTTATTGTTCTTTATCTCCACATAATCATTTTGGGGATCATTTATCTTTTCACAATGTAGTGATTTAGCATTATTTTTCCTAAAATATATAAATTTTTCCCTTCACAATAAAATCAATCTTCATGCATTGTAATACATTATTAATGTGTCATTTTTTGTAACATCACAATATTTTATTTTATATTTATTAAAAATAAATTTCATTTCATTGATATCTTGTGAGAAAAGAAACCCCAAGTATAAATGGATTGTAATGAATTATATAGATATTACATAAAATGAGTATTAGTGGGAATGAATAAGAATATATAAACTATTGAGATAAAATTATTACATCCATAAAAAATTATATAATTGTTTATCGATTTAATTGAAATATATATATATATTATTTAAAAATAAAGATACAATTGTCTAAAAAGTATTTTTATGAGGAGAATGTGTTTCCATATTAATAAATTAAATCTATTACTATTGGTGAATTATTTAATTAAAATTTTATATTATATATTCAATAATACATTTTCAGATTCATCTATGATTTTTTCATGGCATTCAATATGAATATATATATATTTTTATGAATAAGATTTTTTTTAAAAAAATCATCATGTTCTACACTTTTATTTAAATTTAAATTTCAAATAGTGATAGAAATTTATTATTAAGAAATTTATTATGTATATTTTATCATGATGTAAATATTTGAAAATGGTTTACTTTTTTTTAGTCAATGTGAATTGTGACCATCGAATTTTTGTCACCTCTATATGAGTAAAACAAGTAAAATAATGTTGAATAATAATATGGGGATTTAATATTCCTTTAAAACATTCCATTATATGATTTTAAGGGTGGAGATCTAATATATCCATCTAAGGATAAAATATTTGAAAATATAGTGTTTTATTGTTTTTCTGTGACATGTATATTAATTTATAATCAAAAATATATAAAAAATGTTATTCTATTTTCTTTAATGTCCCTAATATTGAATATTATGTTTAAAAATAATATTTTTTCAGGTAAAAATATCTATTTAAAATATACATTAATTAATTTTCTCATTATTATTTACTTCTAATATTTAGTTATATTATAATTACATTATATTCTTATCAAATTTAGAATTAATATTTATTCGATTAATATGAAACTAGAATAATAAAGATAAAATGTTATGTGTAATCATTATTGAATAATTATTTAGTTACAAGATTTTTAGTTTAAATATTACATATTAGAGATGTGTTAATGGTTTTTATTTTAATTTCAAATTTTTCTGATTTTCATTAATGACAAATTAAATGTCTATTTTTAAAATGACATTGACGATACTTTACATTAAATAATATTGAATTAAATTATTTTATAATTAATCAAAACATGAGTAATGATATGTAGAAAGATTAGTTCACTAAAATAGCATACCAAGGATATTTATGATTTAGTGGAGTCATTATAAATTTAAGTATAACCTTTTATTTGTAAAAAATATTTTTCGTAGTTATTTTAAAAATAGGTTAACTAAGGGGTTAAGGAGAATGATATGGTTGAAAACACCACAAATACATATCATAATTTTATTATTTTATTTAATTTAAATTACTACCATCATTTTTTTCCAATATGTTTTTTTCGATACCTTTTTCGGGATAATAAATTTATAATATTATAAACATACAAGAAAATACAAGAGTGACCCATAAATACATTATAAATTCCCCCCCCCCCCCACTGTAACTATATTACACCACCTGAATAAATATTAGACAACCCAAAACTACTATTTGTTAATTTGAATATTCTAAGAACATATTAAAGGTGTTAGGATTCTTGAATGAACATTATATTTGTTTTTAATGGGGATATAAAGGAGGCTTGCTGAATAAGTCATAATAATCATACATGAACCCCTTTAATTTCATTCATTTTCATCATCTTCTATGTCAATTATATTTATCACCAAATAATATATTCACTATCCTCAATATATTTTAATTTTAATATGATTGTGATATAAACTTAACTATTAATTATTCCCATCAAATGGGATGTGAAAGTTTCTATCGTGTATACTTGTATATTATTGTTTCCACCAAGAGATAAAATTCATTTTACATCACCATATTTCATGGATTGATATTAATATGGTTTTAATTTTTATACATTATTTATATAAAAATTATGGTTCTTTGATTATTTAATCATATATATCATGTTATCTTCTGATCAATTGGAATAGGTTAACTTTTCTAGTACATAGGTATAGAATACCACCTCCGTGAAGAGATAAATTAATTTTTCTGTTCAACATCAAATGGATGATAATAATGAAATATTTAATAAATAATAATTTTATAATAATTATTCAGGAATGGATAACTGTTATTTAGCTTTCAATCATACTATCTATAAAAAATGGTAATAACATTCATTTGTACATAAGATAATTCAACTCCCTAAATGGGTAAATTATATATATATATATATATATATATATTTGTTATTAATATCATGAATAATTTTTGGGTTATTATTTTCCCAAGACAAATTTATATGGTCTTAGGCCACCAAACCAAAGAACACATGAAGAATGGAAAATTTATCCACTAGAACAATGATTTAAATAAAACAATTGTTAATAAATTAGTGATTTAATTTCATAAGTAATTCCAAAATGGTATGATTAATATTATTATGGTTATTGATCACATGTATAAAAAATATTTTTTATAAATTAGATACTAGAATTTTTATTTATGAATACCAGGCTTGAGTTACGAGATTTATGTTTCAATGTTGTTTTTATAGTGATTGTATATGATTGAATTTAAAATAAGAGAATTATTTTATTCTTATCTAATAAATCCTTTAAATTTTTTAAATTAGTAATTTTTGGTAACACATGATTTACTGTTATTTTAGTCAATTATATTACTTAATACTTAAAACTAATTATTTATGTAAACCCGAAAATATTTTACTATTTAGTTTAATATCTATAATATTATATGTTTGTGTTTTCAATAAAGCGATTCCAAAAATATTTTACTACTATCTAATGATTTTTTGAATTAATTGAAAACATATTTTATTTCATTTCAATTTTGTATTCAAATAATGTTTCTAACTATTTTCTAAATTATATATTATTTTAATTTTATAAAATATTGGATGGAATTTCTTACTTTCACTTATATAGAATGAACATAATTTCCTTCCATTATGATTGTAATCATCTTTAAAAATATTCTACATTTCTTTTGAATATTAATTTAATCCATAATATTTTTTTAATTATATACAATTTTTTTATGTGATAAAAATGTAAATGTGTTTCTTACTATAATAATATTACAATGATCATTTAATTAAAAATAATTCTATGATAACATCCTATGATGTTAAATATTATTTTTTGGGGATAAAATCCAATGACACCATACTTTTTCTTTCTATGGGTGGATTATGATTATGATTATGAGTTGTTTTTGAAACCTATTTATTTTCAACGAGTTATGCCAGTATAAATTTATTTCATGTTAATGAAACCCATTTTCTTTTAACTATTTTTGATATGATGATAATATGCATGTTTTATGATCTCTTTTCGCACATATGTATAGATTTAATAATCTTATTTGTGGGCCTAGAATTATATTTAACTCTAATTCATTATTAAATATTTTTTTATCGTAGAAGATAATTATTTGAAAAAAGATGATTTTCTTGATCAACTATAGGAAAAAAGATAATTTGCTTGATCCACTATGGGAAACAAGTTGATGTTAATTATCAATTTTGGGAAACACAAAAGTTTTTCAAACCAGTTATGATATAAGAAAGTAGTATTTATGTCTAATACATTCTAACTGTATGCCAATGGGAGTTAATTATAAATTATGAAATGGTTTCATTACTTATGACGGTGATACACATTTATAACTCGAAAATAAGGATTCTGCATTATTTTTTATGATTTATCAATCGTATAAAAAATATATCTTGATATTAAAATGATTTATTCCATGAATCATTTTTACAACCCATTATAAATTAGGTATAACTTATATAAGTTATCATCATAATATCATACCCTTATGATAATCTTATTCATTCATATCATCATCAATAAATATTTCTCTTGTATACCATTACTGATAAAACGATCTCACCCTTTCATATTTTTTTCTCCCCATTTTCTGAGTAATGGATTATATAGTATATGTCAATGTAGAGTACTCTATGAGATGTTCTTCATTAGTGATATTAAATTTCATTCATGAAATAATATGATTGTGTATCTTGTATCTAAAAACACTATACCTTAATGATTTATTGGAATGTTTCTATTAAATAAATTAAATATTGATATAAAAATATTCCATAATTATTTATGAAATGTGTTTTTAACTATTTCTGTCATCACATGAAAAGTTACTTCAATAATTAGTAATTGGTATAATGGAAATTTAGTTAAAACCATGAGGATATTTAATTGTATTTGATAACATTATAATGTTTTTATGCAGAACATAAGTAACATAGGTAAATAAAAATTCACAGTATATTTTTAATAAGGTAAAATTATTGAGAAATAATGAGAATTAAATTTAATGATTAGTTAAATACACACTTTGAATAGTATTGTTTTATGCATAAAATTTTCTTTTTTATTTTAGTGAGTGTCTCAAATTAGAAGAAAACATGATAAATAGGAATGTGATGAAATAGAGAAAAAAGTTTCCACATAAGAAACAAAATTATAAGGGGTATATAATGAATTATAATATTTCAATGAACATTCCAATTTCAATGGCCATGAATCAAGATTTGTATCAAAATAGTTTATGTTTTATAAAATTTATAGTAGAATAATTTACGAGGAAACAAAAAAGTATTTTAGTTATTATAATAATCTTGAAGTGTATGATATATAGAACGACACCGTTGATAATATTTTTCCCCTATTCTTGGGACACCTAATTTTTTTTACAAATTTATCATTTTGATGGTGGAGGAGATCAATTGCGTAACTTATTGAATAATATAAGAAATGTAAAATAAATTGAAACATTGAATTTGTGGAGTATTATAGAATATTTTTCAATATAAAATTCAGTCATATTCAATATAAAAATATGCAATTTTAGTTAATTTTACTTAATAAAATGGATAATGAATCTAATGGTAATTATAAAAATAATAATTTACAAGACATTCATGATATGTTTTATGTTGATCAGTTATCCTTGAAAGAAAATATGATAAATTCATTTTGTGTATTAAAAACAAATCCATAAAAATAATTTACTATAATATAAATTGGTTTCTATAAATGAACCAATCAATTCACCCCCATGAATGAAATGGAAATTAGATCATACCCACTATTCCCATGGTTTTCCAATGAATTAGTATACCATGTATCATGGAATCCCAAAAAATGACATTGAAAAAAAACATCATGAAATATACATGATTAAAATTTAATAATATTCATCTTAGAAAGGAATTTAATTGAATTTAGATTTAATTTAAATGTTGAATGGTGGGTCATCAGGCTCAAAAAATGTTGATAGATGATGAAAATGGTATGTCAATGAAATTGAGGAAAATACGATTCCAACTAATGCCCCACAAAAAAACCAATGTTCCAATTTCATGAGATTTTTCATTAAGACTAATAGTGGATGAATCTGATTATTTGTACTAATGATCAGCTAAAACAAAATATATAGCATATGGATAATAGGAAATCTCATAGAGTCACAACTCATGATGTTGGTTACCAGAATGATGTTTTTAAATGATCAGATAGCATCCACTCCAAAAAACAAATGTCATATTTGAATCTATATATAATAAATCATTCATTAAATAAGGAATTATTATATGGTTTTTAATTAATGGTTTTATTTTTAGATATTGATTTCTCAGTTAAAACGCCATATGGTACAATGTTCACATCTGAAATATACATTTCCTCAAAAAATAATTTTCCTGGGTAATTTCTGTCATCAAAACATTTTATTCTCCCTTTATTTTAATATACTATGATTATAGTAATATATTTTCTATATTTATAGCCATACCTTAGATTTCTTTACATATAATATATGAATCTATGATCATTTACTAATTTGGGGAAGAATGTGTACTTCTAATGAGCATTACATCTATCAAATGATAATTAATTCATATCAATTAATGAAAATTAACTTAGATGAATGGAGAGAAACTCAACATTGAATATATACTTATTATTCCAAATTTTGTAAATGTATTCCCACAGGAGTTTCCTAGTATTCCTCTAAATCATGATATTCGTATTTCAAAAGATCTCCCACATTATTCTATAAATATTTCAAGGTTTTGTTATAGAATTTCCCCAATTGTTTCTCATGAATTAAATAAAACCTATAAGATAATATTGATAACAGAATTATCTTCCACAGTGTACCAACATACTGAGAACATATTCTCACTTTTATTAATAAATATGGTTCAATTCATATATTCATTGTTTTTTTGGTAATTAATAATATCATAGAAAAAATGTATCCACTACCCCATATAAATTATTTGATAGATCTGCTGTTAGGAAATTAATACTTTTATCAGAATAAAATTCATTAATTATACCATATAATTAGATTGATAATGGTGGATATATCTAGAACAACATTGGGAATGATCTATGTGCATTATTAAATTATAGTAATTCCATTTTGAATTTGTAATTCCCCTTATATCATTATTGATTCAGTAAATTGTAATTTTAGAGATTACCATAATCTGTTGGTGGTAGCCATTATATATATAATACTATTATATATTTAAATAGTATGTAAGATAATGAATATTATTTGATAATTGTGCCGAAGAACATGATGAAGGATATTTTTTATTGAAAAATTTTCTAAATATGAAATTATTTTTATTTAAGTACCATTCTTGGGTCATATAATATTAGGTTTTGTTATTTTAGTGGGTCATTAAATGTTGGGTTTTTTAGGGAAATAGAGAAGATTATCAATATTTAAAAAATCATTGTTTACTTGGATTTGATGGATATCCATGTTTAGATTTTGGATATATCTCTTCTCTATAAAATCCACTCAATATTTTAAATTGGAAGAGGGTAAATTTCTTGTAGATAAATTAATGTGAAGAGAATTTTAGGTATATGAAGAGGGGGTTGTTCAATTTAATTACACACACACACACAAACCTATATTAGAGATGGGTTTTTGATAAATAGGGATGTATAAAAAAGTTAAATATATTTTTCATCATGTATAATGATAGGTTAATAACACATCCTACATTATAATATAAAATACATGTAAAAAATAACCTAGCATTTTATTTGGATTAAGTTGTGTTAATTATTTAAATGAAAATATGGAGGCATTAAAATATTTGTGAATTCTTTGATATATATATATAGAGTTTTTAAATTATATAATCAAAAATAATGATCTATTCATGAACCATTTATTATTTAAAGTAAATTCCTTTTTAAGACAGGGTAGAGGGAGACCCATCACCTAGCCAAAAGTCCCAAGGCTAAGTGGCCTAAATACAAGGTTTGAAAGCCCATTTTTTGGCCCAAAAGACCCCTCAGTTAACATTACTTTTATAGTACCCATGCGATTAAAGTATTGTCACCGCTACAGTACCTACTATAATGCCTCTACAGCAACAGTGTCGTCGCTACTACAGTTCTTCCTCAGCTGTAGTAGTGCTACAATATAGAGAAAATTTTTCCATCCCCAGATTTGATTCTATGTCTTTTGGTTGCCCAACAGGAGCCTATAAAACTTGGGTATAGGCTCGTTGGCTAAAAAATGAACCATTCAATTTGTATGTATTTAATTAATTATTATGACTACTAAATACGCTACCATACAATGAAATATATCAACCTGGATGATACAATAATTCGGATTGATCATGCTTGTTTATACATATGTAGTATTGAAATAAATCAAATAATTTTGGATATTGAGATTAAGGACCATGAAATCACGTGAAATGGGGATAAATCCTTTCATTTTTAGATGAACCTTCTATCCATGGGAGGACTAAAGGGGAGTAGTAGGAAGATATAGATCCGACAAAGATTTTATGGCATGTTCCATTCATGAACCGTGATTTTATTGGAAAGATAATATATATTAACCATGTATGTTTCCCTTCAAAATTTTAATTGAATAATGATATGTTTAAAGATTATAATAGTTCATCATCATTAATATGTCCATAATGTGAAAATATTTATAGAGATCTAAAATAGTATTTGTAGTGGGATGACATGACGATGGATAATTTAGAGTATATATCTTAACTCATGGTATTTGGAAATGTTAATGGTGTGGGATAGACATATTTGGGGATACTAAAATAATTAACTATACATGAATGTAATTTGGAAAACATCACCATCGTTTTTATCATTAGACACCCTAGAACATGTAAATGGAACAATGGAATTTGTGTTGTATTCGAATACCTTATGAAGTAAAGATATGTTATTTCCACCCCTAAAGATTCATCAATTGATATTTTTTTATCAGTTATAAATTTATAGATTAGTGATATTTCATGTCGTATACAATTTTATTGTATATGATTGTGATTCGAGGTTTATCTAAATATTATTATGATTCTTATAATAGACTATGGGTACAAAAATTATTTTCATGAAATCTTATAATTATCATATAAATGGTTCCTCTGAGTGAACTATTTTAACGTGGAAGGTATTTTGGATAATTTTATGTAGAATTAATTTATTTTTATTATAACCACCTCAATCTATTTGAGTATTATTTCTACAGTATGTTTCATTAGATCATCTATTTTTCTCCTTGTGCATCCCACTTTGATAAGAAATGAATAAACAAGAAAATATAGGATGAAGTTGGAGAATTGATACTACTGGGACCTGAGGTGGTAAGGTCAGTGTATGGGAATGTTATATCCATTCAATAGCACATATAACAACATTGATTCAGCATAAAGGATATTATAACAATCATCAGTTAGATATGGAGTTCAATGATGGTGAAAGGGTACTCTTAATATTTCTCTATGGAATAATTTTATGAGATTTTAAAATATAGGAATGTTGAGCCAAATATATTTTTTCGCCATTGAAATTAATATATATATTGGTAATATATCTTATCATTTGACAGATTTACTGATTATTTCCAATGTTCATGATTTGTTCCATGTATCTCCCCTAATGAATTATATAAACTTTTATTAACATTCCCAGAACATTTATGTCTTTTTCTCGAGAAATGTATCTCTTATATGGAACAAATCAAATAATATTCTTGAGTAATGAGATAAATTTATATGAAACAAGACTCATAACCTAGTACTTGTTTGAGAAACTATAATTTATAGGATATTCCTTCAAACATACTGATGTGATGAAATTCAGATATCCTATTGTATTTTATTAGAGTATCGGAATTTAAAGGGAAAATTTAATATTAATAGATGGGGGTAGATTGTAGTACCCTAAACATTAATGATATAATTATATATAATTAATCATAATTTCTTGGATAGAATGGTATACGTGAAACAATGAGTCTAAATGAACTGTAATGATGTATATTGTCATCCCCTATACATTAGATTGATGTTTAATAAATATACAGAATATATATTAATCTTTTATGGTTTAATCACGTATATAATAAATTTATTGATTATAATATTATTATAAATTAAAATAAAAAATAAAAAATAAAAGCGGTGTTTTATAAATAACTATTATTATGTCTGAAATGTATTTTTATCTTTATAAATTAAACTGATCAATACTGGTAAATGCTTTTAATGAAAAGAATACAATATATTTTTAATAAATTTCTTTGACATTGATTTAATATTTTTTTCATGGAATGTCAAATGAATCTATATACATATATTCAAATATATATATATTCATTATTATCCTTAAGAATGTTTTTTTATTTAAAAAAATGAATTATATCCATATTAATAATCATGCTTTAAAATAAATATCATCCACTAATAGAAATTGTATTAGAAAAATTCTATTTTGTATTTGGAATCATAAGGATAAAATCTAGAAAATATTTTCATTTTATTTTTTGCCAACATAAATAGTAACCATAATAATTTTTTTCACCTGACTAATGGAATAACATGTAAAATAATTTTATAACTTTTTTTAAAGTGCTTTAAAACCCTTCTAATAGTTTCCTTTAGCCAATTTTATTGGTTGTATTCGTCAATTTTCTTCCATTTATACAATATATTTCTTCCTAGTGACATATTTCATTGATTATGAATGTTTTATTAATTTGTGAAATGAATAAATAAAAAATAACATTCAATTTACTTTAATATACCCAATATTTTTTCATTAGGGAAAGTAATTTTAATTAGTAGATATTTTTTATTTTAAATATACATTAATTTTTTATGTATTAAATTATTTTTAATTTTAACTGATTGAATAATTATCCAAAATTGTTATGCAATAAAAAATGTTATTTATTTAAATAATATAAAATTAAGGTAATTTATTTTAATAATTATAAAAGGTACACAATTTATTTTAATTATTCAGTTTAATTAATTTTAAAGAAAACAGTTTCATATTAAGGATGTCTGGAAGGATTATATTCTAATTACATATTTGTATTGGAGTCATTAATTTAAAATTAAATTAATATGATCAAAAACAAAAATAATATTAATCTTTTTAAAACAATATTTTGTTAAGTTATTTAAAAATACTAAATATTATGAAATTGGATAGGTAGAATGAAAAATTATTTAAAATATCTGCACATAGCTAGTTATTAGATAAATATTTATTTATTATTAAAATTACTACACATTAAGTGTGAAATAGTCTATAACACATCTGAGGTTAAAATGTGTTAACGAAATAGTTAAACAAAAAGATAATGGTAAAAATCCCACATGAAGAATTTTATTGTTTAATGTTATTTAATATTCACCCAAATTAATTTTTCATATCTATACATTTAAAATAATTTTTCAATATTGTCCAATTATTATATTATACTTTTTTAATGAATTCAATGAATTACCCTCTATTATGGTTTTAATATGACACCCATCCATTCTCCATTTTACAAGACTTTTCACTATCTATATCATCCAAACCCTACCGAATTCTATTGTAAACATCACTATAATTGAAATATTTGTTTCGGTATTATTAAATTACTTTTTCAAGGGTACATTATAATGGATATAATGTACTCTTACTGATGAAGAGGAAATATCATTACCCAAACACTATCAAATTTTTTCTTCATATGCCACCTCTTTGTATATAGTATTCAAAATAAAATAAGGAAATCAATTTCCTTAAATATTATTAAATGTTATTAGGATTAGTAATTTGTGTTATTAATCATTTTTTATATCATATTATATGAGAAATTGTTTATCTTGTATACGGACGACTTAATATCTCCACATATCAGCACAATTCAGTTTACATCATCATTATTAATGTATTTATATTATTTCAGAATTTATTACAAGCCTAGTCCGTATGTCAAATTTTAACATGATTTATTTCATAAAATTACTCAAAAGTTTACCTATAAGATCGATAGGTTTAATTTATTTTTTAAAATTATGTAGACTACCTAACAAAATATAACATGAAAAAAATTATTTATAGAAAAACACAGTTACATGATCAAAACGTTCCATCATACATAATACTACTTTGGATATCCTAGGGGCCAACATAAGAAAATCGGTGACCTATAAATCCAATCAAGTTAGTAAAATTGTAAAAACATGAAGAATATAGCACTTTTTATAACATGGGTATATCAATTGAGCATAACAAAATAGTATTCCTGAAAATTAACAATCAGACATGACATATCATGATAATCATAACATGGGAAATACATGAAACAACAAAAATACCTGGATCATAATCATAGTTCATGTATAAAACTATCAGGACAACAAGATAGAAAAATACCCATAATTTATTTATGTAAACCACATGTCCCAATGTGAAATATCATGATACTAACCATTACCCAATGTGTTGTAGATCTATATAATTCATTGTGCACCAGTCACATTCATTTCATTCTCATACTTAAGTGTGAAAATTAAATCAATCAATACGGATTCATTCAACATAAAAATTTATTACAAGATCAATTATTTGTTGATTAAATACATTTATTTCCATAAATTTATATGTATATGTGTATAAAGAAATACACATGATATAAAATTGGAATGGTTTTCACTACATAGTTTTTTGGTGAGGAAAATTGTAGTTCTATTTCAGCAAAATAAAAAAATCACATAAAAAATCATAATTTTTTTTGATGAAATAGAAAAGGTTATATCATAATTTATATATGAAATTTGTCGTAATATGCATAGTGAATAAATTTTCCCAACACAAGGAATTTGAAAATGAAGGTGTAACATAAAACGAGTCATGAAGAAAGAGGAGGAAGTATATAACCCTTTAATTTGTGACAAAAACTGCTTTGGAGGGGCTTCTATAGATCATATTGTTGCCTTGGGAGGACATTACGGAGATTATACAAGAGTGGATATGTGATATGTTTATTTTATGGGAATATAAATCTCATTTTGGGTGGGTTTATATGTGAAAAGTGGGGTATTTTTTTATTATAATGTTTTGGGCTCTACATAATTAAATTATTAAATCAAAAAACCATACCATGGGTTTTTCCAATGGTTTCGTTCAAAATTGTTTGTTGTAAATTATTTTATGAGTGAAATGGAAGAACTTATTAAAAGATTTTCATTGGAAATGTGTTGGTGAGACAAACTATTAAAGAAATTATTTTAAAATAAAAAAATGTGTTATAACCCTTGATGGAATCATAATGGATTTTTAAAATATTTATAATTAACCAAAAATAACATTATTTTAAATTGGAAACAAATATTAGGTCGTGGATCCTATTAATATTATATATTACATCACTTTTGGTTCATTGTGATGTCATCAAACACTAAGTATATTTATACACTATTTATATTTTACCCAACAATTTGACAATATTAGAAAATTATTAAAAATTAACAATTGGGATGTGTAGATATCCTAATTCAAAAAATAAAAATTATATTATCTAAATATTTTAATAAATAACTTAATTTTATCATTTAAAATAAAAAGTGACATTTATTGAGACTGATGGGCTTCATGACAATACCATTGTTTTTAACCCTTGAAAAAATTAAAGCTAACATCATAAAAATTAAATGATTATTTATTTTTGATAAATATTTTTTAATAATAATATCTCATTATAATATTATTAATTTTAAAAAATCCATTAATTCGTAAAATAATTAATTTAATTTGAATATTAACCATAAAGAAAGAAAATCTTTAAAAATAATTTACAATGTAATAATAATTTGATGATAATATATTCATTATTCTATAAAAAATACCATACATATTCAAATCTACAGGTTCTTCAAACATATCCCTTTAATACACCATCATACACCTTAAGAGTTAGGTGCATGATGGTGGGGCCTTCATCAGGATCTTCAATGAATAATGTTTGGGCCTTGTTGTTGGTGAGCTTAAACTTCTTCTATAAATATTTTTTCTCATCACTATGTTTTTGGACCAAATATCGGGATTGGTCTAGGGAAAATCCCAGAAACTCTATCTCCCTCTAAAGCTCAAATAAATGGGCTCATAGGGTACGCTCCTATTGATTGGGTTCATCACTTCCATAGACTATATCAAAAGGATTTAATAAAATTCATATATTTATACTAGTCATGTGATCACTGTTCAATGGTTATATTATAAATGACATTTTTATATAATAATATTCTAAATTCAATGGGATTTATAATATAAAATAATTTCATGTGTTTTCTATAATCATATTATATAATATGACATCTAAGAAGAATGAAAGATGAATTTTATTTATAATATTTTGAGTTGTTAAAATATCTCCCCCTAAAAAATTTTACTCAAAATTTAAAATTCCCACAATAATAAAATGATTGTAACAAAACTTCACCACTTCTGTTGATTCGCACATTACTTCTTCAAATGTTTGGTTTCTTAACAACACGGTTGTGAGGGGAATTGTTTTAATTCAAAAGGAGTATTTCTCTATGGTCTAATATCTTTATCAAATTATCTTCATAAGAAATATCATATTAAAGTGGCACCACCTCTGGATTTAGTACAAGTGAGGTGTCTGGTATGTACTTTTTCAAGTTGCATACAAGGAATACATAAAATAATTGAGATTGGTTTGGTGGCAGTTCTAGAAGATATTCGACTACTCTAATGTGAACAAGGATATAAAAATTGATGGTGTAACATGGACTAAACTTTATAATCCTAAAAAATAATATTAATATATTACATGTAGATATCTAGAAGAATTCCATTTTTCAAAAAAACCACAAGGTCACATTGAATATTGTCATCATAGCTCTTCGATTGACTCAATGTAGCCTTGATGTGCTTCTGAATTGTCTTGACCTCCTACAAAATTTCTTCATCCATTTTAGGACCTATATGATTTCATTCACAAATCATATACCATCATGTAGGCGTTCTAATAATAGTATCTTATATGGGTTTCATAGGGATCCATTGGTATGATCGACTGGAATCTATTTATGTAATATAACTCAGCCTGAGGATGATGTTGGTCTGATCATCCCATAAAGTAAATTGAAAATGCTCCAAACATTTCCTAAAGTGTTTTGGACAGCAGTCTCATATTTTCCAACTTTTTGAGAATGATAAGCCATACTAAAGGTCATCCTAATCATTAAATCACGATGGATACATTTTAAAAAACATAATGGTTAATATTATATATCTATCAGACACAATAGTTAGTGGTACACAATTATACTTCACCAATTTGTTGATGTATATTTGTGCAAGTTGATCCATTGTGAAATCCTTTTAATGACAATTAAGGTTGTAGTATTTTTAAGACATTCCAAAATAACCCATATATCATCATTTACATTGGATGTCTTTATAAGCCCATGGAAAAAGTAAATGGTAATGTTTTTCCCATTTTCATGCCAATATGGATAATGGGTTATTATCCCCTTATAATTATTTCTTGCTACCATCACTTGTAGTATTTTTGTTCACTTAGTTGTATATTCAGTAACAGCCCCCTTCATGTTATCCCACCAATAATAACCTCTTATATCTTTATATATCTTTTTTTCTCTTGGGGGATGGATAAATTGAAACTATGTGCATCATCCAATAGTTCCTTCTTTAATATAGTATTTTATGGAACAGAAATTCTTAACCCAAATATCACAATTACATCTTCCTTATCATTAATATTTGGGGATTTCCCTTTCAAAATATTTCCCACTCTCTTATAAATTACCACATTATATATTTTATTATAGATTAACAATTAATGAATAGATGGTTGAGAAATCATTTGTGAAATGATTATTGATATTCCTTCCCTTATGATTCATATGTTTACCCTCTTAAATTCTAAGATGACCAAATCATATTTAATTATCATCAATGATATAATTTCTATGTACTTAAAAACTAGATCATATGCCACCTTATTTTCATTACCAGGGATGTAGTGTATTGATCATTTGTAATTCGTGATGTGTTCTAACCATCTTTTCTGGTGCATATTAAGCACAATATGTGTGAATATATATTTCAGTCTCTTGTGATCATTATATATCAAAAAAATCTCCCCATAGAGATAATTTAGCATGATTTTCAATGAAATGATCCAAGATAAAAACTCTAAATAATATGTGGGATAGTTTTTCACCTGAATTTTTAACCGCATAAATTTGTAGAAAACGAGTATGTAAATTTTCATCAACAAGCATCCTAATACATTATTCTAAGCATCACAGAAAAATATGAATCATTTCCCACTTGTGGGTAGTGTGTGTACAGTGGTAGTTATGAGCCTCTATTTTAGCAACATTAATCTTTTTCCACATTCGTTATGCAATGAGAAATTCACTCCCTTCAGAGTTATCTTTGTATGATCAGTTGATAATAATGAGAAAATTATCATAGATTAGTGATAATACCCATCTTACCTAAGAAATCTATAGATCTTTATCACAACTATTTTCTTCAACCATCCTTCAATTTATTTTTTTATTTAAGGATCCACCGATATAATTTTTTTGTGATAATGTTCCCTATGAATGATACTTCCCTCAAACAAAGATAACGTTATTTATATATTACATTTAGCAAATCCTTTCACAAGGTCATTTAAACAATCATAATATGCTCCCGTTGATCCCCATCTATTTTGGAGTATATTATAATATTGTATATTATGACTACATAGAATTTGTCGCAGAATTCTCCATAGACTCTACTACTCATGTCCTAGAATATTGTTGGGAAATTAGTGAGTCTTAATGGAATCACTATAGACTCATAGATCCCATACAAGGTATAAAAATTAGTCTTTGGGATATCCTCATTCTTCTCACTAACCTGATTATATCCCAATTGAAAATACATCATGAAGATGTATTTTTCTTCACATAGCTGATCGAAAAATTCATAAATATTTTTAAAAGGATAATTTTTATTTATTGTTATCTGGATTAAATCATTATAATTAATGAGAATGTGAATTGAACCATCTTTATTCATAATTAAGATAGTTGGTGCACCCCATCTTAATACCTTTGGGTGTATTAATCCTTTATCAAAAATCTCCTGAAGTTACTTTTTTAACTCTCTAATTTTTTTAATGACCACATTATATAGATTCATGGATATTGGAAATGACATGATTTTATGCTCGAGGGAAAATTCAACCTCTATTCTAGGTGAAATACCTAGAATTTCTTCAAGAAACACGTCGGTGTATTCCCTCACAATAGTCATTTCATCGAGGATGGTTATTTCCATAGTCTCAATAATTTGATCTAGATAGTTTATTACATAGGAAAATAATATCAAAGCATGATATGATTGGTCTATTGAATATTTATCCTCCAAATTTCACTTGTAAAAAATCAAGGGCTGATTTTCAGTATGAATTTGGGATTCCTTCTCATTTCAACTTATTTTGTGTCTATATAGGGAATGCTAATTGATGGCCATAATTTCTTAAAATTCAAAGAAAAAGTATGAAAATCTTCACATGGATTTTCGTTCCAAAAAAATATTATATGAGATGATTTATATTCATGGGATGTAATAATTTCTTTGTTTTCCATTTTCACTAACATATGTACTACCCTGATTTGTGGAAGTGTTTGAATGGTTATACTAAACATTCTTGATATGAAAGAATGTTTATGACTAGGAAAATTATATTCTATATTAATAAATAAATAACTTGTGTACATGTCTCCAAATTATTTTTGGGATCCACCATATTGGAATTGATAGAAAAATATCTCTCTTTCTACGTCAGAGTTTGTTGGTTGGATTACAAAACCCTTAGATAAGTTCACTGGTTTGAAAAGTTTCATAGTTCATAGAAGATAATGTATTGAACAATGCGTTAAGGTATGAAAAGAGAATTCCTTTCCACTATCACATTTGTCGGTTTCTCTTGTCAGAAATCATTGACCATGTTCCCTTATCTTCCTCAACTAATGCATTTCCATGTTCGCCATAGAAAATTTTTGGGGTTACACATTCTCCACCATTTTCCCGGGTGATGCTGAAATTCCTAGAACTATGGGATTTATCCATTGGATAAATAGAATTAAACTCAACTTTATGCTTCTTATCTTCATAATTACTATGGGATTCTAAAATCTCAACTTCAATATTGAGGGAACATCAAAAACATTTATCATAGCTATCAAAGTTCCAGATCGCCAGGTCAATTCAGGGACTATGATTTACCCTCAAATGAATTAATCAAACATAAATTATTGGTTAAAGAGAAATATAGATGAATATAGTTAAATACATGGGAAGTTTTACTTGTAAAACAGGATACATGTTTTTAATTTTTTATTCATTGTACGGAAATCCCTTTCCATTATAAGATGGTGATTATGAGAATAATATTTATTAATTTTTTTCCGTAATTCATTCTAATTCATTGGTTCAATATCTTCATCATGCTTCGTAATCTTGATCAATTTAAACTTGTGATCATATTTTCATCAATTGATAAACAGAAAGAGCAACATTCTCTCTTTTGGAACATTGAAGGTTGTAGAAGTTACACTCAATGGAGTTATTCATTATTCCATGATTAATAGATCTAGTAATCCATTTTAAGTATGAGGAATATTTCTCATAAATATATTTATTATATATTCCTATATCATAGGATATTTTGGGCATAAATCATGATTAGGATTTCTTTTCAAATAGTTTGTCACATAGGATAATATTGTGAACATTTTGTGATTCCCGCACCCATTGAGTTAGGCTTCTAGTTGGGGGCAGTAATCACATTTCGCAATGCATCATTAGTTAACCTAATTCCTACTACTAACGATGATTTTCTGGAATAAACTAAAAATTAGGGATGATTATTATAAAATATTAAACAAAAAATAGGGAATCCAATAAATATAAAGGGATAACATATAAATTCTGTTTATCTAATTACCTTAGGAGTTTATAGTCCTCAATCTATGTTATCCATTATCTATTTCCTAACATATATTCTTATGGGTGTTTTTTAGTCCCCTATTTATGGATCATAATGATATTATGAATTTACCAAATAATATACCTTGGGAGAGTCAAACCATGTCTCAATTAAGTCCTATTTTCATGTACCTAATTACCCCATGTTATGCCTAGAACAAATTTTTGTTGTGGTTACCCCTAGGTACATCTATTCTAGGACAATGTCCACTTATAGAATACAGAAAGGGATTTTTTTTCATGATAATCCTCTTAATATATAATAATTATAATTTATGGATTCATTAATAAAATTAGTAGTTTCCCAAAGACCTTCAAAATTGTTTTTAAGACATAATCTAAAAAACAACTACACATATCCTCTAATACCAAATACAGTAACCATTCTGTTTATTTTACATTTAAACATGTTATATTACATAAAATTCCATTTAATACAACATGGTATATCAAAGGGTATAGTCTTTTGGGAAAATTAGGTATGTTACATAATAACTTAGAAATGAAAAAAATAACATTATTGAAAAATTATTTGAGATTATCAAAGTGTTCCTTCATACTAATCTTAGGATGGGATATTCAATGGATAAACATAAAAAAGATGAGATATAAAGTATAGTGAGGGAATAAATAAGAAATTATAATTATAAGATAATACATGTTATAAAATATGCATATAAATGCGTAATAAAAAGAGTATGATAAATAAACATGAATAATGAGACATGATAAAAAATAATAATCCTTCCATGGGAATATTAGATCTGAATAAAAAAATGAATGATAATCATAGGTCAATGATAATCATGTTATGACATCATGGTGGACAAAGTCACATTAAGGAATCAGGTAAACCCCTATATCCCAACATGACGTATCATGATAAAAACCATTTACCAATGAATTTATGGTTAATATATTTCTCGGTGTGCTAATTAAATTCATTTAATTCTCATGATTATATGTTCCACATAGATAAATAAACGTAGATGAGTTCATAATAATAATTTATTATTCAACAAAGGAGTGCATGACTTATAGATTTAAGTCCCCAATCAAAGACATATTTGTGTGTAATGGTGAATATTCATGTTATAAAATAGATATTGAATTCACTAAAAAATATTTTTGAAATGAAAAATCACGATGCAATTTCAGTATCATAACGACGTCACATACAAATTCTTAAAATGGGTTGATGATAGAGATTGTAGCTTATCATCATTTATTAATGAAATGGATAGTAACATATACATTTAATGATATGTCCCAACATATGGAATAGGAAAAATAACATTTAACATAATAAAGATACTTAATCAAATAGGAGAATGGAAAACAACCTTACATATATGTGTGTCTGAAAAATATTTAGAGAGGCTTATTGAAATATTTGGACTGACACGAGATTACTATACAGTATGGTGGAAATTTTGGAGACATTCCCTATGTTTTTTGAGTGAATATTAAAGGGATACTAGGAGGGTTTAAATGTTAATAGAGGGTGATTTCATTATTATTTTGGTTTTGGACTCTACATAACAAATTATTTTAAACTATAAACTAACCCATGGTGTTTCAAACAAATTCTTCCAAATGAGATTTTCTGCATTATTTTATAAGGTAATTGTGTGATCATAATAAAATATTTCCATTGGGGATATTGAGGAGAGTCACACACTTAAATAAATTATTTTAAAAAAATTAAACATATTATATCTCATATAGGATTCATAATGGTTTTACACGGTTAATAAAACAAATTTAAAATTATATAATTTTAATTTTTCAACATATATATATCCAGGGATCTGATTTTTATTATTATTTCATCAGTTTTTCTTCATTTTTATGTCATAATACAAAAGGTAAATTTTTTGGGTATTATATTTTTTCACGAAAAATCAACTCTTGAAAATTTATGGAACACTCACCATTCGATAATTTTAGCTTTATAAATCCAAAAATATGATTCATTTGTTCTATATAATTTCCCAAATATGTGAATTTTATTCTTTTTAATATAAAATTCAATATTCAATGAAAATCACAGGTTTTTTACAATAAATTTTTTGAACCCCTATAAAAATAACATTTGTCATAATAAATTATATATGATCAATTATATATGATAAATATTGATTACTAAAGAAATTAAATTTCAATTTTGTTTATATCATAAATCCCTTAATTCATAAATACATTAGTCATATTTTAATATTAACCAAATATAGTATTATTTCATTAAATATAATTTACAAATTAGCAATAATATGATAAAAATATATTCATTATTATATTTAAAATAATTTATAATTTTTAAGATCTTGATAAAAACCTTTTTATACACCAAAATACATTATAACACTATGGTGTGCAAAGGTGGGGCTTTCATGGGGTATTTTAGTGAATATGGTTTGGGTCGTGACCAAGATAAGCTTTAGCTTCTATCCTAAAATATTTCACACAATCATAAGTTGTTGGATATCAAATTGGTCTAGGTCTAAGGAATATCCCAAAAATTCTATCACCCTGGGAAACACTGGTAAATCGGCTTCATAGGGTATGATTCTGCTGGTTGAGGACATCAAACCATTTTTGGATTAAAAGGATTTGTCAAAAACCCTATATTTACACTAGTCATGTGATCAATACATAATAACTATATTATACAAATTTATTATTAATGGTTTTTTAAATCCAATGGGAATAATAACACCAATGAAATGAATGTGGTTTCTATAATGATATTATATAATAAGACATTTAATAAAAAATCATGGTGAATTATATTAAAAAATCATTAGTTCTTTATAGGGTTTATATTTATATATAATATTTTTGACATAAATATTATTTTTGAGTTATAATATAAAATATATATTCTACATTTCAGTATGTTGGAGAAGGACAACATTGCTTGTGCATATGTTCATAATACAACCTATGTGAAGAAATGTGATTTATTTTTAGTTTATAAATTACTTTAATTAAAGAACAGATATATATAATAAAAATATATTATATATGCGATATAATAATTATACTAGAATCATGAATTATAATTTTTATTTCATTCAGTCCAATCATAAAAATATTTAAATAACATTATTGCATACTTACGTCTTACCGTATCCATGTATGATGTAATTAATGTTTATATTAATACATATTGTGGATAAATTGATATAATATGATAATAATATCATGAAAAATATAATACATTTTATATAAAAATGATCAATTTATAAAGATTTAGACTTTCAAAACGAAACATGCATGTTGAAAGAAGAAGTATCCACTCGAAAGATTGATTTTTAAAACCAATTGACCAATAATGATTGATAATTATTTAGAATGAAATTATACATGATTTAAAATAAATGACCATAGATAATGAATAAATTTATAGTAATTCTATAAATATTATTATGTAGGTTCAAACATGTATGATGAAAGTTTATACTTTAGGTAAATGATTTATGTTTCAATAATATTTTAATAGGAATTGTTAATATTTAAATATATGTTGAGAAAATATACGATACATATTTGGAAAAAAACCAGTTAATTTTAACTCTTGAATTTATTTCTATGAATACATGTTTAACTTTTATTTAATTAACTATATATACTCAATAAATTGAATTAATTTTTAAGGAAAAGATACTATGTTTTACAACTCGATCAATAGTTGATTTTAATCCATATTTTTTATTTTTCAAAAATGTTATCAAAAATGTTTTATTACTACACTATGATTTTTAACATGAAATTTGAAAAAATATTTTCTTTAAATATAAAAAATTCAACATAATCATCCTGTAATTTTTTGGAGGAGGTACTTTTGACATTTAATTTTTTTAATGGAATGATTTCTTTTATATTATTGTCTAGGAACCTAATTTCCCCCATCATATTTATGAGATTTCATTAAATGTTACCACGAATCATCTGAATGAAATAGATTTTCATAAAAATTTTAAAAAATTAGATTTTAAGGAAGTCAATTTAAAATGTAATACATATTTTCCTTTAATAACAGTAATTACCTTTTATGGATATTTTTGATATATAATCATATCCATTGATATTAATTCTGATTTATTGGTGATATGAAAAAATGATACCAAATTTATTCATCTTGTGGATTTTTATTATCATGTTTATGGTATTATTTTCATAGTTGTTTGTTATGTTGTGATGAATTTATGAAATTTTAATGAAAAAATATTTCTATTCATGTTTAATGATTTAATTATAAGATGAATTATTGATGATCATATAAAAAATATGAGTATGGTTTTAATTATATTGTGGATAGACCAAGAATTATATATACCTCTAATTCATCGGGAATATTTTTATATCTTATGAGTTAGATATAGTTAACAAGTCAATAAACATGATCCACTATGGGAAACTCGCCAATGAAGTTGCAAATATATGTGAATGAAGTTTATGTGTTGGATCTATTATGGGAAACCTGTTTTGATGAATGATGTTTTATGAAATTGAAAAATGGAGTGGTTTTATAATCTTATATGATTTGTTAAACTCATAATTTAAATTTGAAAAATGAAATATTTTATATACATATGATAGTGCAATAATTTTATTACCTAAACATAAAGTTCGTGTTTGATTTATGTTGATTTCTCACTCTTAAGGAAAGATGATTCAGTATTTTGAGAAATATGGTCCCATAATTTAGTTATAAAAATTAACCAGAAACATTTGGCATCAAAATGGAGTTTACAAGCATGGGAGTAAACCATCCATCTATGGAATCATCCACAAATTAAACATAATAAATAGGATATTTGAAGGCCCACATCTTATATGCTGCCTGGGTCACCATCTTGGATAAGGCATCTTCCACCTGGTTGACTTCTTTAAATGAATGTGACACTAACATATTGATTGTATTTCTATTCCTAGTGAAATCAATTAAATACGGTATAATTTTCCATAAAATAATAATTTTTTATCTTTTAAAGTCATTACCACATTATGATAATCATATTCTATCATGTAGGCATTCCTCATGTGTTAGATAACTTGATTTATAGAAAAATTCATCACCAATAACTGATCTCTATATGTTGATCCAAATCCCTATATAATGATGGAAAAAACATTTTATATTTCCATGATGATATTGAAAAAAACCCATGTAACCTCAAAGTCCTAGAGTACTATAGGATACACCAACAATATTTTCGTTTATCCAAGACTCAATTTGTAGAATCCACGACATGAATTTTAGGACAACTGTCTATATTATTCTACCTATAACACCCATAAATAAAATTGTATTTAGGTTACTCATGGTGTTTCGAATCACTCCCACCTACACTATGTTAGTAGCATGTAATTCTTTTTTAATGGACATGGTTCTGGCTTGAATATTTAGTAAATCTTCTTAAAATATTTTCTTATTTCATTGTCTCTAGATGGAGGAGAAGATAGATTTTTTAGATACCAGGATAACATTTTGAATATGGATACATTTTCCAATGCAAGTGATAAAATACATTATCACCTCCATTTTCTTACCTTCAACCATGTCAAGGCCCAATAGTTGGGCTACATAGCTCCACAAAATCCTTTAATAAATGCTGTCAAAAATTGGATGATACATAAATTTTTTTCAAATAAAAATATTTTGTAGGGAAAGAACATATATTTTCAATGATTTTTTTGATTTAATTGTATATTGAAAAACTATGTTTTTGGATTGACCAAATAATGATATTTGATAATTTCTAGATACATTGTAGCTTAAATTTAGATATCCATTAGTGTGTCATGATGGTTCTTATTATTTAAATATTGTTGTATTCTTTTGCATTAAAATATCCATTTATACTATACTTCAAGAGTTGTATTTCAATTTAGATGAAAAAATGATGTCTAACATCCTCAATAGGTAGGAATGGACAAAACAATGATATGACATGAAATAAAAAATAGTCATATAATGTTTTTTATGGGGGATGATCCAGTCTTTCTTTAGTGGACTCTCAAACAAACAAGTTCTCCCACAGTTTAGTTTAGATTTCATTTTATCCATCCATTTTATGTTCATCAGGATATCATGGAAGGGGTTCCCATCTTAGGTCCAAACAGATGATCCAAGGTAATATGAATAACCATCAAGAATCATTCTCTATAATATTATTAATAAGAAATCAAAATAAGGTTCATTAACAGTTACACGAATCTGTGTGGATTTAATAATTTGTACATCGTTGAATTTTTTGAGATTCTAGATGCCAAGTTACACCATTTATATGGGCTTGATACAATGTTTCTAATAAATAGTTTCGAATTTTAATTAAATTCTATAACCATTGTAGATAAAACTCTTTATCATATGTTATAGCTCATTGATTAGGATTCTTTCCCAACTTCAGGTAAAGAAATAATTTATAAAATTAGTAATAATGACCATGTGAAGAAAGATCACCCTACCATCATGGGAAATATATTTCCCCATAAATCTAGATTTTCTATTTACAAAGACATTTTTTATTCCTTGATAGAATTGATTCTTCACATGACCCTAAAAAAGTGTGACATTAACGTGTGTGAAAGATATTGATCCCATTATCAAAAAATAATTCTAGTGATCCTATTATGTTTTCTAGTAGATATCACATTAACAAATATAATAAAGGACTTTACTAAACTAATAGAATGTCGTTAAACTATCATATAATTATTTAAGAGAGCCTAAATATAATATATTTTCTTACTTCAAGAATTCAATAATTTTAAGATTTATAATTTGTAAAATTTATGTGTTTGAATGAATTCACCATCCTATTTTAATTTTCATTTAAAGCAAAATCTCTAAACAGTCAATAATAAATGTTTATATGTATTTATCAATAAGATAATGATATGTCATGATAGTCTATCTATTTTATATACACCCATAGTTCATTGAAAAATACCTTTGGGTGGGGGCCATTGATTAATATGGATATCCTTACAGACGTTATTATGAAGCCTTTTAGTCTGAAAAAAATATTAGAGAATCCATATCTCATATGAATATTGAGAAGAAAACTTCATTTAACAGTGTCTAATGACTTATATATATGAATTTTATCTCAAAAGGTATCCTTATAAACATTTTATCATCATTATGTTCAAACTCACTAATGTTGTGAATAAGAAACTCTATAATCATCTTCATTGAAAAATTATATATTGATTTGGTTCAACGTAATAATTAGTTAATTGTCCCATACATGAGAATATAAGTTTATTAATGACTTTATGGACATCATTTCTAGGGAGAATGGTCTAAAGTATAAAATAAAAACTATAATTTCTTTCATAGGATATAAATAAATAGAGACATAATTAATTAAATAATTCATTTATGCATGAATAAATAAATACCTTACTTCTTTTAACATGTTATCATATAGAATATACCATTAATGCTTGAATGTTTTTATTATAAATCTGTGTGGTGTATTATAAATCACCATGAAGAGATAAAATATGGATTACATGAATTAATAATAATCTGTTGGATTGAAAAATCTTTAGTTTTTTTGATGTTCATTACATTGAAGGTTGTTTTAAATCATAATAGAGGTGATGTCTAGAAAATCATCAGCATATATCTCACTGAATTGGTCGAACACTTTAATTGAGACATAATTCTCAGAGGTGTAAAACTATACATTAATGTTGATACCATTTTTCCGTAATTATATATATATTTACTATAAAATCTATGAAATAATATTGATTTTATATCCCCATATTTTACCCTTTTTACATTTGGGTGGTTCCTATAAAACCATTCCTTGATTTTATTTAAGTAATCCACATTTGTGTGGGATTTAAATTCCTTAATTTAATGTATATTATGGTTTTGATATCTGACTTGAATACTTTTAAGATTTTTCTTATCATCTATGATATCATTTTAAATCCATGAGAATAATATGTTCTCCATTATCCTATGAGACTTTTTTATTCCTAATTTTCTTATTATTCCTTTTATGTGGTATTACTAATAAAACAATATTCCATGAATGCAATACGATTTACATAAAACTAGAAATGATATTCCATACATTATTGAAACAAACATGGAGAGGGATAACCTTGTCATGCTTGATACCTTTATAATTATGGGGTTCTGATAAAAATTATTCATGTGAAGGGTGTGTCCTATCAATCCATTAGATATACTCACTTCATCAGTTTTCACAAATAAATTATATTCTTTCTTTGTTTAAATCCACAAAATGTGTAAATGATCAATATTAAATCATCTCAGGGAATATAAACATCCACGAGGTCTCATTGATTAATACAAGATGATAATTTAATTGCATTAGTAAAATTATAATTAGATATGGTTTTCTCTTCATGTTATAAGAAAATGTTAAAATCACCATTAATTACCCAATTATTAACCAAATTTCTATATACTTCCTCAATATCTCTCCATTGATAAATTCTACTGACATATGATGTCGATTCATACACAAAATAGATCTAAACAACATGATATAGAATATTAAAAATGATAATAATTCACATATCATTCTGTTTACGTGTATAAATTAGGATTCATTTACATATAAGAATCCACAAGTGATTCATTAATCAATTATGAAGGTTATGATAGATAAAACTATAGCTAATATATTCCCATTTTAATTTCATGATTTTCTAAAAAATTGGTTTTTATATTACTGATGTCATTTTCATTTTCTCCGAGATAAAATTCATAAGGGATTTAGGAATTAGGGGATTCTCTAGGCCACAAAAATTATATAGAAGAGATTAATTGATTGAGTTATATGACCCTTGTGACATTTTATCCATCATTTTCCATCTATAAATGGAAATTCCATATCATATTTTTACATTTCCTATGCATATAAATTTTCATCTCTAATATTTTTATATATCCAGGTCAATAAATCATTTTCTGATCATCAACATTTTGCTTAGTGTACTTTGAGTATTTGGCCTCATTAGCCAAAAAACATCCACTAAATGGTGTGAAAGTGGTTTTGTATTTCATAGATTCATGATCATTGCATCAATTATGTTGTATTTTATATGTTATAAAGGGGTAAATTTTGAGATGGACTCCCTATTAGTATTACTGTCAGCATATTAAAATGCATGAGCACCATCCTGGAAAAAACAAAATAGTTTTTAATTTTCATAATTGTTATGGTCTCTAGAACTTTTATATGGATCTATTGCACTAATTTTAATAATATATTGAGACCCTTCTACAACCATAATTTTTGGGGTTTAATTTGAGACCTAATATCTTCCCTCTATATTACCTTCAAATCCTTCCAATGAAGACCCGTTTTTTTTTTCAACTTATCCACATCATTCCATGTGATGTTTATGGGGAATATTTCCATGTTCTCTAAATGATCTATTGTACAGACATTAACATTCCGTTCTTGAGGTCCCACCTTTTTAATAACCCTAAGGGGTCCATCAAGAGATACTCCCACATGAGGACTTACATCACTCGATTGATCATTCCCTAATGATGTACCATATGATGTATCATCATATTTCATATTTATGTTTATTTTATCCATTTTTTTCTTGAACATATAATTTATATACCTTTCATGCATATTACCTTTGGGACTAGTCATTATAGCCAACAAAATATCATTAGTACTAGTGGGAGAGTCCTAGAGTGTTCACGAGTGTCCTGCACTCCGATACTCCTCATTATATCAATATGATGTTTCATCTAATTATCAAACCCATCATTCGTTGTCCTAGTTTACATATCATCAGTGGGGAAATGATACATTCCCAAATATTCATATGTTCCATCCAATGAACTGACCACAATAGTTCAATCTTCCATTATGTCCACCATAGATTCTACATGAGTGTTCTTTCCATATTTTTAATGGGGTGGGATCTTATTCATTCCTATCCACATTATACAATTATAAAAATTCATTTAGCTTCATGTTAAAAAAATCTAAACTCTATATAACAATTTCATTTAGATAAAAGATTCCAAAACAATATGATTCTCAAAGAAAATATTGGTTTCCTTTAATACTATTTGAATTGATTGATATATCAACCATTTTGGTTAGAACAACTTCTTGTACATGGGTATTGGAAAAATATACATCCACATTAATTAATTCCATATTAGTGGATCATGTATTATCGGTTTTTCATTCCATCATAATTAGATTCCCTACAATAGATGCTATGTGCTAAATAATTCATGGATTCAAATACAACCAATTCAATTTTTATAAATAGATTCATACTTTTGTATGAGTATTAGTAACTGTATAAGGGTAAATATTTATATCCCCATAATAAAACATAAGAATCTAAATGCTATAGATATCAAAAAAAAACACCAATCCATTTGCTGGGAATTGTCAGACAGAAACACCACATGGTAATTCCCTGACCCCATTGTTGTCATCCTCCAATCACTGAATCCCTATATCTCAATAGTCCAACTCATGATATCGTTAATTTTCTAAATCCTAACACCCTTCCATAAAAAGAAAACTCATGATAAAATAATACCTATAATGTTTTACCCTTTCCTCTTTTTCATTATGATTGGATTATACATATGTTTCCCTACCGTTTTAACAATACTTCATGGAGAAGGTAAGTCAAAATCTAAATGGGATGGGTTATAAGTCGATTTTAACACTTTTCTGAAATTATTCTTCATACCAGTGATATTATCAAGATCAAAACATTTAACATTAGACTTTACTGATGCAATATAAAATACTTACTTATGCCTAACATAAGCGTCCAGTAATACATGCCTTGGATCCCTTATATTAATATTCCTCTCACAACAATTAACATCATTGGGTGTATGTTTTTCCCCTTAGTCCCTTTTCTCTACCATGTCATGTTGAATCTCTCTCATTCCTATGATTTTTAAAGAACCATAATTTCCATGTAGTTTTCTTAATATATGGGAATTTTATGAGTCCATAAAAATTAATGGCACCTGATTTCGAGGCCCAGAGTTCCCATAATGAATTTATGAACCTTTTTTAGGTGCATTCATTAAATGTCCAAGCATGTTTTTCTTACTTTTGAACCGGTTCTTAGAATTAAAAACTAAGGGCATCGTTGAACTCGCAGCGACTGTATTCACTTAAGAAGACTTTCACCTCGACGTTAGTTGGTCGAGGGTGAAAGTTAAATTTTTTAGGGTTTTCATGAAGATAATAAAATAAAATAAAGTGTGTAACATGTTATTTTATTATGTTTTAAAAACCCCTTGTAGAAGTTTCACAATTGGGGACCACCTGTATTAACCTCCAATGAGAGGTTATGGTGGTGGGGACCACTCGGGTCTTAAACCTCTAGAACACCCATCTTAATGTGGAAGAAACCTCTTAACTGCCTCTTTAATGAGGAGGAGCCTCTTGAACTTCCTCCAAATTAAATTGTCCAATGCCATACATTAATTTTGTAAACATGTGTCTGTGTGCCAACATAATTTCTTCATAAGTTAAATTATATTGGAACCTCTTTCTTTTTGGGTGGGAAATGGAGAATGATAGAACTCTTTGGAGAATCGCGGATAATCCCATCCTCCAACAATGAACGCTCTCGCCGACGAAGAACACCTTCTATTACAAAGAACCAATGAATGATCTTGGGATCAGAGGCGTGTGGTGGGAACGACGAAAGCTGACATCCTCAACTTCTCCCAATGTGGGACGTCATCATCTGTGATGAATCTATATCTGTACATCCTTATCAAGCCAACATCAACAAACAATCCAAGGTATGGGTTATTATTAAATTTTTCAATTCTCTAATTTAATTTCCTCATTCATGGAAAGCACGGAGAACACGTATCAACCAAAATGTGTTGATCCATGATTTGTATTAAATTGAAGATTTTTTCATTCATGATTCTTGTTTTTCTTGAGTCACTAGCTACAGCTCTAACGTTGTGGGTGCGGGCCAAACAAACACGACCCGACCCCACCACCATTCATCCATAATGTTTCCTTCTTGATGGAAGAATGCAGACTACACCATGATGACGAACGGAAAGAGAGGTCGGCTAAACCTGCCGCCGGAGAAGGCCCGATGCCACCACCACCCGATATGCCGCCCGTGACCTCAGCGCCTTGCCACCCGAGCTTCTGCCCAAGAAATCTTCACCGCCGCTTCCCGGGCTGCCGCCGCCGCCACCCCATGCATCGTCGCCGCTGTCGCCGGCCGATTCACCACCTATGCACCACCTGCAGCCTCGCAGAGCCACCGCATAGCCTCCCCCCTCCGGTCGAGCCACCCTGGTCGGGCCTTCCTGTGGCCTCCGCCCTCTCGGTCTAGCCGCTTCGGGCCGGACCGAGCCGCCTCGTGCCCTGATGGCACCCCTTGGCTGATCCGCCCCCACAAACTCCACCATTCCTGCCGAGCCGCCCCAGCCAGGTCGTCCTACGGCGTCCGCCCTCTCAGCCAAGCAACCCTAGGCCAGGCCACACCACCACATGCCCTCACCACACTCCTCGGCCGAGCCACCCCCACGGCCTATGCCCTTCTAGCTGAGCCACCCAAGAAATACCATCCCACGACCTTCACCCTTTCGTCTGAGCCGCCCCAAGCTGGGTATAGCAGCCCCACACCCTCACGGCACCCTTCGTCAAAGGCGCCCCCGCAGCACCCCCGGGTGGAGCTGCCCTCACGGCACCCCTAGGTCGAGCCTCACTCGTGGCACACTCTATGGTCTAGCCGCCCCGAAACTGAGCTACCCTCATGCCACCCACTACATCCCTCCATGACCCATTGCGGCCTGTCAAAATAGCCAGAGAGGGTCAGGCCTATTCGACCCAAGTCGGGTCATGGCGGTTCGGACTAGACCCTGACCCACTACAACCCATTTACACCCTTTTGTCCATGACATCGGCATTGTACATACGTTTGACAAATCGTCAACAGTGCTAAAAATATTGGAGTAACATGAAACCTTTGAGTATACCCCACTTGATATTTGGATTAAGATGGGGTACAGTTGGGTTGGATCATGCACGAATCTAACCGGACCGCTGGGTCTAAAAAGATAATAACTGACAGACTGGGCGTCAGATTGATGCGTCGTCTATTGCGTTGAGACCCCAATGACGTGATTTTCATTTGAGATACTTCTTTGTGGGAAATTTTGGCAGTTGGAGAATCGACCGGTGGCTAGGGGAGCGTAATCTCCTTAAGAAGAGTATGTCTAGTTCAGAAACCTAGTATCTTTCTGTGATGAGAAGAGTTCTCTCCTAGAAATCCAGTGCCGGTCAGGTATGAGTGATCCTATGAGGGTCACCTCCAAGAAATCATGTGTTTCTATGCTCCTAGAGATCCTATTTGGGTCATCTCCAGCGATCCTGTGTGGGTCAGCTCCTTGCAATCCTCTACGGGTATGCTCCTACTGATCCTGTGTGGGTTAGCTCCAGCGATCTTGTGTGGGTCAGCTCCTAGAGATCCTGTGTTTCTGTACTCCAGTGATCCTGTGTGGGTGAGCTCCTAGCGATCATGTGTGGTTCAAATCCTAGAGATCCTATGTTGGTCAACTCCAGCAATCCTGTGGGGGTCCGCTCCTAGCGATCCTATGTGGGTCAGCTCCTAGCAATTCTGTGCAGGTCAGCAGCAGAGCCTCCTAATGGATAAAGATGACTCAGTAGTTATAAATAAACATCTCTACTCCCATACCTAAGTTATACCTCATGTGAGTTGAGTCAAAACCTATGGCTTTATTCATGATTCAGATGGATTACTTGATAACTTAGTTATCTGTATGGGAATATACCTATGTAGGGTTATCTGTTGTTTTTCATACTTTTTGGTTTATCCTTTGTGGATTTTGTGGGACCTTGAGGGTCTTGGGTTCCCCACTAAGTATCATAATATTCACCTCTGCTCGGGATATGCCCGCAACTTATTGTGTTGGATTCATATGGTGAATAGATCTGATCGAGGCGGAGAGTACTAGGACTGGACAGTGCTCATAGGTGGATCGTACGGTGTGTTGGAATGTAGAGGAGACGGATTGACATGGAGTGCTGAGAAGGCGATCAGTACCGACCCTTCAGGTAGGGACCCGTAGGATGACTCACTAGAAACCTATCATTCTCTCCAGTTGTATTATTTTTCAGTTGTACTTGTACTATTACTGTTGGGCTTGTATTCCAGCCCCTTTTTACTTTCAACACTCTTTTTTCTATACAGTTGACATGAGTTCATATGTTTCTGTGTTCTTGGATTCATGTGTTTATAGGTTATAAAGGCAATTCCTTCCCAGTTTTAGGGAATAAGACTTTGGTGCTAGTCGCCAGCCCCTAGCCAGTGGAAGTCAGGCTTGGGCTTAGTCATGACATGGGTCCAGGGGAATGGGTCGTGAAAAATTGGTATCAAATGAGTCGGTTTTACCGCAGAACATAGGACCTTGATCTTTCCTTTCAAAGGAAATATTTTTATGTTTAGTTAGTGTAGTTATTGGTTTAGGTAATCATGTGTCGGTGTAGTGGCCGACGTATCCATACACCAAGACCATGACATCTGATTTCTGACTCAGTGCATGAAAACACGTATTGCGTGTGTGTTTTGAAGAGTTTTCCTTGTGATATTTTAAGTCATCTCACCATGTATATCTTTTTAACTATGGCGCACCTATTTCTTTTTAGGATTCCTCAACGCAGACAGCCATCCAGGGTTCTGAGAGTTGTACACACTGATAACCCACCAAGCGACGAGGCTTCTGTGTAGGGCCCTCTTACTATCTTGGCACCATCAGGTGGTGTAGCCGTAGCACCACCACCCGTTGGGTAGCAGTTACCACCAGCTGCACTAGCATAGGTTGCACACCGACTGATCACATTGCACAAGTTCCAGCCACAAAGGCCTCCATGGTTTCGAGGCGAGATAGATTCCCATGCAGGTGAGGGTGGCTGGAGGTGATTTCTAGATTTTTCTGCCTGGTTGAGACACCAGTAGAGCTGATGGTGATCTTATCTACTAGTCTTTTTTAGCGAGTGACCACCAGGATGGTGTGTGTAGTTATGAGGCTTTGGTATGTGGCTATTTTCCTGAGATAGTACCTTCTGGTAGTGTGTTAGCTATATCACTGCTTGTTGGTCAGCAGTTACAACCAATGGTACCCGTAGAGGACACTTATAGGCTTAGTGCATTACGCGTGATTCAGTATCAAATACCTCTCAGGTTTCAAGGAAACCCTAACTCACATGATGTTGTGTATTGGAATGAGGAGGTGGCTGAGAGTTCCCTAGAGTTTCTACAGCTTTGGCAGGATGACATGTTGGAATCAGAGTATTCATTGAGGTATACCGATCATTCCTGGTACTCGATGAATATGATACGATCAGTGTTTCTGGGCTCGAAATTTCGAGCACAATGTGCTTAAGGTCGTCCGAGCCAACACTATTCTTTTATACATTCTTACTTATGTTGGGTTTCTATAGAGTACCCTTGTGGTTGAATGTTCTTTTACTGAGTGGATACAGCCAGTGAATGTTAGTAGTGGGAATGTTAGAAACTGGCACCAGTCTCAGAGACTTCGGTGTGTAAAATGTTTTGGGAAGAGGATGTGCCTGGTATAGAGGAACCTGCAGAGCAATAGACGTGGATGCAGAGCTTGGATAGAACCAGGAGGAGGTGTACATTTTGAAATTTCATACCCCCTCCCCCCTTTTTTTGTGGACACCACCAGGCATAGGGAGTTGGAGGATAGGGGAATGGAGTAGCTGCATGCAGTCGAGGAGTGTGACCCAATGGCTCTAGGAATGATTCGATGTACGATCTATGTCTATTAATAGATACCAAATATATAGACTTAGGTACCGATCATTACTTCTTTCTATGAATCATGTTCAAGAACTAGAGTTTCTGGTTAATCCATTGACTTGACCCTGAAGTAAATATATACCTTTGGGAGGAGACTCGATAATCACACTTACACCGACGGTGTGATCTGACCCTTGAGGAAAGAGTTTCAGTTAGAAACACATGGGGGTAGTGTCAAGGCCTTATGATTTTAGTTTGGATATGACTGGCCATCCATAGTTCATACTCAGGTTGACTGTATTAGGGAAAAAGGTAGTGGGTTTCACTACAATGATGGAATGGAGGTTTCCTTAGTTGGTGAAAAGGAAACCCATGCAGAACACGTTAAACTCATGCGTAAGACAGTGTAACTGATCACTCATGAGTCAGACAGACTAACCCTTGTGGTAGAAAGAGTTTTGAGTTATCAATTCCAAACAGGAGTGGCAGAGCATGGGGATATCTTTTAAAAACATGTTTCCAGGATTATCTCCTTGAAGGGAGAGGGACGTCTGCTTTTGTCGGATACTACAAGAGATTTGTGCCAGATTTCTCAATCGTTGCAGCACTGCTATTAGTGTTAATGAAGAAGGGGAAACCCTTCTTGTGGTCGGATAGATGTGAGAAGAGTTTTTAGGAGCTGAGGCGGAGGCTGACTAGTGTACCAAACTTGAATCTACCAGAGGAGGGCGTAAGGTACGTATTCTACTGCGATGCATCTGGGACCAGACTCAGATGTGTCCTGATGCAGGATGATCAATGATCGCATATGGTTCTCGAAAATTGAGACAACATGAGAAGAACTACACTACCCATGACATAGAGTTAGCAGTAGTGGTATTCACCTTGAAGATGTGGTGACATTACTTGATGGGTGAGTATTTTACAGTGTCCTCTGATCATAAGAGTCTCGGGTATATCGTCTCTCAAAAGGATCTGAACCTGATATAGTGACGTTAGCTTGAGTTCCTCAAGGACCATGACTTCGAGATGGCCTATACACCTAGGAAGGGGAACATTGTAGTAGATGCACTCTTTCGGAGATCGGGTATACATCTTCTAGGTGAAGCTATGGGGTAGCATGTCCCATTGAAAATTTCCTACGTGGAATGTGATGGAGTAATATTCCTCAGTTTTGTATAGTCACTCCCCACTTCTTCAGCGAGTCTGGGTGGTTCAGCATAGGGATGCTGTCTGCGAGGCTCTACGTGCTCAGATATCCACATGGTAGGCACCTGATGGATTTTTTGAAGGTGGGAGCATGCCAACCACTTCATAGGACGTACAATGGTACCATTGTCACTTAAAAAGGATGTATTTTGGGAGTTCCACACATCTCCTCTAGCGGTACATCCATGATTGGAAATGATTTACCAAGACCTCTGATGATAGAACTGGTGGCTGGGAATGAAGAAAGAAGTTGCGAAGTTTATCTCTTGGTGCCACACTTGTCAGCAAGTGAAGGTGGAGCGTCAGGTACCAGCAGGCTTGGCTTATACTTTAGAGGTCCTAGAGTGGTAGTGGGATGTAATATCCATGGACTTCATGATAGGATTTCCACATACATCTAGGGGACATGACTCAATTTGGGTGATTGTCGACTGAATCACCAAGTCTTCCCACTTCCTATCGATCAGAGAGCAGTGTTCAGTAGAGACCATAGGATGCCTCTATGTGTTGGAGATTGGGTGGTTACATGGAGTACCCTCGACGAATATCTCTGATAATTATACATGTTTTACTTCCTGACTATGGAAGGGTTTGTAGGAGGCTTTCGGGATGGAGCTCTGTTTGAGCACCGCCTTCCATCCTCAGGCGGATGGCCATACTGAGCAGACCATTCAGACCCTCGAAGATATGATGTGTGATTATGACCTTGACTTCAGTCATAGCTGGGAGTTTCACATGAATTTGGCGTTGTTTGCATAAAACAATAGTTATCACATTTCGAGGTGTTGTGTGGGTGACCTTTCTGGTCACCCTTATGCTAGACTGGCCTAGGGGAGTCAGCACTAGTGGGACCAAAGATGGTATGGGCTACCACATAGAAAGTGCAGATCATCCAGGAGTGGATAAAGACTACACAGAGCAAGAAAACAACATATGTCGATTGGATATGGAGACCTCTAGAGTTAAAGGATGGTGACCAGGTCCTCCTACGGGTCTCACTTCAACGAGGTTAATATAGATTTGGCCGAGGTGGCAAGTTATCTCTGAGATTCATCGGACCCTTCAATGTCCTAAGTAGAGCTGGCGAGGTGGCTTGATACTTAGATCTTTCACCTCAATTGCACCGGGTGAACTACATCTTCCACGTATCCTAGGTGAGGAGATACATGCATGACTCTTCTCAGATCATCAACTATGGCGAGATGGACAATGATAATGTGGAGACTTTTACGGAGGTTCCAATAGAGATTGACGATCGACAAGAGCGGGTTCTTCTTGGAGGGTCGATATCTCTGGTGTGTGTTCTCTTGTAGCACGAGAACCTCCAGGGGAGCACATGGAAGTGGGAGGCGCAAATTCATGCACAGTACCCCCACTTGTTTTCCTAGTTTCAGTTGTGGATTACAGGGGCCTAAAGCCCTGCGGTTGGGAAAATGTAATGACCTGGAATTTCCATTTAATTTTTTTTAATATATGTGAATTTTAGGAGTCCGATAAAATTGATGGTGCATGATTCTGAGGCCCAGAGATCCCAGAATAAATTTTTGGACATTTGTTTCAGTTACGATCTGTAAACATGCGAGTGGGTTTTTCTATGTTTTGATCCAATGCTCGGAATTGAAATCCGAAGGCACCATTGAACTTGTAGCTCCAGTATTCTCTTATAAAGACTTTCACATCGACGGTAGTTGGTCGAGGGTGAAAGTTAATTTTTTTGGGGGTTTTGTGAAATAATAAAATAAAATAAATTGTGTAACATTTTTTTTTGAAACTCCAATGTGGAATATTCACAGGTGGGGAGCACCTGAATTAACCTACCATGAGTGGTAATGGTGGTGGGGAGCACCAGTGCGTAACCTCCCATGAGAGAATATGGTGGTGGGGACCACCCGGGACATAAACATTTTGAACTCTCCTCTTAATGACGGAGAAACCTCACAAATCCTTCTTTAATGTGAAGGATCCTCTTGAACTTCCTCCATTTTAATTGTTCCAATTCCATACATTAATTTTTCTAACATGTGTGTGTGTGTGTGACAAAAAAATTTCATATTTAGTTAAATTATATTGGAACCACTTTATTTTTGGTTGGGAAAAGGAGAATGGGAGAACTCTTTAGATAATTGTGGAGAATCCCATCCTCCAACAAAGAATACTCACACTGAAAAAGAATGCCTACGATGAAAAGAAACCAATGAACGATCCTGGGGTTAGAGGCATCTGGAGGGCGTGACGAGCGCTGACATCATTGACTTCATCCAATTTTGGACGTCTTCATCTATGATGAATCTATGTCTATACTTCCTTCTCACACCAACATCAATGAACAATCCAATGTTGGGGTTTATTATTAAATTATAAAATTCTCTCGTTTAATTTCCTTGTTCTTGGAAAGTAAGGTTAAAACGGATCAACGAAAATGAGTTGACCCATGAATCTTTTTAAATTGAAGAGTTTTTCGTTCTTGACTCATGTATTTTTTTGAGTCTCTTGATACCGCTCTAACGTGGAGGCTGCAGGACAAAAAAACATGGTCTGATCCCACCGTCATTGTTCATTAATGGTCTATTCATGATGGAAGAAAGTGTCTTACACCACAATGACAAATGAAGAGAGAGGCTATCGAAAACGGCCTCCGGCGAAGGCCTAGCGCCGCCATCGCCTGAGCCGCTGCCCGTGACCTTCGTGCCTTGCCACCTGAGCCGCCGCCCATGCCGATGTCACCGCCACCGCCCGAACCGCCCAAGCCCCCGTCGCTCGAGCCGCCACCGCCACCACCTGAGCTTCGGCTGCCGCCCCGCCCATGGCCTCCGCCATTCTGGTTGAGCCGCCTCGTCTGATCCTTCCCACGGCCTCCTCCCTCTCAGTCAAGCCGGCTCGTGCCCTCGCGACACCCCTCGACCAAGCTGCCCCTGTGGCCTCATCCCTTCCAGTCGAGCCACCCTAGACAAGCCATCCCATGGCCACCACCCTCTCGGCAGAGCCTCCTCGCGCCGTCGCGATACCCCTCGGTCGAGCCGCCCCCGTGGCCTCCGCCCTTCCGACCGAGCTGCCTAGGCCGAGCCGTCTGGTGGCCTCCACACTTTTAGTTTAGTCGCCCCTAGCCGGGATGAACCACCTTGCACCCTCCGGGCACCCCTCGGTCGAGCTTCCCTATCGGCACCCCCGGGCTGAGCTACTCTCACGACATCCCCGAGCTGAGCCGCCCTTGCAACACCCCTGGGCTGAGCCTCCCTCACAGCACCCTCCGTGGCCGAGCCGCCTTGCGGTCGTGCCTCCTTCATGGCACCCCCTGCGGCCCTGCACGGCCCCTTGCCGCCTGCCGGGACGGACCCAGCTGGTTAGGCCGCCCATCGGGCCAGACTGAACCCAGCAGGTCGGGCTGGGTCGCCCATGGCATGTCGGGACGTGTTAGTCCGAAAGGGTCGATCCGGACCCGGACGCACTATGACCCATTTATTCTCTTTTGGCCATAAATTCAGCACCAGATTTTTATTTTATGAACCATCAACTGTGCTAGAAATCATGTAGTGAGACGGTCCCTTTGATTATACCCCACTGGAGATTTTTGCTATGATGGGGTACGGTCAGCTTTGATCAAGAACGAATCCAACCAGGCCACCGGGACAAAAAGGATAAAAACTAACATACTAGGTGTTTGATTGGCGTGTCATCTATTGCGTTGAGACCCCTATGACATGTCGGTACTTTGAGATAATTCTTCATCGTACATCGTGGTAGGTGGAGAATTGACCAGTGGCATGAGTATCAGACTCTCCAAGAGATGAGTAAGCCTAGTGTAGAAACCATGTAGCTGGCTGTGAGGAGAAGAGTGCTCTCCTAGCAATCCTGTATGGGTCAACTCCAACTGATCCTATCCGGGTCAGATTCCAGTGATCCTATTTGGGTAAGTTCCTAGGGATACTGTGTGGGTCTTCTCCGGAGATCATGTGTGGGTCTGCTCCTAGCGATCCTGTGTGGGTCAACTCCTAACAATCCTGTGTGGGTCAGCTCTCGGGATCCTGTGTGGGTCAGCTCCTAGAGATCATGTGTAGTTCAGCTCCAGCAATCCAGTGTGGGTTATATCCAAGAGATCCTATGTGGGTCAGCTCCTAGCGATCGTGTGTGGATCACTCCACCGAACCTATGTGGTTCGGCTCCTAGAAATCCAGTGTGGGTCAGCTCCTAGCGACTCTGTGCAGGTCAGTAGTAGAGCCTCTTAACAGAGTAAGATGATTCAGTAGTTATAACCAAAGATCTCTACTCTCGTATCTAAGTTATACCTGGTGTGGGATGAGTCAGAACCTCTATGTTTCTTTATTATTGAGATTAATTACTTGATAACTTAGGTATATGTATGAGCATATAACTATGTAGGGTTATCAATTGTTTTTCATACATTGTGGTTTATCCTTGGTGGATTTTGTGATACCTTTAAGGTCTCGGGGTCCCTAATGAGTATCGTTATACTCACCTATTCAATGGTTATGCCCACACCTTGTTGTTTTGGATGAAGATGACGGACAAAGATGACCATGGCCGAGGGTACCAAGAATGGATAGTGCTCGAAGGTGGACCATACGACCCATCGGAATGCAGAGGAGATGGATGGACGTGGAGTGCTGAGGAGGCGATCTTTACATACCCTTCAGGTAGGAACCCGAAGGATGACCCACTGGCTACCTATCCTTTTCTTGAATTGTATTTTATTCAGTTTTACTTATACTAATACTGTTGTGAATGTATTCCGGCCCTTTTTTTACATTCAGCACACTTTTTGTTATACAGTTGACTTGCGTTCGTATCTTATTGTGTGCTTGGTTGCATGTGTTTACAGGTTATAAAGGCAATGCATTCCTAGTTTTAGGGAGTAATCAATTGCTTCTAGTCACCATCCACTGGCCTATGGAAAGTAGGGTTGGGTTTAGTCATGGCACGGGTCCCGGGGAATGGGTCGTGACATGATTCATGTATTATTATATAATAAATCATTGTTCCATGAATAAAATTTAGGATCCTTGATATATTAAATATGAAATTTTTATGTTATTTTCAAGACCTTATACATTGACACTTAGCATGAGTTCTTCTGTAATCATCAATTTATTTATCCAATGTTTACCCATAATGATAATCTAACGTCAACATTTATTGTGTTTTCTTTTCCCATGGTTAAAGAAATATTTATATATAGAATGCATATGAAGATTACTATATTCCATTAATTTTTTTAAAAATAAACACATTGTTTTCTATAGTGTAATTAACCCAAAATAATTATTGTAACACCCCCTATAATATATTTCTTTAAATTTAATCTCTTATATAGCTTTTGAATCATGCAAACACAAGTATAAATGAAAAAAATGTAGTATAACATTAGAACAAAGATAATAAAATTGTGGGTATGATTGGTAATAAATAAACTATGTATGTTATTATTAAAAATTCATTAGAAATAAAATAAGAATAATTAAAAATAAAAATAATTGTTTTCCAAAAAAATACATTATTTAAAGAACTAGTATTGTCAAATTGTGGGAAACGAGTTCAAAAATACTGGTTTCCATTATTAGAAATATTATTTGGTAAAAAGAATATATATTTTTAAATCATCATATATAAAATAGTTAAATTATACAATATAATTATTTTTAAATGGTTGTACTTTGAGATTCTTCTTCGTGGGACTTCATGACAGTAGGAGTATCAACCAGTAGCTCGTGGAGTGGATCCTCCCGGAGATTAGTGAGCATAGTGTCGAGACCTAGTAGCTGGATGAACCTGACAACTTCTGACCATTTCGACTCGAAGAGATGCGACTATCCTAGTGGGGAGCACTTGGGTGTCGCGATAGATCCATAGTGGGGAGAGCTTTGGTGTTGCAGTAGGCCCATGGAACTCGGCGTGAGATGTACCTCAGCAGGATACTAGGGGGAGCGCCTTGGTGATGCGGAAGACACACAGTGGGGAGTGCCTTGGAGACGCGGCAGACCCACGGTACTCAACAGGAGGAATACCCCCGCTTTCCTAGGTTACTGGGAAGCGCCTTGGTGTCACGACATTCCCACTGTACTCGACAGAGGAGGAGTTCTCCAGCAGCCGAGGATTCAAAAATGTGACTGTAGATGTTACGAGATACTACCCCACAATAAAATACCGGTTTGAGCTGAGTCAGTTTTTTTCGATGTTTTCTTCATTATTGATATGGACTACATGATATCTTTTTTTTATGTATTGGAATATACCTAAGTAAGGTAATCTGTTTATTTATTAATTTGTATTTTATTCATGGTGTATTTTGTGAGACCCTGGGTGTCTCGAGGTCCCTACTGAGTATTGTTATACTCAGCCCTGCACGTGCTATGACCGCACCTCATTGTATTGGATGTTGATGATGAACAATGATGACTGAGGATCAGAGTACCATGAATGGATGGTACCTGAAGTTGGGCTATATAGCTTGACGGTACTCAGAGGAGAGGGGTGGGCATTGAGTGCTCAGGCGGCGATCTGTACCTACCCTTCATGTAGGAACCTTGAAGGATGATCTAGTAATTGTGTTTTTTCTTTCATATGTTGTATTGCATTTCAGTTGTACTGGTACATTCCAGTTGGGATTGTATTCTGGCCCCTTTTTACTTACTCTACTCACTTTTTTACTATACAGTTGACTTGCATTCGTATCTTATTGTATTTTTGGTTGCGTGTGTTTACAGGTTATAAAGGCAATGCCTTCACAATTTTAGGAAATATGCCTTTAATGCTAGTCGTTAGCCCCTAGCCTATAGAAGGAGGGCCTGGGGTAGTCACGGCCCAGGCACCGGGGGATGGGTCATGACATCATAGATTAACTAAAGAGTTGGAAATTGATTGAGGAGTATCAAATGGATATAATTGGGATTATGAAATAGAAAGGTATAAAGTGAGTATATTTATTTATATTCCAAGACATTAAAATAATTACTCAACATTAGGAAAATGTCATTTAAAAAATAAATCATCATGTTACATTCACATTATAATAACCAAATGGTATTTTAAATCATCACTAATTAATAGCTTTTACGATAATAACATTCCATTCATTGTTCACATTCTTATGATCATTGTCCTCTATAAATATCTAAAACATTTTATTTTTTGGTAAATGTAAATTTTTTAAATTCCTTCTATTATTATCATATATATAAACCAAAAAAATTTTTATTCTATATAACCTTTCATTTTCCTCATTACATTCATTAATATGATATTTTGTTAACAATTGTACATTGTGGGTTTTCAACAGTGTATCATTCATATATGAAGCCCTTTCTTTCTAAGCAAAACATAAAATTTTTAGGAAACATTTTATTTAATGTGGGAAGAATCATTTATCCAGAAATTATAATATAAAAATAATTTATTAGATAAATTATGCGACACACAACACCGATCATAGAAAATCCATGAAATATATTTTCGTAGTTATATTATCTTCGATAGATTACTGTAAATTCAACCGTGAGTACAAATAAACTAAAATAGTTTTTTAATTAAGATATTAAATACTAATTTATAAATATTAATAACTAAATTAAAAAAATCGATTATTAATGAAAAATAAAATCAATATCCTTTACAAACAAAATGTCTTCTAAATGATTGTATAATTTTAAGAAAAGGGTTTGTAACATATTAAACACATAATATAATCTTAATTTTTTCCTTATTTAGAAAAATTAATTGATATAATTAACAACATCTATGCAATAATAAAATTCTAATAAAATTAGTTTATTTATTTGATTTTATCTAAAATAATCCATTTTTTGATTATTGATGAAACTTATAATTTTTAATAAATACATCCCTTTAATTTAAAAAATAAAAAATGGTAAATTATATTATAATTTTGTTTTCAAGATAAATGGCATCTATTATGTTTCAAATTAAAAAAAACAATTGACATTAATAACATTTTCATATTAATTTTTTATATGAAATCCTTCTATAGTAAATACATTTTTATCTATATAAACTCATTATTTCACAACACCTATGAGTATAATTTTATATTAAACTACAACAGTTATTTGAATTTAATTATGAATAACTAATTCTTTGTTTATAATAAGAAAAATTTATAATATATATTAATTTATCTAAAATATTCACCATTTTGAAAATTAAAACTATTTAATAATATTTAATGTTTTTTAAGGGGAATGCAACTTTATGGGGGTTAAAATAAAAGTATTTTGTTCAACAATTAGCATAAAACACATCCAAAACCAATTTAATATAACTATTTAGACCTTATATAATCCAATATTATATAATTAACCATTTTGGAGGGTTGTACCATTATTATAATGAGGGGTAAATGATTCCTTAAAAAATATTATTGTGTTTCATTTCACCCACATACTAATGGACACTCCCTCACGTCCCCTATTAAACCTATAGTGAAATTCGGTGCATCAAAGACTAAAAAAATTACATAATCAAATAAAAACATAATATGACCCTTTTTATCATTTAAAAAACTAAGGATTTCTTTTGGGGAAAAACTCTAGATGTTTATGGAAGAATAACGATTTTCCATAAAAGATCTATTCATAGTTATTTCTTATATCAACTCACTAAAATCATAATAAACCATTAAAAAATAATATATATAAAATCTTCCCAATATATAAATTTAATTATGTTAGGTTAATTACCTCTATCAATATCATATTCTATTAAATTGGAAATGGATCTATCGATTGTCTGTACGGTGGACTACCACCTCACGAACTGATGTAATTCATTTTCCATCACCACAATTCGATGGTGGAAATAATGATGAAGTTTATGTGTATATATATAATTTAAGAGATTATTATACATTTATTTTCATTATATAACAAATTAAATCTTAAATTTGTTTTTGTATAAGTTATGATAACGACACTCTTATATAAGGAGGACTAAAGTCTCATAGAATGATGTGATTTTCATTTCAATTACACTATACATAAATGACAATGAAGATTAATTTACTCATTTTTTTGAAATACAGTAGACAATATACATTATGTAAGTCTAATATATCTCTAATATCCTTACCCATTCAACTATTTCTGAAATGAAAATCTCACTCATGTGTACATACTACTTAACACCTCCGTGAAGCGATGTGATCCATTTTCAATGTTAAAATTCAATATAGAAACAAAAAATATATCTGATGAAAAAAAGATTTTTTTAACATTAATTCCATTTTTTAGATGTTTTAACTATATAATATGGGAAATAACATGAACTCTCATGAGAAAACAAGCATGGGAATTCAAACAAATAAACAGTATAAATAAAGACAATAATGAAATATTGTTATCAAATGGGGAAGACATGTAATAATGTGACCATATATGATATTAAAAATTGGAATATTGTTGAAGAATAAGTTAATAAGAATCTATGAACAATTAAAAAATAGTTTAAAGAATCCTCATCAAAATGTATGTGTGAGGATAGGGTTATCTTCTAAATTTCCTATCATTGAGGCATATTATAATTTTATGAAACAAATTTATTTTATATGGTGTATATACATACCCTCTCCATTTAATATATTGAATAAAAAATAATGAATTACTTTTTTTTAATTTTTATTATTTAATATAGTAGGATTTTAGATTTAAATTTCTATGTGGTAATGAATTTCATAACTCAATTAATTTTCATTTGGTCATATTATGTCTTCATTATATATTTAGTTCTATAATTAGGTGATTAATAAATTTTGAAAATAATATGTTATATTTAATAATGTATTGTGTAATTTTAAATTTTAAATATATAATTTATTCATTGAATAATTTTAACATCATCATTATGTTCCATGTATGGGTTTATTATGTAGTTTCAATTAGTTTGACATTTTTTATACTTTAGTTTCCATTGATGGAAATTATTTCATCATAATGTATTATAAAAATTCATCATTAGTATTATTTTATCTCTTAATAATTATTTCTTGTAAGAATTCCACGTTTAAAATCAGTCGTACTTAAATGTTTTGATAAAAAATTTATGAATATTAAATATCATTTCACTCATTATTTGAAAACTATGTTGATTCCAAAACCATGTTTTGGAATAAAAAAATTAATTTTCTAGAAAAATTTTAAATTTTTTTTTTCAGGATATTTTTCCCTTGGATTACTTTTTAGAAAAAAGTCATTAAGTGATTATCCTTTTTTTAATCAAGTCCTACTTTTCATTTACAAAAAAATTATAAAGGAATATCCTAGCATAAATGGCATGTATATAATTTCTCTTTATCATGGAAATCAATTCATTAATAAATATTTCACAAGATTCAAATTTTAATTTAAATTAATGTATTCTCATTTTTTAAAAATTTATGGTTTTAAAATTATATTATTAATAAGAATAAAATTTTTTCCTTAATAATCTTATTAAATATCTTTTTATAGTATTTCAATTCATTAAGGACAATAACCCTTTATTTTACTTATAGTACATCACAGATATGTTTTATTAATAACATATTTATTATTCCTGTGGATGTTTCATGATCATTATGACCATGAAAAGTAATTAAATTTACATTATTTATTAATTTAGGATTTTATTACCTTTCCCATGAAATAGACACTCTTATATATTCATTGGACATTAAATGTTCACAAAATATAGATTTTCTCTTTCATGGAAATACTTATTTCTAGACATTGTATTATTTCTATAAAAGGATTACTTAGTAAATATTGATAAATATGTATCGTTCAATCAATATAGATATTTGATGGTGTGGATTATTTTTTATGAATTAAATTTATTATTCTCTATATATATAATTATTTGGAAATAAAGTTATGGTTGGTTCACTATTATAGATATCCCAACACTATATAAATTTTCATTTGAGATAAATAAGTATGTTAGATATAGTTAAATTGGTTTCTTATGTGTAAATATTCTTTAGTTTAATAAAATCATGTGATATGTCTTAACATTAGACGTATCATGCAGCCTATGAACATTATGTTCAGTGACTATGAATTTCTTTAATTATGATTTCGATTAATATTATCCATGATATATTCACAATGATATTATATATGTAGGTATTTTCATTATTTATTTACCCCTTCTATTGTATGTGTTTAAAGTTTTTTACCTTTCCATATTGAATGTTCCTTATCTATTCAGGATAGTCATGTTATTTACACTTCATGTGTGTTCCTTTAATGAAAGTTAGATATTTGTTTTCCATATCTATTTTAATATACTCAGGTTATTTAAATGGAGTGAATTTTTAGTAATTCTCCTTTACATATTTATTAATCCTAATATAATAATGATTATAAATTCAATGATTTAATGGAATGAGTATGAAAGTATTAAACATTCCATATTTTTTTTCAAGATTGATAATTATTCATTAATTGATAATAGAATATACATTATGTATCCTTTGACTTTTATCTAATATCACCCTTATTTTGTTTCATTTCCTAGGAATCTATTATGTGTACTAAGAATGATATGAAGTGATATTCTATAGGTAATAATGATATTATAAAAAATGTTATATTTTTTTAATCTGGATGTAAATTTAGAATCATATATAAATATATATCTTATTTACCCAGAATAATAAATTATTTGGTCATCAGTGATAACATTTCCCATATCTTCTGATAATGTAAAAAAATTAAAATGGCTTGAAGATACTATTTTCGGTGTCATTATAGTTAATATTATTGAAATTTAAATGCAAACCTTGGGAACATGATTTTGGGAGACATAGAGTATGGATTATAATAGTATAATAGACTTTGGGGATAACTATGTAACAAAAACATAATGTTTTACTAAGGTACAATTTATATATTTTTTATTTATAATGAAGACTTGTATGGATGCCACAAGAGGACATGCTTGTAAAAAACCTTCCTAGGGATAATAATTCTAATGAGTAAAATCATTCATGTTTAAATAATTATTCTATACATGAAAATTGGCCATACTATGCACACGTTTTCACCCTTAGTGGATATGAATGAGATAATTCAAATCTTCATCTGATTCAATTATTAAGGATTTGAATACATGATGAAAATTAATTAAAGAAGTTATACATTGGGTTTCTTTAATTAAACATGTATGTTTCATGATTTAGATGTAATATAAATGAAAATAAGGTCTTCCAACTATGATTATTATCCCTAACTCTATGGTTTTAAATTATTTTATCTGTATGGAACTTGAAGGAATAATGTTAACATTAAATATGATGGAAAATGTGATGACTGAGAAAGTGATTATGATGATGACATTAGTCAAACATAACATGATAATTACTAATTAGTGTTTTGAAAATATTATTTACAACTCTATACCATAAAAACTCTCATACAGACCAAATAAGATATAGATGGAGTTCTCTAAGAGCTCAACTAGTGGAGACCATGGAGGAATGAAGGATGGCTTACTTTATGTAATAAATTTGGAAATTGAAACCAATGAAAGATTCGTATAGTAATTGAAAAGTGTTTTTATATGGAAAAAATTGGAATAAAGATTGTAATTATCTAGGATAATTTAAATGTATGGAGGAGATATATTTCAACCTATGGATCCATTTAAAATTTGTTGTCATAAATGTGGGTAATAAATTAAATATCTAAAATAGTGTCATATTTTAAAGGATAACCCCAAAAGCAAGAATAGACTTCTATTTAATAAAATAAGTGATGTATATATGTGTTGGGATTGATGAATTAAATAGTAGAACTATTTTTGGAAATTGTAAGTTTTAATGAATATTCATGAAGAAACTATGGATGGAGTTAATTTGGGAAGAATATATGTATTCATTGACATGTGAGATAATGATAACAACACATGTTTGTGAGTCTAAGAATATTCATATGTTCAAGGTCTCAAAATCCCCGTATTATGTATTCTGTGGGGGATGTATACCAAGAATAAGGATATTTTGGGTGACATTTGTGGCTATTCAATCAATTTGTTTATTAATTTTCTTTCTGCAATTTTCAATTTTTTATTTCAATTTTTTATGAAATGATTTAATGGATAAATATTAATTTAGAACCAGTGGAACAATTATTGAGGATAATATATTTATATATTATATTAATTTTGGAAAAAAAATTAATTTTAGAAAATAATTTTAAAAAATTAGGATATACTTGTAACTCATTTATTGATATTAAAACCCATTAAGAGTTATGTTTAGTGATTTAGGAATAATTTTGTTTATATTCTTTTCTTGGAGTAAGTGATGAATTCTAAATTAATCATGGATTATCAAATACGAAATTGACCTTATGTAATAGGTTGATAGGAAGTAAGCATATTTACATATATTTTATGAGGTAGTGAAATAATTGCTCAACATTTGGAAATGAAGCTCCAAATATCATTTTATCAAATTACTTTCATATCTTAAGAATGAAATTATTTATTAAATAATAATATATACATGGTTTCATGGTCCTTAACATTCCATTAACTGTTCACTTTGTTATGATAAATGATATCAATAACACTCTAAAATTATGTATTATTTTCTTTAATGAAAATATTATCAAATATAAAATATTTTCTCATACAAGGAATTCTATTTATGTATTATTCCTAATGAAAATTCATATTTATGTTTAACTCTTATAAATGAATGTTTTATTAAGGAATTTAGGATATATGTTTACAACAATAAAATTTTCACATTTCAGATATTTGATTTATGAGATAAAGAAATATGTTTCAAGGAAACAATTTATATTAGTTGAATACACTTTAACCCACTAAAATTATTAAATAATAACATTTTATTATGTAGTTTATATGACACAAAACACCAATCATTGAAATTCCTTGAAGTAATTTTCATTATAGTATATATATACTATAAAATGAGGAACAATCATCATTGAGTCTAAATAAAATATAATATAGTATACATTTATAACCTAGAAATTAAATTTATAGTTATAAATATTAAAAAAACCTACAAAAATTATGGGTATAATTAAATTATAAATAAAATAAGAACCGATTAATTAAAAAAATTTGAAGATAAAATATATTTTTCCTAAAAAAATATTTAGTCACTAATTGCACACATAATTCAATGTTATTCATACTAATTTTAGAAAAATTAATTGATTATTAAATTTATTTTTTTTAAAATATAATATAAAAAAATTGGAGATTTTTTTCCAAAAATGAATGATTTTCTGATGACTAGTGAAAAAAAATAAATTTATCGAAAAAATCCTTTTCATTTAAATAATTTACAAAGATAAATTAAAAATTAATTCGTTTATAAAGAAAATTTCGATCAATTATATTATAATTTAGTTTATTTAGGTCAATTGAATCATTCTCAATTTTATTTTTGATATCAAAACTTTCTACTGTAATGAGAACTTTCTATTTGGAAACCCTTTTCTCCTAACCTCTACATGTAAAATATTATATTATTTTTTACAATTTATATGAATTAAATTTATGATAATTTTTTAAATATTTTTAACATGATCAATTTATAATATCTGAATATTTTAACATAAATTTATACAAATTTGAATAGTAAAATTAGTAAAAAAAAATTATTGATGTAATAGTGAAAATGACTTTAATAGTTGTCAAAATTGGATATAAGGTTTACAAATGATATAAAACATGTCTATCACCCATTTTAATTATATATATAAACCTTAAAAAAAATAGGTATCTCTAATGAACTATTTTGGACTAATTGTTCTGGATAAAAAGGTGATTGTAATTGATTATTTTTGAAAATTCATTTCATATCCGCTCCCACAATTATAAAAGGCCACCGACCCTCCTACCTTATTCATATATCCATATCCATTTGTTTCAGATAAAAACTACCCAAATCACTTATTTAATACAAATAAAACAATATTTCACCATTGGTTTCATCATCAATCTATTCTATTAAGTCTTTTGATGTGAACCTAAATATGTTGTCAATAGAAGAGTTAATATTATTTAAATGGATTTTTTTATTCTTAAAAATCCTACAAATATTATTCTTAAACAGTTATGTAATATAATAAGAATATTACATTTTTTATGATGTTTCTATATTAATAAATTAAAAAATATCCATTACCTCTTCTATCTAAGGTGAAATGCAATTGTCAATCTTGTGTATGGTTGACTACCGCCTCGTGAACTGATGTAATTCATTTTCCGTCACAAAAATTCATTACTAAAGAATTGATGGATTGAATGTATATATATTATTTTCTATATTATTATAAAAATTCAATTATACCATCATATTTTCCTTCTTATATTTTTTGTCGTTTACATTATGATATTGCCACTCGTTTATATCATGGACTACCACCTCACAAAGTGATGTGATTCGTTTTTCTTTTATGTTATACATGGAATATAATATTGAAACATTTAATGAATTTATGTTATATATTGTAATGATATTGACTCTTTAAAACTAATATATCACCTACTTCTATACCCTTTCACCTATTAATTAAATTATAATTTCAGTCACGCATACATATGTCCTACAGTCTCCACATAGTGATGTGTTCTATTATCAATGTTGAAATTTCAATAATGATTAAAAAAATTATGTAATTATAAAATAATAATATTTATAAAATTAAAATAATTATTTATATGAAGGAACTCTAAGATATTTTGATGAATCGTGACTATCATGAAAAACCACACCTCATAAAACAAGGCACTTGAAACCTGAGTAATAATAAAATGAATTGTTATTAACAAAATGGTTATTATAATGTTAAAATTTAATAATATATGATATTATATATGTCAATGTGGTTTTTTTATAATCTAATATCACTCTAATGATTTTTATACATAAGATTAAATCAGTTTTCAACCAAAATGATATGTGTGTTAGGTGACATAATCTCAATGTCACTTCATTGAATAATATTGTAATGTGATGCACCCAATTTAATTTATAATTTTTATTTACATATCATTTTTCATGTAATATCATGAAAACATCATAATTCATATTATATTATGTTTCAATATTAACTAATTCTTCATGGAGGATTTAACATGTAAATTATCAAGTGTTAATAAAATTCACAACTTAATTATATTTCATTATGTTATAAAAATTTATTATATTCTGTGAAATTGTATGACCATGTTTTTTAATTTTTTAACTATACATTGTTTTATTTATAAAATATTCATTTGGGTTTAACTGAAAATCACATATTCTATTCACTAATTAATTCTCAATTAAACATAATTATCTTTATAAGGGCTTATTATAAAATCACATTTTATTTAGGATTCTTGATATTTTAATTTACATTGAAAGAATTACCTGATCATTTTATTATTTTATAATTTAATTTTAGTCTCCTATGGTGACTATTTTTGGTTTCATTTAATAATACCAGTTCCATATATTTTGTTCAATGAATAATTAATACTATGTAATAAATTAAATTCGAATTCATTTCTTCATTTGGTTGAAAAATTATTTCAATCCAAAAAAATTTGTTTAAAAAAAGTTTTTTCAAAACAAATTTTCAAATAAAATAATTTTTTAGTTAATTTTTACCCATTATATATTTTTTGTAATAAAATTAAATTGAATCTTCATTTAATTTCCAAACAATGCCCATTTGAATTTTACCATAAAAATAAATGTAATATTATTTATCAGATTTGTGTTGTACATATTTTCCTTCTTTCATGACCAATGAATGTTTAAAATATTATTTTACATGTTTCATTTTTTTAATGAAGATTTCTAAAAATTATTTTGAGATATTTTATTTTTAAAAGGTTAATTTTATAAGGAAAATGAAATTACCCTTAAAATGATTTTAATAAACTTTTTATTTAGTTTATATTCGTCAATGTCAATGACCATTTATTTTAAATCAACTTAAATAGGGTTATATTGTTCTGGTACAATTTTTATTATTTTTAGAGATGGTTTTCAATCATTATAACTATAGAAATTATTTACATTCATACTATGAAATATTAAATTCCCTATGACCAATATATATTATATTTCCCATGAATATCCATATTATTTTCCATGGATATGTTTATTTCGTAAATCAAATATAATATTTACATATGGTGTTTTACACTTAAATTTATTTGATTAATTGATAAATATAAAGAAAAATCAATCATTAATCCATACGGATATTTTATAGTAAGGAATATTGTTCATGAATTACATTAATTATTCAATATTTGATGAATTCTATGGAAATGAATATATGGATGAGTAATGGTCATATATATAAACTAAATGCATTGATAGTTTCATTATATAAATCTATTGGGTAAGGTCAGTTAATTGTGTTTCTAGTGTATACCAACCAATCAACAAGCAATTGTTCTATTATTGGCATTGACATTAGAGGTATGGTTATGACTGAGACCATGATTTCTAATAATTATTAATTTCCAGAATTAATAATTAAGTTATAATTATCCATGATATTATTATAATGACATTATATCTTGATTCGTTTCCAATGACAGTTAACCAATTCAATTAAATGTTTTTTCAATTATTTAACATTCCATATTTACTATGAAATATCCATTCTTGATGTCCATTTATTACAATTGGATGTGTGATTAGTTATTTACCCAACCATGTTTATTTTGATATACCAATTCATGATATAAACATAATTTAAATTGAATGTGTGTTTATTTATTTACCTTTCAATATTGATTATTTCTTCACTAATAATGATGGTCATGTTATTTATAAAATGGACTATTTGATCAGATATTTACACAACCATAGTATTTATTACTTTTTGATTATGTTTCATTAATTCAAGATATATTATTCTTTATGCAACTCTTACAAATCAGATGAGATCACCCATTTTCTTTCCTTCCCAAGGAATGGATTATGTCTACAATGAATTAAATGTAATGATATTCTAGAATGAATAATGATATTATATAAAGATTATGATTTAATCATTGAATTCAAATGTAATATGGTATTCATGTATATATTTGGTTTATCAGTGCTACTAATCTATTTGTCCAATTATGAAGAAATTGCATGATTCATATGCCTATGTAATAATGAACACACCATCTCTTAGTTACTAGTGTTGGGGTACTTACAAACTATATTGTAAGATCATTTTTTGAGATGTTGATGATATTTAATGAGATTGGATTATTTTATATCTAGTCTCAAGTGTCACTATACATTTATGTCCCTTGAATTTATATTTCTAATATTAATAGTATATTTTTCTATGTATATATAACATTTATGATTGAAAATTTTGTGATAATATATTCTAAAGACTAATCATGTGTTAGGTATAATGAACTTTATTACTAAGAAATACTTTCACAATTTAGTCCTTCCATTAAGGGTAACTAATTTTGAAATCATGGAATTTGAAATGGTACATCTTCCATGTTTGGTTCATATTTAATGAAATATATATGTGTATATATATTTCATGATACTATGGTATATTTAAATATCAATATTATCACGATTGAGATAATATCCATGACTACATAATGAATAAAATCATCTATAAAAACTCAAAATTATGTGTCTGATAATTTCCCCAATCAATATTCAATTTGTATGTGTAAAATGAAATTAAAATATCTTAATACGTGATATTTCATCCTAAAACCATTAATTATGCATCACATTAGAAATAATTTTGGCTACAATGTAATGTAAAAAACGTGTAGTGAATAATCTCCTCTCATAATAATTGATGTTTTCAAAAAAAATCTTCAAGATAAATAAATAATTCTATTTTAAAAATTATATCTTTGTCATAGGACTTGAATCTAATTATAAATTTATCACCAATCATTATAAGATTCATGATAATATAATAATGCATTGTAAATTGGCTTACATTTTTTGTGGTATTTTTTAACTACATCAATCATTTAAAGATATAAAAATAAACCCTTCATTTTGATAGAATTTCTTAGGGGTGGTATTTTTTCATAAAATTATTCACACAAGATAATTTATTTTCCCAGTTCCTCAACTTGTAAGATCTTCAAATCAATCATTAAATGATATTAATTATCTTTGATTAATTAATATAATATCTAACTATTTTCAATTAAGAAAATCAAAATATTATCATTATATATTTTAAATACTATATTTTAAGGATATATAAATATTCCATGAGAAATTGTATTCTTGAATGACATCAACATATAAATTTTATGTTTAAAGAAAAATTTTGCGGAAATAGTGGAATCGGTTCAAAAGAAATATATATAAAAAAGAATTTTGAGTTATTAATTGAAAGAGTTTATTATAGATATTATAAAGAAAACTACCACAGATGTAAGCCTACAACATAGAGGAAGACTAGTTCAGGGCCTTGAAGGTTCACATCATAGCCATATCCTTATCTTATTTCTTCAACAAAACACCGGTATCTTGATATTGTTCCCATTATTCATTGGAGATAACCATGTTGAGAAAAGTTTCATTTTTGATATATTCATACAAAATGTTTTAGGATCTTCAAAGGAACATTCCTTGTTCTATTTTATAAATCATAAACAACATTTTTTATGTCAAATTCAACCCATAATAAGTTCTATTTGTGTTGGAAAACATATCCAATTGCATATATCATCACACAATGCTCACCATCATAAGCTACCCAAACTCCAACGTGGTAATAAAGAACCCATTGAAAAATCCATGGAATATTTTTAAGACCGCTCCACAAAATGCGGGTTATGGCATTCAATAAGCTTCCCAATTAAAATTCACTTTTTTCTCTTGGATGATTGGAAGTATCGAGCAAATATACATGACCATTTCTGGTTTTCATGGCCAGTCTCAAACACCCATGGATCAAATAATATTTAGATCAGTCATCCTATTTTTTATTCTTCCATTTTTATCGTATATTATATATAATCCTAAATATATATAGATATCATACCCACCTAAATAGTTGTATGATTTTCATCCAACAAATTGTCATTAAGGGTCCACCAAATAATAGCATCAAAAGAATCACTTGTTACTAATAATATGTTGTAATCCATCACATTACAATCTGTAGTGAAAATCCACTCCCTGAAATCCAATTGCATCATATTTTGGTTGAATTTCAGGGTGAACATGGATTAGTGGTAAGCATATATCTTTTGTGCAAACCAACAATATATAAAAATATGACGTGAACATTATTCAACACTCATGTAGAAGATATATGAAAATGTAATATGAAAACATGTCCTTTTGATATTATTATGGGAGAAACAATGGGGGTTCTAGACTCTCAAGTGAAGAATGAAATGGGATGGTCATATAAAGTGATTATTGAATTGAATTAACTAGGATGGTTGTTGAGTAGATCCATCATATTAAATTTTTTAAAACTCTATGGTGCTGAAATATCCAACCCATCATGGTTTCCATAAAAGGTTATCATATTCCATGGATGTATAACTTTATATATCAAGATGATCTTAGGGTTGGATCATGCTACCATAATTTCTAACATGTGATAAGAAATCAACATTCAACAGGTTTCTAACAAAACATTGAAAACGCATTGTTTAGTAACCCTGGATTTTCTTACAGCGTGTTTACATCATTTTAATGATAAAAATTATAAAAACCTTACAAAATGGGGTTCCAATGGTTTATTGTTTTGAGAAAACTAGGACCATTCATAAAATTAAAATAGTATACGATAAATATTTATTAATTTCCTTCTTCTCTTGCATCTTACTGGCCCTAGAATTTTCCATACTAGCAATAGTTATTAGAGGATATAAATCAAAAAGGTGAGGAAAATGCTCAGTAAGAGGATAGATAAGAAAATGAAACAACATAAAACTGGTTGAAGATAATCATTATCCTCATAACATTGGAATGAGATCGTAATCATGAGAGAAAGCATTAAGAAATGAAATTGAATTGGAAATTCATAAACATGAAACATTATGTCTTAGTGGTCAACTTCCACACATTGTTGTGAAAACATAGAGCATCATGTTTGAAATTACTTCACTTGAATAATGAAATTTTCTAGACTACCAAATTCATTGTACCACTATATAATTTTGTGTTCTCCCATCACATTATAACTTTTACATTTCACTAAATAATATTGTGTGCACCAGCCATATCACAACATTTACATTATAGTGCATGAAACATAGAAAATATATCCATAATTAACATATAATAACACATGGAAAGGAATGGGTTTCATTTTATAAGAATACTCTTATAAACATTGGGATCCCAAATAAATTTGTTAATAATTGTATTTATATAAGAATCATCATTCTTAAGTGAAGGAACCAATCTTGAGAAGTAAAAGGTGTGTTTTTTAAGAATATTTCTTTTAAACCACAATGTGTTTGTCTTAAACTCCATTAAAAAACAAGTATATCCTACAAAATATATGATAATTATGAATAAATTATTTTTTTTGAAATACCATTTCAAAAATAGAGTTAAGGTGGTAAAACCAAAGGGAAGAGGTTTGGGTTCAGGAATTCATGTTACCATGTATCTAAATTCTTTAATCACTTTAATGTCCTATATATTCACATTATATTTCTTAATTATTAAATACAGACCCTTATATACAATTTTATAATTCATTATGGTTTTTATGTTCTTTTATAGTCCTTTTTATGAGTCATAGAGTTTGTATTCATAGTTTAGGAGTGTTTTTTTTCATATTTTTCATGAACGGTTCACTTGTAAACAGGAATGAATGTTCATGTAGAACATGGATAACCACCCAAAATTTCAATAACATGCTATTAATGATCTTACAGTTGTTTAAATGATCTTATAATGAATTTTGTTGTGAGGATGAATCATTTGTTAAAATATAATGATGATCATTTAGGGATAATTTGGGCAGTTTTAAGATTATAACGAACTTTTTTTGTTCTATAGTTAACTATTATGTATAAAACATCTGTCCATATCATAAAAGTTGTAAAAAAATAACTATAAAAATATACTTTAAATGATTTACTATATTGTTTTTGACCTTTTGGAAAATGTAAGTGTATCTCGCACGATGTGGGTAAATTAAAACATAATGGGTGACAATTTCATTTTTAAAATCAAATAGGGAGAGGGAAGAATATAATGAATAATATTTAATTATCATGATAGTATATCAACCATAAAAGAGTTATCATGACAATTTAATAAGATATGTTTTTGATAATCGATGAAAAGAAATGAAATTTGAAAGGGAATTTAAAGAAAAGATAGAGAAATTAACACTTCAATATATCATCATTTTGAGACTCTTTAGAGAAGACGTTAAGGTCTTTTAGTGAGACTAGGGGATTATAGACTTGAGGGTGGAGAAATAAAAGAGATTTGATCAGAATTTTTAGTATCCACAAGGCATGAGAGGTGTGAGGAAATTATGTTGTGAGCGGTAGTATTTATAGTGGAGGGGAAGGGTGTTTTCCAAATATTTAATTAATTAGTTTATTAATTTCACTCAAGATAATTTATAGACATGATTACATCACTAAATATTGTATAAGGGGTATGTGAGTTCTACCCAATGGCAATTTACATCAGCCATTACTAATGAAAGATGTAGAAATTAATTTTGTTAGCATATTTTTTAAATTATCCAATTTCACTATTCACTAAAAAATCAATTATTTTAGAAAAATATAAAAAATTCACAATTTCCTTTTTTGACATGTTGAATTTTAAAGAAAACACCATTTTATGAATTTTTTTCTAAATATGATTAATTTATTTTTTATTAAAATCATAATTTACATGAAAATATAAATTTTAAAATTAAATTTTTTTTTCTCACACTTTGAAAATTTAATAAGCACTCATAAAATTATCATATAATTATAAGACATAAATGTTATATTTTTTATATCTATTTTATGGAAATAATTTTCTTAAAAATTATTAATTTATTCATTAAGTATTCATAAGATAAATACATACCAACATGATAATATAATTTTATCAAATTTTCACTTATAGAAGGGTACATTTTATTTATATTATCATTGGTAAGGTTCCTATTCACATGGATAATTTACTATTCATAAGGGCCATATTAATATTTATAAGGGTTGAATTACTATTTATAATGGAATGTTATTTTTCATAAAAAATTATGTTCTTCCTACAAAACTCCAAATAGCTTACTGCTGACAACCTTGTATCTCAGTTTTTTGAATTTCAAATCACATAAGTGGGAAAATTATGTTTAAATTTCCAATTGGCTTTAGTATTTGATTTAATAATGATGTGGAATTATGTTTTAAAATTTTATTCTATATGATTATACTATATGACCTAATTATAATAAGTTAATTACATTGACTAATCAACGGGTCATTACATTCTTCCCGCCTTTTGAAATTTCTCCCTTGAAATTTTTATTGGAAAAAACATGTGTCAGTACTTCTCCTTCGTCGCCTACTCTAGTTCCGAAGTTTCTTACTTATAAATATTATTACTCCACAATACATTTATATGGTAGTTTTTATTCATTTTTAGAACCATAACTATATGTTGCATAATTTTTATGGGTTTCTCCTCATAAGAGAGATTATCTTCCAGCAATTACACCTTTGAGTTTAGTACATACAAGGGAACTGTTGTGTACTTAATCATGAGTGATATGTGAAACACATCATGAACAAGAGCCATATTTAGTGTATGTGAGATCATATATGACACAGATCCATTGGTATCAAGGATCTCAAAGGGGATTATGTTTGTTGGGATTATCAACCCTTTCATTCCAAATTGCAAGAATCTCTTCAATAGTGATATTTCATAGAAAACTTTATCTCCAATGTCAAACTACAAGACCATTATATCATTGACAGAATATGTCTTGTTTCAACTCTTAGCATGTTTGATATGGTTTTGGCTGACTTGAAAATTCTCTATCGTTTCTTGTACAATATATTTTCATAGTAGCTTTCTTTCCCCAGCTTCATCCCAATAGGTTGTACATCTACATCACTTTCTATATATATCATCATATTGACCCATTTGAATACTCGATTGGAAGTTGTTTTTGTATGAGAACTCAAATAATGATATATGGTGATCCCATCCACCCATGAATTCTAGTGAGTAGGCTTTGAACATATCTTCGAGTGTATGAATAATTATTAAATATTTTCTATCAGTTTGGGGTGATAGGACACAATTAAATTTAATTCAGTACTCATGGAATGTTAGAGACTCCCCCAGAATGTAGATGTGATTCATGGATCATGATAAAATAAAATCAAGAGTGAAACCCCATACATTCCTACCATATCTTTCACATATATATTGGAAAGATTTTCATGAGAGAGATAATATCTAATAGTGATAAAGTGATTAGTCTTGGTGAGTCAATCCAACAAAAACCATATCACGTTATTTCCTTTGGATGTCTTCAAGAGACCCGTGATAATGTCCACAATGACATTCTCCCATTGCAATATTTTTATTAGAAATTATTTCATCATTCATTTGGACTTATGTATCTCTATATTAACATACTAACATATCAAGAACCATGAGATATACCCACCAATCTCATTCATCATGTTATCCAAACAAAAGTGTTCTCAGATATCACTATATATCATGGTGCTACTAGGATGGATAAAGAATGTTGATCTATGTGCATTGTCTAAAAGCTCCTTCTTTATCCCATTTGATGAAAGAAAAAAATCCTTGTTCCAAACCAAATTTAACCATCATCGTTGATAAGAAAAACTAGCTACTTCCCATCTTTTTCTGCATTCTCCATTTTTTGCAACTCCAAATCATTCCTTTGTGAATCCCTACACTTTTATTATATAGATGTTCAGGAAATCATGTGTCCATGGTAGGATGTACTCCCTGCCATTTCGTTTTCTAATTCCCCCATTTTTATATCCATAATGATACGTCCCTTATCAATCAAAACCCTGTATATACCAACAGGTTGTTTTATACCAATAGTATCAGCTCCCATGTTCGCTTATCCAATATGATAGTGAATAGAGGAATCATAGTCTTTGATTAGTTCTAACCATATAAATTGATGAATATTGATATCCTTTTGTGTGAATATGTACTTCAGGATCCTATAATTATTATATATATAATTATTCTCACCATATAGGTAGTGTCGCCTGAATTTTAGGGCATAAATCACATCATCTATCTCTATATCATGCCTACGGTAGTTTTACTCATGGATCTTAAACTACTTGGAGGCATAAGCTATAATATTATAATTTTCTAGAGAACAAAAGCCATGCATTTCTTTTATGCATCACTGTATATAAAAAAATTTCTTCACATTTATCCAATGGGAGTACAGGTGCAGTGATCAACCTTTTATTTATCTCCTTGATGATTTCTTCACATTTTTCATCCATATAAACAATACCCCTTTCCTTGTTATCCTAGTTAGATGGCTTGATAATCAGGTTAAATTTCTCACAAAACATTTGTTTTACCTAGATAATACAATACAATAATATATTTATATGACACTATAGATTGTGGGTGATTCCTTAATCACCTTTGTTTTAGAAGGTTCAATAGAAATTACCCCACATTTGATAACATTTCCCCCTAAGAATTCATGAATAATCCAAAAGTAAAACATGAAAAACATTTTATACAACTTCTCCTTTCTCAATGTCAACAACACAATCCTTATATGTTCATTATGCTCCTCCTTTATATTTGAATAGATGAGAGTATCATCGATAAACACTACCCTAAATTTTTTTGAGGTAATGTCTAAAGACTCTATTAATAAAATACATCATGATTGCATTGAAATTAGTATATACAAAGTGTATCACTAGAAATTCATAGTTCCCATACCCTGTGTGGAAGGAAGTCTATTGAATAAATTACTTATTCACTATTAGCTAATGACATGCAGAACCAAGATCCCCCTTTTTTATGTATTGTTCTCCTAATAGGTGATCGAACAAGTCATCAATCCATGGATGATGATAATTGTTATTCATGGTGGTCTTGATGAGTTATTGATAATTGATACACATCTAAATTGATCCACCATTTTTCTTTAAAAAGTTAATGGGTTTACCCCAATGTGATGTACTAGAGAGTATGAATCCTTTATCCAAATTCTCTTACATTTACTTCTTTAACTCTTCGAGTTCATTATGATCCATCATATAGGTACACATTGATATATGAGTATCTCTGTGTTTGAGTTTTGTTTACAACTCCACCTCATGTTATAGGGGATGTATTTGTGACTCTTCAAGAAATACATTATTGTCTTCCATTACAATGGGCATTTCCCCTAGGTGGATAACTCCTTTCAACTCAACCATCTAAGTGAGGTTTGATTATTCACAAAAAATATATACCCACACCATAGAAAGACTATTAAATATTGATTCGTGGTCCTCCATCCATTTGTAGAGGTTCATGGTATGGTTGAGAATATAATAATATATTATCTTTTCCCAATATTTCATGTGTTCTCTATATAATGAGACCCAATACTGCTCATGTATAGTATTGAATTCCACTAAGGTAAGTATTAGAATAATAGTTTGATAAACCATAATGAATATGTCCATTGGAGAAGATTAAAACACATGGGTTGCAATGATTTCACCACTTGGTGTTTTTACCGATATTTATACTTCATGGTTTCAGGGCATCAATTTAATAATTCTAGCAAACATGCGGGATATAAGGAAATGACAAGAACTAGAATAAAATAAGACATCTTGAATTTTTGAGGTATTAGTAAGTGTACCTTGTAAAACATCATTTTTATGATCTACATCTGCAGTAGTGATGGCATTTAACTTCTCATGTTCCATTGGATTTTTTGGTTGTTGATGTTGATACCCTCCATGTCTCATGTATTAGTGCACTAACATGAATATTCCATTTTTCATAAAGTTATAGCATTGACCAATGGGTTGTTTTATCCATTCCTCCCCCACATTATCCTACCTTCTCATGGATTTTTAACATTAAAGAGTATGGTGGCTTTCTTTCCCACACTTGAAACATTTCCTCATCCCTTTTAGGTAATTCACATGATGCTTCATCCCACATTTTTTACATGTTGGTTGTTTAGTTTTATTTCCAACATTATCATTAGAACATTTGGAATGAGACTACATCTTTAGTTTTATATCACCATATCCATTTATGATTCTCCAAACTCGATCACAACATTGAGAGAACATCAAAAAACTACTTCAAAACTCTCATTGTATCTAATTTAAAGATCCCTTTGATAGTGTGGTTTTAAATCACTAAATAATCTATCAATTTTACTATTATTATTGAAAAAAAAATCTAATTGAACCTTTCAACCCTTGTGAAATTATCATTATAGGCCATGACAGAATCTCCTTTATTTTCCTTGAACTCTTTTAATTCTTTCAAAATCATCATACAAATATTTCACGGTAAAAACTTGTTAAGAATCATTATCATAATGTCTTATCACTCCTTCTCTTCAAATTTTTTCCATGGAATTATGTTATTAATCAATTCCCACCATTGGTCGGCCTCTCCATCAAGATGATAAATGGATAGAGTTTCCTTCTCCCTCTATGAATAGTGAGCCATATAAAAGATCTTATCTATTGAGTTGACTAACTATTATATATCTATTGGATCAGAAGATCCACTAAAAATCTGTGGTTAGGGTCACATAAAACACCCAATAACTAGTTTCTCCATCCTATATGAAGGAGGTCAATCCACATTATTTAGGTTATTGTTCATTACCTGAGATAGTTGAGTAAGTATCGCCCTATAGTTTGCATCTCTACTACCTAAGGCATTGGGGATATTCTTCGGGAAATCTCTACATTGTCCCTTGTAATGGTTGTTATCATGGTTTCTTCTGGTTCCCACCATTTTATAAAATTGAAAATCATACAACAAATCATAAGTCAACAAGTAAAAAATAATTTATTCTATAGTGAAATTTTGTGTAACGGTATATCTTCAGGGATCCCTATGTTAGAAAATCATATTATTTGATTAATTATAATTATTCTCATATTAAAGGATTTATGTTCGTTTGACTAATCCTAATAAAAAAATTAACAAAACCTTCCTCTGATACAAACTGTAGCGGCCCTACTTTTTTATAAATTACTTTTACGTCATCTAATTGATAATCAACATAAGAAATTGCAATATGGGGACCCAAAGGATTGGTTTCTTGAGAATACTAGGACCATACATAAAATTTACAACCTAAAACATAAATATTATCTTAATTCCTTCTTCTCTAGATTTTTATTGGCCCCTCAATTATCCATAGTATAAGTAGTCACCTAAAGATATATATAAAAAATGGGTGAGCTAAAAGCCCAGAAAAAGGACTGATAATAAAATGAGAAAATATAAAATGGGGTCTGCATAATCATTGCATCATAAAAAAGTCATTCGATAAATATCCTGAGTGGATGATTTAAGAAAAAAGCACAAAAATTTGAAATGCATAGAAAGAAAACATTATGTCTTAGTAGTCAACTACCACACATAGTTGTAAACAAAATAAAAAATGTGTTCAAACATATTTCACTTTAATCAAGAGGTTCTACATATAACCCAATGTATTTTAGTGATATATAATTTTGGCCACACCCATCACATCATAGAAAATACATTGTGCTATACAATTACAGGTGCAGCCGTCACATCACAACATTTACATTATCATGTGTGCCACATAAAAAATGTTGCAATCTTGAAAAGAGAATAACCCATATGATGGAATGGTTTTCAAATAATAATCATAAATTCATAATATTTGGGTTCCCAAATGAAATAAGGAATTCATACTATATATAAGAAACATCATCCTTAATAGATGGACACAATACTGAGAAGTAAAAGGTGTCTGTTTTTTGAAAGAAGAGTTATTTTGGAGAAAAATTTGTTTGTATTCATCTCTAGTAGAAAAACATTATATCACATAATAGGTAATATAATTATTAATAAATTAATTTTAATGAATATACATATTGGAAATAGATTGAAAGAGGGAAAAACCAAATAAATAGTGTTGGGTTCAAGAATTCCAGTTAGCTTGTATCTAAATGACTTATTAACATTAATGTCCTATATAATCACATTATATTCATTAATTAACAACTAGAAAACCTCTTAAACATGAGTATGATTTATTATGGTTTTATTGTGTTCTTTTATAGGCATTTTGGTGAGTTATATTGTTTAAAATCAATGTTCCGAAGTGTTATTTTTCATTGTTTTTATGAACACATCACTTGTTCACATTAATGGAAGTTCCTCTAAAACATTGAAAAACATCCATAATTGTTTTTAGATGCCATTAATGATAGTATATGAGTTTAAAAGGTTTTATGATGAAATTTTAATGAATTTGAATCATTATTAAACATGTAATGATGATCATTTTGGGTTAATTTGGGAAATATTTGGATTACAATGAACAAGTTTTGTTATATCATTTAATATTATGTATAAAACGTGTTTCCAGAAAATAAATTTTTTTAAAATACATATTATATTTTTTTCAACTATTTAATTGTTTTATTGATATCCTTGAAGGATTGGATTGAAATTGGAAGTGAATTTCCCATGATGTGGTTAAATTAATACATCACAGGTGACAATTTCCATTTTATAAACAAGAAGACTGAGGGAGGAGTAAAATGATTAATATTTTATTGACATGATATAATAAAAGTATATAAATAAAAAATGATTATAAATGAAAATCTGATAATATGTGTTGAGGATGAGAGAAGAAATAAAATAAATTTTAAAGTACATTGTATGAAAATAGAGATAAATTAAGAGTTGAATTTATCTTATTTGAGGGCCAATTTAAGAGAGAGGTTTTGGAAATTTTATAAAAAAATGTTATGCTACAATTGGAGGAGGAGGTTATAATGATATTTGAGTATTATTTGGAGTAATAACAAGGGTTAATAGTAGTTAGGAAATAAAGTTGTGAGGGTTCATATTTATTGTGGAGGGGATGGATTTTTTCTCTATATTTAATTTCATAGTTTATTAATTTCATTCGGGTTAAGAAATACTGATGATTGTTGGACTAAATAGAGTACAGATGGATTCTAAGTTTGAGACAATGGAAATTTAAATAATTCATGACCCATTCATGAGGCATAAATTATTTTATCTAGCATATTTTGTAAATTAATAAATTTCACTATTCACCGAAAATTCACGCATTTCGGAAAAATATCCAAACTTCACAATAACCATTTTTTGATTTAAAGAATTTAAAAATAATCCCTATTAAAAAAATACAATTTTCTATATATCATAATGTTATTTTAAATCAAAATCATAATTTACTTGGATAATAAAAAATTAAAAATTAAAATAATTTTTTCTATCACTTTGAAAAATTCATTATGGTCTTATAAAAGTACCATATAATCATAAGACATAATTAAATTTTTTTTAATAATTGTTTTGAAAAAATATTTATTTATTAAATTATTAAATAAATATTTTTGACCTATAAAATTACCAACACTATAATAAAATTATACCATATTATAACTTATATTATGGGTAAATTTTATTTATACTTTCATTCGTAAGGTTACTATTCACTTTTCAGATATACTATTCGTAAGGGTAATATATATATTCCTAAGGGTCATATTATAATTAATAATCCAAGGATTAATATACATTAGTGTATTTTTCTATTCACAAAAAATTAAGTATGTCATATTGGACCTCAAAAAACTTTCTAATCAAAATAATGTATTTTAGATTTTTGAAATTTAAAACACAGAAGTGAAAAAACAATATTTAAAAGTCCCATATAATTTATTACTTCATATAAGAAGGATGAGGATGTATGGTTGATAATGTTATTTTTTGTGATTATACTAGAAGACATAATTATAAGAAGGGAATTACATTGATAATGCTTTGTGTAGTTAAATATGATATCCTGCCAGAAATGCTGCATCCATTCAATGGGACGTCAACTCATATTGGAGCCCCTAGAAGCCAACCATTTAGTATCACACATGATATTAATAATGGATTTTTTGATGTATAGATAAATATAATATACATGATAATACTTATCAATTAAAAAGGTAGCCTTAAAACCTTATTGCAAGGAAGTCACTAGGATCATTAGAAATCAAGTTCCATGTAAATTTCTAGATCATACCATCATTACAAAATCTTATGGTATTAGATCCCAATGCCTTCCAATTCCATAATTTTAATTCATTCGTTCCATGAAATAGTAATAGAATATTTTCATAGACAGATGCCTCTCATATTATGTTCCTAATCAACAACTAATTCTACTTGATAAGATAGTTGGGATATCTGTATATTGGGAATGAATAAAAAAACATGGATGTGATGATAGATTTAACATGACCTACCCTTCCAACCTGGGTCATTATTTTCCATTTATATTTTTCCATTTATTTAACAATACCGCAATATATTCTCTCTAAATATTTCCTATTAACCATTCTCCAAAATATATGAACACCACAATAGTTGAAGGTAAGATACCACATTCGCGCCCCATATTGTTAGGTTATCTTGGTTTCCTTACCAACTAAAATACCTTCATCGAAGGCCATAAATGATTTTCATCATAATTTGACTGGTCTAGAATCATCTTTATTATATGTAAATAGTTTCTCCATAGAGAAGATTGTCTTTTTTAGGCTTTTACAAGCAGTAAGACTTCATCTTCATAAAGCAGGTGTGGGGGAGAAAAGTCCTTCTTCCAAACCATCATTTTCATATAAATTCCACTGAAATTAATTTTATTTATTCATATTGTAATAGAATAATTACAAATTGGATGAAAATTTCATGAGATATGATCTCCTTATCTCACACCCCGTGAGTAGTGAAAAACCTATTTGGGGACCCATTAATGAAAATTCACTTCCATGATGAGTTAATTATTTTACTAATAAGATTAATTAATATTTAAAAAAATCTACATCTTTTGAGTACCTCAAATATAGATCCCACCTACAATGTGTTAAGTACATATAAATTTAAATTTTCGGTGAATGGATCCATTCATTTTATTTTTTCGTCATTTTATTTGTACTATATAAATATGTGAAGAGAATGTTATGAATAGTTATCCAAAGGGAAAATAAAAATTGTTTTTAGTGACAAATTCATGAACCATTTTCTCCATTATATTCATGATTGTCTTAATAATTGGAATGGGATTAAATTTTTTAGTATCCACAAACCTGAATTCATTAATATCATGTTCATTTTTTATTAGGTATCAATGAAAAAATGAAATAAGTCGTATTATAAGGATTAGAGGAGTTATTGAATAATTAAATGATATCTTTAGATATATTATCCAACAATATATCAAAATATGACATGAATTTATTTTTATAAAATCCATCAGGGCCAGTTTCACTCTCCATGATAAGAGAGAATAAGGCCTCCATAATTTCTTCTTTATGTGGATTCTTTAGAAGAGAATGAATATGATGATCTTCAATGCATATATTTATATCCTCGTCCATATTATGTGTGTGTGACAGCCCATCATTAGATAAAAACACCACTAAATTATTTACTACTCCCAAACAGATTTCATTTTCAAAAGTATATAGTTGCTAAATTATACTGACTTGTCAATCCTCAACCATGGATCTCCAATCCATGTTAAGTCATTAGATGAATTTTGTGTTCATATCCCCATATTTTACCCATATGATATTCAACATAATTTATCCAAACATTCCATAGTAATAAATAGGCCATTGAGCCATTTATGAGGCTCAATATACTCCCTATATATAGTACCTTGATGTTGATTTGTGATCTCACTTCTTACATGATGTTCTTCAATAGATCTAATTTATAGATCCAACATTGATAAAAAAATTCTTACCCATATATTGAGTAGTTCCTTTTTGTGTTTCAATTTCCCAGCATGATATTGAAAGGGATTGTAAAAAATATCAAGCTTCCAAGAATCCTGAACAAATTCTCTACACCCATGAATTAAAATCCACCAATTTTTAAATCAAAATGAAATAGGATGTGATGATGCCATTTACGTATTGAAATCCAAAATAATGAGATCCCAACCTGAATATTGTTTTGGGAGAGTGAATCATGGAACACTGTGAATATTATATTGATCATCCATTATAAAAAAACCTATAAATCCTTCTTACCATTCAACCATTTGATGTGAATTGACTCAAGATGAAATCATGCCCTAGAACTGGGACCTAAAAAAAATTACAATCACCAAAATAGGTAGAGAATTAAAAAAATGTTTTACCATTGAAATTGTAAAAACCTGGACCTTTTTTCAGGTATGTTTTATCTTTTTCTATATTTTTTGAGAAAAGAGGATTTACTGGAAATTATTGAAGTACACATCGTGTACTTTATTAGTACACGCTGTGTAATTCCTCGCTGCTGAAGGTCGTGTGCTGGCTGTGTCATGGCCACACACATGATTGTGTGGGGTGACATGGAGGCCATTTAATTTGGAGTACGGAAACAGTAAGTACACGTCATGTACTCCAAAAGTACACGGCATGTAATTTTTTTTCATTAAACACACTGGGGTCACGCCTGACAAAAAAAACACCCTCTTTCAAGGTTTCGTTCGTCTAAGAGCATTGAGCATCTTTGGATCTTCTTCGAGCCTCTGAGCCTCCATCTATTCTCAGAATCGACTATCGTCAATTTTGTTGGAACCGCAGTGGTAAGATCTTCATTCTCCTATAGATTTTTTTTCCAATTCCTTCTCTTCTCCATGTTATCGCGGGTTGAAAGGCTTATATGCTTTTTTAGATTTATGATGTTCAAAGGATATCCAAGCCTCATGGTTTAATTAAATCAATCTCCTAGAATCAAAGTAGGTAGTTTGTTCCTTTATGTAGAATGTCTTTGAGTATTTGTTGAAAATTCCACCAATACCCTTGAATGGGATATTGCATGATTCCTATTTTGAACTTATTGTTTTCCTGATGTACTTATATGTCTAAGTAGTGGTTATTTTTTGTGAATAGGGTAATTTTTCTGTGCTTTGGATGTTATTCCCATGCATGTTTTACATTTTTATGACATTCTGTTATAGTTATGCCTATTAGCCTATCACTGGTTCCATACCTAGTTGGTAGGATGGTGTGACAGTTCTTCTGTGTTGTGATGTTGTAGGCTGCTAGCCAAGTAGTTTTCAAGGTTCAAATTGGTCATTACACGATGTGATACTTACTGAATTTACACATGGATGTAGGGACCAAGTGTAGTAGACCATAGGGAGAATGGACATAAGAGCTTCTCCAGAGTGTCTTCATAATACAATGCGAGACCACATGGGGAATTTACATTAAGAGATTCTTTAGAGTGTATGCAGTTCCTCAACGCGGTCCATAGGGGGAATGAGACGTTGAGTGCTTCCCCAGAGTGCCTTTAGTATGATATGAAACTATACGGGGAATTGATAGTGAGTGCTTCTCCAATGATTTTATGCTTTAGCTGAACCAGAGGGGTGTGACTATGTGTGCTTCCCAGAGGGTTTCTAGTACTTTTAGGTTGAACCATAGGGGTTGGGTGATGAGAACTACAAAAATTTTACCTGATTTTTAATCTTTCTTTGTTGACTGGTTACTTGTTTGTAAATTATATGCTAGAAATTGTGGATTGGTTGCTGCTGATTACTTTTCGGTTTGCTGTTTCCTATACTTTTACCTACCATATATTCAATGAATGTTAGGCATAGATCTTTGGGTGGTTTCCTACCGGGATTTAGGATCACAACCTCTTTGGTTCATGCTTTTGGGCCTAAATAGATTATATTGTCGTAGTTATAGGTAGGGACAAGCTCCCTTCCACTTCAGGTACATGATTTGATGAGGAGCTGGGGACCATGGGACCAAGCTTAGACTTGCGATGCTGAGGAGATGTTATCTGTTTCTTTTGTACGCATTTTTAGTACTTCTTGTATTTCCAACATTGTGAATTTTTTGGATTCTTTCATAGACATATGTATCATGCATCATATATATATATATATATATGTGCTTCTGTTCTTTATCACGTTTTGTCTTCCTTTGTTTACTTGCGTATGGATTGTTTACTGCTTCCGCTATTGTTATCTTTTCACTTCCGCTGTGTACTCTGCCACTGAGGGCATAGTTTCCCCACTATCAGACCCAAGGCCCTCACTACTAGTCGGAAGCCTCTCGCATTTGGTGAAATGTTCTTGAGGCCATGTGACCAATCGGTTATGGGGTGCCTCTGGGTGGCTTCCGGAACCGGGGCATTAGAAAGTGGTATCAACGGTTTTCTTCTCTTGACTTCCTTTTTTGAGCCTATAGCTCAGGATAGGACGGAATATGTACTTGGTAATAAGTTGTTCCCAGTAGTAGCTCAATCGTGTATAGGGAAAAGCCATATTACCTCGTTTATTTAAATTTTTTTGGTTTGAAATTTTATAGTTGATTTGATTTCACCTTTGGGTGATTAACATGCTTTGTGTTGTTACCATTGTTGTTATTGCAGTTCAATTTCATTCGCAACCGAATTAGATGAGGGTATGCCATCTCATGAATCATATAGGCACTTTCTAGATATCGCATGTCATGCATTATTTCCATGTCATCTAGGATGCATTAACAACTGCATGTTGTTGTGATAGATGTTGTGTAGAATATTCATGCTGTTGTGATAGATGATTTGACAGAATCATTGTTGTTTGATAGGGAATTTGTTTTTATAGTGATTTCCTTAGATAGACACCAATATTTGGTTCTTGTAGAGTTATGGTATATCATGGACCATTATTTGGTGGATCATTGACCTTTTTACTTTTTTATAACTTGTATAAGATTCCAAACTATGATTCATGGGGAGTATGGGACCTCAAAGATTAGAATTTGGCACTTTAATGCGGGTTTTCTGTATTTTCAGGGCTCTGAAGCAGTTTTTGAGGCTACTGTCTGGAAAAAACCAGAATACACGGTGTGTACTTTATGAATACATGTCGTTTAGTCTATAGCTGTGTCACTGGCTATGCGAGTAGGGACACAGGGTTGTGAAAAATCGTGTTGGAACACGCTGTGTAGTATGAAATAGGCACCCCGGTCGTGTCATGAACACCACAGGTCGTGTTATCTTTTCACATACACATCCTGTATGAATTTTACACGTCGTGTAGTGTGATCTAGGTACCCGGACGTGTCACAAACAACAAGGGTCGGTGTTACCCTTTCTAATACACGCCATGTCCATCTGGAACACGCCATGTAGTTTCAGCTGTGTGTCATGCCGTGTCACTAACAACACGGGCCGGGTAGGGAATGTCTTGTACACTCCATGTCTGCCTTGAACACGCTGTGTAGTATTGTTTTAGAGGATCCTTGTGGCTTAACCGTGTAGAAGGGCTCAGGCATGGATTAGGATTCAAGTACACGTCTTGTTTTAGGACAACAAGCCGTGTATTTGGGGTGTTGCACGACCAGTTTTGGAAAACGTACATGCCCATGTAAATGACATAAGGGAACACATTGTGTAGTCATGTTTTTCATAGCTTGAATGCCTTTGTTTCCCTGTTCCTTCTTGTGGATTCAGTTTATCAGTCCCTGTTAATCATGAATCTATGGTGTGCATTTGACTTTGTAGAATCATGCCACCTAGACGTCCTCCGATTGACCGCAAGTCACAGGGGAGTGATGTGTCGCCCAATATTATTGATCAGGAACATCCTGTAGATCATCATGTTGTTCTAGCCTTGGTACCAGCGGTTATACAAGTTGCATGCCCTGATGCACCTTTTAGGGAAGGATTTTTGAGGATGATGTAGACTTTACACGGAGCTCCGGCACCTGCCTCGACTATGGAAAACTTGACACTGGGTTTTCCAAAAGCAGCATCCTCCTACCTTTTCATGGGAGGGCCGACCAAAAGCAGTAGAGTCTGGGATAGAAACCATTATGATGATCTTTGAGAATTTGGAGATGCCTCCAGAGAGGCGGGTCAATCTCTCTACATACATGCTACGATACTCCTCCAGGAGGGGGTGGGACGTGATCTCAAAGGTGGGTCATCAGCAGGTTATGGCATGGGAGGAGTCTCAGCTTATTTTTTATGAATCCTTCTATCCGGAGACCCTAAGGGTCGACTGATCCCAGGAGTTCATTAGCCTGGAGCAGGGTACTCTTTCTGTCATGGAGTACTCCTCTTGTTTCCCCAAGAATCACTATTTCACACCCCTACAGGGTAGAGATGGATTGTTTTTGGCAAGTAAGTTTGAGAATGGTCTCAGACAGGAGATCTTATCTTAGGTGAATATCTTCTGGCCGACTTCCATCACTTCCATCATCATCCATGCACAAATTGTGGAGCTCAATCTGAGAGATTCTGGAGCTGAGAGCCATGGCAGTTCCGCTTCCAGAGTTAGTACTTCACCAGCTTATTGCAGGATGCACCATAGGGAGTCTACTTGCGGTGATTCGAGGCAACAAGACACATCTTAAGGTAGCCAGGTGGTATGCCACTACTGTGGATGGGCTAGGCATATGAGTTTGTAGTGCCAGAGAGACCCAATGGAGTGCCGATTTTGTTGCATGATGGGTCCCCTTCAAAACTTATGTCAGGTTTTCTCTCCAGTAGCTGGTGGCAGGTGTTCTTCCATGAATCCTCATCCAGGAGAAGCACCACCAGTTTATCACCAGTATGGGAACTGGAGTTATTCAGACCATTTGAGCTGAGGTGGAGGTTGAGGTTGTGGTGTTCCCTCACCGGTCTTTCAGTTATAGAAGGGTGGATCAGCACATAGTAGTCAGTCATGGTCACGACGTCATGGTACATGTTAGGCTTTTTCAGTGGATCAGACCCAGTAGGAGTAGGATCTCAGACCTTCTAAAGTTTGAGGTATGATCTTGGTAACCTCAGTTTTATCTTCTTCTCTTTTCGATACAGGGGCTTCCCAAAGCTTTATATCAATTTATTTTTAGGAGATCTTTGTCCCTGTATCTTTTCCTCTATTGATACATCAACTCTAGACACACCATGGGGGATTAGGATGACTACTGTACTTTAGTGCAAGGAGTTCCATCTAGAGTTGGTTGGTTATCACTTTCTATGAGATCTCTATGTCCTAGAGATGAAAGGCTATGATGTCATTCATGAAATGGATTGGTTGGTTCCCTTCTAGGTAGTCATCTATTATTATCACTGCAGGGTGAGTTTCATATCACCAGACGGTGGATCTTTTCATCATCGAGGCAAGTGGGATGTCCATGTGAGTATAGTAGGACCCGAGCATCATGGGCTAGGTGGAGTTATATCTCATATTTCCAAACTGAATCTGGATGACTAGGGGACTTCGCAGTTAGACTTTCCACCAGTGGTGGATCGTTTTAGGGATGTGTTTCTAGAGGTCTTTTCAGGTTTTCCTCTGGAGCGTGTGGTAGAATTTTCTGTTGACCTCATACTAGGAGCGACACCAGTGTCCATTACTCCTTATAGGATGGCTACAGATGAGTTTCAGGAGCTCAAGAAATTGTTGGAGGAGTTGCAGGCAAAGGGTTTCATCAGACCCAGTAATTCTCCTAGCGGTTCTCCTGTCCTGTTTGCGAAGAAGGCAGACGACACCCTTGGGCTTTGTGTGGATTATCGGAAGATGAACCTGTTGATGGTGATGAACCGATATCCCTTTCCTAGGATAGATGACCTCTTTGATCAGCTTCGATGATCCCAGGTGTTCATAAAGATCGATTTGAGGTCCATTTATCATCAGTTGCATGTTAGACCATCTGATATACCTCTTATATATTTCTAGAGCATGTATGGTATATATGAGTATATGGTTATGCTGTTAGGCCTCATGAATGCGCCTACAGTTTTCATGTCACTGATGAACCGATCATTCCATCTATACATGGAGTCTTTCATTGTGGTCTTCATGGACGAAATTCTAGTGTACTCTCACACTCAACATGACCATGCTACCCATATTAAGAAAATTCTGAGTACACTGAGGGAGAATCAGTTATATGCTAATATCTGGAAAATCCACTTTTGGATGGGTCATTGTAACATTTTGGGACATTTTATCTCAGAGACAAGAGTATTAGGGGACCCAGAGAAAGTGAGAGCAGTAGTTTTCTGGGAGCATCTGAAGATGGCCTTTGAGGTGCAGAGTTTTCTAGGGCTATATGGATATTACAAGGGTTTCATACAGGACTTTTCACTCTTAGCAGAACCACTGAAAGGTCTGACCAAGAAGGGTGCAATGTTCTTATTGTTAGATTCTTGTGAGTTAGCCTTTCACAAGCTGAAAGGGAGGTTGAATTCTGCACCAATACTAGTATTTCCAAAGCTGGGCAAGAGATATAGTATCTATTGTGATGCCTTAGGTATCGGGCTGGGAGATGTTCTTATGCAATGATATGGAGTCATTGCGTACGGGTCTCAGCAGTTGAGTCCACATGAGATGAACTACTCGATGAAAAAACTAGAGTTGGCATTTATTGTTCATTCCTTACACTGTTGGAGACATTATATTCTGGGAGAGAACAATTTAGTTTTCACTGCCCACAAGAGTCTCAAGTACATCTTCACACAGTATGATCTGAATTTGAGACAGCACAGGTGGGTTGAGTACCTACAGTCCATTGACATTGATCTTGCCTATACGCCTGGAGAGGGCAACATAGTGACTGATGTGTTGAGTAGAAGGACTTAGATATAGGCAGTTTAGGAGCCTATCAGTGAGTGGTATCTTATGGCTATATTCTCTGAGATGCATCTGGAGGTGAACAAAATACATGGTCAAATGTTTCTTTCTTCTGTAGATGTTACCTCCATGCTTCTTGACTGAGTTTGAATGAGGAAGCTATCAGATTCTAAAGGCCTAGTCTTACAGGAAATCATGTCAGGAGGGGACCCTGTTTCTGGATGGACAGTAGGCCAGGATGAGATCTTGCGTTTCTAGGGATGCGAATGGGTGCCAGTAGAGATACGTGGGGAGTTGATGTGGGATTTTCATTCCTCAGTTTGGGAAGTTCATCCTGTGTCGTGAAGATTCATCGTGATCTTCACCACCAGTATTTGTGCCTAGGTATGAAGAGAAATGTTTCTTGTTTTTTCATGAGGTGATCCATTTTCAGCAGGTGAAAGTGGAACATCATCGAATTATAGGTATTTTACAGTAGCTACCCATTCCCAATTGGAAGTGGAACAACATCGCAATGGATTTCATGACGGGGTTTTCGCAGTCCCCTTGAGGGAATGATGCTATTTGGGTCAACATTGACAGACTTACTAAGGTCTCACACTTCTTACCGATCAAGGAGACATTAAGGATTTATGATCTGGGGCAGTTGTACATCCAAGAGATTGTACGTCTGTATGGAGTTACACACTTCAATTTTTCAGACAGGGATGCACGTTTTACTTCTCGAGTCTGGCAGGGGCTATAAAAGGGTTTGGGTACATAGGTTCTTTTGAGTACGGTATAACATCCCCATACATATATCCAATCCGAGCGTACGATTATAGAGCTTGAGGATATTCTCAGAGCTCGCATTCAGGGTTTTGGAGGTTCTTCGAAGAAACATATACCTCTTGTGGAGTTTTCCTACAATAATAGTTTTCAAGAAACTATTCATATGGCAACATATGTGGCTTTGTACAGTAGGACATGCCGATCACCCTTATGTTGGTTGGAGGCAGGAGAGGCAGCTTTTCTGGGACCTCGTCTTGTTTAAGAGACCTCAAAGTAGATAGAGTAGATTCAGAAGAGGATGGCTATGGAACAGTCTCGACAGAAGTCTTATGCTGATCAGCGGAGACGACCTATGGAGTTCAAGGTCAGGGATCAGTTTTTCCTATATATCGCATAGAGGTTGGGACACAAGAGGATTAAGAGACAGGGTAAGCTTTCACCGAGGTAAATCGGTCCATTTGAGGTGTTGGAAAGAGTTCGGTCTGTTGCCTATCAGTTACAATTACCTAAGAGGATTCACGCTATGCAAGATGTCTTCCACGTTTCTCAGCTCCGACGTTACTTTTCAGGCCCGTCGCATGTCTTTCAACATGAGGAGGTTGAGCTCAAAGTGGATGGGTCATTTGAGGATAATCATATCCGGATTGTCAATCGCAGTACGAAGGTTCTCCGTGGCAAGTCGGTTTCTCTGGTATGGGTGTTATGGCAGCACTGGCGAGTAAAGGACAAGACTTGGGAGAGGGAGGTTGATGTACGATCACAATGTCCATTGCTGTTCAGGCATTCTTCTTCTACGCCTCGCTAGGGAAATACAGGATGTAATTTCTTCCAGGGGGATGTTTGTAAGAACTTAGACCTTCTTTAAGTATTTTTTACTTTTTCTGGAGTTCTTGATAAAAGAGGAGTTTCTGGAAATTTTTGAAGTACACGTCGTGTACTTCCTTGCCGCTGAAGGCCATGTGCTGGTCGTGTCATGGCCACACACACGACCATGGGGGTTGATGTGGAGGCCGCCTAATGACGAGTACGAAAACAGAAAGTACATGTTGTGTACTCTAAAAGTACACGCCTTGTACTTCTTTCATTAAATGCACCGGGGTCAGGCCTGATGGATAGAACACCCTCCTTCTAGTTTTCATTCATCCAAGAGCATCGAGCATCCAAGGATCTTCTCTAAGCCCCCGAGCCTCTGTCCGTTCACCGAATCGTCTTCCGTCTATTTCGTTGCAACCGCAACGGTATGCTCTTCATTATCCTAGAGCTTCATTTTCCAATTCCTTCACTTTTCCATGTTATCATGGGTTGAAAGTATTATAAATTTTCGTAGATATACCACATTTTAAGGATATTCAAGCCTCATGGTTCAATAATATCGATCTCCTAGCATAAAGGTAGGTGGATTGTGCCTTTCTGTAGAATTTCTTTGAGTATTTTGTTCAAATTCCACCAATACCATTGAACGGGGTATTGAGTGTTTCCTGTTTTTTGCTTGTAGTTTTCCAGCATTGTGTATATTTTTGAGTAGAGGTTATTGTTAGTGAATTGGATAAATTTACTATGCTTTGTATTTTTTTACCATTCTTGTTATACCTTTTTAGGACCGTTTAGTCTAGTTTTTCCTGTAAGGCTATTTCCAGTTCCATGTCTAGTTGGTAGGATGGTGTGACTGTTCTTCAATGTTGCAATGTTGTAGACTACTATCCAAGTAGTTCTCAAGGTTCACATTGGCCATTATGTGATGCGATACTTGCTGACATTACACAGGGTTGCAGGAACCTAGTGTAGTAGACCATAGGGATAATGGAGGTAAGGGATTCTCCAGAGTGTCTTTATAATATGATGTGGGACCACATGGGGAATTTATGTTTAGTTCTTCCTCACAGTGTATGTAGTTCCTTGAAATAGGCCACATGGGGAATAAGATGTTGAGTGCTTCCCCAGAGCGCCTTTAGTACGATAAAAGACAATAGGGGGAATAGACGGTGAGTGCTTCCCTAGAGAGTCTATTCATTAGCTAAACCAGATGGGTGTGACTGTGTGTGCCTCCTAGAGGGTTGCTAGTTCTTGTAGGTTAAACCATAGGTGTTGGGATATGAGAACTACCCAGGGGTTACCAGTTTTTTCTTCTTGCTTGAGTGACTACATACTTGTTGGTAAATTATATGCTAGAAATTGTGGATTTCTTACTGCTGAGTACTTACCTTTTTACTGATTTCTGTACTTTTACCTGCCATATATTCACTAACTATTAGGCACAGATCTTCTGGTGGTTTCTTAATGAGATTTAGTCTCACAACCAGTTTGGGTCATGCTTTTGGGCCCAAACATATTATATTGTTGCAGGTATAGATAAGGGCAAGGGCCCTTCCACTTCATTTACATTATTTGTTGAGGAACTAGGGAGCATGGGACCAATCCCAGGCTTCTGATGCTGAGGAGCTGTTATTTGTTTCTTTTGTACTCATTTTTAGTACTTCTTGTATTTCCATCATTGTGACTTCTTTGGATACTTTCATAGACATATTTATCATGCATCATATTTATATGTGCTTATATTTTTTATCATGTTTTGTCTTCTGTTGATTACTTGCGTATGGATTGTTTACTTCTTACGCTATTGTTATATTTTATCTTCCGCTGTGTACTCTGCCAATGAGGGCATAGTTTCCCCACTATCACACCGAAGGCCCTCACTTCTAGTAGGTAGCCTCTGGAATTTGGGGAAATGGACTTGAGGCCATGTGACCAACTGGGTGCGGGGTTCCTCTGGGTGGCTTCCGGAACCGGGGCATTACAAAATAATGTCCAATTTTCTCATCTAGATTCTTGATAATATTAAAATCTCCCAGTTCCACCCATTTTTTATTCATTCTTTTATAAATCACTTTGATTTCTCCCCAAAACAACTTTCATAGGATATGGTATTTGGAAGCATACACAAATGTTATTTATAAATCACATCATGATATGTTGCAAGACACTAAAACACTCTGAGGTTTCTTGACAAACAATTTTTGTGTATTTTTTAATAACTTAGGACCCATAGATGATCCATATTTGAATCACTAGTGTTTTGGGAGAAAAATTTATATCCAAGAGAATACCACCTAAATGTAGAACAATTAAAGAACAGTATATTTGGATTAGAAATGCTAATAAGAATAGTCTTGTTGGAAAAAATAGAATGTCACAGAGATTAAGCAGTTAGGGGATTCCCTATCAGTTGATAGTTCCAATAGATTATTATCATTATCAATGACTTTAGAACCTTGTTTGGGGACATCTTTACATTTCCATTGTAATGTGACTCTTTCATTTCCACCCTTTACTTTTCTTCAATTCTACAATTTGTGTCACTCCCCTATACATTCTCTTGAATATAATTAACGAATGGGGATTCCTCTTTATTGACCTCATCAGAGGTGATGAGGACCTTTTAAATGGTTGGTATGGATTTAGCTTCATCAAATTAGAATAAACAACTTGTGTGAATTTGTTCCCAGATTGTCAATCCTTGGAGTGTGGATACCTAGATACCTTCTTCTAAGATATACTAGATGAATTTAATTGTGAGAAACCCACATCTGAATCATTGGGATGGGTCCTTGAAAATTTCTTATCAATATTATTGAGTATAATCACATCTAGATAATCGAATGTGGTTTCCCTAAAGCTTATCTCATGCTCATTTGTCTGAGGCATATGAATGTGGGGTTCATTAGAATGTTTCACCATTAGATCATAAGACATGGTCACTTGTGGGAATTATTTCACATTTTCCACCTCGTGGGAACCTTGGGATGCATACAACTGGCTAAAAATTAACATTTTTATTGATTAAAACACAATACACAAAATATCATCACGGTGGTCTAATGTACTGTAATCCTAGAGCATCATTGACAACAAACTTAATCCCCTCACCAGGAAACGACCCCAAATTAGAGAATGAAAACATACTGCATTCAGGAGTTTCCTTAGAGGCCAAAAAATCAGCCACTATATTTCCCTCCTGCTAGTTGTGAGAGACCTCCATGTGAGGCCCAATTAGCATTTTTCATCTCCTAGTAGTGTAATAAATAGTCCAAGGAACCATTCCTTTGCTCAGAAACACATTTCACAAAAGCATGGAGTCAGTCTCCACCACTGTCGGAAAGATCCTGCTCCGAGAACACATTTCTTGACCTATATCCAAGGCTTGTGCCTCCACCTATAGTGATTCACCTCTCCTAAGTGAGCCAGTGAATGCAGTAGTCACAGAACCCATTGGGTCTCTCATGACACCCCCCCACACACACACACACATCTCTCCCATGATCATCAATCCACCATTGTTAAGTTTTAATCCCTGTCTTAGAGGCCTCCAGCGAACCCACTGTCCCTGGGTTACAAATAATTTATTATTATGACTATCATTACTTGCATTCCAAATAGTCTATCACCCTTCAATTAGAATGACTGTTCGTGATTTTCTTTCTGCCCCCTGATTCCCAGTGCCTTTAAACCATGAATTGAGGAAGTTACCTTGCGCCCCGTCATACCCATCCCAACCGAAGAAGGCTCTGAAAGTCCTCTATATATTTTTGGCCCATTCACTTTAATAGAAGAGGTGAACCACTATTTCCTAGTTGAAAGACCTGTAGCACCAACATCTCGAAGCCATGTAAACTCCCATACGTTGCAACTTCCGTCTGTCAGAACAGCCCTGTTCCGCATATGCCACAACACAAAATTAAATTTTGAAGGAATCTCCTTACACCACAAGGCCTCCTCCCCCAGATCATTATTTGACATATTCATCATCACCAAAGCATAATCCTTGGTGGAAAAGGCAATCGACGTAGAACCGGTTAAAATTAGCATATCATGCTCATCACTAAAAACTATGTTGTTGAAAAATTCCATTTGGATGTCATCAAGGATGGCCTGAAGAAAATGGGGGTGGCTGCTAGCCTATTTGAAGGATAAATATGGGATGGGGTTTCCCAGGAACCATAGCCTTCCCACCCCCCAATCATGCTTCCATAAGCTGATATTTCCTTTTTGCACTATCCATTGAGAATGATGACGTTTGAACTCCATGTATGGATGAATTAAATTCCATATCGTAGAAGAACACGTCCTCTGAACATTTTCATTCAATACATATATATCCTGAATTATTCTACCCCAATGAGACCGGCCTTCCAATGCCTACCATGAAAGACTAGAATGAATCTCTTGCATGGTTTTAGAAACACTTCTCATATTGATGCCACCTTAAGATAGAGGTTTTGCTAACTGTTTCCATGAAGCCCAATGATGTCTGCCTTCAATCTACCAATCCCTATAAATGAGAACATAATTCTTTCCATGTTGAAGACCACAATCTTAGGAACCTTTAGAGTGGAATGTATGTGCATGGTAATGGATACTAGGACACTATTCACCAGATTAATGCTCCCTCCAATGGATTGAAATCCGTTCTTCCAATTATAGATATGCCCCGTAATTTTGTTAATAAGTTTATTAAAATTATGAACCCGAAGGGAAGAGGTATTGTCCGGTGCCCCAAGGTATTCCATGGGAAAAGATCCATTTCCCATATTCAGACTATCACCCAAGACCCTCTCCCGCCTCACCGAAATCTTCTTGGAAGTAAAGAAGAGGCTTTTCTCTTTGATCCCCACCTGCCCCCTCCACTTGAAATATTCCCCGAGAATTCCATTCAGCCCCTTCACTGACCTTCTAAAACAATTGATAAAAAGGATTGTATCATCTGCAAACATCAATTGAGTGATACCGCTTGTGGAATTTCTGTTATGATAAGGCAAGATTTGACCCGTGTATGGGCCTTGATTAATGTAACAACTCAGAGCATTTTGAGAAATAATGAAAAGAGTAGGGGACAGAGGATTCCCTTTCCTGAGACCATGACAAGCCTTAAAATGGCCAAATTTATTACCCATTAAAGATGTATAGTTCCTCGCTTAGCTGATGTAGTGGAAAATTATATCATTGGTTTAATTGGAGAACCCCATGCAAGCGAGGACTTTTAGGACAAAGCCCCATTCCAACCTATCATTGGCCTTCCTCATGTCTAATTTAACCACCAAATTTACCCCAAAGGAATTATTATTGAAGCCACTTATGATTTCTTGGACCACTCTAATATCACCCTGGATTGATCTCCCTTTAATGAATCCATGCTGCTTAGGGTTCATCCATGAATCCAAGTGATGATCCAGTCTCTTGTTGAGTATGCTAGCGAAGACCTTGTACGGAAAGTTGCACATGTTGATGGGCTGGTATTGCTCAATGGACTGGGGATTTATCACCTTAAGAATAATAACCATTTTGGCTGCACTTGAAATTTGAGCCATATCCCCTCCCTGAAAGAAATCCTAGACATCATGTACTAGATAACCTTTAATAATTTCTCAAGTCGCCCTGTAAAAAGAACTAGGGAACCCATCAGGCCCTGGTGCACTATCCGGGTTCAATGACCACACCGCCTCATACACCTCATCCCCATACACAGTTTTCCTAACACCCTCATTAATTCTCTATGAAATAGTCTTTGAAATACTGTCAAAAATATCATCCCCACCACTCGGGTATCCCTATGACCAACCAGGATTTGGAGTAGCCAGTAATGACTGTAATGCTCTATTATCCATGAGCCCTACCTCCTCTCAGTCATTGGAAAAGGATCCATCATCCCTGTGAATGTTAGATCTCTGAACACGCCAGCATTCTCTGATGCAAGAATGAAAGTATCTCGAATTCCAATACCCCTCAAGAAGCCATTTCACCCGTGCTCCTTCTCTGGAAATCTTCTCCTGCCTTAGATAACTATCAGATAACTTATCCTTTTTAGTTCTCAATTCTAAAAAAATAGAATCATCCCAAACCTGTTCCAAAAAATTCTCCAGGAATTCAACCTCCACACTGATCTCGGACAAATCTTGATAACGAGCCAGGATGGACCTTCTCCAGACACGAAGAAGAGTCGTTAACTGCCTTATCTTATTGTGAAAAAAATCCAAGGATCCCCTTGATGTTGTAGTTCCCATGCTTCCCTGACCACCAAGAAGAAACTAGGTTCCTCCATCCAAGATTTTGAGAAATGAGCATGCTCCTCCCTTATAGACCCTACACTAAGAGATATATGGAGCGGAGAGTGATCATACATACATCTTTGAAAATGAACTAATTTGGAATCCGAGAACATGGAGAAGGTAGCATTATTCCTGAGGAACCGGTCGAGCCGGCTGTATGAACATCTCCCCCCCCCCCCGTGTTGATTGTTGCACCACGTAAAGGTACTACCCTCATAACCAACATACAAAAGGCCATTCCTTTCCATGAATGAAACCAAATCTTGGCTAGAATTCTTGGTAAAATCCCCACCACCATTATTCTCCTCGGTACTTGAAACAGTGTAGAAATCACCACAAAAAATCCACAGATATTTATTTGGATTAAATCCCTCCAAAACACTCCATAATGACTCCCTGCCCTGGGCGGTACAGTTCACATAAATGAAGGAGAAAACGAACACATGGATCCCTACTGTAGTCTTAGTATTCAAAACATGATCTGACGCACTCAAATGATCAACAAAAACATGATCCTTCCAAAAAAAATCCATATATGTGAATTGAGGGGATCCCCATGCATGAAACCATGAACATTTAGCCTTTGATCATAATCCTTAATCCTATTGAAATATTACTTTGGTTACAAGATATCCACCAAAGAGACTTTCCTGGTTTTTATTTCATTGGAAATGAAATTAGACTTCACCTTGGCTCCTAGGCCCTGGCCATTCTAGTTTATGACACAAAACATTGATCTGATCTCACCCTATTTTGGCCCCAAACTCCGGTCCGTTATCATATTGCAATGAGAGTACATTTAGAGAAACATCTTGTTTATATTTTGAGCGAGTGTAGACACCAGAAACCACCTGTAAGGAAAAAACCACTAGAGAAGACCCGCTACTAGCCCATGCCCTGCAAGTAACTTCTAGAGACAAAAAACATCTTCCCCCCTTCCTTCTATAATCCATCTTCTGGAGCACAAGGGGGGAACTTGGAGGAGAAAAAGACGTATCTGGCAGGGAAAGGAGTGAGGACACCACTAGACTGCAGTCCCCAGACAGAATTGGGGGCCTCCTAGGCGAGGAAGGCTCAGAGACCTTGATATCACTTGATTCTGAATCCAGCAAGGTGATGTCTATGATGCATACTTGCGAGGCAGACGAATTTGATGAAACCAGATTCCACAGGCTTAGAAAACTATTGAAGATCATCCCTCTGAGAGGTAGTCCTTCCTCTGAAAACAGTACCAGAGAATCCCCACACATGCCTCAGAGAATAGGAACCAAGTTGTGGCTAGGAGGCACACTCCCAGCACTACCAGAGTTTGATGAGGACACCTCAGAACGCTGTACGGGGAAAACAGAAGAACCACCTTCACCTCTGACATTACCTTCTAGATCACGGCGATGCGCGTGGGGGAGTTGATCATTGGACCTCGGAAAATCTTGCTGTAAGACACCCTTCATTCGAAAATTACGACAGACCTATAATGTATGCCCTGAAATATGGCAATGGGAATAGAACCTAGGATAGGCGAGATAAATCATGGGTTTATGGTGATCTGTCATCCCTTCAATTCTTATCAAAATATGTTGCTGAAATGGCCGAGAGAGATCCATCTCAACAAAAATCCTTGCTACCAAACCCTCCAGCAAACAAATAGTACGATCATCCGTGCACAAGAAAAATCCCCAAAAAATCCCCAGTATCCTTGAGGAACGATTCATTCCTTAGTTGAATGGGCAACCTCGGAAAAGAAATCCATACCTCCGTGCTGGAGCATTATCAGCCATAATGAGAATCCATCACCCACCAGGAGAGGTAGGTCCTCCAACACCCAACAGAACGCATCCTATTGCACCAAGAAGTAATGAAATTTGCCCTAGAGGCCAAGACGATACAAAAACATTTACGATCCTAAATAGACACCGAAAACGGCATATCTTGATCCCAACGTCTGACGAAATCTTGAAATAGCGTGAGGGAAGGCTTGTCCGATCCAAATCTTGCAACAATAGTCCACTGAATATCCAAGGCCGTCACCACAAAGGATGCCGCAGAAACCTTGAGCACCAGGGAACCTTTCTCCACAAAAGAAGAAGTAACCTCAGGGCCCCCCTTATTATGGTTTTGTATACTGTATTCAAAAATGATGATTTAATTTGGTTTATCAGACATAATTACAATTACCTCCTCCACCTTATAACCACACCTAACATCAGGTCAAGGTACTAGAGCAGATACTTTCACATCCAAGTAGGTGAACCCTTCAATAGTCATCTCCCAGGAAGATAAGGATACAAATTCTTTATTTCAGTCTTTCCCTTAAGTGATAACTCTTGAAATATAACTGCAAAATGATGTAGTCTATGTGTTCCCATATTCATAGAGACAATCATGAGATACTCCAAAATTTCAAAAATGGTAGGTTTCCTAGATTCCAACTTGTCGACTGATTTTCCTCCTTTTTTATGCACATTAGAAGGTATATACATTCCTTTTCTCTTCAGGCCAGGGACAGGAATATTTTCATTTCCCTTCCACATTTTACCGATAGACTCATAATGTCACTTCATATAGTATAAGGAATACTAATTTTCCAGGTTTCATTATGAAGAAAGATGATGAAAGAACATGAAATTTAATAAAACCATTAGTTTCCATTCATATTAAATCAACATGTTGATACAGTAATCCATAATAGTTAGGTCATATTCTTCCACAAGAATCTAATCATGTCAAAATCTACATGAATTATCACATAATTCCCAATCCATGGTTTATTAGTTTGCCTATCTATTTGAATCGGATTCCCCACATCCAAGGAAATATCCAATAAAATGATTAGTTTCCAATAAAGCCAAAAAAAATTTCAAATAAGGATACAAACATTTTCAAGTGTGGTTTTTATCGTGTTTGGATCAAAATTTATATCCCACTCTTGAATTATTAGGAAACCATGAGCAACAATAGTGACCCAGAGTCCAAGATATCCATTTAGGTTCATCATAATGGAAAAACATGATAATTCCTCTTTATCATTGTTGTAATCTATTGTTCACCAAAAACCTATAATTTGATAAAAAACCATATAAGGTCATGAAATGTCAAGGGATTCTCCCCATTCAGAACTCGGACATAAGAAATTATCATTTACCAATAAAATTATCCTTATTATCAACTGCATTCTAGTTCACTGATTCATGAGCCATCATTAACTTATAAATAATCCACCCCACATGAGGAAAACCAATGTCTGTGAGTGAAGGGTTAACCACATATTTGACCACCACATAAAAATTCTTCTTCATGGACACCACATAATCTGGTTCCCAATCATCCACATTTGTTTGTTTAGGGGCATGTTAAATCTATTCTCAAAGAACAACAAGATCTTCCAGTAATTAATTAATTGAAAACTCAGTATGATTCGGCTTCCCACAACCTTTATTGATGCTAGATTTAGATAATTCCCTTTTTCCCCAAACATCATCATCTTTAGAATATTTTTTTTCTTCATTATGTCAATACTTCCTACATAATGTAATCGTGGAAATATCCCCCTTTTTGAACTTTTAATAATTATATCCATAAAGAATGTCAGCCATTGGGTTATGAAAACATATCCCATATTAATAGAATAAATCATCTATATAAGGTATAAGATACATATGAATTATTATATATTAATTAATCTCATGAAAATAAAAAGAAATGTTGGATTGAACTATCATTCTTTTTGGAAAAGGAGATCAGTTCACATCATGGTGAAGTGGTATAGATTATAAAACCCTTTTATATTTTCTCCTATATATGTTATAAAATTATTTTATTTCAATATAACATACAATATATAATTTAATTGATATTTTAATGGATATATGTATGATTTTAGATAAAAAAATAAACTCAATGGAATAAACTCAATGATAATCTAGATATTCAACAATATATTCATGTAAATTGGAATTAAAGCAATATTTTCATCCTCATTTATCATTTAAACTATAATTCACTTATTCTTGGTTATCTAATCCTCTAAAATGACATTTCCATCCTAATATATTTCATGATAAACATTACACAGATATCTTATAACAGTATTCTTCAGAATATGAAATGTTACTTCCATATCTCATCATTTAATATGTATACTCATTATTGAATGAAATATCATACATTAAATTATGTCAATATAAATTATCAGTAGAATAAATAGTTTTATAGGATTTATAATTCCATAAATTTTTCATGATAACAGTTTCGTGTCATTTATATGACCATTGATCAATCATATATTTTAACTAATTGTTCAATATCCAATGATCACGATAGTGAATCAATATTTCTATAAAACATGAATCATATTAACAGATTATAAGAACCATAATTAAATAATTTTTTTTTAGATATTGAGTGATATATGACTGTAAAATTCACCAATTTAATATAGTGGTCCACATCAATAGAAAATTGTTTCATATTCTCATCCTCGTCCAACTGACAGTGGAAGGTGTTACATCCTATTCCAATGATTATATTCATTTATAGTGTTTTGATGTGGTTAATTTCTCATCTTATTACATTTTAAGCAATAATTTGTTGGTTGTGTACAAATTTATACATTATGTTTCACTATTTCAATGGATGGATGCAAATACTATGGTGCAACCTCCTAAAAATATGGAATAGTAAGTTGTTTGACCATATTTCCAACATGAGATATAATATTAAAACATTAATAATATTATACATTATTTTTTATATTTCCATATATATGAGATTTACATAGTCCCCTCTCATCCTTTTTCCACATTGAATAATTACTTATAAACTTCCACAGTGTCTTATGTCTAAGTCATTAAAAGGAATTCTTTATCGTCACTGTATAATTTATCTTGTTTAGACTTAGAGGAAGAGATAAAAAGGGATTAATAAATTGTGAGGATTGTGAGGTTTACATTGAGTATTCTAATGGATTAACTCTCATACTGTTTATAATACCTGAAAACTATATACATTACCAAGTGAATAGTTTGAAAAATATTCATAAGTATGAATAGTTTCATGTAATCCTCCATATCTAGAATGTATGTTTTCTCTTTGTAAAGTTTAATATTACCTACACTTCATTATTGGTTAGAATTAACTTGAAAATGTTAAATACCGATAAAATCCTTATCATTTTCCATGTACTATACAATTAAAAATGTAATTAATATCACATTTAATCATTCATCACTAATAAGTGAGTATTGAGTTCCACTAGAGTATGTGTGCATTGTTTATTGAAATACACAAAATAAGGATCCCCCTTAATTATTATGTCTAGTAGATCATAGTGGTTTATCATGTTATTCATATCAGTTGTTCGTTGAGTGTAAATTAACATGAAATTTCATACCCCTTACCATATTATTTTTGGTTGATCATTTAGACAACCCGAAAAACAGTAATAAAAAAAATTATTAACATGCTTTTCTGATGCTCTAACAATTTCAAAAATTATAGATATATTTAAATATATAATTAGATAACATAAAAAATGGAACACTATTAAAATAAATGGTATCCATAAAAAATTATATTTTTTCAGTTAATGATAAATATCAAGGATTCAATTTGGGTTATTCATTATTAATTTTTTAATAGGTTTATTATGGAAGCATAATAATTTTTATCAACACCCAAATTTTCAGTTACAAATTGAATTTGAATTAGTAAAAAAATCCACGGACGATGAAAAGTATGTCTATTTTTCGGTCACTTTATCGTCTAATGAGTGAATGTTCAATTAATAACCCACATTCCCATGTATGGGATACTATACAAAAGTAAATATTTTATATAAATAACTTCAATTAATGTATCTAAAAATGGTTTAAATTTTTTAATTAAAAGAAAAAGCCTCCACTTAATCATAATTTCTGTATGTTATCCAATACATATACTTATCCCTTATATTTTGGATAAAGTTATATCCTACCTATCAAAACAATTATCCAAAAAAAACTTTTCTATTATATAAACATCAATGATAAATTAAAAAATAATATTAAAATAATTTATATGTTATAAAAAATTGTATATTCTAATAATAATAATAATTCTATGAACCAATATTTGAGTATTATTGAGGGGAAGAAACATAAGGATTATATTATATACATGAAAATTACATTTCAATTTTTAGCATAAAAACATCATAAATAATCCTTTTATAATTACATTATTTAACTAGCTTACACCTGCATATCAATCATAAAACATTTCTTCACATCCTGGAAAAACATCATCTGAAAGCGGTGAGTTTAAATTCATATTAAGGATAAACATTATAGAAGAATATATCATAAATATGCATAATATTTTAAGGAATGGAAAAAATCTAAAACAAAATCATTTTAAACATTACATTCTACATAATATAGAAACAATTAATCAAATAATTCAATTTAAACATTCACTTAAATATTCTACTAGTTGGACAATAACTTGTAAAATCAATATCTAATTTCATAACAATGTAATGCATATTATCGGGCATCCTAACCACTGTATCAAAGACTTGTTCCAAGAACATACACAATATGCTATCGAGGTATTGTTCCAAGATAATATTTTGTCTTATGAGACCTACCAAGGAATTTAGGGGCTATAGAGGGCTCCACCAATCACATATTATGTCTAATGCATTCCCCATATGAAATGGTTGATACATAACAAAATATTTCTTATTGAAAATATAAAATCAAATTTTAATATATAAATAGTAAAACATGATGGAATAAAAATAGCACATCTACAGTCAAACATATTACAAAACCTTCAATACAATATGAAAGAATTTATGTTAATAAATAAACTTTAAACACGCATAAAATCCATGAAAGGATGTTTACATAGATGAAAATAATTTAATAAATTCATTAAATCTCTTTGAGGGAAATATCACTTATTACTTTCAAACATTGAAAAGACATGAAATTTAAATACCAAACATATCTTTTCTAATTAAACATGTAATCTTGTAAAGGATGCTTCAAATTGGTATGGTGACATAATGGTGGAAAATATCTTCTTGTTCCATATAAGATAAATATAAATTCTTTCCATAATTTTTCAAAGAGGTAAAAAATAACATCATTTGGAAAATGATATAAAAATTCTTTTCAAAACAATTTCTAAAAAGTTAAGCATGGGTAAAGATGACTTTAAACATACATTGTATTATAGTAAACTATTTTATGAATACATTATTAGAATTATGGATTGGTATGATAATGATTTCCCAGTACATACTTCTACATCAATAACCTCAAATAATCATGAGATTGTGAAATTAACCCTTACCTTAAATATTATTTTAGTTGAATTTGAGTTTTCCTCCTGTATAATTGTTAAAATATATTATTAAATTTTACCATGACCATATATATATTTATTATAACATATATAAATCATTTATGACTTTATATTAAATGCTTATTAATAATTTCAATGTTAAAGCAATGTTTTAGGTAACAATTTCATTAATTACCATACATGTTTTGACTTGTAATTCTGGACCGTATTACATAAACATAATTTAATTACATAAAAAATGTAAAATATTATTTATAAATCTTATATATTATGTTTATAATTATATATAATGCATATAAAAATATAATGGGACACACCAATCATGGAGATGGTAGGTCATACGTACGCATACATAATGTTTCTTTTTTTTATATTGTGTTGAATGGAAGTAAGTGAATGAAATATATATATATATATATATGATACCAATATAATTATTATTTGTTATAATTCATACTTATTTTAAATATTTATTCTCATAATCATTCATGGATGTTGAACAACTATGTTGAGTTTTATCGCGTTGTGGAGAGGGTAATCCATACGTACACACGAGGGATGATATAATTTATCTAATTATTAAATGGTATAGAATTAGAAAGAATGTGAAATTTACACATTCAATATAATGTTATATTTATTATTTTAATCCATTATATTCATCTTTATACACATAGAAATAACAAGTACATGATAAATATTTTACACCACGACATGGAGATGGTAAGTCGTACGTATGCCCACATGGTGATATTGTTTTTCATATGATTGGTAAAAGAAGGAATATATGTGTTCCATAATTATAAAAAGATAATCTTATGTTTATGGTATGGGAGTTATTATTTTAGTATGGAATCATAATAGAATTAGGTAGTATAATAAGAAAAGAAATTTGAATGATGTGATAAAACAATTACCTCTTTTTGGGTGTCTCCTTTCGATTTGCATAGAGGGACTACATAAGATGACTTTATTCACATATTTTAGCGTCTACAATGATATGATGGATGTTAAGAGGGGAAATGGGAATGGATTTTCTGAGAAAAATGAATTTGCTGGTCTAAATTAATGCGAAGTAAAAGTTCCCATTCATAGGAGAGGTGACATAAAATTTAAGAAAAATAAGAAATATTAATTACTATAAATTTAATATAGGTTTCTTATAGATAAAAAGTAATTTAATTATAAGATAATATGAAGATGTGTCCAAAAAATCTCATCAAATAATTTTAGATAAGAGTAGTTTAAATACCAAGAAATTCCATATATTTTGTTTTTAATATTATTTTGGATTATTATGAGTTTGCGAAAATTAACGGCGCTTGATTCTGAGACCCACTATGGCCAGAATAGAATTTAGAAAAATTTTACGGTATGATCATTATATATAAGGGTGTATTTTTCTATATTTTGAACCGGGGTTAAGAATTGAAATCTAAGGACACTTTTGAATCCACAGCACCGAGCTTCGCTTAACGGAGGCATCACTTCAACTGTAGTAGGTCAGGTGGAAAATCTAGTTTTGGGGACATTTGAAAGAATAATAAAAAAATATGTTATGTTATTTTATTCATTCTACCATCACCTAATTAATGGTGGATGGACCAATAGAGATGGGTGTGCATTTGATGAGGGACATTAAATACATAATTACACATTGATGTATAACCACATCTCTTGGAATTAATGTGATTCATTAATTCAACCATTTATTGAGAGTTTTATTGAAAGGGGTTTTAATCTCTTCACTCACCATTCTAAATTAAATTGTAGTTGTGGTTTCTAGAAACCTAGAGGAGAACTCTGACGAACCACCATTGATAAACCCTCCCAATAAAGAATGGAGGAATCAAATCAGGATCAGCGAACACTGGCGTCTTCCACGGACATGGATTATTGAACCCACACCGCGACCTCTCGATGAATCTCGAGGTATGGGGTTAATTTATTTATGTTTATATTTGATAAATTAAATTACTACCAATTGTTATGATACAAATGCAGAGTGTATGTGCCAAATGATCAAGACCCAGACCCTTCATTGATTTGTTCTTGTCAAGTTAATTAGGGGAAGAATTTTCCAACTCGACAGAGCATTGAATCTGAGAGTCGCACAGTGAAAAAAGCACCTCGGGAGGCTCGTAGTCATGAGAGTATGTGAAAATGGACCTCCAGAGCTCACTCGGGGGGGGGGGCAACATAAGATCCACTAGTGCGTCAGCAGTGATCAGTGCCGGCGGAAAAGGCGGTGGTCGGCGCCGCATGGTGCCACGTCGGACCTGAAGGGGTGGCCAACACTCATCTGGGCGCATTGGAAAGCTTGGGCACCATCATGCCCCGAAGTGAGGTGGCCACAACATTAAGTTCATGAATGAAATGAAGGGGACCCGCGCCCTGCTGGACCCGCTGGCAGGGACGGCGCCATAGGGCACCCTCTTTTTGGAAGACTGAACATACTAGAGATCCGTATGAGAGGTAGACCATCCGACCCTACACCCAGGTCACACCTGCCATTGGGCTGAGCCGTCCACTGCCCAGCTGGCTGAGCCTGCCACGGCCCAGGCCATTTGGGGTTGGCTGAGTTGGTCTATGGCCCAGTGGGCTATGCCTATTGCGGCCTTGCCCAACCTGGTCAGACCGAACTCAGACCCCTTTTGGGCCCATATACACCTAAAAGGTCGTATCCTACTAAACAAACGTCTGTTTGGTGAATCGTACGTGGTGTTGGAATCATTGGGATGAGATAGTAATTTTGAGATACACCACATGGGTTTTGGAGAAAGTTGTACTATGGCTGGGCTAGATTGTACCCGAATCCAACCAGACCCTCGTCACTAAAATGACAATAACTCACACACCGTGCATCCGATTAATGCACCGTATGTTGTGTAAAAACCCTTATGACATGGTAGTCATTTAGTTTTATCCTTTTTGGAACTTCGTAGTAGTTAAGGAATGACTGATTTCCAAAGGAGAAGATATTACGGAACTCAGGCGCATTGGATGCGGGGAATCCTGTGGGTGGTTGTCATCTGAGTAGCAACACTGTGTGGATCAACATCATAACAACCTTATGTGGATCAGATCCCTAGAGAACATGTGTGTATTTCATTATACCATCCCTGTGTGGATCATCATCTAGCGACCCTGTGTGGATTAGCACCATATCTACCCTTTGTGGATCATCATTCTAGTGACCCTGTGTGGATCAGCAATGACCGACCTAATGATGACCATTCTTATGGTGGAACATCTTGGATCAGTGATATTCAACCCTGTGTGGATTGAAAATGGATCAATTTCAATGTTGTTCAGTTGTGGAAACTTATAAATGGAATTATATGATATAACATTATACTAATCATCTTTATTCCTGATCTCTGAGTTGTATACATAGTTTGAGTTGAGTCTTCTGATTTTTTCTTTTTGATTGATATCCTACATTGTGGATTTCTTTTGTGGAATTCTGAGATACCTTCGGGGGTCTTGGGGTCCCCACTAAGTATTATAATACTCACCCATTCATGGACATTTCTCGCACATTATTGGGTCTTGTGCAGATGACGGTCAGACTTGACTAAGACTCGGAAAGCGATGATCTGATGGTGGATGGAGGTGATGATAGACATGGAAGGATGTGAAGATGAGTTATACCTACCCATATGGTGGGATCTATGTTGGATGATCTTATGAGCTATTTTCTATTTTCAGTTTTAGTTGTACCTCTTCAGTTGGGCTTGTATTCCCACCCCTTTACTTTCAGTAAACACTTTTACTATTGCAGTTTTTTTCATGGTTTCATTTTTTTGTGTTCATGTACTGTGTGTTAGCATAGGTTTAAAGAAAATTATTTCTTGTTTTAGGGATATTCCTTTCTGGTGATAACATCTAACCCCTGGCCTGTGGAAGAGGGATTGGGGTTTTCATGACACGGTCCCCGAGGGATGGGTCCTAATAATGTGGTATTAGAGGAGTCAGTTCTACATAAGAACTAGAACTCTGATATTTCAAATGGAGAAATAGTGTTAACTGTGTTGAGGGTTGTTTTTAGTTTGGGGGGTCAAGTGTTGGTGCAGCAACTGACGTATCAATACAACAGGACCCTGAGTTCTGATTTCTGACTCGGTGCATAAATACACTGATTGTGTTAGTTTTGTTAATGTTTTACTTTTGATATATTTTCAGTCAGATCACTAGGTATTAATTATTGAACGTGGTGCACCGGTATCATTTTAGGATTCCACAATGTAGAAATCCAGCAAGGACTGCTGAGAGAGTTCACAATGGCAGCCCACCGAGCAACGATGCTTCAATGTGGGGCCCTCTTACTGTATTGGCACCTTCAGGTGGTGTACCAAAATCACCACCAATAAGAGGGATGAAGATTCCACGACCACCACTAGTTGATGGTGCACGCCTAATGAGTGCATTGAACGAGTTTCAGCAGTAGAGGCTTCCAAGGATTCGAGGCGAGACAGATCCACGGATAGTTGAGGACTGGTTAGAGGCTTTGGATTGTTTTTTCCACATAGTTGGGACATCAAATAAATAGATGATGATCTTAGTAGCAAGAATTATCTATTGAACAACAGGGATATGGTGGAGTCAGAAAATCATATGCATGAGGAGGTGACACTCTTTGGGTTGGACTTCGATAGCCCCTTTTTGGCTGAGTTTGTACCAGCGAATTAATGCTAAATGCGTATCCAAGAGATGCTTCACTTACAGAAGGGAAGAATATCAGTGGACCATTACTGGGCGAGATTTACTGACCTTTTGTTCCACTACATTAACATTGTATAGGACCCATTATTCATGGCCCAGACATTGGAGAAGGGTCTCCAGCTGAAGATCATAACATAGATGATATCGCTAAATTTCCTGACACAGGCTGGAGTGCTCGAGAAAGCATTATTGGTGGAGAGATTTTTAGCCGAGCATGAACCGATGGTGAAAGCTACCATTAGACGACAGGTATCCAACTCATATACAGCAGGTAGTAGGCATATGACGTAGAGGACCAAGAGGTCCAGAACCTATGTTGGATGAATTTAGGACCTAGGGTCATATGTGCGGAGCTCACGAGGCATATGGGATCAGCTGGGAAGCAGACTGTTCTTCACATGCAGTGTGAAGGGTTACTTGGATTGCAACTGAACGGCCCATCATATCAATGATCAATGGACGATTGAGGGTTTTTTGAGGCAGAGGAAGATATTAAATAGATGAGATCTACATGGTGGTGTACGTGGCAGCGGATCATGTCGTACAACGGCCAGTTGGTGGTTATTTGAGGTTCTGCCGCCACCCCCAGGTGGCCCACCCCAACCACAGGGAGCAAGTGGACAAGGGAAAACTCTGATACATATTATATATTTCTATGACCATGGCGCTCGAGAGATGATTAGTGGTATGATATATATCTATTCTGAACTACCAGTTGTATATATAGACATAGGTGGCGTCCACTCTTTTATTTCTATGGCACTTGTTCGTAGTTTGGAGATCCCGATTCAGCAATTAGAATGATCCTTACTATTATAAACTCATACATGAGATGATTGAATGATTACACACTAGTGTTGGCTATGTGAGATCACTCTAGGAGTGAAGAGATTTGACGGGGATCTCCTAGTAGCAACATTGAGGCCTTACAACCACATCTTGGGTATAGACTAGCCATCCATAGTGTATGCTGAGATCGACATTTTTAGGCGCAATGTGCGGTCTGTCTGCGAGGATGGGATCATGTTTCCCTAAACTATAGAGAAGGAAACCCCTGCAACACAGTATGTATTTTCTCTAAGGAGGGTGTATCTAATTAATCATAAGTTATCTAGGATTACCCTCAGATAAGTTAACGTGAGGACTTAGAGATATCCTATCTTGGTGGGCTAGTATTATGATGTCTTTCCTGATAATGTTCCGGGACTACCTCATCATAGAGAGGTAGACTTCTACATTGACCTGTACCCAGGGAAGACACCGATATCTACACTAGCATATCAAATGGCTCCCCGCAGAGCTTTGTGAGTTGTGTGTTTGGATATAGGACTTACATAAGAAGAGATTCATACGACCTAGTGTTACTCCATGGACATCCCAAACTTTGTTCTCTAAGAAGTAATATGAGAGTCTGAGGCATTGTGGACTATCAGCACATGAACTATGTAACCATGAAGAAAATGTATCCACTCACTAGGATTGATATCATTTTTGACCAGCTGAAGGGAGCTCGATGGTTTTGAAAGATAGATATCATATTTGTCTATCAACATCTCTAGGTACAGGATGAGGACATATAGAAGATAAAAATCAGTTGTCAAATTTTCCATTATGAGTTCTTGGTAAATCCTTTCGGTGTGACCAACACTCCATATGTGATCATGGGGCTCCTAAATAGGATCTACCAGCCTTACCTAGATCTCTATGTGGTGGTCTTCATTGAAAACATCTTGATATACTCGGCAACAGAGGATGAGCACACCACACACCTAATGATAGTCTTGGATACACTCTGAGAGAACCATCTTTATGGAATGCTATCAAAGTTCTAGTTCTGGATATTGGATGTACACATCCTTGGGCACATTATCTATGAGGATTGAGTTGTTGTGGATCTGAGGAAGATAGTGGCTGTGTTTTCTTGGGAGCCACCCATGATTGTGACTGAGGTTCAATGTTTCTTGGGATTGGCTGGGTACTACTAGAGATTCGTACTCGACTTTTTTAGAGTTGCGGAACCATTTTTATCTTTGACAAAGTTAGGATATCATTTTGTGTAGATGGAAAAATGCCAGTAGAGTTTTCAAGAGCTGAGGCTGAGGAAAATGAATTCCCACATCCTAAGGCTACCAGAAGAGGACATTGGGTAAGTATTATACTACGACACATTAGGTACCAGACTAGGTTGTGTGATAATGCATGATTGAGCAGTGATCATCTAAGTCTCATTAAAGTTGAGACAACATGAGTAGAACTACATTACCAAAGACCTAGAGTTAGCAGCAGTAGTCTTTGTGCTGAAGATGTAACACAACAACTTGATGGTTCAATGGTTTACTATTTACTCTGATAAAATGAGTCTTAGGTATATCTTCTCATAGAAGGAATTGATCCTCAGACAAAGGCGATTGCTAGTTCTCCTCCTAGACTAGGATTTTGATATAGTATACACTTATAGGAAGGGGAACATAGTAGAAGACTCCCTCAGTATGAGGTCTGGTCTATAGTTTTTGAGTGAGATAACAAAGTAGCTAGTCGCATTGCTGTTATCTTTCATGGATAGTGATGGATCAGCTTACCTCTAGTATATGACAGTTACTCCTCCACTACTTCCGCGAGTCATGGAGGCACAGCTTGGGGACGCAGACTATGAGGCTTGATGTGCTTAGATAGGCTTAGGATAGGCCCTTGATGGATTTTTATAGGTGGAGAGAATGTCATACTCCTTAGAGGATGCACTATGGTACTAGTGGCACTTCAGGAGAAGGTATTGAGGGATTTCCATACATTAACTTTGGCGGTACATCATGGTTGGGTGAAGATGTACCAGGACCTCCAGTGTCATTAATGGTGGTCAAGGATGAAGAATGTAGTGCTGATATTTGTATCACGATGCCTCACTTGTTTGTAAGTGAATGCTGATAATCAGGTACCAGAATGATTAACACATCCACTTGAGGTACTAGGGAGGATGTGGGATGGCATATCCATGGACTTCGTGAAGGTTCTACCAAGTACGTCCAAGAGCCATGATTCCATATGGGTGATCATTTACCAACTTACGAATATCGTCCACATCTTACCCAGCTAATAGCAAAGATAATTTGAGATATTGGGATGCCTCTACATACTGGATATTGTAGGACTTCATGGGTTTCCATTGACAATTGTCTTAGATCATGATTCTCGGTTTACATTATCCTTACAGAAGGGATTACATGAGGAATTCGGGAGTTAGCTATGATTGAGAACCCCATTTCATCCTCATAGATATTGGAAGACGAAGCAGACCATACAAACACTCAAAGAAATGATTAATACTTGAATCCTCTATTTTGGATGTATTTTGGAGGACCACATTCAACTGGTGGAGTTTTCATACAAAAATAGTTATCTCTCTATCATTGGCATGGATATATTTGAGGCCATGTATAGAAGACCATGCAGCTAAACTCTATGCTGGAAAAACCCAGGGGAGTCCTCACTTATGGGTCCAGAGTTGGTACAGGCTACCACATAGAAGGTGCAAATCATCCAAGAGCAGATGAAGACTGCATATAGCAGGTTGAAGACTTATGCTGACAGGAGGTGGAGACCCTTGGAGTTTTTGGAAGGAGACCATGTATTATTGTGTGTCTCACCCCATTGATGATTACATATGTTTGTCCAGGGTGACATTATATATCTGAGGTTTATAAGAATTCTCCAGATCCTTAGTAGAGTAAGTGAGATGTCATACAATCTAGCTCTTCCCCCACAGATGCGCCTGGTGCAAAATGTTTTCCACATGTCGCAGCTGAAGAGATACGTGCATGATCCATCTCACATTACTGACTAGGATGAGATGTAAATTGATGATGGGGCGTCCTTTGCATAGTTCTTGGTAGAGATAGAGGATCAAAAAGAGTGAGTACTTCGTGTGCGGTCGAATCGTCTGGTTTGAGTTCGTTGGCAGCATGGTACCCCCAAGAGAGCACATTAGAGTGACAAGCTGAGATGCTTTCTTAGTACCCCCATCTGTACCCCTATTTTTGTTTTAGCTTTTGAGGATGAAAATATTTAAGGTGGGGAGAATGTAAATACCCATAAATTCAATATAATTTTTTTGAAAAAATTATTTGGGATTACTAAGAGTATATGAAAGTTTTCATCACTTAATTCTATGGCCCTGTGTGCCTGGAACAATTTTTGAACTTTTATTTAATGTATGTTTAGTAAACGTACAAGTATTATTTTTCTAACTCTTGAACTAGTGCATGAAAATGGAATATGAGGACACCATTGAATCGAAAACACCAGGTTTCTCTTAAGGGAGGCTTCACATTGACCATAGTAGGTCGGGTGAAAAAGTTATTTTAGAAGACTTTTGAAATAATAATAAAATACATCTTATGTATTATTATTCATCCTACCATCAATTGAATAACGGATATGGGACCCATGAAAATGGTCATGTATTGTGATGAGGAACATTAAATGCCTGGTTACACATTGATGTGTAAGATCAACTCACCAAATTAAGGAGATTCATTTATTTCAACCATTAATTTGTTTTTTTTTGAAAGGGGGTTTAATCTCATAAATAGCCCATTTAAAATAAATTTTTAGAGTGGGTTTCAGAAACTGATGGAAGAAATATAATGAAGCACTGACGAAGAACCCTCCCAATAAATAATAGAGGCATCGAACTGGGATAAAAGAATACCGACAACATCCATGGATAAGTATTCTTCATCCAACATTGATATGTCCCCAACGAATCACGATGAAGGGGGTTTATTTTTTACATTTATCAATGATGAATTTAATTACTACCGCTTTTTATGATTCTAATGCAGTGGGCATGGGCCAAAAAAAAATCTCACACCCTCCACCACTTCACTCTTGTCGCATTCATTGGGGGAAAAATTTTCCAACTATTCCGAATATTTAATCTGGGAGGTTTATAGCAACAACGACATCTTGGGAGGCCTGTTAGCATGAGAGGAAGGGAAAATGAACCCACAGATCTCACCAGGTGGCCTACGGATGATCCGTTGGTGCAACACCAACCCAACGAAACATGGGACCGGTGCTGGGGGTGAAGGCAGCGGGCTGCACTTTCCAGCTACGGAAGGGTGTGTCACTGCTTGGCACTACGACAGAGCCGAGGGGGCGCCCATCACTCGGTCGACAGTATCAGTGAGGCGGTGTGATATCACATGCAGTAGTGTGGTGGTCTCAGCTTCATAGACACAACTGAGGTGAAGGGGACCTGTGCGCCATGAGTCCCACTAACTGGGGTCGAGGCAATTTGGCCCCGCCATTTGGGAATACAGAATGTACTAGTAGTTCATTCTAGTGGTATACCGTGCAACCCTTCATGCAGGTTGTGCTAGCCGGCGAGGTGAGCTGATTCGCTACCCACTGGGCCGAGCCCTCCATGGCCCATCCCAACTGGGCTGACCCATTCTAGTTAGGGTTGGGTCAGGTCAGACCCAGACTGGGTCGGGTCACCCCGAACCGGGTCGGGTCAACCAAGGACTGACCATACATAGACACCTTTCATGCCCTGATACACTTAAAATGTTGTATCTTCCTAACCAAACGTCTGTTTGATGAACCATCTCTGGTTTTTGAATCCTTGGGATAAGAAGTTCCTTTTTAAATACTCTACATGGGTTCTGGGGAATGTGGGAATATATCCAGGTTGGATCATACCTGAATCCAACCAGGCCCTTGGCAATAAAATGCCTATAACGCAATGATCAGGTGTCTGTTTGATGCATTGCATATAGCGTAGGTACCCTTACGACATGGTGGTCCATTGGGTTACCCCATGTGAAACATCTTAGACGCTAAAGCATGTATGATATCTAGAGGATAAGATACTACAAAACTCAAGCACACCGGGTGTGGGGACTCATGTGTTTGGCTGTCATCTATGTAGCACAAATGTGTGGATCAACATCAAAGCGACCCTATGTTGATTAGAAACATAGCAACCATGTGTGGATAATCATCATTGAGACCCTGTTTGGATTATAATCTAGCGACCCTATGTGGATAAACACCATAGTGACCCTATGTGGATCAACTCTCTACAGACCCTGTGAGGATAAATGGTGCACGACCTGATGAGGACCAGCCTTAGAGCAGCCCGCCACGGATCAGTGATATACAACCCTGTGTGGATTGACAATGGAACAACCCCTATGTGGATTAGTTGTGGAACCTTCCTAATGGAATAAAATGATATATATTTTCAACTAATCGTCTATATTTCTGAACTCTGAGTTGTATACATGGTTTGGGCTAAGTCTTTGGCTTTGTGCTTTGTGATTGAGATCATGCTTTCTGGATTCAGTTAGTGGAATTCTGAGAGACCTTTGTGGGTCTCGAGGTCCCTACTGGGTATTTCTATACTCACTACTGCATGGGATTCTCCCATACCTTGTTGTGTCTTTTACAGATGAAATGTATCCTCGAATGTGACTCGGAATTCTAGGACCTGACGGTGGATGGCAGTGAAAGTTGATGTGGAATGTTGTGGAGACAAGTTGTACATACCCTTCATGTAGGAACCATGGTGGATGATATAAGGAGTTATTTCCTATTTGTTTGTTGTATATTTTTAGTTGGGATTGTATTCCATCCTGTATACATTCATTACAGACTTTTACTAATTCAGTTTTACTTCATGGTTGCATCTTGTTGTGTTCTTGTACTTCGGGTTTGTACAAATATAAATGTTATGCATTCCTGTTTTAGGGATTCACCTTTTCGGTGCTTGTCACCAACCCCTTTCCAATGGAAGACGGTATTAGGGATGTCATGGAATGAGCATTGAGGTACAGGTCATGCCAATTTATTCATGAAATTAACCATATCTTCTAGGACTAACTCCTTGTTAAATATTTTAACTCTTACCAATTCTTTCTGTATTTTTATACAATAGGGAAACTGTATTGAATCTAAAATTCCAAGAGAAAGTCATGTGGATCATTAATGAAATTTGTAACATTTTATAATTTATTTATCCTTATTATATATTTTTTGGATATTTATATCATTTAATGAAGTAGTATTTGTTTTAATACTCATTTTTGACAATTTTGAAAATATTTAGTACTCATTTTTTAAGTGAAAACTATTTTTTCCTTCAATAAAAAGGAATTAATGTATTCCTAAAATGTCAACGTCATAAAAAAAATTCGTCGATGGTGTCAAAATGTTCAAATTTCATTAATTTTAAAATTTTTGAAATCATTTATTTTAATCATTTATTAATAAGTAAATCACGACATCATCATTATGTCATAAATAAATATATTTTTCTAATGTCTAAAATTTATAAATAAAATACCATGATGAATAAAATATTTTTATCTTTCAAAAAAAGATTTGTTGAAATAGATATCAGTTATATATCTCTATATTAAAATAAATTAATAAAAGATACATCTTTATGTTATATTTCCCTTTTTATGAAATTAAATATTCTAAAATAACATTTTCACAACCATGTGGCACCCAAATGCCAACAGTTTTTCCTATGGATGATCATGGTTGAATAAATCTCATCTAGTGAGATTATAAAATCTGCTAGGGTAGTTTTATATTAATATAATATTTTTTAACCCTATTTACCTAATTTATCCTTTAACTATGGTAAATAAAAATAATTACTCATGTTACTATTCATGATGTTCAAATGTAAAAGTTACCTATTAACACAATATGGAGTTTATCATTCTAGATATAGTATAAGTTTATCAAAATTCAAAACATAGAATTGGTAGAAATTAATTTAAAATGAATTCAGATTTTCAAAATCTAGAAAGCAGGTTTTTAAGAAGTAAAAAGTATATGAATATTGACATGTGTCTATGTTAAATTTAAATGTGAAATTACATAAAATGAAATAAATTATACTAAATAATAAAAATAATCTAACTATACTTTAGAACAAGTAAAATATATAATTTAACATAATAAATTACTTTAACTAAAAAGTTGTTTTCAATTAATATATTTTTTATTTTTCAGTATTGATTATGATATGAATGTTTTTAGAAATGTTCCAAAAAACCATGAAAATTTTTTTTTGAACCATTTCTAAATAAGATTATTATTTCATAAATGTTGATATATAATAGCGTCTAATATTGGATTTAAAAAGGGTTCCCCGTTAAGTGGTAGAAAACAAATTTTACTAAAATACAATTTTTATCTAAAAACTGAAAATTTCCCTATTTTATTTCAAAGAAAAAAATATGAATGTAAAAAATATATGGGATATATATAAAATTCTAAATATCATCAATAATTTTCATATCAAAATTTTAAACTAGTTTGATATGTCATGGTTCACTCGAACTCAGTGTTTCATGTATCACAAGGTACAAAATTATTTCAAAGGAAGTTTATCATGGATGCTTGGTGGGTTATAGGTATAGTATCCCTATATTTTCTAGTAGATTGTACCTACTTGTTGGCAGTCGTTGGAATATGGATAGACATTCTTTCGGTAATATATCTTACTGGGTCGAGGAACCCTTCTCTAGCACCCGTGTCTAAACATTACAATGTTGGGTCGATGTAACGGCCCAACCATAGTTACCTAGAGTCGGTGAATTATTACATAACATTGGCATGATCAAAAAAGATCATGTCTGGAATGACCGATTAGTTTAGTAGCCTAGGAATCACTAGATACATTCATGATTTTTAAATTACATTATAAAGGGATAAACTACAACAACATCTTGTCTCCATTGACCACACTCATATCCACTCATACTACCCCTACAGGTCATTCATAAAATAAATTTCAGATCCTAGGAAAAATAAAACATAGAATGGGGTGATCTCAGATGCCCAGTGAGGATAACCATATAGGGAAAACTTTTATAAATAGGCATAAACATTTAAGTCAATGTATAACCAAAACAAAGGACTTTTAAACTAGAAATTCAGCATAATATGGCAGAAATAAAATTAAATAATTCTCTTTACTTATTCACATGGATATTCTACTAATCGAAAAATCAAATGCAATATCAATAACCACATTCATAATGATGGAATACATAATGTCAGTCTATCATAACCACATATTCAAGGCCTTGTGCCATGACTACAAATAAGGTTTTTTCAAGGCCTTGTTCCAAGACACTAGTTTGCCTCATGAGACCTACAGATTCATTGAGGAGCTATAACGGGCTCCACCCATCACTTATTATGTCTAATGCATTCCTCATATGAATAGGATTATACATTACATAAACATTTATATTAAAACTAGCATAAAAAATGTCTATACTTTCTCCAAAAACCATGAATGGTATATAAATAAAACATCCACAGTCAAACATATCACAAAACCTTCAATACTATATTGATGTTTTGTATCATAATAAATCAACTTCAAATAAGCATAAAATACATCAAAGGATGTTAAAATAGATTAAATCAAAAACATTTAAGAGAAAATATTTTTTTGAAATGATTTAAAAGCCACATAATTAAAAAATAAAACATTTACTATGAAAATATTCTTATAAGCTCGTAATGGAAGCTTCGATGATTTTATAACGGTGGAAAATAGCCGCACCCGCCATATAAGTTAAAAAAGAAATTCTTACCTTAGTTTTGTCGAAAAAGTTAAAAAGGACCTTGTTTGGAAAATGACAAAATATTCCTTTATAAACATCTTATAAAAATTCAAACAAGGGTATAAATGACTTTAACCCATAGTCTGTAAAATAGTAATAATTATTTGAAATATGTTTTAAAAAACATGAATGTGGATAATAAAGAGGTCCCAGTAGATAATTACGTATAAACAACCTTGGATAATAAAGAGATTGTGAAATAAAACCTTACATTGTAATTTTCCTTGGACGAGGGTAGGTGAATCTCTTATATAATGGTGAAATAATTGTTATTAAATTATACAAGAATCATATACATTAATATGTTATCATATATGATCTTTTAACAGTGCTTTGTTAATAATATCTTAGTATTATCATCGTTTCGGGTGTCAACTTACTCGTTTTATTTTATATGTTTTGTTACAGAAGTTGTGTTTTTTATGGATTGGTTGTATATTATTCATATCCATAATGATATCAAGTCCTTAATAATTATTTTTAATCATAAAATGAAAATTATTCTCGAATTGATAAGATGGGGAATGAATCTCATCGCGTTCGAGGAGACGGTAGTCCGTAAGTACACACGAGCAATAATATCATTATTTTGAAAATAAAATAATATATAATTGGATGGTATATCATATATACAGAATCATTATAATGTTATATTTATTATTTACTTCAATTACACATCATTATCATACCCATCCAAATAATAATGTCTTCAATAACAATTACACCACGACGTGTAGACGACAAGCCGTACGTATGCACGTATGGTGACATGTCATTCATAAAATGGATAGAATACTGAATATGGTAGTTCCATAGATATAATAATATCACAGTATATATAATATACTTAATTTATTATTTTATAATGGAAATAACAAATAAAGAAGAAGTGGAATAATAAAGGAACATGAAAGAGGGTGGTGAAAACATTATATCTTCTTCGGGTTCATCCTTTTTGATTTGATAAAAACAGCTCTTTAGGTTTGCTTTATGATAAAATTAAGGCCTCTATGTAGAATTGGGGGAAGTTGTGAGAATATTTTTGTAGGGGGTGGCCGAGCCAAAATGATTTGAGTATGTGAATTAGAGAGAAGGGGGAGTTCTCTTTTATAAGAGGGGTGAGGGGAACCTTTGGAAAAGCTCGAAATATTATTTTATAATAAATTTATATTTGGTTAATAATGGATCCAAAGTAGAATATTTAGAGGTTAAGGTGAGGATAAGTTGAAAACCACTCAGCCAAAAGGTTTTAGATAGGATTGGGTCACTATATTAACTTTATCTTCTTTATTTCACTTTTAGTTAAATAGTTTGACATTTACAATGTCTCTTTTTACTTTTATATTAAATAGTTAATAAACATAAAATATACCTACCAGAGACCCCCAAGTTGTCCATTAATTATACACCTATATTTATATAATTCCTTTGGTTGAAACTTAGATTTTTAGGAATAGAATTTCAATTAATAATATAATATTTGTTTTAAAAACTCCTTTATGTCGATGTTGACACTATTTAGTAATTGATTTTTGTTAGTCTTAAAAAAATTTATTGAATCGATCAAAATTCATTTAAGTAATACTAAAATGTATTATTAAGAAATAAAATTAGTGTATGTCATCAAAACATTCAAATTGTATTTATTTTTACGTTTATAATACCAATTATTTGATTTATTCATTAATAAGGAAAATACGACATCATTATTGTGTCATAAGTAAATTTAATTATTAAATGTATAAAAATTATAAATAAAATACCATTATGTAGAAAATAGTTTTACATTTATAATGAATATATATATTAGAGAATATAACATATATAACTATATGTAAAAATTGTTCTGCTTAAAGATATATACTTATGTCATTTTTGTATTTAATTTAACCTAATTAATATAAAGTATCTTTATCACTTACAAGTGGCTCAATGGCATCCCAAAATCGACCCAAAGATGCCCAAGGTCTCATATTTATCAACCAATAGGGTTAGGACACGTTTTAGGTTGATTTAATAATATAGTAATATTATTTGTTTACCCTTCTTTATCGGATTAACCCTTTAACCATGGTAAATAAAATATTTACCGTAGTAATTATTTAAAATGCCTAAAAATAAAAGTTACCTATTTACACAATTTAGACCTCCTGTTTATAAATATGGAATCCATTTCTCTAAATTCAAAACACAGAAGTGGAAGAAATTAATTTAAAATTAATTACCGTTGTCAAAACAAAAAGCGTGTTTTTAAGAAATAATAACTATCAAAAGATTGACACTTGTTTATGTCCAGTTTAAATGTAAAATTATGTCCAATGACCAACATTGGATTAAATGGTAAAACTAAAATTTAATAATACTTTAAAATCCATCAAATCCATAATTTATCACTATTAAATATTTTGATTTAAAAAATTGTTTTTAATTAAAATTTAGTAATTTTCACTATTCATCAAAATTTGAAAGTTATCAGAAAAGTACCAAAAATTCACCCTAATATAATTTAGATATTCCAAATCAAAAAATGAAGTCCATTTTGAAATATAAAATGTATAAAATTTCAAAAAAGTGAGTATAAATATTCATAACGACTAGTTTGATTGGTTGTGGTACGTTAGAACTCGAATTTGCGTACAACACACACTGCTGTATTATTCAAGGAGAAGCATACCATGGAAGCGTGGGGTGTTACATTCTCCCCACTTTCAATTAATTTCGTCCACATAATTTTTATAATATTACTACATAAAAAGGATCGGGTGGTTCTTCATCATATGTTACTTGGGTTCCAACATTTCTTCTTCCATCTTATGGTTTCTCCATAGAACTTTTACCAGAAGAGTTGTTCGGTTTCTCTGCACTTGTTCTCTCATATCAAGAATCTTGACAGGCTCTTCGAAATAAGATAGATCAGGTTCTAGATCTAATTCCTCATAGGTGAGTACATGTTTTGGGTCAGGGCATGTATTTTCCTAACAGTGATACGTGGAACACATCGTGAACATTGGAGAGATTAGGCATCATTTCCAAATGGTAAGCTACAGCCCCAATTCGTTCTATAATTTTGAAAGGTCCGACGTATTGGGACCCAATTCAACTTTCTTACTGAAATGTATAACTCCCTTCCATAGAGATACCTTCCATAAAACATGATCTCCTACCTGAAATTCCAAATCCTTCCTTCAGTTGTCAGCATAGGTCTTCGGCCTACATTGAGCTTCTTTAATGTGGTTTTGGATTACCTTCACCCTTTCCATCATTTCCTCCACCAGTTCTGGGCCTACCTTTCACCAACACCATCCCAACAGGTTGGTCTATGACACATCTTTCCATATAACTCTTCATATGGTTCCATCTGAATACTTGAATGGAATCTATTATTATAGAAAAATTTTATCAGAGGTAAATATTGATCCCACATTCCTTGAATGTCAAGTGATCATGATCTCAACATGTCTTCTAAGGTTTGAATAGTCCGTTCTGATTGTCCATCAGTTTGGGGGTGGTAGGTAGTACTCAAATGAAGTTCAGTATCTAGGTATTTCTGAAGACATTTCCATAATCTTGATGTAAAATATGGATCATGATCAGAAACAATCGATATGGGTACTCCATGAAGTCTCACAACATTAGTAATATATAGTCTTCCTAGACGTTCAAGTGGTAGATCTTGTCTTATAGTAGGAAAATGTGGTGACTTGGTATGATGATCTAAAATGACCCATGTTGCACCGTTCCTTATAGGAGTCTTTGGTAGTCCCATGACAAATTCCATCGTGATATTATCCCATTTCCACTCAGGTATGGGAAGAGGTTGCATGACTTTTCCAGGCTGTTTCCTTCCAGATTTCACTTGTTGACAAACCATAAATCATTTTACAAATTCAGCAATCTCCCTCTTCATGTTGTCCAACCAAAAATGTTCCATCAATTCACTATACATTTTGGTTCTCCCAGGGATTATAGATAAATTGGAAATATGAGCATCATCCAACAATTCCCTTTTTAGATTAGGTATATCAGGAACACAATGATTCTTCTCAATTTTCAAAATTCTTTCTTCATACATAAAGTCAGTCAATATCCCATCATTCACAACTTTAATCTTCTATTAAAATTATTCATCATCAGTCTGATAACTCTTAATCCTTTCTATAAAATATGGTTTGGAAACCCTTTGAAAAAGAATTGGTGCATCGCCTTCTATGGTGATTCCTATATCCATCTTTTCTAGATCCTTGTATATATGATCCTTTTCAGCTCTCATCTTGTTAAAAACTTCATGATCCTTTATACAGAAAGCATCTGCCACCTTATTTTTCTTCCTCGAGTGGTAGTGTATCGTGAAATCATAATCCTTGAGTAATTCAATCAATCTCATTTACCTCATGTTGAGTTCTTTCTATGAGAAAATATACTTCAAACTCTTGTGATTAGTATAAATCTCACATTTTTCACCGTAGAGGTAGTGTCTCCAAATATTAATGAAAACATTACAGCTACTAACTCAATATCATGAGTAGGATAGTTTTTCTCATGAATTTTCAGTTGTCATGATGCATAGACAATAAATCTATCATTCTACATAAGGACACAACCAAGTCTTTTCTTCGATGCATCACTATAAATAACATACCCATCATCCCCCAATGGAATAGTCAATATTTGAGCATTGAATAATCTTCTCTTCAGTTTTTCAAAACATTCTTCATACTTTTTGTCCAAAAAAATTTAACCCCTTTACATGTGAGCTTCAATAATGGGGTAGCCAATCGGGAAAAAATCTAGATAAAACGCCGATAATAACCTAATAACCCAAGAAAAGAGATTTTCTAAAGCCATAATTCACACTTGCTAAACTTCCCATATAATTCATGTCTTCTAAGAGACTTCAGGATAATTCTCAAGTGATTTTCATGATCTTCATAGTGTTTTGGGTATACCAATATATAATCAATAAATACTACCACAAAATCATCAATATATTCATTGAAAACTCTATTCATTAGATCCATGAATACAGAGGGTGCATTAGTTAGCCCAAAAGGCATTACTGTAAACTCGTAATGCTCGTACCTGGTTCAAAATGCTATCTTCGAAATGTCTTCCTTCTTCACACACAAATGATGGTATCCAGATTGAAGTTCAATCTTTAAAAAGTATTGAGCTCCATGCAGTTGGTCAAATATATCATCAATGTGAGGTAGGGGATACTTGTTCTTTATTGTTATACCATTTATTTCCATGTAGTCGATACATAACCTCATAGATCCATATTTTTTATTAACCAAAAGGATAGGGGATCCCCATGGGGAAACAATATGGTGAATAAATCCCTTATTACTCAATTCCTCTTATCTTTTCATTAGTTCAACTAAATCCATAGTGGTCATTCTATAATGGGTCTTTGATATGGGCCTTGAACCAAGAATTAAATCGATGGAAAACTCAATTTCTCATTCTGGGTGATGACCAGGAAAATCTTCCGGAACCACATCTACATATTCATTCACAATAGGTACATCCTCTATTTGAACATTCCTTTCCTTACCCGTAGTTATTTCATTCTCTTCCTCCCCGATAATTGAATTTAGGTGAGCTACTGGGGGTGGATCTAGAAAAGAATCTGGTGGTGGTGATTCTATACTAAATATAAGGTGTTATTTATCATCATCATCAAAAATTGTAACCTCCTTCTTCTTATAATAAATCTTCTCATCATGGTATTAATGCCAATCCATAACGAGGATTCTATTAAATTCAATAATGGGTATGATGATGAGATCAGCAGATAAAGAACATTTATGTGCTCTAGTGGGGACTGATTCACAAAACTTTGTTTCAACGATACTTCCTTTAGGAGTTTTGACTGAAAACATCCATGTTAAATTAAATTGGAAAGATCTAATTTTCTTAGAAAACTGGGAAGATATGAAACAATGCGATGATCCAGAATCAAATAATGCATCTTCTAAACTTGAGGAAACCATTAAATTACCTTCCACCATGTCTTTCAGAGCTTCTAACTCAGTAGTAGTGACACCATAAGCTTGTCCTTGATCCATTGGAATTTCTGAGGTAAGTTCCCCTGACGATTAGGAAATTCATTTTCATAATGTCCCATCTCACTAAAATTGTATCATTGAACATCGGTAGATTCTTTCTTCCCCTTGTAATCACGAGTTTGGTGGCCTTTTTCACCACACATGTAACAGACTCCCATTCCCTTCAAGCATATACCAGGGTGTTTCTTCCCACATTTACAAAAGGATGGATATTCAAATTTTCACTTCATCCGCTTATTTCCATTTCCAGAGTGATCAACAGATCTCTTCTTTTCTTTCTTTGCTTTAAAGTTGTAAGACATAGAGAATTATTTTTCTGTTATGATTGCACATGAGACAATATCTTCGTATAAAGAGAAGGATTGTGAGACTAATTATTAATGAAGAAACGGTTTTAACCCATCCATGAAATGATCAATATTACTCTTTGGGTTACTTATATAATCTACTACATTCCTCGCTAACCTTGTGAAGTTATCCTCATACTTTGCGACATTGTCATCCTCCTTTTTTCTCAGAATCATAAATTGCCCTTCCATATCTGCTCGATGGTCAAGAGGAAAGTATTTTTCTTTGAAAATATCTTCGACCTCCCCCCATTCCATATTTGATACTTCATCATCCTCCTTTGTGTTTTAAATCAATGACCACCATTGATCAACATCTCTAGTGAGGCGGTAAATAAGCCATGATATCTTTTTTCCCATTCACTACTCCCCAAGGCATGGACTATTTTCTCTAAGGAATATATCAGTTTCTCAGCTACTAGTTGATTTTTACCCCCATTGAATGTTGGTGGTTGTTTCCTCATGAAGAGATCTAACATTGATCCTCCACGCTGTGGGTCTGGGTGCTCCATACTGGTAAGGTTATTATTAATAACCAGATTGAGTTGTCCCAGTATGGTGATTTTCTGATCAGCATCAGTTTCATCACCTTCTCTACTATAATTATCTTGATCAGGAGGGAAATCCCTACATGGAGTGCATGCATTGATACAGTTTCCATTTCTTCCACTAGGTGTCATTTCTAAACATTGGCATACACTATATTAGTTTATGAATCGCAATACACAAATCCAAACATGTAAAACACTTAACATGAATTGAACTGTTTATGGATATGATCTAAAATCATAAAAATTTATTCTTTGAGAAAATATATACTCATAAACCCTTCATAATGGTGTGAAAAGAAAATGAGAATTATTTTAAGCATATCCCCCAACAGTGTCGTAACCAGGAGTGAAGCAAGGACTGTTCTCGTGCACCAGTTCCCATTAGATTCTAGCTGAAAGCTGTGTTTTCAGGTTTTACCCCAAGGTACATCTGTGTTAGAGCTGCTTCTACCTGCTCGTATCCAGACATGGGTGTATTTCTCCGGAAAACTCAAAAAATCACTACAATAAAAAAAATTTAGAAAGTTCATCTATAATAATCCTCAATGTCCATCTAAGGTCTATGTGCTCTAATCAGAGTTTATCTAAATATAGCTTACAAGGATTGTAATAAACTTCCTCTGATACCAACTATAATGCCCCGACCCCAGTTACCCAGATTTGGTGCATTATTACATAATATTGGCATGATCACAAAGATCAAGTCACCAAAGACCGATTTGTTTTGTAGCCTTGGAATCAATAGATACATTTGTAAAGTTTACATTACATCATTAAGTGCGAAACTACTACAACATCATCTCTCCATAAACCACACTCATATCCCCTCATACTACCCATGCCAATCACTCATAAAATAATTCTTCACATCCTTGGAAAAATCAAACATAAAAAGTGGTGAGCACAAATGCCTCTTAAGGATAACAATATAGCATAAACCTTCATAAATAAGTATAAACATTTATGGAAATGTATTTATCATACCCCGTTTTTATTAGATAACATTTCATTACATTTTACAAATAGAGGATCTTTAAAGTCTAGTGTCTTGGAAATCAAGAACATAAAACCTAAGAACAACATAAAACATTATTCAAAACCACTTGTAAGGCTTATTTGTTGTTCATCCTAAGTTCATTACAACATATCATAACCTAGGAGCATACATCAATGGAATGGGTGAGCAGAAGGCCTAGTTAGGGAAACAAGAGAAACATTTTTCATTGGAACTTGAGATACATCAATAAAGTCAGGATAAATAACATTAAGGAATGAGAAAGAGATTATGTGGCATATCATAATAAAAATAACATTTTTCATAACATGAAGATGTGGCTAAAGGATTTAACATAGACAATCATTTCTGTATCACCAAGTTCCATCCCCAAGGTGTAATAAAAATTTACCAAGGTTATTCACCAAGGTATCGTTAGAATGGTCATCTCTAGAGATTAAGTCTTTACACAATGCATTAGAGAGATATCAGGGCGGACCTATAAATTTGTCTTTATCATCATGTTAGACACATATATCATCATCAATAATTTCATAAATAAACCATATATCAGAAAATAAATGGCTTTCATTTCATAATCATAATGTTTTAAAAACTACTTTTAAGACAAGATCTTTATGTCATTTTGAACCCATGGAAAAGAAACACGGGTCTCATGTATGTAAATCCCAGATTTAAAATAGAACATTTTGATATATATGTGAATAACCCTATAGAATAAAGAGTTTTGAGTATTCACTTAATAAAATAAAAAATTTGAGAAAAAGAGAGAGACATTTTGAGGAGAAATCTCGGCAGCATAACGACTATGTTGCAAGGTTTTATAAAACATTGAAAAGAGAGGGGACATGGGTCACCCGCTCATAAATGATCAATAAAATAGTATAGGGACAGAATATAAATGATATATGAACATGGTAATGATATTTTAATGACATAACATATGAAATGAAAAACATGAAAGGGAGACAAAAATAATATTTCTCTTATGAAGAATTCGGCAGCCTATCGATGTCAATTAAAACTTCAAAAAAAATGAATTGATGAGATTAAATAGGGTCTCAAATTATGTGAACATAAAAGGAAAGTTTGTTAAATATAGATATAATAACCCAACATGGAAAAAACGGAACTTGAAAGACTTGAAAAGAAAGTAGTACTTTGAAAATCTGAAGAGTGAGAGAATCCCTTACAAAAATTCGACAGCCTAACGGCACCACTTAAACAACCATAAAATGAAATGAAGAGGGCAAGATGGGGTCTCAAATCATATGAAAATGAAAAGGAGAGTAATATGAATATAAAATAACACCCCCAAAATAAGAACATGTGTCTTAAATGAAATGTCATAACTAAGAGTACTTGAAAAGAAAGAGAGAGGAAGGACCACTTACAAAAATTCGGCAGCCTAATGGAGTCACTTAAACATTCATAAAATGAAATGATTAGAGTAAGAGGGGGTCTATCATCACATGAACATGAAAAGGAAAGTAATATTCATATAATATAACACCCCTTACATAAAAACATGGTGTTTAAAATAAATTACATAAATGAGAGTACTTGAAAAGAAAGACAGAGGTAGGACCCCTTATAAAAATTCAACAGCCGAACGACGCCACATAAACATTCATAAAATGAATTGATGAGATCAAATTGGGTCACTAATAATATGAACATAAAATAATATTATGATGGATATAGATTTCATACACTATGATAATGAAAAGAAACTTTAAAGACTTGACATGAAAATAGAACTTGAAAATGAGGAGGGTGAAATAATCCCTTACAAAAATTCGGCGGTCTAACAGCACCACTTAAACTTTATTAAAATGAATTAATAATAGAAATAGGGCTATATGATCATATGAAAATTAAAAGGACAGTAGGAAGAATATAAATGAACATCCCCAACAGAAGAATATGGAGCTTAAAATAAATTAAATAAAGGAGAATATGTGAAAAAAAGGAGAGAGGTAGGATCCCTTACCTTAAAGAGTAACTTCAAAATCATGAAGGTTGGGACCTTGGGAGGATTAAGGGGGCCTTTGGAGGACTAATTGGGATGAAAATAGACCATAACTTCGTTTTAGAGGATTTGTAAATTAAATTAATGAGGTAAAGGCTTGGTATTTATAGGAGAAGTGAGGGAACAAAGCATTAATTTCCAAGGGACACCTCATCGGTGGTATTGGATAAACCATGGGTTTTCCCATGGTATTTTCCCATGGTATTGGCCACATGGGACACCTCATACCTTATCCTACTATTCATAAGTCTACCAGAATTATTGAATAATTAATACATCCTTAATGATGTCATTAAACTTCTGAAACTCAAAAACAGTATTTTCACTATTCACCGAAAATTCACCTTTCTCAGAAAAAACCCAAAATTTCACCTTAACCAAATATCGATGCTCTAATTTCAAAGATGAAGTCTATCTTATGAATAAAAATTCTAAATATTTTTAATTTAATTTTTAAATAAAAACACTTTTCACTGAAAATTCAATTGTTTCAGAAAAATCCCCAAAATTCACCCTACCCAAATATTGATGCTATGATTTCAAAAATGAACTCCATTTTAGGAAAATAATTTTCTAAATATGTTTAATTTAATTTTTAAATAAAAAACACTATTCACTTGAAAAAAAGTAATACTTAACCAATAATTTCTGAAACAGTTATTTACCTATTTTATTGAATCACATTACTTAATCAAGGTGCCTAAATTATATTAATACTTTCATTAAGTGAGATTACTAATCAATTTGTTCACATTACTAATCTTAATCGTAAAATCACTATTCATAAATTACTATTCATCAAAAATTATGTTGCTCTTATTAGACTCTAAATTTCATACTGAACACAACTGTAGAAGACCATTTTTTGAAAATCATTACACATTTTTAATTATTTAAGGTTTACATAAACATTTTTAAAATATCATTTTTCTAAAAATCATCAATAATATGCATACTATATTTATCAGAACATTTGAAAATTCAAAAACATCATCATAAGAAGAAATAACAATTTTTATTTAAATAAAATGATTACACAAGGAAGTTATTGTCTCGTTACATAAACCATTATAACAAAAGAATATGACCTAAGAGTAAGGTGTTCTAGGGTGATAGAATCATGGGGAAGATCGACAAACATTTCCCGAGTAGTGATTTCTATCGGCTTGAAATTCTCGTGAAGGTGATTCCGTTCCAGTTTTACACGATGAAGTTCGGTTTGGGTTTGGTCCAGAGCAAAGCCCAAAGGTGCTACCTCCATCTCGGGTTCTGTCATATGGCCTTCGATCAGCCTGAGACTACTGGATGGGGCCATCCAATCTTCTATATATATTAATTAATCAAGATCACTTTAATTTATAGAAAATAAACGCAACATTTAGTTTCCAACGGTCTGATTTTAATTATACTCATTTTATTAAATGAAACAGTTTTGTTGAGTATAAAATAAAATAACACACAATGTTAGGAAAAAAATTTATTAAAATTTCAGGTCGTTACAATCTTCCCCCCTTAAGAAATTTAGTCCTCACAATTTTAATATTGGGCTTGGAAATTTCGTTGAAAGTCCCACAACAGAAAAGAGTCAGTAAAACTATTATTTTAAAAGAATGAAAGGGAAGTACAAAGGTCACCCGAGTTAACCCATACGAGGATTCCATGTAGGAAAACATGGATATGAAAGAGAAAAAAAAGTATCAAGTACTGATGGAGAGTGATAGAAAACATGATTAGGAGAAAATTAACCACAAGATGATCACAAAATTAAGATGTGTTAAATGGTCTTTGATTACCCAATAGGAAACATAAACCAACAATGTTTTTGTTTTACGTTTCTTTTCATAATATGGATGAATTAATTTACTACATAGAATAAAAACATATGAAAATATGATTACCTTCAACTAGAGTCTCATCCCTTAATAAGTTTCCACCAAGACTAATATTTTCTCCAAACAATGAGCATTCAAAAAGTATTGGTCTCATCAAAAGCACAATAATCATCTTTTAGAGATTCACATAATCCATGAAAGAATAACTATATTTTTTCGTTGTCTTTATTTATCAACTAAATCTAAAACGGTTAGTACGAGATCATATAATCCACAAAAAAGGATGATTGTTTATGAAAATAAATATGACTATTAATCTCCAAAATTCTACAAAAGTACCCAATGTTCCAGTAAGACCATTAAATACACAACCATGCTTAAAAATTCTTCAGAATAATCCAAACTAAGATTGGAAGCCAAAACACAGAAGGATTTAATTACATAGTCTCCCCAAAAAAATCATAACATTTATCTCCAAAATAACATCGACTACTATTAAAGTATCATAATAAAGTGTAATTAACCTATTCATATATTCTCTTTTCTAGGTTCATATTTTTCTATAAATAACCAAAATAACCATATTTCCTCAATAAATACATAAATTCTTACAAAAAAATCTATCATTCCTCCTCAATTTAAATCATGTAGTATCTTATGCATATAGTACTCCAAAAGAGAAAACATCGTCCAAAGTAACCTTTAACATTTAATCACAAAATCATTTTCCTATAAAAAGGATATCTATCTGATATAATTATAAAAAATTAACTTAATCTTTATCCATAAAAATAGCAAGTGCATTAGTCCGAAGGGAATAACAACAAACTCATAATGCCAATATCTTGATCGAAAGGCAGTTTTTGGAATATAATCATTCTTCCCCCTAAATTGATGATAACCAAAATAAAGATCAATCTTAGAGAGGAATTTGGTCCCACAAAGTTTATCAAATAAGTCATAAATTCTTGGAAGATAGTACTTGTTATTCACTATGATCCCATTCAGTTCTCTATAATCAATGCATAGCTGCATCGATCCATCCTTCTTCTTCATAAAGAGAACTCGTGCTTCACAAGGAGACACACATGGTCGGATAAACCCATTCTAAAAAAGATCTCGATGTTTTTTCTTTAATTTCTCTAGCTCCACATTTTCCATCCTATAGGGGGTCTTTGACATCGGATGAGATCCTGGTTTGAGTTCAATCGAGAATTCTACCTCTCTTTCTGAGGAAATTCCGGGTAACTCCTTAGGAATTACGTCAACATATTCCAAGATGATGGAGAAATTTTCTAAAAGAATAAATCCTTCATGAGAAATATATTCCATTAAAGAATCATTTAACTAAAAAGTATTTTATGTCGTAAAACTTTATTCTTAGACAATTAAATTTTTCTATAATTCCTTCACAATGATTCTTAAAAATCTTGCATTAGCCAAGAATATCCCCCAGGAGTGTCATAACCAAGAGTGTAGAAAGGACCATTTTTGTGTACCAGTTCTCGTTTGAGTCTAGATCAAAGCAGTGTTTTCGGGTTTTACCCTTATGTACATTTGTGTCAGAGCCACCTCTACTTGTTCGTATCCAGATAGGGATGTATTTTCTTGATAGACCAGTTCCTCAATACTCACCAAAATACCAGGAATATTTCCGATATTTAAACTTTTCTATAGGGTTCTTACTAAAGTTTCCATATCTTAATTTATATAAATAACTAAACTATCCATTCATACCAACTATAGCATCCCCAATTTTTTAACATAACATTTAATTACATTTTTCAAACAAGGTATCTTTAAATTCTTGTGTCTTGGAAATCAGGAACATAAAACATGAGAACAACAAAAAACATTATTATAAACCAATTTTAAGGCTTATTAATTGTTTATCCTATGTTCATTACAAAATATCATAATCTAGTAGCATGCATCAAAGTAAAGGGTGAGCGGAAGGCCTGGTAAGGGAAACAAGAGAATAATTTTACATGTGAACTTGAGATACATCAATAAAGTCATGATAAATAACTTTAATGCATGAGAAAGAGATCATTAGGAATATCATAATAAAAATAATGTGTTTCACAACATAAAGATGTGGATATTGAATTTTATATATACAATCATTTCTGTATCACCAAGGTCCATCCCCAAGGAGTAATTAAAAAATTACCAATGTTATTCACCAAGGTATCATTAAAATAGTCATCTCTAGAGATTAAGTCTTTACCCATTCCATTGGAGCTCTATCAGCCCGCACCCTTAAATTTGTATTTATCATCATGCGATCCACATATATCATCATCAATAATTTCATAAATAATCCATATAGCATAAAATAATGGGTTTCATTTCATAATCATAACGTTTTAAAAACTGCTTTTAAGATTAGATCTTTTTGTCATTTTAAACCCACAGAAAACAAACATGGGTCTCATGTATGTAAATCACAAAATTTAAAATATAAAATTTGGATATATAAGTGAATAAACCTATATAATAAAGGGTTTTGAGTACTCACTTAATAAAATAAAATAATTTGAGAAAAAGTGAGAGACATTTTGAGACGAAAATTTGGCAGCATAACGACTATGTTGCAGGGTTTTAGAAAACATAGAAAATAGAGGGGACATGGGTCACCCACTCATAAATGATAAATAAAATAGTAGAGGGAAAGAATATAAAGGATATATGAACATGGTAACACAATTTTAATTACATACCATATGAAATGAAAAACATGAAAGGAAGAAAAAAATATGATTTCTCTTATGATGAATTTGGCAGCATATCGACGTCACTTAAAACATCAGAAAAATGAATTGATGAGATTAAATAGGGTCTCTCATCATGTGAACATAAAAGGAAAATATGTTGAATATAAAGATCATAACCCAAAATGGAAAAGAGGAACTTGAAAGACTTGACAATAAAGTAGTACTTTGAAAATATTAAGAGTGAAAGAATCCCTTACAAAAATTTGACAGCCTAACGACACCACTTAAACATTCATAAAATGAAATGATTAGAGAAAGAGGGGGAATCTAATAATATGAAAATGAAAATGAGATTAATATGAATATAAAATAAAACCCCCAAAATAAAAACATGGTGCTTAAACGAAATGACATAAATGAGAGTACTTGAAAAGAAAGAGAGAGGTAGGACCGCTTACAAAAATTCGACAACCTAATTGAGCGACTTAAACATTCATAAAATGAAATGTTGAGAGAAATAGGGGCTCTCTCATCACATGAACATGAAAATTAAAGAAATATTAATATAAAATAACACCCTCTACATAAGAACATAGGGTTTAAAATAAATGACATAAATGAGAGTACTTGAAAAGAAAGATAGAGGTAGGACCCCTTACAAATATTTGGCAGCCAAACGACGCCACCTAAACATTCATAAAATGGATTGATGAGATAAAACTGGGTCTCTCATAATATGAACATAAAATAATATTATGATGGATTTAGAGATAATACACTAAGATAATAAAAAGTAACTTGAAAAACTTGACATGAAAATAGAACTTGAAAATGAGGAGGGTGAAAGAATCCCTTACAAAAATTCGGCAGCCTAACGGCGCCACATAAACATTCTTAAAATGAATTGATGAGAGAAATAAGGGATATATAATCATATGAACATGAAAAGGATAGTAGTATGAATATAAAATAACATCCCCAACATAAGAATATGGAGCTTAAAATTAATGAAATAAAGGAGAATATGTGAAAAGAAAGAGAGAGGTAGGATCCCTTACGTTAAAGAGTAACTTATAAAGCATGAAGGGTTGGACCTTGGGAGGCTTAGAGGGAACAATTGGAGGACTCCTTGGGAGAAAATAGACCAGAACTTAGGTGGGTAGGATTTGGAAATTAAATAAATGAGTTAAAGTCTTGGTATTTATAGGAGAAGTGAGGGGACAAAGCATTAATTGCCAAGGGACACCTCATCGGTGGTATTGGAAAACCCATGGGCTTTCCCATGGTATTTTCCCATGGTATTGGCCACTTAGTACACCTTCTACATTACCCTACATTTCATAAGTCGACCAGAATTATTGAATAATTAATACATCCGTAATGATATCATTAAACACCTGAAACTCAAAATCTATATTTTCACTATTCAATGAAAATTCATCTTTCTCAGAAAAAACCCAAAATTTCACCTTAACCAAATATCGATTCTCTGATTTGAAAAATGTGCTATATTTTATGAAAAAAATTGTAAATATTTTTAATTTAAATTTTAAATAAAAACACTATTCACTGAAAATTCCATTGTTTCAGAAAAATACTCAAAATTCACCTTACCCAAATATTGATGCTCTGATTTCAAAAATGAACTCCATTTTATGAAAATAATTTTTTAAATATGTTTAATTTAATTTTTAAATAATACACACTATTCACCTGAAAAAAACTAATACTTAACCAATAATTTCCGAAATAGTTATTTACCGATTTTATTGAATCACATTACTTAATCAAGGTGCCAAAATTATATTAATAATTTTATTAAGTGAGATTACTAATCCATATGGTCACATTACTAATCCTAAGGGTAAAATCACTATTCATAAATTACTATTCATCAAAAAATAAGTTGATCTTATTAGACTCTAAATTTCATGCTGAACACAACTATAGAAGACCATTTTTTGAAAATCATTACACATTTTTAATTATTTATGGTTTACATAAACATTTTTAAAATATCCTTTTTTCTAAAATTCATCAATAATATGAATACTATATTTATCCGGACATTTGAAAATTCAAAAACATCATCATAAGAAGAAATAAAAATTTTTATTTAAATCAAAGGATTACACAATGAGGTTACAGTCTCATTACATAACCCCTTATAACACCAGCATAGGACCTAAGAGTAAGGTGTGCTAGGGTGATAGAGTCATGGGGAAACTCAGCAAACATTGCTCGAGTAGTGATTTCAATCAGCTTGAACTTCTTGTGAAGGAGATTCCATTCCAGATTTACATGATGAAGTTCGATTTGGGTTTGGTCCAGAGCAAAGCCCAAATGTGCTACCTCCTTCCCGAGTTCTATTAGATGGGCTTCAATCGGCCTGAGACTACTGGATGGGGCCATCAAATCTTCTTTCTATATTAATTAATCAAGATCACTTGAATTTATAGAAAATAAACACAACAATTAGTTTCCAACGGTCTTATTTTAATTATACTCATTTTATTAAATTAAATAGTTCTGTTGAGTATAATATAAAGTAACACACAAAGTTAGGAAACAAAATTTATTCAATAATTCAGGTCGTTACAATCTTCCCCCAATAAGAAATTGAGTCCTCACGATTTTAAAATTGGGCCTGGAAATTTCGTTGAAAGTCCCAAATCAGAAAAGAGTCAGTAAAACTATTACTTTTAAAAAAATGAAAGCGAAGTACAAAGGTCACCCGAGTTAACCCATACTAGGATTCCATGTAGGAAAACATGGATATTAAAGAGAAAACAAAGGATCAAGTTATGATGGAGAGTGATAGAAAACATGATTAGGATAAAATTAACCACAAGAAGATCACAAACTTAATATGTGATAACCAGTCTTTGATTACCCAGTAGGAAACGTAAACCAATAATGTTTTTGTTTTATGTTTCTTTTCATAATTTATAGGAATTCATTATCTACATAGAATAAAAACATAATGAAATATGTTTACCTTCAACTAGAGTCTCATACCTTAATAAGTTTACACCAAGACTAATCTTTTCTCCAAACAATGAGCATTCAAAAAGTATTGGTCTCATCAAAAGAACAAGATTCATTTTCAAGAGATTCACATAATCCACAAAATAATAACAATATTTTTTCGTTTTCTTTATTCACCAACTAAATCTAAAAAGTGTAGTACAAGATCATATAATCCACAAAAAATGATGATTGTTTATGAAACGAAATATGACTATTAATCTCCAAAATTCTACAAAAGTACCCAAAGTTCTAGTAAAACCATTCAATACACAGCCATCCTTAAAAATTATTCAGAATAATCCAAACTATGATTGGAACCCAAAACTCAGAAGGATTTAATTACATAGTCTCCCCAAAAAAATCTTAACATTTATCTCCAAAATAACATCGACTACTATTAAAGTCTCATAATAAATTGTAATTAACCTATTCATATATTCTCTTTGATAGGTTTATAATTTTCTAGAAATAACCCAAATTACCTTATGTCCTCAATAAATACACAAATTCTTAAAAAAAATATATCATTCATCTTCAATTTAAATCCAGTAGTATCTTAGGCATATAGTACTCCAAAAGAGAAAACATCATCCAAATTAACCTTTATTATTTAATCACCAAATCATTTTCCTATTCAAATGATTTCTATTTGATATAAGCATCAAAATTCAACTTATTCTTAATCCATAAAAATAGCAGCTGCATTAGTCCAAAGGGAATAACCACAAACTCATAATTCCAATATCTTGGTTGAAAAGTAGTTTTTGGAATATCATCATTCTTCACCCTCAATTGAGGATAACCATAATGAAGATCAGTCTTAGAGAAGAATTGGGTCTCATAATGTTGATCAAATAAGTAATAAATTATAACGACCCATACTTTACATACATTGTTATTACATCAAAATTGAAGCACACTTATTGCAACGTATAACAAAACCATGAAAGGACCGTATAGGTATAGTGTCTTTAGAAACTAGAAAGCATAAACAACTGGTTCATAAAGCATCTACGTTGCCTCCAATTTATTTCATCATATCTAGTGTCCCTTTTTTCATATTCTACTTAATAACCTTCTTCCTGACCAGGGGAAAATAAAACATACAAAAGGGTGAGATCAAATGCTCAATAAGGTTAAACAAAATAAATATCAATCACATCATAAACATAAGCACATAACTTTTGGAAATCTTAACCTGCAAAAGAGATCATAATTTTATAACATGGGATAAATCATAGTAGTGAAATGTAATCCCAATAATCATAACATAAAACATGAAACTTTGAGGTATACACACATAATCATTGAGAATCATTTCTTGTTAGTCAAGACTCATTGCCAAGACTATCTTAGTGGACAAAGTCCATTTCTGAACTAAGTTCACTACTCGTTTCAGTCCTGTTTCACTGAACCGGTTTAACCTGCCATTCCAGCCATGTCTATATCATGAGATATAAAATCTTTACCCAATGCATTAGAGGGAGATATAGGTCCCACCCATCTCATGATGAAACCATTCTTATGTGTGCCACAAAAATCATAAATCATACATCATTGCATAACCCATGTAATAAAAATGGGATTGTTAAACATCATGACATCATAAAACAATTCATATAAGATAAATGAATTCATAAAAATAATTCCATCACAACATAATCAAATCAATTTAATGGTAGGGATATAATCATAACCCTATATTATCTTAGATGGAAAATAATTTTGATAAAACACTTGAACTCCATTCTTGAGGAAAATATCCTTTCTACTTCAAAGACATTTTTCCTTTCCTAACATGTTATACAATTTTAAACTAAAAGATGTTGATTAAAAATAAACATGAAAACTTGTAAAGGAAGATTCTTGTAAATAATGTTTTAAAAATCCATTCATGCCGTATAAGTTAAAATAAACATTCTTCTCGTACTTTTGTCGGAAAAGTTAAAAAAGTACCTCGTACAAAAAATGACAAAAGATTCCTTTCATATCTTTTACTAAAAACACACCGAAGGGTAAAATAGGATTTAAACAATTGTAGGAGAATGTAAATAATATTACATATTGAGAAAACATGGATGTGGATGATAAAATACACCCCAGTAAATGCCAAAGTATAAACAATCTCGGATAAAAATGAGATTGTGATATTTCCCTTACCTTAGGTCTGATATGCTTTGTACGTATCTGAACCTCCTGTATAATGATTTAAATAATGTTATTGACTTATTCAATAATCATAATCATTGTTATGATATCACAGATGGTCATATTCTTGGCTTCTTATTAGTAATATTTCATTACAACTTGTTATTCGGGTGTTTATTACTTTTTGTTCTTATGCGTGTTTTGTCGAATAAATTCATATTCTTCTCTTTAGGTTATAGATACATCATTTACAGAATGTTAATATTGTAATATATATCATATTCATTCATTCAATTAATTTATATAATCATTATGCAATGAAGATCATGTAGAACGAGTCGCATCACATCGTGGAGACGGTATTCCGTACGTACGCACGAGCGATGATATCGTTCCCATGATCATGGAATTGTATTGGAGTGTATGTATACTATTTTAGAATCAATATAACTTTACAATAATTATATATAGTCATTATGTACACCATTATACCCATCCAAATAAGGTGGTGGTGGAAAATAGATTACACCACGTCGTGGAGACGGTATTCTGTACGTACGCACGCGCGGTGATTTCATTTTCCTTAGGACGGATAAATGGTGAAATAGGGTTGTTTCATACTTATAATAACATATCAGTATATGAGTGATACTTATGTTATTACTTCATAATGAAACAACTAAATAAGAAGAAGTGGAAGAAGAAATAAAGATGAAAGAATCGGTAACGGACATTACCTCTTCATTGAAGTGCTTCTTTGAGACCTCCTTTTAGAGCACTAAAATTATTCTTTGAAGAAGACCAGGACCTCTAGGTTGTCTCTAGATAATTGGAGAGGAGAAAGTGGTAGGGGTGGCCGTTATTGAAGGCTCAAAGTGGTGTGAGGAAGAGAGGGAGGAGGTGCCCTTTTATAAGGGAGGAGAGGGGCACCTTTGGAAAAACTAAAAATATTATTTTATTATAAAGTCATGTTCGATTTTAAATAACTCCAAATTGATTCATTTAGAATATAAGGTGGGGATGGGTCGGAATCCTCTCTTAAAATAGAATTTAGACAAGTTTAGTTTCTTATTGTAACCTTATGATTTAGATTTAACATTAAGTTAAATAATTTTACTTTTACCGTGTCTTCTTGTGTTTTTATACTATAAGGTTAATAAACTTACTATAAGCAGCCAAACGAACCCCAAGTTGTTTATTATTAATATATATAACCTTATCTAAGTCATGTGGCCGAAACTTAGATTTATATGAATAAAATAACAATTAATAATATAATATTTGTTTTAAAAACTATTTTATGTCAATTTTGACACTATTTAGTAATTGATTTTTGTGAAACTCATAACAGAATGATTAGTTTGAAAAAAGTTACTTAAATCAATAATAACATGTCATATTAATCTATAAAATTAGTGGAATTAATAAAAAGTCTCAAATTACATTTATTTGGGTATTTATAACATCAATTATGTCAATATTTCATTAATAAGATAATTACTGCATCATCTCTATGTCATAAATAAATTAATTTATTTAATGTCTACAAATTACAAATAAAATACGATTACGTAGGAAATATTTTTATCTTTATAATGAATATTTATAGTCGAATTTATCTTATATATAACCTTATATTAAAAATTATTTACTTATTAAACTGTGATTTAAACTATTTTAACCCTTCTTTAAATAAATTAATTATAAATGTCCTAATCTAATCCACGTGGGCCTAAATGGTCATATTTTATTCCTTTGTTTGTTTTTGGTCGAATTACACTTAACCAATAAAATTGGGACATGTGTTAGGGTAATAATAATATCATTTTTACCCGTAACTACCCTATTTACTTTTAACCGTGGTAAATAAAAGTAAAAAGTTACTATTCACAAAAAATTATTTTCATCTCATTGAACCACATTTTACTTACTGACATCAACTGTGTCTCTCGGATTTTTGAAATTCCACTCACAGAAGTGGTAAAATTAATTTTTATGAAAAAATCAGTTTTTTAACTACCACTTAGTGGTTTCACTATTCATCAAAAATTGAAAGCTTTCAGAAAAATTCCAAAATTTCACCCTAGGATAATTACGATATTCCGAATCCAAAAATGAAGCCCATTTTGAAAAATAATTTTAATAAAATTTTAAAAAGTGGTTATTACTATTCATAATGGCTAGTTTTAATATTATTTTATTAGCATATCATTGTTTAGTGAAACTCGGTATTGCGTACGACGCAAGCTATCGAGGAAGGTCGCGATTTCGTTTAAAGCAAGCCAAGCAAGTGTTGTGTGTAGAAAAAGATTCCTTTGATGATTTATATAACATAAATGTCTCAGGTGTTACATTATACCCCCCTTTAAATGAATTTTGCCCTCAAAATTCGTCACATTGTAACAAATAGATGTGGATACCTCTCCCTCATCATATCCACAAACTCCCATGTAGCTTCTTCTAATTGGTGGTTCCTCCATAAAACTTTCACCAATCGAGTGGTCTTGTTTCATAGGATTTTTCTACTACGATCCAGAATCTCTATTGGCTATTCTTCATAAGAATGATCCTGCTCCAGAGGTACAACTTCTGAGCTGAGTACATGTGAAGGATCAGGTAGGTACTTTCTCAGGAGAGATACATGGAACACATCATGAACTTGAGAGAGATTTGGTGGAAGCGCCAATCGATAAGCTACCTTCCCAACATGATCCAGTATTTCAAAAGGACCGATATATCTAGGGCTCAACATCCCCTTCTTTCCAAATCTCATGACCCTCTTCCAGGGAGATATTCGTAAGAACACTTTATCACCCACTTCAAACTCTAGGTCTTTTCTTCGGTTGTCGGCATAACTTTTCTGTCGACTCTGAGATGCTCTTATGTGTTGTTGAATATATCTAACCTTTTCTTCCATTTAATCAACAAGATCGGGTCCTAATAGATTTCTTTCCCCAACTTCATCCCAGCAAGTTGGAGTCCTGCAGTTCTTTCCATAGAGAGCTTAATAAGGAGCCATCTGAATACTGGACTGAAAGCTATTATTATAAGAAAATTCCACCAAAGGTAGGTGTTGATCCCAACCACCTATGAAATCCATAGAGCAAGCTCTCAACATATCTTCTAGAGTTTGAATTGTTCTCTCAGACTAACTGTCTATCTGAGGATGATAAGTAGTGATGAAACTCAACTATGTATCCAGAGTATGCTGAAGACTTCTCCAGAACATTGAGGTAAATCTAGGATCCCAATCAGATATAATAGAAAGTGGTACTCCATTCAATCTTACCACTTCCTTTACATATATCCTGGCAAGCTGATCCAGAGAGAAATCCTCTCTAATAGCAATGAAGTGTGCAGACATTGTAAGATGATCAACTATGACCCAGATAGCATTATTGCCTTTGGATGTTTTAGTAAGTCCTGTGACAAAGTCCATAGTGATGTTTTCCCATTTCCATTCGGGTATGGGTAATGGTTGTAACATCCCCTTAGACTTCTGTCTCTCAGCTTTAACTTGTTGACAAACCATGCATCGAGAGACATATTCAGAAACATCTCTTTTCATGCCATCCCACCATAAGTACTCTTTCAGGTCCCTATACATCTTCGTGCATCTAGGATGAATAGAGAATGAAGAACTATGAGACTCATCCAACATCTCCTTCTTTAATTCGGGGATGGGAGGAACACAAACCCGATTCCTGAACTTTATTATCCCATCACAATCAAGGATTAATTTAGGAGCATTTCTCACATTCTTTTGTAACTCGACATCTTCTTTTTGTGCCTCTTTAATCTTCACATGTATAGATGGTTGAACATTCATTTGAGAAAGATACGATTTTTCCCCTTTCATTATAATTCCGAGATCCATCTTTTGTAAATCCATAAATATTGGATCTTTTGTGATCCTCATCATGGATAAACTAGCATGGTCTTGTCGACTTAATACATCTGCCACCTTGTTTTCTTTCCTAGGTTGGTAATGAATTGAGCAGTCGTAATCCTTAATCAGCTCCAACCATCTTCTTTGGCACATATTCAGCACCTTTTGTGTGAAAATATACTTTAAACTTTTATGATCAGTATAAATATCACACCTTTCACCATAAAGGTAATGCCTGCAAATCTTTAATGCAAAGATTACCATAGCTAACTCCAAATCATGAGTTGGGTAATTTTGCTCATGTATTTTCAACTGTCGTGAGGCATAAGCTATCACCATATCATTTTGAATAAGAACAAACCCCAATCCCTTCATGGATGCATCACTGTAGATCAAAAACCTTTCTCCACTACAAGGTAGTGTGAACACAGGTGCACTGGATAACCTTCTTTTCAACTACTTGAAATTCTCTTCACATTCCTTCGTCCAAACAAACATAACTCCTTTCTGAGTCAACATAGAGAGTGGATTAGATAATCATAAAGAATCATTCACAAAACGTCGATAGTATCCATCCAAACCAAGAAAACTTCGGATCTTAGTTACTGTTGTTGGTCTCGACTATCTTTTGATAACCTCTGTTTTTGCTGGATCCACAGATATCCCCTCTTTTGAGATTATGTTACCCAAAAATGAAACTTTGTGAAGCCAAAATTCACACTTGGTAAATTTGGCATAAAGCTTCTCCTTTCTCAGGGTCTTCAATATAATTCTCAATTGATCTTCATGTTCTTCCTTGCTCTTTTAATAGACAAGAATATCTTCTATAAAGACTACCACAAACTGATCAAGATATTCTCTAAAGAATCTATTCATTAGATCCATGAAGATAGCAGAGGCATTAGTAAGAACAAATGGCATCAGTATAAATTCATAGGGTCCATACCTTGTATGGAAAGCCGTCTTTGGTATATCCTCCCTTTTTACCCTTAATTGATGATACCCTGAACAAAGATCAATCTTGGAAAAGTATTGAGCTTCGCGTAGTTGGTCAAATAGGTCATCAATGCGCGGGATATGATATTTGTTCTTGATAGTGATCTTGTTATGTTCTCGATAATCAATGTAGAGTCTCATTGATCCATCTTTCTTCTTAACAAACAGAACAGGTGCTCCCCAAGGTGACGCACTAGGGCATACGAACACCTTATCAAGATTCCCTTGGACTTGCTTCTTCAATTAGTGCAAATCAATTGGGGCCATTCTATATGGTGTCTTTGAAATAGGTAAATCATCTCGTATGAGTTCTATTGAAAACTCAACTTCACGATTCGGTGGAAGACCCAGTAATTCCTCCGAAAAGACATCATCAAACTCCCGTACAATGGGAATATTCTTAATTGTGATTTTATCACCAACCATTTGAGATAAATAACCTTCATTTAGTGGAATCAATACCCATAAAATGGAAGAAATTTCCACTAGAAGGTTATGTTCATCCTTTCATCGATAGACAATGATAGATTGATCTAGATTATAAAATGTGACTTCCCTTATTTGGAAATTTATATGAACTCCATGTAGAGAAATCCAATCCATGCCAAGAATCACATCAAATTCTGCTATAGGAAGGATCACAAGGTTTTCAGGAAGCACTATCCCACAAACTTCAATCGGAGAATAATTATAAACTTTTGATGCGACTGTTGCGCCATTAGGGGTTGTCACAACTAACTCAACATCTAACTGTTGAGGTAATACAGTGATATCCTTAGAAAATTATTCAGAAGTAATGTAGTGGGTGGACCCAGAATCAAATAAAACATTTGCTACTTTAGAGTGGATGGTAAGTGTACCTTTCACCACATCGTTATCGTACTCCACATCACTGATAAAAATTTCATGTGACTTTGCTTTGTCTTTAGCCTTATGAGTTTGTTGACGTCGACCATCATCATCAACCCTTGGATTTGGGCATTGATTGGCATAATGCCCCGTCTCCTTGCACTTGAAACATTAAAGTGTAGTAGGGTCATTATGTGTATCCCTTCCTTTGTTTTCATCATTAGACATCTTCTTCCCATCATTGCGGCAATCAAATGCCCGATGACCTTCCTTTCCACATTTGAAACATTTACTTGTCCCATTAAGACAACTCCCTCCATGTTTCCTTCCACACTTTGAGCATAAGGGAAAGCTCATATTATTTTTGGTGTGCACTTTAGATTTTTCGTAGAATTCCATTTTCCTCTTCTTATCAAACCCATATGACTGATGGGTTACTCCAATCTCCATCTCGACTTTGAGAGCACATCGAATGATTTCCTCATAGCTATTGAAGTCCCTTATGGCTAACTCCCTTCGAATACATGGTTTTAAGCCACTAAATAATCAATCAATCTTTCTCTCAGGTTGGATAATAATACCAGAAGTGTACCTTTCAAGTCTTGTAAAATTTGCTTCATAAGTACCAACAGATTCATCATCCTTTTGCTTCAGTTCAAGAAACTATTTCTCTATCTTTGTTCGGAGAATACGAGGAAAGTACTTATTGAAAAATAAGTTCTTGAACTCATCCCATTCCATGGACTCAATTTCATCCCTTTGCCTTGTATTCTTAATATGACTCCACCATTGATCAACATCTCCTTCCAAACGATACACTGCTAGGATGACATTATCATGTTCAGAACATTGAAGAACTGAAAATATATTTTTAGTAGTACTAATCCATTGTTCATCAACTAATGGATCAGTAGACCCGCTGAAAGAAGGTGGACGCTGCCTCATGAAGGATTCAACAGAATGTTGCTCCTTCCTTTGCTCGTTTGGAAGTCCTGCATGATTCATAGCTTGAGAAAGTTGTGTGAGCATGGCTATAATATTTTTCATTCCGGCTCCCATAACATTTGGTTGCTCTGGGGGACAATCATTGCATTGTTCGTCACATTCCGCATTATCACGGTTCATCCAGGTTCCAGCCATTGACTAAAACCAAGAAGAATAGTGTGAGCAACACTAATTATAATAGGAAAACCACATAATCAAGAATAAAATTTCACACTTAAGGTCTTATCCTAGGTTATTCATGGTCATTTCTAAAATACTAAGATTGTTTTCTATGCTTAGAATTATCCTTAGGATTCTTACTAAGGCTTTCACATCCTAGTTTCCAATGGTTGACTATACCTTTCCTCTGATACCAACTATAACGGTCTGAAATTACTTCTAGTGGACTATAATTGATACGTATCAGGGCACTCCATGGGAGGCTACACCCCCTGGGTGGGACACACCACTATCCCCAGTGGCAGCCATTTGCTCATGAAGCCCTTGGGTGGAGAGCCATGCTTCGTCCAACGCTCACATGTGAGAGTTCCCAAGGATCAGATACATTCCTACCTCCTTTGCCTCTGATACCAACTATAACGACCCATACCTTACATACATTGTTATTACTTCAAAATTGAATCACACTTATTAAAACATATAACAAAACCATGAAAGGACCGTATAGGTATAGTGTCTTTAGAAACTGGAAAGCATAAACAACTGGTTCATAAAGCATCTACTTTGCCTCCCATTTATTACATCATATCTAGAGTCCCTTTTTGGCATATTCTACTTAATAACCTTCTTCCTGACCTGGGGAAATAAAACATACAAAAGGGTGAGCTCAAATGATCAGTAAGGGTAAACAAAAGAAATATCAATCAGATCATATACATAAGCACATAACTTTTGGAAATCTTAACCTGCAAAAGAGATCATAATTTCATAACATGATATAAATCATAGTAGTGAAATGAAATCCCAATAATCATAACATAAAACATGAAACTCTGTGGAATACACACATAATCATTGAGAATCATTTCTTGTTAGTCAAGACTAATTTCCAAGACTATCTTAGTGGACAAAGTCCATTTCTGAACCGAGTTCACTCCTCATTTCTGTCCTGTTTCACTGAACCGGTTTAACCTGCTGTTCCAGCCATGTCTATCTCATGAGATATAAAATCTTTACCCAATGAATTAGAGGGAAATATAGGTCCCACCCATATCATAATGAACCCATTCTTATATGTGCCACAAAAATCATAAATAATACATCATTACATAACCCATGTAATAAAAATGGAATTCTTAAACATCATGACATCATAAAACAATTCATATAAGATAAATGAATTCATTAAAATAATTCCATCACAACATAATCAAATCAATGTAATGATAGGGATAGAATTATAACCCTATATTATCTTAGATGGAAAATAATTATGATAACACACTTGAACTCCATTCTTGAGGAAAATATCATTTCTAATTCAAAATCATTTTTCCTTTCTTAACATGTCATACAATTTTAAACTAAAAGAAGTTGTTTAAAAATAAACTTGAAAACATTTAAAGGAAGCTTCTTGTAAATAATGTTTTAAAATCCATTCATACCGTATAAGTTAAAATAAACATTCTTCTCGTACTTTTGTTGGAAAAGTCAAAAAAGTACCTCGTATGAAAAAAGGCAAAAGATTCCTTTCATATCTTTTACTAAAAACTCACCGAAGGGTAAAATAGGATTTAAAAAATTTTAAGTGAATGGAAATAATATTACATATTGAGGAAACATGGATGTGGATGATAAAATACACCCCAGTAAATGCCAAAGTATAAACAATCTCGGATAAAAATGAGATTGTGATATTTCCCTTACCTTAGGTCCGATATGCTTTGTACGTATCTGAACCTCCTGTATAATTATTTAAATAATGTTTTTGACTTATTCCATAATCATAATCATTGTTATGGTACCACATATTGTCATATTCTTGTCTTCTTATTAGTAATATGTCATTACAACTTGTCATTCGGGTGTTTATTACTTTTTGTTCTTATGCGTGTTTTGTCGAATAAATTCTTATTCTTCTCTTTAGGTTATAGATAAATCATTTCCAAAATGTTATTAGTGTAATATATATCATATTCATTCATTCAATTCATTTATATAATCATTATGCAATAAAGATCATGTAGAACGAGTCGCATCACATCGTGGAGACGGTATTCCGTACATACGCACGAGCGATGATATCATTCCCATGATCATGGAATTGTATTGGAGTGTATGTATACTATTTCAGAATAAATATCACTTTACAATAATCATATATAGTCATTATTTACACCATTATACCCATCCAAGTAAGGTGGTGGTGGAAAATAGATTACACCACGGCGTGGAGACGGTATTCCGTACATACGCACGCGCGGTGATTTCATTTTCTGTAGGATGGATAGATGGTGAAATAGGGTTGTTTAATAATTATAATGACATATCATTATATGAGTGATATTGATGTTATTACTTCATAATGAAACAACTAAAGAATAATAAGTGGAAGAAGAAATAAAGATGAAAGAATCGGTAACAGACATTACCTCTTCTTTGAAGTGCTTCTTTGAGACCTCCTTTTAGGGAACTAAAATTGGTCTTTGAAGAAGAACAAGACCTCTAATATGTCTCTAGTAAAGTGTAGAGGAGAAAGTTTTAGGGGATGTCCGAGTGTGAAGGCTCAAAGTGGTGTCAGGAAGAGAGGGACGAGGTTCCCTTTTATAAGGGAGGAGAGGGGCACCTTTGGAATAACTAAAAATATTATTTTATTATAAAGTCCAGTTAGGTTTTAAATAGCTCCAAATTGATTCATTTCAAAGCTAATGTGGAGATGGGTCGAAATACTTTCATCTAATAGAATTTAGACAAGTTTAGGTTCCTATATTAACCTTATCATTTAGATTTTACATTAAGTTAAATAATTTTACTTTTACTGTGTCTTCTTGTCTTCTTGTGTTCTTATACTATAAGATTATTTAACTTACTATAAGCAGGAAAAAGAACCCCAAGTTGTTTATTATTAATATATATTACCTTATCTAAGTCATTTGGCCGAACCTTAAGTTTTTTAAAAATAAAATAACAATTAATAATATAATATTTGTTTTAAAACTATTTTATGTCAATTTTGACACTATTTAGTAATTGATTTTTTTGAAAATCATAACAGAATGATTAGTTCTAAAAAAGTTAATTAAATCAATAATAACATGTCATATTAATAGATAAAATTAGTTTAATTCATAAAAAGTCTCAAAGTACATTTATTTGGGTATTTATAACATCAATTATGTCAATATTCCATTAATAAGATAATTACTGCATCATCTTTGTGTCCTAAATAAATTAAATTATTTAATATCTAAAAATTACAAATAAAATACCATTATGTAGGAAATCTTTTTAGCTTTCTAATTAATATATATAGTCGAATTTATCTTATATATAACCTTATATTAAAAATTATTTACTTATTAAAATTTGATTTTAACTATTTTTACCCTTCTTTAAATAAATTAATAATAAATGTCCTAATCTAATCCATGTGGGCCTAAATGGTCATATTTTATTCCTAAGTTTGTTTTTGGTCGAATTAAACTTATGAAATATAATTAGGACATGTTTTAGGGTAATAATATTATCATTTGTACCCTTAATTACCCTATTTACTTTTAACCGTGGTAAATAAAAGTAAAAAGTTACTATTCACCAAAAATTATTTTCGTCTCATTGAACCACATTTTACTAACTGACATCAACCGTGTCTCTCGGATTTTTGAAATTCCACTCACAGAAGCGGTAAAATTATGTTTTATGAGAAATTCAGTTTTTTAACTACTACTTAATGGTTTCACTATTTATCAAAAATTGAAAGTTTTCAGAAAAATACCAAAATTTCACCCTAGGATAATTTCGATATTCAAAATCCAAAAATGAAGTCCATTTTGAAAAATAAAATTTATAAAATTTCAAAAAGTGGTTATTACTATTCATAATGGCTAGTTTTAATAATATTTTATTAGCATATCATTGTTTAGTGAAACTCCGTATTGCGTACGACACAAGCAATCGAGGAAGGTCACGATTTCGTGTAAAGAAAGCCAAGCAAGTGTTGTGTCTAGAAAAAGATTCCTTTGATGATTTATATAACATCAAAGTCTTGGGTGTTACCTAAATTCTCAGTAGAGAGTACTTGTTCTTCACTGTGATCCCATTCAGTTCTCTATAATCAATTCATAGCTACATCGATCCATCCTTCTTCATCATAAAGTGAACTCGTGCTCCAGAAGGATACACACTTGGTCAGATAAACACATTCTCCAAACTATCTCGATGTTGTTTCTTTAATTCCTCTAGCTCCATATTTTCCTTCCTATAGGGGGTCTTTGACATCAGATGAGATCCAGGTTTTAGTTCAAGGGAGAAATCTACCTCTCTTTCTGGGGAAATTCCGGGTAACTCCTTAGTAATTACGTCAACGTATTCCAAGATGATAGGGAAATTTTCTTAAAGAATAAATCCTTCCTGAGAAAAATAGTCCATTAAAGAATCTTTTAACTAAAAATGATTTTATGTCTTAAAACATCATGCTTAGACAATTACATTTTACTATAATTCCTTGATAATGATTCATAATAATCTTGCATTAACCAAGCATATTCCCTGAGAGTGTCGTAACAAAGAGTGTAGAAAGGCCCATTGTCATGTACCAGTTCCCATTTGAGTCTAGCTCAAAGTAGTGTTTTTCGGGTTTTACTCATATGTACATATGTTCCAGAGCCACCTCTACCAGCTCGTATCCTGATAGGGATGTATTTTATTGATAAAACACATACTCAATACTCACCAAAATACCAGGAATATTTCCTATATTTAAACTTTTCTATAGGGTTCTTCCTAATGTTTTCATATCTTATTTTCTATAAATAACTAAACTATCCATTCATACCATTTATAGCATCCCCAATTTTTATGACAAAACATTTAATTACATTTTTCAAACAGAGTATCTTTAAATTCTTGTGTCTTGGAAATCAGGAACATAAATCATGAGAACAACAAAAAACATTCGTCTAAACCACTTTCATTGCTTATTAATTGTTCATCCTAAGTTCATTAAAAAATCTTATAATATAGTATCTTGCATCAAAGGAAAGGGTGAGCAGAAGGCCCAGTAAGGGAAACAAGAGAAACATTTTACATGTGAACTTGAGATACATCAATAAATTCATGATAAATAACATTAATGCATGAGAAAGAGATCATTAGGCATATCATAATAAACATAACGTGTTTGATAACATGAATATGTGGCTATAGAATTTTACATAGACAATCATTTCTGTATCACCAATGTCCATCCTTAAGTTGTAATTAAAAAATTACCAAGGTTATTCACCAAGGTATCGTTAAAATGGTCATCTCTAGAGATTAACTATTTACCCAATGCATTGGAGCTCTATCTGGTCGCACCCATAAATTTGTATTTATCATCATGTGATACACATATATCATCATCAATAATTTCATAAATAACCCATATAGCATAAAATAATGGGTTTCATTTCATAATCATAATGTTTTAAAAACTGCTTTTAAGATAAGATCTTTATGTCATTTTAAACACACGGAAAAGAAACACGGGTCTCATGTATGTAAATCCAAAAATTTAAAATAGAAAATTTTGATATATATGTAAATAACCTTATATAATAAAGATTTTTGAGTATTCACTTAATAAAATAAAAGAATTTGAGAGAAAGAGAGAGCCATTTTGAGATGAAAATTCGGAAGCATAACGAATATGTTACAGGGTTTTAGAAAACATTGAAAAGAGAGGGGACATGGGTCACCCACTCATAAATGATCAATAAAATAGTATAGGTACAGAATATAAAGGATATATGAACATGGTAATGAAATTTTAAGGACATACCATATGAAATGAAAAACATTAAATGAAGACAAAAATAATATTTCTCTTATGAAGAATTCGGCAGCCTAACGACGTCACATAAAACATCAAAAACATGAATTGATGAAATTAAATAGGGTCTATAATAATGTGAAAATAAAAGGAAAATATTTAAAATATATAGATCATAACCCAAAATGGAAGGAAAGGAACTTCAAATACATGACATGAAAGTAGAAATTTGAAAATCTGTAGAGTGAAAGAATCCCTTACAAATATTTGGCAGCCTAACAACGCCACTTAAACATTCATAAAATGAAATGATGAGAGAAAGAGGGGGTCACTAATCATATTAAAATGAAAATGAGATTAATATGAATATAAAATAACACCCCAAACATAAGAAAATGGGGAATAAAAATGACATAAATGAGAGTACTTGAAAAGGAATAGAGAGGTAGGACCCCTTACAAAAAATCAGCAGCCTTACAACGCCACTTAAACATTCATAAAATGAAATGATGAGAGCAAGAGGGGGTATCTCATACTATGAAAATGAAAAGTAAAGTAATATTAATATAAATAAACACCACCTACATATGAACATGGGTCTTAAAAGAAATTACATAAATGAGAGTACTTGAAAAGAAATAGAGAGGAAGGACCCCTTACAAAAATTCGGCAGCCAAACGGCGCCACTTAAACATTCATAAAATGAATTGTTGAGATAAAATAGGGTATCTAATAATATTAACATAATAAAAAAGTATAATGGATATAGATATCATACCCTAAGTTGTTAAAAAAAGTACTTGAAAGACTTTACATAAAAATAGAACTTGAAAATGAGGAGGGTGAAAGAATCCCTTACAAAAATTCGGCAGCCTAACAGCGCCACTCAAACATTCTTAAAATGAATTGACAAGAGAAAGAGAGGGTTTCTCATCATATGAACATGAAAAGGACAGTAGGGTGAATATAAAATAAAATCCCCAACATAAGAATATGGAGCATAAAATAAATGACATAATGGAGAATACATGAAAGGAAAGTGAGAGGTTGGATCCCTTACCTTAAAGAGTAACTTCAAAATCTTGAGGTCGTGACCTTGGGAGGCTTAAGGGCACCTTGGCAGGACTCCGTGGGAGGTAAAAAGACCATAACATCATTTGGTAGGAATTGTAAATTAAATTAATGAGGGAAAGGCTTGTTATTAATAGGATGAGTGAGGGGACAAAGCATTAATTGCTAAGGGACACCTCATTGGTGGTATTGGAATAACCATGGGATTTTCCCTGGTATTTTCCCATGGCATTGGACACTTGGGACACCACTTAACTTATCCTACAATTCAAAAGTCGACCAGAATTATTAAATAATTAATACATCTTTAATGATTTCATGAAACACCCGAAACTCAAAAACTGTATTTTCACTATTCATCGAAAATTCAACTTTCTCAGAAATAACCCAAAATATCACCTTAACCAAATATCAATGCTCTGATTTCAAAAATTAACTCTATTTTTTGAAAATAATTTTCTAAATATTTTTAATTTAATTTTTAATTAAAAACACTATTCACTAAAAATACAATAATTTCAGAAAAATCCCAAAAAATAACATTACCCATATATCGATGATCTGATTTCAAAAATGAACATCATTTTATGAAAATAATTTTCTAAATATTTTTAATTTAATTATTAAAAAAACTATATTCACCCCAAAAAACTAATAATTAAATAATAATTTCTGAAACAGTTATTTGCCTATTTTACTAAATCACATTACTTAATCAAGGTGCCTAAATTATATTAATACTTTCTTTAGGTGAGATTACTAATACATTTGGTCACATTATTAATCCTAAGCGTAAAATCACTATTCATAAATTACTTTTCATCAAAAATTAAGTTTATCGTATTGCATTCTAAATTACATACTGAACACAACTGTAGTATACCAATATTAAAAATAATTACTCATTTTTAATTATTTAAGGTTTTCATAAACATTTTTAAAATATCCTTTTCCTAAAATTCATCGATAATATGCATACTATATTTATCCGGACATTATAAAATTCACAAACTTCATCAATAGAAGAAATCAAAAATTTTATTTAAATCGATGGATTAATCAAGGTAGTTACGGTCTCATTACATAACCCCTTATAACACCACTATAGGACCTAAGATTAAGGTGTGCTGGGGTAATATAATTTTAGGGTGTCTTGGTAAACATTGCACGAGTAGTGATTTATATCAGCTTGAACTTCACTTGAATGTGATTCTATTCCAGCATCACGCGATGGAGATCAGTTTGGGTTTGGTCTAGAGTGAATCTCAAAGGTGCTACATCCATTCCGAGTTCCGTCTGTTGGGCTTCGATCGGACCAAGACTACTAGATGGGGCCATAAAATATTCCTTCTATATTAACTAATCAATATCACTTGAACTTATATAAAATAAACGCACCATTTAGTTTCCAATGGTCTTATTTTAATTATTCTCATTTTATTTAATGAAATAGTTTTGTTGAGTATAAAATAAAATAACACACAAAGATAGGAAAAAAATTTATTCAAAATTTCAGGTTGTTATAATGTATAACTAAAACAAAATCCTTTTAAACATGAACTTAAGCATAATATGGTAGAAATAAAATGAAATAATTCCATTTACTTATTCACATGGATATTCTATTAATAGAATAATCACATTCAATATTAAAAAAAACTTTTATAATGTTTGAATGCACAATTCCAAACTATCATAACCACATAGTCAAGGCCTTATGCCAAGACTACAAATACAATTTTGTCAAGGCCTTGTGACAAGACACTAGTTTGTCTCATGAGACCTACCGATGCATCGAAGAGCTATAACAGGCTCCACCCATCACTTATTAAGTCCAATGCATTCCACATATGAACAGGTTTAATCATAACATAAAAATCTATATTAAAACTAGCATATGAAATGTAAATACTTTCTCCATAAACCATGAATGGTATAAAAATAACACATCCACAATCAAACAAATCACAAAACCTTCAATACTATTTGGATGTTTTGTATCATAATAAATCAACTTCAAATAAGTTTAAAATCCATCAAAGGATGTTGACATTGATGAAATAAAAACTATTTGAGAGAAATGTCTTTTTTTGAAATCAATTAAAAGACACAAAATTATAAAATAAAAAATTACATTGAAAATATTATTATAATCTTGTAAGGGATGCTTCGATGATTTTATAACGGCAGAAAATAGCCCCACCCACCGTATAAGTTAAAAAATACATTCTTAACTTAATTCCGTCGAAAAGGTTAAAAAGGAACTTGTTTGGAAACCGACAGAAAGACTCCATTATAAAATTCTTATAAAAAGTCAAAAAAGGGTATAAATGACTTTAACCCATAGTCTGTAAGATATTAACAATAATTTGAAATACATTTTATGAAACATTGATGTGGATGATAAAGAGGTCCCAGTAGATAATTACGTATACACAACCTCAGATAATGAAGAGATTGTAAAATTAATCCTTACCTTGTAATTTTCCTTGTATGAGGGTAGGTAAACCTACTTTATAATGATGAAATAATTGATATTAAATTATACAATAATAATATACATTAATATGATATCATATTTGATCTTTTAACATTGCTTTGTTAATAATATCTTAGTATTATCGTCATTTCGAGTGTTAACTTACTCGTTTTCTTTTATATGTTTTGTTATATAAGTCGTGATTGTTATGGATAGTTTGTATCCTATTCATATCAAGAATGATATCAATCCCTTAAAAATTATTTTTAATCATCAAATGAAAATTATTCTTGAATTGATATGATGGGGAATTAATCTAATTGTGTTCGTGGAGACGGTAGTCCGTACGTACGCACGAGCGACAATATCATTATTTTGATATTGAAATAATATATATTTTTATTTTATATCATATATATAGAGTCATTATAATTTTATATTTATTATTTACTTCAATTACACATCATTATCATATCCATCCAAATAATAATGTTTTGAATAACAATTACACCACGCCGCGGAGATGGTAAGCTGTACGTACACACGTATGGTGACATGTCGTTCAAAAAATGGATAGAATACAAAATATGGTTGTACCATATTTATAATAACATAATAGTATATATAAGATAATGGAGTTATTATTTTAAAATGGAAATAACAAATAAAGAAGAAGTGGAAGAAGAAGGGAACTTGAAAGAGGGTGGTGAAAACATTACCTCTTCTTTGGGTTCTTCCATTTGATTTAATCAAAAGAGATCGTTTGGTTGGCTTTATTATCAATCTAATGCAACTAGGTTTAAGTGAGGGAATTTTAGAGATTATTCGGGCAGGTTTTGGTTGAGCCAAAAGTCTTTGTAGATGTGAATTAGAGAGAAGGGGGTGCCCTTTTTTAAGAGGGGTGAGGGGCACCTTTAGAAAAGCTAGAAATATTATTTTATAATACATTCATGCTCTGTTTATAATAGATCAAAGTGGATTATTTAAAGGTTAATGTGGGGATAGGCCGAAAACCACTCAACCAATAGGTTTTAGATATGTTTGGGTCACTATATTAACTTTATCATTTTTATTTAACTCTTAGTTAAGTAATCTGACATTTACCATGTCACTTTGTATTTTTATATTATGTAGTTAATGAACATTCTATATACATCCAAGAGACCCCCAAGTGGTCCATTAATGATACACCTATCATTTTATAATTCCTTTGGATGAACCATATATTTTTAGAAAATAATATCAATTAATAATATAATATTTGTTTTAAAAACTCCTTTATGTCAATTTTGACACTATTTAATAATTGATTTTTGTTAGTCATAAAAACTTTATTAATTCGAACCATATTCATTTAAGTAATCCTATCATTTCATATTAACCAATAAAATTCTTGGATATCATCAAAACATTCATATATTATTTATTTTAACATTTATAATACCAATTATTTGATTCTTTCATTAATAAGGAAATTACTGCATCATTATTATGTCATTAATAAATTTAATTATTAAATTTATAAAAAATATAACTAAAATACCATTATGTAGGAAATAATTTTAGATTTATAATGAATATTTATAGTCGAAAATATAACATATATAACCATATGTAAAAATTGTTTTACTAAAATATATATGCTTATGTCATTTTTGTATTTACTATAACTTAATTAATATAAAGTGTCATTATCACTTACAAGTGGCTCAATGGGGTCCCAAAATCGACACAAAGATGCCCATGGTCGGACATGTATCAACCAATATGGTTAGGACTCGTTTTATGGTAATTTAATATTATTATTTTATTATTTGTTTACCATTATTTACCGGATTTACCCTTCAACCATGGTTAATAAAATATTTACCGTAATAATTATTCAAAATGTCCAAAAATAAAAGTTAACTATTTACACAATTTTTACCTATTGATTATAAATATGGATGTCATTTTTCTAAATTAAAAACACATCAGTGGAAGAAATAATTTTAAAATTAATTCTAGTTGTCAAAACAAAAAGCGTGTTTTTAAGAAATAATAACTATCAAAAGATTGACACTTGCTTATGTCCAGTTTAAATGTGAAATTATGTCCAATGACCAACATTAGATTAAATGGTAAAAATATAATCTAATAATACTTTAAAATCACTGAAATTCATAATTTATAACCACTAATTAATTTGAATAAAAAAATTGTTTTTACTTGAAATTTAGTAATTTTCACTATTCATCAAAATATGAAAGTTATCAGAAAAGCACCAAAAATTCACCCTAAGATAATTTCGATATTATGAATCCAAAAATGAAGTCCATTTTGAAATATAAAATGTATAAAATTTCAAAAGTGGGTATTACAATTCATAACGGCTAGTTTGATTGGTTGTGCTGTGTTAGAACTCAAAGTTGCGTACAACACACGCTACTGTATTATTCAAAAAAAGAGTAAAGTGGAAGCTTGGGGTGTTATAGTTGAAGGAGTTTTTTTTATTTTTTTATTACTATTCGGTAATGGTAGACATGAGATTTTGTTGATTTGAGCCATGTACTTGATCATATGCATAGAAATATCTAACCCATGAAGGGTGGATAATCCATGTACCCATGGTGGGATTTTTGTTGTTGTTGTTTGACATTATAGTTTGATGTTATTTTACCTTTGGTTGTAAATATATTTTGTGATGTCATTTTTTCTGTGTTTTCCAAATATTTTTATTATTTCCTATTACAAAATAATATTTTAGTATATATTCTTCCTTCTAGGAAATCATAAATTATTGTGACAAGGATCATATTTAGAAATGAATGGGAAAATGGGTTTTCTGTATGTTGTTGAAATTGAATATTTTTTCGACATTTAAATAATTTATCTAAAAATGGATCCTAATAATCAAAATAAAAGTAAAAAAATGAAAATTTTGAATAATTGGGAATCAAATGAAAAATAATAAAAAGATAATGTGTTAACTATTGGTAACCATGACCTAGTTTTCAGATGGTTTAGAGTTGTGATAATGACTTAGTTTTGACAGTGTGGTGGGAATAGTGTATTACATTTAATGGATTAACGTGAATCACTTATGTTAACTCTTTTAAGGTAGTGAAATGTGTCTTATGGTGTATATTATTCATTTTAGGGAAATTCCTATAAGATGATGTATATAGATTTGATGACATAAATATATTGATGGAAATTATCCTCCAATAGTGGAACCTTAGGCACTGATAGTGCTAGGTGAAGGATCTATAGCGTAGTTCCCAGAGAAATCTCATTTCCTCATGTAGTTTACAGGGAGAGACCTATAGAAAGTCATTAAGAGTATATATAACATGAATCATGTGTTTCATTCACATCACACTCCGAAATTTTCCCTATAGGGCAGACATGAGGCAGAATAATTTTTGATTGAGTCCATCAAGACTATAATTAACAATTCGAAGAATCATATTGAGAGGATTATTAAAATTTGTATAATTATTTTATGATTATCAGTGAAGAAATGGTGTCATGTTCATGCTTTTATTGGGATGACATAGGGTACTGTTTGGATGGAATTTGAGGATATGTTCCTAGTGAATACATGGTGACAAGTTCAAGCTCGGATTGGGAAGGAAAATGGTACGGCTTAGAAGTAATTGAATCATATTTTCCTAGAGAACATATATCCTGATACATGGAGAAAGAAGATAGTAGTTGAGTTATATATTTTTACTAAGGGGATTATATTTTTGATGGACTATGTTGGACTAATTACTGACATTTAACTCTTTTATCCAGTGCTTGGATGGGATGAGACAACTCTAGAATGGTATTCCCAGGACATACATATGTGTGATATTAAGTCCACAGTTAAGATATTTTGGTTGAAGATATTTTTTGATGTGGTGGATCAGACTCTCATATTTGAGGGAAAACTAATAGAGGATTCCATTGGAGGATAGTTGGTTTATATTGGATGGTTAGGGGGTATATCATTCGAAGGTATTAAGACCATAACAGAAGGATTGGTACGTAAAACACTGTATGATGTCACAGAAACACACCTCATTGGTCGTGCCTCCCTCTAAGAAATATCTGCTCCTAGTCCACCAAGGACTTCATCAAAGTGTTGATCATCTGCACAAGACACGACAAGGGTAGGCATATCCCATGTAGGGTTTAGTAAAACAATACTCATTAGGGACCGTAACACCAAAAAGGAACTCAAATTAGAAATAAATTAGGTACACCAAAATTAAAACATATGATGTATCCATCAATGGAATCACAAGAAGTACACCATTAAATAAACACACAATGTATAGTCAAAACGATCATCTCACACATGTACATGTCTAAATCATGATTATAATTATTTCTAGTTTTAGTACACACATCCCTTTGTTTCTATAAAATTAGAAGTTTTAGTGGAGAATGGAGCGTTGATGGTTCATGGAGTGTCAATGGTGCATGGAGCATCGACAACGCATTGAGTGTCAGTGTCGTATGGAGTGTCTATGACTCATAGAGTGTTAGTGGTGCCCATAGAGATGATAGAATTTGAGAAATTGATGGCACATGGAGAATAGAAGATTCATGAATCATTGATGGAATATAGAACCTCGATGGTGAACAGAGCATTGATGGATAGTGAATCATCGATGGGTCATGCAGTCCCCAAAGTCACATAGTCACATCCACCCATAAGATTCCTCTCATAGTGCACTTTTTCAAGGATAACCTAATTCTCAATCCATTATGTAGTATCCCAACATCCACAAATACTAAGTTAGAGTATCTCAAAATTATCTCCTTTTCACAAGGGTCTGAACTCAACAAATTTCTCATCAAACAGACACACTCTTTGAATGATACATCTAATTTAGTAAAAAGTGCCAGGTCTATTGTAGGTCTGACATAACTCAGTCTGGCTAACCTAAACCTTCTTGGTTCTCCCAACATGACACTTTCAGTCAAAGTCTTCCTGATGGGCCACTGAACCATGGCCTTTTTTTTCCAGTTCGGCCTGCTTCACTTAGGCCAGCTTCTTCCGCTCACAACTCGAACATTCACTCACAGTCAATGTAGCTGGAAAGTTCAACACTAATGACAATGTTTCCCGATGATAGGGTCCCGCATCCCTGCTGTCAGGGGGTCTTACTTCCAAATGTCCTCCAACCAACTTCTCTCCCTATAGAAGCTTCCATGACCTCCTTCCACGATGCATGTCCACTACCCACGACCTACCCCACTGTGGGATCCTCCTTCAGTGTAGTCCCATAGGACCACAGATGGGAGCCTTATTGGAGCCCATCCCCTATTAAGACACATGCTTCACTTGCCACCATACACCCTACTGACATCCCTATTTTCATTTCTCCCTCCCCTGTGAGCCGACTCCTTCCTATTGTTCCCCCGTCACACATTTAAAATCCCATCACAGATCACATACTTCATTATGAGATCGTTTCACCATGGATTATGGGTGAAACCATTGATCATTCATGCAGGGTTTCAAAGGGTGAACAAAAAACTAAGAATATGAACAGCCAAATAATTGATATCCGCAATTTTTGATTAGCCATGATCTGTTCATGTTATTGAGATCATGATTAATCTAACAATAGAATAATCACTAATATACATTCCCTTTAATTCGGAAATAATTATCCACACCGCAATAATGAACCAACCTTAGATCAACCTATTCATGGGTTGGTCCTCTTTATTTGAATGATTTTAATATGGATAAAATAAATCAAAAATATATTTACACCATACAATGATGATTGGATCAATCATTGATGATGAATGGAGGTCCATGTTGTTGTCGATCCTCTATATTTCAGTGTTTTTCATTTGGAGATAACATCATTATCCATCCCTCAAGGGAATTAATGGGTTATGGAAATAACCTTGAATTCATCTAATATGGCTTATTAAAAAGTGAAAATTTCTCTTTGTTGAAAAGTAATATTCAGTACAATATTTTTATTAGATATTTTAAGTGTGTTTACATCCAAAATGTAACATACTCCCTCAACCAGTGGCGGTTGATATTCGGACCTACCTAAGGAAAACACCCCCTATAATCTCAACCATGGCCTTAGATTTCAAATATGAGTTACCTTCTATAAGTTATTACCATTTGAAAATAAATTAATTATTATTTAATAATTTTATTTATGGTCACACCCTTGGTGAATTTTCTATAGATGACCAATGGTCACCGAATTACGGTCTCTCCTAGGGTAATACCCATGCATTAAACTCAACGATACCCACAGATTTCGGACTTGGAAATCATTTATGAGTAATTTATCTTTGCTATAAAAGTCACATGTATGTGATATTAAAAAAATTATATTTTTCAAAGAATTATTTTGGGAACCTTAGCCACAAAATCTTATGACATCTCAGCAGCTAGTATCGAAATTTTCCCAACTAATTTATAAAAATAATATAAGAAAAATAAGAGTCATCATATTCTCCCCCCTTAGGAATTTTCTTCCCCACAATACAATATAAGTTCTACTCAACAAATATATGAGGATACTAAGCACGAGTCAGATTCTTCCACCCCCATGTGCTCCCTTGGAGTTTCACCTACTCCCAATGAACACACACTATAAGAATAGGAAACAATGAAGTTATTCCCATGTGTATTGTTGATCTTTATTGGGTACACTGAAAAATTATACCAATCATAAAAGTTCAGATGGCCCCATTGGATGATGTGAAATGGATCATGATTATAAATCCTCAAATGTGACAGATGAAGGACATCAGAAACTCGGTGCAACTGAAACTGTAGATCTAGGATGTACTCCACCTTGAAAATATTTCATAGGATTTGAAAAGTGTCGATGTATCTTACTGGTAAATTACCAACCTAGCCAAATATCTACTATCCCCATCAAGGTGAGACCCAAACAAACACTTAGTCTCCCTTTGTGACCTCCAAATTCCTCCACTACATAAAATCATGTGAATTCTACCAGATCTGTGTATGCCTCATATGCTCTATAATGATCTGCACATTCTCAATGGTAGACCATACCATCTATAGTCCCATGAGTGCTAACTATCCTGGGTTATTCTAGCAAAGTCATGACCTACATGGGAATATATACAAAGCCTCAAATGGGGAAATTCAAATTGGGGTGTGGTATCTATTGTAATTTAAAAACTCTACCAGAGGAAGGTGGTTCACCCAACTATGGCCAATGTCGAGGATGCAAGAATATAGCCTGTCCTCTAGAACCTGGATTGTCCTATCGGATTAGCTATCCTCATGGGGGTCAAACCCCATTATCAAGTGAAATTGATTCCCAAACACTACATGAAATATATCCACATATAGGATGTAATGATACAATCATGATATGAGATTATCATTGATGGATCTTCATGAAGATGAACTATCTCCATCACATAGTCGAATCTGAAGCCCTCTACTGAGCTATTCTCAAAGAACAGTATGGATTTGACCGACATGGTGAGTCGTTTAATGATTAACTAGATGGTATCATGTCCTCTATATATGTGTGGTAAACCCATCATGATGTCCATCGATATAAAATACCACATACACTAAACCACCTCAAGGGGTGGAGCCAAAACTACTGCGACCTAGTTCTTAGTATTCACTTGCTGATAGTTGAGACACCGAGAAACAAACTCAACCACCACCTTCTCCATCCTTGACCACTAAAACTGACATCGAAGGTCCTCATATATCTTTTTCTACTCCTAGATGTACCAAGAAAGGGGAAGAATGTAACTCCTCTAAGAACTCCTCATGCAACATCACTTTCTCTACTATTCACCCTCTGAAGATAATGACTTGCTCCCCATATTTTGAATATCCATTAAAGGCATGAACAAGGGACATCTAATAATGGGTAGTCTTGTAGTGATAATCTCTGAGATATAGCTTTCTAAATAACTGTATGACTATAGGGGTAAACACCATTGACTAGAGAAATTCTGCTTCAGCTTGGTCCATAATGGATATTTTCCGTGAGGCTAACTGCTCTGACTCATCATTCAGTAGTTGTGAACGTAATCTCTAGATAAGAGCATCATACACCACATTCCTCTTCCCAAGATTATAGAATATCCCAAATTCATATTCCTGAAGTAACTTTATCCAATTCCTTTTTACCAAGTTCAAATCCATTTGATAGAATATATACTTGAATCTCTTTTGGTCAGAGTAAATGGAACACCGCTCGCCCATCAGGTAGTGTCACCACTTCTTCAATGTGTAGACTATTGTTGTTAACTCGAGATCATGGGATGCATAGTTTTTCTCATGCAACATAAACTGGAGTAAACCATAGGAAATCACCACTTTACCTTGAATTAGGACACAAATGTGCCATGTCCTAGATCAAACATAGAACAAAACATACTCAACATCCTAATCTGGTAATCTCAATAATGGATCACTCATCAACCTATACTTCAGCAACTGAAAGAACTGTTGGAACTTCTCTGTCCACACAAAATTATTCCCTTCCATTTCAACTTATTCAAGTGTGCTTATAAATTGGAAATGATGTGTACAAAACTCCAATAGGATCCATAAAAACCCTAGATACTCCTAACCTAGGTAACACGGTTGGGTGGCTCCCAATCAAGAACCACTTCAACATTCTATGGATCCACTAAAACTCTAGCCTCTAAAATGACATGTCCTAGAAAGTGGATCTGTTTTATCAAAAACTGTAAATTTCAGAGAATCTCATAAATATATGGCTATCAGAGTGTGTCTTGGACCATCATCAAGTGTATCACGTGCTCCTCCTTGAAAACCAAGTACACCAGGATTTCATCAATGAAGACCACGATGAATCAGTTTATATAAGGTAATAAGATCATGTTCATGAGACCCGTGAACAATACTAGGGTGTTCTTCATTCCAAACCAAATCACTCTGTACTCATAGTGGAGGTTCCAACATCTGAAGGCTACATTTGGGATGTCCTTATCCTGTACTCAATGCTAGTGATAACCATATAAGAGGTCAATCTTTGAGAACCAGCTTTCTCTCTTCATCTAATCGAATAGTCAATCTATCCTCAATAATGGATAATAGTTTTTATAGAGTCACCTAGCTCGTGAACCACAAGTAACCACATAATCAAAATCTCACATATTTCTTCATGGAAAACAAAACTATGGTAGCCCCGGGGGAAACACTGGGTCTCACAAAGCCCGTTCTTTGCAAGTCCTCCAATTGCACCATTAACTCATGATTATATAAATGAGCCATCTCTTATGAAGGTGTAGATATTAGTGTCATAATAGGGTGTAGATAAATATAGAAATACAACTTCTTATGTGGAGATAAACCTATATAATATTCTGGAAATACATCCTCATACTCATGCACCATTGTTGGAAACTATGTCCTCATCTCATCCACAACACTGATGGTCATTCTATCCAACAGGTGTGTGATAGTTTGAACCGTCATATGTATGAGTCCATCCTATGCTGAATGGTTTTATTTTCACCGAAAAAACAAAAAATAGGTCCCATAATCATGGACACACCACACTATGTGCCTAAAATAGTTAATTTAGGCCAGGATTGTGGAAAAAAGTCCATACAAAGGGTGATGATGTAATGCCACGACACTACCAACCAGATATCCCAATCAAAACTCTCACTCCCAAGAATAAGGGAACACTGTGGGCCCCAGTTTTTTTCCATCAAAACTCCTCCCATAAGAGTTTCTAAGAGTTCTAATCGAGTCAATGGTTCCAATGGAATCTATGTGTCTCAAAAAATGACCAGGGAGATAAATTATTTACTAGTACATGATTCAATAAAAACTGCATTTATGGTGGAAGAGATACATATTGTACCTTTAAAAATCTCTATAGAACTAGGGTTGTATGCATCCATTGATTGAAGCTGGCCTTGTCACTGTCCTCCATCTCCCTATGCCCATGGTGGAACACCATGGAAATTGTGGTTGATGTACAGTGAAATTACACCAAGTTATTTCTACCCTCCAAATCTTGTACCATGTCATCCTCCTGCTAGAACACTATGTTCATGCCTTTGATTATACCACGATTGTCCCTTGACTATTTGTTAATAATCCATACGAAGAGTATAAAAATATCAAGAAATGTTTCTGTGACCGTCGTATGAGTAGCACAACCTACCCTTCTGCTAACCCGATGTGCCCTAGGAGCCTCGCAATTCTGATGCAGTTTTCAAGGGTCATCCCCTAAACTTTATGATCTTTTTGGATCCCTGAATCAGTTTTATGCTACCTGCTGCTGAAGACTTATCTACCTAACACCCAATAGTAGGTCCCATGATCGGTGCATACTCCTCTAAAAATACCTAAATTATAAGATATCATCCTAGTACCCAAACATATGTTGGAATTCTAAGAGATAACACGGATTCCCATATCTCCCAGTGTAGTCCATTCTCAAATGATACATCCCTATAAAAGTAGTCCATCACTATATCTATGGAATGGAGAGAATGATCTCTAAATATCATCGTGTACTCCCTAATGTCTGGTTTCCCTACTATGGATGTAGTAGCTTTTGTATACGCATGATGCGTAATGTTGCATGGAAGAACATCTTTTCGAATAGATGTTTGAATACTATATAAGTGAGGGTCATCTCCTCATATGCCAGGATCACTAAACTCCAACATCTTCCCACTGAGCCATGTTAAAGGCTCACAACTAGGACATCCATCCGGTCGAGAGGCATCCTAACTAGGTGAGAGACATGCATAACATCCTCCATCCAATCCTCAGCTACTTGGGTGTTTGGATCACCCATAAACATGTGAGGTCACTACCTCTAGAACTCAAGCAATGCACTCAGCATACATTCATCCTATACCGGTATTGCTGGTAGTAACTACTGCTCTCTGGGTGGTGGTATCACTGGTATACCACCCAGGGGTGCTATCTCCAATAATGTTCCCTCTACCGATATATCATTGCTAGGTTGATCATCGACATTATCACGCATTGGAATTATAATCGTCTGTCTACGTGAAGGAATCCTAAAAAATATCAAGACGCACCACAATAAATAAAGTAGAATTGATGAGTTAACATTGACTCAAGAAGGACGGGAGACCATACTCAATCCTATATGATGAACATACCGTTTATTTTTCTGTGCAACTTGTTTTTTAATGTACCGAGTCAAAAATAAGAATATGGAGTCCTGGTGTATGGATACATTAGCTTCCACACCAAAACATGTGTCCCCAGTCTAAAATTCGAACAAGAAAAACATAACACAATTTCCCAAAACCATCCTCATAAACTCTTGGTGATTTACATAGAACCAAACTCAACTGATACCACACTTTCATGACTCATCCCTTGGGGCCTGTGCGATGACTAATCTAAGCCCGACTCAAATAGGCCTGGGTTAGGAATCTAGCTTTGAGTAGGAATATCACACAAATATGTGGAATTTTCTTACCTACTTATACACATATACAAATCTCCAAGATTAGAAGTTATGAAATTAAAACACTATGTAAATGAGTAATTGTACAACTTTGATACCATCTATAGATTATGATAGTTCAAAAGGATAAATGTAAATGGGGGAAGAATATAAGCCCAATAAAAAGGGAAAATACAATCTCCGGAATCTCATTTGTAGAAAACCCTACCTGAAGGGTAGGTATAGAAACTGATGCCTAAAGTCACTGAAACACACCTCATCTTTAATGCCTCTCTCTAAGCACCACATGGTCTATGTAAACAAAAGGGCTCTGTCAAAGCATCAATTATAAGCAAAATACATTACTCATACAGGCATTTCCTGTGGATCGGTGGGTAAGACAATACTCAGTAGGGTCCCCGATGTTGTAAAGATACGATTCCAAAAAATACATTAGGTATACCACAATGGAAACAAATGAAGTAATTTAACATGGAAACACATTATATACACCTTAAAGGAAACACACAATATATAGTCATTATGGTTTTCTCACATAAGTACAATTCTAAAGCATAAAGAGATGGATATCCAGTTTTGGTCCACAGATTCCTCAGTCTATATGACACTAGATGTGTTAGTGCAGCCAAGGGAATCGATGGCACATGGACTGGTGATGAGGCAAGACACGTCGATAGCACATGATGTAAGAATGGTGCATCGATCCTCGGAGATGCACATAGCGTAGGTGGTTCCCAGAGCGGTCATGAAATCAGGGACATCGATGGGGAATGAAGTGTTTATGGTTTATAGATTGTCGATGGTGCATGGAGCATCAATGAAACAGAGAGATTCCATGGCGTGTGGATCATCGATGGGTCAATCAGTCCCCCAATGTCATATAGTCACATCCAATTATAGGATTCTGAACATAGTGAAATTATTTTAGGAGAACCTACTTTTCAAGCCATTATGTCATAATCAAACATCAACAAAATCCCACAAGGTATATATTAAGAGGGACACCTCATCACAAGGGTCATAACTCCACAAACGACATGTCAAATGGACACATTATTTTAAGAATACTTCCAAATTACAAAAAATTGTTTGGTCTGGTCCAGGTCCAACCCAACCCCACCCAGATGAACTCCCATCACATCTCCACAATGCCATCTCAGATCACGACCTTCGATCTCAGATCATTGTGCCATAGATCATGGGTGAAATGATCGATCATTCACATAGGGTTTCAAAGTGTAAAGAATGCATGAATAATATGCTATATTTTGGGTTGTGGATTAAGCACATAAACTCCAAAAAAATTATCCTTGGACTTGTTAATTCTTCATTAATCAGTTCATGTTACTGGGGTCATAAAGAAACCAATAACAGAATAATCACTATGATCTATTCCCATTAATCTCACAATAATAATACACTCATAAGAATGACCTAAACATGGAACAAATTGTTTGTGGGTTTGTCTGCTTTTGTCATTTTATTCTAAGAAGGGGAAAATATTTCATAAAGTGACTGACACCCTACCTCAATAATTTGATATCTCATTGATGAAGAGTAGAGGTCTATGTCGTCATTGATCCTCAATCTACCATCATTCATCATCGATAGATAGCTTCATTCTAGTTGCCTTTGTGGAATTGCATGATTATTGTGATAACCCAGAGTTACTCTGACTTGTATTATAAAAAAGGAAACTACCACTGCGTCCACACATACCATTCAATTAAATATTTTAATTAAATATTTTAAGAATGCCTACATCCAAAATCTAACATTCACTATTGACCCACACTGGTCAAGGTAAGTCCATTCTTATAGAAAAAACCCCATTACGAACGCAAATGGAAATCTAAAATTTCCAATATGAGTTACCATTTATGAGTTATTATGATTGAAAAATAATTATTATTTTTTTAATTACTTTATTTATTATTTAACCTTTACTAAAATTTTCAACATATGACTAGCGCCGATCAATTATAGGATGAGCCTATGGAAAATCCACAGATATGAGCTCTATGGTTCCCTCACATGTCTGATACAAAATCTCATTTAATAGTAATTTTACTTTTTTATAAAATTTTCACTCATGTATTATTAAAACCAAACACACTTCAAAAAATAATTCGGGGAAATCCGTGCCTCATAATCGTAGATCGTTTCAGCACCTGGCCTCAGAATTTTCCTATGTAATTTCATAAACATTTGAGGAAATACGAGTGACTAAAAACCCCTTTTTTAAATTCAGTACAAAAATACATCAAAACTCCATCGAATTTTTTTGGTATGTATAATTTTATTAATAGAGAATATAAAGAGAGGGAGTTCATGTAATCTAAAAATATATTTATGATAATAACAAGAATGTAAGATGGAGAAAAATGTATCTCACATTTAATAATTTAATTAAATGATAAAAAATATCCTCAATCATATTATTTTCTAACTATTTTATTAAATAACAGTAGGATATAGAGTAATAAATTCTCATAATTAAATTCTTGATTATATAAATACATATTTATACCCATTTGGTATAAATGAATATTCTTTATCTTTCTGAAAATTAAATATTTTTAGAGTGAAATTATAAAAATGTGTTCTTATTATACACAACCAATAATATTCCTGACAGTATCAATATATTCTAGTACCACCATGATGAAATTATTATAAAAATATATTATATTCACTGAATAATTCATTCATCAATTTAGAATTAGTTCTCACACACATCCACTTTATATAACACATAACTCATTTCTTAGTAGTGTTCTATTTTAAAAAACATCAATTCATGACCAATTCTACCATTTCATGGATTTTAGGATCTTATTTTTTGACATGATAATTTATTTGTAAAAATTATAAATATACTGAAATGTGGATAAAAATGATCGATGTTTTTGAAATTAGAATTTATACACAAACATTCATTAAATAATTTACTAATGGAACATTGTAAAAATATAACATTTCTAATGACACATTATTATTTCATCCAAAGGAGTCATATACCTTGTTTTCATTACCTGGATAAGAGTGAATCATGTAATCAAAATCCTTCAGTACTAACCATATTTATTCCATATGTCTACTCTTTTGACTGAATAACTAATTTAAAAATTTTTAGTCGCTTTCTAGTAAAAAAATTAATCCATAATACATATGTCCCAACTTTTTTAATGAATAACCAATCCATATATGAAAAATATCATGGATATGGTTATTAAGATCAATGGGTTACTATTTTCATGATTCATATGTAATACCTAAATGAAATTTTCATAAAAATAAAAATACTTCCATTAATAATTCATCGATATTAAAAAAAATAATTATTCATAAAAGGGGAGGATAATAATAGAATATTTTCCACTATTTATTTCATCTCATAAAATAATTAATCACGTAATTTTTTTAAATGATGTTTTCTATATTTATATTTAATATAGACGATGTGATAAAAAATGAGAGTTAATTTAAATATGATATCTCTTGAAACATATTAAGAAAAATTAGTGTCAAATATAAAAGATATTTTTAGGCCATAGAGACAATTGAACCTATTTATTATTAGAAAGACCAAAAAATATAACATCATTAAAAACATATATCATTTGAATGAATTCTACATAAGAAAATTTTTTTTTTATAAAGTTTTTTTTATATCATATTTTATTTTAATATAGTTATAAAAATACACCCATTTTAATCATGTCCCCAATAAATTTTAGAATAAAAACCACTTTTTTAAATTAAAACTCTACAGAATTTACTCTAATAAACATTGAAAACACAGTATATATTATTTCTAAATAAAGTTGGTCATCGTAATAAGCTAAATGGTATACATAAAACATAGAAAATTTCATAAATACTGTGTAAAAAAATCCATAGTGCATATTTCTCATTCAATTACAACTAGTTACATGAAAACATTTGATCCATCATTGAAAGATACCAATCACTCAAGATACCATTTAATATTCAGTGATATAATTTTAAAATTTATATTTTAGAACAATAATGTAATTATTTTATAATGAATGAAAATTCTTAATGAGTGAAATTGTTTTAGAAAATAATAATTACAATCACTACATGGTATTCATTTGATGAAACAATACATTTTAATTTAACAAATATACTTATTTATATTTAAAATATTTTTAATAATACATTTTATAATGGTCATTATGATTCTTATTTTCATAAAAATATCACTAAATGTATATTAATCCACCCATTTAGAAATCACACTTAGAATATTATAATTAATTTTTCTACATATTCATTAATTATTTGGACATAACAGTGTTTAAGATATTCTTTCTATGGAATGATATATGAAGAAATAATCTCACTCACATCTATAATCTATATATCAAATTCATGATATATTATAACTACTATGAATTAATTAATATACATAAAAATTCAATTTTAAAATAATATAGAACTTATTTAGATCTTCAAAATAGATATTATTTGTAATGTAAATTCCAATCGATGAATGACGTAATAAAAAATCCCGAATGTGAATGAAAATATATTTTATATGAAAACCCATTGAATCGATAAAATTATGATGTTTCATTAAACTATTTGTTTACTAAATAAAGGCCCATGATTTTTAAAAAATATTTTAACACCATTTTTATGGACACCTTTTTATATTACATTTTAATTTTATAGAAGGAATATATTTTTTTTTCAAAATCAAATAAGAATTAAAATATATTTAATAAATTAGTAATAAAAATGTAACCAATTCATTATAAGGCCAAATATCTCTAATAGTTGTCGAAAGAAACTTTTCCCAACCATTCTAATTTCATTCATCATTATTTCCACCATACATAATTGATAGAAAATAATTTTTAGTTTATTGAACCAACTAATTGAAAAAAAATCCTCTCACCAAAAATGGATAATTTTTTTACCATTGTTGGAACAACAAAGAATATTATTTATATAGTACTGCTAGAAATGACATATAGTAAAAAATATTTCATATTTAACTTATCCAATAAATATTTAATTAGGATTCCATTTTCCATATTTGTATCATTTTAATGGACTGAAATCGAATTTCATTGCAGACTAATTAATTATTTTTTTCAACCTTGACCAATTTTACTCTTTATATCATGAAGTATTTAAATTTCAAAAACTATATCTTCTCATTATATTAAAATTTCACTACATCCTTATAAATATAAATTTCATGAGATCTCAAAGGTAAATAAAAATATTTTTTATAACTATGTTTAATATTTTAAACACACAAAAAATTGAATAAATCACAAAACATGATAATATAATGTGGAAAAACATCTGTGTAAATAATTTGTGGGAAAATTAGTAAATAAAAATGTTCTCTGTATGTGTAGCATATAGAAACCATATAATAATTACTAATATATTATAAATGGGAAAATCACATTTTTATGTAACATAGATGAATCTAATCTTTTGAGAAAATTCATAAGTCTTATGTATAAATTTAATATGACGTGTAAACTATTAAAAAATTCATTAGAGGGTGACATCAGACACCATCCATCATTCACATATACAAATGTGTGCCACATGAAATCAATCGTTAATCATATCATAATGAACCAATAATGAAAATTGGATTTCATGACATTTAAAAATGTAATAACATAATTAACTAAAACATCATTACATCGAAAATCATATCACGAAAAAAACATGTAAAATAAATGGTTATCAAATGTTATTAATTTTTTTTGGTAAATACCCTTGAAATACTATTATGTTATTAATAGTATTTATACCATATTGAGAAAAGGGAATACAATTATGTCAATAATTTCTCTAATCCATGTAGGTATGGTTTCTTGGTGATCTCCATAAAATTTATTGAATAAAATATTGAGGGCTTAAAAAATAATTGAATTAGAAAAAAAACAAAATTAATTTAACGTGGATGATTATTGAAGGATAAATAATTAATTTAATTCTATAAGTTAATTCCCCAAACATTGAAAAATATAATGTAGGATTTAATTCTGAACATGTAAATTATAAATAATTAACATCCCATTAAAAATATATATATATTTTTAGAAATAATATTAAACATTTTCATATAATAACTTAGTGGTCCACATTATAATGGAATTGTGTTTTAAATGTTATGTGAAATAATTTAAAAAAAATTATATTTCAACCGAATCCTCAATATTTTATATTTGGAAAATAAAAAAGAGGTTATGTAGAAAAAAATTTATTGGAAGAATAATTAATTTATCATGGAATGGGAATTAAATTAATATTTCAAATAATGATTAGTGAAACATAAATTTTAAAAAGATACATTATAAACTACTTTTGATACGAGGTTGAGTGAGATATTATGGATACATGAGATAACCCATTTTTATGTTTCTGTATATATGGTGGAATTTTTTGAGGAATAAAAAATAAAGATAAGTAGGGGAATACAATTTTAAAGAGGAAGGGAAATATTCTTATCAATGTAATAATTTTTAATAAAGATGTAAATAAATGTAAAAGATTTTAATATTAAATTTGTTTTATCCTATATTAATAGAAAAGGTACTATGAAATAAATTTTTAGTGAGCATGAATCAAATTTTTAATGAATGATGATTGTGAATAAACATTTTATATCAATAAAGGGAGTTAAATAAACAATAATCCTAAAAATATTGTTATCTTTTTAATTATAATAGCCTAAAAGATACAATGTGATACAGATTTCTAAAATAATTATATTAAAGGGAAATTATGAAAAAATGAAAAACATATCATATATATAAATAATAATATTTGACCAGAGATAAATATAAATCATTTCACAATGAAAAAAATATTGGGATTAAAAACCATTATAGTAATGGTGCAAAAATAATCAAATGAAAAAATAGAGAGATCAGAAAAACAATATTAAAATTCATGAAATTATGTTACCCACCATACATTAATCAATAGGTTTTTTAGAAATTTATATAATTGAAATTATCATTAAAAGTATTATAGTCATATGATATAATTCAATATGGAGTTAAATAACCTAGAATATTTATGGGGACTTATGGAAATTCATTCTTATCATGTTTAGATTATGCCCTGGCTAGTGTCCCTTATTATTGAATTTTCTCTATATTGGTATTGTTCCCATTGATTAATCCTAGAGGGTTAAGACCGAGCATGTTGGAGGATTAATGTAATTGGTTTAGGAATACATATTTTATGAGTAAGATGTATAATATGATATGATTTTTCTATGAGATCCTAGATATTCCCATGCTTTCTGAGAATCTAGATTATTTCAAGTGGATAATTTAGATGTATTTTCCAACATTGTTTCCCAAGAAACATTATTTTACTTATTGAATTTTGTTATCATGGAATCTATTCATAGATTATGGTTTTTTCTTATTTAAAATTTAATTCATGGTTTTACATATAAAATATAGAAACTTTTTTGAATAACTAAAATTTTCCCTTTCCCCTTGAATAAAAAATAAATATCACCCACCATGGTTTCTTTATCCCCATTATTTCCCCAAAAGTTGAATCCTCCCCTTCAGAATACTTTGTTTCTTTTAAATTTGAAGGTAAATGGATGGTGATTTCATTTATTTGAAATTAAAATTATGGAAAACCAAGATTTATATATTGTATTTGAAAAATTAAATTTATCTTTGTTTATTGAATCAATATGAATTTGTAATAGATTACATGGGTACATCTATTTAGTTTTAATACTCATGCCTATACATCATTTTTTTTAGTCTAAAGTTATGTTTCATACATGGCCTGAGTCACCTTTGGATATATAGTTTATTGGGATCATAGTGTGACCCATGAGGTGAAGTAGAGTATTATTGGCCATTAATGTTTGGATAGTTTTAGTTTTTATTTCATACTTAGCCATTCTATATGGTTTGATTAATTTGGAACTCCCTTTTATTATTTCATTATTTTTTAATTTATTTAGGTAGAAATTATTTCCCAGCCACTCTTTTGATTCCCTAAGAACTTGTCCCCTACCCTGGAGGATTGGGAATTCCTCTCAGTCCTTGTCCTTCGCCAAGTTGGTTTTCCTATATAGGGTCAACCTAGGTTGGTTTATGAAAATATTGTATCACAAACCATGTTATTTTGAGGACTTTTCTTTCAAAGAAAACTTTGTTATTTTTTATATCATGTTTTATGGAGTAGGTATATCATAACATGGTGCATAGGTATGAAGAAGTTTCTATCCAACACTTTCTATACTAAACATTCATTCTCCAGGGTAAGTCAGTTTTTTAATGGTTTATTTGATTCTTGTGGGTTGAGTTATGTTTGAAAAAACGAATTGATAGTTGGGAAAGTTGTTTTAGTGATCATAAAATCTAGTAAATCTATGTGTAGATATTATAATGATCATGGAAGACTATATATGATGGTTATTTTATTAGCATATGGCCTCTAACCATATGGTAATATTACCCTTCAAGAATAATTTCCCCTTGTGAGTTATTTTTGGTTCATTCGATATTTTGGGTTTTATGACCCATTGAGGTGTAGGTTTCTTTTTTTGTACTTGAGGTCGTCTTGGGATGGTTTTAGGGGGTTTTATTTATATTTTAAAATGAATATAGTTTTGAAACAAATATTGATTTGTTTATAAAAAATGTGATATCCAATACTGAAACATTGATGCTTTTGGAGAGTAAATGGGTTTTTCAGTAAATTGGGGTCATTTTGGAAAATGTTTTGGTGTTTTTTGAATTGTTTTGTATGCTGTGAAATTATAAAATGAATGAGGAATTTGGGAATGAATTTATACGATAATTAGAATTTATTTTAAAATGGTGTGTGGTATTTTTAGTTCTGGTTAAAAGAGATAATATTTTCATTATTTACCACTTTGTATTTAAATGTGTGTTTAAATATATGCATATTGAAGCATGCATGTGGTATGTGTATGCTTACTGGCATGTCTGTATGGGTTCATGAGATGGAATTTGAATTTATATATATGGGGCCAAATGGTATACCAGTGGTGGGTGTTTAGTTCATATGGCTAGTTATGAATTATGAAAGCTTTCTTCAATAAGGGATGGAATTTAAAATTTCAAAATAGCAAGAGTATGTGACACCATATTTTTTGGTAGAGTATTTATTTTTTTGGATTTTTCTCAACTGTGTTGGGGTGTGATTGAAATGATTTTTTGAGTTTGGGTTGTTAATTAAAAAATCAGATGTTTATTTTCAATATAAGATATATTTGGAATCTGTTTCATGATCCATGTTTTCAGAATATGTCTCTACTATGATCTAAGGGATTTTTAAAATCATCTATGGGTGGTTATTTCAAAATATGTCATTTTTTAATCAATTGATGCTTTACAATTTTGATTTATATTTTTTATATATAGTGTCGTGTGGTCCTAAATAACATGATTTGTCTTGGGGATCTGAGAGTCAAATAATCCTCATTTTTTTGGGCAGATAAAACCCAAGAAAGGTAAGGAATGCCTATGAAATATTTAGAATATATTTCTAAAGTTTTAAAATCTTGAACATATCAAGCTTGAGATTTCCACCTTCATGTTGGAATGGATATGTTGTAAATGAAAGAAATACATATTTTAGGATGAATAATATAAGAATTAATCATGGGAATTGAATAAATCCTTCTTCATCAAGTAGTACATCCATGATTAGATGAGGATACCAATGAATTTATCATTGTGTTGTCTCAACAATGGGAATTCAATGGAATGGGAGTATGTTTAGAGCTTCACTGAGCTAGTTTTATTTCTCCCAAACCTTTTTAGGGATGAATTTTTTATTCCTTGAATAATTTTAAGGGGTCATCGATTAGAATTCCCCCTAATAGTGCCTTATTTCTCATATGATTATAAATTACATATAATGTAGGATGCTCATATTGAAGCAAGTTTAGCTGTGTTAGGTCAGTTTAGAAGAGGGGAAAATATTTTTTCATTCTATCTAATGAGATTCATTTGAGAGTAATCTCTAGCTATGTTTTTAGTGCGAGAAGCCTGAGAAAAAAAGTATTAATTTTTCAATGAACCTAATATATTTCATATATGTTTTCTATCGTGTCATTTTAAATAGTTTTTTCCATGTGACATCAGAAAGTGATATAGATCCACACCCACACCATTAGAAAAACATCCATCATAGGTAGATGAACAGATCGATGGAGAATGATCAATCAAAAGATTCATTTATCTTAAATTCCATTATTATTATAATTAATGTATTTTGTGGTGCTATATTATTTTGGTTATGAATAATTTTATTGTATGAATTTGGGAAACATTGTTTTAATTAGGATGTTCTTCATAGTGTTCATAATGTTGTTGATGTATAATGGTTGTGTTTGTTGTCCCATTCTTAGTTTCATTGGGTTTTCCTAGATTTCATTAGGATTTGAGAGTTTTTATGGAATATGAATCAATGATTGTTTGGAATCCTAAAATTTTGGGGATACAACCATGGTAAGATCTCATGATGAACCCAACATTAAAGTGTTATTAGTGGAGTACATTAATTTATTTCACTCTACCAGACATTGATCATTTTGGTTGGTGAACATATATTATGGTATGTATAACATATTCTTATTGAGATCCTGAACATTCCATGATGAGTTTATTTGATGGTTTATATGCTACTAGTCATGTTGTTTGTTTTAGGTTTGGATTTGATCGGAGCGACTCTCTACATTGTAAGATCTTTGTTTTTTTTATGATCTTAGGTATTGTGAGGTATCTTTTGAGGATATTAGGATTCCTTTTATAATGGTTTCATTATTTATGGTTTTAAATGGAAGAAATTGTTGATTCTTCGGTCTTTTATTCTATACACTATTCGCTAGACCATAACTCATCATTGCATTGGTTTTGATAATCCAATTGTCACTATAAATTTTTGTGTAAGAAAGAGGAATGGTGGGGAGAATATTCACCCCTCAAACCATCACATTTCATTTATTTGATTTACATTTGAGTCCTTGTTGAGTTTTATTCCACACTATATGTTTTTCCCTTGCAAAGATTATTTTTGGGCATGCAATGAATTTCACATGTTTATGGAACACTAATTTAAATATTCTACCAACCTTGAAATATCTACTCTTCTTGTGATTTTTTTTTCAATTTTATATTTCAATGTTACCCATATTTTTTTGGACGAACTGTAGTTTTGTGATGATCATATTTTGGTTCTTCCTGCTATTGTAATGGCATGCAGTGGGCCCCTTGGACATCTCTATGCATGTTTTCGAATCCACCATCCAAGGTGATGCACTTCGCTTCATTTTAGTTCAGCTACCATCATTTGAAATTTGATTCTTCTAGCATATATTCCCAATTTCAATCTAAATTATTTCCTTGTTGATTTTTGGTACCCAATAGGGTAATTATTTCATTTCATGGTGTCTAGAAGGTTTCTAGAAACATAAATAGCTATATATATATATATATATTCATTTTACATATTCCCTCATGTAAACAATTAATCTGCAGAATTGATTAATAGGTCTATATCTATATTTGGGTGTATGTGCACACGTGTGTGGAATTATCTTCGTCAAAGTAATCCAGTGGAAATGGGTTCTGCTTGGTCTTCTTCTATTTGAGGTAGGATCCCCTTTCATTTAAATTAAAATGTATAGAATGCATTGATTGTTTTCTTAAAACAGAACTATATTATTAAATACATAATTCTAATTTATTGAATAACAATTTTATGTGAAATTATTTGATTCACAATTGATATAAATTATTTTACATGGTTGTATTTTGGATTTCACACCAAGAGCTGGAAGAAATTCACGGTTGTCTCTTATAAATGTGTTTTGGATTTGAAGTGATGGATATGGTTTATTAAATACTGTTACATGTGTGTCTTTAGTTTCAATGTGGAGTGTGTTTCATTAAATATGAAATTGTTTGAGATGTGATGTTTTTTAAGGCACAATTATCTGTTTTGAAAAAGTTTTGTCAGAAAATCTGCCTCAAAATGAGTCTCATGCCTTTTTGGTTGACAAAGATATAATATTGTCCCCGATTTGGGACATACCTTGTTAGATGACTATTTAAAGTAAATGGAATACACCATGGGGTTTCTAGGGTGGTTCTAGTTTCTGTGACTCTTGTGTTTGATTTTATGTATATTTTTTTCATGACCATGTAAGGAACACACCATTGTGAACATGAAATTGAATCTAGGAATATATATGAGGTCTTCTGAGAACTCATACTACACTAGATTAGATTTCACACTTTATATAGGACCCTAGTATATACTTCTATATGATTTGGGAATTTTCCTCTCAATTAAGACATGTTGGGAAAGACCGATACTTGTGGGCGGATTGATGTCATTGGGTTAGGAATGCCTATGGGACGAGTCACATATATGGTATGTAAAGGATTTTTCTATGAGATCATAGATATTATTGTGTTTTCTATGATAATATATTTTCTTTGATTGATGTTTTGGAAGTATTTATTTGTGTGGTTCTTGAGTACTATTATCCCTTTTCCCTCAATATGTGGTGATAAACTATTCACATTGTTTATAGGGTTTCATAGTAAATAGGGAATGTGTGGGTTTTCATGAAATGTTTTAAAAAATAATATTTTTAAAAAATAAAAATTTCCCCCTATTCCCTTGTATAAAAAATGAACATCTCTCACATTAGTTTCTTTCTCCCATATCTTTCCTCAAAAGTTTATTTCTTTAGAATTGAATCTTTCGATAAAATTAATTTGGAAATGAAATGTGATTTGTATTATCTTATATGAAATGTGATGAAATATAGATATATATAATGTATTTAAAAATTAAAAATTGATTAGTTTAATGGAAATACTATTTTGGAATAGATTAATTTCAAAAGACTTATATGTTTTAATACACACTCAAATACAGCATTCATGTTTTTTGTCTTAGGTTTAGGTTCAAGGATGGTGTTGATATCCATGGATGAGGTTGGCCTTCTGGATCATAGTGTGACTCATGGGTCATGTGGAGTTTTAGTGGTCATCTGGTTCAAATAGTTTTATTTTTTAGTTATTTCATAGTTGTTATGTTTGGTTTACTTATTTTAGGATGCTCTATTATTATTATTATGCTCCCTTATTTATATAGAGAGAAATTTTTCCCACCATCACTCTATTAATTCCCTAGTCAATTAACGCTAAACATAATTGATAATGAAAGCTACTCGGTTCTTTTTAGGGGCTGGTACGGGATGCGGATTTTGGGTCGACCTAGGTTGGATCATGACAAAATGGTGTTAGATACTACATTTGTAATGAACTTTTACTTAGATCACCCTTTTATTTATTATTAATGACATGGTAGATGAAGTAGGACATTGGAACATGTGGTGTATGTATGATTATGTATCTCACCAATACATTATATAACGAACCTTGAGTTATGGAGGGTAAGTCAGGGTTTTCTTAGATTATATGTTTTTTATGGGTTGCATAGTGTTTGTAAACAAGATGTAAGAGTTGTGATAGTTGTCTCAGGGATATTTTAGGGTCTATAAATCCATGTGGAGCCAAGATAATTGTCTTATAAGACTCTCTGTAATGGTCGTTTTATTTAAATACATCCTCCAACCATATGGCCATGTTACCAATCAACCCTAGATTCCCCTGGGGAACTGTTTTGGATCCTTTTTATATTTTGGTATTCATGACACATTGAGTGGTATGATTCTTACTTATGTACTTGATTTTAGTCTATTATGGTTTTTTGGTGTAATTTTATAGATTTAAAATTCATGTTTCATGTGGAAATGTGGTGATTGATTTATCAATAATGATATTTCCTAATGAAATACATTGATTCGTCTCAATAGTGAAATGCGTTTTCTTTTTGAAAAAGGGACAAATTTTTTTACATGATTATGGGGTTTCGATTAAATTTATTATAATATGTATATTATAGAGTTAATGAAGAAAATGATAATGGTTTTCGATGATGACAAGATGTGGTTTTAATATTGGATGGGGTATTTTTTTAGTTGATTAGGAATGTAATAATGTTTCCTTTATTAGGCCCTTAATATTCCTATATGTCCTCAAAAATATTTATATAGATTCATGTGAGTGGTAATTTTATGTTTATTGGTATGTGTGGAGGGGATCTTTATTTATCAAGGAAATTCCTATATTTGAGGTATCATGGATTAAAAATTGTTTGTGTTTGGATCAAAATGGTAGTCATGTTTTCTGAAAATGTTATTTAAAGAAGGGAGAGAATTTGAATTTTTAATATAGTGGGAGTGTGTGAAACCCCATTTCACTGTTTTCAGTTTTTTTATATCATTGGAATTGTTTTTTTGGGGGTGATATTGAAATTTTATTTTTAGTTTGGATGATTATTTGAAAATTAGATGTGTATTTTTGATTTATGATCAGTTTGGATATGGTTTCATGCTACATGTTTTTGTATTATGTCCACATTAAGTTAAACTGGGTTTTGAAATTAATATGTATGTGGATAATTTATCATGTGTATTTTTATGATATATTCATTACTTATATGTTTGGTTAATACATATCCGATAAGGATTCTGGTGGTCCTCATTACCAGGAGTTTTTCTAGAGGGTCAAAGTGTTGAACCCACCAAAATTATTAATACAGTTTGAACTAAGAAAATATGAGTAATGGGATATAAATATTGAGGAGATCATTATTAGGATTGAATCTAAAAAAACTCTCAAGTTTTATCATAAAAACATCATGTTGGTAGTCCTATGTTTTTAATGGTGGAGGTTTATTTATTAGGATGAACATTTGATAAATTACTCATTGGAATGCTTTAAAAACATGTTAATCCAACAATAAATCCCCAATGAAATGAGGATACTGATGAGTTCAATATTTTACTTTATCAAGTAGAGAAAACAAGGGTATTGGAGTATTATAATATATTAACCAAGTTGATGATGTATCACCCAAACCTGGTTAGAGATGAATTTTTTAATGCTCGATAATTTTAAAGGGGTCTCTAATGATAGTTTATTCAAGTAGTGATTTCTTCCCCTAATGATTATATAGAAGTAGTAATGAAGGTTGTTCATGTTGAATGTGGTTTAGCTTCATGTTTTTAGTGGAGAAGATGTACAAAAATATAAATATATTCTATGTCAATATGATTATCCAATAGTAAGATTTTGTTATGTTTACAGTGGGGGAGCCTGGGCAGTGGAAGTTATGATGTCTTAAAGCACCTCATATCGGTCAAACCAATGTATACTATGGTCACTGGATTTGTTTTTTACCAGGGTGGCATCATGAAGTGACATGGATCCAGATCTACTACCTTAGAGAACATTCCTTATAATATATATGAACATAGCTCTAGATAAATCTCAATCAAAAAAATATTATTTTAAATTCCTTTTTTATTGTAATTAATTTATTATATGGCTCTGTATTATTTGGGTTTGAAGATTTTTGTTTTTAGGTTTTTTGGAATAATTTTATAATGGGGATTGCCTATGTAAATATTATAATGTTCTTCATATAGAATGGTGGTTTTTTCCCATTCTTTCTTTCTTGTGTTTTTTGGATTTAGTTATGATTCAAGAGTTATTTTGTATGAAAAATAAATTTTTTGGAATTCAAATATGGTTGGGAGACCTCCATGGGATTATACCATGATTAACATAACTTCTAATAATTCTTAATGAAGTAATTTCTTGAATTAGCATCTCTTGATCTAGATCATAGTTTTTTTCACCCATGGATTGTGGGTTTTTAACATATTCACATGGAGATCCTGAATAAACCGGGAGGAGTTTCTTAAATGGTTTCTATCTTAGGGGTCGCAGTGTATCTTTTTGGGTTGTGTTTAGATCATATTGACTTTATTAATGTAGTATCTTTTTTATTTTCTTGATCACTTTGTACTTATGAAATATATTCCAAGGATGTTTGTCTACATTTGTGGACAGTTTCATAGTTTTGGATTGTGAACAAACTAGAGTGTTGTTTTTTCATTAATTGAGTCATCAATTTTTTCAATAGATTTAAATTCATTATTACATTTGTTTTGATCAACCAAATATCTTTGTAATTTCTGGGGGATTAATGTTTCATGGTTGGTATTATTATCACACCCTGACTTGACACATTTGATATATTTTATTTATTTTCTAGTTTGGGTTAAATCATATTCTTCTTGGAGTGTTTTCCCTGGAATATATTGTTTTTTGGAATTCAATACATATCACGTGGTAAGGGAATATTGTTCGCTGAACTTTGTGGTAACCTTGAGATAACATTTTAATTTTTTTTTAGATTTAACCACACTGTTTGTGAACAGTTTTGAAACCCATGTGGAATACAAAAAGCAGTGAGTAGAGGGCTCATAGTTGGTGAACATTTTCTCAAACAGTGCTAACCAATCCCTGTGTAGAGTAATATTTTTTAAAAATAAATTATTACAATACAAAATAAAACAAAATAAAAAACCCTATCAAACCATATCCACTTTCCCCAACCTCAAATGATGCATCACCATGTATCCCTTTGAGCCTCTCAACCACAAACCCTCTCCCCATCCCACAATATCCAATGTCTTGGGATTCTATACTTTATTTATTAAGGATTATCGCATGATCCTTATTGGTAAGGACACTAGATCCTTATCCTTTAGTTTTCCTAGTTATTTCCTATCTCCCTATTTCTCCACAATTTTGGTCCCGACTATAACCTATGGTTTCTTCAGATTTTGGGGCATTAATATATTTTTAGTTAATTTTGTGGGTCTTTGGTTATAACATTTTTCTTGTTATGGAACCTGGAATAGAAGGTGAACCACTTCAGTCAATTTCAGTTCATCCACCATCATTTGATGTTGGTTTCTTATAACATCTTTTTTTTTATTCAATTTTACCTAGAGCCCTTGGTGATTTTTGGTTCCATTTTGGTTAATTAGATTGTTTCATGGCTCTTTAAAGGATTCCACACACATATATTGCTACGTATATATATATCATCATTCAACATAATCCCCCATGGAAAATGGAATATGTGGATTTTATTAAGTGGTATATATATACAAGATAGTATGTGAGTGCATTTGGGGAGAAATATTTATCCAAGGCATCAACTGTTGAGATTTTCGGCCTGGTCCTCATCTATTTGAGGTAAGACCCGATTTCATTACCCATTAAATATATTTAATTATTTTATTTAATTATTTTCTAATCTAAATATAATAATAATTAGTTATGTATGTTTTTTATAATAAATATTTTATGTGAAATGAGATGATTCTCACATGATTATAATTGTTTTAAATGGTTTTATTGGGGGTTTCACCCCAATTGATTGATGAAAAACATGGATGGATCGTAGAAATGGGGTTTTAATATGATGTGATGGTTTTTAATACACATATGAGGTTCCATGTGTGTTTTTGGTTTTCTAAGTTGTGTGTGTCTATGATTCTATATGAAACAGAATGTCAATTCATGGTTATGTGAGGCTCAATCGACACATTTTAAATTACATCACTAGAAAACGATTCTCTAAATGAGTAAAATGTCTTTTTGGTTCTTCCCATGTGTGATGATGGTCTATTTTCTAGGGCATATGACTTCGTGTGGCTAGGGTGGTGTTGGTTTTGGTGACTCATGTGATGGATTGTATGTATGGTTTGTTTCTTGACTTAGTTTCGAAGTCACCATTGTGAACATGACATGGGAACATGACAAAACTATAAGGGCTTATAAGACTGCATGATGAACTGGTTTATATTACGCACTTTCTAGTATCACGTATTATGTGCTTTGTAATTCTCTAGGATTCAACCCCTCTATTAGGCCATTTTGGATAAACATGAGTATGTGGGTGGATTGATTTCATCAGGTTGGGTATGCCTACAGGATGCCTCATAATTAAATTATGTTATGGATTATCCTCTAATGTCCTAGGTATTCATGTGTTTTTTTGGGAAATATATTATCATTGGTGAATGATTTAGATTTCATTCCTGGTATGGTTTCATGACCCCTATTATCCCATTTCCTCTGTTTTGTGATTATAGTATCATTATATAGTTTAATCTTTTATTTTGGTAAAAATAGAATGTGTGGTTATTCTTAAAAAGGTTTCAAGATATATTTTTTGAAATAATATATTTCATCCCCTTATTATCTTGTATAATAAATAAACATCTCAAACCTTGGTTTCATTATCCCCCTTTCATTACTCACCTATTGAGTCCTTCCCTTTAGAATAGATGTTTTCCATAAAATAAGGTGGGAACTGGGTTTTCATTTTAATCATTAAATATAAAATGTGGAAAATGTATATTGAAATAATCGATTTGAAACATGAAATTTTGGTTAAGTTATTTAATGGAAATTAAATAGGAATAGATTACTTGGGACTGCCGAAGGAATTTTAATACTCAATACTATACATAATTCTTGTTTAAGAACTCATGTAAAGGTTCAAGCATGGTCACAATCTTAATGGCTGATCTTGGTTTTTCGGACCACATTGTGTTCTGTAGGGTCACATGGAGATTAGTGGACATAATATTCACTTATTTTTATTTATCCGTTCTTTCTTAGTTTTTCTTTTTTTTTTACTTATTACCATGTACTTTTTTATTATTCTGTATTTTTTTATTTATATTGGGTAAAAACATTCTCACAATCACTATGTTGATTACTTTGGTGCTTGTCGACATCCCTATAGAATCAAGAATGCCTCTCAATACTTGTCTCGGGTCGACATCAGCGACCAAATTTTGGGTTTACCGAAGTTAGTTCAATAATGGTAATGATCCCTATGGGGTGGTGACAAGTGACTGCTAAAAATAATCTACCATTAGATATTTATTTCAATATAATATTACTAAAAATCAATGAATGGTATATATAATGGATATGTGGATTGCTTATAGAAATTTATAAAACACAAGAAAAATATATGTAGTTGAAATCAATTACATTAACCAATAAAAAACTAATCCAGATGACATATTATTCAACATCCATCATCATTACATCTATTCCCCCACATTACACTAATAGAAATATTGACTGCCACTATACAACACCAATCCATTACCTACATCATATAATTAATGGTCTACAAACAACAACATTTTTTAAAGGTTATGAGTAAAAAATTTAAATTATTACCCTAGAAAGTTTTTCATTAACTGACTTTATAAAATTTATCAATAATGAAAATGTAAAAAAATATAATCCATAAAATATATTTTTACTTATTTTGTAGAAAATGGATATTTTATCATTATAGATATTTTATAAACAATTATTAAGTAATTTATCTCTAATGGTTTTAAAAATAATAATATTTCAATAATATTTAAATAAATCATGAAAATGGATCCACATTGAATCTAGTCATAATGTATGTTAGTTATGTGATAGCTAGGATCCTCACACCTCAATGATCAAATGTCCTTGTGTACCTAAATCATGGTATCTTGTTCTTAGTAATGAAATAAAAACATAGATTGTTAAACCCCTTTCATAACATTTTATATATTGATTAGAAGAGTAAATTCATGCAAGGTAGTTGAAAACATATTACTACAATTGACAAAAAATACACCCCTTCTATTTTCTGCACATTCCCTTAGGCCATAGCCCACACATGGAGGATTTCATTTTTCAAAGAGACCCATACATGAATTATTTATTTTTGACCTTTTATATAATTCATTTGTCATATTAAATGTTAATAATTAAGAAAACCTTTTAAATCAATAATTTTTGTTGAAATAATTTTTCATTAATAATGAATAAATATGGAATTTATTTTATAAATGTACCCAAAATAACCATATATGGATAATTAAGTAAACAGTACCTAAAATATTTATAATAACCATTATGTGGATATGGAGATAAGTGTTTATAAAATTAATTTATGAATCCATATTCCCCAAAAAACGAGTTAAAACTAAAATACTAATATAGTCCACAATGGTGTAAATATTATCTTAAATCTAAAATAAGAACCCTAAAATGTTAATACCATATCATGGTACTGTGATTCATAAATCCAAAGATAAATAGATCTATGAGAAACCTCTTACAAATACAGTTCATTGAGAAGTAGAAAATGATCGATGTAGATTCAGTATATACCTTCCTTTCGCATAATAGATATAAGAAACCAAACATATCATGATTAAAACCTATATATCTAGATACAACATCCTAGGTTAATGTTTCTACAAAATAAAAATGTATAATATAAAAATATTATGATTGGAAATGATGAATATGTTATTACCATGAGTTACATAGTTCTAATGCCTCTTCGTCTGTTGGAAATGATATCATTATGGGAAACGAACACCAAAATCACTATGATGATGCCTTAGGAATGAGAGCCTAAGAGGTATGTTACATAATGAGCCCATAAAGAGTCATTTTGGGTTCAAATATAATTCATCTAACTAATTAATTAACTCACACATTTTGGCTAGATGATGTGGAAAATAGTGCACTATGCATGAAACAGTCATAAAATACTGATGTGGCCTCATGGAGTGGTCCCATGATATGGATAACCGTGATAAAATCTAGAAAACAACCTTATTAAACATTCACCACAACCTACATGGTGTCTTAATAATCTATATGGTTTGGCCTAACTGGGTGAAAACTGTCCACAATTCCCAAAATATCCAAAATAACTGATAAAAACACCAAGAAATATATAATAAAAATTCTAATAAAGAGTTGAAAAAACAAAATATATATACCTAATGGAGATATTAATATGTTATAATTTAATTTCCTATATCATATTTAGTTTCATATGTTATATATTTGTTAAATAAATTTCTATTCAAGTAATTACTGTAGGTAGTTTAATCAAATTAAATAAAACTTACTCAATATAATAATAGATCTCAACATGTAGTAAATTATTTAGAGTATCAAAAAAAACTTATTGTTTTATGTCACTCCATTAATACAAATGATATATATTTCCATAGTTTTTCTAAAATGGTTTCAAATTTATAATTGATCATTGATATATAAATTTTGTTGCATTCTATTTTGTTATGACATCTTATTTTTAATATCACTTATAAATATACAAAAAATAGAGCTAGAATAAAAATAATTAAAAACAATCACATTTTCTAATTAAATTGATTCTAAGAACCATATATTTAGTGTATTAATGAAAAATTAAATTCATCATCCATGGTGGTAGTTTTTCAAATATATGTTTTATTATTGTTTCTATTTATCATTGAAGATGTGGGAATAATGGTACACATTAAGTTAATATTTCATAATTATTATATTAAAATTGGAAATGATTCCTTCCATTAATTACACTATTTCCCACCACAATAGTTAGTGATAAAGAATAATACACGTTACTAAATTGTAGTGGTATCAGGCATTCATAGAAGATCAATTTTGTTTATTTTCCTTTAAGGATGGAAATAATTTATCAATGGTTTCTCAATTACAATAATATCATTTTTGAATGTTAATAATTCTGATTACAATATATTAATCTTGAAATATAATGTTTACAAAAGAATCACGAAGAAGAAAAGACTCACGATTAATAAATTCTTTCATTGTGAATGTTATATAAATTTAAGAAATATACATTGAAATGGTGGACATAAGATATATAACTCATAATAATGTATTATGGATTCGATATAAGATTATACCTGGTAAAAAAAATTAATGAAATAAATGAAATAGAATTATTGTAGTATTGAGTGGTGTATGTGATACCCTTCGATAAGTTATCATAAGGGAGTTTTTGGAAGTACCCATTACATTTTAGTAATGGTATTTCACTATTAAAGGGTCTATGGATCACAAATAATTTAATAATGGACTTTATGGTGTGATATAGTAAATAAATCATCTATCACCCATTATCAAAAAAACTTAAACCTGTTTTAAAACATTTACCATTATAAGTATTTACACTTTATGATTTTGATGTCTCCCTTAGTAACTTTTGTAAAAATAATTCATTAATATTTTAATAATAATAAAATGTAACATTCCATAAAAAATGTTTAAATTCCTAAAAAATAGAAATTTGTAAATATTCGAATTAAATTTATAAGTTTAAGATAATTATACATTAAGTTAAGTATTTTATATATATATTAACTATTTTTTGAAGAATATTTCTTTTTCCATCATGTGTTCTTAATGTTATACATTTTTGTTTTATAAATTAATGAATATATATGTATATATATATATATATATATATTTATTGTATCAAAAATTATAAATGATTCATTATTAAGAAAATTAAATTCTATTACAAAATAAAAATTTTACAATTTAATAAAAATATTTTTTTTAATATGATTATACTATCATTATCATTGTATAAAATATTAAAAATAATAGTTATTTTTTCCAATAAAAATAAAATTTACAATATAAAAAACTATAATAATATTGATCTAAAATATTTATTTATTTTATATTAAATATTCGTAAATTATGAATTTCAATTTATAATATAGAAAAATAATAATAGATTTTTGAGTAAAATATTACTTACGATTCTAAAACCATAGATATTGGATACACAAATTCAGCATATAATTTTAAAAATTTTTATTTTATGTTGAAAATGTAAATATATTTATATTTAGAAAAATAATATAAAAACCTTTTATTCATTCTTGAATTATGATAATGTCAAAAAATTGAATGTAATTGAAAAATCTATTTTTTCACTATTTATAGAAACTTTAATTATTATCGAAAATAGTAAAAAAATTATCAAAATAAATTATTGAAATTTTGAATCAAAAAATTAATATAATTATATGAAACTAAAATATTTAATTTTATAAATTTAGATTGTGAATGAAAATAAAATATATAAAGAAAAACTATATATATTTTACACTTTAGGACTTTTTAATTATATATGTATTATTTTTAATTGATTATTATATTTTTATTTTAAAAATGTATAATTATTAAAATGTATTATTAATAATATATATATATATATAATAGATCACGAAAAAATTTATTTTTATATTGTATGCGAAACGAGCTATCAGATGTTGTAATAATTTCGAGAAAGATATGTTCTAATTTCTTTACTATAATATTAGTCACTATTAAATATATATAAACCTCAAAAAATAATTTTTATTATACTTATAATAATTTTTATATGTAAAAAATTATATATGAATTAAGAAATAATTTCTAATGAGATATCCACAACATTATCCTATATAGGACAAGAAAACTATTTATCCCAAATATGATTCTATTGGGGTTCTTAAGTACATACCATCAATAACATCATTTTAGTGGTAAATTATTAATAATATAACTACAAACCAAAATTATAATCAATAAAATTAGAGTAAATGATCATATGTATTATAAAACCCATTAATCAGATGTCTTTATAAATGAAATTATCATTTTATCCTATAATACTTTTAGTTAATATATATTTTTTATTATGTGGTCATTGGAACATAATATCCTAATCATAAGAAAAATTTCCTTTATTAAAATGGCCATTCTAACAATATTCTAATCCAAAAAACCTTGTAATATATGAAGTGAAATTCCAAAATTTCTTTTATACATAAAATCATATATATTCATTAATAGATACATAACAAAATTATCATATATTTATTAATCTAATTTATCTATAATAATTCCCAATAACTTATTCTAAACGAATTATTTTCTAACCCATGATAATGAATCATAATGAAAATTTCACTAAAATATAATTTCCCCTTGGATTTTTAATTAAGGTGAGTAGTTAAGACTGTTGTGTGAACCATGAGATGATTGTGTTAATATAAACTACACCCAATTAATAGTTTTACCTATTGTTAAAAATATGTCAGTGTCATATTATTAAATTATTTTAATGGTATTTTTAATTTAATTTTAATTATTGACTTGTTTGGGGGTTACTCATGTTTTTTGGTGGAAATGGCCGGTTTTGAGAATTGGGGTCAAACCGTGAGCCATTTCTAGATCTAAAAACCAATTGTTCTTCTTTTATAACTCCTTAATTTTTAAACATTTTTAATCCATTCCAATTAATACTTGGCCTAACATGACCTCGTAACACCACCATGTCAATTTGGAGCTATTAGAAAACCATATTCCTGGTGTATTTGGGTTTTTATTAAGTAATTTGGCCTGCCCATAAGCTCATTTTCTGCTTTAAATTATTACATTAATTCATTAATATATCTTTCAAAGTTTTTTCCTGTGATTCTACCTCCCTCTCGAATTCAATATCCCTAGGACCACCACCATTTTTTGTTTTGGTTTTTTGGAGATCCTATGAGCTGCAAATTTGGGCAAACATTTCTGGGTTTCTCAAACCATCCAGATTTGAGAAGGTAACTTGCGTCTGTAATGGCCCGGGTTTTTGGGGTCCATTACTTTGTGAAAATCTTGTGTTTGGTTTTCTGGTCTTGGAATCTCGGTGATGTTTGGTGTAATGGTTGGCCTACCTGTAGCTCGGTCTACCGGTAGTCGTAGCCTACCGGTATCTCTGTCTACCGGTAGCTCTGTCTACCGGTAGCTGCAACCTACCGGTAGCTCGGCCTACAAGTAGCTCTAGCCTACCTGTAGCTCGGCTACCAGTAGCTGTCAACCGCTGGAAGCTCTCACCTACCGGTGGCTCTGGCCTACCATGCGGGTCCTTTCTAGTAGAACTTCTTTTTTGCATAAATTGGGTTTTAAACCCTATTTCAACTCATTTAAGCATGTTTTGAAGCATGGTAATGCCCATAAATGTTTTAATTAATTATTTAATAAATTAACCTAGTGTGTGTATGTCGGTTTAAACCACCCGACCCCTTTAATGACGCGTTGGGCCGCATGGGGCCACGTGGTCAACCCACGACCCCCACTCCTTACGCGGTTTCGCGTTCTTATCTCAACTGTCCGCGACCCTTATAACTAAAGGGTTCACCCTGGGATTCTTCTTTTCTCGATCACCCTTACATTTCAAAGGTCGAGCCGCATCATTATGCGTAAAGTTCTGCGCCTGGCATAAGGGTCAATCTTCGATCAACATGTAGGAAATTTCTCCCCACCTCTCTCTTTTGTGCATGATGCGGGGTGGGCATGCTTTTGATTCTGTAGAGTTGGATAAACCAGACTTAATAAAGATAATGAATGGATTCTATAAATAAAGAAGGGGGGTTGTGATCATTGATGCTATTTTATATTATGGTATTATTTCCGAATTTTGCGGGCTTACGCCTACTGAAAATCATGGTCATTGGTGGTGTTTCTCTATGCATTAACGAACCCCTGGTGCTGTTTTAAGTGGCTTCTTTGTTGTTTTGAACTCCTTCCGTGAAAAGTAAATTGGATAATTACGTATACCCGGCTGAATAAATTGGAGCCACCAGGATCAATCCTTCTATGATAACCCGGGGTTAAAGCACACGAAATTGAAATCATGGAGCGTGTAAAATCTTTTAAATCTGAAAATACCTGCATGGGTCTACCTTGCTTGGTGGTAGTGGTTTGATTGTTTTTCTTTTACGGGCTGATTGGTGGATATGTGGGAGTGGATGGGATCCCCTTTTTTTATACTCTCGGTGGTTGGGAAATTGGGAATGGGATTCCCTGTTGTTACGGATTCGGTGGTTGTGAGTTTCATGACCAGGTGGTTACCTCATTAATATCACGAATTTGGGTGGGATCCTCTATTGTTGAGAATCCCTTTTGCTCCGGGATATTGGGTGTGGGGCTGTAACTTAGGGTTCTCTTTAGTTGATGGGGATTTACGAGAGAGCCAAGTGTGGGTGTTATGGTTGATGCTTGACTATTTACTTTCCCGGACTTGTGCCTATGTTTACTAGTTTCCCAAGTCGGTGCAGAACTTAATTAAATATTATTACTGAACATGTAAACAAGAATGGGACAAACGAGTTTTGTTTGTGAGAGTCGTGACTCGTACTTGAGTTTTGTGGTGATCTGTAGGCTTTCTGAAGAAAAATCTAACTTTGGGTGAGTGTTTGTTAGCTATGAATACACTTTTAGTTTTTTGTTCTTATTCGCGCCCCACCAATGTTGATCACTTAGTTCCGAACACCCCCATTTGATGGGGGAGGGTGTTTTTCAGAACACAATTCTTAGTGGCTGGTTATTAGCTCCTTTTCTACTCCCTTTCCCGAATAGCCCAAGTACATTTGGGAAGGCTATGATGAACTGAGGTCTATTATTAGCCCAATAACATTTGGGCGAGGTAGTGTGGTGATTGTCCAGGTGTGTGCGGCAGGTGGTTTCCCAAGTGTCTTCGGGTTGAGGCATAGGTTTCTTTGGGCATGGCAGTGGAGCTTTTAGCCCAGGTGTCTTCGGGCGTGGTGGTGGTTGTTCTGGCCTAGGTGTTTGCAGGAATGGTTACATGTTACTATGGCCCAGGTGTTTGCGGGCAGGATTCGGCAGTGGGACTGTGTGTGGTTGTGGCCCAAGTGTGTGCGAGCAGGTGTGGCAGTGGGACCGCGGTGAGAATTTCGGGATTGGTTCGATGCGTAGGATGTCTCAATAACCAGTGGGAAAGTGGCACGAGGTACACAAACATCGATGTGATCTTATTATATATATTACTTGGTTTGCTTTACTTGGTGAGTGTAGCTGGTGATTGGGATGGTTGAACTCCATGATATTATTAGTAATCTGCTTCTCACAGAACATTAGTATGTTCCCCCACTTGTGCACGAGAGTCATTGGTTTTCCCTACTGAGTGTACTTATATGCTCACCCTACGTATATAAAACCGCTTTCAGGTTTCCAGGATGACATTGGGGATCGCGCAGGACCATACTAGCTCAGACCTTTGGGGCAGTTGTAGTTTCTGTTTTTCTTCCTTTAGTACTTACCTTTGTAGTCACCTTTTGTATTTTTGTGGCTTTTACTTTTGAAACATGCATGTGGGAACATTTTACTTTTGGATTTACTTTTATCTTACCTTGGTGTTGTTGAGATTCATCATCTTATCTCCCGACCCTATAAAACAAAAAGGGTAATGCATTCTATTTGTGTGTAATTTCCATACCCTTGGTGGTAGTCACCACTCTGGGACCTATAGAAGGCGGGTTTCGGGGGTCATTATCTCTCCTTCAACTTAATGAAGGAGGGGCATGGCAATCTGCTGACCCTTCCCTCCTTTTAGTACTGGAAGGTCATGACAACATCCTTCATAAATCATTCATTTTTCTCTCTCTATCCCCCATTTTAGTCCCCACATGACCTCGTCCGCCTCATTAGAGCCTCACTATCAGGATTCTATTCTTCGACATTCAAAATTTATTGGATTTGGGGTGATTTCTGCAAGTTCTCTTCATGTAAGTGTCTCTCTCTTTGATTTATTCCATTTCCTTAGGGTTTCCTTCTATTTTCATGATGTTCTAAAATTTCCAGAAGTTAGGGTTGAATCCTAGGGTTTTATTCGGTGTCTTTTTGGTTAAGTAATGAGATTTGAAGTTCCTTTTTACTTCTTTGTGGGGTGGCGGTGGTGCGGTCGATGCTTCACACCAAGATTTGAGGTATTTGACACTATCGGTAGGTGGATCCATGAGTAAACAATTATTGATGAGTTATTATGATATGTTTAATCATTATTCATATTACTCATATATTGTGTGTGGTGCAAAAATATTTTATGATTTTTTTGGATAAGAGTTTAATTTTATATTTTCATTTTAGATTTAAATTGGGTGTTTTTCATATTTAACACTTGGGTTATTATATGGGTGATTTTTAGAACATATGAAATTTCTTTACATAATCTTTTTTTGGGCTTCCAATTCTTCTTTGGTAAGGTCTTGGAGTCCCATTGGGTTTCTAAGAGATTTTTTGAGTGGGTTTAAGGTTTAAAACCATGTTGTACTTCTTGAATGTTATTATGATAATGTGTATTTTTTATGTGGATCTATTGTGGTATTGTTTGAGGTATTTGTATAACACTTGGGGGGTGGTTTAACAAAAAAAATAGTATTAAAATTCGGTTTTTAATTGGTATTGGTGTGATTTTGTACTTGAAAGATCATTCTGAAATGAGTTTTATGTGAAAATCTTGGATACACTCCTTGGAATTGTTTTATGAATGTTTTGAATGGTTTAATGATTCATGTAAGAAGTAAAAACATATTGTAAAATTGTTTTAGAGTGTGTATATTTTGAAATTGTACATTTTAAATGTGAAAGGGGCGATTTTGTGATGTGTTCCATCTTGGAAATGTTTTAAAACAATGTTTTAAGAATTTACTAAATTTTATAAGAGATGTGAAAGTGATGTGGGATGTTTTGTGTGCATGTGATGTGAAAAATGGATTTTGGTTATGAAAAGGGTATTATGTAACATGTGAGTGGGCTATTATGTGAGTTGGAATATCTTGGAATGGTTTTATAAAATTATTTATTGCATTTGATGAATTTTTAATGAAATGTGAAAAGTGTGGTGGAATATTTTTGTGTAAGTAAGATTTCAAAATCAATTTGAATGAAAAGTGGGTTTTTGTAACTTCTGTAGAATACATGTGGACTGTATGGTGATTTTATGATGTTGAAATGATATTTTTTGGTGAAAAGTATATTTCATGACATGTTGAACTACTTTTAGCACCAGGGGAAAACTCGGGTATCTAGTTGGGTGGACCTGTACTTGTATGCTAGTGAATCTGTGGGGTTTAGCCTCAGTTTTCCTATGAAATATTGACACAAAAAACTCTAAATAATATATTAACATTATTATTGGGGACCACTAGGTTATGTATATGTTCCTAACTATTTGCTCGTGCATGAGAAAACAATGCAGTTTTAAGGATCCATGGAGTTTTTAGAGAACATTTATAATTTGTCTAGACAGGTTGAGCGCAATGTTTTCACATGGTGATTTGTAGTCATGCCCAATAAAACCATACAGATATAAGGAACCACACAGTTAGTGCTCGGTTTCCGAAACTATGGAGAATAACCATATGGTTGGGCTAACTCTTTGAGTTTTGATGTCTTTCTGTGTCGGCCCATGCAGGTCGGTTAAGATGGTTGGTTCTTTTAGTGGGGAGACCCACTATGATTCTCATGAATGTTCCATTGGAAATTTTGAATGGAAGTCTTTCCTTTTACTGGGGAGTCTGTTTGGGCCTCCCTTATTAGTGCCTTGATTCATTCCTAGAAAAAATGTGAGTTGCCTCTTATGGTGGGGAGCCCATTTGGGTCTCCCCATACTAGTCACACAATTTTATCCACAGCCTTGGATTAGAAGTGGGTAGTCTCATTCAGAGCTATCTAACTACTTAAATCTTCCTTGGGTAAATTTTTGGAGTGGAGAATGCCCAATGGTCTGGATAAAGTAAGTTAAGGGTAACCATGTTTGTTCTTGTTGTACGTTTGGTTAAATTGTTGGAATCTTGTTCAGGTAGTGTTTGAGGAATTTTCTTTTGGGATAAAATCTAAATATACATGACGATTTAATGAAGTAGTGTATATATATTTTGGTGACAGTATTATTTCCTTTATTAGTCAATTGGAGGTGTTTTAGCCTTTTCTAGGTGGGTGAAACTTTTATATTGAGTCCATTTTGGGCTTTCTGTTGGGTTTTGTTTTTTCCCTTGGCCTTATTAGAGCTCATTTGAACAGCATATTAGGCCATCAAATTTCAGGGTTTCTCAAAACATCCAGATTTTGAGAAGGTAACTTGCCTACATCATAAATCATTCATTTTCACTCTTTATCCCCCATTTTAGTCCCCACATGATCTCCTCAGCCTCATTAGAGACTAACTATTAGGTTTTGTGCATATAGATTACTAATTTGGTTTATATGGGGTAATTGTTTCTAGTTCTCTTAAAGTATGTGTTTCCCTATTAGATTTCTTCCATTTCCTTATGGTTTCCTCCCACTTTCTTGATTTTATAAAATTTGACGAAGTTATGGTTCGAAGTTATGGTTTTATTCGGTTTCTTTTTGGTGTAATCTTGAGGTATAAGGTTCATATTCACTTCTTTTTGGTGAAGTGGTGGTGCAGTTGAAGTTTCACACCAAGATTTGAGGGATTCAACAGTTTCTGTAGGTGGTTCTATGTGTATACAATTATTGATGAGTTATATTTCATTATTTAATCATTAATATAATACTTCATATGTTTTGTGTGGTGAAAAAACAATTTCATGATTTATTAGTTTAATATATTAATTTTATAGATTCATTTTAGCTTGAAATTTGGTGTTTTTCATGTGTAACACTTGGGGTATTATTTTTGTGTATTTTAGAACATACGAAATTGGTATACTAAATCATTTTTGGGATTCCAATCCTTCTTTTGTAGGGTATTCATTTTACATTGGGTTTGAAATAGGTTTTTTGAATGGGTTTTATGTGTAAAACTGTGTTGTACTTCTTGAAAGTGATTATGAAAACATGTTTTTTTCATGTATATCTTTTGTGGTATTGTTTGAGGTATTTTTATAACACATGGGGTGGATTAAATATATTTGGGGTGATAATTTATTTTTGAATTGGTATTGGTTTTATTTTGTACTTGAAATATGGTTTTGAAATGGGTTTTAAGTGAAAATATTTGGCACACTCCATTGAATTGTTTTATGAAAGTTTTAAATCATTTAATAATTTAAGTAAGAAGAGAAACCATATTTGAAAACTATTTTAGAGTGTTTATATTTTAAAATGGTACATTTTAATTGTGAAAGGGGTTGTTTTGTGAAGTGTGCCATCATGGATATGTTTTATTACAATGTTTTCATGATTTACTAAAGTGTGTAAGTGAGGTGAAACTGATGTGGGATGTTTTGCATGAGTGTGATGTAAAAAATGGATTTTGGTTATGAAAAGGGTACACTCTAACATGTGAGTGGGTTGTTATGTGAGTTGGAATATCTAGGAATGGTTTTATAAAATTATTTAATGTATTTTTGGAAGTGTTTAAAAATTTTAAAAGTGTTGTGGGATTTTTTAGTGTGAGTGGGCTTTCAAAATAAATTTGAAAGAAAAGTAGAATTTTGTAACTTGTGTGGTATAAAAGTGGTCAGTTTGGTGAATTTTTGAGGTGGAAATGATATTTTCATATGAAAAGAATATTTCTATAATTTTTGAACTGGTTTGAGAACAAGGGGAAAACATGGTTATGTTGGTGGGTGGACGTGTACTTGTATGCAGGTGAATATGTGGCATTTGGCCTTAGTTTCACTTAGAAATATTTAATCCTAAAACTATAAATAAACTATGATGATGATGACTAGGGACCAATAGGTTATGAGTATATTCTATACTAGTGGCTCGTGCATGAGAATATATATTTGTGATGGTTACTCGCACCGAGATACGAGGTACATGGGACCAAGAACTAGCTAGTGCCTAGGGGTTATTTCCAATTGCTTGTGCTCATTTGATCATTTATACATACCATAGACATACTTTATATTTTCCTAGAAAATTTAGTATCATTGTAATTTATTTTAAATGTGATGATTCTCTAAATTTTCCCACTTGAAATATGTTTTAATTTCTATGTTGCATCTTTTGGAAATTGTAACTAGAATTTCATTTTTATCAAAACTTGATATCTTTTCATATTTGAATGATTATCACATGGAATCTATTAGTGGTGGTATCCAACTAGGAATTTTATTACACCCTACATAAATCCTTAGGTGTAAGTAGACTTGGTTATTTTTGTTTCCTTATGTTGTGTACAATTTTTTTGTTCCAGTGGCTCGTGTTTCTAGCAGGTCCTTGGCAGTGATGTTTTGTGGAGATGGCCTGAGGGTGGTTCCCCTTAACATGACTGTTTTTGGAATATTTATTTTTGTTTTGTACCTTTTTTATAGTCCTTTTGAGTTGTTTTGAAATATGTAATTCAGTTCTGAATTTTTTTAAAAGATTGTTTGTTTTGAAAAATCCTAATTCTTTTTATTGGGTTCATTTGTTGTTTTAAGATTATAAACTCAGGAAAATCATTCCCAATTATTATTTTATGATACCTGGGTACTTTTTCAAGCCTGTGGGGATTGAGAACACCATTTGGGCCTTGTCACGGGCTGGGCTTGGGAGCAATTTGAATGGCGGCCAGATTTGGTTTGTGACAGTTGCAGTCTACATCCAATTATAATATCTATATTGGTATACTATTTCCATGGTAAACAATAAATATATCACAAAAAAATATGATGTTATTTTATACATAGATGTATCCCTTGTGGTTAACCATAGAGATTTAACTTCTTTTTTCTTATCCTAATAATAAAATAACTACACTAATATTTACAAATTACCAGGTCCTACTATGATACCAACTAAGTCAACTCACACCCATACTCCCAGTTATGGAACTGCATATAAATTCAATAGACATTTGATTGGGCACAAAGTGAGATGATACATAATAAATATAATGATTCATAAAATACATTCAATAATATAAAAATTACTTCCCAACAATATTCAAATCTTCCCATGAACTAAATATTTATTGACTATGAGGGTTAAGTCCATAATTAATATATTTATGATAGTATTAAGAATACCTATATACTTAAACTACCCTAAAATCCCTTCTAATCATCTCATAACTTACACAAAACTTCAACACCTTTGGAGATTGAAAAATAATAAAGGGGAACGCTCAAAATCTATTTAAAGGTAAAGACAATAATTAATAATTAGTGTTAATAACTGATAAATAGATGATGATATGGGTTTTATTAGGAAAAATGAAATTACCTAAGAGAACAATACCCCATAACTAATAGATCAACAATCATGAGTCTTGGAAGAACTAAAAACACATGAATCATAAAGGTCGGGATGCTATACTAAAAAAACATTATCCCCAATGGTAAACAATATTATATTATAAAAATGCAAAAACAATCATAATAGGGATATATTAAATTAATGAGTTAGAAACAAGAAACCATACTTGTGAGAGGCTAAATTGTTCCCATGTAAAATTATCACATCATATATAAAATTTTTAATAATAGATTTTATGTTCACATAAGCCCCCCCCCCCTAAATTCATATATAGTTTCATGTTCTACTTTAAAGAAATCATTAAACTTACTATAAATAATCCATGGAAATAATATGGATGTTATACCCAATTCATATAAAATCATCTAATCATACAATTTACAATTCCATGAAAAATAATTTCCTAGTAAAACCATTAAATATAAATGGATAAAAATTTATAATCAATTTTATTCTAGTTAAGAAATATTTTTTTAATATGTTGAGCTATAATGAATTCAGATCATATATACAAAAATCTCATATATTAATGTTAATAATTTCACCAATCATTTGAGGTCTGACATGTCGGTGAAGAAAAATAAAGTTATCGATTTGAATATAGAGATTTCAAAAAGTCGTGATATTTGATGAAAAATTATTTTTATACAAATTGGGTGGTTATTTAAAAAAATTATGTAATGAATTTCAATGTGATTAACGCTAAAAATAGTATTATAGAATTTAGATGAAAATTAATGAAAAATAATTTCTATATGAATAAAATCCATTTGTGATTATTAAATATTTATTTTAGAATTTTTAAATATAAAAAATAAAAGTTATTAGTCTCTTTGAATTTTTTTAAAAGATTAAATTTGAATTCTTTTGAAAAAATTAAATCCTAAAGAATCCATTATAATTGAGGATTCAAAAATATACTATTGTTTTTTTAAAAAAATATAGATTATAAGATAAATAAAATAACCTATGAAGGAAAACCATTTTAATATTTTAAAATATATTTGTTGAATCCCAAATTTTGGAATGATATTAGAAAATATGCTAATAAAAATAGGAAATAGGGAAATTTGAAGGTCGAATGTGAAAACATAGAATTGGGTTTCAAAATATAAAGGAAAACATTTTTGGTAAATATGAATATTTAAACGAATGGGAAGTCATTATTATGTAAGATAATAATTATTTTCATGATTTATATTAGTGTTGAAAAATAAGAAATCTTATGTAAAATATTTGAATGAAAAAGTAATTTTGAACAACATTGAAGATTATTGTACAATGTAATAAATTTATAGTTTGGAAGAAAACAATCATAAAATAAATATGTTTAAGAATTGAAATTTTAAATCAATGAAGGGAGTTGAGTTAACAAATCCCATTAAATAATTTGTAGATTTTGATTCAAAATAGGAAAAAGATACAAGGTGATATTAATTTAAAATATATTACATCGATTGAAATTTATGAAATAAAATATCCATGGTACGTATATATATATAAAAGAAATGAAAGTTTTTTTGATAATGAATCATTTCTCAATATTGTAAAATTTAGATGAAAAAACCCTAATTGTGAGAACAATAATATCATAATAATAATAAAACCTAATTTGGTGATAAAGAAAAAATATATTTAAATCATAGGAGATGAAATATATTAATAAAAATTGAATATATGTTGTAGTTAATAAACCATATGAAAGAAATTATGTCTTTCAATATCATACATGTGTAGCTGAATTGTAAATATAGACTAATATCCCCTAAAACCTCATAATATTTTCAGTTTAAAATAAATTGAATATATAATAGAATATGTTTTTTTGATACCTCATATTTCAATAGTGTTATAAATAATTATCCTATTTCTAAAATATTTAGACATAAATAAAAATATGTTATGAATATTAATTATATCTCAATGAAACAAAAATTAGATAAAAAGATATGTTTCTTTTATTCCTCATTCAATCATTTATTGTTCGTAATGTTTTTAATAGTAAAATTCACATTACTATAAAATTAATTAATAAAATTTAGCATCTATATTACATTTTAAATGTTTTACTTGTTATAAACTGTTATTTATTTATGTAAAATTTTTTATTTTTTATATTAATTGACCATGTTTGGTCGATTTATTTGTAACGACCTTGATATATTGGTTGTGATCAAATGTTTTGTAATATATCATCCTAATATCCATAAAATTGGTAATTTTTATCTTTTATATGTATTTTAAAAAAAAATTATAATTTTTCAAATTTCTTCTATAAATTATTCAAATTAAAAAAATCATTTATATCATCAAAAGTTTTGGAAATTGATCTTACAATGACCATTTATTTTAATTATTTTCTTTATAATACCAAATATTATGTTTAAAAAATTATCATATGTAAATTATAATATGTATTCATGAAATTTATACAATCAACCATAAATGAAGGATTTTAATGAAAAATTAAATTTATTGTTTGTGGTGGCTGTATTCATAATGTATGCACGATTACTATTTCAGTTGTTAAATGAATGGGGTAGACTAATGTTATATGATAGTATATTAATTTAGAATAATCACTGTGACATATGAAGTATATTAATTCATCAACTCAATCTTTATTTCATTAAATTAGATGCGGTGATAAAAAAACATTCTATATCCCTTCTTGGTGGTGGAAGATAGCATATATACATGATTGATTTGGTTTGGTATTACATAGTGGATGGAAGGTATTGAATAATGGTTCATAATTAAATATAATAACATTAAATGATGTTAATAATACTTATGTCATTTATTTGGTTTTTCTATAAACATTTAAATGAATAATGTTATCAAAAAAGGCTTACAAGTATGAAGTACCCTCAATGAGACCATGGGATTTATCTTTGAAATCATCATGGATATAATGGCCAAATGATACGTAATTCATATAAAATGAAAATGATCGATGTGGAGAGTTATTGTTTTAGAATTATGGAGTATTGTTTTTATTTTTTAAAATAATATGTATAGTATTGTGTAGTTTAATTGAATCCCTTTTTCACACGAAGAGAAGGTTTATTTGGAATGAACTCATTATTTTTCAATAATGATATGTCAATGTTCAGGGTTTAATAGAGCCCATGGATTATAAAAAATTGATTTTTTGATTCACTATGGTTGATTAATCCTCCTCCACTCATTTCGAAACTTGTATTAAACATGTGTTGGGTCATTTACCGATGATTTTCTTTTATACTTTAACATTTTTTCTGTAATAAATATATTATAAAAACTATTTTTTATTTTTATAAATATATAATGTATCCCTCTATAAAAAAGTTTTATAATATAAAACTAATTTTATTATCCATAAAAATCTAATTAATTAACATATTAGTAAAAATTTACTTTAAAATAATTATTATTACCCCAAAAATAAGTTTTGTGTGGAAAAATTTTGTTCTAACCGCAATGTTTTCATAACTTTGTCAAGTTATTTTTTACAATTTTATGAATATATATATTTAAAATTTATATTATTTCATTGATGAAAAAATATTGACTTATTTAATTATATAGAAATTAGAAAATTTCAATAAGAAATAATGTATTTTAATATGAATTTTTTTCCATTATCAATGTAATTATATTTTCCCCTCAATGTATATATATTTTGCATAAAATTAAATTATATATTTTTATAGTAACTGAACATGTTTATATAAAATATGAAATAAATTTATATTTCATTTCAATATGTAGTGATTTTACTTAGATAAAATTATATTAACAATATTTAATTAGAAATTAATTTTTTGTATATTGAACCAGAAACATGAGTTTTATAAATAATACAAATTAATATTAATTGATAAATATATTTTTTAGGAAAATGTATTAAAAAATTATCATTCCATTCTTCATCTATTATAAATTCCAAAAAGATAAAATTTTAGTAAAATATGTTTTGTCATTATGAACTGCAATATCAAATCTATTAGATGAAACTAAAAATTCATTATATGATAATATTAAATGAGATAGTAAAAATGATTTTATTTTTTTCAATTTCATATAGAAAATCAATAAATTTAAATTTTAAATGAAAATACAGTACATTTTTAAAATGAATAATTTTGATAAATTCCCTTATAAAACTATCACTAATATTAATCCAATTTGTATCCATTTATAAATGATTACAATAATTTATATTCATGTAGTTTCAATACTATTTTATTTTATTAATTATATTTTTATAATATGTTTTTAATCATTTTAGTTTTCTCTTTCATGTAAAAGTACTTATAAATCATTATATTAATTTAGAGGAAAACAAATTCCAATATGTCAAGGTCTTTCAATTGATCATCATTTTGGTGAAAATGATAAATATTTAATGTTACCTTCTATATTTTGATACATACAATATAATAAAATATATTATACAATATATTTATCCAACCACCAAAATTCAATTATTTTAAAAACCAATTAATTGTGGAGGGATATATATTCAGAAATACATTAATATATACATGTTCTGTTGAAAATAATTTTTTAACTCTACTACATCAGTTCCATTATTAATATTTGATGTCAATTGTGATTAAAATTACAAAAAATCACTATTACATATAATCATGGATTCCAATTTCATATGTAATATTCCCCTTGATTACTTAATAAAAATGTTTTTAGATTTCCTATGTTTAAGGTCACACAAAACCAATATGGATTAGATGAATGATGATTTAAATATAAAATATAAATCTCATGATAATTTACCCAATTATTAATATCCTTTTAAATTGTATTTCATCATCTCCTAATACTATATTTTTATCTATAAATTTCTCTAATACCAATTATAATCCCATGTATCATATTCAGCCGACAAATTTGAGTATAATATAATGTAATTAAAAATCATATATTACAATTAAATTTAATTTTTATTAATTTAGAGAATTAGGACAACCCGTAGATAAACAAGTAGAATAATTTTTTGGAAAATATTTTTAAAAGTGTGATTTGAAAATTCAAACTTGTTATGGGCCTTAAAAATATACCTTAATATTATTCAAGGGAAATAAATGAATACTATTGAAAAATGTTCTATTAATACAATAAATATTTTAGCACATAAATTAAATATATATTATTGATAAAATTAACCATTTCAAAATTAAAAACCTTGGAAAAAAATAATATCAATGAAAATTAATTATGATTGTAATGAGGTATATGAGGACTCAAAAAAAATTTAAGAATCATTCTATAATCTATAAAATTCTATAATCATTTTCCCCCACAAATTATAAATATTTCTATAAAGACACTTATGAGACATGATATATGTTTCATTGACAAAAATTCATATACTATTTAAACTAATTTAAAAAATATTACATATATTCATTTCAATTATTATTTTATATAAGAATATGTGGATTTTTTGATAATTAAAATATACCACTATATGGAGATGTTTGTCCTTACACATGAACGGGTGACTCTTTCATTTCCCATTGGATGGAAATGGATATTACAAATAGTTATAAAAAAAATATGAAAAAATATATATCTAATTCATATAAGTAATTTAAAATATTATCATTTACAAATATGATTTGAATGTGTTATAATTAGAGAAAACATAAAAAACTAGATAGTAATTTTTTCACGTTAATTGAAAACACAATTATTACCTTTTATACATATTTGGATTGGACATTAGTTAAGATAAAAAGCTAAATGTAATTCGGTGGTATGTTAGGAAGGTATTTCGGTATGTATTGATCTAGTACACTATCTCAATTTGAGAAAATTTTATGAGATGAGTTACCCTACAATAAGTTATTGGATGTCAACTCATGTAATTATTTAATGCAATTAAATATTATTAAGTCTCTATCCTAGTCATGTGTAAATAAAAAAATTATAGTTATATGATAAAGTGATATGGCATGAATTACAATTATAATATAATTTTGTGAAAATATTTTATGACCTTATCACATAGTTTGAACATTAATTAGCATGTATTACCCATTACCATGGTTATATCAACTTAATAAGGTAAATAACATATTATAACAATAATTTATATTAACCTCATAAATAATTTGGAAACTCCCTTTATATATTGATTAATCCTTGTATCCTTTTTTATATATTTAAATCCTATAAAGTAATTTTAATATAAGAACACAAAAAACAAATACGAATTGATTTTTATGAAATGTTGTTTTTTAATCCTAAAAATAAATTACATCAAAATCAAGTATAATTCAAATATATATTGGGAAAATTTTATTTTATTTATATTTATAGGCTACTTGTAATAATTTTAATCTTTTAAAAAAATATTATGTAATTTTAAATACTATAAATGAAAATATTTTTTATAAAAATAAATATTTTTCACTCTTAACCCATAATTTTGTATAATATTAAAAATAAAAACTACTAACCCTGAGAAAAATTTCATATCATGATATATCAAATTATTTAAATTTTTGAAAATTAATTCATAACATTCATAAATTTATCTTTTAAATACAACCACAACACAGATGAAAAATACTTTTGTTTGAAAAGCATATTTGCATTTTTTTAATGTCAAAATTAAAATAAAATTAATATATAAAATTTTAATCCATAATATGATGTCATGAATAATAATAAAACATTAAATTAATTTCTTATTAATATTATTTGTTTAGTTAAAAATATTTTTCTATTTAGAATATACGCCAGTAAAACTTATTTCCTATGTCGAATAAAATCCTAACGTGTAACCTAAAATTACACATCATTTGTATTAAACATAGTAGAGAATCTATAACCACTAATCAAAGGTGAATTGTGATATATAATACACATGATAGATCCTTTTTAAATTAATCACTACGTATAAAAACTTTTTATTTATAAAAATGGGACACAATAGATAGGTTATAATCTACAAGTTGTGTAATTAGTTATTATTCTCTGATATTTCTCAAGGAAGATAAATTCATCCCCAAATGATTTCTATAGATATTTCTATTTTCTACCAAATTACCCCATAAATATTTCAGAAGACCCCAAAGGATCAATAACTCTCCTCATTAGTTACATGTCTCTATTTCACAACCATTTTTCAACATTTATGTATCAAATACAATGTTAAATTCCCCCATAGGTGAACAAAGATATACAACCCACATCCACGATAGACCACATCATATTCAAAAAAAATATTTGCAAATAGTACTGTCATCCCATTTATTGATGTCATATCATTCAATTCCTCAATTATAAAACTCCAAGACAATATGATAGAAATAATAAACCATCTATTAGTGAAAAATAATTAATAATGCAAAAGGGAAATAAATATTACTCTCCACAATAATTTAATTTTCTCATTGGAAATAATTATTTTTGATTATTTTTAAAGAATCCATGGGTATTTGAAGTATTATATAATACTAATTATATATAATAATTAATTATTTATTCATTTAGGCGTAAAAATATGCAAAATAAAATCAATATATAATCGACAAGAATGGACCATAAATACATGATAAAATAGAATTATATGAAATAATATATTATCTATATAACAAGAAAAATTATTTGAAGATTTTTATCAAATATAAAACGACATTGAATAAAAAATATTCAATGATTTATTTCCTTTACATAATGAGATTTCATTATTATTGTGAAGTGTGTTTTCCTGAAAAAAAAAGATTCTATGTTGATTCATTAGTTAATTTTCATTTCAATCTCAACATTCTATCTAACAAGAACATATCATGACAAGAACTAGATAACCTTCTCTCCCTTAATCTGAGTCAGACATCTAATAACAATAATTTTCTTTTAGAACCCATGGGAATGTGTATAGAATGTGGGAATAAGTGGTGATAAAAGGAAATATTTCTCCATTGTAATTTTTTAAAAACAATTGAATCATATTAGAATCCATAAAAATTATGTATGTCTATATAGTCAATATGATAAAATTACCACAAACAATAAAGTAAAAAATCAATGATGGAACAAATAATCAAATAAAAACATACACCAATGGTGATATTAACACCAAGATATCCTCATAATAAGTGGTTCACATACACTACCTTTCAAAAGTGACTACCAAGGTTCTGCAATGATGAGAAACCATGACCACCAAGTCATAAATTCCCTTTTCCTAGACCTAAAAATGAAAATCCAAATATTCCTAAAGTATTATATAGGTTGTAAGAAACAATGGTATAATAATATACCCTTAATAATTCAATATTTAGTCCATTACATAATTTAAAAAAATATGATTAACATCAAAGAAAACATTACAATGTTATAATTTTCCAATATATAAAAAATATACAATAAAAAAATTAATAAAAATAATAAAAAATGGATGATTCATAATTTCTATTAAAATAGTCTTAAATTATTAGGTCGATCAAAACAAACATGTTTAAATTATCTTCTAAATATTGAAATATAATCATTAATTTTAATTCATATAATCATGAATATAATATCTATGGTTAGATATATCAATGATCATATATCCTAACACACCCAGTGAAATAGGAATCATGGTGTGCACATGTCTGAAGATCTTATAAATAGAGTAATTATGTGTCTTCGTAAAAAAAAGGAACCCATTTTCATCATCAATGTTCATTTTTTTCTTCATCAATCCATTTTGAGGTAGTGAAAAAAATTAAATTTTCATTTTCCTAATTACTGACATATCTATTAAGGATACCATGTCCATGAAATAAAACATTTGTTGGGAAATTCATTATCCTAAAATAAATTTCCAATTTCAGCATTCAAATCTCCTCAAATATCAATTTAGACATGAAATTTTATTTCCAATAACATTGTCAAATTGTATTCATGATTTCTCATTCCATTCAAACAACCCATTTCATTCAAAATTTATAAAAAATTTATTTTTTCTTATTTTAAAAATAATCATTAAATGTATTTATGAATGAATTCATTAAATTTAAGATAATAATCATGAAAAAACTACTTATTGCATTTTCCATTACAAAGTAGGTAAACAATGAACGAGGACTTTTTAGGAACATTATAAATAATTTGAATTTATGATTTATAAAAACATTATAAATCCATTACAAATAAAAAATAGAAAACATTTTAATTTATATGTAATGCATCCCAAAAAACCTACATCTATTCACTATATTGACAGTCCCCCAGTAAGGATCCCAAAATCAAAGAGATAGTGGGATAAAACTAACAAAGAGGGGATCCTAGAAACATAATCCCAAAATAAAAAACATGGAAACACTGAAACTCTACTATATATTTACAAAAAAAATCAATATCAATCATGTTTTAAATAATCAATCTAGAATTGAGATCTCTAATATATTTTTTTGTTTATGGGGATAAAATCACATCATTGGAAAAAAAATTATAATCACAATGAATAGTCACATAACATGGAATACAATTTATCAAACCACTAATTTTCATTCAATATTGGACACCAAGAAGCGATGAATCTGCAAAATCACTATGTGGATTCTCATGGCTTCAGATGCAATACCACTGTTATATGAACATGGATAAATATCTCTATTTTAGTTATAATAAAATGAAATATTAATTAGTTGAAATCCAATTATTTGGAAAAAAACTTCTGGTATATTGGGCTCTTACCATGTTCTTATTTCTAGACAACTAGGTGGCCTATATAGTTTGGTTTTATGGTTTCCAAAATATTGTGAAATTCCATAATCCCTAATTTTTCTAATTAAATATGGAGGTTTCCTGATTTCTAATTACTTTTATCCTAACTATTTTCCCTCCACTAGTACTCTAACACATGGTTCATGTTTTCTATCAAGGACTGGCATAATTTTTTGTAACTATGAATTTACCATGTGCAAGCCAAAAAACCTCTAGGAATTTTAACATTTCTTCAAAACTAAACTGAAAAATACCCATGTGATAGATGGCCAAAAATTATTTAAATAATTGAATAAACAATGGAATCTAAAAATTCTAAACATAATATTTCTCTCTTCCCAAAAAAGATCACGTCAATAGGATATGTTCAAAAGAATGTGATAACACTATTCCCTATTCATATCCTCTTTCACATACATCTCTTGAACTCCCATACCATACATCCAATAAATTTGACCAAGGGAACACAATTTCATTAATGCACATTCACTTGAGAATAATAATTCTGATAGAAATGAACAGTCATGATCATCTCATGTTTCACATCATTTTCATTCTAATTTTTATCAGGATATAGATTCAAAATATAATTTTCAAAATACATCATATTAAAAATTTTATTTATGACATATTTGGTGGAAATTATAAATAGTATTGAACCATTTTATATCTTCACAATAACATCAATACCTCTAAAGTATGTTGGTTCCACCTAAAATTTTTTCTGTGATATTGTTGACCTTTTCTAGGAAAGTCACTGAAGAAAACATTTTAATCAAACAACAACTCAAAAATAAAATAAATATTAACATAAAAAGAATAATTTTTCTATAAGCTATCACTACACTCTTATTAATTTAATTAATGTTCATCATAATATAAGAGACATTACAAGGTTCCACTTTGTGAGATTCATCAATCTATAACCAATATACCATATATTCAGAGGTCATAACATTTTATGCATTATTAGGTTACCTTATAATGGTTAATTAGATGAAATAATTGTTTAAAATATCTATAAAAACAAAACGAAATTCATATAATAATTCAAATATACAAACCCAAGCATTGAGTATTTCTTCAAGAATCCTTAGGTCCAGTTTAGTGAGTGCATCCAATTGAGGATGATACACAGTGCTCAATTTTACCTATGATCCCATCACCTCTTAGATGCCTCTAGAAAACCCAGATTTGAATCGAATATCCCAATAAGAGTCAATGGCTAATAGAATATTTTATAAGCTCATAATCATATGAAATTGTATATTCCTAAAATAATAAACATTGTTTGTATCATGAATATGAAAAAATTCAGGTGATTTGGTCAACTAATAAATAACCACCCAAGTCAACTTTAATTCATTAAGGATGTTTTTGTAACCTAGTGACAAAATGCATCAATATATCATCCCAATCTAATGTTGGTGTGGGAAGGGAGTAATGAAAACATGAAATTTTTTTATTACATTTCTCAATCTACTGAAAAGTATCCAATTGGAAAATCAAATTAATGATGTTCTAATTCATACATAGAAACCATAATCAACACATCATATCATTGAAAAATTATTATTTTTTCGGTGATCTTTCCATTGGGAATGATGATAATCCCCCATTAAAACATTTATCATAGGATATGAGATGACATAATTGTTCCTGTAGAAAATAATTTGGTGATCGAATCCATTCGTTGATGGGATTACAAATATTTAGTGGATTATTAATACCATACAAACTCATTCAATAATTTTCACTAAGGGAATCATCTCAATAATAAAATATTTTGAATAATAACTTCCTTTAAAAAAACAATTCTCATCCACCTTCACTCACTCATGTAGGGGGTAACTATTTCTTTGAGATTTCACATCTTTGATGATTCATTTACCTCAAGGAATTTCATAAAAAAATTAACTATGTTAGCTAAAAAATTCTAAATCATATACGTATAATAATTATAAATTATATAGATTGTAGGTACTCCACCCATTATCTCATTATGATATTTTAATCCTCTTAAAAATAGAAATATGTTAGGATATTATAATCATAATAAATTTTATACCATTCTCTAAAAATATATTTCCACTAATGGTTCACTTCACACCTATGAGTTGTAGATATTTTGTCGGATTATAAATCTCTTGTTTCAAAATTTTATGACATCTGTAAGCCATAATGTGATCTCCCAACATGAGAACCTAATCCAAAACTAAACTTGATGAATAAAAATATATATATAACTTTTGAATATCTTGAATATATATCATTATACATGAATCCAATAAACTCTCCAACTCTTTGGATAATTTATGAAAATTTTAATCAGAAACCAACATCACGTCAAAATGAGTCTTATAAGTCAAAATAGATTTGATTCTAGCTAAATTACTCAAAAACCTATAATATTACCCTATAGAATTCAAAAAAACACAATATCTCAAAATATTTCAATGGTTTCTCAGAGGAATAGAATAATTTCACCTTTTTGAAGATCAATTAAGATAATATTTTCAAATACAACGATCCCAAATAATATAACATACTGAATCAATAATTTTCACATTAATAGATAAAAAAATGTTCATTATCACTAAAGATATCTGAAATTGTTCAAGGGTAAAGTATATAGTATTTTTAATTTTTTTAGTTAACTAATATGTCACGACCCGTCCTTGGGGCCCATGTCTGGACTACCCCAAGCCCGCCTTCCATAGGCCAGGGGCTAGCAACTAGCACCAAAGGTGTAATTCCTGATAACTGGGAAGGCGTTGCCTTTATAAAAGTAAACAAAACATCACAGAGTACAAGTGGAAGTAAAACACTAAGTACAAAAGTAGTGCTGAAAATTAAATGGGCCAGAATACAAACCCAACTAAAAGTACAACTACAACAGAACGAAAGTACAACAGAAAAGACAAGCAGCTGGAAAAAGGAATGAAACTCCTGGACCGTCCACCACAGATCCTACCAGTAGGGTAAGTACAGATTCCCTCATCAGTACTCCACGTCTGATCGTCTGTCCGTCTGTCTGCTTCGGGTACCGACTCGTCGTGAGATCTACCACCGGGTACCGTCCAGTCCTCGAACACTTGGCCTCCATCAGCATTATCCGTCGTCTGTATCCAACACAATGAGGTGCGGGCATAGCCCGTGCAGGGGTCAGTATAAAGATACTCAGTAGGGACCCCGAGACCCTCATGGTCTCTCTAAATCCAACAAGGATAACCACAAAGAAGAAACTCAACAGATAACTCTTACTTTGGTATAAGCCCTTACTTATAGCTATGTCATCAGTAACCCATCTCAATCATGATAAAACACAAAGGTTATGAAATCAATGGATAAAATCTACTTAGATATATGCCTATACATATACCTAAGTTATCAAGTGACCCATCTCAATCATGAGGAAAACACATAGGTCATAAACTCAACTCAAACAAGGATTTTGTTCATGAAAACAAAACCACGGCTGCTGGAGATCTCCTCCTCTATCGAGTATAGTGGGCCTACCGCTATAACCAAGTGCGTCCCGCTAACCTTGGACTGCTGAAGTGCTCCATTTGTTGAGTAATGTGGGCCTACCGCTGCAACCAAGCACAGCCCACTATGGGTCTGCTGCTACAACCAAGCGCACCCCCTCATAGCCTATAGACGTACTCCTTATGTCGAGTACCGCGGGTCTACCGCTAAAACCAAATGCACCTCCACCATGGGTCTACTTTTAACACCAAGGGTACCCCACTAGGCTATCCGAATAACTCCGAGTTGATCGATCAGTAGTCGTCATGTCTCAGTCACCTACTAGGTCTCTGCACTCTGCTAGCTCATCTCTTGGAGGGTCTAATCCATGAGATACTATCAATACTCCAAGTATGACAAGTCCCACGAAGAAGTATCTCAAAGGACCGCCTCGTCATAGGGGTCTCAAAGCAACAGACAGCGCGTCAATCGGACGCCCGGTCTGTGAGTTATTAACCTTTTCATCCCAGGGGCATTGTTGGATTCGTGTATGAACCGACCCGACCGCATCTCAAATGTACCTCGAACTCTAATAGGTAATACCCATTGGGACCGTTTCCCAACATGATCACCAATGCCGCTGACAGTTCGTCAAACGGACGTCCAGTCTTAAAGTTATCAGCTTTTCCGTTCTAGGGGCCCTGTTGGATTTCGGGTAGAATCAAACCCGGCCACTATCCAACTACAACCAAAACTCTGGAGAAGTGTGCCAAATGTTCCGTATCATCAAGAGGAATCCATAAAAGTTGACGGCACGTCAATCGGATGTCCGGAGCTCAAGAAAATAAGTGTTTATGCTCTGAGGGCCCGGTTGGTTTCGTATACGAACCAACCCGGCAATACACAATGTTCTTCAAAACCTTGAGTGTAATATACCAAAACGACCGTCTCGATTCAAGAATCGCATCGCAGATGACGGTGCATCGATCGGAGGTCCATAGCCTAAGATATGGGCAAACGACCGTAAGAGGTCCGCGAATAGGGGGTTCGGGCCCGGTCCGACCCAGCCCGATAACCCCTGGGTCAGCCCGAACCGGGTCGACCCGCCCGAGTCCTGGTCTGGACCATGTGGGTTAGGCCCAGCCCGGCTGGCGCGGCCCGACCCGTCCTGCGCGGCCCGGCCCGACGCACTCGGCCTAGCTAGCGTGGCCATGCAGCTCGTCCGTAACGGCCGAGTGGAAGGGGTGTGGGGGGGTGCGCTGCCCCCGCCTGCTCGTGTAACTACGGCCCCCATGTGGGGGGCCGCTCCTACTAGCCAGTCGGGGGTTACAACCCCCGGATCCTCTCGGAATCCATCCAGCCCGGTCCGGCCGTCCGGTTGCTGCCGCCGCGGGACCATCGGGGTCCGGATCTCCTGCTCCAGCACCGGCGGATGGAAGTCGTCCGCCTCTTCCTACTCTGGCGCAGCGCGACGGTGCCGCGCCCCTCCGCCACAGCCCCGCTCTGGCCGCGGACCCTTCGACGTTCTTCGGTCCAGCGTGACGGCACCGCGGCTTGTTCGATTTCAACGGCGTGACGCGATGGCACCATGCTTCTTCGCCCTTTCTCATAGTTTCCACGCGGTGCAACTGCACTGCGCCGCCTTACATGTGCCGCAACAAATTCAAACAAACTAGGGGGAGGAGGGTCCGCCGTGTTTGTGCAGTCCGACCTCCTCCCATTATTGCGATAACAGGAAGCCCAATTTGAAACAAAGAATGGAGACATAAGAGATCACGAACAACAATAAAATAAACCCCTACCTCAAAGAAAAATTTGAATGATGGTTCGTCGTAGAATTGCACGTCGTGGAAGAAGGTGTCACAGAAGGAGGATCGTCATGTCGCGGAGAAAAGATTCGTCTGCATCGCGTGGTCGATCTCCGAGGATTCGACGTTCTATTCGACCTTCGTCGGAGGTCGGCATTATTCGCTTTCTTCGCATTCTTCATCGAGGAGAAGAACTTCAAGACTTTGAGAAATTTCTCCAAAGCCCTCATGCACAACTAACCCCTTAATAAAATAAAACTTATATTATTTTATTAACGCAGAAGCCAAACATTTGGGAAATTCAAATTTGAATCAATAAATTAATTGAATTAATTGCAACATTTAAACTGCCCAATTAATAGAGGCGTTTAATATCTAATGAAACGCACGATTTGACTTCATTTAAGAAGGGGGGTGCGGGTGTGGTTCCTTAATTAAAAGAGGGGGTTGAAGAAATGAATAGGTGGGGCTCGTGTGGGCCTCACACCATAAATCTCCTACCTAGTGGAGTAGGATATAATGGGTACCACTCCAAACACTTAGCTTAGGTTAAACAACTTTAAATAAAATAAAAATTTGTCACACCATTTTTATTTTATTCTTTTACTTAACCCAAAAATTTAAAAACCACACCTGAGCAAACGCAACTCCAGAAAAGGTGTTTCTAAGAAATTATCAGTGATGCGATTCCATCGGTGTCCTCAGATTTCGATTCCGAGGACCAGTTCAAAAGTTAGGAAAACCCGCTCATTCGTTCACTATATGTACCCAAGCTAAACATCGGAAATATTTCTGGGCACACCGGGCCTCGGAATCAGGTGCCGTCAAAATCTGCGTACTCGTAAAATCCCAAAACAATTGAGAAAAAATTTTCCTTGAAATTTCCTGGTCTTAACATTACTCCCACCTCAGGGATTTACATCCCCGTAAATATTTAACACAAACTAGGGATACAAAAGTGGTACTAAGAACGCATCTGAGCCTTCCACTCCCAGGGGCTCCCCTGGAGGTTCCTGTGCTGCCAGTGAAAGCGCGACTGTGGAATCAATCGTTCTCATAGGACCCACTCCTGTCGATCCTCGATCACCACTGGAATCTCTGCGCATGTCACCCTATCGTCAACATCCAACTCCCTGAGTTCGAAGATGTGTGAAGGATCATGCACGTATATCCTCAGCCGAGGTACGTGGATGATTTCATGCACCCGGTGCAACTGAGGTGGAAAGTTCAAGTGGTAAACCACCTCGCCTACCCTGCTGAGGACCTAGAAGGGTCCGATAAGCGTAGAGATAACTTTCTGCCTCACCCAAAACTTTGTAATTCCATGTCGAGGTGGGACCCGTAAGAAAACGTGGTCGCCATCCTCGAACACTAGTGGTCTCTGCCTATTGTCAGCATAAGGCTTCTGTCAGCTCTAAGATGTACTCATCTGCTCTTGGATGACCTGGACCATCTGTGTCATGGCCTGGACCATCTCTGGTCCCACAAGAGCTGCTAATATTTTTTTCTTTGCAGATAAGAGAAATCCGGTCCTATCCCCTGGATGAACCATGTTCTTTGCCTAATATAGTCAATCCGGACATGAATGATGTATTCATTCCATGGACGACGTCGTAAGGCCTTGACGTTACTACTAAGAGATCCAACCGTCACTCTCGACTCTAAGGGTTGAGTTACACTGTCAGCATCAGTGTGTGGTCATTGGGTCTCCTCTAGTCGTTATCTCAAGTGAGGGTCAAGTCAACGGTTTTTAAACCGGAACCTCATAGTAACAACAAAAAGGAAGGAAGAAAATGTCACAAATGTAAGTGTCTTTTCATTATTACAGCTCATAGTACAAAGACACAAATGTAACAACAACATGGGACTCGAAGTACGAAGAACAAAAGGAAACCACTAGTTCCGCTCCTGTCCACTTGCTTCCGGAGCTCCGTAGTCGTATGATTCTGCTGCCTGAAGCTGAGCTCTCCCATGTCCACATGTTCCCTGCGGTTGGGGTGGACCTCCTAGTGGTGGTGGTGGTGGAAACACCTCGAAGCATCGTCCACCTCTAGCTGCACAGCCATCTCCCCTGCCACGGTCTCCTGCTCCTTGCAGTACGCCTCGATCGAACCTCTGCCTCTGCCTGGGAGGTCCTTCATTTATCTGCTGGTCATCTATTTGGTGGGTCGGCCAGTCACGTGCCATGTGATCAACCCCACCGTAGGAGTAACATTGTCCGCTCCTGGAAAGTCACTCTCCACCCCGGGTGCCTCGAACACACGATCCTATGTCATGCGGTCGACCTCCTGTAGGTCTGGTCCTCTTGGACCTCTGCGTCATCTATCTACATCCTGCCATAGAAGACTCTACCGCATGATGGCTAGTGGTGGGTCCTGCTGCTGGAGACTGCTCAGTAAGGAATCTCTCCACTAAGAGGGCTCGCTCCAACACCCATGTCTGTGTCGGGATGCTGTGAGAAACAAAAGAAGCTCTAATCTCTTTCCTGAGCCCCTGCTCGAATGTTCGGGCCCGGAAGAACGGGTCCCATACCATATCTGTGGAGTAGCGTGAGAGGTCTGTGAACCTCGCTGAGTACTGCGCCACCATCATGCTACCCTACTTTAGATGCAGCAGCTCCCGTATACGCACCGATCGAAGGGTGGCTGGTACAAACTCTGCCCAGAATATGCTCTCGAAGTCTTCCAACAGAAGTGTCACCTCATCATGCATCTGGAGCATCAGGCTCCAACATCTGCTTGCTGCTTCTCGAAGAAGGCTGGTATCAAGGATCACCATGAAGTCTGCTGGCATCCCCACTAGCCTGAAGACTCTCACTACAGCCTCCAGCCAATCCTCAACCACATGCGGGTCCATCTCTCCCTTGAACCTAGGTGGCCTCTGGCACCAGAACTCTTGTAGTGCCCTTAAGTGATGTGCATCCTCTGTTGTTGGGGCTGGTGGCATCGATGGCCCAATGGGAAGTAGTACCGCTGGTGCCTCAACTAAGATGGGGCCCTGTACTGAGCCCACATCGCTCGGCGGGCTGTTAGTACATACAAATCTCAGGGATCTAGATGGTCGTCCACAGGGAGGCATCCTAAAAGTAACAGACATGACACGGTCAAACAATTTATACGTGGTGAGCTGACCTGGTTTGAGCTGACTTTTAAAACTTTTCAAAACACACACACAATCAGTGTTTTCATGCACAAAGTCAAAAATCAGTTGTCAGGGTCCTGGTGTGTGGATACGTCAGCCGCCTGCACCAACACAGGACTCCCTGAACTGAAAACCACACTCGGTACCCTTAGCATTATTGCTTCACAGAAAAGAAATATCAGAGTTACAAGTTATGCGGTGGAACTGACTCCTCTGATACCAATTTGTCACGACCTTTCCTCAGGGCCCGTGCTGTTACTACCCCAAGCCCAACTTCCATAGGATAGGGGCTGGCAACTAGCACCAAAGGCGTAATTCCTGAGAACTGGGAAGGAGTTTCCTTTATAAAAGTAAACAAAACACCACAGAGTACAAGCAGAAGTAAAACACTAAGTACAAAAGTAGTGCTGAAAAGTAAATGGACCAGAATACAAACCCAACTGAAATTACAGCTACAACATAATTAAAGTACAACAGAAAAGGCAAGAAGCTGGAAGAAGGCACGCAGCTCCTGGATCGTCCACCACGGATCCTACCTGAAGCGTAGGTACAGATTCCCTCCTCAGTACCCCACGTCTTATTTTCCGTCTGTTTGTCTCCTTCAGGTTTCGACTCCTCGTGAGATCTACCTCCAGGTGCCGTCTAGTCCTCGAATGATTGGCCTCTGTCAGCGTTGTCCGTTGTTTTCATCCATCACAATGAGTTATGGGCATAGCCCGTGTAGGAGTGCGTATAACGATACTCAGTAGGGACCCCGAGACCCTCAAGGTCTCTCAAAATCCAACAAGGATAACCACAAATGAAGAACCTCAACAGACAACTCTTACTTAGGTATAATCCCTTACTTATACCTAAGTCATCAGTAACCCATCACAATCATGAGTAAACACAAAGGTTATGAAATAAATGGATAACCACTACTTAGATATATGCACATACATATACCTAAGTTATCAAGTGACCCATCTCAGTCATGAGGTAAACACATAGGTCATAAACTAAGCTCAAACTATGATTTTTTTCATGAAAACGAAACCACGGTTGCTGGAGAACTTATCCTCTGTCGAGTACAGTGGGATTGCCGCTAAAACCAAGAATGTCCCACTAACCATGGACTGCTTAAGTACTCCTCATGTCGAGTACTGTGGGCCAGCTGCTGCAACCAAGCACATCCCACCATGGGTCTGCCGCTACAACCAAGCGCACCCCCTCATAGCCTACAGAGGTACTCCTTCTGTCGAGTACCACAGGTCTGCCACTACAACCAAGCGCACCTCCGCCACGGGTCTGCCACTACAACCAAGCGCACCCCACTGGGCTATCCGATTCACTCCGAGTCGATCAATCAGCGGTTGTCAAGTCCCAGTCAGCTACTAGGTCTCTGCACTCTACTAGCTCGTCTCTAGGAGGGTTCGCTCCATGAGCTACTATCGATACTCCAAGTATCACAAGTCCCACTAAGAAGTATCTCAATGTACCACCTCGTCATAGGGGTCTCAATGCAATAGACGACGCGTCAATCGGACGCCCTGTCTATGAGTTATTATCCTTTTCGTCCCAGGGGACCAATTGGTATCGTGTACGAACCAACCCGACTGCATCTCAACTGTACCCCTAACTCTCATAGGGTATACCCATAGGGACCATTTTTGAATGTGATCACTAACACCACTGATGGTTCGTCAAACGGACGTCCGGTCTGAAAGTTATTTGCTTTTCGGTTCTAGGGGCCCGATTGGATTTCACGTACAATCCAACCCGGCCACTATCCAACTACAACCAAAACTCAGGAAAATTGTGCCAAACGTTCCGTCTCATCAAGAGGAATCCAACAAAGTCAACGACACGTCAATCGGACATCCAGAGCTCATGAAAATAAGTGTTTCTGCTCCGAGGGTGCGGTTGGTTTCGTATCCAAACCAACCTGAGCGTACACAATGTTTTCCGAAACCTTGAGTGTAACATACTGAAATGACCGTCTCGATTCAAGGATTGCATCTCAGCTGACGGTGCGTTGATCGGAGGTCCGTAGTCCAAGATATGGGGAAAAGACAGTAAGAGGTCTATGAATAGGGGGTTTCAGGCCCGGTCCGACCCAACTTGATACCCCCTGGGTCGGCCCGAACGGGGTCGACCCGACTCGGGTCCGGGGTCGGCCCTCTTGGGTGCAGTTTGGCCCGGCTGGTGTGGCCCAGCCCGGCCTGCGCAGCCCGGCCCGGCTTGGGCGCGGCCAAGCCTGGCACGCTGCCCCCCGCCTGTTTGTGTAACCGTGGCCCCCATGTGGGGGGCTGCTCCTGCTGGTCAGCCGGGGGTTACGACCCGCGGCTCTTCTCGAAAGCCGACCGGCTCGTTCCGGCCGGCCGGTTGCTACCGCTGTGGGATCGACGGGGTCCCGCTCTCCTGCTCTGGCGTCGACGGCTGGAAGCCGGCCGTCGCTTCCTGCTCCGCTGCGGCCAAAGGCCATGGACATGGTCTGATTGGTGCGGCGTGACGGCACTGCGACCCCGCTCCGGCCGTGGCCCTTTCGACGTTCTCCAGTGCGGCGCGACGGTGCGGCGGCTTGTTCGATTTCAATAGTGTGGCGGGACGACGCCACGCTTCTTCTCCCTTTCTCATAGTTTCCGCGCTGTGAAACGGCACCGCGCCGCCTTACATGTGCCACAAAAAATTCAAACAAACAAGGGGAGGACGGTCGGCTGTGTTCATGCATTCCGACCTCCTCCCGTTAATGTGATAAGAGGTGGCCTAATTTTAAATGAATAATGGTGATAGAAGAGATCACGAACAACAGTAAAATAAACCCCTACCTCGAAGAAAAATATGAATGAAGGTTCGTCGCGGAATTTCACGTCGCTAAAGAAGGCGTTGTGGAAATAGGATCTTCGCGTCACAGAGAAAAGATTCTTCAGCGTCGCATGGTCGATCTCCGAGGATTCGGCGTTCTTTTTGACCTTCGATGGAGGTCAGCGTTCTTCACATTTTTCACGTTCTTCGTCGAGGAGATGAACTTCAGGAGTTTGAGAAATTTCTCCCAAGCCCTCATGCACAATGAACCCCTTAATAAAATAAGACTTGTCTTATTTTATTAACACACAAGCCAAACGTTTGAGAAATTCAAATTTGAATTAATCAATTAATTGAATTAATTTCAACGTTGAAACCGCCCAATTAATAGAGGCATTTAATATCTAATTAAACGCATGAGTTGACTTCATTTAAGAAGGGGGTGTGGGTGTGTTACCTTAATTAAAAGAGGGGGTTGAAGAAATGAATAGGTTGGGCTCATGTAGTCCCCACCCCACAAATATCCTACCTAGTGGAGTAGGATATAGTGGGTCCCACTCCAACCACTTAGCATAGGTTAAACAACTTTAAATAAAATAAAAATTGGTCGCACCATTTTTATTTTATTTCTTTACTTATCCAAAAAATTTAAAAACCACACCTGAGCAAACACTACTCCGGAAAAGGTGTTTCTAAGAAATTACCGGCGATGCGATTCTATCGGTGTCCTCAGATTTCGATTCCGAGCACCAGTTCAAAAGATATGAAAACCCGCTCATTCGTTCACTGTAAGTACCCGAGCTAAACTTAGGAAAATGATTCTGGGCACACCGGGCCTCAGAATCAGGTGTCGTCAGAAACTGAGTTCTTGTAAAATCCCAAAGAAATTTAAGAAAACATTTTCCTTGAAATTTCTAGGTCTTTACATAATAGCTTATTAGTGACTAACACAATGAAATAATAATGATACATGTAGGAAACATTAATTTATTCTTATATGAACATTGATGAATAATTGATCATGCTAAATGGAATAAAAATATACTCATAGTTAAAATATCTACTCTTAAATGTTGAACTTGGAATATTAGAGTCCCTAATTCTATGATGGTCTAAATAGAACCAATATCAATCATATATAATGAATTTTCCAATGTTAGTTTCTAAAAACAGAATTAACTATGTGCGTAATTTGGTAATTTTTCTTTATCATAACACCATTGAGCTTCTTGTAATCAATGTACACGATATTTTTTATATTGGGATTATTTGTAAAAAGAACTCATGCTACCAAAGGAAACACATGAGGTTAAATGAATCCATTTGATATTATGTCATTAAACCAATGCTTTATTTTTATCCTTTCAAGTGGTGGATTATCATATGAAGGAATGGATTACATATTTTTACCTATAACAATGTTGATAGAGAACTCCACATACATATATGTACATAGGACAGAAAATGACGAATGAAGAACATGTGGTAATTTATTGAATATTATAAGATTTTCATACTAATTGGATTCTATTTCATGTCTAATTGTATAAAAGGATATCGTCTTAACCATATTTATATACTCATGCCTATATTGGATATACTACAATTCACATTCTCCATAATAAGAAATGAACATCAATTTTGGGGTTGTAATGCATTCCCTATGATGATGGAAAATAATACAATTATTTAAAGTATCAAAACCCCTCCGGTATGATAATAAAATATAGGAAAAAAAATTCAATAAAATGTAATTTTATTAAAATATTAATAATTTGTAAAGGTAATACAAATTAGGCACATAATAGACCATGTACCCTCTTCATCAAAAGAGGTGATTCAATAACAATCACATAAATAATTTTCTCACTTCAAAGACCTAGTTGGTAAACATTGCAGGTTTGATACAAAATATTGAGAGTCACATCTATCAAATAAATTAGTTACTATAGAATAAGATAATGAAGTTGTACCTATCAAAATATTTGGACCCACATCACATCTCATAGGATAATCATACACTACAAGGTGTTTCATTAGTCTTAAAACCTATAGTCGGAACCCCACTATTCTTGTGGCATCTGTCTCAAAAAATTCTTCTTAGTACTGATGACACTATGTCACTAGTTTGGGATGTAAAAATATATATAATATTATTCAATGTACCTTAAAATTCACATGAGAGATAAATATTTCATTCTTCCATTAAATATACATTATGATCCCAAATATTCACCATAACAATCATGTTATTGGTCCTTTAATAGACAATATAGATAATATAATAAATATTTATATTTTTATACACAATTATTATATAAGAAAAGAGTCACATTTCAGTTTCAATAATGATTAATATACCTTTTTAAGAATAAAATTGAATTGTAAATTAATCTATTAAACCCTAAGTTACCATCGACCAACATTTCTACCATAAGATCCCAAACTATAACAACATCATATATTAAAATCTTAATTATAATTAAATGATACTGGTTAAATGATTGAATACCCATCTAAAACCTCTTGGTATTTAGCTTTACAATTGGTATCACCTTATATGGAAGTTTTTCATTTGTAATAAAATGAATGGTGTACTGGGCCACGGACCAATCACCATATTTAATAATGAAAATACCATAGAAAAAGGTAAAATAATTGACTCAATATAGAATTTATTTATAATAATAATATTAAATATTTTCCACTTTAGTAAATAATTCTTAAATATGTGATTTATAGAATCTCATCATCTTCTACTAGGACCCATAAAATTAATGATAACCTCAATTGAATCCCACATTTACATGAACATATATATTCTGTAAATCATTTATAACTAATCCATTACTACTTTAATATCATTCATTATCTGAATGGATTGTTGTGTATGGAGAAGATTATTTTTTTATCAGTCTCTACTACCATCCCATTAAGTTTTGACCTCACTAGACTAGAATCGGATATGGGTGAATCCTTGGACAAGGATTTATTGTACATTCGATGTTGACTCTATGATGTTAGTTTTACTAGAGAGATCACATAATCATTTTTATTAGAAGATCCCTCTAGATGACTGATTAGAAGAACTCTTGGGGCATGACATTATATAATGTTAATAGATAACATTGAAAGTTCATTAAAGAGATACAATGACCCCAACTATCACATTTAAAATTTATCATTGGAAAATATATCTGATTAATATTTTTGAAAATTCCAAAATATAATTAATTTATTCCCAAAATGTGTTTTTTGGAACCCTCTTTGGTAACACAAGGCTCTCTATGATGAGAGATGGAGATCACTCACTTGAAACCTACCCCCAATGTCTCAAAATTCATGTATAATGAGTTCAAAGACATACTAAATATTATATTGATGCACATTATGTGACACAATCTATTTTTAATATGAATGTCGCACAACCAACCTAGATTACTTGAATACCTTTTACCAATTTAGACCTGACATGACATGATGGAAATTCATAATCCTTATGATCTAGTGAATAATATATGGGAATAAAAATGGAGTAAGGTTATCAATATAACCCCAATAATAAATACACAATATTAGTGGTTAGAATCAACAAGAAATTTCTATATCTATAATGGAAAATATAGAAAAGTATTGTAACAATGAAATTACACAATATGAGGTGGAACAACCATCACAAACATTATATAATCTAATGAAGACATAACCAAAATGGTCTAGTTACAACATGTACATCAAACAATCCCCATGTCACTACCAACTCCTTTGGTTCTAAAATCCGGAACATCAACCTAATTGAACTTATGAATTTCATTTTATTATACAAGTAAGGATTATTTTTTACATATTTTCAATGGAATGTTCAAGGATTGAGAAACAATATACCATTTGGATCCCCAACATAATTTCAAAAGAATTCAATAATAATAAAACACATATATATAATATTAAGTTAAACATGATATATTAATCTTTTTTCACTGTGAATATTTAAAAAATCTCGTGATCTCAATGGAAAGTATAATATTGGTAAGGCTAGGTTATCGGGAACTCGGTGTGATGCCCCTTTGAGGGTTGATGAAGTGCCAAATATCTTAGCCCAGAGGTGCGGCTTTACTGACTGGTGTTTCATCTCAATTGGGAGAGGTATGTTCCATATTGTTTTTCCATCGAAGGAATTGAAAAATGTTACCCGGTGTTTTGGACCAGTTTCACTAAAACCTGGTTACATAATGGTTCAGCAATGGGATCTATTAGCATGTTCTCTTTCAATTAAGAACTCCACCACTAAAACATGGATTTGAAATAGGGGTTTAAACTGGTTTTTTTGTCATCCATAGGTTTTATGGGAGGTTTCCTTTACTTTTGGTTGTTTGATCAAGGTTGAAAAGGAAACAGAACATCCTAGATATGGTCATTTTCCTCGTGTTTTGGTAGATATTGATTAACTCAAGATTTTATTGACACTGTCTTCCTTGTTCCGGGTGATTATATGTTAGAAATTTCTGTACAATATGAGTGCTTGCCTACTTATTGTAAGTATTGTTTATGTATTGGTTATACTTATATGCAATGTTGTATGAATATAAAATTCACACTTTTTAAATATTTGGGTCATAACTCTGATGAGTGAAAAAAAGAATGCAGTTGTACATACTGGAACCAAGCATGTTTTAAAGGGGAAGGATCCTCAAAATGTTGGCACATCCTCATTTGATGAGGCTATCCAGCATGGTTTGTGTAATCCTGATGAACTTCATTCGGCTATTGTTGTCGTTGTGCCAGTGGATTAAGTATTGGATCATGATACTTTTAGAATCACGTGGGTGTTGATAATAGGTCATGGGATGATATGGACAAGGAGGAGGAAGGGAACCAATTAGAGAATGAGGCTACTATTAAACTTACTAAACCTGCTGAATTTCAGAAAGCTATTGCTGCCAATGTCCACTATGGTTAAACTACGCTTGCTGAGGAGGTGGAAGGGTATCAATCGGAGCATTAGGCTGCTATCCAGAATGATGTAAATATTGAGTATAACCATACTTCACTGGCCTGGACTTGTAGGAAGGGTAAGTGGAAGGTATGTGATGATGATGGATTCTAGCTAGTGATGCCTAAGAAGCCGAGGGAATGCCCAGTTCAGGTGGCCACTGTGGGCACTCGGATGGAAGATGATCTGTTGAAGGATAGTGTTTTTGTATGATAAGTTGTGGTACATCAGGGGATTCAAGAGGGTGTACAGATGGAGAGAGCTGCTTCTGTCGAGAAGGATGCTGGTCAGCAAGGTGATCCAGGGGAGGAGGGTCAGGCATGATATTTTTCACATACACAGGTCGGTATTCTGGAAAGATCTCCCCCTACTATTTAGGAGGAACAATCCCCTCCAATGTCTTTGGAACATAGGGGGACTAATCCGAATGTTTCTACAATGGTTGCATTGAGTGATGAGGCATTTCAGAAACCTCTCAAACCAGTAGTCAATTTATTTTCCTTATTAGAGTATATTAATAAACCTGATTTTTATCCGATTAATCTTGAGGGGATCAAAAATGCAGGATGTAGCAATAAAAGATGCTCTTCCTTGATACCAGCTTCTGTTGATGGTTTGGAGACCCTAAAGGATATTGAATATCCAGTTCACAATGTTGCACATTCTCTCATTGATGTGCAAGACTCTAAGACTATACAAGAGGATCCTCAGGTCCTGTATGAGGAATCTCCGACTGGTTTTTGTCATCAGGATGGCAGTGCCTCTATTGAAGTTGGGCTTTCAATGTGGCATGGGGAAGTTTCTCCTGAAGAAACTGAATTGATTAATATTGAGGTTCTGCCATTGGAGAATGAATATGAAATGAAAAGGGGGAGAGGGAGTCATCCTACTAATCCTGGAGGGTCTAGGGGTGGAGGACATCCTAGAAAAAGGTAATGTCAGGATGTGTTTTTGAATTTTCTATCCAGATGTGGTATCTTGAAAGTAAGCATTTCCTCCTGTATCTTGAACCTTTAAACATTTTTAATAAATTTTGGGGTCATGTGTCTCTAAACCCATAACTGAGCCTCTTTTAGTATAATAATGGTAATTTTAATCATTTTCATCAAAATATGAATAAATATACTTCTCAAAAAAATTATACCTGAGTAAACATTTTTATTAAAATGTACATTTAATTACTCTTTTTCAATGATAAACCACGATTTGACGCCTCAAGTTTACTTTGATAATTATCCAATGATCAACACAACCACATTTAAATACAAACTATAGGTGCACACACAATTTTAGATCCCAATTATAGGCATAATATGATTCTACCAAAAATAATGAACCCATTCCCACATGAATTTTTTTAAAAAAATTCATCTTTAATATATATCTAGATAGATCTTATATAATAAGAAAATGGTTATCCTAGGTTACACATCTGGCTATCTGGGGCCTGATGTGTTATAATAAAAACAACCAAAGGTAAAATCATTCATCACATATAATTTTTAAAATTCAATTCATAAACATTACATATAACATCTTTAATAATAAAATACAATTAGAAAGTGAACACCAATCATTTTACAAAAATAATTATTCCAAAAAAATTATCCATTTCAAACAAAATCCATTAATAATTTCATGACTACAATTCACATAAATAATCATCAATTTAATTCTTCATTTCATTCATTTAAATTAAAAACAATGCTTCAAATAAACACTTTTTTTAAAAATATTTTTTTAATGGGGATATTCCACACCCTATGCCATTATAAATGATCTATCATCAATATAAATTCATAATTTTGAATTAAATTAGGATTCCATTTCAAATTAAACTAGAATTTATTATTTCACTTGATATGGAACACATTATGGAGCCAAATAAAATAACTCACAGTATTAGACACCACCAAATAAAGAAATAATAATTAGTGATACAAAGTTGTAGAACAAACCATGAATATACCAGATTAAGGAAATTAATAATTCAAGATATAGATCATATTTTCAAAACCATTGTGGTATTATAATATAGCAGACTATATAATGTAAAATAATATTTAATTTTCATGAATAAAAATATCTGGGAAATATATTTGATGAAATAGAACAAAAACCAATGGATCAATCGAAATTTATTTGTTAGGGGAATAGAATCTCTAAATTCTACATATGGGGTGCCCATGGTAAAGAGAATATTTAACCATACAATTAAAGATGAATAATAAAGAAAACTATTTCATTCATGTTATAATAATAATTTAATCAAATTATTTTGATAAAAAATATTAGATTAGTCACACAAACTAATTCCAAAAAGGTTTGTTGTCTTAGATGTTAGCATCATTAAAATCATACATTACTACAGTTGATAACATTTCATAATATTCATCATACACTGGAACCAATTTATTCTAATCACATGATACAATCACCATTATAACATAGAGATTGGAAATATAATAAATTTATAAGATCATGTTCTCATTACGGGATAACATAATAATTTCAATTGTGAATATATCATATTCATATGCAAAATCATGAATACAAAAAAAATATTATAAAATAAACATTATTATTTAATGTTTAACCATAAGAATTAAATATCAATAAAACATCATTTTTTATGTGGATTGATAAAGTATAACACGATGCATAAATTTTTTTCAAGGAATGTATAAAAAAAATACAAACTAAAATAAAAATATGTTTTCATTTTTCTTTGAACCATAAAACCCACCAACCCATTCACTCATAAATTATTGTGTAGATAGAAAACACCAAAATAACTCTTTGTGAACCTAACTACATTATTTTCCATTTACATAATAATTCAATATTATGATATATAATTCTTTACCTATTGCATTAAAGGTGTAAATAAGTCCCACCCATATGAAAATCCCTACATTTATGAGACATACGAATGAAATCATTAAATCATAAAATATTATATATAAATATAGTGTATAAAACCTCATGAATTTATAATTTTATTCATTGATAACTTTCATTTCACACGTCACCATGTCTGAAAGAACAATGATATAGGTGTAAAATATTTTTATGTAACTATTTTTTCATAGAGGTTAAATTAGTTGGTATAAATGAAATCAACTAATTTCAAAAAATATATTAATTTTAAACTCAATAATTTTATATATATATATTAAAATAAAATAATCAATCGTTTTATACATGTAGTTATTTTATTCAAGAATGTATTTTATAAAAATATTTAATGTTTTTGTGAGAAAATATTTATATTAATATCTTAAAATACTAGAAATTTGATTGTATAAAATTAAATTTATTCTTTTAAAACATTATTTTATAGTAATACTATGATAAATGTACTAATTTTTTTTAAAATGATTGATTTCCTAAAGAAAGGTGGAAAATATAGTTTTTCGTTGAAAACTATATTTTTGTTTCAGGCATGTAAAAAGTTCTACTTTGTTTCCAAAAAAATCCATAGTAAAATTATATATATAATATTTAAAATAGTTAAATTAATTTAATTGGAATCAATTTATTTTTAAATTTGGTACAAAAACATTTTTATATTTAAAAAGATAATTTTTCATGAAATTTAGGTCATAGATGGGTGTAGATCATTCAAGATATGGCCTCATTCTCTATTAATTATTCATCATGCATCCAACCTCCCCCGTCCACACAATTACACCATCGTATTGGTATTTGAGCCTGATAGACCGTTATGAATGATGGTTTTACATTGGGGATGTGAAGTGCATGATCGTTATTGCATTTCATTGTCATTATGTTCCAACCTATTGTAGTTAGTGATATAGTGTAGCGATTATTTCAAAGGTCATAGAGGTTTCATAGTGACTTATTCAATTTAAACATCATTTCTGGGATATTTTGGTGAAGATTGTTTATTATCTCACAGGTTTTGAGTGGTCGAATTCTGAGTTCTCTGATGAAAACCACATGTTCAAACAACATGTGCTAGTTAAACAATTGTTCTGAACACATTCTCGTATTATTTTACTAATATTATCACCATTCATATGATGTGTTTCACAACTAGGTTCATTAGTCAACAATTTTGGTGTTGGTAAAGGTCCTTAGACCTACTCCTTGGGGGGATGTTTTTTAGGTAGTGGGACTCGGTGTTTTTTCTTTGCAAACCTAGGGTTCAAAATGTCTTCTCTAGGAGATTAGAGACTTAAAACGTTAAACCATATGTTTGATTGTTTTCAATAGGCAGGTAATGTACTACCACTATAGGGTGAGAACACTCATTTCATGGTATATTCCCATTGATGTTAATTATCATACATTTTTTCCTTTTTGAGTGGTGGTGGGTTACATTTTTGTGACATTCTCACTAAGATCTAGTTTTAAGATGCACTATATCAGAATGGTGATTCTAGAGAGGGACATAGATACATGACTAGATTAGTAGCTCGATAAATATATGGTTATGTTGAAATTTATTATTCAGCCCTCCTCCCACATCGAGGATGGAGGGGTTCCTTGAATCTCTTTATCATTTTTGCTTTACAAAACATTTCATGGTAGAGGAAATTTATTTCCATTATAGGAGTCTTATAGTGATTTGTACTATAAGAGGGAATAATTTCACATAAATTATGATCTATTATATTGTTGAATTATCAAAACATGCATTCTTTCCATATTTGGCCTACATGTTGCTGGCCTTCGGGCTGTAATGCTTTCCGTCATTGGGCATCTAGGAATCAAAGTCATATAATGGGTTAATTTTCCAATTCAAAGATGATTTTATTTGATAAATAAAATTGGTCTTGGATCCAATATTATTGAAAGAAATAGTTATTTTTTTATTCATAAAATATTATGTTTTCTATAAAGTCGTTATTTTCTCATTTAACGAACCAAATACAAAATTAATTTATTCATAAAATAAGTATTTAGTTTGATAAAATTAATTCCATATTCAGAATTATGATGTACAATTTTGGTAAATAGAATACCATTATTTTGGATTAAAATGATCAGTAACAATTGTAAAAATTACCCTATTAATAAATGGTACAACATGTTAATTTAGATTAAAAATAAGTGATAATTCCATAATTATTCATCCAAAATATTATTTTGTGACTAAAATATGAAACATACCACCCTTGTCTCTAAATTTATTTGTTTAATGGACACATGTCCTTCAAAATGAATTATATATTTTATAACTCAAATAAACCTACAAAATGTCACAATATTGTTATTAAATATCTATTATGCATTCGAAATGGGAAAAAGTAGTTGTGATGTAATGTTAAATTTTATTTTGTTCATAATGAAATTATAATCATGATTGATGATTATTTTTTAAACTAAAATTTTAAATAATTACCTTAAATGACTAGAAAACACCAAAATAGTATTTATTCATTTAATGGAAACGAAAAATAATATATTTTGAAAATACAAAAAGTAAATTAATTTACATAATTTCATGTTTTAGTCAAATTATATTAATTAATATAACATATTAGACTTCTTTTTAAAATTATATTCTAAAAAAATTTCATTGATTTCAACTCAAATTAAATGAATTATAACAAAATTGGGAATAATATTTTTTTATAATTTTTTATAATTTTTTAAAAAACATAAAAATATCAATAAGAAAACATTTTTCCCTATATTATAGATCTAATGGGGTCCTTTCAATTTAGAGTTAATCACCTAAAATGGTCATTTTTTAAACTATTCATTAAATATAATTAATATATGTAATTTTTTTATAAGAAAAATTAATTATAATAATATTTATAAATTGTTATTATAAATATTCCACTTCCATTATTATCCCTTATTACTAAGAAACAATTATTTAAGGTATATTTCATGTGTGTGTATAGATTACCATCTACACATAACAATATTATTCATTATTTATCTCCATAATTTATATATAGTTATTATGATGGGTTTAAATTTTTTATGTAATATTTATTAAATAATTTAACATCTAAAATTACATTATCACATATACTTATAAGCCTTCCACACTGTTGTAAAATGGTGACATCAGTCTTTTGTATGTGTGGTCTACCCGTCCACAAAGTTATGTGATTGATTTTACATCTATATTTTAATTGAAGTGTTATGAAAATAAATTTGATAAATATTTATGATATTTATGAAATAAAAATGATCCTAGATTGTTTAATTAATTTATAAACTTATTTATTAATCCATTGAAAAATGAAAGAAATATTCATGCATATGTATGACTTACCATCACCATCACCATGATCATTGAAATTGATTTTTCTATTCCTAAATGTTATTGATTACTATATAGAAATATAATAAGTGTATAATATATTTATAAAAACATTTAAATAATATAAATAATGGAACAATTTTCAATGTACAAGGACAAGATCATCCTAATCAAAACCTCCATGAAAATAAGCTATTATCACAAAAAATGGTGATTTTTAATAAATTTGTTTTCTATAATTGGGTGATAACATGTTGTATGGAAATAATACATAGTTTCATATATATGAATATGATTCTAGAGTAACGTTTTTAGTAATAAATTATTTATTATAAAATTGTATCAATAACATATGAATGAACACAGACCCGAGGTAAGTGGTTCTATTTTACAATCCAATGTTTTAATGTAATTGTTTACTATTATGTTAATGTCGATAAAATATTGTGAACCGTCTCTCCAGTAACTCATTAAATTTATTCTAAAATAGTTATTTATTATTGATAACAATTTTAATTTAATTTTCCACATATAATGTACTCAATATAATGAAAATGTATTTTATGGAAAATTTAGTTTACCACTCTCTCTGATTGAAAATCATTTAGCTTCCATAACCATGTTTTCAAAAAAAAGGTTTTGAATAAGGTTTTTTAATATTATAGAATAGTTTTTTAAATAAATTTTACCCATTTTTTAATTTTTAGAAATGTTTTTGAATGGAATCTTATTGTGGGTTTCAAAAAGAGGTAGTTTGTGACTAATTAAAAAATAGCTTGGAAGGAATATTTTTTAACATATATGAAATGAATTAAATTTTACAAAATTGGAAGTTAGAAATATTTATAATATTAAATTAAATGTTCACATGGCTATTTTAATGTGAAATATTTCCAATCACTCTTTAAATGTATTATATTGTAAAATGTGTTTTCAAAACGAAATGGGTAATTTGGTCAAGAATTTTTTAATTTTTTATCTTTCGTAAATAAAAATCCCATATGTGTTTCTTATTAATTAATGGTAATAAGATCTATAGATACCATAATTATTCATCCACATGATGGTTTATGATTATTATGGAATGGTGTTTCTGAAACCCATTCATGTTTTAAGAGTTAAACTATGACGAAATACATATGAAATACATTTTATTACATGGGTTCAGATATAATGAATGCATTATGATCATATAAACAATTATGTATGAATTTTAATAAGGGATGAGTGGGACACATATCAATGTCTATTTCATTGGGTAAATATTGATATATCATGAGAAAAATAGGCTTGCAATGGGGAGTGAACCACGTTCATTAAGGTTCTTTATCCACAATGACAGTCCTCTGAGTGAACATTATCTACTATGATGGATATCAGAGTGAAACCCTTTCCAATATGGTATCCTTATAAATAATTCTTATCTAATAATGAAATAATTTTTTGTGATTTTTTTTTCCTCAGAACATATATCATATGCCCATTTTATTCTCTAACGGACCTCATTCGTTGATTTCTTTATGAATTTTATCATATAAACTACCAATGTTTCTTCCAAAAAACAATATTATAATCTAAGAAATATAGGGGTGGACTTCCATATTTTTCCCATAATCTCATATACTTATGTTCAAGTTATGGTCATGTGGTCATTGATACCTAAATTGTTTTCCCGTATCAAGAATATTATCTTACCCTATCTTATGTTTTCATTCCCCATGTTATAAAAAATGATAAAAATAATTAAATGTATAAAAATGAAGTTATTGAGGAAGTTCATATTGTGATATAAAATTTATATATTATTAACTAGTTATTCATGTTCCTATGATTCACAATGCATGAGACTTATATGATTCGGTAATATATCATTATGATATATAATGAATGTTCATCTAAAAATATTTGATATATATATATATTATGGCTTTCAATAGTCAGTATCATAGTAATATTTTTTTTATCATTTTTACACTTGGATAAAAAATAATTTGTAAAATCCCAAAGGATAGGTCTTTTTACCAAATACAATCATAAAATTTTGGTAATGATATTTAATGGTCAATGTAGAAACTAAGGTTTCATGGTATAATAGTTTTGTATTTTGAAATCCTAGTGATTATTTTTCCTCATTTTTCTGTTTTCTACTGTGATAATTATTTCAACCACTTCTATTTTTTTATAGTAATTGAATGGAACTAGTATTAGTTAACATAACAATAATGGAAGATGGAATGGTTTTTATCCTAATTAAACAAATGAATCGTGATATTTAATGAAAAAACATTTGACTATTCAAAATAATCTATTTCATAATGTTATTGATAATCAAAAATTTTGGGACATTCTTAAAACACATAATTAGAGAAAGATGTAATTTTATATTCACCAATAAGGAAAGAATATTCAGAAATCAATATGTCTAGTATGTGGGGATAATAAATAATATTAATGTTTTCCCAAAAAATATCACCATACTAAATTAAGTATGGTAGACCATAAATTTTTTATTTTTTGAGTTAAATGTTTTTGTGGAATTGATAACGCCACTGAAGAAGAATATGATGAGTTTAACAAAGTTAATTTTATGACACCTTTGAGTACGTTTAATATAGTATTTCATTTTTGTAATATATTAATATTTTGTGAACATATTTATTGAATAATGAAAGCTATAATTTTTGGAAGAAAATAGGTTTTTATTTGATGTATATTTATGAATTATTTATCGCAACCCAGGATTATAAGTTTAACCATTATAATAATTTTAAATTCATCAATGCCACTTTTTGATGTTTTAAGTTATGGGATTTAAATTTAAATTTTATCCTTTACTTACTGTTCAGATGATTACTCTATTAAGATTTTAATAAATAATTAGGGATATAATAAGATTTTACATTTTCATAATTTAGGTATACATGATTTTGTTATATAGATAATACTGATGGTTGAAAAGTTAATTTTTACGTGGTGATATTTTTAATGGTATTTATTATCACATAAGGCATAAATTTTAGGTTCGAAACAAAATTTGATTCTTTATTTTTGTTAAATTGTAGTTCCTTATATTATTAAATAGTTTTTTGTCAATATTATTAATGATATTTTTGGTGATGCTTCTTTTTTCATGAGGTTTAAAAAATTATTTAACATGAAATATTATTTTTTAACAATGTAATTAAATATTTAGAGATGTTATATTAATGGTATGATATTTCTTCTGATAGTAAAATATTATTTAATTTTGATTTTAATGAGGTAAATATGGTTTGGAAAAAATATAGTATTCTTCATGTAGTTTTTATTAATTAATATAATTTTATTTTGACAAATATATATTTTTTAATTTGTAAATATATTAATAAAGTTTTAATGTATTAAATAATTTTTTTATTCTTAATTTACTGTTTCTTGCATGAAATATTCCATTTGAATAATCATCATTTGGAGAAATTATAATATTATGGATGAAATTTATTTCTGGATAAAATTATATATTTCATTTATTTATATTTTCTAATGTAATTATTTTATATGATAAAACCATTTTCCAATAATATAAAAAGTATTTAATGACAAAATATTTGTTGTTTGACCATTAATTCCGATTAATTTATTATATTTTAACCCCTTAGTAATTCATGTTATTGTGGTTGATAAATTTATCTAGAACATATTCTCTATCACAGATTATTTGACCTTAGTTGTAAAATTTCAATTTCATACCCATATATTAACCTCCAATGAAGTTATACTATTTGAAAACCTAGTTTTGTGGTGATCTTCGTACATTACATCTATTCATTTTAAGTGGATATTTTCTAACCCATATTACGATATATGTTTTGATAATAGAATTGATAAATTTTAAATCATTGATGAACTAGAATAATTTTGAGTTCACAATTTGTTTTATGGAGGGAGAAAATAACACCCCAATATTTAATCAATTATACTTCACATTAATAGCTTTTTTATATGAAACATGGATTTTCAATTAACGATGATATATTATTACAATATTTTTATGTGATCATTATAATATATCCATTAAATTGGAATTTAAGGAAAATATTAAATGTATAATGAAATATTGAATAATATACTAAAAAATATATTGTTATTTATAAAAATTTTGGTAATAATTATTCAATTTTAATTAAATTCATTTAATTCGCTAAATATTCACATTCCTCCAATATAATTCCAATAAATTATGATTAAAAATAATAATATTTTTATCAATAACAATTAAATAATTATTATCTAAAACAAATATCTATATTTTTATTCATTATATTAACATATTATAATAGATTGTTTTAAAATTTTTTAAAATTGATTATCCAGTGAATGGTGAAAAATAGTGATTTTTGCTAGAAACTAATTTTTTTAGTCTTTAAAAAAGATAATGTTTTTAAAATTGTTTCAAATAAATTTTATAGATATTATAATTTAAATAACATTATTATGTCCATTGTAATCCATTTAATATTTTAATTTGGTATAAAAATAAATATTATACAAAAAAACATTTTATAAAAAAATATGTTTATGGAAACATTGCTTTGTTATCTTAATAACATAAATTTATAATTATTGGTGAGCGAATTTCATTTAATTTATATATTTTATAATAAATATATAAAATTTAAAATTCATCTTTTGTTTTTATTATCCAAGATATAATAATAGATTCATTTTAATGCATAAATAATTATTTTCTCTAAAAAATATATTATTTCATTTTTAACAATTTCAATTAAATTCATCTCATCCAATTATGGTTATTGAATAATATAATATGAGTTAAACAATTATAATCAGGATATGAAAATTTATTAAATTGGTCCCTTTAAATATTTTTTTCAAAATATGTCGTAATTTGAAACATTACACCTTAGACTCTGAATTTAGTTTTTTAATAAAAAATTTCCCATATAAATGATTTATATACTATCTAAAACAACGAATGTTTCAAAATGTCACTCACATAGTTTTAAATAAGATTTCTGTTTTCAAATAGTTAAAATAATAGGATATGAGTCAATATTAACATTCATTTTATTCATAATTAAATTATATTAATTATTGAAATTGTTTCTAATTTTTTGAAATTATGAAATTATAAAAAATTCTTACACAAAACTGAAGAAATAATTATAAAATATATGGGGATATAATATATATGATTTTAAAAATATTAATTGTGAAATAATTTGATCAAAATGAAACAAAAAATCTAAAAAATAAATTTTTTGATTGGATTAGGAACCTATCTCTACATATATTCAAATACCTTCACATTGGGATGTATTTTTATTGAGAGTTAACTTAAGATAAATTAATATAATGAAAAGTTATAAAAATTCCCTTCACCAAAATTATAAAAGGGAACCACCCCTCACATAATCACACAATATTGGGCCTTATATATCTACATAACTATTCCAATTTCTCTTCAGAATTTCGCAATAAAGATGGTAGTGGTGTTGGTCATCAAAAATATCTACCATATAGCCATTTAAAGGATGTCTAAAAGAGTCATTTAAATGAAGAGGTAATCGCCTTTACAAATAATTTTATTTTATACTAATCATTTCCCCATTATTTCTATGTAATTAAACATAAAATAATAAATTCATAATCGATATATAGAATAATTTAATTTTTATTTAGAAATCATTATTATACCCCATTTATTTAATATGTTATTGTTTTTTATAGATAATTACACTTGAACAAGTGGGAATCATCTGAATTAATGTGTACATGATGTGAAACATAGAGAGTAGTTAACTATTATATTTATTCGTGATTAAATTCATCTTTTGACTAATTAAATGTGATCCGAGGAACATATGTTTTCATTTCCTGAAAATATAGAGTAATTTTTTATTTATTTGATTGTGTTTTTTGAATTTAATGTGATTTTGGTACATGTAAATATCAAGTGGGTAGTAAACCATTTTCCTTAAGGTATCACCATAATTACACCTTTGATTGATTTCAGAACTAGAAATTTAACTATTGATTATTGGGTTTAAATAAGTTCGTTAATAATTTAATCACTATTATTGGAACTCACATGAGAATGAATTAAGCATATTAGATGTAAATTATTGAGGTAATTATAATTTTTTAATTTTATTAGTATGTTCAATAATTATTGTTATTATCTTTATATTTCATTATTTTTTTGAACATTCCTTATTGATTATTAGGGAACATTGCCAACCAAAAAGTACCTATAAAGTGCATTTCATGAAAAATGGTTATTTATATGAAACGTTTTCTAATGTATGTTATTTTACCATTGTAGATTTTATTTGAAATGTGAAGTATTTCTACAATAAGTGGGATCATTTCAAAAAAGTGTAATTATTTTAATAAAAATATTAATTATAAAATTTAATTTTGAGAACATGATATCAAATGGTATCAGAATAATTTGTCATCCTTTATAAAATAAGTTTATTGGGTATTTTATAGTATCCTAATATCATAAATCATTTATGTAATCCCATATTTTAAAAAATAATTATAAATAGAATAGAACTTATTCATTAATGATAATGATTGGGATTTATCTGGTGTTTTTGAAATTTTGTGGTATGTTTCAGTTTTTTTAGAATATTGGTTGCATGATTTACATCCTGACTTTTGATTCAATTTTTAATTTTATATTATCAATTATTATTTTTGTTTTTCCCCTTAATTTTATGAAAAATGGAATCGTAGTATATTTATATGTATTATTTAGTCATATAATATTCATAGAAAGTTAATATGTAATTATATTGACAAAAAAATCATAGATTTATTTTTTTAGGATTGGTCGTAATCATGAATTGATTTATCGAAGAGTTTTATATAGAACTAGTTGAAATTTGATGGAATATATGATGTCTCGACCATATTTCTGCTCACAAGTGGTCGAAACACGTGTTCTATATATCCTCAAGAGTGCCTCCATATATAAAAGTGATTTTTGACTATTAGTGATGGCCTAGGGTGTATTCATTGGGAGAATATTCCAATATATCATAGTGGAGGAATACATATTTAATAATCCGATAGTATAGAAAATTTTAAAAAATAATATAAAATAATGTGATTTAATGTGTAAATATACAATCAATATTAATCAACTCAAATGATGAACATGATCATTTTAAAAACATTGTTGGTCAGAGTAGATGGGGGTGAATGAAGTTCCTATAAAATTTTTTGTTAAAATCATTATTTGAAAGAATTCACTAATTTAATAACAAGACAACACATTTAATCAATGTAGTAAATTTACAATAGACTGACCTTCTAATTAATTTATTAGTTTATTGATTATTTCTTAGTTATAACAATTTGATATATTGAGAGAAATTTTGAAACTAATTTTCCAATCAAAAAAGTTATAACTACTATCCAAATATAACTTTGAAAGTGAAACATAATTTTTTTATATATGTTTTAAGCAATAGTAAACTAAATTTGAAACCATGTCAGATTAAAACAAGAGGTTTTGTATTAATCCAAGACATAGTCCTCAAAATTTTGTGATCACCTTCAAACATACAATATATATATATATATATATATCATTGATCCGCACCCTAGATAAACATTTACACAATGATATACAAACTTTTCGTTTCATAAGACCGATACCATAACACTACATTGTATCACACATGACCTCTACCACCGTTCTATCAGGGATATTATAGGTGTGAAAAGATACCCGAGTGAGGATATATTTTATCATTCAGTTCAATGTATCCGATAATATGTGTTTAACATTAAAATACAGGAACAACTCTAAGTGTAGTAAAAATGAACACAATAGAGGATGATGTAATAAGATAATTTTTAGAAGGATTTGTGTGTTGTGAAATTATTTCCTAAACTCTGTAGATGTAATATATATGAAGATTGAGTCCTCTTCTAGAAATAGACAATGTAAATAGAGTGTTGTGATTCTTTGAAATTTTTTCCCAATATGGTTTGATTATTCTTATTAGTGTTTATTTGTTTCATAAATGATTGAAGCGTTGATGCATTGAAATCATCCTTTAGTTCATAGTTAATTGTAATGAGAGTTCCTTCTGTATTCTTTATCTCGATATAGTATCTCTACTGGTACATTCTTTTCTGTAGTTATCTTCATTTATATATATCATGTGATAAAATTTTATTTTATTTTAGGTGTCTTGTGGTGGCCAAGAAGGTCGATGTGGAAGTTCCTCGTACAATGTACTATCCAGTAACATAGTCCTAAATGTTTTCTACAAAAAGCATTAATTTAATCAGTGGCATTAAAATACTCAAATTTTACCATTATATATATTTTTAAATAAAAGAAAATATAAATAGTCTATCGGTGACATATATTTCAGTTCATGATTCTATTAGTATCTATGACTCATTCAATCAGTGAGTCATTATTTTGTTGTCTCCATTCATCGAGGACTCAATGGGTCAGTGACTGATTTTGTTCTATCGGTGAGTTATTTTGTACTATCGAGGGAACATTCATTCAATCGGTGTCTCAGTTGAACTACTAGTGATATATTTACTTTTTTGGTGAGAAATTGCATATATCAGATTCTTAGTTGAACTGTCGGTGAGACAATTACATCTATCGGTGTCTTAGTTGAGATGTTTGCGAGACATTTACTTCTATAGGTGGTTCAATTGAACTATCGGTGTTGGCGACTCATAAATATCCAAAATTCTTGTTTTAAATATCTTATAACTTGAATGTAAACACAATGTGTTAAACATATAATGTAACATAAATACTGATAATTAAACTTAACTAAAAATGAATTTGTACAAATTAAAATGGTTGAAATGATTAGACATGAATTGTGATTAATAATGCCATAGAAGGGCCAACAGTCCCTAATGGTCCTATAGTCTCACCCTTTTTGATTATCACAAATTAGGGAATTATGAAGTAAAATTATTTTATTATTAATATAATCCATTCAATTATTTCCTCCTATTATTATTATTTTTTAAAATGAAATTGTTCAAAAATGAGAAAATAATCAGAGGTAAAATAAATACTTCCTTATTTTCTCCCCCTCGAGCATTTCTCCCCCTTTGTAAATAATAATAATAATAATGAATTTCTATTCTCTACATTTCTGGGATTATCAAAAATCAAAATGAAAGGAAATAATATAAATCAATAGAGATAATGGCATTAAACACAGATAGAAGATCAGTGAATTTCATAAACAATGTAATGTACAATACAGTGGAATACAAAAAAAGTACAGTTAATCAGCCCTATCAAATTGTAATCCACACTACATGTGCTCAAGTGGGTCTTTTCGATTATTATAAGGATTTATGGTAGGTCTAGTAGATGGTGGATGAGTGGCTGGAGGGTCTGAATGGATTTTCAATGGATGAAGTACAGCTTCTTTAGGAATAAAAGGGGTAAAGACGAGGTTTGGTAGATGCACAAGGTTTGATCTTCTCTTTGATAATATTTCTAATATTGATTAGAGTCTAAGAGACAGACATGGACTCTAGACAAGGTTGCAAGGATTTTAGTGGATATGTAGCTTGTCTGAGAGGTCCAACAGTTGGATCCATGATAGAATAACTCTGAACATGGAGATAGGTCTTCAATAGATGTATGGAATATGTGATTATTTCCCCACCATATACCATTTCCTTTTCAAAATCATCATTTACCCATGAAATTTTCAAGAAGTGGTGTGAATAAATTCCATATTTTATCTTATGCATTGAAATATTTAGTATATAGTGGAAAATAAAGATTCTCTATCAAATATTTATAGTTTCTAGTCAAGTGATTCAGGGTGTAAATTCTTCTAAAATAGGAATTAATCCTAATTGGGAGTTATTCATGAGTTTTAGATGCTTCCTTGTTATAAAATATGACCATATCATGCAGAAGATTAGAATTATTTTTAATTTTTGAATGCCTTTCCATACCATAATCCCTAAACAAATAATGAATCTCTTCATGAACTGTAGATATTACAATTTTACTATCCAAATATTGAGAAGGCTGAGTAAATTTAGAAGGAAAAGAATTATATGAGGTTTTTTCATTATTTTCTTTAATAACTATCTCTAAACATCCATTATACTCATATTTAAACCCATTTATGGAAGAAAACAATATTCTAATATCATTCCCCGACTTGGTATTGTTCCCAACAATCATTATATTCATTGAAATTATGTATAGTTGAATCTGAGTTATAACTTTCTATTAAACATTAGATGCACCAGTCTCACTCAAACAAACTTCTTAAACTAGTGTAGGAATGGCTTTAATTGATTATCTTGTCTCTTAAATCATATCCTTAAAAGATTTTACATCATCATTTGGTGTAGCATTGGAGAAAACATGAGTGTGAAAAGATTCCATGAAAGCCGAGCACATATCTTCTTTAAAATCTGAAAATATTCCTTAGTGATATAGACAGTTGAAGGGATGTGTGCCATTGATTCTCGATGAACAGGCACAAACAACTCATCATCTAAATCTATATAGTCCACAAAATTTCTACATATCAAAGATTCATTTCCCACTCATACAAAACATCATAGTCTAATGGGGAGAGTGTGTCAAGTCTCACTCATCCATCATGATGCTCCAATTATCTGGATCTATACTTTCTTGAGGCTCCCAATGAAATTGAGGTATTCTTTTATAATACACCTACTATTGTTTATAGAATCACTGAGGGTACACTATATCACCAACTTGAACTATTTTTTAATTTTAAATAGTAGTAATTTCTACTTGACCATAAGGGTCCACATTCATTCCTTAGTCCATAAGAACATTAATTTCTTTGGTTGGTTCATAATCATCACCAGGATGATCAAAGCTATTGTCACATCCATTACCTATAAATAATTAATCATCTACATTATTTCCATCATATTAATCATTTCTATCATTTCCATCCTCCTCCTCTTACACTCTTTTTCCCTTTTTCTTCATCCTTACTACCTGGGAAACTTTCTATTGTAGCTTCTTCTCCCCGGTCTCCATATTCCGGTCATACAGATTCATCTTTAGAACCACTGGATCTATTCTCATACAGAACACTACCAGATTCTTTAGTTTCATTATCAGCTCCTAAAATTAGTTCAATTGAAGTCAGATAAGGCGGTGGACTGGGTGGTCTAGTGGTCATTATCATTGGGTATTCTGTAATGTATGTGTCACTCAAATAATCTATAGGAAATTCTTCAACTCTAGTGTATACAAAATCATCTTCTTCATCCTCTTCATCAGTATATTCTTCATTTATCTGGACCAAGACCTGAATCATCTATATTTATTTTCCTTTATGGATGATCCACAAGATTAAACTTTTCATAAAGTTTCTCCTCAACTCCAACCCATTTCCTCATACATGGATTCCATGGAATCTTCCTTCTTTTGTAAATTTTTTTATTTAAATAAATTCCATTGCAAAATGATAAAATCTCATCCTATTCACTAACACATCCTTTCTCCATTAAAATGGTAGAAATAATATTCATATAGATGAAAACAAAATTTACAGTAGGGATTTACCATCTCAATATTTTGAAAAATTTGGTATCTACATATATTCACTTTGTGCCCTATCTTAGAAAATATAACAAGTATACATTTTGATACATCATAGACGAAATGTATCTTTTATAAGGGGAAAACCAGTCTCGAATATACATAAACAAAAAATAACTCTCATGTTATTACTCTATACCTATTGGTCTTCTATTCTCATAATTTTCTTTTATCTCCTTAAATGTTGTCTCATGAAAAAATATGAAAATTTTATGAGGAATATGTTCCAGATAGTCATAAAATATTTTTTAATGGGCAATCTTGATGTATTCTTCCCAATTCATAGAAGAAGAATAAAATATCCATCCATTAGCGATAGATTTGATCTATCACACCTCACTTACTTCCAAAAGAAATTCGTAATTTATATAGAACTCATGAAAACACATTGGGTGATAGGGTGTCTCATTTTCTGAAAACTAGTTCCGCAAACACTGCATTTGCAGTACCTTTAATAAGATAGACATAATCTATACCAACCATTCTATGAAAACATCCATCTCTAGAGTTACAATAAGGTTTGCAAGCCTCGAATTATTATTCCTAGATAGGTTCCCCCTTCTACTTATTAGTAGGTTGATACAAGTCACCAAATCCTCCTTCTACTATGTGCTTCATTCCCACTATTTCTTATAGTTTTGTTGAATGTTTAAAGGTGAAAGGTCGAACATAAATAGAAATAGTATAATTGATTAAGGGTTAAAGGTTAGGTTGATCAGTATAGTGGGTCAACTCAAATTTACATCACGTAGGGAATTAAAGATCGTAAATTTGTAAAGAAAGTTCAACGAAATAAATAAAACAACGTCATTTTAATTAAAACATAAAAAATATAATATAGCGGGTTCTATTGGTGTCATATTAAAAATATTGGGATGAAACTATCACTGTCAGAATGAAATTATCAATATGACACTATTAGTTTCATAATGACACTATAAATATGTCAATATCAGTGTTGGCATGAAAGTATCACCATGGCACTATCAGTGTCGGCATGATAGTATCTTCAAGACATTTTCTGTTTCGGCATGACATCTATAGTTATTTTTTCAAAATGTGTTATCAATATAAGGTCCTTATAAATTAATCATCTCCAATTCTTTTTTTGTGTAATTATTTACTTCATAGTTCAATGGATTTTTGAATTTTATAGAAATTTGATGTTCAGTTCCAATAAACATTGCTATAATATCACATATTTTCTAATTATATCACAAAAATTGATGTCTTACATCAATAATAATTTTTTTAGATGGAGAAATTGGATTATTAGAGTTTTTAACAACACTTGTAATATCACATTTTATATGGACATGCATGAATAAATATCCATAGTCTAGTAATTTTTGTTTCATCCCAAAAATCTGAGTAAAAAAACTACCAACAACTACCTATTCAGCCTTAGAAGTAGATAATGAAAATAAATTTGTATTTTTATACAACTAAAAAAATAGATAATTACCCAAAACAGGAATGTTCTAGAGGTAGTCATTATAACTAAATTACAACCACCAAAATTAGCATCACAATAACTTATTATACTAAATTGTTGACCTCTAGGATAGAACAATCCCATGTTTCTAGTATATTTGATGTATTTGAACATTATTTTAACAATATTTAGGGGACAATATTTATGGTTAGCATTAAAATTTGCACACACACACACACAAAATGTAATGTTATTCCTTCTAGAATTTATGTGAAGAAAACTCCCAATAATTAGTATATTTAACTTTTTTATAACAATGCCTTCTTTATTTTGAATGATTTTAAATAAATGAATGAATTTGAGTTCCCCCATAAAACCTATTTTAAATTCAATATGTTCCATTTTTGAAAAATCAACACATAAAAATATATATAAGATACATAAATTATACCATCTACAAAAATTTTAGCAACTAAAACATATTTATGAAGTCATGTTATATATTGATTATGAACAGTTATACCTTTTGTAAAAAAACTGTAAATTAGAAAACTATATAGTCTATCATATCATGGACTTGGAGCTTGTTCTAAACCAATAAATCCCTTGTAAATTATAGAATACGAATTTTAAAATGAGGTTTCATAACAACAGGGGGTTGGTCAATGATAACATCTTCAACTATATAACCATTAAAGAGTTCACTCTTAACATCCATTTGATATAGATTGAAATTTAGATGCGCTACATATGAAAACAAGATTCTGAGGCCCACATATATAGAAAATAGTGAAAATGTTTCCTTATTGTCAATCCCTTCTTCTTGCCAATAATGTTGGGAAAAAATTCTATCATTATTTATTAAAATAATACCAGTATCATCTATATTATTTTTAAACACCCAAGTAGTACATATAGTCATGGTGTTTTAAGGTATATATATAAGTGTATAAAAATTATTTCTTTGAAAGTAAAAAAAATTATTATTGCATAGACATTACCCAAAATCCATTATTGATAACATCATTGATGTTCTTAGTTAGATTTTTGACAAGAATGCCTGATGTTAAACATAATTACATAAATAAGCTCTTGTCTATGTCCCATTATCTAGGTCACAAACTATAGGATCTAAATTATGGTTCTTAAGTGTTCTCATGGGTCTAGAAAATGAAGGGATAGTTATTTATGGTTTATTAGTATGTTTGGGTTCATTATTAAAGGATACTACATAATTTCTAGAACTGGATTATTTAATAAGTTTTTTAACTTCATGGTTCAATGATTTTACATTTATCTCTATATTGGACATATCATCCTCAATATTTTCTGTAGTGGTCTTTGGTTCATGTGTTTTTATTTCATAAAATTTGATATGCACAGATTCATCCACAAACATAGTTCTTTTACTAAACACTATATAGGATTTAATAGAGATTGAATAACCTAGAAGGATTTTTTTATCACTTTTGAATTCAAATTCATCATGATTTTACATTGTATTAAGGATAAATACTTCACAACCAAAAACATTGAAATAAATAACATTTGGTTTTCTATTGTTCTATTGTTCATAAGAGGTTACATTAATAATTGGAATGATTAAGACTATATTATTTACATAATAATTTATAATAATTAATTCTTCCCCATATTAGATTGGTAACTCATAATCATTACTTATAGTCTGAGTTATCTATTGTAAGGTTCAATATCTTCATTATATATCACTGTTCTATTGGGGTGTTCTAGGAGTAGAAAATATGTTTAAATGGACATTTTTGGAAAAAAAGTTTCAAACTCTTAGTTTTCAAATTCACGGTTATGGTCACTTATTAATTATTTAATTCTAAGACCACATACATTTCTACTATTCTAGCATTATTGAAAAAATTAGAAAAATATTAACTTTTGTAAGCTAAGAAAAAGGTCTAAGTATATCTAGAAGATTCATCTTCTAGAACAAAGACATAGTGCTTCCCATTATTTCTAGAAACCCGATATGTTCCAAACAAATCCATGTGATCCAACTCAATAGGTTGAGAAGTTGAAATCACATTATTTGTATTGAATGATATTTTTGATGCCTTACAATTTGTCATGGATTAGAAGATTTTTCATTTGGAAACTCAAGTATAGGTAGATCCTTACCCAGTCCTTTGTTAATAATATTTATAATAGAATGAGTATTATAATTTCAGAATCTCCTATTCTAGAGCCAAAATGCTTTGTGAATGTCCCTTAAGCATGAAGCATTTTGAGACACTAAGGAATCTATGTTTACAACATTCACATTTTCATGTCAAAAGGCAATAAATTTTAACTCATATTGATAATTAAAGACATTTTATTCATAATTATTCAAATTTAACAATAATAGCATCATCACACCACAGAGATATAAAATATGGTTGAAAATTAGTTTATCAGAAGATCACATTGGAGATTAAAAATTAATTAGAGATACCAATTGGTTCAAGGGAAATTTTTTTCCTTTAGATTTTTCACCCAAAGTGACATTCCAATCATCAATCATTTTTAGATTCTTCAAGCATGAATAATATCCTTTCATGTGTCTCGAACATTTAATTTCCATGTACCATAGACTTCTATAGAGGATCTTCTAAAAGTTTTCCAAATAAAAATTATACAAGAGAGGATTGTTTTACCATGTTTGTTTGTGTTTAGTTATAGTAGTAATAAGAGCTTTTGGAACCCAAATTTTATTCAGGGGTTTCATATACACAATTTTTAATTTTTGTTTTAACAAATATTTATTTATTATAAAAAAACCTAAAATAGAAGAATATGTTTCATGGGTGGAACATGAAAAAAGTTTTCCTAAACTAGAATAAAATTGTATTCCTATATTTAAATAAAAAAATGGTTTTGGAAAAATCTATTTTACCATGTCGATATCCAATACCACTAGTGTTTTTTTGGCGAAACTTTGTTCCCAACACTTTAACCATGGAACACATCCATCAGTGGTGGAGGACACTCTACTCGTTGCCCCACATTCATGATTTCTGATGGCTGGCTACATCCATATCTTATTTAGGGATCTTTTCTCCTTGATCGAAATAGAATGATGAGTTGATAGTTCCTCCTTCCATTGAATCCTCTTCAGAACTCATGCCTAGTCTGAGGCTCCCTTATAATCTTAAGATGTTGTTTTTGAAACTCTTACAAGTTCAATGAATTTATTGACTCTAGTTAATTACGCTACTTCTATCAAGACATTTCAAGGGGCCTGGCCAGGCTAGAAACCTTCGTTCAGGGGAGTAGTCATGTTGTACATCACTGGCATATTAGGATGCTGCAACACTGGCACGTCTAGGTTTTCCCCCTTAGGATAGGTCTTCTCAAGGGATCAGAAGCCTGAGGAATCTCACACCGAATGCAGGGAATTATATTCCATAGGCATGTATCTGAGGTTTTCCTCATCTTTCTATGTTTAACATAGGTTATGACATTAATTTAATGTCTATCGGAGATGGATCAGACTGATCAAAAATCAACGAAAGTGGATTAGATGGGTAAAACCCTTGGAGGGATCATTGATTCTAGGGATAACAGATAGTTAGTAACCCGATTACTTCTAGGAGTGGCGATAAAGTGGATGACATGATCTCTCAGGGATGTGCCTACCAAGGTAATAATAAGGATGGATATGAACAGTTGAGAGTGTTTGGAGTGTGAGATAGACCCAACATAAGGGTGATGTTGATGTTGGGATTGAACCTCTAAGAGACTTACCATGTGTTATTATGGTAGGGAATCAATGTTTGCGTAGTTTGGTAGGGAGATAGGGAACTTAAGGATGAGACCTGTGAGAATAGACGCATGGATGGGGCCCATAGGAAATAGAATGTTTAGGTTGGGTCATGATCTTCTCATGACACATAGGATCATGGGAAAGACCAGGATGAGGCATTGGTGATGGAATTTAACATCCACGAGGCTTCTTACATATCCTCAAGGCAAGTAATCGATGTCCATGTTGTTCAAGATGGGGGCATATAATCGGGGTGTAAATAGAGGACAATGAATTGATGAAATGTTGGGGCTTAGACATGTTTAGCAGCCCAGGTTGGTCTGACGCCCAGGCAGTGGACCTGAGATGTGGGTCCCAGCGAAGGGGTCTACAATAGCTTGCTGTTGATTGAAAAATACCATGGATTTCAATTGTTTGGGTGCAATGGAATACCTCTTCCTGGGGTTACAATGACTTACCACTAGTTAGGGTTGACAACGGCTTACCACTGAATAGGTTTCCAAAGGCTTACTGCTAGTTAGGGTTGACAATGTTTTACCCCAGAATAGAGTACCAACAGCTTATCGCATGTAAGTATTGACAACATCTTACCACTAAATAGGTTTGGAAAAGGCTTACCACTAGTTACGGATCTAATGGCATACCGCTAAATAGGGTTCCAACTACTTACCATTGGTTGGGGAAAATAACAACATAGCATTGATTGGGGAACACAACGGATTACATTCGATTGCGGTGGGACCTAAGGGAGGCTTCCTATATACCTTTCCAATAAGACATGGATCAATTACCATGTAGTTCTAATGGGTGCAGTTTAGTGCCATTTTGGATAAAAATGGGGTGTATAGTTTAATGTCATGCAAGAAGAGGGTGGATCAATGTTGAGTGCTCAGGACCGATGGGTTTGGCGATTAAACCTTAGGTAATCATCCTATGAACATTACCATGGAAATAATCAAAGTCCAGATAGTTTGGGAAAAGTTTTGTGAACTGACATAGATGAGTCCAGAGCAGTAGGTGATGGTCATGATCCCGAGGGAGGCTTTCTACATACTTTGCCTTGTTAAGGACAAATTTCATGTTGTTCAGAAGAGTTTGGTGAACAAGGGTGAAGGGTTCGGGACCAGTAAGTTTTTAAATTGATCCTCTTGGGGATTCTTACATACCTTGTGTTGAGAAAGATCAATGTCCTCACAGTTCAAAAATATTTTAGTGAACCAACATGAAGGGGACGAGACAAATAGTTGTCGGGCATGAACATCAGGGAGGCTTCCTACATACCTTGATGTGGAAAGGATCAATGTACATGTAGTTATGAATGTTTTGAGGATTACGTGCTAAGGCATCCTGGAGATAATGTCATGTTAGATGCTTACTCTAATCCCATGTGATTCATGATCTTTATGAGAAACAAGAGGTAAAAAATACCTGACAATCACGTCATGAATGGTGTGTTCATGGGAAGTATAATGGGGATTATACATGGTTAGTAGCCTAAAATGGAAACATGTGATTTTTCATGGTTAGTAACCCATGGAGATGGAGATTGGGACTTACTCCAGGATGGAGGCCCGGTGGGGACAAATCCCAGAGGGAGAGGGACATGATAATGAAGGTCTGTGTGGCCATCTCAACTTTCAGTATTTATCACCCAAGAATAGAAGAGAAGTAGGGGTGTCGACTATTGCAATAAAGTATAGGGGCATACACCAAGGTAGTTTCCATTCCCTGTAGACAAATGCCACTCCATTAGAGAGGATATCATTCCACGTGGGGAATATCTCACTCCCGTGGAGACGAGCAGGCATAGAGAATGTTCGAGACAGGGCACCCTACGTATGATGCACGTAGCGAGGCCACATTTTAACGTCATGTCCTGGGGATGATGGGGCTTGGCAGTTCAACATCCTATAGCTCGGACAATGAAGGATAATTCCGCAACCTTAAGACATATATAACTGATACCTATCCAAACATGAGGAAGGTAAGGCATCAGCAATGTCATACTGAGGGGGTTTCATGGAGTGATCCACTAAGGAGATCACGTTATCATGGTTATGTGAGGAAGAAATATCCATTAGAAGGTGTATGTGAAAAATCATAAGTCTAAGAAATGAACCATAAAGAACCACCCTAGGGACATTAAAATCACATTTACGGGCCAAGGGGTCGTACGGGAAAAGGGTTTGTGGAGAAAATGGGTTCATAGGAAGAGGCCTCATGAAGCTCTAGTGCTCCATGCAATAGAGGGGCATTGCGAAGGTGTATGATTCATGAAGAAAGGTGTTCTATCCATGTAATTGGTCATAGTTTCACTTGGAGGGTGCTTCATGAAGCCAAAAGGGTATCGCGGAGTAGGGATTCACGAAGAAAGGGTTCCTTGATAGGCATAGCACTGTGAAGGAGTGTGGATCACGATGCATAGTGACCATGCCTTGGAATGTGGTTCACATGTAAATGAAAGGTACATGAAAAATAAACATTTATTTATGAAGAATCGAATCCCCTTAGGGATCTCATATCATTGTGAAGTCCGGTGAGCTTCGCAATGGGAATCCATACATGAAGAGGGGATGTGTTTATGTCAAAGGAAAGGCACTTCAGGATGATAAATTACCTCGAAGAGCCCATTTTTTTAGATCAGGAAGTGCTTCATGATTTGAGACCCGAGAAGGTGAAAGGTCGGAGGATCCATCCTTTTGGATAGAGGGGAGCCCGATATTTGTAGTCATGAGGAAACTCAAAGAAGGAACCCAATAACGCGAATCCACATGGTGATTTTTCATAACTGTGGAGCGTCCTGCATCTTTGTATCATAATGTCTTTGCAATCTTCTTTCGGATCGTGGCACCTACTTCCTCTGTGCTTCAAAGTGTCATCGAAAACTTCTTTTATCTCACGGAGCTTCCTGCCTCTTTGTTTCACTGCGGCTGCGATGGAGGTGGCTTCATGTTGGCTATGATGCTATGGGGCTACAAAAATAGGCTTCCTGAGGTAGCCTTCATTGAGGTGGTTTCCAATTTGTATTTTCTCTTCCTATCCACATTGTTTGGTAACAAAAAATGACCCCCATCATACATGGATCCAAGGAGAAAATTAAGGTCTGTGTCTAATGGTCAATAGCCAAAACATTTTGGCCAATCGAAATAAAGAATCACGAAGGAGGGCTATAAGGAAAAGAGTTGACACACGGGTTTAGAGCACCATGAATCTCACTATAGAGGGATGTTCCATGAAGCATAACTGGTCTTCACCTATATATATGAGTGTCTAACCTATTTTTGTCCTTTATCATCTCTTCATTTTGGAATTTCGACTCTCAATTCGTGAATCTTGGAACTTTAAGTGATTACTCCTTGCGAATTAGGCCTTTCAGCTTCACTGCACACAAAGAGTACTTTGACTACCCTAGTGTTTACTCTACATCATATGTTTTTGAAGTATGTGGTTGGAATTCACGAATAGTCTATGTTATCAAGATTTGTGATTGGAGCTTCTTGATCGAGATCCGCGATCCTGCTCCACAATCCAGGGAATTGTTTTTCAAATACCTAAATACTGAAAGTCTCATCAGGAAGCTGCCATGGGGGTCCTTACAGATGCTTCCTATAAAGAAGAGATAGACAACAACTCAGGTATCGAGAAATTAATTCAAAGACATTCAAACCACGATTTGTTCATAGAACTGTTGTCTGAGATCCTGAAGAACTAACCACTCTATAAAAAAATTGACTTTGAATGGATTTGGTCTGAGGGATGATGTCTTAATTTCGGAAGCGAGCAGGGATGAGCTGACATGCTAGTTGATGAGCACGTCGTGCCATGGCCAGTGATTTCGGGTGGCTGATAGAGATACATGGGAGGAATTCAAACCTGTTAACGTTGATTTTCTATACAACCATGTAATTTACATTTATGGGATGGCACTACAACTAGATATATCTCCACCATTGAAAAACACAATATTTAGGGAGGCACTGGAGAACCCAGAGAAGGGGTGGACCAATGAGTGGGATCTTTGCTAGGGAGGAAATTTCACTGATGATTGGGCCTTGGACTACCAGGTGTGTGCCTTGTGTGAGGATTTTAATTCAGAGCTTAGGTGAGTGGGCCTGTATGAGGCAGCATGGGCCTCTCAATTCCATATCTACCAGCTGAATCTATTGATTCTAGATCTGCTATGAAGATGGTTGTTGAGGACTAAGACTTTCAATTTCCACCATACAGAGTTTGACATCAGTCTACGGGACCAGCACCAGATCTCGGGGGTCCCAATAATAGAGGCTATGTATGATTAGTTCCTCCCTAATGTAAATGCATGGTAGGACCTAGACCAAATGCCCCCATTGGCTTGGGAATTGATGGATATGTTGTTGGGGGGACAAATAGTTGGTGAGGGATGTCCATTTCAAATGTTGGTTCAATAAGTTCCTAAATTTTCTGAAAGATGGGCAGTTCTTTGTGAGGCCTTGGACATGACCGAACGATGCTCAACAGGGCAAGTAGAACTCAAAGTGAAGAATCATGGAAGACATCCAATTGAAAACCTGGGGGTTCAGTGTCAGTAGCAAGTAGAAACTGGTGTTTAGGTTAGATGCATTCATCTTTATTCATATCTGCGGTTGGATCCTTCTAGTGAGGGACACAAACCTAGGCCTATGACTGAGCATGTTCATTATGGAATCAATGTTGGTGAAAGGGGTACGAGTCACCCTCTGGATACCAATTTTCACTAGGTTGTATAATATGCTAGGGCATATCTACAAGGGGAAGTATCATTAGAGGATAAGTAGGCTGTTTCACTTTCTTTATGGGTGGAGTGTGGTGAATGTTAGGGATATCTACGAATATCCGAACACAAATTCCCCTATGGGATCATATTTTCACCTTTCAATTTTGAATGTTGTGGTGAGATTTACAATAAAGTCAACATTGTATTCAGTGTTGAACAGGGTATGGAAGTCAGAGGGGTTCAAAATCCACCCATTACCATTTCCTATAGGTGTTTTCACTTATTATGTCCAGGGAATGGACATGTATCAGTCATATATCATGGATTTCGGGGAGGAGTCCAACTGGTGCTGGTTGACCGCAAATCTCTCTGTGATCCATACACCCCACAACATTTTTCTTGGCAGTTTCGATGTATGTGGTGGATGAATCAATGGGTCTACATGGGGGTTCACTATGATGATCACCTTTGTGTGATGAGAAACATTTGGCAGATGATCACATGGGAGGATGGGGTGATGCGGAATGAGCTACCTCCACCCATATCTGTCTTCAGGCTGGTGAAGGAGTACACAAAGAGCTCCGAGGCGGCCTACCCAGTGGTGATGATGAAGCAGAAAATCTTCTGTGCTAGTGAAAGAGTGTGAAAGCCCAGAAAATTGTCGCCTATCGACCGGTCGAGGTTCCTATTCTCTGCTAATGTATATAGTAGCACTCGGATTGAATCTTCGACAATGATACTTTTAAATAGTAGATTGTTTTTAACTAATTATATTTCGATTGGGGGTTGGAAGCATAGATTATGAAATAATTTATGGATGATGATTGATTTAACAAATTGATAAATATTTGGGTGAGTTCATCATTAGGTAGTTAAGGTTGTGAAATCCTTGATTCTTGCATTATATTGCATTAAATTAACACTTGTGTCACAAGTGGACATTGATTGGAATTATCAAGTGTTATGTTTTTAATACAAACCATAAAATAACTTAAGGATCTAATATTAATCATATATTGTTTATGGAAGTGTATATATGGTTATAATAATCCTTCAAAACCACTCATTAAACAAAAATAATAATTAAATCATGACATGTTATGTCCAACAAACACAATGTTAATTTAAAGAATATTAATCTAGAAAAGGTTATCAATCACTTAACATACCTAAATTATAACTCACCCCAATTAAATATTTACACATACATTTGGGTGTTTAATAATATGGTTATAATTTTATGATGTTGAATTAATTTGTGATGAAAAAAATGGATAAGAAAAGAGTTGTAAAACGAACATACACACATAAAGAGTGAAGGAAATTAAATACCGAATTTAGAATGAATGAGAAATAACAATAAGGGAATGTGATTCAACTGTATTTAAACTATTTTAAGACCACTAATATTATTTAACATAAGGTGAATGAGAATAATAGATGATGATGAATAAACATGCAGGAAAACCGAATTACAAAAACAAACACTTACACGATTACCAACGAAGAAAAATACAAAAGTAAATGAAAGCAAAGAGTGGAGGATTGGTCTCTCAAGTTAAAACATTAGTATATAAGGTCATCGAAATCCTTTTAAAATGATTTTTTCATGCCAATATATGCTCCACTCTTCGGAAATTCTAACCAAATGCAAGGATAAGAGGGTTTTTATTTATAACCCAAGGATGTGGACTGTTTGCATTCTAAATCTTCCCTTCCCAATTACATCGCCAATTAGGCCATTCAGACAGCTGGATATCAAGATATTCTCTTCAACCAAGTTGTTGATATTGATGTTTATATTCATCAATTAAAATTGGCCAGGCACGAGACTTTTGGAGCCAATGGTATAGATATTTTACTAAACTGTTTTCACCTGTCCATTTTTATCAACACATTTTTGAAGGATAAAATGTGATTGGGTTTTTGAACATAATGATGTGGTAAAATAAAAAAATATTTTTCTCAAAAAAATTTCACGTATATATTATATTTCACACTGAAAAATTCCCACCTGATTTTATGAATAAATTAAGAGATCATTCAGTAATACTGTCCTAATTTTAATTCATGGATAGAAGGGTGGGATGGACTTCAAAGTTTCATTGGGGGCATTGTATTTGGATTTGGGCATTGAAATTTTTATACATGACTTTTTGATTGTTATAATAACGTTTGAGGAGAACGAATGAATTTTACCTACTATATTGACCCCATTAATTCAATCTTTATGGATGGTTCTGTTTCATCATAAATTCTGTGGTCTTTCTTGTGTGGACCATATTGTCATCCAAATGGACGATTTGGACAAAGGTTACCTCTAATGAAATGTTTTAATTTGAGTAATTAACTTTAAAAAACTTTAATCATGCCATTTAAATAAGGGGAGTGATATTTAGTATTAAAACATTAAACATATTTTAATCTAGATGAGTTCAAATAGTGATCTAAGATTATATTTTATATTTAAACATTAATATGTCACACAAAGTAATAAAATTTCTTATAAAATCAGTAAAGGGAGTGTACAATGAATTATGAAAATATTAATAACATCAAATACCCCAAACTTATTTATTTTCATGACCTCATGTGCAAAAAATATAAAAAACATTACAAAATCATTTTTACTCAACCACAAATAGTAAAATTTGGTTTTCCCCAATCAGGGGAGGTTTAGATTATTTCAATCATCCATATTGAATTCCACCAAAATTTGTTACAGAAATAATGTTCCAAATAAAATTCTTTTTTTATGGTCAAATTTAGAAATGGAAAATGGTGTTACACAAAACTTACTCCTCTCAAGATGATAAAATTAATTTAGGGAGCTTCAATCATTTACCAACCAAATGTGAAAATCAAGGACTATGTAAGAGATCTCAGCTTCCAATCCATATACTAAAGTTCTCAAAATTCAAGAGGTCTTTTTATAAGTTTTCTTATGGATATGGTATGGTAGGATGATGATATCCCAATGATCAGAAAAACGGGGTAAAACACCAACATGGAAAAAGCAAAGCACAGTTTTTTAATGAGACAAGAAAGGAAATGGAAACACATATTATGAGGGAATGAAAATTTGAAATAACAAAAAAAATTAGAAAGTAAATTGATGTTGATGAGAAGATGAAATATTTACAAACCATGAAACTTCTCCAATAACATACGTGTTCATTTCTTTCTTTTTTTTTAATTATTTTGACAGTGGAACATGAAATAGATCTCACAATAATCTCCCAACCAATGTTTTATATCCTCAAAATAATAATTTTAATAGTTATAATAGATCAATGGTTGAGGAATAGTGGTTTTTAAACCACCCAAGACACAACCCAATCATATATTCATTTTTTAAATTTGTTTTTTTTTGTGAACACCTTTCAATATAATTTGTACAATATAAACATATATACATTCCCAAACCCAATATATACATTCCCAAACCCCACTAAAGGACAAAATCTCCTCCAGAATTAAATTAATGCTTGACCTCAATCATATGATGACACAGTGAAATCAGCAAAGGGTACCCAAAATGAAATCCATTATCCCCACACATATATTTCAGAAAAAATAATTCAAAGAAAATCCATGTTGATATTGAGTGGGAAAAGGTATTGGGATTGTAATGTGGCTATAGGTGAAAAGGTTTTCCTAGGATCAAAGGGGATCTCAAATGGAGTATTAATGTATGTTTAATGGGAATCTATTTGGCTATTATAATTCTCATGTGGCTTAGAAAATGTCATTAACATATTAATGCACACTAAAGTAGGAAATTCAGCTCGATGGTCCCTAACCTCTAGACTCAAAATTGGTGGATAAAAACACTAATTTTTAAAATATGGCCATTGGTGGACTTGGAATGAAAGCAAATGATGTTCCTCATGTGTGGGGAAAATCATTTTCCAAATAAAAAACTGAGTATTCCAAATTCATCATTCTTGACACAAAATTCATTATCCAAAGTCATGATGAAAATATAAAAAAATTAGAAAAAAACATGTCTTTTTGACTCTCCAAAATGGTTGGAAAAATTTAAAAATTATAACTTTAGTAATCATGAATCGTTCTTTTCCATAATTTTTTAAGGGATATTTATAATTGTTTTTATGTTTTGTAGGTTTTTTTAGTTATTTTTATAAATATAAATCCAAAAAAAAGAGTAAATAAAAACTATGATGAGGAATGTTTTCAAAGATGAAATATTGGGGAAGAATAAGAAAGGGGGAGAGAGAGGAAGAGATAGAGAGAGAGTTAAAGGGAGAGATGTGACACTAGTTTGGGTTTTTAGGGTCATCGTTCCCATCCAGTGGTGAGTCAGTGGAAGTTGTGGATCCTATGGAAGACGAGGTGGTTTCAGGATTGTGTGTCCTCTCATGGTGATGCTTTATATGATGTCCAATATCTGTGAATGTTCTTTTTTAATAGAAGTCTTGGACTTGCACTGCACCAAATGTGTAAAAAATAGAAACAATATAAGGACCTTCCCAACGAGAATTAAGCATACCTAGGTGAAGCACAAATTGTGATTTTAAGAGAAATACCTTTTCACCTTCATGAAATACATTTTCTTAGGAAGCGTTTGTCTTTGAGTACCTTAGAATTTTCTTTTTATAGATTGTAATTATCATTGGAATCAAGTCAAAGCTCTTCCATTTCAGAAAATTGCAACAATCTTTCTTCAACCAATTTATCACAATAAAAATTTCAATTTTTCACTGCCCAAAATGACTTATCATGGATTTCAATAGGTAGATGAAATTCTTTACCAAAATTCTACTCTAAAATGAGACATCCCAATGGGTGTTTTATAGGCATTTTGATAAGCCCAAAGTGATTCACAAAATCTTATAGCCCAATATTTTCTGGTGGGTTTTACATTTCTCTTAAGTACTCTATTTACATCCCTATTAGAATTTTATGACATGCCATTTGTTTGGTGTGATATGCAGTTCACTTTTTTTTGTAAAAAACCCATTTTTTTAAAAGATATTCCACGATTTTATTACCAAAATGGGTTGCTAAGTCACGTATCAAGGCACATGGTGTGCCAAATCAGTGGAAGATGTGTGTATTTAAGAACTCACTAATAGTACATGAATCTTCCTTTCATGTGGGTATAGCCTCAACCCACTTAGAAGCATACTCAATCTCAAGAAAAATGTTTGAGAATCCATTAGAAGGTGGAAATGGTCCCATGAAATAGATACCCCAAACATCGAATATCTTGCAATAATTTAAATGATTTTGTGGAATTTCATTTCTCATTGAAATTGTGCCAAAATTTTGGAATGTGGGACATGATTTCCAGAACTCATGTGAGTCCTTAAAATGTGATGTCTATGAGAATACAGAGTTTGAGACCTTTCAGGAGGTCCTCTGTGTTCCAATGTGTCCAGCTCCAGGAAGTGAGTGACATAATTATATGATGGAAGAATGTTCATCATCAACAACATATCTTCTAATTAACATGACTTTCCCATTTTTCCAAAATATATTATCTTCCTAAAAAATAGAATTTTGAATCACATTTCAGCTTCATTTTTTGTTTTTTGAAAATATTTTTGGAAAAATACCATCAACCAAGTAGTTTACAATTTGGGCAAACCATGGTAGCTTTGGAGTGAGAGATGAAAGGTGATCTATGGGGAATTCAGTATTAATGATTTCTTAATGAGAAGAATTAGAAATTCTACTTAGGTGAACAACCATAGGGTTTTCTTTTCCTAGTCTGTCTTTGATTTCACGGTCATACTCTTGGAGCATTAGGATCCATCTTATTATCCTCGGCTAGGAATCACATTTTTTGAGTAAAAACATTATATCATAATGGTTTATGAAGATGAAGATTTTTTCAGCTAAGAGATAGGGCCTGCATTTATCTAAGGAAAAAACCACTACTAAAAGTTTTTTTTCAGACACTGTTTAGTGAGATTGAGTTTCATCCAATTTTTTTAGGCATAATAGATGACATTAAGAACTTTTTCTCTTCTTGGATCAAGAACAACCCCAGTTTCTCTATCTGAAGCATCACATATCATTTCAAAGGTTAAGGACCAATCTGCGGGTTGGATTATCAGGGTAGATGTAAGTGATGTTTGGAGTTCAACGAAGGCTCTCTTGCAAACCTCATCAAAATGGATCATGACATCATTTTTGAGCAACCGAGTCGGTTGGTGGGAAATACTATTGAATTTATGGATGAATCACTGATAGAAACTAGAATGACTGAGGAATGAATGGATTTCTTGAATAGAAGTGGCTTCATAAAGTGATTGGATCACATCAATTTTGTAGGATTGACTTCAATACCCTCTTGTGAAATTGTGTTCCCTATAAAAATCCCATTATCAACCCTGAAATGAAATTTTTCAAATTTTAACACAAGGTTACACGTGAAACACTTTTGGGGTCTAGAGAGAGTGAATTCAAGCAAGATAGAAATTAATCACCATAAATAGTGAAGTAATCCATGAATACTTTCAAGCAGTGTTCAATGAATCTAGAATAGATACACATTATACACCTGTAAAATATTACAGGAGCATTTCTCAGACCAAAAGGCATTCTTTTATATGCAGATGTTTCAAAAGGGAAAGTGAAAGTATTCTTTTCTTGGTCTTGAGGTGCGATTGGGATTTGGAGGTAGCTAGTGTATCCGTCAATAAAGCAATATTGTGACTTTCTAGCTAATTGTTCTAGCATTTGACCATGGAATGGAAGATGGTAGTGATCTTTTCATGTTTCAACATTCAATTTTTGTTAATAAATTCACACACTCCATTTTTTCTTCACTCGAGTTGTGACATCCTCTCCATTTTCATTTGGGAAAACATTTATCCCACCTTTCTTATATACAACTTGAATTGGACTAACCCATTCACTATTGGAAATTGGATAGATAATACCAGCTTGAAGAAGAATGGTGATATCTTCCCTAAGTACCTCATGTATGAGTGGATTGAGTCTTCATTGTGGTTGTATAATTGGTTTGGACGATTCCTCGAGATGGATTTCATGTATGCAAAGACAAAGGTTGTTTCATGGTATATCATATCAGCTCCAACCTTATGCCTTTTTTTCCTCTAACACCTGAACAAGTTTGGACACCTCAGTTTTGGGAAGTGAATTATAGATAATGACAAGATAAGAGTGATCATGTAAAAAGAATTCCTATTTCAAGTTTTCAGGAAGAGGTTTTAGATCAATCTCATCTTTCATTGGTGGGCTAGACCACTCGGGAACAGAGAATGGACTTCAGTTGCATCAGATTCATTTTCCTTAATATTTTCCATGGTGGACCAGTAGATATCAGAGTTGATGTGGGATTGAAGAGAGATTTCAAGATCCTATATATTTATAGAGTCTATGAAGTAGAGGTCAACATCATCTTCACCGTTTACAACTTTATTGATCATGGTGTAGACTTCAAAACATACGTTTTCATTAAATCATGAATAACATGATGAATTGGGATTCAATTTAATCTTATAAGTGTCCTCGGAAGCATGGATTGAGAATTCATAGTGTTTATTAGATGGGTATTACATGGCTTGGAAAATTTTTACCTTGACCATTTGATCACCAAATTACAGGGATAAGATGCCTAAATGAACATCATTCATGGTTCTCATTGTCATTAGGAATGGTCTTCCTAGAAATAGGGGAGATTGGGAGGAGTTTGCCTCACCTTACATTTCCAGGAAATAGAAACCAATAGGGAAGACAAGATCATTCACACAATCAAGGACATCGTCAATTATACCATTTGGACTAGCAGTGCTTAAATTTTCCAATTGAATGACAACACATGCTAGGTGTATGGGAAAAAGACCATGGTTGGAGAATATGGATTTGGGAATGATAATAATTGAGGCCGCAAGGTCAATGAGTGCATCATCGATGTTGTAACTTCCAATTTGACATGGAACCATAAAGGTCTCTGGGTATTTTCACTTTATTGGAATAGAATTTTGGGTGGAAACATTTTCGAAGGACCTAAGATGCCTCTTTTGGGTGCACATTTCTTTGAGAATCATGTTATTCTTATGGATTTGATTTATGGAACCTAAGAGGGTAGTGTTGACTTCAACATGTCTAAACTTGTCGAGATTTCAGGATTGAGTTTGAAGGAATTTTTTGGCTTCAAAATGGATTGAATAAAATTAATTGGGTTCCTAAGTGTAATGGAAGGAGGTGAGGTAATGGATTCAGATTCTTTTTGAATATTATTTTTCATTTCATTCTCTAGGTCAACATTTAAAGGGGGTGGAAGCCTTATCTTGAGGCATAAAAATTTTCTTCCCTGATCTAAGTGAAATTACAGTTATGTTAATCTTTGGGTTGGGAAATGGTTGAGTTGTTATTTGGGAGGAATTTTAATTTTTTTATGGATTAGGATGGATGCAAGTTGAAAAATTTGGGTTTCAATGTTTTTGAGGATGGAATGGGTGAAGGATGCAAAAACATTTATTGCACTTTCCCATGGTTTCTTGGAAGAAGAGGCATGTCCCATATTCAGATTACCTTGATTTAGGTTCTTGGGAATGTGATTGTATTGGTTTGGGAATTGGAAAGGCTTACAATTTTTTTGGAATCTAGGATAAGGAAGAGGAAAAATGATATTTGATGTTGAGGAACGAAAGGGTAAGGTTGTTGGAAGATACAAACACTATAACCATATTGGAATTGGTTTGGGTTTTGAGGAGGGAATTGAGGGGAGTGATAAATTTTGATTACCATATCTCAAGTTAGGGTTATATGTAGAAGAGAAGGGATTATAATGGGGTTAGTTGAAGTTTCTAAAGAACTGGCCTGATTTTTGAGGGTCGGGGTTCCACTGAGCATATGTTTTATTGAGCTCCATTGGTCTGGATGAATCAGAGGGATCCTCTTGAAGTAGTGGACATGTGTTAGTTGAATGATATGGGGAGCTACAGATTCCAATGTTATTGATAGGTCTACGGAATATAGAGTGTGGAGAAGATGAGGTTGGATATTCAGCCTCTATAACTAGTTGTTTCACAAGACCTGTAAGTTCACTCATCCACTCGGTTATCTTGTCAGGATCTATCGATTTATTATCATGAGATTGTTGGGATTTTCCATGTTCTCTATTATGGAATTGTTGTTTGATTGTATCCAAGTTTCCAATGAGATCTCTTGCAGCTGTAAGAGTATTATCCACAAGAGCATTGTCACTTGCGGCATCAATGTGGGTTCTCTCCATAGCCAATCACCACTCATAGAAGTATTGGATCAATAGTGGGTCAGGTATTTGGTAATGTGGGATAGTTACCACAAGATTTTTGAACCTCTCCCAGTACACATAGAGTGATTCATTTTGGAATTGATGAATACTACTTATTGTTTCAGATATAAGTAGTATGAGAACTAGGAAAGAATTTCTCTAAAAAGAGTCACTTCATGTCATTCCATGTGGTTGTGGAACCAGGAGGGAGGTAGTAAAACAATGAAATAGTTGTATCATCTAGGGAGGAAGATAATACTTGGAGTTTTATTTGTTCCTTAGAAACCCCTTGAGGCTTTATGGTAGATCACACCACATGGATCTCTTAAAAGTGGAAATGTGGATCCCTGCCGGCTAACCCATGGAAATGAGGGAGAAGAGGAATCAAACCTGATATGAGTTTGATGTCGGACTCTATGTATGCATATTGAATTCAAAGAGGTTGGTAATTTATAATAGGGGAAACAAGTTCATTAAATGTTTTTTCCCTAAGATTCTTCATATCTAATTCAATTGGTTGGACAAGGACACGTTCTTGAATGAGTTGATTATCACTATTCCTCCTAACTTGGTAAACTATTCGCTCAATTTCAGGGTCAAACAAACTTGATGGATGGTTTGGGAGGATATGGTGAATTCATAGATATTTTGTAAAGGATGAGGATGATGTGATCTTCTTTCTTTTTTCCATTTATGATTTTAATGAAAAAGCGGGTTTTTCATTGTGTTCATTTTAATTTCTTTTACTTTTGTGTTTTTTTTGTTTTCTTACAATAACTAGAAACTAACGACTATTTCATTTCACCATCACAAGAAATGGATCCATTTGAATGTTCATGCAATTTTCATATATCAATAGGTCAAGGTTCGGTGTTCTGATAATTTGTATAGCTGCACTCAGGTCAAATCCTCGACAATTATACTATTTAACAGTTGATTATTTTTAGTTGATTATATTCTGATTAGGGGGTTTGTTTGCAGAGCTTATAAAATAATTTATGGATTATGATTGATTAAAAAAATTGATAATTATTGGATTTAGTTAATCATTATGTAGTAAATATTGTTATATCATTGAGCCTTTCTTTATATTTCATTAAATTAACACTCATGTTAAAAGTTGAAGTTGATTGGAATTCCCAAGAGTTAAGGCATTAATCCAATCCTTAACATAATTTATGGTTCTCATCATAATCAAATCTTGTTTATGTTAGTGCATTTATGGTTTCAATAATCCATGGAAACCACTCTTTAAACGAAATAATTCATTAATCAAGGACATATTATGTCCAACATACAAAATGTTAATTCAAATAATATTAATCGAGAAAATGTTCTCAATAACTTAACATACATATATTATTACTCAACATAATGAATGATTTATTCAGCCTTTTCATTGGATAATAATATGGTCATATATTTATTATAATGAATTAAAAAGTTAAGAAATAGAAAGGGATAAGAAAAAAGTTGTGTGTCGAACACACACACACAAAACAACGAAAGATATTAAATACTGAATTTAGATTGAATAAAAAAATCACAATAAGGGAATGGTATTCAACTATATTTAAATTAATTTGGGACCAAAAATATTATTTAAAAGAAGGTGGATTAGAAGAATAGATGATGAAGTGGAAACTTGGATTGAAATTGAATTACCTAAACAAACACTAAAGCGATTACAAATGTAGAACAACACAAATGTAAATGAAAAAAATGGAGGGGGAAAGGTATCTCAAGTGAAAACATGGATATTAAAGGTCCATCCAAGCCATTTTAGAGGGTTTTGTTGTTCCAATATATTCTTCTCTCTTCTAAAATACCGACCAAATTCCAAGAGAAGAGGGGGTTGTATTTATATCCTAATGAGGTGGATTGTTTTCATTCCAAATATACCCTTCCATTTTCATTGCCAATTACGCAATCCAGAAAAGTGAATCGGGAGATATTATATTATTTCATGTTGTATATATTGATTTTTATAGTCACCCCTCACAATTTGGTTGCTTTTGGACTTTTGGAGCCAAAGATATGGCTATTTTACTAAATAGTTTTCACATATCCCTTTTTATCAACACTTTTTCGATGGCTGAAATGTGAATAGTTTTTTGAAGATGAATATTCCATCAAATAAAACCAATTTATTCTAACAATATGGACACCCATATCTTATATTTATCACTCAAAATACACATCCTGATTTGATGAGTAAATAATGGGAAAATTCAGTAATGGTGTCCTGATTTTAATTCCCAGCTAGAATAGTTGGCTTGAATTCAAATCTTCATTTAGGACCGTTTTTTTTGGATTTGGGCCTTAAAATTTTTATTCATGTCTAATTGAATTTTTTTCTGATTGTTTGAGGAGAAAGAATGAATTTTAACTTATGGATTGATCCTAGTAATTCAATCATCATGGATGTTCTAGTTTCTTCATAGATTCTATGGCCCTTCTTATGTGGACCATATAACCCTCCAAATGGAAGATTTCACCAAAGGTTCATTCTAATGAAATGTTTTAATTTGAATAAGAAACCATGAAAACAAGAATAATGAAAATTGGATAACTAGGGTGAGATATATTATTAAAATATTAAACAGAAATGAATCAGGATGAATTCAAATAGTGCTCTAAAATTAAATTTAATATTTAAACATTAATATTTTACACAAATTAAGAACATTTCATATAATATCAGTAAAGGGAGTGTATAATAAATTATTAAAATATTAATCACATCAGAGTGCTGCACATCCTCGAGGTCGGGGATAGAAGGTGGTGAGGATATCTCGTGGCAGTGAGGCTACAGTAGTGGTGGATCCAGCGGTCCCAGAGTAATAGAGTTATCCCCATGGGATTCCGCCTAGGGGTTTCCATAGGATATCCATCTAGACTCTAGAGAAATAGTTATTCCATATAGACATGACGACGAATTTTGTCTTCTGGGAGGCTTCCGACATCTGGGACAGAAACATTCAATTACTCAGCCCATCCGAGATGTGGTAACACATAAACCATCTGAGGATGGATTTTCTAAAGATCTACCATGTCATGGTCAGATTTTCAATATCCTAGAGGGAGGGGGACCAATACCTGGTGGAGATGGAGGACTTTGTGCCCTCCTGGTGTGCTCTGCGTCTAATGACAAATAAGGTAAAGATTTTTCTTGATTGAATGGTCCCTTCGGAGTTATTGGACATAGAATTAAGAGAGTGCTTAGAAGAATAACAATAGTCTTCATGGTGGGAGGTGTCCAGTAGAGGTGGTCCTCTAGAGAAGGGTGAGTTCTGTGATTCATCCCCAGAGCTAAAAGAATTTTCAGAAGTTCTCAAGGAAAATCAATAGAACACTTCCCTAGAGTATATATCCAAGTCATTTAGGACTCCTTAATAACATTTTAACTATTAAAGATTGACTCAATAAATTAATCCACTCGTACCAAATATTAGATGTAACTATGGGATGTTCGATATCTCAGCCCATGACAACGGTGATTACTACACTTAGTGGGGTTGCGAATCTCAGGTTAGTTCTTCTAGAATTTCTGGATCTCCCAACAGTATATGGAGGGAAGCACCTTATGGTCCCGATGAAAACAACAGAGGAGCGAGACCAACTATTCAATATATGTAAATCTCCATTACATAATTGGTAATTTTCATCCATTTTTTACGTCAACTGACGTCTGTGCACTTTAGGTATGCACATTTCTTCAAATGGTGTGGCCTACATTAGCATAGTTAGATAGAGATCTTGGATCCACCTTTCCTATAATATGGTGGTTGTAGAAGCAGACAATCAGACTGACCATGCTACACAACTCCTAATCATAGGTGGGACCACTAATAGGGCCACACCTAAATTCATTGAGGTAGAATCTGACAATATGGACTAATCAGATGACATGGATTCTGACATACCAGATCAGACACCCGATGAAGACCATGCTGACAAGTTCCTAAGGGAATTCCCTACAAAAGAACCTACAGACCCTGCAGATCAGGATGAGATGACCTCTGATGAGGAGGATAGAATAATCGCATGCCTCTAGTCATTGAATTTGTTCAAGCACTTCATTGATGAGACCCCTCAAGAATAGGGGATAGAGTAGGTGTGGAGACTTCAGTCCTGGTTGCGTAAACTATGTGCTTGTGGAGTAGATACTCATCATCCTCACATGCACTTATGAGATCTCATGGCGGAGAATATTCAAGAATATGATTTGGGCCTTGGTTTGGGTTGGAAGCAGATAAAAGTAGTGACCATCAAGAGGCTCCCAGAGGTTGAAAATTAGATTCAACAGCTACAGTTCTAGGGAGATGAGCATTCTTATTTCCTTAAAATGAATTTAGAGCTTATATTGTGGCAGTTGTCCCATCTAGAAGAGTATGATGAACTGATGAAGCAAGACTCTGAAGATATGGCTATTGTCTAGTGTGACAAAAAGTGGGCCTGGGTTGTAGCTGATAAACTACACCCTGTTGGTTCCATGTCGGAGAAGGAACTAAACAGGTGACAGTGAATCCTAGACTCCACAAGCAAGAGAGTGGTGAAGCTGCAATGCTCCATTTAAACGGTCAACCCGTCCATGGGAGGGGTCGATCCTCAGGTGTTGTAATACTTGTTAGCCTTCAAGCATACTTTCATGCTTTAATTTTTTATGATGTATGCATGCATGAGTTCCGTTATTTGTTTTGTAATACATAATGTGTATCACATTCATGAAACATCTGGTGATCAATACAAAAGATCATGTGGGTCGGGCCCGATGTGTGAATCAAGGGATGACCACCTCGTTATTACACCAAAATGTGAGAGTGTCGACCAAGACTCATGCATCCAGTGTTCGAAAAACCATTATAGATTTTTAGGAAGAAATATGGATGCCTAACAAGAGTACTAAGGTCTCAGAAAAGTCGAATATCCATTTGACAAATTTTCTCTAGTGCACAAGCTGGACAACACCATGGGCATTAGTATCAATCCAAATATAGGAGAGCGAAAAGTGTGAATCACGATACCCAAAATTCAGAATTCTATAAGGTTGGAATGAAAATAAAGGATAAATGTTTACTTTTTTCAAAACATAATACTCTTATTGCATTATCTTGAAATGGGGATAACAAATGAGAGTAGACCGCTTACAAAGTTGAAAAAGGTGGCTGACTCGAAATGTTATCCATTGCTTTTATAGCTTGTTAACCTAGGATAGTAGGTGATCCAAGGGCCGAGCATCCATACGGTTAGTGGTTCCTTCGAACATGAAGGATGACAAGGGTCTGAATAAGGGGCATGAAAATCAAATATGGTGGATTGATGGGTCATTCGAATGGATTCCAACACTCCTGAGATTATGGAAATGTGGTGAAAACAGATTAGGTGGGTGCATTGGTCAAATCAGAAATCAAACATTCTTCCAAACATGAACTATTTAGTTTGGATATAGAATTCCTATAGTCTAACTTCATACAGATGCAGATAATGAATGGAATAGTTTATCATCGTATGACCATGACGTTTCAAGTAGTTTTATGGTCACAATTCCAAGACAAAGGCTAAAAATTTAGCATTGTGTTGCACAGATTGTAGTCTCTTAGTTTAAGGTCATAGAGACTAGATCCTAATCAGGGCCGAGGGGCCATAAGGGTTAATGACCTTTGGTATGGGCCCGATGACAAATTCTTGGGTGTCACTACGTATCTCATAAGGATGAAAATCAAGAAAAACATAGTTCTTGAACACATCGGTTTCAGAGACCAATGCTGGTAGGGGGAATCCTCTTTGGTGGGGAATGTAACGCATCCCATAATTAACATGGGGCTTTATGAACTTGTTCAGGGTAGAACCACAGTTTAATGTCATGCGACGAGGTCATATAGACTTGTGAATTTTAACGTCATATGATTGGAAGGGTAAACAAGGTAAAGATTAGAGAATGGGGGAACATGATGAGGTAGATATAAACTCTATGTGAATGATTACATAAGGAGTCTTCCACACATCACGTATCAAAGAAGAAATTTTAGGTCAAGAGACCTGAAGTGAAAGTTAGGCTGGGTATGAGGCAAAGTGGTCAGGTGTTCCTACGTATCCCATCAGGATGGGGATCAATCCATACATAGTTCTAAAAGTGTATTTTAATGTCATGTTAGAAAAGGGGCTTGTTTGGTTCTATGGAACTAGTACACATCCAACAAAAACCACTAATCCCACATGAGTTGTGCTCGATGTGGGAATCAAGGAGTAGTGGTGGGATTCTTCTGGTACATGGATTCACAGGATAAGGGCGATGGAATTTCGGTGAATGAAATCCCAATATTATTAATCTACCTACTTAACACACATAGATGCACAGAGGCGTAGAACGGAGTTTGTAAGAATCCCACTTTAGCATAAGGGAGTGGAAAGATGTAAATTATGGCACTAGAGATCTGGATCACAATGATGGTGGTTTGGTAAAAAAGGATAGTTTTTAACCATGTTCGAAAAACAACATCTTTTTCGCATTATCCTAGTATGGATATAGAAAAATGAGTATCGGCTGCAAACCATGTCTAAAACATGGTACATGTCGCAAAATGTCCTCTGAGGTCTTATGCAGTGTTGGCTCAAGACGGTAGGTGAGCTGAGGTAGCATGATACTAGCTCATAAAGGGGTTCCCTTCCAACATGAAAAATTATGGGGATCCAAATAAAGGGTTCATGAATCTTGGACATGAATTGAGAGATTGTCCATGTGAAAATCCCACACCTTGGGCACTTTTATCACGACACATATTAATTCCACAAGAAGATGAATATGTTATTGAAGGTCGAATCCCTTTCCAAAGACTGGGGTCCTAGTGTCGCATGATCCTAACCTAATGTCACAAAGTGAAATATTAATAGAGGACATAGTTTAATGAAATACTCACATAGAGAAAAGAAGTGGATCCCGGGGCATAGTTCCCATAGGAAGGTCTTAGTTTAGGGTCATAGAACTCAGACCATCCTCGATAGAGACATGGAAGAAAACATGGTGCAGTAGATGAAAAACCAGATGAAAATGGGAAACCAATAGGTTCTACCCACAACACATTCTTCTAATAGATTTTGGCCCAAGGGGCCAAAATGGGGGTTAGATATAAGATTTTTGGTGTTTGATGCAAAGACGTAATGTCTGGGCATTACAATGTAACCCATGAGGATGGGAATCAGGCCATATGTAGTTTTGGGAATATTGTATTTACACCTTGAAGATATGATGCAAAAAGATTATTATTTTTTTAGATCTCATACTAGATATGGAATGTAATGAGAGAGACACATGGTGTGTTAATCATACAACCCATCGTAAATGATGATATAGAGTCCATATCAAACGATGCACTTCTTAGAGAGGTTTTAGGTTGAGGGACCGAACATTAATGATTGTCTGGCCAGAGACAAATTGCACAGGCATTATTATCTACCCCATTATGATTGGGATCAAGAAATAGTGAGTTCTAGACATGTCAGGGTAGGGTACCCATGCTGGGGACAATACACTTGCGCGGTTCTAACCCATGCACCAAAAGAAGCAGCATTTGATAGATCTTGATTGTTCTTTAAGATGTATGTGTTATTTTAAGAGATAAACATAAGACAAGGAATCGTGTTGTTCCTATAGGAGTTTTCCACATATATGCATTGAATGATTGTATAGTGGATGACCAATACCCAACATGATGTCCCCTCGAGTGAGTATATCACAATGCAGTTTCATTTTTTATCAAGCGACCAAGATGATAATTTCACTGATTTGGTTCATATGATAAGACATACCAATGTATTTTTACAATGTGCAATAAATATGAAATAGTTTAAATTCAACTGAGACCGGGAGACATAGTTTAATGTCATAAAACTTTCACATTGGGAACACACATGGTGCAATAAATCATACCCAATGTGAATTAGGATGAGGTCCACACTACACCATGCGCAATTCCTAGGAAGAGACCTTGGGACTAGGGGCCAGAATGGGACATAGAATCTGAGGCTGGACCTATGAATGAAAGGGCCAGATGTTCCTACATATCCCATGAGGAATTGAATCAAGCCATATGTAGTTCTAGATGTGCATTTTAACGTCTTACGATATGTGCGGCCTTAGAGATGATATCGTAGAAAATAAGTATGTGGTGCATCTATTGAAAACCCGATGTGAATGAGGATGTATGTTCTGTTCCACACCACGAAATTCCATGAAAGTCAGGTCCACATGGTCGAAAAAGTGTGGTATTTAGAGGAACATGAGTTGGACCCAAAGAAGATAGGTTCAGTCGATCCTATGTATCCCATGATCATGGGAATAAATCTATACATTGTTCTAGGAATTACGATTCTTACACCTTATGGAAAGGATTTGGAAGGATATCCTAGTGTATGATCATAGATAACAGACCATAGAGAAGAGATACTCTTCTAAACTGGTGTAATCCTAGAATGAATCACTAAGCTGATGTGATCTAAGATCTATGTGGGAATCAAGGGTAGAGATGGTCTTTCCAACCCATGTAATACAGGCAAAGGGGAAATCGGTGCAGAGTCCCATATGACACCTCACCATAACCATTCTTCTTATATTATGCCTGTGTGTACTGAGGGACAGTACCAAGAGTGTCTTAATTAAAATTTGACATAATTGAGTGGAAAGGGATGTGAATCATGAAACCAATATTTAGGTCTTCATGATGGTGTTGTGACGACGGAGGATTATTGTTGATTGTGTTCGAAACTCTTAATCCATATCGTGTGACGTGAAATGGGAATAAAAAATGAGTGTCGACCTATGAATATATTCACATAGTGGGACTCATTTCAATTTTTTTGTAAGAAATTATCAAGTATATTGGCTAGAAATGGAAGGAGAGCCCTTGGGCTAAGTATCCATACCATTCGTGGGTCCCTTCGGATGTGAATGATGATGAAATCCCAAACGAACGGAAACCAAAAGCCTGAAAATTTTTCAAGAGCATGTCTGGGTAGAATCTGACACTCTAGGTCCAAAACCAGAGTGATCTTAGGTATATTAGTGAATTTACAATAAGGGTCTAGGGGCCCAACTCAAGAATAGATGACTTGAAATGATGAGAGTAGAATAGTAGGAAGAAGAGCTCACAGTAGAAAGAGGTATGAGGCATTGTTGTTACTAACATGAAGTTAATAAGAACGTATGCCCACACCACATCTCAAGCCCCTCTCCTGGGAGTACTCAGGCTAGGGGGGCAAGATGATAAGGAGGTTTCTATGAGATGGGGCTGGACCCAGAGATTGAATGCTCAGGTGGTCTTATTTATCCCATAAGTATGGGAATCAAGACACATGTATTACAGGAAGATATTATTTAGCTTAAAGTCATGTGGAATGGAAACATATATGAGAAATTTATCTCAACGAGGTATGCATACATTATGGGGGGAAGGACATTAGACCATGCCACACCGTATGATCCCAAACGAGGACTTGGGCTAGGGGGTCGAAAAAGTCAAGGGATCCAAGATGGTAAGTCCTACCTATTTCGTTGTTTAACATCTTGTAGTGAGGACGATAATGGAGGGATTCCCGAAGGAGATGTATACGGTAGTGAAAAAATAGCTTGACTTGAACGAGGACATAATGTCTAGGTCATACCACACCGTCTTGAGTGATAACATGGCTCAAAGGACCAAAAAGGGATGAGGGACCCGAGATAAGAGGTCCTGACCGGTTTGTATTTTAATTTATTGTAATGAGGATGATTTAGATCATAGTTAAAGATCATAGATCTTGGAATATAGACACCTGACACTTTATGCGGGTATTACCTTACCAAAATCCATAATCCCACATGAGTAATGTTCAGTGTGGTAAAAGAGGAATAGGACCAGGATCTCCTCATCATATAACAGTACGACAGCTGGACCCACACTCCTACCTATAAAAAGTTGACGTCTAAAGGGATAGCAGGACAACATGACCCACTATACCCAATATTTGGGACATATGGGGGTGGTGAAAACAATGATGAATATTTTATGACCATGTTCGAAACACACCATCCATATCATGTGACCTGAAATGGGAACAACAAAAGAGTGTTGACCGCTAACCATATTCACAACGCCGGACATGTATCAATTTCTCATTCAACATCCTTGAGGGAGATGGAAAAAATGATAGTATATCCCTTAGGCTATGTATTCGTACAATTCGGGGGCCGTTTTGTATGTGATAGTTGATGGAGTCCCAAGTAACGGGAGTGTGTGAAACATCAATGTGCCCGTGCAATTTAACGTCAAGCATAATGATGAAAGAGGTGGAGATATTCAGAGAGATGTATATATGGTGTGGTCATGATGAATCCGATGTAAATGAGGAAAAAATCTGGCACCACACCATGTTTTCTGACCACAGGGGAGCTCAGGAAATTTGGGGCTAGGATGACAGAAACATTCTCTAGGAATTCTTATGTATCCCAAAAGGATTGGAATAAAGCCACACATAGTCCTTGAATTCCATGCAGTTTAGCATCGTGTGATGATGACGTGGGAGAATAGAACAATGAAGATGGGGGAAATTGTGTGATCATCGTAGTCCTGACATGGGTGGGGGCCAAAAAAGCATATACTACACCATGCAGGATCCTAGAAGAGAACTATATCCTGTGAGGATAGTCAACATGAGTCTAGGGGATGGACTCAAGACGAGGTGTCCAAGTGCTCCTATGAATCCCATGAGTATGGGAATCAAGCCATACATAGTTCATGATGATTCTATGTAGTTTAACATCATGCAACAAAGATGTTGGATAATTAATGGTACTGTGGGATAGCGTATATTTTAATGTCATGTAAGACGAAATATAGTTTAATGCCATGTATGACATATCAATTTATTGTCACAAAGGAAACTTATTCTCATGCAAAGTATTTCATGAAAAATTTCGCATTGGGGTGAGGATTTATACACTCACCATCTGCGGTGACCAGGGACTTTATGCCATTAGGGTAAAAATTATGAATGATGTATGGTCCTTCCCATTTGTTCTCCAGCAAGGGTGGTTTTCTACCCAGTATCATTGGTGTTCTCAAGGACACCACTAGGTCAGCTTGAAAGAAATAGTGGAGGGAATCCTTCTCGTTTCAGGCTCTATCTATCTTTTTCTAATGCCTTTCTATATTATTCAGGGCCAAAAGCTTGTTCTCGTCAAGTGCTTTCAATTCATCAAGACAAATTTCATCAATTTTATCTAATGCATACTGATCATTGACAACTATAAGTAATGAAGGAAACTAAATCTCGATGGGTAGGATGACCTCAGTTCCATACACCAGGGAGTATGGGGTCACCATTGTGGAATTTCAAGTCGTCATCCGATAATCCCAGAAGGCATTGAGGAGCTTGGCCGAACAACTCATCTTGTTATGAACAACCGTTTTCGGAATAATGTTAGAGATGGTATTTTTTAAATGCCTCAATCAGCCAATTTTCTTGTGCATGATAGATGGAGGTATGGTTAGGAAGATTATTGTATTTGGCGTATAATTTATTCCCCCTGGTTTCCTGAAAGATGGTGACGTTATCGGTGGGGACAACGTGAGGGACTATAAACTGGTAGATGATATTGGATATCACATATTCAATGATACAACGATCCTTGAACTCCTTGAGCGAAACTACTTCTACACACTTGGAAATGAAATCTTTAGCGGTCCGGATGAATCGACACTGGCGTAGTGTTGCCAGTGGATATGGTCCCACGACATCGAGTCCCTATACCACAAAGGGAAAAGAGAACATGGTAGTGAGGAGATAATCTGGTGCCCTATAGAAAAAGTTTGCATGAATTGGGCATGCATGGAACCTTTTTTCAAACATGATGCAGTCATAGATCATGGAGGGCCAAAAATACCCCAATATCCCGATCTAGTGAGATAGTTTCAGCCCAGTCTGATGAGCCCCACCGGAACCTGTATGAACCTTCTTCATGACGTGAGAAATATCAACTTCTTGAATGAAATATAGGAGAACCCCATGAAAACCGCTCTTGTATAGGGTCTTCACAAGATTGGGATCGCTCTTGGGGTAAATTGTATTGTGTGGCATTGAATTATTTCACACCCAGATCGATTTGTCAGGAGATTTCCTTGCTGGAGGTACTCAGAAAATGGGATCCACTAGTCATGAGTCACATCAATCACTACATCTGGGGGACCTAGAGGTCCTGACATGGAGGCATTGATGGTAAGGTGTCCTACATGCATGTTGTCCACATCTTTGGGAGTGGATGGGGTGATTAATATTTGGAGTTTCTTTAGGATAATCAAATCATCCTATTCATGATATTCAAGTGATACTGCAATGATGGCCAAGGCATCTGCTCTACCATTCAGGGATCAAGGTATATGAGTAACCTATGGCCAATATTGGAACTGAGCCATCAGCTGGAAGGTGCATTCCAATAGTGGTACTAGCTTTGGATATCTGACGACATAGTCACTGTTGATCTTCTTGATGACTAGTGTGGAGTCCCCTTTCATGTGAAACTGGGGAACATCATTCCCAAGGGCCATCTCGAGGCCAATAATGAGAGCTTGATACTCTTTATCATTATTGGTGTAGAGTTATGATAGAAGGAATGGATATGGAAGAACGACATGTGCTAGTATAGTGAAGATGGTATCGATGAATACTCAATTGAGCCTGGGGTCATTAACCATTCTTCTGGTAGGGCTCCGAGAATAAACATCAAAGTGCATTTTCCAACACAGAATGGTTTCTGCCACCGATAGGACTGCATCTTTGGGAAAATCAAGGTCCAGAGACTGGTCCACATGAGCTGGATGGGTGGTAAATAAATCGTCCATTACATTCCCCTTAATATATTTCTGAGGGTTGAAGAAAATGTTACTCTACTAGAGTATAAATTCCCACCGCGCTAGATGTCCTGTCTACATTGGGCAGTTCATGATGTACTTCAGTGGTTCCACTGGGGACCAAAGACATACCACATGGTGATGCAAGTAATGTCACAATTGATGTACTATGAATAAAATCACATGAAAACATTAATCGATATGGGAGTATCTAATCTCTGTATTGAGGATCATGCGGAAAAGATAATAGATACTGTTCCCTATCCCATAGTTTTTTTTGGACGAGAAGGGTGACGAGAAACCATTCCAGGGTTGTTAGATAAAGGACCAGCAACATTCCGGAAATGGGTGGCATCAAGACTGGAGGTTGGAGCCAATACTCCTTGATTTCCTTGGATGAAGTCTGAAATTCTTCATCGCACAGATAGTAATTTCCATTCTTCATGAGCTAGGAAAAGTTCTTATAGTTGCAGAAAAATTCGCGATGAGACAGTGTTTGTAGGACAACATGCCTTGAAATCATCAAAGCTCATGAATGTTTCTTAGGGGAGACATCTGGAGAATAACATTAATCTTCTCTAGGTAAATCTAGAAGCCCCTATATTTAAAAATGAATCTGAGATACTTTACAAATGTGACCCCAAATGCACACATCAATGAGTTCATCTTCAAGTGGCAAGAATGGAGGAATCTGAAAAAAAATTCATGGACTTTGAGATGGTATGGGTGTTGGATAGATTTGACCACCAAACCTTCCGCGTATAATTCCACCAGTGTCATGAGGATTGGCTTAAATATGAGATTCATAGTACGTTGATAGGTGGAACATGAATTCATTAGGCCAAAGGGAATTACCTAGTAGTATAACAAACCATGTGGTTCACTGAAGGCTATAGAATTCTCATCTTTGGGATGAATTCATGTCTAGTTACACCCGGAATACCCATCCATGAAAGAGAGGGCCTGGAGCCCTGTGACGACATCAATCAACAACTTTGTTAGGGGAAGGTGAAAATCATCATTCGGATAGTGATAGTTGAGATCCCATAAGTCAGTGAAGATTTTAATCTGTATGTTCTTCTACATAATGGGCCCAATTTTAGCAAACCATATAGGGTACTATACCTCCTTGAATATTTCAACTATGATGATCTTATCAACTTTGGCCTTAAACATGGCTCTGTGAGAAGGGTGCATATTTTTGGGAGGTTTTTTGAACCCCTAACGATTTTTCGGAAGACCGATGTGGTGTTTGGGGACTATAGGATTTAAATCATATCGTCTTTTTATAACTCCAAGAAAATAAATCACGATGTTGTTTCAAGAAGTCCGCGTACTTCTGTTTCTCTGGGACATGCATAGGAGCACTGATCAATGTGGGTTTCAGATCCTTATCTCTATCAAGGATCACCTATATCGTTCATAAAACTCGGTGGAGACACCCTCTTCAAATGTGGGGGTGTACCTTATAAACCTTCATATTCACTTATGGGTGAAGTTTCCTTAGTTAGAGGAGTATCCTCTATGTCAATAAATCCTGATGGGCGGCTGGTGTTAGCCTGGGTGGTAGTGGACAGTACATCGGGGGACTCTTGCACTGTCGAAACCATAGCGATGAAAGTTGTAATTCTGATCCTATATGGACTTCATCCCTAGGGGCCACACTTGATGATATCATAGAAATAGTGGCGCGTCAGCTTGAGATGGTTTATCCAATCCAAGAAATAGAATAAAGTATGGCATATTGATGATGCCATTGGACAGACATCCCGATATCTTATAGGCATAGGGGGCTCCAGGATAACTCAAGCCAGATTTATGTAGGAATGCAAAGTGATCTTTTGTCATCACATGGACAAGGGAATGTTCTTTACCTTCGTTCTATAAACAGAAGAGCATTGACCAATATTCAAGGTCGTAGCCTCTAATCGATGTATTGAAAAAAGGTAGGCATCATCTAGATCTATCTGCGGGTCGGTTGTCGTCATCGTGTGTTTGACCTCATTAGCCCGAATCGTTTGTCCATGCTCTTGTAATTGTTTCCATCCAGATAGAGAGCTTCACAAGTGTAAAATGGCGACACATTACCTCGAATTATGCCCACTCGACTATTAAGGGAGTAATTAAGGCACTAGTGATATAACGAAGGGACCGTTGCATGTAGGTGAATTCAAGAGCTACCCATTAACGCGTTGTAAGAAGTGTCTAGTGAGACAACAATGAGCTCAGTGAAGGCTACTAGCCCACTGAACTGGGTCTTTCGGTAGATCTTGCCAACCGATGTCTGTTCCATCCTATCATAACCATGGATTTTTAGGTCAAAGGGAATTTGGTCATCCTCGGATAGCCCCATAATTTAGATTGTTAGGGTTGGGATTTGGATGATCCCATAGCCTGTGTTGACAAGGTAACGAAGAACCTTCATGCCAATAAAATGGATGGTGATGCATAGTGGGAGAATGTGCCATTGTATGGGAGAGCCTTTATCTTCTCCAAAGAATTAGATAATGTTCTGTCATTCATCATGCTCGATTTCCATATCATGGAAGGCTTCTGCAGTTGCAACCTCTGTCTCAAACTATTGGGGACTTCATAAAACCTCGACGAGGGCTTTATGCATATCTTATGACAGGATAAGGGCCTCAAGGATAGAAAGCCTTGTTGGATAATTTTCCATATGATTAAGTATCTCATACATCCAAGACATGAGTGATCTTCTGCGTACAGGAGGCTGCTCTATAGAAGGAGGTATGACAGGCCCTACCAGCTGGACCGGTGGCTAACTCATGCTGGGAATGTCTCACTTCTCACTAGTTGAAACCAATGGAATGACTACCAGATGAGGGACAAATGACTAAGACCGGTCTGTAACAGAGCGTGAATGATCATGGCGTGGTCGGGGAAGGTCTTTCTGATCTAGTAACACAAACGGCGGTGACGGCGTTCAAGATGAAACTAGATGAGAAGGATGCGCATGCTGAGCATTTCACTGGGCCTACTGTCTGGTTTCAGTGGCATGAACAACCCAGCTGGATGTGCTTACAGAGATACTCTAAATATCCATATAATCACTACTTCATTGACACTGGTGATGGATGGGGACGTTGAGAAGATCCATCTGGTGCTCCTTGTCATCCAGAATCATGTAGGGGTTTACCTTATCCATGTTTGTAACCGAAGCGTACCCTTGACTGTCACTTGAATAACCGTCCACCACTGGACAGATTTTGGGGCGAATCTCCATCTCTGGGGTCATGAGTTCACTTAAAGTACATGATTATGATGACATTGTTGGGGGATTGTTTTCCCTTGGTATGCCGATTCTTGATCTTTTCGGAAGAGAGTGGATGATCCTTTGACGTAGAGGTACTGGCTGCGAGTGACATAGAATCTTTTGAATGATTAGTTCTATTCATATGTTCGCAGATAATATCATAGGAAAGGGAGAATAACTTACAGTCCATTCCAGCATCAATCTTCTAGGACCCATAGTTAGAATATCTATGCCACTCACCTTCGCTCTCACTGTCGTTGTCTCGTTTCAAAACATTACATGCCTTATGTGTCACAGCTAGGCCTAACCTAACTATGTTGTTATCAACCCAGTCTTGAAGCCAGTATTTAAACACATGTAAGGGTGTGCCCCATGATCCAGTGATAATAGCAGTAGTTGGGGTGATCAGTGAGAACTGCCTCTTCTAGTCTCATCCATTCGAGCAACCGTACAATTCCTTGTTCTATGGAATATTGAAAATAACCAGGCCTTGAGTTTAATTGAATGAGTTGTTATATTATATCCTATCCAAGAATGTGGATCTGAGATCATGGACCTAGCGATGGGTTGGAGGACTCTGTCATGGACATTGGACCTAGTCATTTTGCTAGTGTGGTGGCGGCGCGTTACGCGGGATTTCCTATGAATTCTATGGTTGCTGCTACTGGGCTAGAGGCTATGCATGAGATAGATATCCAAAGTAATGTTTTAGAGGTGTCTCCTCCAGTAATAACTCCAATTTCTTGGGGGCCTCTATTTAGGCAACTGCGGCAGGTGCAGCCTTGGCGGACCTCCTCGCGGGAATTGCAGGAGGAAACGGACGGTCAGCTTGGCCTGCTGTAAGGCTTCATCTAGGCGCTAATTATTATTAGAGAAATCTCATTATCCCATAGGGTTATTCTGGGTAATCATAATGGGGACCAGTTTGGTCATGAAATTTTTCACACACATTTTTAGCAACTATTCTTGAGTCAGTAGCTTGTCCAAAGAGTAGGTGAGTCATTTCCACCGGGCACCAAAGTAGGTTACGCACTCTTCAAGCCTCTGTTTTCATTTGAAGAGGTATTCAATACTCACCTTCCAAATAGTGGAACTGAAATAGTAAATAAATTTCCAATGAAGATCTTCCTAGTCATAAGCTGACTCGATGGGTAGTTGGATGTACCAGACAAATGCAGCTCCTTCTTTAAAAAATATAATAGTTTGGTTGCCTCCTGCTATGCCAGAGTTCCCATAATTGGTTCAATCCTTGAAATAATGTGGGCCAGATGCTGCAGCCGGTCACCCATCCCATTAACGGAGGAAAATGGGGGATTTATGAAACTCGTGGGAGCAAGAAAATCATACACCCATGTCTAAAACTGCTTACGATGAAGTGGGATCTCCACCTATCGAGTTTCAAACACCTTGAGGTGAGGAATGAGTGATGTAATTGGATAATTTGGGTGGGGGCTCATATTATGTTGATGATCCATGACCACCAGTGCATTGGCAGGTTCATCAACATGATAATTAGGCCCAATGGATGGTGGAGTGGTTGGTGGGATGAACTGTGAGGTGGTTGGGGTAACTAGAACTAGGTCCTGGGGATTATCACGCCACTCAAATGGTTGTGGAGACACATACCACACTCTATTTCCATAATATCCTACCTTTATCCTATCTGTATGGGCATGATTTTTAAAGTCACTTGGAGGCAATTTTCTAGGGATATGTTGTGCTTTACCCTGCTGCCCCGATCGAGGATCACCATAGTCTGATCATCACTCCATGACACATTCAACATGGAGGTCATAGACTATCTTCTTGTCCTCTACATGTTTTTAATTCAACGTGGATTTTTTGGGATCGTCCTTTGACTTCTTCATGGAGCCAGATAGTTCTGAGGGTTTGATGGCCCTCAGGTGCACATTTCCCTTATTGGTATTCCAACTAAGTACCAATGCCATGGTTGGAATAAGAAGAACTAGTAGGTTTGTCTACTGTAGAGTAAACCTTCCCAAAGGATCCAATATTTGTGGTGTTCAACCAAGGGGTATGAATTCTCCAAGTATCTATGACTCCATCTCTTCCTCTGATAAATCGGTTATGTTATCTATGACTTTACATGGAGGAATATCCATGATATCGCCTGGAAATTCGGGATAACATTGAATAGAACTGAAATGGAGGGTCATGTACTACCCCAAACCATGGATCTCGATGTTGCATGAAGCCTCCTTGACAATCCCACAGAGCACAATAATGATATGAAAACATCATTATTGGATGTTCTTATGGCCACATGGTGACTCGGGATGTTGGGGCACAATGAGTGTGTCCCAATCGATCAAATGACATTTTTGACCAATGTCATTGAAGTGTTCATGAATCTTTGGGTAAGCCACTCATCAATTATGAAGAAGAAAGTGAGTCAAGTAGAGGTTCTGGTGAAAGCATACAACCTCATCATGGGTGATTGATTTTGGTGCACTGAAATTCAGTGCTGCAATTGTCTAAAACATATATTGTAAATGGTCCCACACAAGAATTTCCCACATGCTCCTTGACCTGGACTTGGTTTCTTAACCTTGGTAATCCCACTCATAAACTGAAGGTTGTTGGGGAACTGGTAGTAGTACTGAATAAGACCTCTAAGATGGTAGGCTGCCTGGTGGAGAATACTATGAGTGTGCTGACAAGCTATGTCATCATGATCTATCCTCTAAAGAGTGTACTAACATAGACACCACATCACGATAAGATAAGCTGGTGACCACAGATTCGAGCGCGGGGACCACAACTACCTGATGTGGACTGTGCCATCTCTAATCCACCATCATTCCCCAGAATAACTCTCCAAGATCTCTTGTTGGGGTAGAGAGTTCCCCTGGGGATGATGGTGGAAATCGCACGGCCAGGTCCCGGGGAGATGCCAAATATTCATCCTCTTGGAAGTATCTATGAAGGGAGGCAGAGCTCTCATGGACCTCTCATTCTATAAGTTAGAGGCTAATACACATTTTCCCACCCTCATCCCCCAACAAAAAGGATTGAGTTGAGGGTCCTCTTGACGAATCGTATTATCCCATAGAATCTAAGAAGTAGATAGGTTTAATCTCAGCCTGAATGATCTGGGCAGTCTTTTTATGGTGGTAGCGACCCGCCATCCTGCCCCGAGATGGATCTTCGGGAGTGGGTATAATTTTGGCTCGAGGAGGGAATTTGGATGAAATTTTCCTAGAGAGGATATTAAATCTGCATGGGTGATCTGGGGTGCAAGGATAACCTCAAAAAATGTCAATGGGAACACGGGGAGGACCTCATTATCCACTGGCTGATGTGCGGAATGAATCTTCGTGGGAAGTGAAGGAGGGTGTCAGACCACTGTTAGAGATGGTAGGAGCATGGGTAAGTCCACCATGATTATTTCCTTTTGTATTGTCAGTGTGAGGAGGGTCCCCATACTATTCCATCATGGCAAGGGTAGGTCCTCCATGCTAGGTGCCGATGAAGCATGGATGACATTCACTTCTCAGATATATAGGGAGAGGAGGGTCCTCTAACTGTTCGTGCCGAACATGGGTAGGACCTATATGCTGGGAGCCAATGAAGTGAGGATGACCTTCAATTAACTTATATCTAGGGATTGTTGGATCTTTTTAGTCTACTTTAAGGACATGGGGAAGGCCCCCATGCTGATGGATGGCAGGATGCATAGCATCTTCAAACTAGAGACATATGACAGGAGGAACAACTCCATACATGAGGTCATTGGTGATGAGGAGACTTCCAGACTGAGTGCCATTGTAGTAGGGAGGACCCCCATCCAAATTAATGGTGACATGGAGATGACCTCCACATTGAACATTGGATCTAGACAAAAAATTTCTCTCGTTAGTGATGTTATAGTTAGGACCTCTTTACTGGGTGTCATTGCCATGGGTTGTCCTCTCATTAGTACTACATGCATCAGTGACTATGAAAGTCGACCCATCCTTCCTGTGTGGTTGTTGGGGCATCAATCTGAGCTAGGTGTATGAGTGCCCATGCTCGGTATAAATATGGGACGGATGGTATGTGTCACCGGTAGCATGGGCCATTGTAGTTGTTGACGCTGACGACCATCGACGGGCATCCTCCTTAGCCGGCACCCATTGTTGGTGTCGAGATAATCAGAATATGGTCGGTGGTGCAAGTGCATAGATTACCTACTCCTTAGCCAGTGGGGTCAGGTGGTGGTGCTAGCGCAGCCTTGTGGGAACACTCCTTGAGATCACCTTGAGTGGGATTTCGGCTAGGCTAACCAATTCTTCCCTAACCTCCTCAGAAAAGTGGAGGGAGTAATCAAATCATTCAATGGAGATCATCCCTAAACAATTATAAATTGACATGGGGATTAGCGACTCCCTACACAGCCCATGGGGTGGCATTGGTGACAAGGCACAAAATCCTCAACATCTTGAAGGGCCATATACCGGGTTGGTATAATCCCCTCATCCTCGTATCACTGAACAATGTCAATTATCACCCTTCTCTGAATGATATCACATGTGGAGATTTGGCATGGACACCCAGAAGCTTTGGACGTGGAGGTTTCCATTGTGGAAATGAGGCCACATGGGATAGCTAGGTTGACCTTTCCCATACCCATTTGTCTATAGGTGGGTGGTTATTGATTTTCTGATATAGAAATATTGGTCATGAATGGAAAGAGATTTAAAGCATTAGTCCTGAATGAATGTAATCGAAGTCCAGTGCCACAGATCCATTCCATCTTCCATGGATGGAAATAAGGATCCACACTAACAACCTTGGAGTCTAGGATGTCCAACCTTTAACAACAGAAATTTCTGGTGAGTTTCACACCAGACCTAATATTTTCTTAGTGGGACCTAGTGGCAGATTCATGGATTTGGTAACACACTAATCCAATGATCTATCAATCACTACTAATCCCTACATTGTGGAGAATAATTTACTGTTGGTTTAACCATTCATATTTCTAATTCTTTCACTAAGGCGAGCATCTTTCTGTAAAGGAGGACGCACTGATTCATTCCCCACATTCCCTCTTCCAAGAGGAGGGTGTCATCCGTCACTTATTCATGGAATTTTGATTCCTGGTCTAAATAGAATGATGGGTTGTCGGTTTCTCTTTCTATGTATTACTCCATGGATCTCGTTTCCTAGACTGATTCTCTCTTGTAGACTTAAGACTTTATTTGTGAAACTTTTCCCAGTGTCGTGTCTTTAAGGATACCAGTTAATTATGTTACTTATGTCAGGACATTTTGAGGGGTCCGACTAGGTAAAAAACCCTTGGTCGAGGGAGTAGTCATGTTGTACATCACTGGTGTGTCTGGACGATGGAACACTTGTGTCTATAGGGTTTTTCCACTTATGATAGGGCTTATCGAGGGTGCTGAAGCCCGAGGCATCCAACGATGAATGTAGAGAATTATATGCCAACGACATGTCCCTGAGGTTTTCCTCATATTATCATGTTCAACACAGTGTATGCCACAATTTTAATGTCTAGTAGAGATGGATCAGACTGATCGGAGCACTGATAGGAGTGGATCAGATGGGTGAAACCCCTAGAGGTATCGTTGATGCTCGGGCTTACACTTGGTCAGTTACACGATAACTGATAGGAGCAGTGAGAGAGTGGATGACACGATATCACCAGTATGTGGCGGCCCAGGTATGAATTGGGATGGATATGGATGGTTGAGTGTGTATGAGGAGTAATATGGACCCAACACAAGGCCAAAAATGATTTTGGGGCTCCGAGAGGAAATGGAACCTTAGGGATGGAACATGATCTTCTCGAGACACATAGGCTCAAGGAAAATATTGGGATAAGACAAAGGAGATGGGCTAGGACCCCAATGAAGTTTTTTATGTATCCATTGGGCAGGGAATTAATGTCCAAGTTGTTTAGTATGGGGGCATAGAATCGAGGTGTACACAGAGGAAAACAACACAAAGAAGTGCTAGGGCTAATGCGTGGTGAGCAGCCTGGGATGGTCTGATGCTTGGGGGTGGACCAGAGATGTGTGTCCTAGTGAAGGGTTCAGCAATTTCTTAGCATTGATTATAGAATACAACTGTTTACAAATTACTGGGTGCAATGGCTTACCGCTGCTTGGGTTTTTAATGGCTTACCACTAGTTATGGTTGTCAACGGCTTACCGCTGATTAGGGTTTCAACGGATTACCACTAGTTAGGGTCGACAATGGATTACCACTGAATACGGTTATAATGACATAACACCGGTAAGGGTAGACAACAACTTACCATTGAAGAGGGTTGACAACATCTTACCACTGGTTAGGGTTCCAATGGCTTACCACTGAATAGGGATCCAGTGGTATACCATTAGTTGGCGAACACAACGTCTTACTCTCAATTGGGGAACACAACAGATTACCGTCGATTGTTGTTGGACCTCATAGAGGGTTCCTATATACCATTCATTATAAACAAGGATTAAAGCCCACATTGTTCGAATAGGTACATTTTAGCGTCATGTTGGATGAAAAGGGGGTGTACAGTTTAATGCCGTGTTGGAAAAGATTGGACCAATGTGGAGTGGTCAAAACCGATGGGGGTGGGGCATGAACCATAGTGAGGCTTCATATGCACATTTCCTTGGAAAGGAACAAAGTACATGTAGAACAATATGAGTTTGGTGAATTGAAATGGATGAGTCGAGACCAGTAGGTGTTGGGATTGAACCTTAAGGATGATTCTTATGTAAAATTCTTTGGAATGGATCAAATTCCACACTATTCGGAAGAGTTTGGTGATTTCACACGAAGGGGCTAGGACCTGTAGGTGTTTGGATTGAGCCTCTAGGAGGCTTCTTATGAACCTTTCTGCGTAAAGGATCCAAGTACATGAAGTTTGGAAGCGTTTGGTAAACCGACGTGAATGGGTCAGGACTAGTAGTTGTTGGGATTCAAGCACCGGGAGGCTTCCTACATACCTTGACATGGTAAGGATCAAATTCCACATAGTTTAGAATGGTTTTGGGATTATGTTCTAAGGCAGCCCTGAGAGGATGTCATGGTTGATGGATACTCTAATCCCACCAGGTCATGCTCGGTGTGAGAAATAAGAGGCAACAACAACCTGAAGATCACAACGCTAATGGTGCCTCCATGGAATTTGGAATTAGTATTATACATGGTTAGTGGGAAAAAGTGGAAATAGGGTCTTACTAATGGTTAAAATAAAAAGGAGATGGAGGTTGGGACTTATGCAAGGATGGAGGCCCGGTGGCACCAAAGCACAGAGGGAGAGGGACAAGATAACAAAGTTCCCTATTCCCCTTTCACCTCATAGTCTTTGGAACCAAAGAATAGAGAAGGAGCAGTGTTGATTCCTCCTACAAGATAGGCTCGGGGCTTACACCACAGTGGTTTCCCTTCCCTGTGGGTAGACGCTGCTCCAACAGAGAGTATCTCATTCCACATGGGGAAGATCTCACTCCCATAGAGACGAGCGAGTGTATAGAATGTTCGAGACGAGGAACCCCACATATGATTCACGGGGCGAGGCCACTGTTTAACATCGTGTGCTGGGGTTGATGGTTCTTGGTAGTTTAACGTCCTACAACTCGGATGAGGTGGGTTCACTCTGCACCCCTAGGACCTACATAACTAATACCTATCCACCCTTGAGGAAGAGAACTCATTTGTAATTTTGTGGTGAGGGCGTGTTGTGGAGTGAACCACTGAGGGGCCCACGTTAACATAGCTATGAAAATAAGTAATATCCATTAGCATGAATAGGTAAAAAAGCATTAGGCTAATAAATTCAACATAAATCACCACCCAAGGGACATTGAAATAACTTCGTGAAGACCTGGGGGGTTGTACAAAGAAATAGTTTACGGAGCAAAGGGGTTTACAGGAAGAGGCCTCATGATGGTTTGGTGCTCCATGATGTGGAGGGGCTACAAGAAGTTGTATTCTTCACAATGTGGGGTGGACTAACCTAGGCATAAGGAAAAGGTGCACATGGAGGGTGCTTCATGAACCAAAAAGGATGTCCCGGAGTAGGGATTCACGAATCCAGGGTTCCTTGAAAACATAGCACCGCGATGTAGTGTGCCTCACAAAGCACATTGACCCTACCATAGCATGTGGTTCCCATGTGCATGGAAGGAACATCGCGAAGCATGAGTGCTTTTAGATGATCCAATTTCCCTTAGGGATATCATTTTTAAGGGAAGCCCTATGGGATTTGTGATGGAAATCCCTACATGAAGAAGGGTTTTTTAGTCAAAGGAAAGGCACTTCGCGAAGCTATAGTACCTCAAAGTGGTCATTTTTTGCAGAGAAAAAAGTGCTTGGATATTTGAGAGATAAGAAAAAGAAAGGTTAGAGGATCCATTCTTTGGGATATAGGGGAGACAAATATTTATAGGCATTAGACGGTGCAATGTCGGGAGCACATGACACAAAGCCATGTGGTGCTTTGTAGTAAGAGTGGAGAATCCCGCCTCTTTTCTTTGTGGCGGCTTCACAAACATCTTTTGGATCGTGGAGAATCCCACCTCTTTGCTTCGGGGTGGATTCAAAATTTTATTTCAGATCGCGGAGCCTCCAGGATCTATGACCTGTGGTGGCTATGGAGGAGGCATCCTTGTGTCGGCCGCGATTATGTGGGGCTCCGCAAATAGGCATTGTGAGGAATCCTCCATAGAGGTGGTGTCGTATTTTTATTTTATCTTCCACTCCACATATTTTGGCACCAACATAGTTTTTTACCATGTATTCGAATGAAGATATCTTTTCAATTGGTAAAAATATCTAAAAATTATTTCAATTTATCATTGCAGAATTTAACATTCTTGTATTCTTTATGCAATTAATAAATCTTTCAATATTCTATGGTAAGATAAGATAATACACTAATGGTATGAGAATGTTGTTCCTTTAAAGGATTATATTTATCTTTTAACTCATTTCCTGTATCTTCCTAAATTTGGTTATATTTGAATATAAACTCAATAGTCATTTTTTTATAATCACATTCATCTCCAAAATAATAATAATTTTGTACATGAGAGTCATGTGTTACCTCAGATGTGTTTGTCATGAAACACATGTTTTCCTTGTCACATTTCTCTTCATGTGATGATTCTGATTCACTTGAACTGTCCTTAGAGGCACTTCAGGTGGCCTTTATTGACTTTTGTACTATTTTTATAGGTCCTCATATTTATGTTTTTATTTTATCTTGGCACAGTCATCCTTCACATTCCATCTTCTTTTATATTCATATCTAACTATTTAATTTGAAATTTCAATCCCTTTCCAATCCTTTTTCCAGTTTCCCTAATTATCACATTTACCTTTATAGCCAGGATTCCTATAGAATTTATCAATAATATAAAACATCATGATCCTACTATCTTACTGATCCATTTCCTCATAATTGTCACATGAGGAATCATCATTATTTTTATTGTCAAAATTAGTTTGTATCCCTTCCTTTTAATTATTTTTGGATGTAGTGGTTCTAAAAGACACTGAATTTTTATTTTTTTATCCTCCTCCTCCTTGTTGACCATTAATTATTCCTCATACATCATTGTCTTTCCATTAAAATCTTTAACTACAACCTTACTGATATCACATGATTCTCTAATTGACACTGATGTTTGCCTCATTATTTCTGGTAGATATTGATGTTGTTTCCTGATTTGTTCTTTGGCATCCATAGATTCCCCAGATAGCTCATTGTATTGACTATCTTAAAGCAAAAATACATATCATAAATGGGTTCATTAGGATTCATCATAATGTTGTAAAATGTAATAGTATAGGTATTAAGTCTCAATTCATTGAAATCAGTGGTTCCTTCCTGTGAAACAGTAATGGTGTCCTAAATTACAAGGGTTGTTTTACAAGTTGAAATTAAATTAAATTCATCATCTCTTAAATACAAATATAAGTAATTCACATATTTTCTCTTATTATTATAAGCATCCTTAGTTGGGTTATCCCACATATTTCAAGCAGTAATAGAAATCTTATATTCATCAAAAATGGATGACCAAATTTCCAAACCAATACTTTTTATATGAGTTTTCATCTTAATTCTCCAATGATAATAATTAGTTACATTGAAAACGGTCGTCTAGTTGGTGCAAGAACCTTATAGTCTTTTATCCATAACAATTTATAAATAATTTGTTTTTAAAGAGAAACAGAATTAGAACTACAACAGATTTTGTGATCCTTAAAACACAACTAAAATCATAGTCGAACATATATGAAAAAGATGTTAAACAACCTTTGGCACCAAATGTTTTTGGTGTAGGAAACTCAGTATGGGTGAATTGGGTTCCAATAAAAGAATCTATTAAAAAAATTATTTGAAAGAATCCAAAAATGTAAAACCATGAAACTTCAGTTAATAAAAGATGAATATTTATAATAGTATTCATGGTCAATTAATTTCTTAGAAGATTGATCATTTCTAAATTATAACAATATGATATATTCATAAAACTTTTGAAACTAATTTACTAAAAAAATATTTAAAAATACTATCAAATACTTACTATCAAAGTTAAACATTGTTTTTTAACATATGTGTTTTACCAGAGTAATTTATATTTTAAAAAACTCTGGATTAAAACAAGAGGTTCAGTCTCATGCTGAGACATAGTCCTCTAAAATAGAGACCACCTATTAGGAAGAAATATATATATATATATATATATATATATATATAATTATTCAATCCATACATAGTAATGGGGTTTACAGAATAGTATTAAAAAAATCTTGTTCAAAATACTTCTACCACAGTTCTATGTGGGGACTAAAATAGTCTAGTCACACTGGACCTCTCCAATAGTTCTATGCGGGATATAATAAGGGTAAAAAGATGTTTGTGTGAGGATATCTTGTATCCCTTCGTTCAGTGAATGAGATAGTGTGTGTTTAATCAACATATGCACACAATGATAAAATTGAATTAAAAATGTACCCAATAGTGCATGAAATAAGGATATAGTGTTTAGAAGTCCCCGTTTGTTAAAAAATGCAGCTATGGAATCTTTGGATATAGAATATTTGTGGATTGAGTCCTCATCTGGAAAAATTTATTGGATATAGAGTTTCATGAATCCTTGTATTCATTTTTTCTTGTATGATGGGAATCTCCTGCTTAGTTTTTATTTTATACAATGATTATTGAAGCTTTGATGCACAATAATACTCTTTAAGTTTACCATTAGTAGGAATGAGAGTTAGTAATGTGTTCATCAGCTTGGTCTAGTATCTGTACTGGTATGTTCTTTTCTGTATTTATCTTCAATTATATATCTCATGCCCCAAGATTTCAGGTTATTTTAGGTGTCTTGTGGTGGATGACTAGTAGTATGTGGAGGTACCTTGTATCTCAATCTTCCTACTAACATAGTCATTAGTGGTTTTGGAAAAAAATAATTTAACTAGTAGAATTAAAACACTAAAATAAGATCGTTAAAGATAAAATAAAATAAAATAAAATTTAAATAGTCGGACTATGAGTCCTTCTATTAGTATTAGTGACTCATTCTATCAGCGAGTCATTCTGTCGGTGTCTCCATGCATCGATGACTCAAATCATCAATGAATCGTTTTATTCTATCGGTGAGTTATTTTGTACTTCCAGTGAGACAATCCCTCTGTAGGTGTCTCAGTCGAACTGTTGTTGAGACATTTACTTCTATTAGTGATATATTTCTTCTGTCTGTGTCTCAGTTGAACAATCGGCGAGACATTTACTTCTTCCAATGTCCTAGTTGAACTTTTTTTAGAATTGAATCATACTTATCTAACATTATTATTTTAACAATGTTATAATATGAATGTCCAAAAAATGTGTTAAAATTATAATAGCACATAGATAATCATAATTAAATAGAACTAAACATGAATTAGTATAAATAAATATGATTTAAATTACTAGACATGATTTTTGATTATTAAATTCAAAGAGGTTCCAACAGTCTATTATAGGCTAAAAAACATTATTTAATTTCATGTACTAATTAAATATTAGAAAAATATATACAAGTAAACATTTATAGGTACAAAAGATGTTATAAATACTTTTAAAAATAAACAAAAAGACAAAAAATAATCATGCATCTTGAGCACTATCCTAGTAATTTTATACTTATATCTATTCTAAGAAAAAATTCAATCCAATCTTCCAGTGTGAGATATTTATCTTTCTAAACTAAAAAATAAATATAATATTTTTATATACCATCGGGGGCCTAGATAGGGTGTTCTAAAAATCCCAGTAGGCCGCCAATAATGACATCTATAAATTCTAGTATGTAAACATATACTGATAACGTTTGAATGTATATTTAAATTTAAATAAGTGGTAAAATAGTAAATCAAGAATCATTATCCTAGCTTAGTCATGTCTATAAACATGTAATCATTTTATTAATTCTGTTTTAGTTTATCATATCTTCATACTGTTCTTTATATAATATTTATAAATTTAAAGGATATAATGTGTATCCACTATATCTGGTATTGATAATAATAATTTAAGGGGATCTACGGTAATAACCAATGCATCCTTGAAATAATGTGTCGAGCCATTATAGTAAAGACATGAATTATGCAAAAGGGATCTCACATTAATCAAAGGGGAATCACCCATGGAATTATAGAATAAATTATTATAATATAGTCAATGGATCTCATCTATGGTAAGAACGAGCTAAGATTGAATGGGCCTAGTGGGGTGAATCTATTGTCCAAAAGTCAAAGGAATTTATAATAGATAACTGGTGTTTATCCAAGCCACCATAATATGTAAAATATTAGTGAGGGGGTCCTATAGTATCATTTCAGGGATCCACTAGTATGCATACAACATATTACAAGGCATGTATCTTCTATGGAAACTAGCTCCTTGTGTCTTAGGCCATGTTATATATAGGGGTTATTTAAATATGATATTAAAGTTATTATGGTTATATTGGATAATTTTTAGGGGTTTAATGGTTTGGGCACACATTTTACCAAAATTTCTGTCAATAATGTATCAGCCACCATCCAAAAAATTGGACCACATGTTTGTGGGATCATATTTTTCCAAAACCATTCTCCACCCATGTGTTTCCTTATACCGAATGAGTAAACCATATACAATTGTAAAAAATTGTTAGTAAAATTGTTTTCTTCCCACACATCTCATAAATTCCCACTACAATACATTCACAGTTTTCTAATACCATGCTTCCCCCTATGCATGGTTTTGACAAACAATAAACCTCATATTTTTATTATGAAACTCGAGCTCGGGGCTAAAAAAATACCAATATTCTCTCAAACCCTTACATATGGGATTATGAATGTATATAAGGATAAAATTAAATATTCAAATTAAAAATAAAGGATATGTAATTTCTAGAAGTATATTGTCCATATTGTGCCTGTCCCCCCAAAAAGGAACTCATCCCCCAATTCTCTTTCATTGATGTTGAAATTCTTGTTTGTAACAACTCTGACCACAAAGCATAAATGCCAAAATCCCACTCCCAAGTTTGATCATGTTCATGAAAATGCTACCATAAGACCCATATGAAAGGGAAAAACTATCCCTAGAGGGAAATCATTAGTAAATAAAAATACGTGTAATGGATACTCAAAAAATATTGAATATCTAAATCTTCCTGCTCAAGATAAAATGTATGAGACAGTTCGACATGATATTGGTGAATCCATGAAACATGGAATATTTTAGGAATGGAACATTACTTCTAAGGTTATAGAAATAAATAGGCTACCAGCTAGAATCTATCTATAAACCCAAACATCTATAATAATATAGTGATAGATTCCCATGCCTCTATATCCATCTAATACCAAACGTAATTGATTCCCATAAGAAAAAATTATAACTAACCTATAACACTATAGGTATTCAAGGGTGATCAATATATGATTCTTGTCTACAATAATAAATTGACATATGATTTCTGATTAGCTAAACCAACTCCAATATCTCATTTATGAGATGGTGACCATGTTACACTATATATCTTTCCTCTAAACAGTATTGGGGTGAATAGAACATCATACCATACCAGGAATCATAAGAATATATCTAAATAATTTCTTGTTCGCTATTTTTCTAGGTAAAATAAAGGATAATGATATGCTTATCCCATGGAACATTGAATTCAGTGACACATTCCTTGATCAGATCCTACAAAAATAGAATCATCAGTTTTTAATGGCCATCAATATGAGAGTGAAAATATATGATTAGAAGATATTGTGTAACCATAACATTGGGTAACCCCTTATATAATTCTGATGTGAAACATATTTCCCTATACGAAATGATAGTATGAGGGACCCCATGTTTCTATATGATATAATTGAAATTCATTCTTCCAATATTATCATTTAAATAAATATATCATATTTGAACGAAGTACGATACGTTTATTAGTCGACCAAAGACTTAGAAAACTTCATGGAAACCATGAGGTTACCATGGTAAGCCGACTAAAAAATCTATAATAATATGCTTCCATTATCATTCCAGGACTAGTAGAAGATTTATCAAGCCAGTAGGACACCAATTATCCACCTTCACCTCCTATTAGGTTGACCACCTAGTTATAAATCCTTCCATCTAAAATTCCATCCCAAGATAGAAATAGAAGTGTCACATATCTCAATATAGCATGGAGATGCACAGATAAAATTCAAACTAATTTGCATGGGAATTGGGAATTAGTTCCTCTATCACATCTGTAGGACCCCATACACACCCATGTACACATAAGAAGTTGTATCTATCAATAGACCAATCCACCGGTGGGACTAGAACAAAAATTCATAGATATAGAACAATCCACATAGTATCAGAAACAAACATCTGATTTACCTACAATGGAGTTAATAGTTATTTATGAATTCAGTATGTGTAACACACTTAGTTTGTTTATGAAATCTTTCTCCTTAAATAATGTAATTTATTCAATACCTTGTGTTGCATAAAAAATTATGTTTAAATTAATTTCAAAACACTATTAAAATATAATAATTTTAAAATCCATAAAAAAAATTATGAATTGGTGATTATTAATATAAATTTCCACTTTAGGATATATATTAATTATTAGAAAATAAAAAGCTAATTTTTTGTAAAGTAAATTTTTAATTCAAAATTGTCATTCTTCAAAGAAAACATCTTTATTTCCTTCCATATTGAATTAGTTGTAATTATTTTGTCAAATATTTTTAAAAAATATTTTAAAAATAATTATTTAGTTAAACATATCAAAATAATATTTGGATGAAATCTTGGGAATTTTCTAAAACATATGATATTTCTATTAATAGTAAAAACTAATGATTTAAATTTAAATTTGTATTTTTTTAAATTATTTTACAATGAAAAATTATATTTTGTATTATTTTTTAAAGGTAATTATTATTTTTTGATTATTTTTAATCCAATTTTGGTCTTCCAAATATATTTTATCCATGTTTTTATTGTTAACATTTAATTTATTTAAAATTTTTTAGTCATTTGAAATTTTTTTATAGTTTCTGTTTATCTATTTAATTTATATAAAAAAATTCAATTATTTTATTTTCAAGTTATCAAAAAAATATTTTATATTATGAATTGTTTTTTAATTGTTTTTTGAAAATTCCCCAAATATTGTTTCAATATGAATAGTAACCATTGTAAAATTTACGGCCCTAATAGAGGTTAAATCTAGTTAATCTTGATAAAACATAATTGATATGTCGATAATTTTTCATCCAAATTTGTATAGAAGCAATTAATATCGACTCGTAATAGTTGAGGTATTTAATTTTTTTGTTTAATAGAATCTTCTCCATGAAAATAACATAGAAGTTTTTAAAATCAATCAAAGAGGCAAAATTTCAAAATATAGTTTTTAATATGTATGATTTTTTTATGTGGGGTTATTCATAATATATCGTTGATCAATAATTGTAGTTAGAAATATAAAATATATGTGAATTTAATTTAATATTATTTTTAATAATTAATAAATAAATAATTACATTAAATGCTAACACAAAAATGATGTCATAATTATTAAATTATTGTAATACTCAAATAAATGATATTAAAAATAAAAAATTAAATACTATATTAGATATTTAATATGATATATGAATTTTATAGTTAATAATTACATTTCTAGGATATATTGAAATTATTTGTTTTAATTTTACTTGCAAACATGATTTATTTAAATATTAATGTTGGGAATATTATTATAATTTACATTAATGATTTTTATCAAATTAATAATTTAATATAATATTTAAAATATGGAAAAATTATTAAAAAAATAAAAATTATATGATCATAATGTTCATAAATTTTACATTAATAATGAAATTGAAAAAAATTATTACTTATTTATATCATAAAATTTGTTACAATTTTTAACATTAAAATTTTCTACCATAGCATTAGTCAAAATGGGAAGGTTAAAAAATAAACCCAAACATGAATAAATTTTATTGGCTGATGTGATTTTAAATTTTTCATACATTGTCTTTCAATCCATTTTCATTTTTTTGTATTTGGATAGAAAATTATTTTATTATAATTTATTCATTTTAGTAACTTCAAAGAAAAACAGTCCTTGCATCTCTCTGTTGAAAAACAACCCTCAAAAAACCTTCTCCACACACATTCCAAGCCATTATTCACATCCAAATCCTTGAAAATTACTATCCTCATAACTCCCCTTATATGAATGTTTTTTTGGTCTCACAAAAAGAACCAAATCTCTATTTCCTCAATGGGTCCATTATGGAGGTAATGAATAAAATGAACCATTCTCGAAAAATCTATCTTAATTTATTATATTATTCTACAATCTCCCCAATGGTTACTTAATTTAATGAATAATAACTCCAAAATCGTGTTTGTACTATAATTTTATATTTATAATGGAATATTTTATAATCAAAATTTATTTTTATCTAATATTATTCTAAAAATGAAAATATTCTTAAATTAATATGGGTTTCCTTCTCTATGAATAACGAGATTTTGTTTTCCATTACCAATCTAAAGGCTTTTCATAAAACATTTATTATGGAACAAAAATAACATTATATTTATTTTATATTTTCTTTCATTAAATGGATCTAATTTACTTAAAAATAACATATATAAAATGAAAATAGTTTTTGATGATCACAAAACAACCAAAATAAAATAAACATTTATCATTGACATTTATCAAATTAATAATCCTCATAACTAATAAAAATTAAATATGGAATCATTTATAATTATATTGGTGAAATAATACTTTATAATTTCACTTTTGTATATTCAATTATATTTTACAAGAACCTTAATAGCTTTACACAATCAATCCGACAATGAAACCTAGAATAAAACAATCTCAATATGAGAAAATTGAACATTAAAACATATTATTGTTTTCATGAATGAGCATAATAAAACAATAATTAGTCAAATACATTTATAATTGGTTTTGAAATGTGTAATTAATGAATATAATATGATTTTCCCAAATATTAAGTACATGATCAAAACACATTAGGACATAGGTTAAGGGATCTCTATGAACTTCCATTTGTCTTTTGGGTTATGATTTCTCTATAATTTCAACAATTATCTTTTATTTTATCCATTTATACCACTACTATATTCTACTTAGATATTCAAAATATTTTTATGAATCTCAATTAATCTTTTTTATGGAGAAATACAAGTTTCATAGGTATCCCTTCTCAATTATCCATGATTAGAAACCTGATTAACGTGGACTTCTCTATTTCATACACATTTTTATTTACACTCCATAATCCATTTTATGGGTCCAATAATTTTCTAAAATATTCTATTTTATCCAAAAAAAATATTTTAGATCATATTGTTTCTTGAAAAAAATTATTACTTCTTTTATATTTAATGACTTTAATATTTTCCCTTTAAATGAAATAATAGTGGAATATTTTAAATGTTTCCTAAATACTCTTATTTATGAATTCACTTTAGTCTGATTGTTTCCCTCGAAATTTTTGGATGACCTCCTTGATTGAAGGTTCAAACATTCCAATCAGTTTCTAATGGGTTTGTTCGTAGAACCAGAACCATCCAATGATTCCACATCCATTTGGACATACTTTCCAAAGGTTGGAACCCATTAGTTTGTGGACTGATGAGGCTTAAGAATTTGCATTGGTTTCGAGGATGGGAGGTCGGACTCCTCACACCTTTTTGAGGGGAATTATTATCTACTCTGAGACTCTCTTTATAGATTTAAGTTATGTTTGTGAATCCTTATTACATTACCAAGTATAAAATGAGGTTTCCATCATATCTGAAAATCAATGATTAAATATGTAGGAAATTTAGAGGATCTTTTATATATATTCATGGTTCTTCATTGATAGAAAATCATCTGTATTTAATAGAGATTCTTGGTCAATGGTATCCTTCAACACATTTATATAGACGTCTCTTGGTCATTATGATGACCATGCTAGTTTTAAAGCCACTCAGTGGGGCACTTGATATTTATTGTCATTCAGAAGGACATGGATTATTTCAGAGTTGGGATCGAACCCGCAGATGAGCTACCTGCGTATCCTTATTTTAGAAAAGGAATCAGAACCCACATAGTTCGAGTAAGGGAGTATGATGTTTATGATTGATGGATCAAAGAAAGATGTCATAATTACTTTTACACTCTAAGCTCATGTGAGTAATGCTCGGTGTGAGAAACAAGAGGTATTGGTAAAAATCAGAAAATTGAGCCATGAAAGATACAATCATAAGAAATAATGTGGGACTTATGTATGTATGACTTCCCAGATAAATGAAAATTAGGATTTACTTCAGGGAAGAAATCTAGGAATAGGGTCCATAAAGGTATATGTTATTCATAGATATTTGAATACTCTAACTTGGGGCTTACTCTTGAAAAGGAGTCCCAAATTAGGATAGGACTGATGATTGGGGTTTCTCTTGAGAAGGAATCCCAGATCAAAGGTAAATTAGGACTGGTTAATTGAAATTAAGACTGGGGCTTACTCCTGAAAAGGAGGCCCAGGTTAGGAGACTTGAAAATTTAAGGGACTTGGGGCTTACTCCTGAAGGGGATTCCCATATTTGAGACTAAGGCTTACTCCAGAAAAGGAGACCCAGGTTAATGATTATGACTGGGGATTATACACGGAAAGGAGGCCCAGGTTAAGGATTAATATTGGGGCTTATTATTGAAAAGGAGGCCCATCTTAATGAGTTCTCTCATCTTAAAGGATGAGGTTGAATGAATGAAATCTCAATCTTTAGTGACATAAAGATGGGTAAATCACTAGGTTTTGAGAGATATTCCACAGAATTCATTTAAGATAAGGAAGTCAAATCAAGAAATCATTCCATAAATGGCTTTGAAGAGTGCCTTGAAGATAGAATCATGAATAGGAGAGGTGTAATGGCTTAAGAGGGGTGAAATGGGCAAGAAGGGCACCCAGAAAGGTAGGGGCGTGCATGTCCTAGTAGGCGCGCATGTACTGAGTGGGTGCAGAAGTCCTGGCCGCATAGGTATACCTGGGCGACACATGGTTACTTGCGCGACAGTTAACCAGCAGGGTAATACTTGAGTGACTCTTCGCTAAAGCCTTTAGAGTCATCTTGAGGTTCTTCCAGAAGAGTGGCGTGCAAGTTCTATGGAAGGAGTTAGGCGGCGCGCAAGTGTGGCCATTTCCCTTAAGGGCTGGCCACTCAGGCGCACAAGTGTTGATGAGTTTCAACACTTAGGCCTTCCTCCCCCTCTTTATATCTTCCGTTCTAGGTATGAAATTACCTTACAAGTGTTTCAGAAGCTTTGATAAGAGACTAGGGGTTGGGAGCTCAAATCTAAGTTTCTTGAAAAATTCCTCTTGAAATGAGGGGCCCACAAGGTCTATTTATATGCTGGAGAAGACCCCATATAGTTATCCTTTAGGGCATACATGTGTACTTGCGCGGCCATTGCAGCGCGCAAGTGTACTTGTGCGACCCTTGTGCAACATTCTTCTTATTCCTTCCCTTGTCAATTTTCAATATTTTTCTAAAGGTTGAATCACTTTGAGTTAAGATAATCCCCTTTTCCAATCATTAGATTTTGTGACGAAAGGAGTGTCAACAAAAGTCCCCCCTCAGAGTTGGATCCAAAAGAAATGTGGATTTGACTCTGAGGAAAAGGAGAGAAACAAAGGAAAAGCAGCGCACAAGTGTTGATGGCACAGAGGGAGGCGTGAAAATGTGAGTCGTGTATGGATGGAGGGTGCAGGATGGAGCATGCTGGGTCTAGGCACGCAGGTGGGTAGCCTGGCCTATAAATATGCGGCCCCATTTCCGTAAAAAGCATCCGGATTTCAAACCATCGAGCTCTCGCCGCGCAGGTCTCCTTTCCCGCGCATGTTTCTCTGTTTTCCGATGTTTCTTTGCTATCGCGCTGCTGTATAGGTATTTGGACTTGTGCAGTGATACTTGCACATCAAAAACTTGCACGACACATCCATACCTGCGCATCAAAATTAGACTTTCTCACTTTAATGCCTTAGCCATTTTTTTCAAATTTTTTCACAATGTTTATGAAAAATCAATCCATTTAATAGTAAATTTATTCAACTCTTGTGCAGATTTAATGGCTCCCAAGAGAATCGGAACGGCTGATGGACTGGCTAGAAAGCGGATTGATGACATGATGAACATTTCTGGCCATGATTACTATGATATATGTGATAGCACTCTCCCATATTTGGCTAAGTACATGAAGAAATATCATCCTAATTTCCCACAAAGAATCTACCTGCCTCTATATAGTCATGGTCATCTGCAAGGAGTCAATGTTCCAGATGAAAATAATTATATGTCTGAGATGAAGCTGCACTGCTACTCCTCTATTTCGGTTATGCTGTGCATTAAGAGCAACAACATTGGCATTAACATTCAAATTTTTCATGCATGCCATTTCCTTGTAGATATGAAAATGGAAAATCCATGGGCTGAAATGTTTTCTGCTGCTGGTTGGTTGAGAGAATACAATCATAAAATTAGAACAATATCTAAAAAGATTACTCTCTCCAAATGGCTCTTTACTTCCAATGCTTCATTCTCAAATCCATGTATCCATATTCCAAGTCTCTTGGACAGAAACAGAGTCACTGTTTGATCATCAGACAAATTTCTCAAACCGCACTAAAGAACATTCTTTTACAATTATTTCAAGAAGATCTGGTATCGCTGCATCTCTTATGGAATCCAGTTGAATGAATGAATTCCAGGTGGTTGCTGATGAAGCTCGAGATGTTGTAAATAAAATGAAGAGTTATGTTGAAAGTCTTATGTAATTATTGAAAAAGAAATGAGACTCCAATCTATGGATGTCCTTATAACTCTTGTGCATCAATGAAAAACACTTTCACCTTCAATCACTTGTGCATGTATTTTCCTGCTTCCCAATTTAAATTTTACCTAAGCCAATGGGCCTAGTAAGCATAGATTTCTTTTTACTAGGATTATTATAAATAACCCTACAAACTTTGAATCTCTTAATTGATCAATATTACCTAAATCATATAAAATGTATGTTAAATGATCTGGAAAATTACTTTTATTCAGATTTCATTTTTCTTTTGTGGGAAGTTTAATGTCATTCACGTCGGACATAAAGTGTCTAATGTTTAAGGTTGAAATAGCTTTGGCCGAATGAATTAGAAGTGACTCAATTCCTTGAAAATTCATCTGAAAACATAGTACCATACTCAAGTATGAGGGAAAATATGTAAACTATGACTTAAGAATATTTGAATCTGGGGAATGATATGAAAAAGAGCTAAAAGGAATTAGAATAAGTAGTTCCCAATAATGAAGTTACCAATATTTAATAAACCCATTAGGGGGGTTGAATTATGCAGGGCCATCTAAGAGAATTTGTTGCATAGTCAAATAAATATCATCTTTTGGCTAACAGGTCCATTATGTAGACTACATATTAAAGGCCACCTAAGGGAACGTGCTGCATAGTCAGGCAAAAGAACTCTCAGAAATTTACTTCCCTAGTGCTAAAAGCCAGTGAAAGTTTATGGAGATTTAAATTTTCCAAAGTATAGAGTTTTCTGTATGGAAAGAGGTACTTGAATATGGAGAAGATATTTGAAAACAATATTATCGAAGAACTGGATGGATATCACTCCTACAAAGGTCTGTCCCAAACATAGGGAAGGAGAATATAAACCATAGACTTGAATACTTTCAGATAATGAAAAAGGATATGGGACAAATATGGTATGGATGGCTACTTTTGCAGATCCCTACATACTATCATTTAAGACCCACAATGACAAAAGAGGCTATCTTCCCAATAATGAAGTTACCAGTATCCGAAAAACCCGTTAGGGGGTTGAATTATGCTGGGCCACCTAAGGGCATTGGCTGCATAGTCAAATAATAGTATCTTTGGCTGAAAAATCTGTTATGGAGACTGTTTATGCAAGGCCACCTAAGGGCACGTACTGCATAGTCATGCAAAAGAACTCTCATAAGTTTGACATTTTTGTGACCAGAAGTCAAGAAAAGGTTTATGAAGATCTTGAAATATTTAAGGTTAGGATTATGAAACATAAAGATGGGTATTGTCCAATGTATACAGAGATACATAGATCAATGCTAACTATAATCATGTTGTGGCTGTGTCCTGAGTTGGACTTCACTACGTATCCCATAATTATAGGAATCAAGCCATACATAGTTCTTGAACTATTGTTTAACTTCGTACAGGACAAAAGGATTAGAGATCTTAGTTTAGGGTCATAGTGTTTAGACCATTATAAGAAATACACAGTGTGTGTTTTCATGCGGACTTTTCAGCCAAGGGACTAAAAGTGGAATTTTGGGTTAGGGCCAAAGACTTGGGGCTAGATTCGAGGGACACTGGATTGTTCCTACGTATCCCATATGGATGGGAATCAAGCCCACGTATTTCTAGAAATACCCTCTATACATATTTGGTTCGTACATGTGATGGGTGAAAGGGGACTTTAGTGAAATGATGGTTTAACCCAAGATAAAAGGGTCGGGCATTGCCATGTATGCACGTAGTCTTTGGAATAAAACATTATTGAAAATCAATGTAAATAATGATTCCCTATCACGTGATGGTATCAAAAAATATTGTAGTTGATTATCATACTGGAAAAATGTGTGGTATAGTTTAACGTCGTATAGCAAGGAAGAAAGTGAACCAATGTAAATATATTGAGTCTAGAGGCAGTTTCACAAATCAAAATCGTATGAGATGGATGTGAACCAATGTGATGAGATTGGTTTTGGGCTTAAAGCTTGGGAGGTTTCCTACATACCCAGCCTAGAAGGGAAGGATCAAAGTCCACGTAGATCAATTTAAAGAATAAATTAATGATCAAGTTGTTCTTGGGGACAACGACATAAAAAAAGGTGTAGGGATTTACAGATAGTTAGTATCCCAGAGAGAGTGTTATGGTTGAAGTTTTCTCTAAGATCATGTGAGTCATACTCGGTGTGAGAAACAAGAGGTAGTAACAACCCTAATGAGGCAAAGTGAAATGTCATGTAGGACATATAAAGGGACTATGCAGTTTAAAGTCTTGCAGTTAGGACTATTGGTGTTGCACAGTTTAGTGTCATGTAGTAGGGAAAAGGTACAGTTTAATGTCATGTAAGATGTATTAAAGGAATTTCTATATAGCTTAGCGTCATGTAGTTAGGATGATGTGGACAAATACTGTTTAATGTCATGTTGGAAAAAAGGGGGACTACGTAGTTTAATGTCATGCAGTGAAGACAAAAGAGTATACCATTTAACGTAATGTTGGACGAATTAGGCGCTTTTTCACTGTTTAACATCATGTTGGACAAAAAAGGGACGATAGAGTTTAACATCATGTGGGATGAAAGTGCCAATAGTTTAAGGTCGTATGCATGGACCTTTGGTTATGCAGTTTAACGTCGTGTGGGATGAAAGTATATAAATAGTTTAAGGTCATATGTATGGACCGTGGATGGTGTAGTTTAACGTCTTGCTGGATGTAAGGGACTTGAAAATAGTTTAGGGTCATATGATGGATCGTTGCTGTATAGTTTAACGTTATATAGAAAGGACGATGAAGGGGACATAGTTTAACTTCATGTTGGATGTATGTGAAAATAGTTTAGGGTCATATGCATGGACCGTTGATGATGCAGTTTAACATCTTGCTAGATGGTGGTGCAGTTTAAGGTTTTACCAGACCACAGATGATATATTTTGTGTTTATAGAAAATACTTCTTAAAAAATATGGCATTGGTTGGAGTATTGATGAGTTCTCCATCTATAGAGATTAAATAATAATCTCCATTGGAGTAGACCCTATGTATTGAGTAAGGTCCTTTGCATTTTGGATCAAGCTTGGGAGGTTTCTTTCCTAGTATCATTGGATTTCTAAGAAATAATACCAATTCTCCCTGTGTGAATGAACAAAGATGAAATTTTTTGTTAAAACCTCATGCTATTCGATTCTGATATACTTCCATGTGGTGAAAAGTGCTCAATGTTTTCTCATTTAATCATTCCAATTAATTCAATCGCTTTTGAGATTTTTCATCTGTTGATGATTGATCACAAATGGAAACTCTGAGCGAGGGTAGTTGAACTTCAAATGGGAAGACTACTTACATTCCATATACCAATGAATATGGAGTTGACTGAGTTATAGTGCAGGTGGTAGTCCGATATGCCAAAAAGCATGAAAAAGTTTATCAAGCCATGATTTCTTATCTTTATCCACCATCTTTTGCGGTATATTTTATAGAGTCTTGTTGAAAGCTTCTATCTGGCCATTGGCCGCTGCATGATACCGAGATGAATGGTTGGATTTCATGTTGTATTCTTGATACAATTTCATCACCTCGGATGAACAGAAGTTGGTGCCATTGTCCGTCAATATGGTATGAGGGACACCAAATCTGGTAATGATGTTAGACTTTTTGAAGCTAACAACATATTTAGAGCTGACTTCCTTGAGAGGTATTGCCTCTACTCACTTGGAAAAGAAGTCAGTAGCAGTAAGAATGAACTTAAACTGCTTAGCCGTAGCCGAAGTGTAAAGTCCCACCACATCCATTCCCCATGTGGAAAATGGCCATGAGTATTTTGCTGTATGAAGCAACTCTGGAGGTTGATTAATGAAGTTAGAACGTACTTGGAATGAATGAAACTTCTTTGTGAAATCAACACAATCTTGTATCAATGAAGGAAAAAAATATCAAAGCCTTCGAATATGATCAGACAGTCTATGTCTAGACTAGTGGGCACCACAGACTCCTGCATGCACTTCTTTCATGAATGCCATTGTCTCTTCACCATCAATGCATCTAAAGAGAGCTGCATCAAAACCACATTTGTAGATAATTTTATCTAGGTGATCTGGGCTATCATAAAGAGTAAAATTGACCACACGTCGCCAGATTTGTTCTTTCTTGGCTCTATCAGGTGGAAGTGTTCCATTTTGAAGGTATTCACTGATAGGTGACATCTATCCTGTAGAATGACCATACAATCCAGTAATGGAACTAATTTCATTAATTTCCTCTGTTCTAATTCGAAAATAAGGTGAAATTGCACGACGGTGGGCAATATTAATGGTTGTATCGTCCCAATTTTGATCTGCCAAAGTTGTGGCTATATTAGCCAATGCATCAGCTTGAGCATTTTGTGATTTTGGGACATAAGAAAATCTCGGTTTCGAAAGGAATTCCACCATTAACTCTCTGTCGTAATCATAAAAAGGGATTAGTTTTTCTTTTCTGATGGCATAATCCCTATTGAATTGTTTCATTACCAGTTCTGAATCACCTTTCACCATTAGGTGATTCACTTGTGCTTGAAGCGCTAATTCCATGCCTGCGATGAGAGCCTGGTATTCTACTTCATTATTGGTACCACCTTCCCAAAACAAGAAGGAATAAGGTAACACTGCCTTTTCTGGAGAAATGAGAACAATTCCTAAGCCAACTATGATGAATTTAGGATTTTCCATTTTCCTCCCTATTGGAATTCTAGAAGCACCATAAAAATTCATTTCCCATGATTGAGGACTTTCTCGAATAGAGAAGACTTCCTCATCAGGGAGTTCAATATTTGAAGATGTGTCTTCCACTGAAGGTTGTTCAGCCAGGAAATCAGCCAGAGCTTGGCCCTTTACCTTCTTTTGAGACACATACTAAATGTCAAATTGCTGCAAAATAACTGCCCACCTTTCCAGACGTCATGTAACCATTGGACGACTAAGGATTAATTTGAGATGGTTATTGTGAGATACCAATTGAACTTCGTGATGTTGTAGGTAGTGTATCAACTTCTGAACTACAAATATTAATGCCAGATAACACTTCTCAATACATGAATACTAGGTTTCTGCTTCAAGCATAGTTCGACTAAGATAGTAGAGGCTGTTTTCATTCCTAGCATCATTCTTTTGAGAAAGAAAGACACCAAATGATCACTCTAGAGTTGTCACGTAGAGGATAAGTGGTCTTCCTTCAATAGGTGGCATGAGTACTGGTGGAATCAAGAGCTATTTCTTGAGAATATCTAATGATTCTTGACATTTTTTAGTCCACTGGTAAGTGACTCCCTTCTTCATGAATTTGGTGAACGGTAAAATTTTTCCTGCCAAATTGGTGATGAAACACCGAATATAGGCTAAGTGTCCTTGAATTCCTCTTAATTATTTTAAATATTGGGGAGGTGATATACCAAGGATTGACTTTTTCTTCTCAGGATCGACATCAATACCAAGATGGAATACAACAATGCCGAGAAATTTTCCTGAGGTTACCCCAAAAGCACATTTTCAGGGGTTCATCTTCAAATTATATTGTCGAAGCTTGCAGAATATGACTTCCAAATAAGCCAACTGATTAGAATTTTGTTTGGATTTAACCACCAAATCGTCTATATAGCATTCAACAAACATCCCTAATAAGGGATTGAAGATACGATGCATGTCACGCTGATATGTTGCACCTGCATTCTTTAAGCCAAAGGGCATTACTCGGTAGAAAAACACACCCTAAGGGGATTTGAAGGCTGTAGATTCCCTGGCTTCTGGGGACATTCAGATCATATTATATCCAGAATATCCATCCATGAATGAAAGTGTTTCATAGCCAGCTATTGCATCAATTAAAAGTTCTGTAATCAGAATTGGGAAATCATCCTTAGGACAATGCTGATTAAGGTCTCTGAAATCAATGCAAACTCCAATTTTTCAGTTATTCTTCTTTACAGGGACAATATTAGCCAACCACTTGGGATATTGAAATTCTTTGAAGAAGATAGCTTTGATAAGCTTATCCACTTCATCTTCAATTTTGGAAGCATAAGTTGGGTGTGTTCTTCTTGCGGCTTGCTTAAATCCTTGATGTTCTTCTGGTAAACACAAATGATGAGTAGAAACATCAAGATCAAGCCCGGGAATTTCCGTATAGTTCTAAGATTATATATCACTATTTTACTTTATAAATGAAATATACATATCTTTCTCTTCAAGAGTCATGGTCGAACTGATTAAAGTGTGGCGTGGATCTTCTTTTGTTCCCAGATTTATTTCTCTAAGTTCATCCACAGTGGTAGAGATACCCTCTTCAAATGCTAGAGGAGCATCTCTGATATCTTTCTCTTCTCCTTCATCATGTGTTATTTCTTCTTGTTTCTACTTTCATAGTAGATGATAAAGCCGAATTTTCATGATCAGAAGAGATGTCAAAATTTTCATATCTTGAAGAAGAAGCTTCCATTTTCGACACGATTGACGATGAAGGGTTTTCTTTGAGTAATAAAGAGGTGATGATGGATTGAGAATCAACATCATTGTTCACCTCCAATGTTTCTATAACTTCTTCTGGACTAATTGCCAAAGTATAAACTTGTTAGATTTTAGCAGATTAAATGAAGGCATCACCATTTGTGCTTTCATCACTGCTTGGTGGGTTACCAATTTCTCCCATGTTTTCTGGCTCGATTGCCATAATTGAAATTATGGATCTTTCTATAATAGTTTTTTGATTTGGGTCTATCTTGTCAATTTGACTTATAGGCAACACATAATTTGTACTCACATGTGTAAATGTATTTACTGGAATCTTCTCCAAACCAAATGGATCATTGACTTTGGTAATCTCCTTTGTTGTGGATTTATACCTTCCCTTCATGTGATAGAATTCCGCCTCAATGAATTGAGATTCACAAGTCTTGAATGGGGCCTTATCACCATACAATGTACCAACATGACCATCGAAACAATATTTGAGACATTGATGGTATGATGAAGGGATATCTGCATGTTGATGTAGCCAGGGTCTTCCAAGCAAGATGTTGAAAGGTGAGTCTTGATCAACAACCATGAAATATGAATTGGATAGAAGATCTCCAAACTGAGTTCTAAGTGTAACTTCACCCAGTGGTTCTTGTTCATTTGTATCATATCCTTGTAACATCATGGTAGAAGGAGATAAATTAGATTCTGTGAGGCCCAATCGATGATGTGTACAAATGGGCATGAGGTAGACTCTTGAACCATTGTTAATGAATGCTATTTGGACATCTACGCCATTGATATTTCCAGATAAGTAAAAAGGTCTAATATGCCCATGCACAACATCATCTTCATATTCATTAGTAAAGGATATTATTGGATGGAATTCTGCCGGATTATTCTCAATGTGATAGACTTCAGCTGCAGTAATTTCAGTTTCAAACTCCTGAGGACTTGACAAAGCATCGATGAGTGCTTCCCGAAGATCTTTTGACAGATTCAGAGCATCCAGAATTGATAACATGGATGGTACTTGGGCCAAGTGTTTCAATACATCATACTTTTGATCCATAGGTCTGCGTTTCCCAACAGAAATATGTGTTTTAGTAGGTACATTAGAAGTGGATGATTTGGAAGTTGATGCATCTTGTATTGGGATAGGAGTTGGCAATATTCCTGGTTTTGTAAGATTAGACCGATTAGATCCATTTAATTTCTGAGAGGAAGAAGATGGAACCTTCAACCGATCTTCCAAAATAACTATGCCATGACTAAATTTTCTATTTGTACAAGCACTTTATTGTTCTTACTGAGATTGCTAAAGGGATCTACCCCAAGTTTCTGCTGCGTACACAGTTCTAGCAGGGGTAGAATTGGAATAGTGGCTTCTGAAAGATCGACGTCTTCCCCTGTATCCTGAGCCTCTGGAACTTCCTCTGATTCCCCTGTTTGATACAAGTAATTCAGGCTCATCGAAATCAAAATTACGACTAGCATATGGATATGTTAATTGAATCATATTAAAAGAATCGAATATTAACTCTTCGTCTGATGAAGAATCTGCCTAATTATCCTGTTTAGGCTGTGTCGTTTGGTGGGGCGGTGCCGGTTGCTTTGAAGTAGATGGCATGAAGTCTGCCAGAGTCAAAGACAACTTAGGATTTAACACATACTCATCTTCTTCTGATTCTTTTTCTTTATTTGAATCATGCCATTTCATTGAGGACATTCCCTATGATGAATTGGGTTTTTACACAACATTCATGTCATAAGACACAATCGGTTTTTTTAATTGTGTTCCCAAAATAGCGTGAGTTCGGTTGATTGTCTTTAGGACCATCCAATAATCATAATTCTGTGCATTTTTTCTTTTGATTTCTTTCCATTCACCTTCCTCCTATGGAACTGTAGTAGTAACACATGCTACCTGAGCTGAAGAACCTTTCAGTTAGACTTGTCCTAAGTCGACCATCTTTTTAAGGAGGTCTTTGAATACAAAACACTCCTAGATGGGATGCCCCAACATTTGATGAAAAGGGAAATAATTTGGAAGGTCTTCATCTCCTTACTTAGTTGGCCTCTTAGGCCTCGGAAATTGAACTACATTATTTTCCAGAGCCGAAATGAAGTAACCAGGAACTTGTTCATTTCTGAAAGAGTATGTTTTCTTCTTCATATCCCAAAATTGTTTTCATCTTTTATCTCTTAGATCATCTGGACGAAATGGCATTTTTTATAGGAACTCAGGAGGTGGAGCCCTTCAAGAAGATTAAGGTTTTTAAGGAGAAACGGGTACATGTGCTTGTTTAAGCATAACTGTAGCAGTTTCTGCTTCACCCATTATCCTTCCTGGAGCTAATGGAATAACAAGAGATTTATCCTTAGCCTATATAAGGGAATCTTCAATATACTGAGCGATTTAAGTAAGGTCTTGAAACCCTCCTGTGTATTTCACTGGGATTAACGGCATGTGTAATTCGTCACACTGATTTTCCACACAAATTGGAAACAATTTCTCTTGAGGGAGTGCTAAGCCTAGGGAATATGTTAATCCCTTCCAGTGAGCAATGAAATCTAAGACCCTTTCATTATCTCTTTTCTTACAGTTTGTAAGATCAAAAACTGTTGTCTTTGGCAAAGTTGAGCTGAACTGAAGAATTAATTGTTGACGAAGATATTCCCATCCAGTAATTGGTCGAGATTGCAAGCTTGTATACCAGACAAAGGCTGGTCCTTGCAAGGTCCGTATGAAGATTATGAGTTTTACATATTCTTGCTGATCCAGAGTTCCCATCATAGGATCACAACAAGACAAGTAATGTGTTAACTGCTATTCAGGGTCACCTGATCCATTGAAAATAGGGAATACAGGGTTTCCAAAACTCGATAGATGAGAGATTGAATCTACCCATTTAGGGTAAACTTTCTTTTCTAGTTGAACCTACAGACATTTGCCTTCCATAGTTTCTAACCGAGCTGTTAATTAATCAATGGTAGTTATTAACTTTTTAGAAACATCCAGTTGAACTTGGACTTGGGTAGGTTCAATGACTGGAACTTAGACAGATGTGGTGGTTGGTATTGCAACTGATGGTAGCACTGTCAACTATTGTTACACATGACCCGTAGGCTTAGACCTGTGAGGGTGTACTGATAGAGGAGGATAGTCTTGACCCATCTCAGTAGCTGCAACAAATTCACTTGGCTGACTGACTCCAGCACGCTTAATAAGAAGACTACCCTGAAGTAGTTCTGCATTCAACCTCCTTAATTCCTTCATTTCTTCCTATTGTTGTGCAAACCTTTGCTATACTGAGAGCGATTGTCCTTCTCTAGAGGAAGGATATGTAATCTGATTCTTTCCCCTCCCTTTGTTAGATCCTTTTCGGAGATGGTGAAGTGGGTTACTTGAAGGATTACCTAGGTTCTGAGTAACCCTTTGATTTCGTGTACGTACACCTTATTCATTTGTTTCGGTGCGTACATCTTCTTGAGCAGGAACTTCTTCATCTGAGTCCCCTGAGTGAGTCTCATTTTGTGGATCAACAACAATGACATTTATGACATTGATTGATGCATAACGCATCACATCCCTTCTATTATCATTTCTGTGATATCGTCTTCTTCCATGTCTTTGATGAGACATTGCCTTTTATTGAATTGATCCCAGAAGAACATCTTGAAGAACCGTAATTTGGAGGGAATCTCCTAATAATTTGGCTCTTTGTTCCTCTTGAGGCTTCTTCCCAAATCGAGAAAAGATCAACATTCTCTGAGGAGGGGATTGATGATTTGAAAAAGTCTCCAGTCTGGTGGACTGGGGCTATTCCCACTTTTCCTGCTCAACTCCTCGAATCCTATTTGTTGATTCTGAGGGTTGGTTTAAAAGAGTCCTCAGTCTAGCAAGCTAGGGTGTCTCTTGACATGCTATGTCTGAGAGTTTCTTAAAATCTATCCTGATCTTGCGAAACTTAGTCCGGAAATTAGCTGGATGCATTAACCTGTATCCAATTTTATCACCTGGATCAAAACACTGTTGGATGATTTCCAACACTTCATTCACTTGATGATGTGATTTCTCCATACGAGAGGCCTGTTCAATATTCTCGTTTTCTTGATGTCGGAGTAATTGAACAACTTGTCTTCTGTATTCTTGATTGTGAGAGGAACTAGTTGAGGCCTGTTCTTGGGAAAGCTTTTGATTACAAGCAAAGCCCATTGAATGTGGCCGGCCATGGGAAATAACATTACATGAGACCATTTTCAGCGGGCTTTGATGACTGGAGAGAACCATGAAATGTAGTGCTCCATGAACACCCCATCCTCTGACATGAATGCCAGATGGGGCATTGGCAATTAACTGACGCAATCTTCTTAGTGCACCAAGGCATGAACGTTGAAGGGCTCTCTGCTGCTTTTCATCCTTAGTATATCAAGAGACTGATAGATATTCCAAATCAATCTAACCTTGTATCCCTTATATTATCTTAAGATTATTTTCATATTCATCATATGATAATACTTTCTTCTTCAACTGACAAAGAGTTTTCCATATGTTGAGACGAATATCATGAATTCCATCTTCCGTTAGCATTTCTAGAATGTCATACTGAGAATCAGCCAGAGGCCACAACATGACTGGCACTTCACCTTTTTCCAGTTGTTTTCTCATGTTCAGCATTTCCTGTTCATCATTCAATGAATATTCTTCTACCCGATTTGACCAGATTTTGTGTTTCCTTATTCCTTCATCGGAATAAAAAATATTGTTAGAGAAATCATTGATCAAACTAGAATATGCATCACTTAAGAGTGGTTCATAGAATGACCTACACCCTGGGATATCTTCTGATTGAGAAAGTATTTCACCTACCAGTGATGAAACATCAATCAGGACTGGTTTCGCATTTGCAAGTGCCTCAAGATAAGAGGTATTTCTCGGCACTACATTTTCAACTGGATAATTTTCTGAGCAATGTGCATCACTACTGAATAGAGTAATATTGTGGTGAAACTCATCATCATAGAGAGGACCACCATAATGGGTTACAGAAAAAGATGAGATCTCTTTCTTTTTGGTCTTCTGACCACACAGAGGGTCATGTGGATCTCATCTGAAGATGAAACTTCAAGATCAAATGAATTTCCATGAAGAAAGCCTTCATGAGGAAGTGTATGTTTGAAGACCTTCAGAATTAATATTCCTACTATTGAGAAATGAGGGAGTAGAATCTTGAATTCCAACAGATAACTGTCTGAGGGCTTCAAAAACTCCAGCATCGAGCAAGGCCTTGTTATAGATTGGCTCTTGATCTCCTGACTGTGATGGGTGGGTCTTTTTCTTAGATGACTTCTTACTCGCTTTGGAAACCACTTCTTGATGAAAGTGGCTGCTCTGAGAAGGTGTATGTGCCTTATCAGAAAAGATGTCCACGTTAGGCTGATGATCTCCACTCAAATCAGGTGTATGTGCCTAACATGGTTGTCTGTATGATATGGGGGAGTATGCCTGACAACCCTCTTGGACTGGAACAAATTTGTGTGTCTGTTCCTGAGTGAACTTTTGATGTGTCACTCCACTGGTAGGGATAGATTTATGTGTCTTTCCCTGAGATGTTGCTGAAGCTGTTATAATATTCTGGAAAACATCTAGAATATGAGCAGGGATTTGCTTCTACTCTTTCACCATTGATAGAATATGGTTGGTTACTTCAGCTGCTGGAACGGGGATATATGTCCATTCTGTGATTGGAGTAGGTGTATGTGCCTTCTCATGTCCTCCTTTTCATGTCAGTGAATCCTCACAGTTCTCAAGTGTGGGGGCATAGAGTTGAGTCTGCCTCTTATTTGTCGCCAGAGATTTCTGACTGACTTCTCTGTGTGCTACCAAGTGAGACAGTTGGTAGGCTTAACTAGTATTAGCAGGTGTATGTACCTGCTGATTGCACTTCGCTGAATGTGGTTAATGAACTCCATCATATGTAGTCAGACGAGCCTTCTGACTAACTGATGATGTATAAATAGGTGTATGTTCCTGCCTATAGTACTCTGCTGGAATTTCCTGGCGGGATTGGTGTGATGCTGCCAGACGAGTCTGCTGGATAGCAGAATTAAAATTGGTAGTTGTGTGTGCTCGCTCGTTGCATGCCACCAAGTTAGGTTGTTGGACTTTTTCCAGAGATGACAGAGATGAGAACCTGCTCACTGCTAACCGGATTTCGTCTCTGGCGATTCGTCATCCCTGCTCGGGTTTGAGGAACCTGAGACAAACGCTTGGAGTCGACACCCTCATCATGTTGAGGGTGCACTGTCGCTAGAGTCTGGCGGCGATTGTTGATAGGAGCCCTCGGGAAATACTCATGCTTCATTGAATTAATGCCCTGAGGGACCTGCTCATTCACCTCCCCAGAATATGGGAGTGAAAGGTGATTGCGTTCCGGGGATAATGACCCGAAGCAGTTGGATACGTTGGTTAGAACCACAAAATTCTTGATCACTGGTCGTCATTTTTCGGATGACCGGTGTGAGTTGTTCACTTGGAGGGCTTGCTGGGCAGCCTCTAGAGTTGGGATGGTACCGTGATGACAGAACTACTTAACTAGCGCATTTGATACTCATGGTTGAAGACGCTGAGTAGGTGATGTCATCCTCAGAGCAGACGACGATCTAGCAGGAGTAGTAGTAGTGGCATTTACAGTAGTGGTATTCACAGGTGTGAACTTGAGAGCATCCATTATGGAAATACAGAAGATCTTGGAAAAGAGTGACTATTTTATATAACAGACGTTATCAAGATAAATTCAGCCACTATATCTTTTGGATTAGCACATATGTCAATGATTGTTTTTTTGGCCCTCTCATTGAGTTTTAAATAGGGGTATAACAAATAGGTAAAACATCATTTTAACATGGTTACCGATTCACGTCGGGATCACCATTTTTTGTTTCCCTTTGAATTTGTGGATGACCTCCTCGATTGAAGGATCAATCATTCCAATCGGTTTCTAATGGGTTTGTTTGTAGAACCAGAAACATTCCATGAATGCACATCCATTTGGACTTACTTTCCAAAGGTTGGAGCTCATTAGTTTGTGGAATGATGAGGCTCAAGAATTTTCATTGGTCGAGAGGATGGGAGGTTAGACTCATCACACCTTTTTGATGGGAATTATTGTCTACTTCGGGAATCTCTTTATAGATTTATGTTATTTTTGTGATTCCTTATTACATTACCAAGTATAAAATGAGCTTTCCTTCAGATCTGACAATCAATGATTAAATGTATAGGAAATTTAGAGCATCTTTTATATGTATTCGAGGTTCTTCATCGATAGAGAATAATCTATATTTATTAGAGATTCTTGGTCAATGGTATCCTTCGACACATTTATATAGAAGTCTCTTGGTCATTATGATGACAATGCTGGTTTTAAAGCCACTCAGTGGGGCACTTGAAGTTTATTGTCATTCAAAAGGACATGGATTATTTCAGAGTTGGGATCGAACCTGCAGATGGGCTACCTAGGTATCCTTTGTTTAAAAAAGGAATCAGAACCCACATAGTTCGAGTAAGGGAGTTTGATGTTTATGATTGATAGATCAATGAAGGATGTCATAATTACTTATACACACTATGCTCACATGAGTCGTGCTTAGTGTGAGAAATAAGAGGTATTGTTAAAAATCAGACAATTGTGCCTTGAAAGATACAATCATAAGAAATAATGTGGGACTTAGGTATGTATGAATGCACAGATAAATGAATATTAGGATTTACTTCAGGGAAGAAATCCAGGAATAGGGTACATAAAGGTATATGTGCTTCATAGAGATTTGAACAATCTAACATGGGGATTACATCTGAAAAGGAGGCCCAAATTAGGATAGGACTTATGATTGGGGTTTACTCTTGAGAAGGAATCCCAGATGAAAGGTAAATTAGGACTGGTTAAGAGAAGTTAATAATAGGGCTTACTCCTAAAAAGGAGGCCCAGGTTAAGAGACTTGAAAAATTAAGGGACTTGGGGCTTACTCCTGAAGAGGATGCCCATATTTGAGACTGGGGATTACTATTGAAAAGGAAGCCCAGGTTAATGATTTTGAATGGGGATTATTCTTGAAAATGAGGCCCAGGTTAAGGATTATGACTGGGGCTTATTCCTGAAAATGAGGCCCATCTTAATGAGTTCTCTCATCTTAAAGGATGAGGTTGAATGAATGAAATCTCAATCTTTAGTGACATACGTATGTGTAAGTCACTAGGTTTTGAGAGATATTCCATAGAATTCCTTTTAGATAAGGAAGTCAAATCAATAAATCATGCCATAAATGGCTTTATAGAGTGTTTTGAAGACTGAATCTTGAATAGGATAGGTGGAATGGATTAATAGGGGTGAAATTGGCAAGAGGGGAACCCAAAAATGTAGGGGAACGCAAGTCCTTGCAGGTGCACAGGTACTGAGTGGGCGCGCAAGTCCCAATCGCGCAGGTATACCTGCATGACACATGGGTTCTTGTGCAACGGTTAACCAGCAATGTAATACTTGAGCGAGTCTTGGTTAAAGCCTTTAGAATCATCATGAGGTTCTTCAAGAAGAGTGGCGTGCAAGTTCTATGGAATGAGGTAGGCGGCGCGCAAGTGTGGCCATTTCCCTTAAGGGATGGCCACTCAGGCGTGCATGTGTGTATGAGTTTGAACACTTAGGACTTCCTCCCCCTCTTTATATCTTCTGTTCTAGGGAAAACATTACCTTAGAAGTGTTTCAGAAGCTTGGAGAAGATACTAGGGTGCCGGGAGCTCAAATATGAGTTTTTTGGAAAAATTCATCTTGAAATGAGGGGCCCACATGGTTTATTTATAGGCTGGAGAAGACACCAGGCGGTTATCCTTTAGGGTGCGCAAGTGTACTTCCGCGACCATTGCGGCACACAAGTGTACTTGTGTGACCATCGTAGAACTTGCACAACCCTTGTTCAACATTCTTCTTATTCCTTCCTTTGTCAATTTTTGATATTTTTCCAATTGATGAATCACTTTGAGTTATGATAATCCCCTTTTCTAATCTTTAGATTTTGTGATGAAAGGAGAGTCAACATTTTTATCAACAATTATAAATTTATTAATATAAAAAATATATTTCGGTCAGCTAATTTATGGATACTATTGTTAAAATCCAATTGGTTATTCTCTATGACATGCTTACGATACCTATTTCTTTCTATGTGAAACCCATATGTTTTCCCACATGTTTGAGTATCTTTGTGGAACTTATAGGAATGTACATGTTATGATGTGTTCACCTAGATAGATATATGATGAATTGGATAGTGTTAATGTATCTTGATATGTCATGTATGTGATTAGGAGGTAATATTAATCTATTTTTTGACTTCCCTCATGTGATACAGTCATTGAAGTAATCCTTGACTCATGTTTATGTCATGTTATATGTTTTCTCCAATTTCAGAAGTTTCCATGATCATAATACTCCATCTTCTACATGTCAAGAATCATTGTATTTATTCATGGAAATGTTTATTCATGTTATCATTTTATGCCTTCTACCTCATGTGTTATAAAATAATCCCATGTTCATTCCCTTACTAGTAAAATTAGTTCATCCCTTTTCTCTATGAAGATTCCATGTTATCCCATCTCATTGTAGGAGCATCAATGAATTTAGGATGTAATTATGAATATTTATAAAAAATTACAATAATTTAATTTTTCAGATTATTTACCTAATCATTAAAATACACAAGATTATTCTGCGCTTGGCTGGTATTTCATTAATAATTGTTCATAAAATTGTGTACTAATATGTGTAAGAGAAATGTGTCATTATAGTTGGAATCAGATAATAAGGTAGTTTTTTGTGGATTAGGACTACAAAAAATATTTAAGAACCCTAGAGATTATTATATCACCATGAATAATATATATTTAATTATAATGAATCACAAGTTATGATATACGCTTCATTTATAAGTTTATCCTTATATGTTAATAATTTAATTTATATATTCCCATTTTGTTAGCATAAAATCCACAATATTTTTTTTATTTTCTTTCTATTGTATGGAAATAAGAAAACATAGGATTATAGAAAATGAGATATTCAATTCAATGACAAGGCTAATGATATGTAAACTGTGATGGGAAACGGAGATCATAACTGCATGACATACCATCCTAACTTAATCAAGTTATGAATAATTACTTGAATCATGTTGAGTGTCATCTTTCTCCTAATAAATATCATGTTACAAAAAAAATATATTATTTTAAAAAGGAATCCTATATTTTGTGAACATTATGATATGCTTGTCATTGAATAATGTATTTACTCCACTGTGAAAATATTCATTTCCCACTATTTCACAAAAGATGAATATGTTCTTTTTATAGTATATTTTTTTGATGGGTTGTTGATAAATTTTAGAAACTAATAAAGAACTTGAAGTCTAAATATGAAATTGATTCCTTGTAATTAGAATCAATCAAGAAAATATTTTCATTATATATTTTCCCAAAACACTATATCCTATTATAGTGGATAAGTTTCTTACTCGGATGAAAAATGAATATGAGAATATCAAAGCATGCGAGGAAATATTATGAATGCGTAAAATTTATTCTACTTTATTTTTCATCACTACTGAATGTATGGTTGAATAATAATTCAATTATTTATATGTAGTTAAAAAAATCATTATAAATTTATGAAATTTATAGTTATGATGTTATTACTATTTGTTTAGTTAAACAAGAGATGGAGAATAATGATTCCCATTGTCCTTGTGGGATTAGAGAGAAGAAATTTTATATTTATTTCCCTTAAAGTGTAATAATTGAAAAATATCATGAAAGAAGTAATACCTAGTATCCCACTTGTATAAAGTGTGGGAATACAAATTCAAGAGACTTCCTAAGAAGAAACATTAATTTCTTTATGTGTGGAAAAGGGGGACACCAAGATAATCATTGATGAATTAAAAATTTTATTCCCAATAATGAGTATGTGAAAAATAATGTTAAAATGAACACTGTAATTATTTTCCATTGATTTAACTACAAGAAATAGAAGGATAATGGGATCCAATTCCATAATCCAATGGTTTTTGGAGAAAATATACAAAAACAATCTTGAATTAATAAAAGATTAGAATTTTTTATCACTACTATTGATACATATCCCAAAAATGATTTGGTAATAGAATACTTATTAATAATTCTTTATTATAGAACTTTCATTATGATTATGATTCTATGAATTATTTTATATTTTCCTTGTTTATTATAACAATTTAATCCCTACCTCGAAATATGGATGTTGTGTGAACTATGAGAAGACTCAATAGATCAATTTTTAAATCTAAGGTTTATAAATCCACCTTAGTCTACGATTTTGTAATGAACATACCATAATATCCCATATGAATTCTTTTTTTAGATTTTGTAACTATAATGGGAACAGATTGCCTATACATATATAAATCCAAAATAAACTATCAAAAGAAGGAGATCATAATTCAAATGCCTTGGCATCGACAAATTCTATATAAATGTAAATATGAGGAAGAATATTATTCATAATCATAAAATCAAATCATCAATATTGTTTAAATATGATCATGACTATTTAGTTATAATTATTGATACACCAGATAGGGCCATGCATCAATAAGTTTCTCTTGTGAGGTAATACACTAATGTGCTCCCTGATGAATTTCATGGTCTTCCATAAAAAAGAGCGGCATTATTCTCAATTTAACATATATCATTATCACTTCCAAATAAAACCCATATATAATAAACACCATTGATTTTAGATGAATGTAAAAGGAAATTACAAGAAAATTTGTACAAGGGTTTCCTATGAATGAGTGCATAACTATTTGGTGGGTCGGTCCTCTTAATCGAGAAGAATGATAGATCAAAAAGATTTTTAATTTATTATCACCAATTCAAAAAATCAAGATAAAAAAAAGTATCTCCATCCATAGATAGATGAATTCTTTCATTAAATTTGTACGGATAATTAGTTCTCTACGATGAACGTTCATTTGGGAGAAAAAAAATTATAGGTGATGAATGAAAATATTCGCAAGAATACCCTTTGAGTGAAGTATGGAAACATGGAGTTCATAGTAATTCTGTTTATACTTGCTAATTTCTCATAAATAGTCATGTACATAATTAATATAGTCTTTATAAATTACCTTAAAAAAATTTTCATAGAATTTATTGATGATATTCTAATATTCTCCAAAAAAAGAGGATCATGATGAAACTTTTAATATTGTGATAAATATTATTAAAATAGAGAAACTATATGAAAAGTATAGTAAATATGAGTTCTAAATGGATGTTTTCAAATTGGTCGGACAAGTTCTTAATAAAAAATGAATAAAAGTAGATAAATCTAACAAAATTTTTGTTGAGTAGTTGCCTATACCAGTAGCTGTAATTGATATACATAGTTTCCTTTATGAGTGGTATATTGTAGATTTTTTTTAATAATTTTTCATGATTATCAAACCCTATAACCAAGATTGCTCGAAAGGTACTACAGTTGTTATGGGCTATGGAAATTGACATGTCCCATTAAGATTTGAATATCAGGATTATCATTAAAACCATACTCATACTTCCTAGAAGTGGAGAACACTGTGTTATATACATTGATCAATAAAAGAAGGTAATATAATATGTACTGATGAAAAATAAAAAGACAATATCATACACCTCAGGCATTAGAAATTTCATGGGAAATAATAACTCGTGTATGATCTATAATACATATATGTGATCTTTGTATTGGAATTATCTCTGTATGATCTATATATGAAGAAGTTGGAGATAAAAACTAATCACAATAGCCCCAAATATATATTAACATTGATGGAGATTAATCAGAACTAGAAAAAGATTATTTGATATCATTATGGATAAAGACTACATAATCCACTACAATCCCCGTAAAAAAAAGAGGAATATTCTCTTATTAAGAAGGGTTGTGTGACATTATCAATGATTATTATTTAGAAGGATCCAATATTTTGATACATAAAATTGATGGGTATCGGAATTATAAGGAAAGAAACATCCCAATTCCTCTCTCAAATTATTTATCAACCCTCCCTTGTGAATATGATAAACGATTCCCAGAAAAATATGTGTAATTTCAAAAGAAGGATGAAGCTATCAGCAATTGGACATCTTTATAGTTAAAATTTTATGTTGAGTTAGTCATAATATTTGGAACAAGAAGTGTGATCTTTTGAATGAGGCTAATAGATCAACATTTTCTATCTACCTTGGGATAAAAAATATGTATCAAGTTTTCTAATAGAGCTATTGGTGGGGAAATATATAAAATGATATCATTGAATATGCTTCAACTTTCCTAATATGTCAGGAAGTGAAGGGTTAATTAAAACATTCTAAGGGAGTGATATAACCATTACCTATACCTACGTGACAATTAGAAAAAAAAATGGACATTATCATTAGAATTCATAAGAACTCTATATGAAATAATCATATATTTTTTTTATTGAACATCTAATAAAGAAAACTCACATAATAGTAAATCAGATGGAATTGTCACATGATCATACTTATATGAAAAAATTTCAAGGAAGTTATGAGGAATCAAGGACTAATATTATTGATTTTACCTAATTGATATCTTAGAATTACCTCTAAGGTATGGAAAATTCTAAAGAATTCTCCAAACACTGATAAGAACATAAATAGGGATAATCACCCCCTAATCAACTACAATTCATATAATACCATTCATACAGAAGAAGGCTTGTTCTGAAATAGTTCAATGGACTTCAAAAGAGTATGGGATCAATATCTTCTAATATCCAAGCTCTCTTACAAGAATAGATTCATCTATGGAATCCAAATATCCCAATATTAAGATCTTTGTGGGATGATATGTATAATAACTGAATTCTAGAATGATGATGGAGAATGAAAGATATTGGGACCTAAACTATTCGAGTAAATGGAAGAATAGTTGAAGACTATCAAGCATTATGTCTGAGCTACCCAAAATGTATATAATAGATACAACAATCATATTCATAACAGAATAGTGTTTTAGGTCCGATAAAACACATTCCAATGCATATATCTTTTTAATATATCACTGAAAGTTAGGAATAAGTGAAACCTAATCCCATGTCACATTATCCCCATTCATATTATTCATCGTGTAAGAGTTGTGGTCAATCAACTACCACCTCCACCATCCATGAATGAAATACATGATGTATTCTATATATCAATGCTGAGGATTTATATACGATAACCCTATCATGTGCAAAATTCATAGGATGTACAACATGAAAATGATATCTGTTATATAGGAAATCTAGTGAGGATATTTGAAAATAACGATAATTTTCTACTAAAAAAGACCAGTCAGTTTTTTATTGATCTATGGTGGAATAAAAAATAATGAAGTGTCATGAGAATCAAAGGAAGTAATGAAATATACGTACCATCACATATTTTCACCGTAATATGTAAAATTAATTTTCTTGGATGAATGTTCATATGTGGTGAGTACTGTAACACCTTATGTTATTTTGATGAAAATTTTAACTTCAATTATTTTAATTTCATATATATCTTGTGTTCAATACAACATTGGGTTTTAACGAAGTGTGAGGCAATATTAAAATATTACTATTTTAAACATTATAACACATCTATTAAGTTATTAATTATGAATAGTAATAAATAAATTCTATAATAAATTAATTAATTTTAACTAAAGGATTTATTTTTAGTGTTGTCATTATATTATTTAAAAAAGTTGTTTTCTTCATAAAACACCATTATTGCATATTTTGATAAAATTAATTTAAATAATTTAATAAAATAAATAAGTAGAATTTTATAAAAATAAAATTAAATCATAAATTCAGAATGTTCAAAATATATTAGGATAGATTTGTGATAATTCCCTAAATAGGTTGATATTTTAATTAATACTGAAAAATAATTATTGACATTGAAATTATTATTTTCATTAAATTGAATTGATAATGAAAAAACTATTTTGGAATAATTTTAAATATTAATTATATTTCTAATTATTAATATTATAATATGGGGTTTTAAAATGAAATTTATACATTATTTTAGCCTAAAAACATTTAAATTTTTAAAGTAACAAACTTTTAAATAAATATTTTTATTTCAATATTATCATTTTATTTTTAAATTTAAATATCCAAATTACTGTTTTCAAATTTGGAAAACATTATTCTGTTTTTTTATATAAAGGTCGATATTTATTAAACATACCCATTTCATTTTTTTCAATATGAGTAGTAATCGTGGTAAAATATATCACCTCGGTAATGGGTAAATCATGTTAATCGAGATTAAAAATAACTGATAAGTCCATAATATTTAATCAGAATTGTTATTTAGTTAAATAAATTCGTCCCATATCACACATGACTCTATCTTTAGTTATTTAATTGGATTTTTTATATGATAATAAATTAATCATCACTAAAATAAATATAACTGAAAAAATGTCACACAATGATTTTTTTAATAAGTAATATATTTTTAATATGTATATATTAATTTAATGGGGGAAAAATTACATTCAAGCAGACATACACACACCACACACACAACCCAAAAAGCCTAGTCATATCCCCCCAAAGGGACAGCCACCCAAATAGGCACTATTAATTTATCATATATTTTTACTCGAAGTCCTAGCAGACATGAAACCTAGTACATGGCCTGTAGGCCCAAAATTCTAGCCAAATGGCCCATTCTGCAAATAGTACAAAGCCGTTATTGTTTCTACTATAGTACGACCATTAAATAAGTACTATCATGAGTAACATCCACTGCAAAAATGTTTCCCACCACTAATATAGAACTACTACATTGCCTACCACTTATATATTACCCTACGCCCATTGGGTTTTTAACCCCCAACCTTATAGAGTATTTCAGGGTTTCTTTACCACTAAGCTGAACCACCACTACAGAATTTTAATATAATATTATTCATAATTTAGGTCATTTAAAAAATAGTATTTGAAAATATAAATTAACTATATTTGTCAAAATAAGTTATTTTAAATTTAAAGAGAAAATTTTTATATCAATAAAATCCTTCACAAGAATGTGGTATTAATTATTATATTAATGGAAAAAATAAAATAATTGATATAAAATACAATAAAATAATTTTTATATATATTTAAGATGACCCATGACTTTTTTTGATTAACTTGTAAGGACTTTTAGTTATTTTTTTGATGTTTTCAAATGTGCGTGTAGAGCATATTATAAAAAATGACAACATCAATATTTTATAAAATTAATAATTTTTTTATTATTTTAAAATTATAACATATTTAAAAAAAATAAATAATTAGGATTTAATCCAAAATTACAATAAAATCATTTTATTGTAAAATTGACAGAATACAATTGAAATTTAGAATTTTTTAATACCGAGTTTTTTTATGGAAGATTTTTTAATATATGTTACATAACGGTTAATCAAAATGATAGTGTTTAAAATAAAAAATTTAAATATGTTTAAAAATTATTGGAAAATTAAATTACAACCATATAAAATCTAATTATGGATAAATTTCCATTTGGTGGTATTTTGATAGAAAATTATTTTATTATAAATAAATATTTTGAGAAATTTCAAACCCCCACCCTCTCATCCATTAATTATACAACCAGTTTTAACCACTTTCCCTCACACATTCCAAGACATTAATCCCTAAAAATATCTGTTAAATAATCATATGTATACACTACCCTGATCATTCTTTTTCGGGTCTCAACAAAATACTAATTATACATTCCTCAATTAGTATTTTAGGGATGTGATATTGAAGACTTAACATTCTCTAACTGCATGTCTTAATTGATTTTCTTCTTCTACCTTATCCCCAACCATTTTATTCATAAAATAATAAAAAATCATGTATCAGGTATATAGTGGAATATTATATTTATAATGGAATATTTACAATTATTATCTTCTAATAATATATTTTTATTCAATTAAATGAAATGATTGTCTAAATTATTGTGGTTTACTGTCTCTGTGGATAATGAATTTTTTGTCTCACCTTACAACATTTAGGGAAATTCATAAAAGAATTGATATAGTGAAAAAATATTTTAATATGTATATTTTTTTCATATTTTAGAACTATTATTTGTTATAATAAAATTAAATAAAATTTAATAAATTCATGATGATCGAAGAAAGAAAAAATATAAATAAAACATTTATCATTAACATTTAATAAAATGATTTATCCTCATACCAAAAAACAAAATGATATATGGGGCCATTTACAAATATTTAATGAATTAATACTATATAATTTCACTACATTAGAATTATTCTCAATTTAAAAGAGCTATCATAATATTAGACAAGTGAACTGACCAAGATATAATAAAACAAACGCTCCAGAAATGACAAAAATGAACTTTATAACTCATTAAAATAGTCATAAATGCACATACTAAAATTATAAAAAATTAAATACATGTAAAATAGGTTACTAATTAATTAATTAATATTGTTTTAATATTTATGATTTTTATTGTAGGTGCAAAACACATTTGAATATAAGGAATGGATCTCTCTGATCCTCCAATCATCCATTAGGTTATGCATAATCGTTCTTTATCACAATTTAATTCTTAGATTATAATAATTAACTCTTTTAAATTATGTTTATATATACCAAACATATTTTATTCTCTCGATTCCTAATTTTCGTGGGGGAATTACATGTTTTAAAAGCCTCCCTTCTTAATTATTTTCATTAAAGGGGTTATTTCCATTTTATACCCATTTTTAATTACACTCCATAAATTGTTCTAAGACACATATATTCTTCTAAAATATCTCATCTCATCATGAAAAAATATTTTAGCTCATTTTGGTTTTTTAAAAACTATTATATATTTTTAATCACTAAATACTCATTAAAATATTCGCTTAATCCACACTAAAGTGGATCGTTAGTAATGATTCATAAATAATCATTCATGTTTTCATTTCAGTTTGATACCATCAATTATTATTTTATTATTTTGTAGATATTATTTTTATCCCATATTCCAGGGAGACCAATATTATACAACTTTGTTATGACATATGACATGGTTGTAAAACCAATTTCGTTTCATGGGTAACCCTTATTTGTATCCATTATATTTGATCCTTTATGTGGTGAACATTTGCATTTAAATGTTATGAAGTGTAAAAATAGATATAAATCCAAGGCATCAAGTTATTTTTAATCCCAAGAGACTTCATTTATAGGATATGGGCGTAAACCTAATCTATTATGGACTATGTCCACCATGTGATATACTGTTGTCGGTTATACATGAGTCATGTTTATGTCATGTTTTATTTTTCATCCACCATTATATGATTTCATGATCATAATATTAAATGTTCAATATTTCATGATTACTTATAATTATTCAATATCTATGTATTATATGTTATCAAGTGAAACATTATAGTTCACAACCTATGATTTATTCCATATTTATTTCATTACAATGAATTTCACCTCGTCCCTTTTGTATATGCATTTCACCAAGTGATGCTATGTTTTTAATGGAGATAAAAATAAGTTATGATATCATTATAAAGATTTATAAACTATGTTTTATTATATATTCATGTTTTATTATTATATACCTAATTTACCCAAGACAATACACATAACGATTCTTGGTTTTTCATTTATCGATAATTATTATTAAGATCATTTAATAATAAGTGTAAAATTCAAAGATAATTATCATGAGAGAAGACTGATCATTAATCCCATGAAAATTTAGATATTTCTAAAATTAAGGGGCCATCAATTTCCATTCATTACTATCTTCTTTTATGGGATGTTCCTGATTTTTCCCACTTTATGCATCAGCTACAACATTTCCCTTTTCAAGAATATATAGAAGATAAAACATCAATGAAATAATGTATCAGAACAAAATTTCTAATTTTAGATTCATGTAACACTATTTAAATATATAATTTCGGATATTCTGATCCATATAAACCAAATAGGACTCACCCAATAAGTAGTTTTTTCTAAAAATGTATTATAAGGGAAAATATTAATAGGTTGGGGTCATGTGTTTGGGAAATACACTCATTAGGTACCAAATAGTTAGACCATTTAAAAAATTCTATATTCTTAAATTAGGTCACCAACCAATATGATTTTTGATGTGTCACAAAACATTTTATAGCCTATCCTTGTACCTGGAATAATCTTAATGTGTGGTGAGGTAAGACTCCATTTAATCTCATTAAGGGATTTGTTCGATTCATCTGACAAAAAACATCACACCATTATTGGTAAGACCAACAAGATATTTATATTGTTGTGATAATCCCTGTATGACTGTCTAATATTATATAGTCAGCCTAGTAAAATTTGTTACATCAAAAAAATTCATGGGATTCTCCCATATAAAAACAAAAATAACCTTCTCGGGGTATACTAATACACCTTATTCTGAGATAATATGAATTATGAAGTCAAATTTTTCAATCTATAAGTGTAACATAATATGCATAACATATTTTTGTTTATCTCTTAGAGTTTTGAAAATGATCTCATAATTTTTAACATGGTCACTATGAGTATGAGAAAATAATAAGATATAATCCACCAAAACTTCATCAACATAATCCATATAGGGATGTAAATTCATATTCATCAAATCCATGAAAATATTGAGTGTGATCTTAATACTTAATAGAATAACTAGATACTCATATAAATAGTACCATATTTTAAAAGTTGAATGCTGAATAATTGAAATTGTGACACAAAATTTTTGATATACTAATATCAGGTTGATCTTCATGAAATCCCTATATCCTCAGAGAAGGTAGAGAATATCTTTTATATTTGGAAAAGATATTAGTTCATAACAATAAACCGGTTCAAAATTTAGGAATCCAATCATAGCCTAACAACCTTTTCGAACATATTGGTGAAAATCATTGTTGAAACCGAAAAATATGTACAGTCTTGGATAAATCCATTAATCACTATATCATAAATATATATATTCAACTCCTGGATATAAGTAGGTTCTAGTGAGTATAAAGGAATGGACATTAGAGAATCTCCTGGAAAAGGATAAATAATTAAATCCACATAGCTGACAGGTGGTAATCGTGAAAATTCTCCACGAAATACATTAATTAATTGATATACTACAAGAGGGAATCTGTCAATTGTATTCTATATTCATCATATAGGAGACTAGAAATATGGGTGGTCACTCCACCTAGACCACGATGATCTAGACCACCTCTACTGGGTTAGACATTCAAATCACCCTTATGAAGATAAATTCTTTCATCTTATTATGTAAACAAAAATGTATAGATATTGTAGTCTTTATATGTGTGATAGGGAATGAACATATTCATCATGAAAATGACATCTAATAATATCATCTTGATGATGAATAGGTCCCTTAATAAGAGATAATTTCATATCTCAAGGGGGAATTTAAATAATTGGAATATATTCATTTATACCACACTCCCAATAGTGTTTCTAATTTCATCACACCACAAAATTATAGATTTTCTTACATTATACATTCCACGGTCTATAAATATATGAAGGACTGATAAAAGCATGTAGCGAATAATGTAGATACAATAATAGAATCTACCAGAATAGTACTCATACTTTAGATGGCCTTTCACTTTAATCCTTCAGTATCGACTAAAAATAACACATCTGGTCTAATACAGGGCCAAGTAATATATGTGGACATACCTAAGAAGGTCTAATCTGATGATTCTCATACTTATAATAATGGATACCATGACAATGGAATTTTCCAAGGCCTATCCGTTCAATGATATGACAACTCCATAACTGGCATAACATGACTGATCATGTCCCTAAAAAGAGTATTTTGCGTATATCATATTCCACTTGAATAATATGGAATTTTTAAAAAACATATTATATGGTTACACATAAAGCCACATGAATGAAATTGAATAGGGTCTTTATCACTCCAAGGATTCATATTCACACCCCATCCACAATGATGGAATACAATGGAAATTTATAGGTCGATACTATGGTCCCTACTTATCAGATGAGAAACATTGATGATATGATTCCTACTACTGGATGAACTACTACCCTTCCATGGAACTAAACATATAATTCCTATTACTATCATCTAATATCATGACATTATCATTGAATATATCCATATTTATGATATCAAAATTGTCAGTAAGAAAATTACATTTACCCATATGCAGATGGATTAATATAGCCCACCATTGAAACATCATTCTTGAAACAAATCATCATGAGAAGAAATATGATGTAATGAATTGAAACTCAGTAAATTAAAATAAAAAATATCTTAACAAACATATAACCCTATGAAATTTCGATGTAGGTTCTAGTTTAGTCGGTTCTTAGCATATGAGTTAGAATTGAATCATACTTGGTTGTGTTTAATTCTTTACATACCATACCCTAATGATGGATAACATATTTAATCACATCCCATAATTAATTTGGAGAATAATTTAGTTTCAATTAATAAAATATGACTCTATAATCTAGATGCATATCCAAATGATCAAAAATAGAAAGACCGTATTCTAGTAAATAATTAGCGGCATGTGGACCACCATCACCCAAAAATATGGGAGGGTGTTGCTATAATAACACACCTATCATATTTTCCATCATATGATCATGTCACAGAGAACCATGTAAGGACTAGATATGTTTTACAAAATCCCATAATTGTTCAGCATCAGTTCCTAGACTTTTTTATAAAAGTCGGTTCATCATGTGTAAATCCTAGGGGTAATACTATCAGCTCAAGGACCAAAATAACCAGAGCATTGTTGATGCCACCCTCCAGGAATAAGACATAAGGATTTTTTTATAAATATAACCAAATGCTAAGAAATATTCTTAGATGAAGGATTATTAAATTATATGGAAAATATAAGAAGATTAAGCTAATAACAAGTGATATGTACCCATGGATTACAACCCCAAATACCCCTTTTAATGAATGGTTTTTGGTAAGTGTTATAGATTGATTTAAAGTGGTTCCTGTTGGTGAATGGTGGAATTACATTTTCATCTTCATTTACTGGAATCCATTACATATTATAATTCAATATCATTATATAATGTTTTTATTTACTAATATGAAAATATCTGTTATGTTAAAACTATAACATTATTCTCAACTAATAAAGGAATATACAGTTTTAAACTGAATGTGACACCCATTTGATTCCAATAAACCCCATATACATTTTGTATCATAATGTTATGGGTGGTATACAAAGAATATACCTGGTAAATTAACCCTTCCATTAATGAGTGCCCATACACATTTTAAATTGAAACTATTAATCACTCAATCATAGCTAAAGCCTTACTAATGTATCAAGAAGTACATAGATGGCACTGTTACAAACCTAATATTTAATATTACTCTATCAACCTATAGAAGAAAAAATCATGTGGACTAAGGATGATAATTTAAAAAACAAATTATATTACCCTCCATAATATATTAGCATCACATGCATATATATATATCCTTAGATAACTCAATAATTATAGTAAACACAAGAAATGAATGTAGTGAACCACACCTATATTGAATTGAATAAGCATGGAATGTGAATAATTGATGTCTATAATGATTCAAGTAACAATTTTAATTTCCTTGTTATGCTAATGTAATATGCATGTTTTGCATATCAAATACCACACATCATGTGCACCTCTAAAATGTGAACATATATCAACTGTCATCAATGAAATAAAAAACATAAAATTTCCATTTCCTAGAAACAATATATTTACATTGAATTGTTGTTAGGTACTCCAAAATAGTATTATGAAAAATACCCAACATGTTTATAATCTACAGTTCCTATTACATAATTGTGAATCAAAATAAAATTAATTTATCTTATACAACTTTGTGTTGTCCTATCCTAGGTGCCACTCTAGGGTTCCCAAACCGGCGGTCCAGAAGGTCTCAATAGTGCCTTCACATACACCATAGGTAAATGAATTGTAATGATTGTCTTGGGTGTGTTTCTAGAAAGAATAAACCCTCATGATAGAATGGATTAAAATTGATATAATATGTAGATACTAATGTGGAAGAGAAATAATAATAGAATGTATTGGGAAAGAACACATTAATATCCACTAAATGATAATCAAATAAAAAATTAAGCATTTTCATATTCTAAATGATGATGATGTACTATCTTGTCTCTACAACGATGGAAAAAAACTATACAATACATAAAGAATAATTAAGTACATGTATTATAAAATTCATAAATTCACAACAAACTATCTAAGATATTTATTGGTGGACTAGTCATTTTATATAATTCCTTATCCTAAGAAAGTTCTTAATGTCAGAATATTCCCATTATAAAAAACTTTATTAATATAATATTCATGGTAAAAATCAGTGGCTATAATATGGTGTGAAATAAGTCTCATTATCCTCTACCAATGGAATATATATAATATTTCTTAGGTCAATAAAATGAAACTATGTTTATGTATATATAAATTTAAATAAATGATAAAGAAAACTTATTAATGATTAATACTCATATGATAATGTATTTGATGTAATCATTAAATTAATTATGAATCATTTTATAATATTATTCGATAGTGCTCTATATTATTGAGATAAATTGAAATGATCCATAGTTTGACTAAGGCATCATCTAATGATCATAATAATGGATGGGGTGCCAAGATAATAACCAAGATAATATTGACCACAATGGTCATGATAACTCAATAAAAAACTGTCTTCTTAAATAATTGTCTGAATGTAATCTATGGGGCATCACCCAAGCCATTTTATTGAAAATTATTCAAACTGAGTTCAAGGATCTAACCCAAGGTAATTATGTGCTAAGCATGACTAGGAACAATGAGGTGAATCCATGGGTCCATGCATATTTAGACATCATGATGGATCTAAGTACTATATCTAGGTAATAATAATATCTTAGAGACAGTAAAGGGATCATACAATGTAATTTTAAGCATCCACTAGTAGACAAAGGCCATATTATAAGGTGGGTATATCTATTGACAACTTGAAACATATATAAGAATGGTGTATTTTATATTTTGAAAGTGTTCCATTAGGAATCCAAGGATGAATCATGTTTGACCTTCCTATAAAGGTGAAGAATTTCACATGAAATAGAAAACTTATAATTGGTCCATTTATATCATTTGTAATAATAGGATTTTAGATAATAATGCGTTTTATATAAGTCATTATATTGATTCAATTTTCATTGATACATGGTGGTAATGTTGAAAAAGGTATGAAACCATTTCTCACATTTATTAAAAATTAATTTACTCAGTTAATTATTTTACCATTAAGAATCATGAAAAATAACGTAATAGAAATGAAATAATTTACCATAAAATTATAATTAACTTCTAAAACGAGTATATATAAATAAACAATAAATTTAACAATTCACTAATTAATTTTAAAACATAGAATATAATGTTCAAGTGATATTATACAAATTATTTCCAATAAAAATTCATTTATATTGTTAAAACAGATAAATTTATTAAGGCCAAGTCCATATCACTTGAATAGTGGAACACTAATCTTATAATGGGTTACAATGGAATAATCCTAGAAACACACTATTTGGGTTTCTTGGTGTTGAGTTCATAAACTCCATCAATATGATGAACATATAATTAAGGGGATATCAAATAAATGAAAAATTATTATAATAGTTGGATATAAATTATATAAGAAACTCATAAGGAAATATTTTTCCCACATTATAAGAAATAATAAAAAATTGAAAAACATCGATGGATAAGTCATATAGAAACTTCCATTAGCATATAAAACTCTCCTCATTCAGTACCAACCTTCTGTTTTCCTTGGATAGAATGAAACACGAATAAAATATCTATAACAATATTATATGGCATATGACCATGAATAAAAATAGAATTGTCATGGAAAATACAATTAAAGACATGACCCTAAGGATTTAAGAGTTTACATGGAGGAATTTAATGATACCCAATATGATCAAGTTGGTGTTTTGAAGAACAAATAGGAGAAGAAGCTATAAAGAAGAGGTTGAGATCATCCAATGTGAGAAAAAGGAGAACCATGCCAGTGGAAATAATAAATATTTGATATGGGTGAGTTAATGAGGCTCCTAAGTTAATTTTGGTCATTCTACCTAATTTTTTATTGTTGGAATGGTTTGGTCACTCATTTGGCCAAACCATGCACCAAAAAGTTACCATCCTTTGTCCAAGAGGAGTGGATGACATGATTGGGGTCGAAGGGTGTGCCAAAATGTGCTCTACCCATGCGATCATCAATGACCAGGATGCACCACATGCATGGGTTCCAAGCATGGTAATGAGAACATTATAACTCCCTTGATCTCCCAACTATGGTGATCTGCAAAACCTTGCACAGTTTTCCTAAACCATTAATATTTCTATTTACCGATTGATAAAACCATGCACATCAACTTTTTATCCAAAAAAATGATCTCAAGGCTCCTAAAATTCCTTATACTCTATGAAACACTTACGTGATTAATACTATTAATATGGATCCAAATGTGGATTGAAACTGAATTTAAAGTGTCTGTATCTCATAGAATAACTAGTTTCATACATATTATGAGGATAATGGGTCTTCAATATAAATTCCTGTTTTTCAAGAATTCGGTTAGTTTTTTAATATCATATGATTGGATAAGATTTTAAGAAACCATGAGGATTAAAGTTGTCCCATGTTTTCTATATTATTCTGTACTATAAAGAATGATGATTATAGTACTATGATGTATTCCCTATAATGAATCAAGGGGGTGTGGTTTTGATATGAATACATAATAATTTATTAAATTACATTTGTATTTTGAGATGGAATAACCAATATTTTTTACTCTTTCTATAGTGGTATTGTTTATAGTACTATCAAATACACTATTCCATCTATAGGAATTGGTTATGACCTATATTGTGTCTCATTCTTTGTAAAGAATTTATCTTGTTTTAGTTCATGAATAATTCCATATAGGGAGAGGTTTTAGTATTATCCAATTAACCATTCTCTTTAAATTAATAAATTGAGTTCTATTCAGAACAACTTTCTTATATGAGGGTATTTTCAAAGGTACATATTTAGTATTGACTTACATAAAAGTTATATATCATGTAACATATCATGTATAATGTATAGATTCTATAAGAATACCATGGAGAGATTATGAATAATTTCCATGATTATTCTGGTGTGGTTGATAATAATAAATTGAATATATTTACCCCATCCCACTTGAAGCGATTATATGTGTGTTCTATAGATGAGGTGTACTAGTTATCACATGATGTAACGAGGATTATGCATGTATAAAAATTAGGGTCCAAGTAATTATGTGGTTTTGTGGAAATAGAATGATCAAAATCCGTATATAAGAAATGGATGCACACTTATATGATCACTACTTCAATACAAAATTCTATATGAATTGGGATTCATTAGAGTCATTTTTTAAACTCAATTCTCATGTATACGTATTAGGATTTTATGTATGTGGTTATATCATCATGTTTCCCTTATAGTAATTGGAACCAAAAGATTATTGAAATGTTATAGTTCCTGATGACAATGGTTTCTATTGACTTGGATATTAATAATTTTTTTGTAGTTTTGATTTCTAGTTTATTTGATTAATTTTCTAAACTATTAGTACTCATCTTATGTTTCTTCATATATATGATTTTTTATATTTTTATATTTTTTATACTCATTTAGGACATGTATAATTATATATAATATATTTATTGTATATTTAAATTCCATGATTATTTTTAATTTCGTTTTGGAATAACCTTAGAGAATTATTTTTGAGTAAAAATCCACCCATGGTTACATTGGACCTCACTACATGTCAAAATACATCAATTCTATTGAATTATCAATTAAGGTTATGTTGATCCCCCTTCTAGGTATAATCTATTTAATTCATTAAGATTTATTTCCAAATCATATCATGGTGTGTTTCTCGATGAAGATGTGATTGTTAGAAGTGGACAAATACATTTTTATTAGTTAGGGTATAAAAATTTTAGACTGGGATATGATGACATTGATCAACACCCAAATTTATAGTGATTATTTCTTGTTAAAAAGTAGGATCAATAGGATATAGTAATATTGGAAGAATAATATAGAGTGGGTATATATGATATATAATACAAGGTTTTATTATTTATTAAAAGATAGTAAGTTGAATATAATGATAGTCACATAATTAGGGTATGATACAGATGCATATGGACTATGTGTTTAACATTTTTCATCATCAAGATAAAATATTACTTTTTATAAAATTTAATATAAATAATATTTTCACAATTAAAATAAAATGTGAAATTAAAATAATATTTAATATTTGGTTTGGTCTGATTAATTAGGTGTATTTTTTATTTTCTACTATATGTAAAATGTTTTATACAAATTTAAATATTGGTGAAGCAAAAGTTTTTTGAAATAAAAATTATATTCTGGAATGACATGTTTTTGAAATCTGTTTATAATTTTTTTTACATAAAATGTATCATGGTTTAGTGACATTTTAAATGTTTTTTATTTCCTCATTTTTTAAATACATATCACAAAAAAATGTTAATATGGATTTGAAACTGAAAAAGAAAATAAGATCTATTCATGAGAATGTTTCAAATTCTCTTGGATTTTTATAATTTAATTTCACTGACATATCCTAGATTTTTTTTTTGAAAATTCATTCCATTTGTTGCATGGGATAAGTACCTATTTATTACATTTAAATAATAAAATCAAACATTTCTAAATAAAATTGTTTAAAAATTTATATTTTCATGACTGGTCACTATATAATAATTTAAGTCATTGAAAATATGAATTAATTTTTTTAGGATAAAACAAGTGATATTGGGAGTGACAACCTTATTCGGATTAGTGATAACTGAAATTAACATATACCAATATATATTGGGATATAATTATTTTTATATTAGTATCATAGTTGGCTCGAGATGTTTTCATTTTAATTCATTGGATGTTTTGTGGTTGTTTGGGGATAATAGTGAATTTTGGATTAGGGGGTTGATATTGAACTAGAATCATGTATTGGGATGTGAATTTTTCACCATCATTGGACTTGATTACCTTTCAATCATTACAGGATTCTAATGATGAGGAACAACATTTGTTAGAAACAACTATTTGTAGTGGAGTCTTGTGTAAAGGAAAAAACATTTCGTTGAATTAGACATTATATTTCGGCCATTGTGATTAGGGTTAATGAATGTTCTCAATAAACGTATAGTATTTTATAAATAGGCATTTTATGGTGATTTTACATTAATATGATAGTCATTACCTATCATTATATTTTCTATATGATAAGATATTACAAAATGAGATATATTTCAGAGATTAGATATTCTATAATTATGATACTACTATGTTCTATACAATAAATATTTCAGAATTCTTTCACCATCATATTTTTTGATGTCAGGGATATAGTGGTATCTAAGAATGTATAAAATTTCAAATGTTTTAGTACTAGTTTTTTGAACATGATGGTGATTTCATTGGTTTATGAATAAATAAACAACAACAACATTAGGGAATATATTTTATTTTAGGATTATAATTGTTTTTTATAAATTTTATAATAATTTCATTATTATAATAATATATAACATTGTGTTACTACGTGAGGCCAATCGTATATGTGAAATATACATCATAGTCGAACAATATTAGTTATGTTTTTCGAATTTAATGTGTTTGGATGAATCAAACTTCACTAGAGATTATGTGGATATTAGGTTGAAATATTTCAATTGTTTAATGGTTTCCACAGAGAAATTTGTAGTGTGATTGGAATGCTAGTTTTTCAGATTTCATTTAAAAAATAAATTAATATTTGCAGTAACAAAATTGATGGACATTAGTAGTTAGGAGATACAGTTCTTTTATTTATAATTATTTTTATAATATTATTACATTAGAAATACTATTTTATTGGATTGATAGAGAATATCTAAGAGGATAATCATTTCATTAAGATATTTGTAACAAACTACATCATTATAGGTTGGTGGAAATAGTGATTTTATTTTCTGGTATAAGATCATTGGTTGAGTGTTTTGATTATATAATCAATGATATTTAGTATGTTTCAAAATCTATAGGATGGTTAAAATCATATGTAATATTAAACCAATGATGGTGTATGAATTCATCAATATGAAGTACATCACTAAGTGATTATGTTTCCCTAATGATTTTTATGGGCGATTTTCTAAAAAAATATATAAATGATGAAATTAATAATAGGTATTAAGCTATTTTCCTGTAGAGGGATAAAATCATACATTAATACATAAGGGTTAATATCATGAACGTGTTAATTATTGATGATTGCAATATCATTTCTCTTGTAGCAGTGCTACAAAATTAGGTAATGTAGTAATTTGGCCCCTTCAAGAGACTATCATGGAATGACCTAGAGGGTAAATGATTTTAATTTTGAAGTCTATATAATTATATAATAAATAATAATCATGATTATTAATATAAATTATCAAGTTATATCCACTATAAAAGTATTATGTATTTTGTAAATGAAAAAAGAAATATTTATTTAAACTATAAAATTATAAGGTTTTATTTAAGTGTAATTTTTTTAATTATTGAAATAGAATTTTATTAAAATAATTTCATTTTTGGTAAAAAATTTAAAAGTTATCAAAAATTTGCAATTATTTATTTTTGGGAAAATATTTACTTTTCATTGAATTGTGAAAAATAGCGATTTTTCCAAAAATATTATTTATTTTCTAATAAATTAGATAAATTAAATGTACCATTATTTATTACATTCTACTTCAATTACCATAATTATCATATATTTGTACAAAATAAACAAAAATACATTTTAATCATCATTGAACATGATTTTAATATAATTTTATTATTTCGAATATAAAAGGTTGTTTTCTGAAAAATAATTTATAATGCCTCATGGTTCTCTATTTAATTTACTAAACAATATATAATAAGTATTTAATTAAATTTAAAATATATAATATATATTAATAAATATTCATTTTAATTCATATAATGATTGTTACTAGTTATATAGATAACAAAAAATCCTCTCATTATTGAAAAATACACTTCTTATGACAAATCTTCTTCATCACATCTTCACGTTTACTGTAAATTTAAATTCTACCGTATATTTAAACTGATTTATTTTTTCAAAAGGATTCAATTATTATTATCATGATAATTTCTAATAACAAATAAATTGTTTATATATTTTTTCATAATGTATAGTGGAAACAATAAATCAATTATATCACAGATAAGGTAAAAATGATATTCACATGGGTTAAACTATGTTTATATGGGTTAAAATGAAATTTGTTTTTCAAAATCACTTTTCATGACATGTTTTCACTATATCACCTATATGGATAGATAATGGTTCATCTAGTATCTGTGTGTCATGTAATTAATGTGGGAATAACACTTTATTTTTAAAAATTAGAAATGCTCCACTTACCTCACATATAAAAGTCCACCCATATCCTCTCCACTTAAAACATAAAAATAGTTGCATATCCCAATTACTTCCCAAATAAAATCCTTAAACCCCTTTCCCAGGACATGGATCCCTTTTCTGATTAATATATCATCCTTTTAATTATTTGGGTGCTAAGCTAATATGGTTGTCTAAAGAAGATGTATCGTTTATAATAGAGTGTAATTATTTTATTAATTCCCCATCCTCTTCAATATATTCCCCAATTTTAATGATATAATAACATCCTATCAACTATATAATGATATTTTATTTTTTAAAATTTTATATACTAAATAAATATCCACTTCCATCAAAAGGAATACATACTCGACATTCATGTATACAGATGACTACTTCCTCAGGAATCGATGTGTTGTTTTTCATCATCAAATAAAAATGATTTTAATAATGACCGATTTTAGTTGTATAGATATAACTTTTTTAACAAGAATATAATTAATGATTTATTATATAATAGATAACTATTTATTTTCCATTTTCTGGGTGATATGATTACATTTCTTGTGTTTGTGGAAAACTACCGCCTCAGGAAGTGATGTGATTCTTTTTTCAGTAACTCTTTTCAAAAGAGGTAATAGTGATCTAGTTAATAAATAAATGTAATATATATAATATAATTATTATATATATGAAATATTTATAATTTTTAAATAGAATGTACATCATTTACTTTTACCTATCCATGTAAAGAGAAATTTTTATGTCATTCATGCTTCTGTGAGGAAAACAAATCCCAAAAAAACTTATTTAATCATCAAAAAATCACATGGATTAAATATATATGTGTATTTAAATAAATAATAATCTATTTATTAAAATATATTTATATTTTTATAAAATAATTTCTTCTATTTTGAGGAATATTCTAAATATAAAAATGTAGTCCGTAGCCGAACAGTAATGTTATTGGGTCATTAGAGTTTATATAAATATATAATTGTTTTATGAATGATCTTCAAAATATCCAATAACTATCTTATCACATATTATATTGAATATTCATACACTAAAAAAATATTTATTCAAAATAATGAAAATTAAACCTATCAAATTGGTGATCTGAAATTCTCTAATAGGGTTAACCTATGAGACATCAATTATTGATCATAAGAAAGCATATGATAAAAATAAGGGAAATATATATTTTACAAGACATTAAATGATCAAAAGCTATCTAAAATATATATCATAAATGTGATTCTTTTAATAAAAAATTAACATTTCAAAAGTTATGATTCATACGAATGATAATTCATCAAAAATAAAGCATAAACCAAATGTTCAACTTTTAGAAACCTTAAAAATTTATAATCTATTTCGTATGTAATATCTAAATATAGAGACAATCAGATAAGGAATCAACCATTATTTCCCATAGATGATTATTAAAATAATATATTGGTATCATTGACTTTTTTTCAATAAATGATTGAGCACGTTGACTTGAATCCAATAACTGATCATGCACATCAATTTGATACAAATAACTATCTCATGCGGTAGAATTAAAAACATAATTAATTGGATGTTGATAAAAGATCCACAAAATTAATAATTTTTTTTTGTATTTGTGTCACATGAAAATAAATCATTAATGAAATCCAAACCCATAGGATGAATTCAGTATCATAATCATTTCATCATAGAATAACCCATTCAAACGAAATTGGTTTCACAAATATTTTATCATTTCACAAAAAAAGTTAATTGATGGGTTTCATAGATCATATCATAATTAATGAATATATTACATAAATGGAGAATACATTATATGTAAAATAAATTTTATAGATAAGTTAGAATAATTACTTTGGAATGTAAAATTTCTATTTAAAAATCAACTTTACATTTAAAAAGATTCACTCTTATATATGATTTTTAATAATAAAATTTTTAAAAAAATAATGTAACATTAAATGAATTGATATGTCATAGTAGTGTGAATAATATTTCCATTAAATATATGATAAAAACATTCCTTCAGTAATCTTTTTTCTGAAATGTCGCATAATTAAATTTTTTTGAAAAATATAATAACATTCCACTCAAAACAATTTTTTAAAAATTCAAATAAGGATAAGATATTTTTAATAAATCATATTAGAAAAGTAAAAAACAATTTTATTTAAACATTTTTATATATCATGTACTTGTAATAATGGGATATCCCATTTAAGTGTTAAACATATAAAATAACGAATACTGTTTTGATTTTGAAACAAAACCCTTTCCTCAAGTATCTCTTTTCCATAATCACATTCAAAAGACAAATATTATAATTTTTTTCGTAAAATTATTCTATAAAAAAAATCATATTTATAATGACATGTATTGTTTATTTAAAACATGAAACCACCTGACTATTAATAAGATGTTTTTATAGTAACTTATCATTGGGATAACTACTTCGTTTTCAGAGCATGATTGGGTTTGGACGTCATAATCATTATACATTGATCATGGTCCATTATTTCCATTATTATAATTTGGGTATAAATATAATATATATTCATTATATATATATATATATTAAAATTCATTAATATTAGTGATATAAAATAGAATTTCACCATCCATGGAGACAGTACACATAATTACACCGGAATCGTCTTTCAATTTATCAAATTTTTTAGTGAAGGAATGGAAAATATTAATTTAATTTAATATAATAATTATTATATCATATATATCACAAATATTTAACAAATGCATTATCATTAACATCCATGTGAAGTAAAATGGAAAATTATATACATCAATTTGTGGGGATAGTTGTCCAAACATATGCACAATCAATACAATCATGTAATAAAAGATAAAACAGTAAGAATTGAGAAATGATTTTAGAGTTACAGATGAATAAATAAGTCATATATATTAGATATAAATATTAAATGAATCATAATTACCATCCATAAAATATCACGATAAAAATTAATTTGTATCACTATGTGGAGATGGTAAGACATACGTATTAAGAAGTTAAACATTCACTTATTATTTGAGGGTAAAGAGGGTGTATAATGGTGTTTTAAAATTCATACTTAAATATCATCATAATGATAATAATTAAGATATTATTTAAATATAATTATCATATATTTTAAATATGTGATGAAGAATATAAAATTAAATATATCGGCTACATGTTTTTCCAAATTTCTCCTTCAGATCATCTTTAAGGGGTATAACAGTGAAATTTTGGGAATCCTAAAACCTTAATAATATTTCTATGGAAGTGACTTTTTTAACAAGATGGTTAATATAGGAGGTTTAATGTGTTTTATTAAATTTAGTAAGGACATGTCTATTTATTAATGAATCAAAAAGTTTTCCTTATAAATTTTTTATTCCTCAATGTTTTGAAAATCACAAAAATTATATCTTAAGGAAAATTTTATTTTCCATAAGAATTATCTTAATAAATAAAATTTTCATTCTCAAATAAATTTTTATCCTTACCTTTGATTTCATTGTACATTTTATTGTCTCTATAAATATGAATAATATTAGTCCTCTATATAAATTTAATTTTCACATATAAAACCCAAGAATCATATAAATCCTTGGTTATACAGAATTCTATTTTAAGGATCCGAATTCTCAGAAATTCAGGTTCCAAATTCTTGGAAATTTAGGTTCCCAGTTCCATAGAAATCAGATTCCAAATTCTATAAATCTAGACTCTAAATAATCTAAAATTCAGATTCTGAATTCTCATGAATTACTTCTCTGAATACTCTGAAATTAATATTCCGAATTCCTTATAATTTAAAATACTAAATCCTTATAATTCATACTCATAATTACATATAATTCAGACTCCAAATTCATTAGAATTAAAACTTTAAATTCATGAGATTTGAGACTCCAAATTCATTACAATTCAGACTCCAAATTCCTCAAAATTCAAACTCCGAATTCTTGAGAATTTGGACTCTGAATTAATCTGAATTCAAACTCTGAATTTTTCATATTTTAGACTGTGAATTCCTCAAAAATAATATTCCGAATTCATTGGAATTCAGACTCCAAATTCTGAAGAATTTGGGTTCCGTATCTTTGGAAAATAGATTCCGAATATACATGATTTATATCCTTTTAATGTTAACTTGGTTAGAATCTTAACATTATTTTTCCTAGACTCTAAAAAATAAATTTGGTTGAACAACTTAATTTTCCTTACATTTATTATGAAACAATTTCGTACAATATGTTTCTAACAAACCGTTGTTTTAGTGACATATGTATAGGTCCATATGAGATTCAAGGATAAATATAACCGTTGGAGGGGGGTTTCGAACAATGGAAAAGTGCCTATAAATATGATCTCAATTGGACAATTTTGACACATATTGATCACTCTAGAGATTACATGATTTTGAATTTGTTTTTAGAGAGAGAGACTCTCATTCCTTGGGCGTAATGAACATCTTGTTGAAATTGCTTCTTGCGACTCTGATTATTGATGGTCCCAATCGAGCAATTCCAAGGATTGGAAGACTGGGGAGATTACTTCCTTAATGTTTGATGACTTCTAAGGATAGGAAGATATAGTTGTATACAACATTAATGTTCATGGTATTTTGTGGTTAGTAAGAAAGAATTCAATATTCTAATCGAGGGATTACCCTATTATCTGAAATACAAGCTTTAATGAAGGTATAATTCAAGGGACCTTTATCCAAGGTTGTTTTATTTCCTTCTCTTTGGTTTAAAAGATTTCATATTTGTTACAAGTTTTGTTTCAAGTTAATTTCCGTTTCATTTTTATAAAGGAAGAATGTATAATTTTCTTATTCTTTATTATACTTTTGTAAACTCTGATATGTAAGATTATATACCCATTCACGTATAATCTTTTCCTTGTAAAAACTATTTATGTTTCATTTCTAGAACAATATTTCTGGAACCTGTTATGTTAGTTTAGTAGAACTTAAATAATTCTTTTGAATTTTCTTTGTCTGACTTTTATAAACATAGTTTTACATAAGGCTAGAAACATATGTTTTTAAACATACAATTCATCCCCTATTGTAAAGTGATCATCTACATTCATATTTCAATACTAAAATTGGTATCAAAGGAGGTTTCTGAAATACTTACATTGACATATATGTTTTCTTGCTCATGTTTTCATTGTTCTAAATTTTTCCTTTCTTTGGGATTGTTATCCTTGTTTACAAACTGTTACAATTAACAAGTTTTTGTGGGATATAATTTTTTCAATAATGATAGGAATTAATGTTGGTCCAATTGAAAATTTTAATCCAACAAGACCACCTATATATTTTGGGAATTATTATGAGTATTAGAGGGATTGTATAAATTGTTTTGTTGTTAATACTGGACTGGAAAATTTTGTTATAATTTCTGGAGATTACAGGATTCCTGATAAGGAAGTCAAAACCGTTACGAGTCAAGAAAAGACAGAATGTCAACTAAAATACAAGGTACGTAATACATTATTGTGATCCATTACTAGGAATATATATAGTCTGATTTCTTCTTGTGATGTTTATAAGAGCATATGGATGAAATTAGAAGTTATACATTTTGGTAAATCCAATGTTATAGAAACTAGAAAATCATTTCATAGAGAAGAATATAATGGATTTGAATTTCATTATGGGGAGCCAGTATGAAGGGTGAAACAATTTTTTATGACTATTGTTAGCTACCTATAATCAATGTGTGAGAATGGTCTAGATGATGAATCACTTGTGGACCATATTATAGATATCATGCCTAATGAGTGGGAATCAATGAGAGAAACTATTGATGAGAATAAAAAAGTGTACCAAATTAATATTGGTGAGATTTTTGGAACTCTTCTTCAATATGAGAAAGGAATGAAAAGTTATTCTAATATTAATAAGAAGAAAAATGGAAATGGAACTGTAGCCTTTACTATTTATAAATCTAAGACTCCTGAATGGGTCATAAGATCCAAGTTAATTAAAGTACCAATTTTATTTGAATCTAATGAAAGTTAACATAGTTAGAATGAATTATGTAATCATGCTAAAAGTATTAACAAGAGAGTTGGAATAAAAGACTTTCAGTATAGATATAAGAAGAATTAATGAATAGACAAGAATGATTTGGAAGTTACTTGCTATGAGTGAAAATGAGCAGGGTCTATCATGCCGGATTGTCTTATGAATAAGAAAAAGGATAGAAAGGAAAAACATTCATTGAGTAATATAAAGAAGTACTACAAGGATAAAGATATGAATATTTTGAAATACAATGACATCTAGAGTCCATGTGGTGGAGACTCTTCTAACGGATCCTCAAATTATGAATCTTCTAGTCAGAAGAATCTTGGTCTACTAGCCATGATACCCATTGGATATTATTGTCTAATGTCCAAGGTACACAATGATGAATATATCACTAATGTATCATTAAATAAAAATTTTAATATTGATAAATATTATGAATCTTCATGTGAATAACCTTCTTATAATGAAGATAATACATTACCTTCTTATGAAAAAGTGTCTAGGTTTTCTAAAAATCTTGATAATGAAAATTCTAAAATCAATAAAAATATTTAGAAGGAAAATTATAGAATTTCTATTTTAACTAATGAAGTATCAGATCTTTCTAAATATCATGATAAAAAAATTATGATATTAAAATTATTTCCAGAAACCTTAAGGATGTTAATTCTGAGAAGGATAAAGTTTCTAAGGATCTTGAAAATATAATTTCTAAGAAAAATATTTTAGAGACTAACTCTAGTTCTAAAACTAATTTTTTTGTGGATAAAAACATGGTTTTATAACTAATGTTATAAATATTTTCCTTGAGGATGTGTTTGTCAAACATTACCATTAGTAAGGAAAATTTTGACAAGATGTATTCCCAGATTTGACCTTTAAAAAATATTTTTGTATTTTGTTATACTCTTTATAAACCATTTTTTAGTTATAATTATTTTTTTCCTCAAAGTGCATCATTATACAGTAAATGTGACTATAGTGGACACGGGAGAAAAAAAATTTCTTTTAATAAATCCCAGTATTTAGGTTTTTATAAATATTATTTTTCTATGAAAATGTGGACAACTAAAATCTTGATTTCTGAAATTTCCAAAATGAAGAATGTTCGGACACCAAAAGTATTACACTCTTATTTTTAGGAAAATAAAGATATTACCAATAGTAATACATTATATATGTATAGTGGATTTTACTGGAATATGATTGGTAACAAAAACTACTTTTAAAAGAATATCAAATGATATGAGGGAAGATAACTTTTCGGAGATAATGCTCAGGGATAAGTTATTCATATAGGTAATATTTTTATTCTAGAAAAAACATTGATTTCACATGTTTTATTTGTTGAAGGTCCTAATCACAACCTAATTAGCATAATTCAATTATGTGATGAGGGTTACCTTTTTATTTTTAGGAATAATAAGTTCTTAGTAAACAATTCCAAGGAAGAGTTTATTATTTCTTCCCATATGCAAGTGAATGTATACACACTAATCATAGAAGAACTTAGGAGACAAGATCTACCTTAACTTAGTTCAAGGAAGATCAATATCGGTTATGGAATAGAATGTGTAGACACTTTAACCATAAGAACCAATCTAAAATATAAAATATGGGAGTAGTTAAAGATATACCACAGCATAAATTTGATTCCTCAAAAGTGTGTGATCTTTGTTGATATGGAAAGCAACATAAATCAAGTTTTAAAATAATCAGTGCAGTCTCAACTACTTATGCATCACTATTAGTGCATATAGATTTCAACATTCCAACAAAAACTAAATGCATTTGCAGAAAATATAATGTATTTTTCTTAGTTGATTATTACACCAGATTTATGTGGGTCTATTTTCTAGGAATGAAATCTGTTTCTTTTTCTTATTTCAAAATTTTTTGAGCTCCAGTTAAAAATGATGAAAACCTTCCATTAATAAATATTCATATTGATCATGGAGGATAATTTCAAAATTCTGATTTTGAAATATTTTTTAGTAAAAAGGAATTACTCATAACTTCTCTACACCATGAAGACCTCAATAAAATGGTGTTGTTGAAATAAGAAACCAGATTCCTCGATAGATAACTACAACTATGTTAAGGGAATATTCTATAAGTAAGCACTTTTGGGACAAAGCTGTAAGTACTACTTGTTAAACTATAAATTGAGTTTTTATTAGATATTTTAAAAAAAACCCTACCAATTATGGAATGGTTGAAAACCTAGACTTTCCTACTACATGGTATTTTGTTACAAATTATTCATTTTTAATAGTAAAGATAATATATATAAATTTTCACCCAAATCTGATGATGTATTCTTTCTAGGCTACTCCACAATTTCAACGGCCTATAGATTTTTCTATAAAAACACTCGTACAATTGAGGAAATAGTGCATGTTAAATATGATGAAACTGATCCTTTTTCTTTTAAACATCCTTAATCTACATCTTTAGATGTGTTATAAAAAACTGGTTATTAACATTTGATATAAGATTCTTATGAAAAGGAAAATGTTCAATAAAATATTTCTAATGCATTTACCCTAGACTATTTTCTGCCATTTGTTGATGAATAGGTTTTACAAAACACATATAAGTGGTTTCGTAACAATCATCCCAATGATTGTATCGTTGGTGATGTAAATCAACCTGTACAAAATAGAAGTTATTTAAGAAATGAAGTAGAACATCTATCATTGTTTTACCAATTAGAACCAAAAATCACTAATAAAGCTTTAGGTGATGAAGATTGGATTAAATCCATGAAATATGAGATAAATGAATTTGAAAGGAAAAAATTATGGATCATGGTTGAAAGACCTAAGGAAACATCTATTATTGGAAGAAAAAGGGTCCACAAAAATATATGTGATGAAAATGGAATCATTATAAGAAATAAAGCTATATTAGATTATAAAGGCTATAATCAGTAAAAAGGAATTGATTATGAATAAACCTCTGATCCAATAGCTAGACATGAATCTATTCATATTTTATATTCCTTTGGATCATTTTTAAATTTTAAATGTTTTCAAAGGGAAATAAAATGTGATATTGTTAATTGATATGTTAAAAAGGAATTTTTTTGTTGAAAAAACTCTTCGTTTTGAGGAAAAAAACATAAGGAACATGTTTTCAAAAATACCAATGTTTTATATAGACTTAAGAAATCCCCTAGAGCCTGGTATGATAGACATACACGATTTTTGTTATAGAATAATTATGTTAAATAAAATGCTGATTCAACTCCTTTTTATAAAGAATGATAAGAATTTTTTTAATTATTAAAATTTATGTTGGTGAAATTATATTTGGTTCATCGCAACAATATTTAACCAATTCATTTGCTAATATAATGAAATCTGAGTTTTAAGGGATTATGATGAGTGAGTTAAGATTTTTCATAGTTTTTCAAATTTATCAAAAACCAGAAAGAAAATATATATCCCAAAATATGTATATTAAAGATAAAATTTAAAAGTATTGATTTGAAAAAACTAGGAGTATATGTACTCTCATTGGTACCTCAAATTCTGATGATTTTAATAAATCTAGGAAACTAGTATATCAAACATCATTTAGAGGTATGATAGAATGTTTTCTATACCTGATAGCTATTCATCTAGACATAATGTTTTAAATATGCTTATGTGCAAGATATAAATCCAATCCTATAGGATATCATTAAAATGAAGTTAAAAAAAATTTCACTGTTTAAATGGAACCATGGATTTAGTACTCTTTTATACTTCTCGAAATGATTTTTTTGTAAAATGTTTTTAGGATGCTGATTTTGGAGGTTGTAAAAGGTATAAGAAAAGTACATCTGAAACGTGTCATTTCATAGAAGATTAATTATTTTATTGGTAAATCAAAAATCAATATTCAGTATCACTTTCCACTACTAAAGCTGAATATATAGTAGATTGAAGTTGATGTGCCCAAGTTTTGTAGATGCAACACACACTGACAGACTATGGTATTAGTTTTACCAAAACACAACTGTTTTGTGATAACACTAGTGCCATTGTACTATGTAAAAACCCCTTCACATAAATCTCGTGTAAAACACATAGATGTTAACCATCAATTTTTTTGGGATCAAACAAAAAAAGGAGATATTATTCTTCAGTTTATCAGAATGCCAGATCAACTTGCTGATATTTTGACAAAATCATTACCATATGATTGATTTGAATACATTAAAAAAAATTAAAAAATGATAACTGTAAGTTAATTATCCATATCAACATCTTTTGGAAACCTATATCATTAATGTAAGGAACTCTTTTATATAGGGGGATTATATTTTCTTTTTCTAAGAAAAATGTTTTTAATAAAAATTTTCGTAGATAAAATTTTCTTAATCAAAATTTTCGTTGAAAAATTTTCCTTAATCAACATTTTTTTAATCAAAATTTTCATAATTAAATTTTTTGTAATCAAATTTTTCTAATCAAAATGTTTAAAATCCAAATTTTCTTAATCAAATTTTTTTTAGTCAAAATTTTTCATAGTCAAATAGATTTTACATATTCTTACAATTCTCAATTTCAAAAAAATTATTTACTTAAATTTTTTTTTTGGAAATATAATGTTATTCAAGAAGAATTGCCTTTCTTAATGACAATTTTCCTCCCATTTCAAAAGTTATGTTTGCTTTAATTAATTTTTGTAATCAATTTTTTACATGTATGTATATTCATATTATTTTGGAAAAATTTTCAGATTGAATTTTCCTTAAATCTGAATTTTTTTAACTTAAACCTCAAAAGATCTGAACCTACCAAATTCATTTTTTGGCTATCATATCAAATGTAAGATCTGATCAAGAGTGTTTCTACCGTTGGATCTTTTTTGGAATATGAACTGATTCCTAAAATGCCTATATAGTGACCCCCAATTGGTTATCCCACATCAGTTTTCAAGTCTTGGTATGCTAAATCTATGCTCCTCTTTATAAGCCCAGTTCTGAATCTTCTGGTTTTCCTCAAATCCAAATGTCTCTGAAATCTTCTCCTCAGAAATAAATGTCATCACTGAAGGAAATATTTGAATGGTAGATATATAGAGAATCGTTTGTAGATATAAAAATCATTTCTAAGTATGATTATATTATCTCGAAAAATATCAAGTTGAATGGAAGGGAGAGATTATGTATATCCAAACTGAAGGCACAAGATCCTATTTATCCAGAGTTACTTGTATAATTCTTTGAATCTATATGTTTTTCAATGATATAGGGAAAAAAATTATTTTAAGAGCTATGGAATGATTCATTCACTTTCCTTCAGTAAGGATACCAATCTAATTGAGATTCTATATGACGATGAAACTGAATTCTTTACCAATAAGATACCAGATGTATCAGGATTGTTTGACATGGAAAAGGCTATAGAGTATAACTACCCATACTTTACATACATTGTTAATACTTAAAAATTGAATCACACTTATTACAACATATGACAAAACCACAAAGGACCGTATAGGTATAGTGTCTTTAGAAACTAGGAAACATAAACAACTGGTTCATAAATCTTCTACAGTGTCTCCCATTTATTTCATCATATCTAGGGTCCCTTTTAGCATATTCTACTTAATATCCATCTTCCTAACCTAGGGAAATGAAATCATACAAAAAAGGGTGAGCTCAAATGCTCAGCAAGGGTAAATAAAGGAAATAAAAATCATATCATATCTTTTTGAAAATCATAACGTGCAAAAGAGATCATAATATCTTAACATGGAATAAATAATATAAGTGAAAATGAGATCCCCATAATCATATCATAAAACTTGAAACTTTGTGGCATGCACACATAATAATGGAAAATAATTTCTTTTTAGTCATGACTCATTGCCAAGACTATCTTAGCAGACAAAGTTTATTTCTGAACTGAGTTCACTCCTCGTTTCAGTCCTGTATCACTGAATCGAAATAACCTTCCATTCCAGCCATGTCTATCTCATGAGATATAAATCTTTACCTAATGAATTGGAGGGAGATATAGGTCCCACCCATCTTATAAAGAATCCTTTCTTATGTGTGCCACATAATCATAAATCATACATCATCGCATAACACATGTAACAAAAATGGGAATCTTGAAACATCATGACATCATAAAACAAATCATATAAGGTAAATTAATTCATAAAAATAATTCCCTCAAAACTTAATCAAATCAATGTAATAATAGGGATAAAAACAGAACCCTATATTATCTTAGATGGAAAATAATTTTGATAAAACATTTGAACTCCATTCTTGAGGAAAATATCCTTTCTACTTCAAATATATTTTTCCTCTCTTAACATGTCATACAATTTTAATCTAAAATAAGTTGATTAAAAATAAGCTTGAAAACATTTAAAGGAAGCTTCTTGGAAATAATGTTTTAAAAATCCAATCATGCTGTATAAGACAATAAAACATTCTTCTCATACTTTTGTCGGAAAAGTCAAAAAGTACCTCATACGAAAAACGCCAAAAGATTCCTTTCATATCTTTTACTAAAATCTCACCGAATGGTAAAATTTGATATAAACTATTGTAGAAGGATATAAATATTACATATTGGGGAAACATGGATGTGGATGATAAAATACACCCTAGTAAATAACAAAGTAGAAACAATCTCAGATAAAATGAGATTGTGACATTTCCCTTACCTTAGGTCCAATTTGCTTTGTACATGTACGAAGCTCCTGTATAATGGTTTAAAAAATGTTATTGAATTATTCCAGAATCATACATATTGATATGATATCATATATGGTCATATTCATAGCTTCTTATTAGTAATATTTCATTGTTACTTGTTACTCGGGTCTTTATTGCCTTTTGTTCTTATGCATGTTTTGCCGAAGAAATTCATATTCTTCTTTTAAGGTTATATATACCTTATATCCATAATGGTATTAGTGTAACATTTATCATATTTATTCATTCAATTAATTTATATAATTACTATGTAATGATGATCATGTAGAACGAGTCGCACCACATCGTGGAGACGGTATTCCGTACGTACGCACGAGCGATGATATTGTTCCCATGATCGTGGAATTGTATTTAAGTGTATTTATACTATTTCAGTATCAATATCACTTTATAATAATCATATATAGTTACTCATTACACCATTATACCCATCCTTGTAAGGTGATGGTGGAAAATAGATTACACCACGGCGTGGAGATGGTATTCCGTACGTACGCACGAGTGGTGATTTCATTTTTCCGTAGGATGGATAGAAGGTGAATTAGGGTTGTTTCATATTTATAATAACATATCAGTATGTAAGTAATACTAATGTTATTACTTTATCATGAAAAAACTAAAGAACAAGAAGTTTAAGAAGAAAGAAATTGAAAAGATCGGTAATGGATATTACCTCTTCTTTGAAACGCCTCTTTGAATCCTCCACTTAGGGAACTATGATTGGTCTTTGAAGAAGATCCGGACCTCTAGGATTATTCTAGGGAAGTGTATAAGGGATTTTGGCAGGGTTTGGACGAGCTTGAGTGCTCAAATTGGTGTGAGGAGGAGGGAGAGGAGGTGCCCTTTTATAAGGGAGGAGAGGGGCACCTTAGGAATATCTCAAAATATTATTTTATATTAAAGTCAAAATCGGTTTATAATGGTTTCAAAGGGTATTATTTCGAAGGTAAAGTGGGGATGGGTCGAAATCCTATCAACCAATAGGATTTAGACAAGTTTAGGTTATTATTTTAACCTTATCAATTAGATTTAACTCTAAGTTAAATAATTTAACTTTTACCGTGACTTTTTGTTTTCTTACACTATATGGTTAATACACTTACTATAACATGCCAAACGAACCCCAAGTTGTTTATTATTAATATATATATCCTTATCTAAGTCATATGGTCGAACCTTGGATTTTTAGGAATAAAATAACAATTAATAATATAATATTTGATTTAAAAACTATTTTGTGTCAATTTTGACACTATTTGATATATGATTTTTGTGAAAGTCATAACAGAATTATATGTTCGAACAAAGTTGATTAAATCAACAATAATATATCATAGTAACCTATAAAATTAGTGGAATTCATAAAAAGTCTCAAATTACATTTATTTGAGCATTTATAACATCAATTATGTTAACATTTCCTTAAAAGGGTAATTACTGCATCATCGTTGTGTCATAAATAAATTAATTTATTTAATGTCTAAAAATAAAATATCATTATGTAGGAAATCTTTTTAGATTTCTAATGAATATTAATAGTCGAATTTATCTTATGTATAACCCCATATTAATAATGTTTTAGTTATAAAACTTTGATTTTAACTATTTTAACTATTCATTAAATAAAATAATATTAAATGTCATAATCTAATCCAAGTGGACCTAAATGGTCATATTATATTCATAATATGGTTTTTGGTTGAATTACACTTATCCAATAGAATTAGGACATGTGTTAGGGTAATAGTAATATCATATTTACCCTTAGTTACCCTATTTACTATTAACCGTGGTAAAAACGTAAAAAGTTACCATTCACCAAAAAAAATATTTTTATCTCATTGAACCACATTTTACTTACTGATATCAACCATGTCTATCGGATTTTCAAAATTCCATTCAATGAAGCGGTAAAATTAAGTTTTATGCAAAATTCAGTTTTTAACATACCACTTAGTGGTTTCACTATTCATCAAAAATTGAAAGTTTTCAGAAAAATACTAAAATTTTACCCTAGGCTAATTTCGGTATTCCGAATCCAAAAATGAGGTCCATTTTGAAAGATAAAATTTCAAAAAGTGGTTATTACTATTCATAATGACTATTTTAAATAATATTTTAATAGCATATCGTCGTTTAGTGAAACTCGGTATTGCGTACAACGCATGCTATCGAGGAAGGTCGCGATTGCGTGTAAAGTAAGTCAAGCTAGTGTGTAGTGAAAGATTCCTTTGATGATATAAATATAACATAAAAACAAGATATTACTCATAAAAATCTCGGGTGTTACATTCTACCCCCCTTAAAAAGAATTTCGCCCTCTAAATTCGTCACATTGTTACAAACAGATGAGGATACTTCTCCCTCATCATATCCTCAAGCTCCCATGTAGCTTCTTCAAGTTGGTGGTTCCTCCATAAAACTTTCACCAATCGAGTGGTCTTGTTTCGTAGGACTTTTTCGCTACGATCCAGAATCTCTATCGGTTGTTATTCATAAGAAAGATCTTGCTCCAGCGGTACAACTTCTGAATTGAGTACATGTGAAGGATCAGGTATGTACTTTCTCAGGAGCGATACATGGAACACATTTTGAACTTGTGAGAGATTCATTGGAAGCACCAATCGGTAAGCTACCTTTCCAACACGATCCAGTATTTCAAAAGGACCGATATATCTAGGGCTCAACTTCCCCTTCATTCCAAATCTCATAACCCTCTTCCAGGGAGATATTCGTAAGAACACTTTATCACCCACTTCAAACTCTAGGTCATTTCGTTGGTTGTCGGCATATTTTTTCTGGAAACTCAGAGATGCTCTTATGTGTTGTTGAATAGATATGACCTTTTCTGCCATTTCATCAACGAGATCAGGTCCTAATAGCTTACTTTCCCCAACTTCATCCCAGCAAGTTGGAGTCCTTCATTTCTCTCCATAGAGAGATTTATAAGGAGCCATCTGAATACTGGAGTGAAAGATATTATTATAAGAAAATTCCACCAAAGGTAGGTGTTGATCCCAACCTCCTTTGAAATCCATAGAGCAAGCTCTCGACATATCTTCTAGGTTTTGAATTGTTCTCTCAGACTGACCGTCTGTCTGAGGATGATAAGCAGTGCTGAAACTCAACTCTGTATCCAGAGTATGCTGAAGACTTTGCCAGAACTTCGAGGTAAATCTCGGATCCCAATCAGATATAATAGAAAGTGGTACTCCATGAAATCTTACCACTTCCTTTACATATATCATGGCAAGCTGATCTAGAGAGAAATCCTCTCTAATAGAAATGAAGTGTGCAGACTTTGTAAGACGATCAACTATGACCCAGATAGCATTATTTCCTTTGGATGTATTAGGAAGTCCTGTGACAAAGTCCATAGTGATGTTTTCCCATTTCCATCCGGGTATGGGTAATGGTTGTAACATCCCCTTAGACTTCTGTCTCTCAGCTTTAACTTGTTGACAAACCAAGCATCGAGAGACATATTCAGCAACATCTCTTTTCATGAAATCCCACCAGAAGTACTCTTTCAGGTCTCTATACATCTTCGTGCTTCCAGGATGTATAAAGAATGAAGAACTATGAGCCTCATCCAGTAGCTCCTTCTTTAAATCAGGGATGGGAGGGACACAAACCCGATTCCAAAACTTTATTATCCCATCACAATCAAGGTTGAATTCAGGAACATTTCTCACCTTCTTTTGTAACTCGACATCTTCTTTCTGTGCCTCTTTAATCTTCACATGTATTGAGGGTTGAACATTCATTTGAGAAAGATAAGATTTTTCCCCTTCCATTATAATTCCAAGATCCATTCTTTGTAAATCGATAAATATTGGATCTTTTGTGATCCTCATCATGGATAAACTAGCATGGTCTTGTCGACTTAATGCATCTGACACCTTTTTTCGTTCCCAGGGTGGTAATGGATTGAGCAGTCATAATCCTTAATCAGCTCCAACCATCTTCTTTGACGCATATTCAGCTCCTTTTCTGTGAAAATATACTTTACACTTTTATGATCAGTATAAATATCACACCTTTCACCATAAAGGTAATGCCTCCAAATCATTAATGAAAAGATTACCGCAGCTAACTCCAAATCATGTGTTGTGTAATTTTGCTCATGGATTTTCAACTGTCGTGAGGCATAAGCTATCACCATATCATTTTGCATAAGAACACACCCCAATCCCTTCTTGGATTCATCACTATAGATCACAAACCTTTCTCCACTATAAGGCAGTGTGAGCACAAGTGCACTGGTTAACCTTCTTTTCAACTCCTTGAAATTCTCTTCACATTCCTCTGTCCAAACAAACTTAACTCCTTTCTGACTCAACTTGGTGAGTGGATTATATAATCGTGAAAAATCATTTACAAAATTTTGATAATATCCAGCCAAACCAAGAAAACTTCGGATCTCAGTTACGGTTGTTGGTCTCGGCCATCTTTCGATAACCTCTGTTTTTGCTAGATCCACAGATATCCCCTCTTTTGAGATTATGTGACCCAAAAATGCAACTTTTTGAAGCCAAAATTCACACTTGGTAAATTTGGCATAAATCTTCTCCTTTCTCAGGGTCTTCAATATAATTCTCAAGTGATCTTCATGCTCTTCCTTGCTCTTTGAAAAGACAAGAATATCGTCTATATAGAATACAACAAATTGATCAAGATATTCTCTAAAGACTCTATTCATTAGATCCATGAAGATAGCAGGGGAATTAGTAAGACCAAATGGCATCACTATAAATTCATAGTTTCCATACCTTGTACGGAAAGCTGTCTTTGGTATATCCTCCCTTTTGACCCTTAATTGATGATACCCTGAACAAAGATCAATCTTGGAAAAGTATTGAGCTCCGCATAGTTGGTCAAATAAGTCATCAATGCATGGGAGAGGATATTTGTTCTTGATAGTGATCTTGTTAAGTTCTCGATAATCAATGCAGAGTCTCATTGATCCATGTTTCTTCTTAACAAATCGAACAGGTGCTCCCCAAGGTGACGCACTAGGGAGTATGAATCCCTTATCAAGATTCTCTTGGAGTTGCTTCTTCAATTCCTGTAACTCAATTGGGGCCATTCTATAAGGTGTCTTTGAAATAGGCAAATCACCTGGTACGAGTTCTATTGAAAACACAACTTCATGATTTGGTGGAAGACCCGGTAATTCCTCGGGAAAGACATCATCAAACTCCCATATGATGGGCATATTCTTAATCGCGATTTTCTCACCAACCATTTGAGATAAATAACCTTCATTTAGTGGAATCAATACCCATAAAATTGAAGAAATTTCCACTGGAAGGTTATGTTCATCCTTGAATTGATAGACGATCATAGATTGATCTGGAATATGAAATGTGACTTCCCTTATTTGGCAATTGATATGAGATCTGTATAAATAAAGCCAATCCATGCCAAGAATCACATCGAATTCCACTAAAGGAAGGATCACAAGATTTGTAGGAAGCACTTTCCCACAAACGTCAATTGGAGAAGAATTATAAACTTTTGATGCGATTGAATTGCCATTGGGTGTTGTCACAGCTAACTCAACATCTAATTGTTGAGGTAATACGGTGATACCCTTAGAAAATTCTTCAGAAATAAAAGAGTGGGTGGATCCAGAATCGAATAAAAAAATTTATACTTTAGAGTGGATGGTAAGTGTACCCTTCACCACTTTGTTATCATACTCCACATCGCTGATAGAAATTGCATGTGACCTTCCTTTGCCTTTAGCCTTAAGAGTTTGTTGACGTCGACCATCATCATCAACCCTTGGATTTGGGCATTGATTGGCATAATTCCCCATCTCCTTGCACTTGAAACATTGAAGTGTAGTTGGTTCATTCTGTGTATCCCTTCCTTTGTTTGCATCATTAGACATCTTCTTCCCATTATCGCGGCATTCAAATGCCCGATGAACTTCCTTTCTACATTTGAAACATTTACTTGTCCCTTTAAGACAACTCCCTCCAGGTTTCTTTCCACACTTTGAGCATAAGGGAAAGCTCATCTTTTTTTCAGTGTGCTCTTTAGATTTGTCTTTGAATTCCATTTTCCTCTTCTTATCAAACCCATATGACTGATGGGTTACTCCAATCTCTATCTCGACTTTGAGAGCACATCGATCGATTTCCTCGAAGCTATTGAAGTCCCTTATGGCTAACGCCCTTCGAAGACTTGGTTTTAAACCACTAAAGAATCGATCAATCTTACTCTAAGGTTGGATAATAATACCAAAAGCGTACCTTGCAAGTCTTGTAAAATTTGCTTCATAGGTACCAACAGATTCATCATCCCTTTGCTTCAGTTCAAGAAACTCTTTCTCCATTTTTGTTTGGAGAATACGAGGGAAGTACTTATTGAAAAATAAGTTCTTGAACTCGTCCCATTCCATGGACTCAATTTCATCCCTTTGCCTCGTATTCTTAATAAGATTCCACCATTGATCAGCATCTCCTTCCAAACTATACACTGCTAGGATGAATTTATCATGTTCAGATCATTGAAGAACTGAAAATATCTTTTTAGTAGTACTAATCCAGTGTTCAGCAACTAATGGATCAGTAGACCCGCTGAAAGAAGGTAGACGCTACCTCGTGAAGGATTCAACAGAATGTTGCTCCTTCCTTTGCTCGTTTGGAAGTCCTGCATGATTCATAGCTTGAGAACGTTGTTAGAGCATGGCTACAAGATTTTGCATTCCAGCTCCCATATCGTTTGGTTGCTCAGGGGGACAATCACTGCATTGCCCATCGCATTCTGCATTAACACGGTTCCTTCGGGTTCCAGCCATTGACTAAAACCAAGAAGAATAGTGTGAACAACAGTAATTATAATAGGAAAACCACATAATTCAAGAATAAAATTTTCACTCTTAAGGTCTTATCCTAGGTTATTCATGGCTATTTCTAAAACACTAAGATTGTGTTCTATGCTTAGACTTATCCATAGGGTTCTTACTAAGGCTTTCACATCCTAGTTTCAAAAGGATGACTATACCTTTCCTCTGATACCAAATATAACGACCCATACTTTACATGTAGAGACCCGTAGCATATCGTACATGGACATTACATTACTTTTGCGGAATACTTAGTACATTACAAAAAACACACACACAAGGACCGTAATAGTTTAGTGTCTTTGGAAACTCGGACTATAATCTTCTAATCGTGGTGAAAGATCTTCAAAATCTCCCATAAAGATCTTCCTTTTTTTTAGCTAAAACCTTTCTTTATATCCTGGGGAAAAGAAAACATAAAAGGGTGAGCTCAAATGCTCAGTAAGGGTAAACAAAAGAAATATCAATCACATCATATACATAAGAACATAGCCTTTGGAAATCTTAACCTGCAAAAGAGCTCATAATATCATAACATGGGATAAATCATAGAAGTGAAAATGAGATCCCCATAATCATAACATGAAACTTGAAACTTTGTGGCATGCACACATAATCATGGAAAATCATTTCTTGTTAGTCATGACTCATTGCCAAGACTATCTTAGGGGACAAAGTCCCTTTCTGAATCGAGTAACCCTCGTTTCAGTCCTGTTTCACTGAACCGGTATAACCTACCGTTCCAGCCCTGTCTATCTCATGAGATATAAAATCTTTACCCAATGCATTGGAGGGAGATATAGGTCCCACCCATCTTATAATGAATCCTTTCTTATGTGTGCCACATAATCATAAAACATACATCATCGCATAACAAACATGGGATTCTTGAAACATCATGACATCATAAATCAATTCATATATGATAAAGGAATTCATAAACATAATTCCATCACAACATAGTCAAACCAATGTAAAAATATGGATAGAAACAGAACCCTTTATTATCTTAGATGGAAAATAATTTTGATAAAACACTTGAATTGAATTCTTGAGGAAAATATCCTTTCTTCTTCAAAATCAATTTCTTTTCACAAAACATCATGAAATTTTAAAAGAAAGAGATTTTATTGAAAATAGTCATGAAATCTTTTAGAGAAAGCTTCATGAAAATAAGGCTTTATAAAACTATAGAAATCCGTTCGTGCCGTATAAGTTAAAAAAAACATTCTTCGTACTTTTGTCGGAAAAGTCAAAAAGTACCTCGTATGACAAAAGATTCCTATCATAGATATTACTAAAAACTCACCGAAGGGTAAAAATGGATTTAAACAATTTTAGGTGGATGGAAATAATATTACATATTGATGAAACATGGATGTGGATGATAAAATACACCCCAGTAAATACTTATGAATAAACAATCTCAGATAAAAATGAGATTGTGATATTTCCCTTACCTTAGGTCCAATTTGCTTCGTATGTGTCCGAACCTCCTGTATAATGATTTAAATAATGTCATTGACTTATTACAGAATCATATTCATTGTTATTATATCATATATGGTTCACTTATGACATTATATTACCCGTTCTTTTGTAAATTCCATGTTAAAGAAGCGTTTTGGGTAAAATCGTTTCTTTTATCGTAGGTATTTTGACTTGTTGTTATTGACATTATTATTACTTATATCATGATTTACTTACTTCCAGAATATAAAATATGATTTATATATCATATATATTCAGTATATATATATATATATAATATATAGATAAATAAAATAAAAAACACCGTTCATGGAGACGGTAGTCCGTACGTACGCATGAACGCTGTTTTTCTTTCCTTATTGTCTTGAAATGGAAGTAAGTAGATGACATACATATGTATATATATACATAAATCCACTAGCTTTATAATGTCATATATTTCATTATTATTTCTTATATATACATTATAATCATTCTTAAATGGTTAACATGGAGAATGAATCTCATCGCGTCGTGGAGACGGTAGTCCGTACGTACGCACGAGCGATGATATCATTTCTATAAATATTGAATTGAATTGGAGTGGATTATACAATATATCAGAATCAATATGATGTTGTAATAACTATGTATAGTTATTCTTTACACCATTATACCCATCCATGTATGGTGGCGGTGGAAAATAGATTACACCACGGCGTGGAGACGGTATTCCGTACGTACGCACGCGCGGTGATTTCTTTTTCCGTAGGATGGATAGATGGTGAAATAGGGTTGTTTCATACTTATAATAACATATCATTATATGAGTGATACTGATGTTATTACTTCATAATGAAACAACCTAAGAAGAAGAAGTGGAAGAAGAAATAAAGATGAAAGAATTGGTAACGGTAATTACCTCTTCTTTGAAGTGCCTCTTTGAGACCTCCTCTTAGGGTACTAAAATTGGTCTTTGAGGAAGACCAAAACCTCTAGGATGTTGCTAGGGAAGTGGAGAGGATAAATTGGCAGGGGTTGGCCGAGCTTGAGTGCTCAAATTGGTGTGAGGAGGAGGGGGAGGAGGTGTCCTTTTATAGGGGAGGAGAGGGGCACCTTAGGAATATCTCAAAATATTATTTTATATTAAAGTCAAAATCGGTTTATAATGGTTCCAAAGGGTCTTATTTCGAAGCTAAAGTGGGGATGGGTCGAAATCCTATCAACCAATAGTATTTAGACAAGTTTAGGGTATTATTTTAACCTTATCAATTAGATTTAACTATAAGTTAAATAATTTAACTTTTACCGTGTCTTTTTGTTTTCTTACACTATATGGTTAATACACTTACTATAACATTCCAAACGAACCCCAAATTGTTTATTATTAATATATATATCCTTATCTAAGTCATTTGGCCGAACCTTAGATTTTTAGGAATACAATAACAATTAATAATATAATATTTGATTTAAAAACTATTTTGTGTCAATTTTGACACTATTTGATATATGATTTTTGTGAAAGTCATAACAGAATTAAATGTTCGAACCAAGTTGATTAAATCAACATTAATATATCATAGTAACCTAGAAAATTAGTGGAATTCATAAAAAGTCTCAAATTACATTTATTTTTGTGTTTATAACATCAATTATGTCAATATTTCATTAATAAGATAATTACTGCATCATCGTTGTGTCATAAATAAATTATTACAAATAAAATACCATAATGTAGGAAATCTTTTTAGCTTTCTAATGAATATTTATAGTCGAATTTATCTTATGTATAACCCCATATTAAAAATGATTTACTTATTAAACTTTGATTTTAACTATTTTAACCCTTCTTTAAATAAATTAATAATAAAAGTCCTAATCTAATCCAAGTGGGCCTAAATGGTCATATTTTATTCCTAAGTTTGTTTTTGGTCGAATTCCACTTGTCCAATAGAATTAGGACATGTGTTAGGGTAATATTAATATCATATTTACCCTTAGTTACCCTATTTACTATTAACCGCGGTAAAAAAAAGTAAAAAGTTACTATTCACCAAAAATTATTTTCATCTCATTGAACCACATTTTAGTCCTTGATATTAACTGTGTCTCTCGGATTTTCGAAATTCCATTCACAGAAGCGGTAAAATTAAGTTTTATGCAAAATTCAGTTTTTAACCTACCACTTAGTGGTTTCACTATTCATCAAAAATTGAAGTTTTTCATAAAAATGCCAAAATTTCACCCTAAGCTATAATTGATATTCCGAATTCAAAAATGATTTCTATTTTACAAAATTCCCAACATATAAGTTGCATTAATTAATTTTATAATTAAATCCCGCTGTTAAAACAAATAGCGTGTTTTTAAGAAACAAAATCTATCAAAAGATTGACACTTGTTTATGTCTAGTTTAAATGTGAAATTACATCCAATGACCAACATTGTATTAAATTGTAAAAATATATTCTAAATATACTTCAAAACCACTCAAATTAATGATTTATCACTATTAATTATTTCGATTAAAAAAGTTGTTTTTAATTATAATTTGGTAATTTTCACTATTCATCAGAATATGAAAGTTATCCGAAAAGTACCAAAATTTCACCTTAGGCTAAATTCGATACTCTGAATCCAAAAATGAAGTCCATTTTGAGAGTTAAAATTAAAAAGTGGTTATTACTATTCATAACGGCTAGTTTTAATAATATTTTAATAGCATATCATTGTTTCGTGAAACTCAGGATTACGTACCACACACGCTATCGAGGAAGGTTGCGATTGCGTGTAATGCAAGGTAAGTCAAGGATGCGTGTTGTGCAAGCTCCTTTTGGTGTAGCGTATAACACAAGACATTAGTAAAATAAAAAGAATATTTTTTTCATAAAATCTCGGGCTGTTACATTCTACCCCCCTTAAAATGAATTTCGCCCTCGAAATTCGTCGGGGTTATAAATGGTTTACTATTTGAAAGTTTCTTTAATAGAAACCCACATCGTAAAAGGGAATACCAAAACTTGGATTTTAAAAACTAAAGTATGAAATGCAACGATTACCCAAATAAACTAATCACTGGGTTTCCACATAGGTGAAAATATGGATATGGAAGAGAAATCTAACCATCATGTTCTGATGGAGAGTGGTAGAGAACATGGCTATGGAAAAGCCAGTAATCACAAATCCATAAATTTGTGACGATCTAAGGTACCATCTGATTCATCAGGTATAAGAGAACTAGGACAACATTTTTGGTTTTCAAGATCATTTCCCTAAAGTTAAAGAATTTGAATTAGAATAAATACTTACTTTATTTCAGTACAATCTCACTCACTTCATCTCTTAAATAAATGAAGTTGAATTTGTTATTCGTGAAGTGCTAGCAGATCATGTGATAGAATGACGGGTCATTCCATCTGTTTCAAACAAAAGGTTAGCAAAATTATATACATAAGTCGATCTATAGTGAGATTAATCACATATGGTTTCTAAAATGGACTTATAATTCATATATCATACTGCTTAATATAATAAAACTAGTTTCTACTAAACAGGGACTTCCTGTAGGTCAGTGGTAGGCGATAAAGGCCAGTCGCACTTCGGTTGTGGGTTCGATTCCTACAGCCTTGTCCGAAGCGATGGGCTGTCGCCCGTCTTGCAGGTTGTCCTTTTTTCTAAAACTACGTTACTATAACATCCCATCAATAATATCGAAAATCTTATATCCTTAAACAATACTAACTTATGTCCAACATAATCCAGTCTAATCTTTAGGCTTATACATAATACTGCAGTCCACTCTCATAATATAGTGACAACGATTACCGGAGATTTAATACTGTCGTTGATCCCCACATATCATAAGATATCCAAACATTCAAAGTCCTTAATCGTGTATTCTCTTGAATACCTTAGTGAAAACATGAGTGCAGTTAAAAGTTAACACTTTCCACATACCAAAATCCTCAAAATTCTATATACTCAAACCATGATATCACTTAGTCCTTATATCAATCATGATCTCATGAATACTATTAAACATTTCATTTTCTCATCTTCATTATGCGCATATCATGTTATTTCCAAAAAAATATTTCAATCACTTTGAATACCACATCAATAAATATTGCAATACTCAATGATACAACATTATTTTGGAATCCCATTACATAAACACTTAATCATTCCCCCACATCGTTGTCATATTCAACATTGCCAATAGTGATCGCATGTGATTTCCTTTTGTCCTTTGCCTTCAGTGGTTGCTCATGTTGATCATCACTAACCCTTGGATTAGGGCAATTATTAGCATAATGCCCCATTTCCTTGCACTTGAAGCATTGAAGTGTTGGCGGTGCGTTCTCTGCAGTGTTTGCTTTATCATTAGAAACCCTTTTTCCATTACTTCGACACTCAGCTGCTCGATGACCTTCTTTTCCACACTTAAAACATTTTCTAGTCCCTTTTAGACAATCTCCACCATGCTTCTTTCCACACTTTGTGCATAAGGAAACATTCATCTTCTTTTCACCATTATTCTGAGATTTCTCCTTGAACTCCATCTTTCGTTTCTTGTCAAAACCATGAGATGGATATGTAACACCAACTTCCATTTCTACCTTGATAGCACAACGCACAATTTCTTCATAGCTACTGAAGTCTCTTATAGCTAATGACCTTCGAAGACTTGGTTTTAAGCCACTGAAAAATCGATCAACATTACTTTCAGGTTGGATGATAATTCCAGAAGCATACCTTTCAAGTCTTGTAAAATTTGCTTCATAGGTACCAACAGATTCATCGTCCCTTTGCTTCAGTTCAAGAAACTCTTTCTCCATCTTTGTTCGAAGAATACGAGGGAAGTACTTATTGAAAAATAAGTTCTTGAACTCGTCCCATTCCATAGACTCAATTTCATCCCTTTTCCTTGTATTCTTAACAAGATTCCACCATTGATCAGCATCTCCCTCCAAACGATACACTGCTAGGATGACTTTATCATGCTCAGAACATTGAACAACTGAAAATATCTTTTCAGTAGTACTAATCCATTGTTCAGCAACTAATGGATCAGTAGACCCGCTGAAAGATGGTGGACGCTGCCTCATGAAGGATTCAACAGAATGGTGCTCCCTCCTTTGTTCGTTTGGAAATCCTGCATGATTCATAGCTTGAGAAAGTTGTGTGAGCATGGCTACAAGATTTTGCATTCCAGCTCCCATATCGTTTGGTTGCTCAGGGGGACAATCATTGCATTGCCCATCGCATTCCGCTTTAACACGGTTCCTTCGGGTTCCAGCCATCGTCTAAAACCCCAAAAGAATTGTGTGAGAGGCAAAAATCATGCTTGGGAAAACAACATAATAAAGGGTTAGTACCCTCAATCTCTAACATCTTAGGTTAAATTTGAAGATCGTTAGCGCAATTCTAGGACTATAACCTATACGTATACTTAACCTTAGAGACATACCTAGACATACCTTAGAAATATCTCTAGGGATCTCACTAACGTTTTCGCATCCTAGTTTCCAAAGGTTGACTAAACCTTTCCTCTGATACCAACTGTAGAGACCCGTAGCTTATCGTACATGGACATTACATTACTTTTTCGGAATACTTAGTACATTACAAAAAACACACACACAAGGACCGTAATAGTTTAGTGTCTTTGGAAACTCGGACTATAATCTTCTAATCGTGGTGAAAGATCTTCAAAATCTCCCATAAAGATCTTCCTTTTTTTACCTAAAACCTTTCTTTATATCCTGGGGAAAAGAAAACATAAAAGGGTGAGCTCAAATGCTCAGTAAGGGTAAACAAAAGAAATATCAATCACATCATATACATAAGAACATAGCCTTTGGAAATCTTAACCTGTAAAAGAGCTCATAATATCATAACATGGGATAAATCATAGAAGTGAAAATGAGATCCCCATAATCATAACATGAAACTTGAAACTTTGTGGCATGCACACATAATCATGGAAAATCATTTCTTGTTAGTCATGACTCATTGCCAAGACTATCTTAGTGGACAAAGTCCCTTTCTGAATCGAGTAACCCTCGTTTCAGTCCTATTTCACTGAACCGGTATAACCTACCGTTCCAGCCCTGTCTATCTCATGAGATATAAAATCATTACCCAATGCATTGGAGGGAGATATAGGTCCCACCCATCTTATAATGAATCCTTTCTTATGTGTGCCACATAATCAAAAAACATACATCATCGCATAACAAAAATGGGATTCTTGAAACATCATGACATCATAAATCAATTCATATATGATAAAGGAATTCATAAACATAATTCCATCACAACATAGTCAAACCAATGTAAAAATATGGATAGAAACAGAACCCTTTATTATTTTAGATGGAAAATAATTTTGATAAAACACTTGAATTGAATTCTTGAGGAAAATATCCTTTCTTCTTCAAAATCAATTTCTTTTCACAAAACATCATGCAATTTTAAAAGAAAGAGATTTTATTGAAAATAGTCATGAAATCTTTTAGAGAAAGCTTCATGAAAATAAGGCTTTATAAAACTGTAGAAATCCGTTCGTTCCGTATAAGTTAAAAAAAAACATTCTTCGTACTTTTGTCGGAAAAGTCAAAAAGTACCTCGTATGACAAAAGATTCCTTTCATAGATATTACTAAAAACTCACCGATGGGTAGAAATGGATTTAAACAATTGTAGGTGGATGGAAATAATATTTCATATTGATGAAACATGGATGTGGATGATAAAATACACCCCAGTAAATACTTATGAATAAACAATCTCGGATAAAAATGAGATTGTGATATTTCCCTTACCTTAGGTCCAATTTGCTTCGTATGTGTCCGAACCTCCTGTACAATGATTTAAATAATGTCATTGACTTATTACAGAATCATATTCATTGTTATGATATCATATATGGTTCACTTATGACATTATATTACCCGTTCTTTTGTAAATTCCATGTTAAAGAAGCGTTTTGGGTAAAATCGTTTCTTTTATCGTAGGTATTTTGACTTGTTGTTATTGACATTATTATTACTTATATCATGATTTACTTACTTCCAGAATATAAAATATGATTTATATATCATATATATTCAGTATATATATATATATAATAGATAGATAAATAAAATAAAAAACACCGTTCATGGAGACGGTAGTCCGTACGTACGCATGAACGCTGTTTTTCTTTCCTTATTGTCTTGAAATGGAAGTAAGTAGATGAAATACATATGTATATATATACATAAATCCAGTAGCTTTATAATGTCATATATTTCATTATTATTTCTTATATATACATTATAATCATTCTTAAATGGTTAACATGGAGAATGAATCTCATCGCGTCGTGGAGACGGTAGTCCGTACGTACGCACGAGCGATGATATCATTTCTATAAATATTGAATTGAATTGGAGTGGATTATACAATATATCAGAATCAATATGATGTTGTAATAACTATGTATAGTTATTCTTTACACCATTATACCCATCCTTGTAAGGTGGCGGTGGAAAATAGATTACACCACGGCGTGGAGACGGTATTCCGTACGTACGCACGCGCGGTGATTTCTTTTTCCGTAGGATGGATAGATGGTGAAATAGGGTTGTTTCATACTTATAATAACATATCAGTATATGAGTGATACTGATGTTATTACTTCATAATGAAACAACCTAAGAAGAAGAAGTGGAAGAAGAAAAAAAGATGAAAGAATTTGTAACGGTAATTACCTCTTCTTTGAAGTGCCTCTTTGAGACCTCCTCTTAGGGTACTAAAATTGGTCTTTGAGGAAGACCAAAACCTCTAGGATGTTGCTAGGGAAGTGGAGAGGATAAATTGGCAGGGGTTGGCCGAGCTTGAGTGCTCAAATTGGTGTGAGGAGGAGGGGGAGGAGGTGTCCTTTTATAGGGGAGGAGAGGGGCACCTTAGGAATATCTCAAAATATTAATTTATATTAAAGTCAAAATCGGTTTATAATGGTTCCAAAGGGTCTTATTTCGAAGATAAAGTGGGGATGGGTCGAAATCCTATCAACCAATAGGATTTAGACAAGTTTAGGGTATTATTTTAACCTTATCAATTAGATTTAACTATAAGTTAAATAATTTAACTTTTACCGTGTCTTTTTGTTTTCTTACACTATATGGTTAATACACTTACTATAACATGCCAAACGAACCCCAAATTGTTTATTATTAATATATATATCCTTATCTAAGTCATTTGGCCGAACCTTAGATTTTTAGGAATACAATAACAATTAATAATATAATATTTGATTTAAAAACTATTTTGTGTCAATTTTGACAGTATTTGATATATGATTTTTGTGAAAGTCATAACAGAATTAAATGTTCGAACCAAGTTGATTAAATCAACATTAATATATCATAGTAACCTAGAAAATTAGTGGAATTCATAAAAAGTCTCAAATTACATTTATTTTGGTGTTTATAACATCAATTATGTCAATATTTCATTAATAAGATAATTACTGCATCATCGTTGTGTCATAAATAAATTATTACAAATAAAATACCATAATGTAGGAAATCTTTTTAGCTTTCTAATGAATATTTATAGTCGAATTTATCTTATGTATAACCCCATATTAAAAATGATTTACTTATTAAACTTTGATTTTAACTATTTTACCCCTTCTTTAAATAAATTAATAATAAAAGTCCTAATCTAATCCAAGTGGGCCTAAATGGTCATATTTTATTCCTAAGTTTGTTTTTGGTCGAATTCCACTTGTCCAATAGAATTAGGACATTTGTTAGGGTAATATTAATATCATATTTACCCTTAGTTACCCTATTTACTATTAACCGCGGTAAAAAAAAGTAAAAAGTTACTATTCACCAAAAATTATTTTCATCTCATTGAACCACATTTTAGTCCTTGATATTAACCGTGTCTCTCGGATTTTCGAAATTCCATTCACAGAAGCGGTAAAATTAAGTTTTATGCAAAATTCAGTTTTTAACCTACCACTTAGTGGTTTCACTATTCATCAAAAATTGAAGTTTTTCAGAAAAATGCCAAAATTTCACCCTAAGCTATAATTGATATTCCGAATTCAAAAATGATTTCTATTTTACAAAATTCCCAACATATAAGTTGCATTAATTAATTTTATAATTAAATCCCGCTGTTAAAACAAATATCGTGTTTTTAAGAAACAAAATCTATCAAAAGATTGACACTTGTTTATGTCTAGTTTAAATGTGAAATTACATCCAATGACCAACATTGTATTAAATTGTAAAAATATATTCTAAATATACTTTAAAACCACTCAAATTAATGATTTATCACTATTAATTATTTCGATTAAAAAAGTTGTTTTTAATTATAATTTGGTAATTTTCACTATTCATCAGAATATGAAAGTTATCCGAAAAGTACCAAAATTTCACCTAAGCTAAATTCGATACTCCGAATCCAAAAATGAAGTCCATTTTGAGAGTTAAAATTAAAAAGTGGTTATTACTATTCATAACGGCTAGTTTTAATAATATTTTAATAGCATATCATTGTTTCGTGAAACTCAGGATTACGTACCACACACGCTATCGAGGAAGGTTGCGATTGCGTGTAATGCAAGGTAAGTCAAGGATGCGTGTTGTGCAAGCTCCTTTTGGTGTAGCGTATAACACAAGACATTAGTAAAATAAAAAGAATATTTTTTTCATAAAATCTCGGGCTGTTACATTACATACATTGTTAATACTTCAATATTGAAGCACACTTATTACAACATATGACAAAACCACAAAGGACCGTATATGTATAGTGTCTTTAGAAACTGGGAAACATAAACAACGGGTTCATAAATCTTCTACAGTGTCTCCCATTTATTTCATCATATCTAGAGTCCCTTTTAGCATATTCTACATAATATCCATCTTCCTGACCTGGGGAAAAGAAAACATACAAAAAACGGTGAGCTCAAATGCTCAGTAAGGGAAAATAACGGAAATAAAAATCATATCATATCTTTTTGAAAATCATAACCTGCAAAAGAGATCATAAAATCTTAACCTGGAATAAATCATAGAAGTGAAAATGAGATCCCCATAATCATAACATAAAACTTGAAACTTTTTGGCATGCACACATAATCATGGAAAATCATTTCTTGTTAGTCATGACTCATTGCCAAGACTATCTTAGCGGACAAAGTCCATTTCTGAACCGAGTTCACTCCTCGTTTCAGTCCTGTATCACTGAACCGAAATAACCTTCCATTCCAGCCATGTCTATCTCATGAGATATAAATCATTACCCAATGCATTGGAGGGAGATATAGGTCCCATCCATCTTATAATGAATCCTTTCTTATGTGTGCCACATAATCATAAATCATACATCATCGCATAACACATGTAACAAAAATGGGATTCTTGAAACATCATGAAATCACAAAACAAATCATATAAGGTAAATGACTTCATAAAAATAATTCCCTCAATACATAATCAAATCAATGTAATAATAGGGATAAAAACCGAACCCTATATTATCTTATATGGAAAGTAATTTTGATAAAACATTTGAACTCCATTCTTGAGGAAAATATCCTTTCTACTTCAAATACATTTTTCCTCTCTTAACATGTCATACAATTTTAATCTAAAAGAAGTTGATTAAAAATAAGCTTGAAATCTTTTAAAGGAAGATTCTTGGAAATAATGTTTTAAAAATTCATTCATGTCGTATAAGTTAAAAAAACATTCTTCTCGTACTTTTGTCGGAAAAGTCAAAAAGTACCTCGAACGAAAAATGCCAAAAGATTCCTTTCATAACTTTTACTAAAATCTCACCGAAGGATAAAATTTGATATAAAATATTTTATAAGGATATAAATATTACATATTGGGGAAACATGGATGTGGATGATAAAATACACCCTGTAAATACCAAAGTAGAAACAATCTCGGATAAAATGAGATTGTGACATTTCCCTTACCTTAGGTCCAATTTGCTTTCTACATGTCCGAATCTCCTGTATAATGGTTTAAATAATGTTATTGACTTATTACAGAATCATCCATATTGATATGATATCATATATGGTCATATTCTTAGCTTCTTATTAGTAATATTTCATTGTTACTTGTTACTCTGGTCTTTATTGCCTTTTGTTCTTATGCGTGTTTTGCCGAATAAATTCTTATTCATCTTTTAAGGTTATAGATACCTTATATCCAGAATGGTAATAGTGTAATATATACCATATTTATTCATTCAATTCATTTATATAATTACTATGTAATGATGATCATGTAGAACGAGTCACATCACATCGTGGAGACGGTATTCCGTACGTACACACGAGTGATGATATTGTTCCCATGATCGTGGAATTGTATTTAAGTGTATTTATACTATTTCAGTATCAATATCACTTTATAATAATCATATATAGTTACTCATTACACCATTATACACATCCTTGTAAGGTGATGGTGGAAAATAGATTACACCACGGCGTGGAGACGGTATTCCGTACGTACGCACGCGCGGTGATTTCATTTTTCCGTAGGATGGATAGAAGATGAATTAGGGTTGTTTCATATTTATAATAACATATCCGTATGTAAGTAATACTATTGTTATTACTTTATCATGAAACAACTAAAGAAGAAGAAGTTGAAGAAGAATGAAATTGAAAAGATCGGTAATGGATATTACCTCTTCTTTGAAAGGCCTCTTTGAATCCTCCACTTAGGGAACTAAGATTGGTCATTGAAGAAGACCAGGACCTCTAGGATTATTATAGGGAAGTGGAGAAGGGATTTTGGCAGGGGTTGGCTGATCTTGAGTGCTCAAATTGGTGTGAGGAGGAGGGGGAGGAGGTGCCCATTTATAAGGGAGGAGAGGGGCACCTTTGGAATATCTCAAAATATTATTTTATATTAAAGTCAAAATCGGTTTATAATGGTTCCAAAGGGTCTTATTTCGAAGGTAAAGTGGGTATGGGTCGAAATCCTTTCATCAAATAGGATTTATACAAGTTTAGGTTATTATTTTAACCATATCAATTAGATTTAACTCTAAGTTAAATAATTTAACTTTTACTGTGACTTTTTGTTTTTACACTATATGGTTAATACAATTACTATAACATGCCAAACGAATCCTAAGTTGTTTATTATTAATATATATATATCTTTATCTAAGTTATTTGGCTGAACCTTATATTTTTAGGAATAAAATAACAATTTTTTATATAATATTTGATATAAAAACTATTTTGTGTCAATTTTGACACTATTTGATATATGATTTTTGTGAAAGTCATAACAGAATTATATGTTCGAACCAAGCTGATTAAATCAACACTAACATATCATAGTAACCTAGAAAATTAGTGGAATTCATAAAAATTCTAAAATTACATTTATTTGAGCATTTATAACATCAATTATGTTAACATTTCCTTAAACAGGTAATTACTGCATCATCGTTGTGTCATAAATAAATTAATTTATTTACTGTCTAAAACTAAAATATCATTATGTAGGAAATATTTTTATCTTTATAATGAATATTTATAGACGAATTTATCTTATGTATAACCCCATATTAAAAATGTTTTAGTTATTAAAATTTGATTTAGCTATTTTAATTATTCATTAAATAAAATAACATTAAATGTCATAATCTAATCCAAGTGGACCTAAATGGTCATATTATATTCATAAGGTTGTTTTTGGTCGAATTACACTTATCCAATAGAATTAGGATATGTGATAGGGTAATAGTAATATCATATTTACCCTTAGTTACCCTATTTACTATTAACCGCGGTAAAAAAGTAAAAAGTTACTATTCACCAAAAAATTATTTTTATCTCATTGAACCACATTTTACTTACTAATATCAACCGTGTCTGTTGGATTTTCAAAATTCCATTCACAGAAGTGGTAAAATTTAGTTTTATGCAAAATTCAGTTTTTAACCTACCACATAGTGGTTTCAATATTAATCAAAAATTGAAAGTTTTCAGAAAAATACCAAAATTTTACCCTAGGCTAATTTCGGTATTCCGAATCCAAAAATGAAGTCCAATTTGAAAGAAAAAATTTCAAAATGTGGTTATTACTATTCATAATGGCTATTTTAAATAATATTTTAATAGCATATTGTCGTTTAGTGAAACTCGGTATTGCGTACAACGCAAGCTATCGAGGAAGGTCGTGATTGCGTGTAAAGTAAGTCAAGCTAGTGTGTAGTGAAATATTCCTTTGATGATATATATATAACATAAAAACAAAATATTACTCATAAAAATCTCAGGTGTTACATAGAGTGCCTTGTTTTGAATGAAGCGAAGACTCTGAAGATTTTCCATCTCTCAAAAAATCTCTAGATTCATGAGTTATGGGTTAAAGGATTTATCCATCCGAGAAAATGTGATAAGGATACCTAGAAGAAGAGTTATATTTATGCATTGGACTTTCTGGAGAGTCTCAAAGAGATTAATTTTGTGAGGTATGTCTTACTTACAATCATGAATATCAAGAATGAGACTCTCAAATCGCAAATAATAATGAATCTGGTCAATCTCTCCAAGATTATTATTCTTTGTATAGAATCCTTTAAATTCCATTGAAGTTCTAGGCCACAGAATTCCAATGTGATGATGTTGAGCGATGATATATTGAGAGGAATGAATGTTGGGTTTTCTGGTGAATCTTGAGAATTCAATGATTTATCTGAAGCTGAAATATAATCATTATCAAGGAAACTAGAAGTGGATGAGGCTTCCAAGATGGGCGGTAATAAGAAGAAGGTGAAGAAACCAGAAAAGATTGAAAAATCTCTTGATATTATAAAAACTCAATAAGAACCATCTAATCCAAATAAGAAAAAATATTATTTGGATGATGTTTTTTTCAAGTGGAGAAAAGACAGGAATAATAAGAAAGAATGAGAGACTAGTTTTGGATTATACCCTTCTGAGGAAAATGATTAAAATTTGAATGTTTTTGAGGATTTTGAGAAGCAATAAAAAGGAATGATTCAAAATGGGAAAATTCATGAAGACGGTATTGTTCAATCTATTCTTAATGATGATGATATTTCATCTTAAAAATTCAAGGTTCCTGAATTGTTTTTTCAATAATCACATCCAGTGACATTGAGAAAGAAGATTGTGATTCCATATACGGATGAAAAATAAGAAAATGTTTAGGAAGAGGAAGTTGAATAAGAATAATAATAAGTGATGATATAGATGATATGATAATTCAAGTAGTGGAATATCATGAGATTGAGAGTCCTTCTAAAAAGATGTCAGTCTGATCTTCTACAACTGAATAAAATTAAATTATTTCACAAGGAAAAGAGGATAAAGAGAAGGAATATGTGAATAAACCATCTGATGATTAATGCAGCAACCATGAATTCGTTCAGCATGAGGATCTAGTGGAAGATGCTAAAAAAATTTGAGGATGATAAGATAGTTCAACTATCAGATAGTGGACATGAATCGACAAAAGTAGTAGAGAGAATTCATAATGCTGGTGCGGGGAAACAAGTGTTGGTTGATACACCTATAAAATCCATAGTTTAAAATAAATATGTTTGTTGTTCGATGAAGAAAAAATCTTAAGTGATAGAAAAGAATCCTCCCCAACAAAACAATCTGATTCAGAATCATCCTCTCTTGGACATTACTTTGTAGACCAATCTTTGAAGAAGCTGGTTGATACCAATACCTTCTTTTCATGTATAGACTTAAGGTTCTAGAAGAATTATCACTCATTTAATCAAAAATCATATTCATTTACCATGCTTATGGATAAGTTTTTCATGCCTGAGGCCAATTTCAAATCCTTTTTCATTGGATATGAAGATATAAAAAGATAATATAAATAAATCATAACGTCTTCACAGAAAACTATCAAAAAGACGAGTATCCATGATGACCTTGAAGATAGTTTGATGGAATCTTTTGACATCGAAGATGGTATGTTCAAAGAACATAATAAAAGTTTTGAGGAGAAGAAAACTCTCGAACAAACAACCAGGAAGCAGGACGTCAATGATATAATTGGCAAGATTTACTCAGTTTCTTTGAATTAGAAAATGTAAAGGGATCTTAGAATTGAGTTTGAAGAAAAGCTCAGTAAGAAAGAAGATATTTTTAAGGATCAAGAGGATATTCTTAAGGCTTGTAAAGAAAATATCAAATCCTTGGAGAGGAAAAATGATTATTAGGAACAGTTTCTCCAGAGCTTTGCAGATTATCACAAGGAGCATAAAAGGTGAAAACCATTTCAAAAAGTTATTGACAAAGAATAAATAAAGATAATTTTTCCTAATCAGATTTTTTATTGAATATTCATTTTGTACAATTTTTTTCAATCATAATGATATTTTGGTTGTTCTTTATATAGTTTGTTTTATAGTAATAATATTTTAGGTACCCTGTTTTTTCCATTCCCATTATTTTTTTTTTGAAAATCACAAAGGGGTAGAAAGTAATGATAAAATGAATACTAAGTAAAGAAGATAATTCCCTAATTAAGAAGGAGTCAACCTATGGGGGAGTTTTATCTATGAAGTATTCCTTACACAATAAATCAGAAAATCTATTTGAGGAAGTCAAGAATATGATTCAACAGGATTTCAAAACCTAAGGGGGATTTAGTCGTATTCACCGTGATCCATATGTAAAGGGAGATATGTTTTTCATTTATGTTCATAGAGAAAAATTCTAAATCTTAATATTGTTTTTTGTAAGGATGTTTGGGTATTCAAAAAAGGAGGAGATGGTTCAGTCAATAATATTTCCATATGACTTTTCCATTCCTCTATGTTTTGAAAATCACAAACACTCTATCTTAAAAAAAATTTATATTCCCTAAGAATTATTTTAATAAATAAAAATTATCATTATCAAAGAAAATTTTTATCCTGAACTATGCTTTCGTTGTACATTTTATTGTCTCTCTAAATCTAATTCATTTTAATCATATGCCTAAATCTGATTTCACATATAAAACTATGGAATCCTATAAATCCATGGTTAAAGGGTATTCTTTTTTCAAGATCTGAATTCCCTAAAATTCAGGTTCCAAATACCATTGAATTCAGATTCCAAATTCTCAGAATCCAGACGTTGAATTCTTTGAAATTCAGATTCCAAATTCTTTGAAATTAATACTCTTAATTATCTGAAATTAATATTCAAAATTCCATAGAATTCAGACTCAAAATTCAATTGAATTCAGACTCTAAATTACATAGAATTCGGACTTCGAATTACTTAGTATTCAAATTCCGAATTCCTAAGAATTGAGACTCTGAATTCCTCATATTTATGAACATGAATTCCGAATTCATTGGAATTTAGACTCTTAAATATATATATTTCAGTTTCCGAATTCCTTTAAAAAAGGAATCCATATATCAATGATTTACAGCCTCTAAATGTTTAGTTGGTTAGACCCCGAGCATTATTTTCCCTAGACTCTGATAAATAAATTTGGTAAAACAATTTCATTTTCTTTTATTGTATTATGAAATGATGTCATACAATCTATTTCTACCTAACTATTTTTTGAGGGACATGTGTATAGGTCCCCAGGATATTCTTGAAAAAATAAGACTATTGGAAGGGGGAGTCGACCATTAGGGAAGTTACAATAAATATGATCTCATTTGAACGAGCTTAACAAATGTTGATCACTCTAGAGATTTCATGTTGTTGATGTTATTTCTATAGAGAGAGACTGGTATTCCTTGTGTGTACTAAAAAACTTGTTCAGATGGCTTTGTTCGACATTGATTGTTGTTGTGACAATCAAGAAATTCCGGGTATTGGATAAATGATGATCCAACTACCTTAAAGTGTGAGGACTTCGAGGGATAGTAAGACAGAGTTGCTGGCTACCCTAAAGTTTTAGGGCTTGTTGGGAAAATAGTATAGATTCTAAAATACCTATGAACGGATTACCCTAGTGTGGGTAAGACAGAAATTTTTGAATGTATAAATTAGGAGACCTTTATCCAAGGTGGTTGGATACCCTTCTCTTTGGGTTAAAAGATTTCATCATTGTTACTTGTTTTCTTTCAAGTTTATTTCCACTTTATTTTGTTAAAGGAAGAATGTTCAATTTTCTTATATATTTTTATACATTATTATACTCTAATAAGTATGATTCTATACGCTTTAAGGTAGAATCTTTTCCTAGTAATATTTACTTAAGATTCATTTCCAGAACCATATTTCTGGAACCTAGTATGTTTTTTTAGTAGAACTAAAAAATTTCTTGTTAATTTACCTTGTTTAACATTACTAAGCAAATATTTCTTTAAGGTTAAAAATGAATGGTTTTCAACTTACAATTCACCCCCTCTTTTAAATTGAGCATCTATATTCATATTTATATCATACATTCATAATTGTGGTTATGGTACATTTAAATTTTGTCAGAATATTAAAATATAATAAATTCATTCCAAAGAAAAATACTTCCACATAGAAAGTGATTTTAATATTCGTTTGGATATTTTTTTAATTCCCTGAAAAAATATAATTTTTAATATTTTATGTGTAATTTTAATCTTTATCATTTCGATTTAAATTTTATAGGCTTAATTTAATTTCAATTATGGTTTGAAAATTTTCAATATTAATAGGATTTAATTTTTTTATTTTTAGGTAAAAATCTGACCATTAATGGAAAATTTATGATATTATATACCAAGTAATAACTATATTATATTTTTTCAACAATAATATGAAATTTATATAATTTTATGAAGTATTATTTTTATATAGTATCATTATTGTAAATTTTGACACTATTCAATAAATATAACTTTAAATACATTAAGACAAAGTAGAAATAAAATTATTATTCTTTTAAACCCCCCCCCCAAATGTCATATATTTAAATAGATACAAAAAATTCATGTGTCATATTAAAAAAAATTATATCATTTTTAATATTATTATTATCATTTGTTATAATTGTTTTCTTTAATTGAGAAATACAGTATTTTTCTAATAAATTGTGGAAATTATTTAAATAAAAAAATGAAAATAAAATTACATCATGATAATAATATTATTTATATAGTGATATACACTTATTTTAATCCATAAAACACTTTCTTTCTTATGTGGACACATAAGGGATATTAAAATCAAAGATAGTTACATATTGTATATTTTGTTGATTTTAATTATATCTGAGTTATTATTAGAGAACGGTTTTCCATTAAATAAATTAATTTACATCCCTATGTTTTCTGGATATAAATAAATTAATAAAATATTTTTATTATTAAAAATTATATCCTTATAACACATTGTCTATTATGATTTATTTGATATTCCCTTTACATTGTTGATAATTTTTTTTATATTTACTATTCATAAGGACTAATAAATAAATAGGGTCTAATTAAAAAATATTACAATTCAGATTATAATTATTTAATTATTTTATCTAATACAACATCCATACGTTGATGATGTTAATTTTAATTTAATTTCATAAAATATGATAAATATAATTTTTTAAAAAATATTTTTATGAATACAAAATGCTATATTTATATAAAATTATTACAAAAATATTTATTGAATGTTTAAAATATTTTATCAATCAAAAAATTGTTAAATTTTTTTAAAATATAGCAATAGTAAGTATTGATATAATATATTAATAAGAAAATACATTTCATGCATAATAGCATAAGTTTTTGAAAAATATTTACTTTTTTGAAAAAACAATTTAATGAAAATAATTTAAAATCTAATAGAATATTTTTTAAATTTCGTAGACTATATATTTTTCATAATTTTGATATTACTATTCAAACTCATAAATAAAAAAACAAGGCAATAATGTATAAACAAAATTAGATTATGTGTCAATTTTTATATGAATAATATGTTTTGTGGAACAAAATCAATCAATGAAATAAAATTATTTAAAGAGAAGTATTCCATAATAATCATGTTTTGTTCCTTTATACCCCCCCTTAAATTTTATTTCATACCAAAAATAATCACTCTAATTAAAAAACACGAGGACATTTATACCTTATCGCATCCTTAGTTTCCTGCATAGATTCCTGGAATTTGAGGTTCCACCATAAAACATTGTCTTGGAAAGTGGTTATATTAAGTTGAATATTCCCCCTAAAATATAGAATCTATTATAGTTGTTCATGGTAAGAAAGATCTTACCACATTGGTTTGAACACTATGTTTAGAACTTGTTAACGATCAGGTATGTAAATCCACAAGAGAGATACATGGAATAGATCATGAACATAATAGTGTTAATGTGGAAGATCCAATCGATAATATACCTTACTCATATGACCATGTATATTTAACAGAATAATATTTCAATATATTACCATATCCTTCAGTCAAAATCTACCAACATTCATACTGGTACACAGATATACTCATATGAGTTATTCTTCACACACATCAAAATCTACATCTTTTGAAAATTGTCAACAAAATTTAATTATTGAATTGGATATTCTCCTAAATTTTTTAATGAATATAACCATCTATACCATTTCCTCAACTAGATCAAATCCCAATATATTTATGTCTCCAACTTCATTTGAGAACAGATGTGTTATTTATATATTGAGTCTAAAGGATCCATCTAAATACCGGAGAGAATATTTTTTTATGAAAATTCTTCCAAATTAAGGTGCTGATCCCAACCACCCTCTAAATACATAAAACATTGTCTTAGAAAGTCATGAAAAGATTGAATAGTCCTCTTGGAGTTAAAATATATTTAAGGGTTAATAAATGTTCTTAAAAATAACTCTATATCCAGATCATGTATTATATTTTTCAATAATGTCATGGTAAACCTATGATCAAATTAATATACAATTTAAAGTTTTCCTACATGAAAAATTTCTATTCCTTAAATTTATATTATAAATTTATAATCATGAAAGAAATAATCCCTAATAACAATGTAGTGTGTATACTATGTATGAAAATCAATTATAACCCATATAATATTATGGAATTAATATTTTATGTGGAGTTCATTGTATAATTCTAAATTGATGTTTTCCTAATTTCATTTAGGTGTGGTTAATGGTCGAAATACCCCATTTGACATATATAACGTACCATTGACATTCTAAAAATCCAAGGTTTAATAAAAAATCTCTACAATATGACACTTTATTTCATATGACAATAAATATTATTCTTGGTCTCGTTACATATTTGTAGTTCAATGATTATTAAAAAATCATGAAATATGACCTCATCGAATAGCTGGTTTTAAAAATCTTATATTGGAGGAACAAATTCACAGTTTCTAAACCTTATTATTCCACTATAATAAATTCTGATCATCTATTCATTTCTATACTTATTTTTTATCTCTATGTATACTTAATTTTCATATTTAATATTCATTTACATTGATGATTAAACGTTTAATTTAAAAAGGTAACTTGATTTCACGTAATTAAGGATTCCATATAAATCCTTTTAAATAGATAAATATTTGATATTTTGATATAATCATCATAAGAAAATCTAGCATGGAAATTTCAACTCAATGAATCTACCAACATGGTCAATTTTTCATTATGGTAATTTGTTGATTAGTCAGAAACATTAATCATCCCCAAACATATTATTTGGTTCTTAATTACATTTTTTGGGAAAGATAATTTAATCATTTTTGGAATGTTTTTGTTTTATAAATGTCATTATAGAGATAATTCCTTTATATCATTAAACTGATAATTAATTAATCCAACTCTAAATCATGAGTTGGTTAGTTTTTAATTTTGACTATCTATTGTTGTGTCTTAATGTCATTAAAAAATCATTTTTCATGAGAAAATATCTCAATTCAATATTTGATACATCTCTATAGATAAAAACCCACTCAAAAATATAGGTTAGTGTGAGAACAAGTGAAAACCACATCCTAGATCCTTAAAATTATATTCACGTACCTCCATCCATATGAACATAAATCTTTTCCTAGATAACATGGTAAATTTATTACATAATCATGAAAAAACATTCACTAAATTTGGATAATAGCTATCCAACCCATGAAAACAATGGATTTCCGTTTCCACAGTTGGTTTAGGCCATTTTTTATTAACATATATATTTTGGACATTTATTAATATTCCATAAATTTAGATTATATAAACCGAAAATAAAAATATTTGAGGAAAAAATTCATACATAAAAACTTTTTTTATATTTCTTTTACTGAATGAGGGTTATTAGTAGAATCATCAAGTTATCATCATTGTACCTCTAACTCTCTAAATATATTAGAATATCTTTTATATGTAACACCTAAAACTAATCAAGGTAATAATTAAATACTATATCCAATAAAATCATGAGGATAATATGGGAATTATAAATACACAAATGTCTCAATATAAATTTGTAGTGTTCATAACATGTATAGAATATTTTCTTTGGTATAAAATCATTGTTACACCTCTATTAAAGGTATATTAAACATAGATTATTTAGTAATAGTTTTGAGCTATATTCTATTCATAAAATAAGTCATCAATACAGGAGATAAGATACTTCTTCTTGATAGTGATCATGTTATTATTTTAAAAATCTATTTCTTTCAAACATAACAGGTGCCCCTAATGACAAAAACATGGAATAATTAATCCCTTTCCATCATCCAATTATAGTTTCTTCTTAACCTCCTCCAACTAAATTGGGTTCATTCTATATAGTTTCATTAATTAACCATATCACCAGGTATGAGTTCTATTGAAAAAACAACTCCATGATTCTGTGCAATACCTTACAATTATTCTAGAATGACAAAAAACTCCAATAAAAAGGTGTATTATTAATGTTGATTTTCTACCCAAACATTTGATTTAGATTGCTTTTATTTATAAGAATTTAAAACCTTATGGGGAATTAAATTTCCATGGGAGTTTCCTGTTAATAAATGTATTCATAAATGATCATAGATTCATTCAAAATATAAAATTTTACTCCCCTTATTTATATAATGGTATGGGATCCATATACAGAAATCTATTAATTACAATGATCATATTTAATTAAAATAATTGGAGAATTAAAAGATCAAAATAATACAGATTTCTAGATATATCAATCAGAGAAGTATTATATAATTGAGATGTGAACATTATTCTATTAGTATTCTTCACATCTAACATAACATTCAATTGATGAGGTGGTTTGGAGATAACATTGGAATATTATTTAGTAATAAATTAATTTGGGAATAATGAAATATACATGATATTAGATCTTCTAAAGTGGAAGATAAGTGTACTTTTTCCTATTATATTCTATTAACCCATACTGGTATAAATGGTCACATGATATTTCCTTTTACATTTTGTATTAATAAGATGTCGATGTTGATCATAATAATGCATTGAATCTGTAAACTAGTAGGAATAATCCCCATACTCTAGGAATTTTAATGAATTGTGATTATGTGATACATTAGTGTGAATCATATCTTCTATTATTTCATTAATAATAATATTCTCACCTTTGAATTTAATGGTATTTATTTCCAATATTAAATAATATAATGAAAATTATAATTCCATTAAAACACTTCTATTGATGTTTGTTCCAAAATTAATGTCATGTAGATGCCAAAATAAAATTATCCTTGTTATTTATTCATGTTTTGATTAGTCTCAATCATTATTTTCTTATTAAATTCAATGGAATGGTGGGAATCAAAGAGTATTGTTTCTATATAGACAAATAATTGAATGATTGTTTCATACCTAATAAAGTCTCATTTATTTTATTCCATTAAGAGAATTGATTTTTATACACCAATGAATTTTTCAATTTAATATTTAGGGATGATAATAAATCTAGGGGAATACCAACCTGAATTTTAATATTTTCATCATAGGTTCTATAACACCCTGATATTTTAGGAGAAATATTTTTTTATGTCTTATGTTATACACAACACCAATGGAATCTGTCACTACAAACAACACTAGCTTGGCTTGTGTTACACACAATGACGACCTTTTTCTATAGCATTTGTAGTATGCAATACCGGGTTTCACTAAACAATGATATATTATTAAAATATTATTATGCACTATCGTTTATGGATTATATTATCTAAATTTTTAACTTTATAACATTATTATTTATCTTATATATTTTCTAAAACATGGTATGTGAAAAAAATAAATTTTTCATGTAAAATAATTATTTTTCAAATAATGCAGTTTTGCCGCCTTTTGATGGAACACCCACATTAAATATAGTTTTTAAAGGTTTATAAGATCTCCTTGACAAAATAAAATTATTCTTTGGAATAAGGATATAAAAAATTACTTTCGATAATTTTTTCATATTATTCTGATAACTTTCATATTTTAATGAATAGTAAAAACATTATATATTTTAATTAAAAACAACTTTTTTCATCGCAATAATTTATAGGGTTAAATTATAATATTGAATGTGTTTAAAGTATAAATATAATATATTTTTACCATCTAATATAATCAATGTCATTACCATTAATTTTACATTGAACTCATGGGTAAAAACATTTCAATCTTTGGCAATGTTTTAACTTTTAATACATGTTTTCTTAATAATGGGATTAATTTTAAATTAATTACTGAAACTTATGTATGTTTAATTTTAAAAAATGGATTCCCTATTTTTATTGAATGGGTCCAAATTATGTTAATAGGTTACTTTTATTTTTTTGATATTATGAATAGTAACTATGGTAATTCTTATTTACGACACTTAATAGTAAATCGGGTAATTAAGGGTAAGAATAAGATTGTAAAATTATGATAACACTTTACAAAATTCTATTGAATGAATAAAAGCCGACCAATATCACCTATGGGTCGTAATAGATTAATTTCATGGACCTTTGACCATGAAAATGATGTAATTATTATTAAAACTAAAGAAAGTGACAGTATATCACTCTTTTAAATCTTATATGTGTAATAATTTTACTTTTGTGATATAATTTATAAATCATCGAAAATAAATAATATATAGAAATATAATTACATTATCTACATAATTTTAATTTATTTTGAATTTTTAGTTATTATATAATTATCATTAATTATGACACAATAGTGATGTTGAATTTATTTTATTGATTGAAATATCAAATAAATGGTTTTAAAAATATTAAAATAAATATTATATGAACTGTTTAATGTGATCCACGAATTTTATAGATATATATGACATGTTATTAATCTATTAATGCTTTTGGTTTGAACATATATTCTATTAGGATATTCTTTAAATGAAAATAAATGAATAGTGTCAAAATTGAAGCCATTGTTATTTTACAAAAATAACATAATATAAAATTGTTTGAAAATCACAAAAAAATATTTAAAAATTATAAATTAAAATTTATATGGTCTAAAATTTCAGAAATTATCCAATTATGGAAAATTCACAATATATAAGAAAGTATTCATAATAATTTAAAATGTAGAATCTTATTACCACAAATAAAATCAAATAGATTAAATAAGGATAAATCATGTTGATAAGGTTTAAAATAGATTTTCAACATGTGTAAATTTTATTGGTTGATGAGATTACAACCCTATCTCATCTAATCTTCGAATATGAGTCATTTTTGGAGGTTTTTATGTTGGCTTGGATTTATTATAAATTAATATTTTTGAGGTTTCCAATGGTGCCCCTTTCCTCCCTTATAAAAGGGCACCTCCTCCCTCTACTCCTCACAACATTTTGAGACTTCAATATTGGACAACCCCTGCCCATTTCCCTTATAAACTTCCCTTGAAACATACTAGAGGTCCTTGTATTCTTCAAAGATCAATTTTAGTGCCCTAAGTGGAGGTTTCAAAGAGGCATGTCGAAGAAGAGGTAATATCCGTTACCGATTTTTTCAAATTTATTTCTTCTTCTACTTCCTATTATTTAGTTGTTTCATTATTATGTAATAACATAAATATAAATAATATAATGATATGTTATTATATATATGAAACAACCCTATTTCATTTTATATCCATCCTACGGAAAACGAAATCACCGTGTGTGCATATGTACGGAATACCGTCTCCACGCAGTGGTGTAATCTGTTTTCCACCACCAACTTACATGGATTGGTATAATGGTGTAAATAATAACTATATATTATTATTGTAATGTTATATTTATTCTGAAATAGTATAGATACACTTCAATAAAATTCCACGATCATGGTAATGATATCATCGATCATTCGTACGTACGGCCTACCGTCTCTATGATGTGATGCGACTCATTCTATATGATCTTCATTGATTAATGATTATATAAATGAATTGAATGAATAAATATTATATATATTACACTAATACCATTCTGTAAATGATATATCTATAACTTAAAAATAGGAATAAGAATTTATTCGACAACTCATGCATAAGAACATAAAGCAATGAACACCTGAAGAACAAGTAGCAATGAAATATTACTAATAAAAAGCTATGAATATGACCATATATGATAAAATAAAAATTAGTATGATTCTGGAATATGTCAATGACATTATTTAAATCATTATACAGGAGGTTCGGACACATACAAAGCATACCGGACATAATATAAGGGAAAATCTCACAATCTCATTTTTATCGGAGATTATTTATATGTCAGAATTTACTGAAGAATATTTATAATCCACATCCATGTTTCCTAAATATGTAATATTATTTAAATCCACCTACATTTTTTCAAATCCAATTTTGCCTTTTGGTGAATTTTTAGTAAAATATACGAAATTAATCTTTTATCGCTTTCTGTATGAGATACTTTTTTACTTTTTCAGTCAAAGAATGAGAATTTTTTTTAACTTATATGGAATGAATGGATTTTTATGATTCCATAGAAAATTATTTCCATGAATCTTCCTTTACATGTTTAAGATTTTATTTTTAATTAACTTATTTTATTTTAAAATTTTATGACATGATAAGAATGAAAAAAAAATTAAGTAGAAAGGATATTTTCCTCAATAATGGAGTTCAAGTGTTTTATCAAAATTATTTTCCATCTACGATAGTATAGGGTTCTGTTTCTATCATTGTTATTACATAGATTTGATTATGTTATGATGGAATTATTTTTATGATGTTCTTCATCTTATATGAATTTTTTAATGATGTCACGATGTTTAAGAATCTCATTTTTATTACATGGGTTATGCTATGATGTATGATTTATGATTTTGTGGAACACATAAGAATGGTTTCATTATGAGATGGGTGGGACATATATCTCCCTCCAATGAATTGGGTAAAGATTTATATCTCATGAGATAGACATGACTGAAACGGCAGGTTAATCTGGTTCAATGATACATGACTGGAACGAGGAGTGAACTCGTTTCATAAATGGACTTTGTCTACTATGATAGTATTGGAAATGAGTCTTGAAAACTATGAAATTATTTTATATAATTATGTGTGTATTCCACAAAGTTTCACGTTTTAAGGTATAATTGTTACTATGATTTATCCCATGTCATGATATTATGATCTCTTTTACAGGATTAGATTTTCAAAATGTTATGTTCTTATTAATATGATATGATTTATATTTCCTTAGTTTACCCTTACTGAGCATTTGAGCTCACCCATTTATATATTTTCTATTCCGTAGGTTAGGAAGAAGGATATTAAGTAGGATATGCCAAAATGGACTATAAATATGATGAAATAAACGAGAGATAATGTAGATTCTTTATGAACTAGTTGTTTATTTTTCCCAGTTTCTAAAAACACAATACCTATACGTCCCTTTCATGGTTTTGTTATATGTTGTAATAAGTATGCTTAAACTCTGAAGTAATAACAACGTATGTAATGTATGGGTCATTATAGTTGGTATCAGAGGAAAGGTATAGTCCACCTTTGGAAACTAGGATGTGAAAGCCTTAGTATGAACCATAAGGATATGTCTAAGCAAAGGAAAAAATATTAGTGTTTTAATAATGTCCATGAATAACCTACGATAAGGCCTAAAGTGTGATATTTTATTCTTGATTATGTGGTTTTCCTATTATGATTAGTGTTTATCACACTATGCTTATTGGTTTTAGTCAATGGATGGAACTCGAAGGAACCGTGTTAATGATGAAAGCGACAGGCAATGCAATGATTGTCCCCCTGAGAAACCAATCATTATGGGGGATGAAATGCAAAATCTTATAGCCATGCTCACACAAACTTCTCATGATATGAATCAAGCAGGACTTCCTAACGAGAAAAGGAAGGAGCAACATTCTGTTGAATCCTTCATGAGGCAGCATCCACCCTCATTCAGTGGGTTTACTGATCCATTAGTGGCTGAACAATGGATCAGTACCACTGAAAAGATATTTTCAGTTCAACAATCTTCTAAACATGATAAATTCATCTTAGCAGTATATCGTTTGGAAGGTGAAGCAAATCAATGGTGGAATCTTATCAATAATATGAGACAAAGAGATGAAATTGAGTCCATGGAATGGGATGAGATCAAGAACTTATTTTTCAATAAGTACTTCCATCGTATTCTTAGAACAAAGATAGAGAATGAGTTTCATTAACTGAAGTAAAAGGATGATGAATCTTTTTGTACATATGAAGAAAATTTTACAAGACTTGCGAGGTACGCTTCCAGAATTATTATCCAACTTGAGAGTAAGATCTATCGATTATTTAGTGGAATAAAACCAAGTCTTTGAATGGCATTAGCCATAAGGGAATTCAATAGCTATGAGGAAATTTTTCGATGTGATCTCAAGGTTGAGATGGAGATTGGAGTAATCCATCAGTCATATGGGTTTGATAAGAAGAGGAAAATGTAATTCAAAGATAAATCTAAAGACCACATTGAAATGAAGATGAGTTTTCCCTTATGCTCAAAGTGTGGAAAGAAACATGGAGGGAATTGTCTTAAAGGGACATGTAAATGTTTCAAATGTGGAAAAGACGGTCATCAGGCATTCGATTGCCACAATGATGGGAAAAAGATTTCTACTGATGAGAACAAAGAAAAGGCTCACAAAATGCACCTCCTACACTTTAATGTTACATGTGCAAGGAAATGGGGAATTATTCCAATCAATGCCATAATCCAATGGTTGTTGATGATGGTCGATGTTAACAAACTCTTAAGGCCAAATACAAAGGAAAATCACATGAAATTTCTATCAGTGATGTGGAGTATGATAACAAAGTGGTGAAAGGAACAATTACCATCTACTCTAAAGTATAAAATGTTTTATTTGATTCTAGATCCACCCACTCTTTTATTTCTAAAGAATTTTCTAACGGTATCGCCATACTGCCTCAAAATTTAAATGTTGAGTTACCTGTGACAACTCTTAATGGCACAACGGTTGAATCCAAAGACTATAATTCATCTCCAATTGAAGTTTGTGGGAATGTGCTTCATGAAAATCCTATGATCCTTCCTATAGTAGAATTTGATGTGATTATTGTTATGGATTGGATTTCTTTATATGGATCTCATAGAAATTTCTAAATAAGGTAATTCACATTTCATATTCCAGATCAATCTATGATCGTCTATCGATGCAAGGATGAACATAACTTCTAGTGGAAATTTCGTCTATCTTATGGGTCTTGATTCCACTAAATGAAGGTTGTTTATCTCAAATGGTTGGCGAGAAACTCACGATTAAGAATATGCCCATTGTATGAGAGTTTTATTATGTCTTTCTAGAGGAATTGTCAGGTCTTCCACCAAATCGTGTAGTTGATTTTTCCATAGAACTCGTACCGGGTGCTTTACCTATTTCAAAGACACCTTATATAATGGCCCCAATTGAGTTGTAGGAATTGAAGAAGCAACTCCAAGAGAATTTTGATAAAGGATTATTACTCCCTAGTGCGTCACCTTGGGGAGCACATGTTCTCTTTCTTACGATGAAAGCTATATCAATGAGACATTGCATTGATTATCGAGAAGATAACAAGATCACTATCAAGAACTAATATCCACTCCCGCACATTGATGACTTATTTGACCAACTATGTAGAGCTCAATAATTATCCAAGATTGATCTTTGTTCAGGGTATCATCAATTAAGGGTCAAAAAAGGGGATATACCAAAGACGACTTTCCGTACAAGGTATGGACACTATGAATTTATAGTGGTTCCATTTGGTCTTACTAATGCCTCTGCTATCTTCATGGATCAAATGAATAGAGTCTTTAGAGACTATCTTGATCATTTTGTGGTATTATTTATAGACGATATTCTTGTCCATTCAAAGGGAAATGAAGAACATGAAGATTACTAGAGAATTGTATTGAAGACCCTGAGAAAGGAGAAGCTTTAGTCCAAATATACCAAGTGTGAATTTTGGAATAAAAAAGTTGCAATTTTGTGTCACATAATCTCAAAAGAGGGGATATCTGTGGATCCAGCAAAAACAGAGGTTATTGAAAGATGGTCGAGACCAACAACAGTAACTGAGATCCAAAGTTTTCTTGGTTTGGCTGGATATTATCAACGTTTTGTCAAAAATTGTTCATAATTATCTAATCCACATACCAGGTTGACTCGAAAAGGAGATAAGTACGTTTGTATGGAAGAGTGTGAAGACAATTTCAAGGAGTTAAAAAGAAGGTTATGCCGTCGACCTATGCTCACAATTCCTTGTAGTGGAGAATGGTTTGTGATCTACAGTGATGCATCCAAGAAAGGACTGGGGTGTGTTCTCATGAAAAATTATATAGTGATAGCTTATTCATCAAGATATTTGAAAATCCATGAAAAGAATTACCCAACTCATGATTTGGAGTAAGCTGTGGTAATATTTTCATTCAAGATTTTGAGGCATTATCTTTATGGTGAAAGGTGTGATATTTATACTGATAATAAAAATTTAAAGTATATTTTCACTCAAAAGGAGCTGAATATGTGTCAAAGAAGATGGTTGGATTTTATTAACGTCTACGACTACTCAATTAATTATCACCCTGGAAATGAAAACAAGGAGGCAGAAGCATTAAGTCGATAAGACCATGGTAGATATTCCATGATGAGGATCACAGAAGATCCAATATTTATTGATTTAAAAATGATGGATCTTGTAATTATAATGGAAGGGGGGAAATCTTATCTTTCTCAAATGAATGTTCAACCATCTATGCATGTGATGTTTAAAGTGGCACAAAAAGAAGATGTAGAGTTACAAAAGAAGGTGAGAAATGCTCCTCAATTCAACCTTGATTGTGATGGGATAATAAAGATCAAGAATCGGGTTTTTGTTCCTCCCATAACATAATTAAAGAAGGAAATATTGGATGAAGCTCATAGTTCTTCATTCACTATTCACCCTGGAAGCACGAAGATGTATAGGGATCTGAAAGATTACTTCTGGTGGGATGGAATGAAAAGAGATGTTGTTGAATATGTCTCTCGATGCATGGTTTGTCAGTAAGTTAATGCTGAGAGACAGAAGTCTAACGAGATGTTACAACCATTACCCATACCAGAATGGAAATGGGAAAACATCACTATGGACTTTGTCACTGGACTTCCTAAAAAATCCAAAGTCAATAATGCTATTTGGGTTATAGTTAATCGTCTTACGAAGTCGACACAATTCATTGCGATTAGAGAAGATTCCTCTTTGGATCAGATTGCAAGGATATATGTGAAGGAAGTGGTAAGATTGATTGGAGTTCCACTTTCCATTATATCTGATCGGGATCCGAGTTTTACCCCAAATTTTTGGCGAAGTTTTCAGCATACTCTGGATACAGAGTTGAGTTTCAGCACTGCTTATCATCCTCAGACAGATGGTCAGACTGAGAGGACAATTCAAATTCTTGAAAACATGTTCAGAGCTTAATCTATGGATTTAAAAGGTGGTTGGGATCAACACCTACCTTTGGTGGAATTTTCTTATAATAATAGCATTCAATCCAGTACTTAGATGGCACCTTATGAAGCTCTCTAGGGAAAGAAATTCAGAACTCCAAACTGCTGGGATGATCTTGGGGAAAGAAATCTATTTGGACCTGATCTTATTGATGAGATAGTATAAAAGTTCATATCTATTCAACAACACATAAGAGCAGCTCAGAGTCGACACAAATGTTATGCCGATAACCAAAGAAAAGACCTAGAGTTTGAAGGGGGTGATAAAGTGTTCTTACGAATATCTCCTTGGAAGAGAGTAATGAGATTTGGAAAGAATGGAAAGCTGAGCCCTAGGTATGTTGGACCTTTTGAAATATGGGATCATTTGGGGAAGTTAGCTTACCGATTTCTACTTCCACCTAATAACTCTCAAGTTCATAATGTGTTCCATGTATCTCTCCTGATAATGTACATACCTAATCCCTCACATGTACTCATCCCAAAAGTTATACCGCTGGAGTAAGATCTTTCTTATGAAGAACAGCCGATAGAGATTCTAGATCATAGCGAAAAAGTTCTACAAAACAATACCACACGCTTGGTTATGGTTTTATGGAGGAACCAACAATTAAAAGAAGCTACATGGGAACTGTTGGATATGATGAGGGAGAGGTATACTCATCTGTTTGTTACGAAATGGCGTATTTCAAGGGAGAAATTAATTTTAAGTGTGGTAGAATGTAACACCCTAATATTTTATGAGAAATACATTTTTTACGTCTTATGTTTTAAGAAACACCAATGGAATCTTTCAATACACACAACACTGGCTTGGCTTGCGTTACACGCAATCGAGACCTTCCTCTATAGTGTGTGTAGTACGCAATACTGGGTTTCACTAAAAAACGATATATTATTATTATATTATTATAGACTGGACATTATAAATAGTATTAATTACATTTTTAATATCATAAAATTATTATTCTTCTTACATATTTTCTAAAACATGGTATGTGAACAAAATAATTTTTTCAGGTAAAATAAGTATTTTTAAAAAAATGTAGTTTTGCCGACTTTTGATGGCGAACCCACATTAAATTTATTTTTTGAGAGATTTATAAGTTCCATTTGAAAAAATAAAATTTTTCCTTTGAATCAAGATATAAAAATTTAATTTGGATAAAATTTTCATATTATTATGATAACTTTCATATTAAAATGAATAGTAAAAACACGCTATATTTTAATTAAAAACAACTTTTTTCATCGCAATAATTTATATTGTTAAATTATAATATTGAATGTTTTTAATTTATAAATAGAATACATTTTTAATATTTAATATAATTTATTTAATTACCATTAATTTTACATTGAATTCATAGGTCAAAACATTTCAATATTTGGCAATGTTTTAACTTTTAAAACCCATTTTCTTAAGAATGGGATTAATTTTAAATTAATTAATGCAACTTCTGTGTTTTGAATATTAAAAAATGGATTCCATATTTGGATTCAGTGGGTCCAATTTATGTTAATATGTTACTTTTATTTTTTTGACATTATGAATAGTAACTATGGTAATTTTTATTTACTATAGTTAAAGGTAAATTAGGTAATTAAGGGTAAGAATAAGATTGTAAAATTACCCTAACACATGCCAAAATTCTATTGAATGCATTAAAGTAGACCCATATCACCTAATTGTGGGAATAGATTCATTTCATGGACCTTTGACCATGAAAATGATGTAACTGTTATTAAAACTAATGAAATTGACAATATGTCACTCTCTTAAATATTATAAGTGTAATAATTTTAATTTAGTGATAAATTTCATAAACCTTCGAACATAAATATTATCCAGAAATATAATAACATTTTCTACATCATTTTAATTTATTTATAATTTTTAGGGATTAAATATTTATCATTAATTATGACACAATAGTGATGTTGAATTTATTTTATTGTTTGAAATATCAAATAAATGGTTTTAAAAATATTAAAATAAATATTATATGAAATATTTACAGTGATAAAAAAGATTCTATATAAATATGACATGTTATGAATCTATTATGGCTTTTGGTTCGAACATATCTTCTATGTGGATTTTATTAAAATGCAAATTAATTAATAGTGTCAGAATTGACACTATTGTTATTTTAAAAAAATAACATAATGTAAAATTGTTTATAAATCACAATAAAATATATAAAAATTAAAAATTAAAATTTATATGGTCTCAAATGTCAAAAAAATTTCAATTATGGACAATTAACAACATATAAGTAATTATTTATAACAATTTAAAATTTATAATCTTATTAACACAAAGAAAATCAAATATATTAAATAAGGATATATCAAATTTATAAGATTTAAAATAAATTTTCAACATGTCTAAATTTTATTGGATGATGATATTACAACCCTATATCATATAATATTCGAATATGAGTCATTTTTGGTGGTTTTTAAGTGGTGTTTGATTTATTATAAATTAATATTTTTGAGGATTCCAAAGTTGCCCCTTTCCCCCATTATAAAAGAGCCCCAGCTCTCTCTCCTCCTCACACCATTTTGAGCCTTAAAGATCCACCATCCCCTGCCCATTTCCATTCAAAACTTCCTTAGATACATATTTGAGGTCTTGGTTTTCTTCAATGACCAAATTTAGTGCTCTAAGAGGAGGTTACAAAGAGGCTTGTTGAAGAAGAGGTAATATACGTTACTGATTCTTTCATATTTATTTCTTCTTCTAATTCCTCTTATTTAGTTGTTTCATTATGATGTAATAACATCATTATAAATAATATACTTATATTTTATTATAAATATGAAACAACCCAATTTCACCTTCTATCAATCCTACGGAAAATGAAATCACCGCGCGTGCGTACATACGAAATACCGTCTCCACGCCATGGTGTAATCTGTTTTCCACTACCACCATACTTGGATGGGTATAATGGTGTAAAGAATAAATATATATAATTATTTTAATGTTATATTGATTCTGAAATTGTATACATATACTTCAATACAATTCCATGATCATGGGAATGATATCATCGCTCATGCGTACGTACGGCCTACCGTCTCCATGATGTGATGTGACTCATTCGACATGATATTCATTGAATAATTATTATATAAATGAATTTAATGAGTTAATATTATATATATTAAACTAATACCATTATGTAAATGAGGTATCTATAAACTAAAAATAGGAATAAGAATTTATTCGACAAAACATGCATTAAAACAGAAAGCAATGAACACCCGAATAACAAGTAGCAATGAAATATTACTAATAAGAAGCTAAGAATATGACCATATATGATATCATTAAAATTAGTATGATTCTGGAATATGTCAATGAAATTATTTAAATAATTATACAGGAGGTTCAGACACATACAAAGAATATCATAACTAAGGTAAGGGAAAATCTCACAATCTCATATTTATCCGAGATTGTTTATACGTCTGCATTTACTGGGAAATATTTATCATCCACATCCATGATTACTCAATTTTTCATATTATTTCTAACATCCTAAAATTTTTTAATTCAAATTTTACCAATTGGTGAATTTTTATGAAAATATATGAAATAAATATTTTGTCATTTTCAGTACGAGGTACTTTTTGACTTTTTCGGCCAAATTACGAGAATAATTTTTGTTAACTTATACGACAAGAATGGATTTTTATGATTACATAGAACATTATTTAAATGAAGATTCCTTTATAATATTTTAATATTATTTTTAATTAACTTCTCTTAGTTTAAAATGTTGTGACATGATAAGAAAGAAAAAATGTTTTTTATGTAGAAAGGATATTTTCCTCAAGAATGGAGTTCAAGTGTTTTATCAAAATTCTTTTCCATCTAAGATAATAAAGGGTTATATTTATATCCCTGTTATTACATTGATTTGATTATGTTATGATGGAAATATGTTAATGAAGTACTTCATCTTATATGAATTTTTTAACGATGTCACGATGTTTAAGAATCCCATGTTTATTACATGGGTTATGATATGATGTATGATTTATGATTTTGTGGCACACATAAGAATGGTTTCATTATGAGATTGGTGGGTCCTATATCTCCCTGAAATTCATTGCGTAAAGATTTATATCTAATGAGATAGACATGGCTGGAACGGCAGGTTAATCATGTTCAGTGATACAGGACTGGAACGAGGAGTGAAGTCATTTCAGAAATGGACTTTTTCCACTATGATAGTCTTGGAAATGAGTATTGACTATTAAGAAATGTATTTCTATTATTATGTGTGTATGCCACAAATATTCATGTTTTATGTTATTATTGTTACAATGATTTATCCCATGTCATGATATTATGATCTCTTTTGAAGGATATGATTTTCAAAATGTTATGTTCTTATGAATGTGATATGATTGATATCTCCTTCGTTTACCCTTACTAATCATTTGAGCTCACCATTTTTTATGTTTTCATTTCCCCAGGGCAGGAAGAAGGATATTAAGTAGTATATGCCAAAATGGACTATAAATATGATGAAATAAACAGGAGACAATGTAGATGCTTTATGAACTGGGTTTTTATGTTTCCCGGTTTCTAAATACACTATAGCTATACGTTCCTTTAATGGTTTTGTTATATGTTGTAATAAGTATGATTCAATTCTAAATTAATAAAAAAGTATGTAAATTATGGTTCGTTATAGGTTCCAGGGGTTTTATTATACTTTTCCATGTGCATAATAAATTCATTCTCTACCATTGTATATTGAATACGATGAATGTACGTATAGAATTGTATCCGCAAAAACTTAGAAAATTTCATTGTTTCAATTTAACCCCCATGCCTCAAATTCTTTTCAACAAGACACCATTTATATTCACATCCTAAAAAAAATAAAAAACTATGAAAACAAATATACATAATTGTTTTTAATGAATATAATATATATTCACAAAGGTGTTGATCCATTTCTCATTTTCTGGTTAATTATAAGATCCAATAAAATAATGAGGATGTTTCCTTATGAATGATTCCGGTGTACATTGTTCCCCCCATTAATAATTTCTAAAATTTTAGGATTTATATCATGATAATATTTATTGTTCATAACATCAGTATTCTTAATTACACCTATCATGAAATTTGGTTTCTTATGTTGAAAATAATTTCATTTTCCATCACATTCATAATTAAAATGATTCCTCTAGGATCCATCAATTTAATAAAACAAAAAATATTTGTGTGGGAAAAAATAGTCCCATTGGAAATGCACATAATTATGAGAAATAATTTATCAAATTTATAAATAATTACACATTCCTTTCTAAAACCTTATGTTTATTCTAGTTCCTTTTTGATTGAAACAAAAATATTATTATTTTATTATATTAATATAACAATCCCTAATTTTTTCATATGTTTTTGAAAAACCTAGTCTCCAATGATTGAATAAACCCCTATTTTCTACCAATAGTAGTAGAATGATATTTTTATAAAAAATATTACATCTATTTACATTAATAGTCAAAACATTATAAAACGATCTACACTAGAACAATATAGGATAACAGTGTTTTGATAAAATATTTAAAAAAAAATATTTTTTATAATATCTCTAATATATCCAATAAATATCTTCTCAAATAGTAATCTTCATTGGAATAACATACTGAAAATGTAGAGACCCAAAGCTTGACCTACATGGACATTACATTACTTTTGCGGAATAATTAATATATAACAAAAACAAACACACAAGGACCGTAATAGTTTAGTGTCTTTGGAAACTCGGAATATAATCTTATAATCGTGGTGAAAGATCTCCAGCATATCCCATAAAGATCATACCTTTTTTTTCTTACCTAAAACTTTATTTATATCCTGTTGAAAAGAAAACATAAATGGGGTGAGCTCAAATTCTCAGTAAGGGAAAGCATAGAGAACATAAAACAATCCTTAGGCATTTGAATGTATAAAAACATGAGCATAAAATCTTAACATCAAAATCTTGAGAAATGACATAAAAACTAGTAGTAAGGCATAGATCATGAAGAAAAATTAATCATGATAAATTATAATGGGAATAAAACATGTAGTTGTGGAAAAACATTAATCACATGATATGATTTCTATAGTATCCAATGCATTACTCCCAAGACCATCTTAGTGGACAAAGTTCCTTTCTGAATCGAGTTCACTCCTTGTTCTAGTCCTGTATTACTCAACCTGTTTAACTTGTCATTCCAGCCATGTCTATCTCATGGGATATAAATCTTTACCCAATGCATTGGAGGGAGATATAGGTCCCACCCATCTCATAATTAAATCATTATTACTTGTACCACAAAATAAACTTAAAACATTCATCATAACCCAATGAATAAAATGGTTTCATAAATATCAACCAATCATCACATAATCCACATAAAACAAATGAATATATCATCATAAGAAAATTGAAACCATGTAAATCATAGATAAATTATTCTTGAAACATACACATATGAAATAATGTCATCTTAGATGGAGAATGGTTTTGATAAAACACTTGAAATGAATTCTTTAGGAAAATAGATTTTCTTCTAAAAAATAATTTTCTTTTCACAAAATTCCATGAAATTTTAAAATAAAAGATATTTTTTTGAAAATAGTCATGAAATATGTTGGAGGAAGCTTCATGAAAATAAGGCTTTATAAAACCGTAATATTCCATTCATGCCGTATAAGTTTAAAAAAACATTCTTCTCGTACTTTTGCTGGAAAAGTCAAAAGTACCTCGTAAATGAAAGATTCCATACATACCATGTAGTAAAATTAAAAAATGGGTAAAATGACTCTAAACATACATGAAACTATTTTTAGGAAACATGGACATGGATGAGAATAATAACCCCATTAAATACTTACGAATAAACAATCTTGGATAAGAACGTGATTGGAAAAGTTATCCCTTATGTTAGGTATGATATGTTTTGTACATATACGAACCTCTTGTATAATGATTTAAATAATGACATTGACTTATTACAGAATCATATTCATCGTTATGATATCATATATGTTTCACTTATGACTTTATATTACCCGTTCTTTTGTAAATTCTATGTTAAAGCAGCGTTTCGGGTAAAAAGATTTCATTTATCGTATGTGTTTCGACTTCTCGTTCTTGATATTATTACATATATCCTGATTTAAATAATTAAATAATGTAAAAAATGATTTATATATAATATATATTCATCATATACATATATATATATTATAGATCGACAAAAGGAATGAAATACACCGTTCATGGAGACGGTAGGCCGTATGTACGCATGAACGCTGTTTTCGTTTCCTTATTGAATTGAATGAAACTAAATATATGACATAAATATATATATACATAAATAAAGTAGCATTATTATTTCATATATTTCATTTTTATTCATTATGTAAACCTTTTGATCATTCATGTATGGTTAACATGGAGAATGAATCTCATCGCATCGTGGAGACGGTAGTCCGTACGTACGCACGAGCGATGATATCGTTCCCATAATTATTGAATATAATTGGAGTGGATGGTATAATATATCAGAATTAGTATGATGCTATAATAACAATATATAGTTATTTTTTACACCATTATACCCATCCATGTAAGGTGTTGGTGGAAAAACAGATTTCACCACGGCGTGGAGACGGTATTCCGCACGTACGCACGTGTGGTGATTTCGTTTTCCGTAGGATGGATAGATGGTGAAATATGGTTGTTTCATACTTATAATAACAAATCAGTATATGATTTATACTGATTTTAGTACTTCATAATGAAACAACTAAAGAAGAAGAAGAAGTGGAAGAAGAAAAAAAGTTGAAAGAATCGGTAATGGACATTACCTCTTATTTGAAGCGCCTCTATGAGACCTCCTCTTTGGGCACAAAAATTGGTCATTGAAGAAGACCAGAACCTCAATGATGTTTCTATGGAAGTGGAGAAGATAATTAGGCAAGGTTTGGACGATCTTGAAGGCTCAAAATGGTGTGAGGATGAGAGGGAGAAGGTTCCATTTTGTAAGGGAGGAGAGAGGCACCTTTGGAAAAACTAAAAATATTATTTTATTATAAAGTCATATTCGGTTTTTAATAGCTCCAAATTGATATATTTCAAATATAATGTGGGGATGGGTCTAAATCCTCTCATACAATAAAATTTAGACAAGTTTAGGTTTCTATTTTAACCTTATCATTTAGATTTAACCTTAATTTAAATAATTTTTCATTTACCGTGTCTTCTTGTTTTCTTACACTATAAGGTTAATAAACTTACTATAACAAGTCAAACGAGCCCCAAGTTGTTTATTATTAATATATATAACCGTATCTAAGTAATTTGGCCGAAAAATAGATTTTTATGAATAAAATATCAATTAATAATATAATATTTGTTATAAAAACTATTTTATGTCAATTTTGACAATATTTGGTAATTGATTTTTGTGAAAATCATAAAAAAATGATTTGTTCTAAAAACGTTAATAAAATCAAAACGAACATGTCATATTAACCTAGAAAATTAGTGAAATTTATAAAAACTCCCAAATTACATTTATTTCTGTATTTATAACATTAATTATGTCAATGTTTCATTAATAAGATAATTACTGCATCATCATTGTGTCATAGAAAAATTAAATTATTTATTGTCTAAAAATTATAAATAAAATGAAATTGTGTAGTAAATTTTTTTATCTTTCAAATTAATATTTATAGTATAATTTATCTTATGTATAACCCTATATTGAAAATGATTTAGTTATTAAACTTTGATTTTTTCTATTTTAACCCTTCTTTAAATAAATTAATATTAAATGTCCTAATCTAATCCAAGTGGGCCTAAATAGTTATATTTTATTCCTAAGGTTGTTTTTGGTCGAATTAAACTTATCCAATAGAATTAGTACATTTTTAAGGGTAATAATAATATCATTTTTACCCGTGATTATCCAATTTACTTTTAACCGTGGTAAATAAAACTAAAATGTTACTATTCACCAAAAATTATTTTCATCTCATTGAACCACATTTTAGTCCTTGATATTAATCGTGTCTCTCGGATTTTTGAAATTGAATTCATTGAAGTGGTAAATTTTAATTTAAATTAAAAAAGTCAGTTTTTTAACTACCACTAAGTGGTCTCACTATTAATCGAAAATTGAAGTTTGTCTGAAAAATAACAAAAGTTCAGCCTAAGCATTATTTGATATTCCGAATTAAAAATTGATGTCTATTTTTCCAAATTCATAACATATAAGTGGAATTAATTAATTTTAGATTTTATTCATGTTATCAAAACATATAGCGTGTTTTTAAGAAACAAAAACGATCAAAAGATTGATACTTGTTTATATCCAATTTCAAAGTGAAATTAATTCCAATGAAAAACATTGGATTAAATGGTAAAAATATATTCTAATTACAATTTAAAACCAATTAAAAAGTTAATCAAACCATATAAATTATTGTGATGAAAAAAGTTTTTTTAAATTAAAATTTATCGTGTTTTTACTATTCATTAAAATATGAAAGTTATCAGAATAATATGAAAATTTTATCCAAAGTAAATTTTTATATCTTGATTCCAAAGAAGAATTTTATTTTCTCAAATTGAACTTATAGACATGTTAAAAACAAGATTTTATGTGGGTTTGTCATCAAAAGGCTGGAAAATTGTAATTTTTGGAAAATACATATTTTACATGAAAAATTTATTTTGTTCTTATACAATATTCTAGAAAATGTGTAAGATGAATAATAATGTTATAAAATTAAAAATTTAGTTAATACTAGTTATAAAATATAGTCCATAATAATATTATAACAATATATCATTGTTTAGTGAAACCTGGTATTGCGTACAACACACGCTATCGAGGAAGGTCGTGATTGCGTGTAATGCAAGCCATGTCAGGGTTGCGTGTTGTGCAAGACTCCTATTTGTTTTGTATAACAAAATCCAACCATATTTAATTTATACATTGAATATATATATATATATATACACTCAATGTTTCTTAGAATAACTACTATCAAAATTGTGTGTAACATGATCTATGAATAGTGTTGTGTATACTGCAAGCTCATACGGTGTTTCGTATAGCGCAAGGAAATCTTGTTATATCTTACAACATAAGACATCAATGAAATTAAAAGAATATTCTTCATAAAATCTCGGGGTGTTACATTCTACCCCCCTTAAAATGAATTTCTCCCTCGAATTTTTTCGTGGTTATAAATCCTTTACAATTTATAAGAACCCACATCGTAAAAAGGAATACTAAAACATAACTTTAAAAACTAAAGTATGAAATGTTACTATTACCCAAAGAAACTCATCACTGGGTTTCCATATAGGAGAACATAGGTGAAAATGTGGATATGGAAGAAAAATCTAACCATCAAGTTCTGATGGAGAGTGGTAGAGAACATGGCTATAAAAAAGCCATCAATCACAAAGACATAGATTTTTTATGATCTATGGTACCATCTGATTCATTAGATATAAGGGCACTAGGATAAAAATTTTTGTTTTCAAGATCATTTCCCTAAAGTGGATTAAATTTAAATTAAAATAAATACTATCGTGATTTTGGTACAGTCTCACCATTGGTCGTTCTTTGGAAAATTTCCACTTCATCTTTTAAAGAATTGAAGTTGAATTTTTCATTTGTGAAGTGTTAGCAGATCATGTGATAGATTGATGGGTCATTCCATCTATCTCCAAAAAAAGGTTATAGAAGTTATCAAAAATACATAAGTACAACTATAGTGAGATTAATCATATATGGTTCCTAAAATGGACTTATACTTCATATATCATACTGCTTAATATAATAAAACTAGTTTCTACTAAACAAGGACTTATTGTAGGCCAGTGGTAGGCGATAAAGGCCAGTCACACTTCAGTTGTGGGTTCAATTCCCACAGCATTGTCCGACGCGATGGGATGTCACCCATCCTATAGGTTGTCCTTTTTCTAAAACTAAATTACTATAATATCCCATGAATAATATCGAAAAAACATATATACTTAAACAATGATAACTTATGTCCCACATAATCCATTCCAATCTTTAGGCTTATCCATAATACTGCAGCCCACTCTCATATTATAGTGAAAATGATTACCAGATATTTAATGTAACAAGCATGTTAATATCATCGTTGATACCCATATATCATAAGATATGTCTTGTTGGTCACATTACAAACATTCGAAGGCCTTAATCATGCATTCTCTTGAAAAATGAATACCCATTGAATCTTAGTGAAAACATTAGTGTTGTTAAAAGTTATCTTTTTCAATATTCCAAAACCCCAAAATTCTATATACTCAAACCATGATATAACTATTTACTTATATCAGTCATGAGCTCATGAATACTGTCAAACATTTTATTTTCTCCTTATCCCTTCATTATGTGCATATCATCTGCTTTCCAACATATTTGAATCACTTTTAATGGATACCGGTACCATAAAATTATTGAAAACCACAATAGACCAATAAATAAATATTCCAATATTCCATGATTCTATATACAACATTATTTTGGAATCCTATTACATAAACACTTAATATTTCCACCACATCGTTGTTATATTCAACATTGCCAATAGTGATCGCATGTGACTTCCCTTTGTCCTTTGCCTTAAGTGATTGCTCATGTCGATCATCACTAACCCTTGGATTAGGGAATTTATTAGTATAATGCCCCATTTCCTTTCAATTGAAGCATAAAAGTGTTGGTGGGGCGTTCTCTGCAGTCTTTTCTTTATTCACATCATTAGAAACCCTTTTTCCATTACTTCGACACTCAACTGCTCAATGACCTTCTTTTCCACACTTAAAAAACATTTTCTAGTCCCTTTAAGACTATCTCCACCATGCTTCTTTTCACACTTTGAGCATAAGGAAACATTCATATTCTTTTCACCATTATATAGAGATTTCTCCTTGAGCTCCATCTTTCATTTCCTGTCAAAACCATGAGATGGATAAGTAACACCATCATCCATTTCTACCTCGATAGCACAACGCAAAATTTCTTCATAGCTACTGAAGTCTCTTATAGATAATTCCCTTAGAAGATTTGGTTTTATGCCACTGAAGAATTGATCAACATTAATTTTAGGTTGGATGATAAAGCCAGACACATACCTTGCAAGCCTTGTAAAATTTTCTTCGTATACACCAACATATTCATCATCTTTTTTCTTTAGTTCAAGAACGTCCTTCTCCATCTTTGTTCGAAGAATACTAGGGAATTACTTATTATTGAAAAATAAGTTCTTGAACTCGTCCCATTTCATGTACTCAATTTCATATCTTGGCATCGTATTCTTGATAAGATTCCACCATTGATCTGCTTCACCTTCCAAACGATATACTGCTAAAATGACTTTTCATGTTCAGAAGATTGGAGAACTGAAAATATCTTTTCAGTGGTACTGATCCATTGTTCAGCAACAAGTGGATCATAAGACCCATTGAAAGAAGGTGGATGTTGCCTCATGAAAGACTCAACAGAATATTTTTCTCTTCTCTGCTCATTTGGAAGTCCATAATGAATCATAGCTTATGTAAGTATAGCAATAAGATTGTTCACTCCATCTCCCATAACATTTGTTTTTTCAGGAGGACAATCATTGCATTTTCCCTTGCATTGATCAACACAGTTCCTTCGGGTTCCATCCATCATCTAAAACCCAAAAATAATTGTGTGAGAGGCAAAAATCATGCTAGAAAAAATAACATAATAAAGGGGGAGTACCTTCAATATCTAACATCTTAGGTTTAATTCTAATATCGTTACCATAATTCTAAGACTATAACCTATACTTATACTAATCCATAGGGACATCTCTAGACATACCGTAGAAATATCTCTAGGGATCTCAATAAAGTTCTCACATCCTAGTTTCCAAAGGTTGACTAAACCTTTCCTCTGATACCAACTGTAGAGACCCAAATCTTGACGTACATGGACAATACATTACTTTTGTGGAATAATTAATACATAAAAAAAACAGACACAGAAGGACCGTAATAGTTTAGTGTCTTTGGAGACTTGGAATATAATCTTCTAATCGTGGTGAAAGATCTTCAACATCTTCCATAAAGATCTTACCTTTTTTTCTAACCTAAAACCTTTATTTATATCCTGGGGAAAAGAAAACATAAAAATGGTGAGATCAAATGCTCAGTAAGGGTAAGCATAGGGAACATAAAACAATCCTTAGACATTTGAATGTAAAAAAACATGAGCATAAAATCTAAACATCAAAATCTTGAGCAATGACATCAAACATAGAAGTAAGTAAGGCATAGATAATGAAGAAACATTAATCATGATAAATTAGCATTAGAATAAAACATGTAATTATGGAAAAACATTAAGAAAATAATATGATTTCCATATTAGCCAAGGCATTGCTGCCAAAACCATCTTTGTGGAAAAAGTCTCTTTTTGAATCGAGTTCACTCCTCGTTCCAGTCATGTATTACTGAACCGGTTTAACTTGCTGTTCCATCCATCTCTATCTCATGAGATATAAATCTATACTCAATTAATTGGAGGGATATTTAGGTCCCACTAATCTCATAATTAAATCATTCTTATTTGTTCCACAAAATAAACTTAAAACATTCATCATAACCCAATGAATAAAATGGGTTTCATAAACATCATCCAATCATCACATAATCCATATAAAACAAATGGATATTTAATCATAAAAAACATGAAACCATGTAAAGCATAGAGATATTATACTTGAAACATACACATATGAAATAATGTCATCTAAGATGAAAAATGGTTTTGATAAAACACATGAAATGAGTTCTTGAGGAAAATATCCTTTCTTCTTCAAAATAATTTTATTTTCACAAAATTCCATGATGTTTTAAAATAAAAGAGATTTTGTTGAAAATAGTTATGAAAAATTTTGGAGGAAGCTTCATAAAAATAAGTATTTATAAAACTGTAAAAATTCTTTCATGCCGTATAAGTTAAAAAAAACATTCTTCTCGTACTTTTGTGGAAAAGACAAATGTAACTCGTAAAAGAAAGTTTCCATACATACCATGTAGTAAAAGTAAAAAATGGGTAAAAAGGACATTAAACATACATGAATCCATTTTTAGGAATCATGGTCATTGATGAGAACAATAACCTTAGTAAATACTTACGAATAAACAATCTCGGATAAGAACGAGATTGGAAAATTTATCCCATAACTTTGGTCTGATATGATTCATACGTATCTGAACCTCTTGTATAATGTTTTAAAAAATGTCATTGACTTATTATAGAATCATATTCCTTGTTATGATATCATATATGTTTCACTTATGACTTTATATTACCCGTTCTTTTGTAAATTCCATGTTAAAGCAGCGTTTTGGGTAAAATCATTTCATTTATCGTATGTGTTTTGACTTGTCGTTCTTGATATTATTACTTATATCCTGATTTACATAATTCCATAATGTAAAACATGATTTATATATAATATATATTCATCATATACATATATATATAATATAGATCAATAGATGGAATGAAATACACCGTTCATGGAGACGGTAGGTCGTACGTACGCATGAATGTTGTTTTCGTTTCCTTATTGAATTGAATGAAACTAAATAAATAAAATACATATATATATATATATACATAAATCCAGTAGAATTATTATTTAATATATTTCATTATTATTCATTATATAAAAATTATGATAATTAATGTATGGTTAACATGGAGAATGAATCTCATCGCGTCGTGGAGACGATAGTCCGTACGTACGCACGAGCGATGAAAACATTCCCATAATTAATGAATAGAATTGGAGTTCATGGTATACTATATCAGAATCCGTAAGATGATATAGTAACCATATATAGTTATTATTTATACCGTTATACCCATCCATGTATGGTGTTGGTGGAAAAACTGATTTCACCACGGCGTGGAGACGGTATTTCGTACATATGCACGCGTGATGATTTCGTTTACCGTAGGATGGATAGATGGTGAAATAGGGTTTTTTCAAAATTATAATAACATATAATTATATGAGTTATACTTATGTTATTACTTAATAATGAAACAACTAAATAAGAAGAAGTGGAAGAAGAAATAAAGTTGAATGAATCGGTAACAGACATTACCACTTCTTTGAAGTGCCTCTTTGAGACCTCCTCTTACGGCAATAAAATTTGTCTTTGAAGAAGACCAGAACATCTAGGATGGTTCTATTGAAGTGGAGATGATAATTGGATAGGGTTTGGCCGAGCATGATATCTCAAAGTTGTATGAGTAAGAGAGGGAGGATGTGCCATTTTATAAGGGAGGAGAGAGGCACCTTTGAAAAAACTAAAAATATTATTTTATTAAAAATTCATATTAGGTTTTTAATAGCTCAGAATTTATTTATTTAGAAGATGATGTGGGGATGGGTTGAAAGCCTCTCATCCAATAGAATTTACAAAGTTTATGTTTCTATTTTAACCTTATCATTTAGATTTAACCTTATGTAAAATAATTTTACTTTTACAGTGTCTTCTTGTTTTCTTACACTATATGGTTAATAAACTTACTATAACAATCCAAAAGAACCTCAAGTTGTTTATTATTAATATATAAATCCTTATCTAAGTCATTTGGCTGAACCATAGTTTTTTTGGAATAAAATAACAATTAATAATATAATATTATATTTAAAAACAATTTTATGTCAATTATGACATTATTTGGTAATTGATTTTTGTGAAAATCATAACAGAATTATTAGTTAGAAAAAATTTAATTAAATCAAAACTAACATGTCATATTAACATAGAAAATTATTCAAATTTATAAAAAGTCTCAAATTTCCTTTATTTCGGTATTTATAACATTAATTATGTCAATATTTCATTAATAAGATAATTACCGCATCATCATTGTGTCATAAATAAATTAAATTATTTATTGTCTAAAAATTATAAATAAAATACCATTGTGTATTAAATATTTTTATCTTTCTAATAAATATTTATAGTCGAATTTATCTAATGTATAACCCTATATTAAATATTATTTAGTTATTAAACTTTGATTTTTACTATTTTAAACCTTCTTTAAATAAATTAATATTAAATGTCCTAATCTAATCCAAGTGGGAATAAATGGTCATATTTTATTCCTAAGGTTGTTTTTGGTCGAATTACACTTATCCAATAGAATTAGGACATGTGTTAGGGTAATAGTAATATTATTTTTACCCTTAATTGTCCTATTTACTTTTAACCGTGGTAAACAAAAGTAAAAAAGTTACCATTCGGCAAATATTATTTTCATCTCATTGAACCACTTAGTCCTTGATATTAACCATTTCTCTCAGATTTTTGAAATTAAATTCACAGAAGTGGTAAAATTTAATATAAATTAAAAGAAGTCAATTTTTTAACTACCACTACGTGGTTTCACTATTAATCGAAAATTGATGTTTTTCAGAAAAATACAAAAAAATTCAGCCTAAGAATTATTTGATATTACAAATTAAAAATTTATTTATATTTTTCCTAATTCATAACATATAAGTGGAATTAATTAATTTTAAATTTAATTCCTGTTATCAAAACAAATAGCGTGTTTTTAAGAAACAAAAACAATCAAAAGATTGATACTTGTTTATATCAAATTTCAAAGTGAAATTAATTCCAATAAACAACATTGGATTAAATGGTAAAAATATATTCTAATTACACTTTAAAACCAATTAAAAATATATTCTAACCATATTAATTATTGCGATGAAAAAAAAGTTATTTTTAATCAAAATATATCATGTTTTTACTATTCATTAAAATATGAAAGTTATCATAATAATATGAAAAAATTTTCCAAAGTAAATATTTATATCCTGATTCCAAAGAAGAAACTTATTTTGTCAAATTGAATTTATAGACATGTCAAAAACAATATTTAAGGTGGGTGCATCGTCAAAGGGTGAGAAAACTGTAATTTTTGAAAAATACGTATTTTACACGAAAAATTTATTTTGTTCTCATACCATATTCTAGAAAATGTGTAAGGTGAATAATAATGTTATAAAATTCAAAATGTAGTTAATAATATTTATAACGGCTAGTCCATAATAATATTATAATAATATATCATTGTTTAGTGAAACCTGGTATTGCGTACAACACACACTTTCGAGGAAGGTCGCGATTGCATGTAATGCAAGTCAAGTCAGGGTTACGTGTTGTGAAAGACTCCTCCGTTGTTTCATATAATAGAATCCAAACATATTTAATTTATACATTGAATATATATATATATACACTCAATGTTTTGTTGAATAACTACTATGAAGATTGTGTGTAACATGATCCAAGAATAGTGTTGTGTATACTGCAAGCTCATACGGTGTTGCGTATAGCGCAAGGAAATCTTGTTGTAGCTTACAACAGAAGACATCAATGAAATTAAAATAATATTTTTCATAAAATATCGGGGTGTTACAGATAACATTATTTATAACTTAGGGAATGTAAAGATATGAAAATAGTGATCGAAAATGATTACTATGTGTAATTATGAGATATATAAATTGATTATAATATGAATGAGTTAAAAAATATTAATGACATGATATCTAGACTATAACATATAATGATTATACCCAATATAAGAATGAAAATAAAAAAGTGTTATTTCATAAAGCAATAAATTTTCAAAACAGATGAATCAAAAGAATAATAATTAATAATAACTTAATCAGGAACAATAACATCATTTAGGTGGAATAATAATAAGAATTGAAACAAATGTAACATACCAACTTGTTTCCCATCGTGGATCAAGTACATCAACTGTTTGCCAATAAAATATCTAACACTTTGACATGTTTCCTAGAACAATGTCATGATATATAATAAATTTCCAAATGAATTGGGGTGTGATGTAGGAAAAACCCATCTCACAAAGAAAATTATTTGTATATGTTCCATAGGATCATAATTAATTCATCATATCAGTTCCCATGATTATAAATGGGTTTCCTAAAAATTTTATTTTTTCATCATAAACATAAACAATCTATAGATGGTATCCATATAATATATTCGAAGTAAATATTATGTAACATTAGAAAACATAATATAATTTAGAAAATAATTTTGGAAGATCACATAGAATAGTTCTTGAGGAAAATAAATTAAATTATTAAAAGTTTGTGCTATTATGAAGGAATGAATATTTTTGAAGATAAATATATAAAAATGTAATGGAAATTTCATTGATTTTATGAATCATGATGGTTGGAAAATAATATCAGGTATGATATGTTAAAGACCCATCTTCCTATATATTTTTATAAAAGGTCACATAATACCACATTTAAATTATGAAAAAAACAATTATTTAGTTCGTTTTGATAAAATTCAAGCATTAGTAAAAATTAATTCATAAAATATTAGTAAAATAAAAAAATAATATTTTTTCTGATGATTTTATATAACATGTATATAGATGAGATGTATTTTCCAATGGAGAGAAAAAATAGGAAATCGTTAATAATGAAGAGATTCTGAAATAATCCCTTACCTCATGTATTGTCTTTCTATATTTAGGACCAAACCACATGTATAATAAATTAGGATTTAATATAATTTTATTATATAATAATATTCATTTCTTTAATAACATTTTGTATTTATTTATTATATATATTCACCCATATAATAATAATTTTTTATTATAATCATTGTTATGGGTTATAACTGCATTGTTTTCCCAGCATAGTTTGGTTCAGTTATCTTAGTTATACATTGATCATGGTTACATAATTTGAAAAATATTAATCATGGTATAAAAATAATATATATTCATAATTCAAATATTTATAATCATTAATAGAAATTATAGATCAAAATATGAATTACATTGTTTAGGTAAATAGTAGGTAGTATATATGCCTGAACATTGATCCAATTTTTAGCTTATGGAATGAAAAAAGGTATATAATAATTAATCTTCAAAAATTAATTATTATATCATATATATTCATCTACTAAATCTTTTTTACTTTTAATGTATAATATAAATGAAATATGAATCATAAAACCTAATAGAGATGGTAGTCAATACATATTCCTAAGAGATGCTATCATTCCCCAAAAGATTCCATGCTATTAAGGTACACATTATTTTATACTACCTTAAGTATAATTATTTGATAGATATTTTATATAACAATTAAATCAATCATAAGACCCATCCATAAAACACCATGATAAAAATTGATATATATCTCTACGTGGAGATAGTAAGCTTCATATACATAGTAGTATAATATTCAAATATTGTTTAAAGAGAAAGGCAGGGTATAATTGTTTTTAATAATAATATTACAATTTTAGAATATTAATGAAAATATAATTATTAATTTATGATAAATATTTTTTATTTTTAGTAGTAAAATAATAGTAGAAAATAGAATGTGATCGGTAATTTAGATTACATCTTCTTCAAATATATTTTTTCAGATATCCACTAAAGGTCTCTGGGTATGTCGTTTTGGTAAGAATATGATTGCTATAATTTCTATAGGTATGTGGATATAATAATTCTGTAAAGTATAAGTGAAGTAGAATGCTCAATGTTGTGTAATAAAGTAAGGTTGGTCTATTTTTATAATTGAGTTGAGGGGAACCTTTCAAAATTTCATAGTAATGAAATTATAATAAATTCATTCTCATTCAAGATAACTAAAAATGAAAAGGGATTCAATGGAATTGTTGGAAATGGTTGTAATCCCATATACAAATATAATTGATACATCTTTTGGAGTAATTTTAAACTATATCAATTTGATTAATCCTTTTTAATCAATATTTATTTAAATAATAGTAATTATATTTTAAATAATAAAAGGATTCAATTTTTACTTATAAGATGAAAATGGGACTATAAAAAGAAAATTTATCACATATAAGACTATTTAATAATAAAATTTTATTATTTAATTATTTCTATTATAATTAAGTAATTTAAAAAATGTACTTTTGACAAAATACCATTATTCTCAATTTTTATACTATTAATTTAATTTAACATTGAATACAACAATACAAATGGAAAATTTGAATATAATTAATTCAATCATCATTTAATGTTATATGAATATATAAAATTAAAGGGTCACATGAAATCAATCCTATTATATCTCTATATTATTTTTAAAATCATTTATTTTAATTTTTTATTAAGGGTTGAAATTCATTCATCCAGAAATAATTATGATGAATATTATGGTGTTATTAATTATTTTTATTCCTCATTATCCAACCCTTCCATTTATTGAGATTATATATTTTACATTATTCGTATTCATATTTATAAAAAAATTAAATGGTTCAAATTACTAAATAAGATCCTCCATATAAAAAATATAGGATTATTTTTATCTAATTTAGCACTTAAAAATGGATGAAATTAATTTTAATGAATGTTTAAAAAACCAGCAAAAAATCATCTTAGAAAAAATAAATATTAATGAATAAAACTGAACTTATTCATATCCTACACATAGAAGAATATTTTTATGATTAAGAAAATTTATGATGTAAATAGTAAATATATTTAAGTAATGTCATTCACCAAAAGCTATTAATATAATTTATTATTTTAAAATGCATATAAATCTAAAAAATTTGATAGGAAATTATATTTATTTTTCATTTTTAATAAAAATAATTGATAAAAATTAATTCTGTTTTAATTTTTATACCATATATATTTTAAATATCTGTTATCACTACTCATACATATTAATACAGTGTTTCCGATATAATATACACATAATATTTTAACCAACATTAATTATTCATATATGCATGTTGTTGTATTAAACACATGTTTTTAAGGAATTAAAATTATTTAAAGAGAAATATTTCAAAATATCATATGGAATTACATTTATGATATGATTATCATTCTATTGGGATAAAATAATTGTCAAATTCATCCTATATTTGAAATGGAAACATTAATCTTGCATACATTCAACCTACTATATTGATGATTATAACGTAGTTATTCATTATAACCATTCGTATTGATAAGTTTTTTAAATATAAATGATGAATAAAAGTTATATTTATTTCATTACTATTATAATGGATAGTTTTATAAAAGGCCACTCTTTCCACGGTCAACCTACTGATGTTTTTCAGAAACATATGACAAATATTGTCAAAAAACCCCAACGTAAGCATCATTAAATATGTAATTATATATAATATTGTAATAAGTGAATCAAATTGATTCATAATCATAAATTCTTTTATTAAGATCATAAATAATTATCATATGTTTATTATTCATTATGATAATGAATATATGTGATGAGCTAGATTCAAGGTAAGAGAAATCATTTTAAGTTATATTCAATGAGAAATATTTTTTTTATTTACCATTATTTTTTTTGATGTGTATATATAACAATTTTGACGTTTTATATCATTATTTACTTTATTAATAGGGTATTTAATTGTTTTTTAACGTTATTCATTCATGGGGGATACTATTTAAATGTCTTTAATGTGTAAATAGACTTTCATGGGAATAACCATTTTACTGTTTTACATTCAAATCATTTTCTTAAACGTTATTGAATTTAAATGAATATATAAATTTTTTGATATGGAAATAATATATTTATAAAAAAATAATAGGTCTATTTTTTTCATTCATTGGATGGTTTAAAAAATTATTGTTATTATGTTATTAAATATTTTGTTTTTGGCAAAATGATAAATAGAATGTTCTATTTTAATTTCTATAATTGCAATGACTTTAAACATTACCATATCTATTATATTATGTATATAATCCTTTAAAAGACTCATGTAATGTTCACTAAAATTCCATGTATCAATATTTTAGGTTATTTTAGTATTATAAATTATGTTTTCAAATAAAAGTGTATTTCTGTTCTAAAAAACATTTTCCCTATGGGTTAAAAAGTGTTATTCAAAGGGTTTTACGATTAAAAAATGAAAAATTAAACGGTTTATTAATAATACGGTACATAGTAATTATATGAAATATGGGTGATCTAGTTACATCTTATATGATGGTTTGATATAAATTATATATCATGGTTGAGAATAATGTAGATTATATGAGGTTTTGACCCCTAATTATAACACCTGAAAAATATGTGATCCCAATATTTATTATTAAAAAAGGTGATACCAATTAAATATATTCAATTCCTTGTCTAATTTTTATGTTATTTATAAAATTATAATGGTTTTCATCGATATGGTTAGTCAAAATGAAATGCAATTTGAAGTGGTTTAATGATTCTGATGCTTGAAGTTCCCAGAAAGGGGTTTTTACATACTATTGGTTTTGATTATTTCTTTTGAGAAAAAAAATTTGTGTTTTTTATATAGAAATGGTTTATTTCATATGTTTCATTAACATTATGGATATAGATAAATATTTCATGTTGTTTCTTATTTTTCAATAGATGTAAAATTTAACACTTTTTATATTCCTTAATGATAATTTTTTCTTATCCAGTTTTTATAAAGTAAATCCATAGGGTTTAATGATGGGTAATGGAAAGTAAGAGGTTAAGATAAATTTCATGATTAATATCCATAAAAATAAATTGTGTAATATTTTAAAAGATTAATAGTTTGGGAAAATGGATACTGATCGGAATATTCTACTTTCAATTACATTGTTGATTATGTAATGGATTTTAAATAATTCTATTAAAAAAACAAGAGAAGATCGCCAAATTTAAGAGAATTAATTATTGAAATAATAAACATGATTATGGGATTTTTATGTCCATACCCATATTAATGGTCTCAATGTTTGATTTAGATTAAATTTCAAGTTATGATATCATATATAGTTTTCCCTTGATGGATTTTAATTTATGTATAAGTTAAATTGTTATATAATTTATATATTACCATACTTCATAAATAAAAAATGATTTTTTAGAACATGTTTAAATTTAACATAAAAGGAACTTTGTATTAGAATGGCACTGAGAGTAAAATATCCTTATAAATCTGTATCCCAAAATGTTAGGAATTTAAAAAATATATTGTCGTAGTAATGGATGACGGACCCCGGGACACCCTGAGAGGGGAGGGGTGTATCAGAGTGACAACTTTTTCTTATCTGTGATGGATCTTATGCCCATGTTGGTAGGAACTTTTTGAAACTGTATGATAAATATGATTAGAAAGAAAGCATTCATGCTGGGAGATGACACAACACTTTTAAATTGGTTCACCACTAAGGGATACGTCTAAGGAGTATAAGCCGACAAGTTATCGGTCATACTAAATTCCACTATTCTTCACTAGTTGTGGATTAAAAAGGATCAGGAATTTTCACTATGTCCTAGGCTCACTGCCTTAAAAAAGGTTTAGGGATAACTCACTACATCCCATGGGTCACTCCTGTTGACTCCCCATAACTCACTGCCATTGGTGAAATCCCACTCAGTTTATAGCTGTGAAGGTATATTTAATAGATTTGCATTGATGTCTTTGTCTCTGCTCAGCACGCGACTCTGCTTGCATCATATTCTAGAAATGATGCATGTTTACGCACTGAACCACTGAACCGGATAACCATAAGAAGCAAACAAGTTTCTCTGACAATTGTGCGCAACACCAATGCTTTGCACACAAGACCTTAAAATTTCAGGAAATATTTATTTTTTGCGTGGAACAATATTTCGCGCACCAACACTCTTTTTCACGAAACGTAATATTTTAAGCGCCACCTCTACCTTTTCGAGAAGCTCAGAATTTTTCATGCAATCCCCTTTATGTGAACCTTTTACGTGCACCAAACCTCGTATCTTCTCTAAGTCTTAAATTATACCGAATGAGGGTGGTCACCTCTTATTTATTGGAGTCTGAGACCCCTACACGAGAAACACCCGTTGGCATAAAAATCATCTCATCTAGTGCATAATATTTCACGCTAGCATTGTTTTTCGCACACATCATCATATTTTTCACGCAGCCCATGCCTTTTCCATTTTTCGACATTCTGATTCTGAAACACAATTCGCGTGCAATACCTCGATCCACTATTTCTCACACAACGCTATTTTTTGCACCCTGGTCAAATATTTCACACAAAGCCTTTATTTTTCTCACACCACTTCAACATTGCACCCTCCTTCAATACTGTTGTCTGCTCGAACTGTATGATCACATTGCATGCACACATTCAGAACATCCACCGAAGATTGTCAATAAACACAAACCATCCTCCAATTCATGCATAGAATATCCAAGATTCCAACAATGGACTAGTGAATACATGCTATAAATGTTGGTTGTATCCAAGATATAAAATAGTTTCATCTATTACGTAATAAAATTGTAATAGTGGATCACATTATAACACTATGTCCCCCATCACTGGGTGGATCATTAGACCTTATGATAGTCAATGATGGATCAATGAACGAGTGGTGATATTTGATCAAAGGGGGATTATAGAACAAAAAATGGTATTTGTTTTAATTTATTATATTAAATGTCATGCTGAATGATATTCGTATATTGTTAAGAGTATAAATCAAAGGGATGATATTTCTTTCATGGAATGAGGCACATTTAAAAATCACATTCTTGATAAATAAGTCCATATTTTTCCAAATTAGGTAGGAGAAACATTTTTGGATTTAATGTAATAAGATAAATAATATATGGATTTATATAAATAAATTATATCAATATTTGATATATATGTCATGAATTTTATTCAGGAAATTGTCTATAAAATGAAAATATTTTAATTATGATTAAGACCATGATTACGAAGATATTTTGGTTAATGATAATTTAATATTATATGAATTTTTCCCATTATAATAAAAATATTTAGAGTTATTTTTCTAAAGCATATTTTCCTTAAGATTAAATTAATAAGAAACATTCATGGTGGGACATTTTAGGGAAGAAAAAATGTATGACTGTTAGAACAAAACACCTTTTTTGATTGGTAAGGGGTAATTCGTGGAGTGATGGCTATGATCTAGAATTTTTTTTGTTTTAATTATTATCATAGTGATATTATATGGGATGGAAATTTTCATGAAAAATTCAATAATGGGATACCAGATCACCGATCAGTGGTGAGAGGTTTTAGTTCTAATGAGTTTGGCCATAAGGAAAATGTGTTTCTTATTTTATTTATTCAGTTTGTAAATCATCATGACATGAAACTGAATGATATGGAAAAATAATTTTCTACTATAATGGTTAATTATGTATCATCTAGTGATGTGGTGAAATTATTCTACATGTCTACTAAATCTATTAAAATACCATGTTTGACTCTTGTTCTTCCCATTCGTTAATTTTAAAAAAAGTCATAAAAATGGGAATATAACGACATGAAAAAAAAGATAGAACATTTGGTATGAACAATTGGTTAATTTATTAAAGAAAATAATAATTAAATGGAACTTCCTATTTTCAATAGTGGTATGGTATTTCCTACAATTTTATTAAACATTCCATTGTAATGTCTTATATTATTATGTGTTTTAATTTGATTTCATTTTTTCAAGCTAATATAGATTTTTAATCGAAGGTTGTTGTATTCAATGATTTCATACCTTTTGTAACAAAACAAGAACTAGAAATTATTAATACGTATGGATTTGAATTTTTCTAAGCCCATGTTTCTTAAAAATATGAAACTATTTAAAGTTGTAATTACCCTATAGTGATACAGTAGAGAGATATTTTTGTGATGATTTACATGGTGTTATTTGTGATCAGTATGATTTGTTTATAGTTTACGTAGTGACTGATACATATCCTATTTCAAGAACACCTTATATATTGGATCCTGATAAAAATTTAGAGTTGAAAATTAATTTGAAATAGTTGTAAGATAAATGTTTATTTTTTTATGAAACTGAAATATGGGGTACTCATGTTTATTTAAATAAATATTATTTAATGAAACATTTTGTTGGTAATAGAGACTTGAATAACGTAATTATTATGAACCAGTATTTGTTTCCCCATATAATTTTTTTTATCATCTCTATAGAGTGTATAATATTTTGAAATATTGATCTTATATTATGGTACCATCCTCATAAGATAAATGAAGTTGATACTATGAAGACTGTATTTTAGACACTATTTTGGGACTATGTGTTTATTGTTTTTCATTTTTTGGTTTTTCCAATGAACCAATTGTATTAATGAATCTTATGAATTTTGTCATCCATGAGATCCTTTATATGTTTATAGTTTTTTTATTTATTATATTTTGTTATATTCTAAAAATTTGGAGTAGAACAAAATTAATATAATGATTTTTTAAAAAAATAGTGAATTTGAATTAAATATATTAGAAAATAATTATGAGTGAATTATTTATCTAGAAAATATATTTTATTATTTATATTGTTTCAATAAATCACATAACTATTTACCGAACTCAATCAATATTTATTTTTGAATTTCTAAGACCCACAAATAATGTAAATATTTATAGTTTTCTAATTTTATTAGGTTAATACTAAAATTTTATGGAAAATATTGCTCGGCTATCTATTCCAAGGAATATTTTATCTCAAATATGAATTGATTCCTCATGAAATATAATGTGATGATGGTATTAAATAACTAAATAAATATTAATGATTGATCTATTTTTGGCCTTTCTTTTTAAAAATTATGATATTTTCATCTATATTAATTATTCAATAAATTAACATGGTTGTGGTCTATATAAAAAGGATATATTAATTTATAATGATTCAAAACATATGAAACATAATGAGTTAAGTTAAACTAAAAAAATAACGAATTAGTTGATGTTGTTGTTTTATTTAAATTATGTATTGACCATCATTATACAGTAAAGTGTGAAACATACACAATTCCAAAAAAAATTAAAGTATATTGTAACTAAAAATGAATTGAAAATTTGATAGATTATACTGTTATAATTGATCAAGGATTATGATTCCATGACTCATTAGCATTAATGAGGAGAAAACCATATGGCTATTTTATTGATTCAGAAAAATAATGCAATAATAACCATATTAGTTTTTGAATGTGAGCCTTTGATTAATTATATGATGAACATTAAATTAGATTTTATAGATACATGGATATCCTCTATTTTGATTAATGTTTTATTATAGTTGACAATGTTCAAGAAGAATTTAGAAATGACATGATGGGGATACAGATCTATTGAAAATGGTAGAATCCCTTAAGAATAGTACATTTCATGAGTTTAATGTTGATGATAAGTTGAAATCGTATTTGGAAAAGGATTTTGCGTGACTTGTAATTTCAATTTGAATATAGTGTTTTAGATTGAAGATTATATTTAATTTTTTATATTGGAATACTATTCTTCTATGAGACTATAATAGTAAAATTGGATGTTTAAAATGGAAAGATATGATGAAGAAATTACCATGAAATATACAAGTATGAGTGGGTTAAAAATAATGATAATTACAAAAGGAAAGGATTAATACTTTTCTAGTTATAGTTTAGTAATGGGAAAATATATTAATTTATTTCTTGGTGTGATTTCCAAATACATCTTTAAAGAAACAATGTTAGTTGAAATATTCTTTATATTTTACCAAATATGCAAATTTCATTCCAATTTGAGATACAATTTATTCATATAAGCTTTTTTCAACTATAAATATATAATATTGGAAGGTTGTATGGAGTGTATCTCTCCATTGTATCTGACCATGATCGTATTTTTACATAAAATTTTGGGAAAGGAATCCAGATGTTTTTGGGTATGGAATTAAATTTCATGTACTATATTTCTATCAAAAATCAATGTTTATTCTAACTCGACTATTATAACCATTGATGAAATGATTTTTTAATTATAATCAATTTAATGAAATTTTGGTATCCACATAATTGTTTGGTTATTATCTTTGAAAGAACAAGTTTTCATTCCAATATACAGATAAAATAATTTCAGTAATTATATTGAAATAGGTGTCAAATGATAGTTCCTTGGTTGAAATTCTATAATTAATGTAAATTGGATGAGAGTTTTTAAACGAAATAGATAATAAGGAATACATGATTTAGTAACATATAAATACATCTCATAATATTTAGAATAGTTATTCTGATAACTACGTGAAGTATATTTTATTCGAGGAAGGTTATTGTGTTTTTCATAGAGTTTTACTATAGAAAAATAATTAACATTTTGAAAAAAATATGAAGTTTAATACAAATTAAAATAGAAAATATTAAATACACGATAAATTAGCACTATCTTACTACACAGTATCCTTTATTCGCAATTTATCTTAGGTATACAATGTATTTCATGTTATAATGTAAAGAAATTGGTTCCAGATTATTGTCATATATTGATCCATAAATTACTTTTCTTGGAATAGAATATTTCTTGTTATGAATAATCTATTAAAATTATAAACCATATATAAAAGATGTTGTTGAATAAAATAATTCATCATGATATGGATTTTTGAATAAAATACTATTATTAAAGAACCATCAAGTGAATATAGATATTCTACAAGGAAAATATATCCGTAATGGTTTAAAAAGTTAATAACAATGCACACACGAAATTTAATTAATGGTGTAAGAATATAAAACATATATAGTTATATAGTAAATAATCTTATTGTTTATTAATTTGAATTAGATAGTTATATTCCCTATAAAAATATTATATAATTTGTAAATCACAAATGAAATAGTTTTAATTAAACTATTTTATTGCAATTTTTTTAATTTTATATCTTAAAATAATAGAATTTGTATATATGAAAATAATTTTCATTTGTGAATAATTGTATAAATAATTACTTATATTTTTTTTAACTTTTGTGAAAATATTTAGAATTTCAGTGAATAATTATAATTACCAATTATGAGATAATGTCATATATAATTCAAAATAATTATAATATAATGGTACCAATGTATTTTGAAAATGATTCCATGATAAGTAGTTATTAATTAAATAAATTAGACAAATTTAAATATATAACAATATATTTTATATTGTTTTTTAATATTAGTGTCGTTTTGGGTTTCAAACTGGTATTGTTTCTAAAAAATATTTTAAAATTCTGTAATATTTTCTATAATAATTTATCAAAAAACCTAATGAGGAATTTTTCAATTAATTGTATAAATTTTATATCAGAAATATTATTTTAAATTCCTACAAGGATAATTAATAGTAAAATAAATAATTTAATATAATCATATACTTAAAAAATATTGTTCCTTAAAAATGGAATTTTCCTCACATCTGTCGGTTATACTTATAAAATAATTACTATAATATTTATGAGTTAAATTAGTTTAAAAGGATTAAATATATATATTCCTAATATTTTATATTATCTAATATGTTTAAAATAATTATTTTTCATAATCATTTTCTAAAATGGTAAAAAACATTTACCTTAGTAATGTTTAAAAGTAATTTATCGAGGGTTAAACTAAAAATATAAGTGTCAAAATGATGTAAAATCATGTATAGAATATATTTTATAGAAATAATTACACCTCATAATGTATAATAATAAATAATGGTAAATTATTTATCATTTGTCCGTGTAAAAACATGGGTAAACTTTGTTTTCATAAATTTAATGTGTACCACACACCTCACTTATAAAAGGTCATCCCTCTCCACAACTATTTACACCATAAAATCCATTTGGCATGGAATTTATCTACCAAAATAATCTTACTAATTCCATAAAAATGACCCATATCCACATTTTTTATAATAAATACATCCTATTGTAACACCCCAAGCTTCTACTATACTTCTCTCTTTAAAGAGTATAATAACTTACGTTGGATGCAACTTTGAGTTCTAGCACACCATGACCAATCACACTAGCTTTTTTGAGTAGTAATGCCCACTTTTTTGAAATATATGAATTTTATATTTCAAAATGGACTTCTTTTTTGGATTTGTAGTTTTAGTATTAGCTAATGGTGAATTTTTGGTATTTTTATGAACACTTTATATTTTTGATGAATATTGAAAAACACTTCATTATTCATTTAAACTGAATTTTAATTTAATTTATTAGTTATTTTATTTAAATTTATATGAGGTAAAAATATATACATAATACTTATATATGTTCAATGTAATTCATTGGAGTCATTTTATAATAATATTTTATATAAGTAAAATTTTATTGAACTTTTTACAGTCTTTTACCCACATTCTAAGCGCATTTAAAAATTACCATAAAACATAATTTTACCACTTATGTGAATTCAATTTCAAAAATATTAGAGACATGGGAGACATAATTATGTAATATATGGTTTAATAAGAGGAACATAATGTTTTGTGAATAATATCTTTTGACTTTTATTTACCACGGTAAAAAGTAAATAGGGTAATAAAAGGTAACAAATGATATTATAATTACCATAACACATGTCATAATTCTATTGGATAAGTGTATTTTGAACAAAATAAACCTTATGAATAAAATATTATCCTTTTTATCTCCTTGTATTAGATTAGGACATTTATAATAATTTTATTTAAAGATGAATTAAAAGTGTTATATTCAATGTCTAATAAATAATACATTTTTAATATAGGGTTATATATAAGATAAATTTGACTGTAAATATTAATTAGAAATATGAAAATATTTCCTACCTAATGTTATTATATTTTCAAATTTTAGACATTTTATAATAAAATTTATTTATGACATAACGATGATGCATTACTTACATTATTTTTGAATGATTAAAATAATTGATAATATAAATATACAAATAATTGTAAATTGAGATATCATGTAGATTACACTAATTTTCTTAGTTAATATGACATTTTAAGGTTGATTGAAAAAATTTGTATAGAATTGATAAAATTGTTATGACTTTCACAAAAACAAAATACCAAATAGTGTCTAAATTGACATAAATGAGATTTTAAAACAAATAATATATTATTATTTCATATGTTATTCCTAAAAATATAAGGTTTGGAAACAAACATAGATAAGTTTATATATATCAATAATGAACCACTTGGGGTTCTATTGTCTATTTATAGTATGTTATTTTATCCATTTATTATAACACTACAAGAATACATGGTAAAAGATAAATTATTTAACTCAGTGTTAAATCTAAAAGATATGGTTAATATGCTAAACTAACCCTCTCTAAAACCTATTTGTTGAGTGGTTTTCATCCCATCCCCACCTTATCCTAGAAATATATCCTTTTGGAGCCATAATAAACTGAATACGATTGTACAATAAAATAATAGATAAATGTTTTCCAAAAGTGACCCTCAACTCTCTTATAAAAGGGTACTTACCCTTATCTCAATGTCACACCTCCAAAATCCATTTGGCTTGGCTGAACCTGTTTCAGATATCCTCCCATCTACCATCACATCAACCTATATGATTTTCTTGGACTATAAATCTGACTTATGTATCCCTTTTGATCAAATTAATAGGAAACACATGAAGAAGAGGTAATAATTTCACCACCTTTTTCAATGTTCTTTTCTTCTTCAAATTTTTCATTCTTTGTTGTTTCGATAAATAAATAATAACTCCAGTATCTTATATATATTGTGATGTTTTTTAAATATGGTATAACCATATTCATTATTATATCCATCCTATGAATGACATGTCACCATACGTGCGTACGTATGGCTTACAATCCACACATCGTTGTGTAGTTTGTCATTCGAACACTTTATTATTTGGATGGGAATAATAATGAGTATAACTAATGTAAATAATAAATATATAATTTTAATGATTATATATATATGATATAACATCCATTTACATACTATTTCCCCATAAATATAATTTTATTATCGCTCGTGCATACGTACGGATTACCATCTCCACGAATGCAATGAAATTCATTCCCCATCATAACCATTAAAGAATAATTTTCATTTAATGATTAAAAATAATTTTTAAGAACATAATATAATTTTGGATATGAATCAAATAAATCATATCTATAACCAACAAGACTTACCTATCAAAAAATGTAATAGAAAATGAATCAGTTAAAACATGAAACAATGATACTACTAAATTATTATTAAAAAAGAAATATTAGAAGATGGGATGTTATTCATAGTGATGCTTAAAAAAAGTTCTTTTTTTTCCTTATGCATAATTATAGAGTTATTTCTTATTTATCATGACCGCTAAAAATTTATGAACTAAACTATCCCACTCATGATCTTGAGTTATCAGCTGTAATCGTTGCATTGAAGATATGGAGACCCTATCTCTATGGTGAAAAAATGTGAGATATATTCTGATCACAAGGGTTTGAAGAATATTTTCTCAAAAAAGGAGATCAACATTGAGAAAAGGAGATGGCTCAAAATACTCAAGTATTATAATTTCATAATACACTTCCACCCAGGGAAGAAAAATAAGGTGGAATATTTTTTGATCATAAAAGATCCTAAAATTTTGCAAAAGATCAGAGTTGAAATGAATCATATGTTAATGGATCTAGTAATGATAGATATCTGAATAATCATGGAAGGTAAAAATTAATACATTTTCAAAAGGTTTCCTAACCATCTTTACTGGATAGAATAAAAAGTTCTCAGACTGATGATTAGGAGTTTCAAGAGAAAATTAAAGCTATGAATGTTGGGAGATTGATTGAATTCGTATTATAAGATAGAATTTTTAAATTTGTGAAAAGAAATTTTGTTCCCATTATACCAGATATAAAAATTAAATTATGGGAAAATTCTCATAGCTCAAATTTCTCTATACACCCTGGTAGCACTAAGTTGTATAATAATTTAAAGGTACTATTTTGATTAGATAACATGAAGAGAGAGATTTATAATTATGTGTCAAGATGTATGGTTTTTCAACAAGTGACAGCTGTAAGTCAATATCTAAGAATATTCATTCACCCTCTTATGATACTAGAGTGAAAATGGGATGATATTATGATGGACACTGTCATGGGACTAGAAAATACTCCAAGAAGGAATGATGCAATATGGGTCATTTTTGATCGTCTTACCATGTTACCAAATTTTAATGCTATAAGAGAGGAATTTCCACTTGAATGTTTAGCAAGACTATATATTAATGATGTTATAAGACTTCATAGAGTACCACTATCCATTTTTTCTGCTCGTGATCCCTATTTTACATCAAGATTCAGGAAAATTATTTAGAAGGCACTAGATACTGAACATTATTTTCACACTACCTACCACCCTCAAACTGATGGACAACCAGAAAAGACTATTTAAACCTTAGAAGACATGTGGGGATCTTGTTCATGTGACTTTCAGGGTATTTGGGATTAATATTTTTCTCGGGTATAATATTCATATAACAAGAACTTCTATTAAAGTATTCATATGGCACCATATGAAGCATTATATAGAAAGAGATGTCATACATGAACATGTTTGGTTGATGTTGGTGAAATAAAACTCATAGGCCCAAAAAATGCTGAGGAAACAATGGAAAATGTGATGATTATCCAAACCCAGATCAATGCAGCTAAAAGTAGGCAAAAGAGCTTTGTCGATAACTAAAGAAATGATTTGAAATTTCAAATATGATATCATGTTTTCTTGAAGGTATCTCCATGGAAGGGTGCTATACGATTTGGTAAGATGGGAAAATTAAGTCTCAAGAACATCAGACCATTTTAGGTTCTTGTACTGATTGGAGTTTTACCTTATCATTTTTAAATTCCACTATGTCTCTCCAATGTACATGATGTGTTCTATGTATCACTGTTAATAAAATACATACCTGAACCAACACATGTTCTCACCTATAAATAATTAGAATTAGAATGAAGTATGTCTTATTGTGAAGATCCTATCAACATTTTTCATACCAGAGAACACGTGCTGAGAAACTGGACAACTAGTCTGGTGAATTTTCTTTGGAGAAACCACAATATGGAAGAGTCAATGTGGGAACCTGAGGAATTTATGATGAAGAACCACCCGAATATTTTTAGGCAGTCGTATTCGATAAATTTCGTGGATGATATTATTTGAAGGAGAAAAAATGTAACACCCCAAGCATCTAAGGTATGTTTCTCTATGAATAAAACAATAACTTTTGTTGTACACAACATTGAGTTCTAGCACACCACGACCAATCAAATTTGCCATTATAAATTGTAATACCAACTTTTTCAAATTTTATAAATTTAATTTGTCATAATTGACTTTATTATTGGATTCATAATATCAATATTATCTTAGGGTGAATTTTTTGTATTTTTTGAAAACATTAAATTTTATTTATAAATTGTGAAAACCAATGTGTTATTGTTTAAAACGAAACTTTTATTTAAATAATTAGTTATTTTATTTAATTTATATTATGTAAAAATAGATACATAATACCAATATATGTTCAATATAATTAATTTACATCATTTTTTAATAATATTTGATATATATAATTTTATTTAACTTTTTACCATCTTTTATCCACCATCTAGCGCATTTGAAAATTTTCATAAAACATAACATTACCTCTTCTATGAACTGAATTTAAAAAATCCCAAAGACACTGTTGACATTAGTATGTAAAATTTGGTTCAATAAGATTAAAATAATTTTTGGTGAATAATATCTTTTGACTTTTATTTACCACGATTACAAGTTAATATGGTAATTAAATGCAAGAAAATGTAATTATAATTACCCTATCATGTGACCTAATTCTATTGGATATGTTTTTTTCGACCAAAATCAACCTTAGGAATAATATATGATCTTTTTGGTCCACTTGTATTAGATTTGGACATTTATTATAATTTTATTTAAAGAAGAGTTAAAAGTTTTGAATTCAATGTTTAATAACAAAACCATTATTAATATAGTTTTATACGTAAGATAAATTCAACTACAAATATTCTTTTGAAACCTAAAATGATTTAATACATAATGGTATATTATTTATAATTTTTAGACTTTAAATAATTATATCTATTTATGACATGTTGATGATGAAGTGGTTAAATTATTATTGAAATATTAAAATAATTGATATCATAAATCTCCAAATATAAGTAAATTGAGAGTTTTGATAAATTCTCCTAATTTTCTAGAATAATATGACATGATAGGGTTGATTAAATATTTTTTTTTGAATTCATAATGTTTTTATGACTTTCAAATAAAAAAATACCAAATTGTGTCAAAATTGTTTAAGGTACATTATAACATTTTCGACGAATTAATGAAAGTATGTTTTTACTTATATGGTGAGTGAAAATATTTTCGGTTGTTATAACACCTTAAAATATTCCCTTACAATATTATATAAATATTTTAAAAATATATGTTTTCGTTTATAATTATGTGACATTTAAATGATTTCAAAAGAGAAAGAGATATTTCTCTCAAATAGTTTTGATTTCATCTATGTCAACATCCTTTAATGGATTTTACACTTATTTTAAGTTGATTTATTTTGATACAATCTTCCATATTCTATTTAAGGGTTTGTGATATGTTTTACTATGGATGTGTTATTTTTATACCATTAATGGTTTAGAGATAATGTATTGACATTCCGTATAAGGACCTGACCTTAAAGATTACATAATATTGAATTAATTGAATAATTCACAATGAGGATCTTTTCAGGTTAAAAGTTTTAGAGAATTAGGACATAAAAATTACATCTCAAAGGATTAAAAATTTGACACTTTTACAAAGTTTCCACTTTTTTTCATAAAATAAAAATATTTGAAAAAAGGGTCATGTCTAGTTTCATGTTTTAGACAATATGACTTTTCCGTTATCCCATCCTTGACCCTATTCATCTTTGAGTCTTGTGAAAACATTTCAAAACAGGGGATGAGCATAATAAGCTTAGAAGGGATTATAAAACAAAGAAAGGAAAAAAAATCACAAATACATACAAAAAATGACCACTTTTACTTACCTCATGAAATCATAAGATTTTATGAATGACAAATAGAAATAATAAATCATAAAGTATCTTCTGGCATCCAAAACATATTATATTGTAGTTATCACATCCATATAGGGAGTTAAATTGGTATAACCACCACATTATATTCCCTAAAAATCGTAGCAGAAAAAATCATGTTTTCCTCTATCACGTTACCTAATGCATTGAAGAGCTATCTCGGGCACACACGCCCTAGGTTTATCACAGAACCACCCATTTACACAGATAATTCCCAAGAACCATATCATGATCATAAAACATAACATAAGCATAAATGAAAGATAACATTTCCACATTGCAATAAAAAAATATAATTTAATGATATTGAAATAATAAATCCATTATCAAAATCATTTTCAATATTAAAAGATATAAAAAGTGAATATGGTATTTATTTTTTCCTTTTAAAAACATTACGGATTTTTAAGGAAGCCAAAGATCAAATAATACATGCTGCGGAAGAAATGTTGTTTTCAACACTTACGTAAAATAACATTCATTTTTTTCTTTTAGTAAAACGATTCGTATAAAAATATTCCCTCTGAATGAATTGAATTGTCAAAGGGGTTTATACACCGTAAAAAATAAAGTCGTGTATAAAACTAAATGTCACACAATGAAAGGAGATTGAGACGAAGTCTCTTACCTCATGTCCGACTTGAAACGTTCGTTCTTTAATATCCAGAATAGTGAACTAAAGTTAATTTATACTTGAAAAATATCCATTTTCATGTTCATTATTCATTTTTTATCACTTATTACCATGTTATAAACATTATGTAATCATTTTAGTTAATAATGTTCGTTTTTTCGATATTTGGTACTTGAGTCAAAATGGACTTCATATAATTACATATTGTCCATGAGGTCAATAGTACATTATATCCATAATGAAATTAATTATTTAGATATCATATATGTTATATATATATATATAGTATATATATATTTATAAAAGTACATATCATTTGGAGGTATGAAAAATAAATACACCGTTCATGGAGACGGTAAGCCGTACGTACGCATGAATGCTACTTTCAATTCTATTTCTTATTTTTATAGAATTAAAACATAACGATACATAGGTATATAATAATTCCAATATTATTTCATATACAATATCATTAACTACATTATTTATATGTCCCACATATGGTATTAACGAGTCATATCACTTTGAAAGGGCGGTAGTCCGCACTTCCTCAAATGAAATTATCATGTTTAACCATAATGGAAACCATAAACGTATGCTATAAAATATAAATAAAAAACATGAAGAAAAAATAAACATAATATATACCTTATATAAATAAAGTGTCATCTTATGGGCCACCATGATAGTCGGTAGGAGATAATGATACAATAATCGTCTCGTGAGGCGTTAGTTTTCCATCCACAGAAACAGTATGTTTTTCACCCATTAGATGGAGGTGTGTGTAAGTGTAGTTTGAATACTTCTCATAACAACATCCTAGTATATTTATGATACTTTTCTTGTTATAAAATAATGTAATAAAAAGAGTTTATAGGTTGGATAAGTAAAATAAAAGAAAATAAGTTAAGAGAAATCGTTACCTTTAATTTGGGTAACTTCCATTGGTTTGAAGCAAAAGGACTTATTGAAGTGCCTTATTCCTAAGGTAAGGCTTCTAGGATTAATATATGGATGAAGGGAGGTTAATTTGGAAGAGGTTATTTGAGGCTAAATTCTTGAGAGGCATGAGTAATTGGTTATAAGTGAGGGTTTTTTATAAGGGGTTGGAGGGGCTCTTTAGGAAGGTGTGAAAATATTATTTTATTATAAAATTATATTCAATTTAAAAAGGTCCCAAATTCATTATATTTGAAGATAAGATGGCTCATTGTCTAAATAAAATCATTAAATAAGAATTGGATAGGTTTTGGTAGTTATTTTAATTTTTATATTCTTATTTAATTAAATTATTTATTAATGAGCTAAACACTACATCATTTTTAGTGTCATACAGAATTTAATTTAATAATTGTCTAAAAATTATAAAACAACTACCATGATATAAGAAATAGTTTTATCTTTCCAATGAATATTTTTAGCTGAAAATATAATTTATATACCCCCTTCTGAAAAATAATTTACTAAAAGATATTTGTTTTTGTCATTTTTTCCTTTTCATTATGTCAATTAATCTAAAGTGTCATTATCACCCCCACGTGGCTCATTGGGATCCCAAAATCAACAAAAAGATGGCCATGGTCATAAATGACTCAACCAATATGGTTTTTACAAGCGTTAAGGTAATTGTAAATTATTATAATATTCTTTTTACCATGAATTACCCTGTTTATCTTTAACCGTGGTAAATAAAAGTCAAAAGTTACTTTTCACTAAAAATTATTTTCATTTTATTAAACCAAATATTACTTACTAATAACAACCAAGTATATTGGATTTTCAAAATTCAATTCACAAAAGTGGTAAAATTTCATTTAAAAGAAAAATTCATTTTTTAACTAATACTAAGTGGTTTCACTATTCATCAAAAAAATGAACTTTATCGGAAAAATACCGAACAATTTACACAAAGTAAATTTGGATATAACCATTTTAAAGAAGGATTTTATTTGGTAAAATATAATGTATTAATGTTACCAAAACTTGATTTAAATAGGGTTCTCCAAAAAAAGGTGGTAAATCGTCATTTTAATGTAAATTAAGCTTAAAATTAGATTCATTCAAATTTTAAGCCTCTAACTTTTATTGGATAAAAGTAAATACATTTAAAAAACATATATAATCATATTATAGTTAGTTTTGTTCATTCCTTCCAATAAAATAACTAGGAGTTAACTTCCATTTAAAATAATAATATTTTATTATTAGTGCGCAACATAAAATTTCAAAGAAACTTGTTGTTGCGTATCAGGTATGGTATCGAACATAGAAACCCATTTAAAGTAAAATTAATATTTAATTCTCAAATAATACTAAATATGAAATATGTCTTATTCTTTATTTACCTGGGATGTTACATCCTTCCCCCCTTTTTGAAATTGCATCCTTGAAATTTTTATTCACTTATCAAAATAAGTGGGGTTATTTATCCCTCATAGCAATTTCAGATTCCCACATTGCCTCTTCAGCCATATGGTTTTTCCAAAAGAACCTTTACCGGGTGAATTACCTTATTCCACAACACTTTCTCTCTGTGGTCAAGAATCTGGACTGGTTGTTCATTGTAAGAGAGATTCTCTTCCATCTGAACTATCTCTGGGCTCAAAACATGAGATGAATCTGGAATATACTTGCTCAACAACAAATCATGGAATGCATTGTGTTCCTGGGATAAACATGGAGGTAAATCCACTCTATTTGCAACTAATCCAACTTTATCTAGAATTTCATAAGGTCTAATGAACCTTGGACTCAACATTCACTTCTTACCAAAATGCATCACACTTTTCAATGGAGAATCCTTGAGAAAGATATGATCACCTACCTCAAAAGAAATATCCTTCTTCTAGTTATATACATAACTTTTCTGTCTACTTTGAGTTGTTCTCATGTGCTTCTGAATCAACTAATCTTTCTCTGCCATCTCTTCTACCAATTCTGGTCCCATCATCTTCCTTTCACCTACTTCATCCCCAAAAGCTGGAGTTCGACAACGCTTTCCATATAATGACTCAAATGGATCCATCTTTAAATTGGAATGAAAACTGTTGTTATACGAAAATTATTCCAAAGAAATATATTGGTCCCAACGTACCTTATAATCCATCGAGAAAGCACGTAACATATCCTCCAAAGCCTGAATTGTTTATTCTGATTTCCCTTCTAATTGAGGATGAAAAGCTATACTAAAATTTAATTCAGTACCCAACAACTTCTGGAGTCCTTTCCAAAAGATATAAGTAAAACTAGGATCATGATCAAATACAATAGAGATGGGAACTCCATGCAGCCTGACTATCTATTTAATATACAACTGAGAAAGTTGATCTAGTGAAAATGTATCTCGAATAGGAAAGAAATGATCAAATTTAGTCAATCGATCTACAATATCACATATTGCATTATTCCCTCGAGATGTCTTCGGTAATCCCACAATTAATTACATGGATATATTTTCCCATTGGCATTCTAGCACCGATAAAGGATGAAGCATCCCTTTTGGTAACTTTTTCTCTTCTTTAACCTGCTGACAAGTCAAACACTTCACAATAAAATCCGCAATATCTCTTTTCATTACATCCCACCAGCAATACTCATGAAGATTTCTGTACTTCATAGTAATTCTAGGAAAAACTGAAAACGGTGAACTATGAGCTTCACATAACAAATCACTCTTCAACTATGAACCACAAGGCACAGATAATCACTTTCTAAATCTCAAAACACAATCATTATCAATGTTAAATTCAGGAAACTTAACCTTCTGAACCAACTCTATAATATTTTTGTAACTCACTGTCTTCCTTCTGTGCTTTCTTAATTATGTCTGATAGAGATGATCTCACTGACACCTGATACAAAACAAAAGAATTTTCTACCCCAACAACTTCTAGGCCAATGTTTATCAAATAAAAAATCAAAGGATCTTGTTCAAAATGATACATGGTTAATGAAGCATTACTTTTTCGACTCAAAGCATCAGCAACTTTATTTTCTTTTCCCAGATGGTAATGTATCATGCAATCATAATCCTTGATTACTTCCATCTATCTCTTATGTCTCATGTTCAATTTTATTTGATATAATATATACTTTAAACTTTTTTTATCAGTATATATTACACATTTTACTCCATACAAATATTGCCTAAAATTTTCTAAAAAAAACAACAACAACTAAATCCAAATCATGTGTAGGGTAATTTAACTCATGCAGTTTGAACTGACCTGAAGCATAAGCAATTACCCGATCATTATGTATAAGGACACATACAAGTCCGTTCAATGATGCATCATTGTAAATAATAAACTCACCATTTCTGGAAGTCAGTGCCAAAACTGGATCATTCACCAATATTCTTTTCAATTCCTAAAAACACTCATCACATTCTTTTGTCCAAATGAACAAAATAGATTTTCGAGTTAACATAATCATTAGACCAGATAACCATGAAAAGTTCTCAACAAACCTCTGTTAATAACCTGCCAAAACATGAAAACTACGAATCTCGGTTATATTTGTGGGTCTTAGCCATTGTTCAACAACCTTTTTTTAGAAGGATCAACCGCTATGCCTTTTTTTTTAAAAAAATGTGACCAAGGAATGAAATTTGTTGCTACCAAAAATCTCACTTGCTGAAATTCCAATACAGTTTCCTTTCTTTTATGGTTTACAAGTCCACCCTTAAATAAATTTCATGTTCCTATTTACTTTTAGAATAAAATAAAATATCATCAATGAACACAACCAGAAACTTATCCATAAACTCATAGAATATTCTATTCCTAAGATCCATGAATACAGCAGGTGCATTGGTTATACCAAAAGGCATAAATACAAATTCATAAGGGCCATATCTAGTATGAAATGCAGTCTTATGAATATCTGCTTCCTTTACTTTCAACTGATGGTACCCCAAACTTGAATCAATCTTTGAAAAATACTAAGCTCCTTTGATATGATCAAACAAATCATCAATATGAGGCAAAGGATTCTTGTTCGTAATAGTGTTGTTATTCAATGCTCTATAATTAATTAAAAGTTTCATTAAAGAAGATCTCTTTTTAACAAACTAGAAACGATCACCCCATGGTGATGTGCTAGGTCGAATGAAACCTCTATCTAATAACTCATGCAGTTGATTATTTAACTCTACAAGTTTAATTTGAGCCATTCGATAAGGGGGTTTTGAAATTGGCATAGTATCAGGAACTAAGTCATTAAGAAATTCAACTTCCCGAGCAGGTATAATACCAAAAAACTCATCAGGAAAAACATCAAGGTATTTATTTACCACTGGCACATCATTAATCTGATCAGTTCTTTTGTTTTCAACAATATGTGCAAGGTAACATTCTTTTCTATATATTTCTAGTATCTTAGCTTCCTGATATGTTATCAAAAGAAAGGGTTCATTCTTGTATACAAACTGAAAATCATTATGAAAAGAAACCTCTTTAGCTCTGCAGTCAATCTTATCATGATAAAAAGAAATCCAATCCATACACAAAATAACATAAAACTCTACTAAAGGCAAAATAATATGGTTTATAGGTAGATTCTTTCTGTACAAAAGGATATCAATGTTCTTATTTTTTCTTTTTGTCACAACATTTTCTCCAGGTTTTTTTACCGTATGTTCTATATTCATATCTTGAAATGGAATTTCCAATTTACTAGAAAACATATCAGAAATGAAAGAGTGTGTAGACCATGAATCAAACAACACATTGTCATAATCTGAAGAAACAAATAGTGTACCTGATACAGCTTCATTTGATGGCCCAACATCTGATGAAGTAGTTGCAAAGGATTTCACCACCCCTTTTGTAACATACCAGGTAAATAATGAATAAAACATTTTCATATTTATTAATATTTATGAATTAAATATTAATTTTAATTAAAATCGGTTTCTACGTTCGATAGCATACTCGATACGCAACGATGAGTTTCTTTGAAAACATACGTTGTACACTAGTAATATAATAATATTATTTTAAATGGTAGTTAACATATAGTCGTTGTATTGGTGGGAAAGGATAGAAATAACTAAAACATGATTATATATGTTTTTTGAAATGTTTTTACATTTATCCAATTATAGATAAAGGCTTGAAATACGGAAAGAATTCAATTTTAGGCATTTATACCCTAATTTTCACTAAAGGTTCATTTATCACCTTTTGATGGAGAACCGTCATTAAATATAGTTTTGATCACTCTTATACATTATATTGGACCAAATATAACTCTTCTTTAGAATCAGGACATCAAAATTTACATTGTGTAAATTTTTGGTATTTTTCCGATAAAGTTCATTTTTTAATGAATAATGTAAAATGTTGTATTTTTATTCAAAACCTCTTTTGAATCTAATTTATTTATATGATTAGATTATATTCTGAATTGGTTTTATAGTGAAATTAGAATATATTTTTACCATTTAATACAATGGTGGTCATTGGAATCAATTTCACTTTGAAATTGGACTTAAACTACTGTCAATCTTTTGATACTTATTATTTCATAAAAACTCGCTATTTGCTCTGACAGTGGGAATTAATTATTAAATTAATTAACGAAACTTATATGGTTTGAATTTTGTAAAATGTACATCATTTTTGAATTTTTAATATCAAATATAGCTTAGAGTGATGTTTTGGTATTTTTCTGAAAAACTTCATTTTTTGATGAATAGTGAAACCAATAAGTGGTACTTAAAAAACTGATTTTTCGTTTAAATTAAATTTTACCACCTCTATGTTTTGAATTTAAAAAATCCGACATACATGGTTGTCATTAAAAAGAAAAATTTGGTTCAATGGGATTAAAATATTTTTTTGTTGAATAGTAACTTATTAAGTTTTTAATCACGATTAGAGGTAATTAGTGCAATTTAAGGCAAAATGATATTATAATAATATGAAAATACCTAGACACATGTCCTACCCTCATTTTATGTGTCATGTCCGACCAATACAATCCATGAGTCAACTTAGGGACCCCATGGAGCCACTTTGTTTGGGAAATGATATAAATACCTTTTTATTTAATGTTAAAGTAAAAAATAACACAAACATGAGATGTTTTACTAAAACAATTTTTACATGGGGTTATACAATTCAGATGTTTGACTATAAATAGTAATTGCAAATCTAAAAATATTTCCTACATCATAGTATTTTTTTTATAATTTTTAGACGTTAAATAAATTAAATTATTTATGACGTCATGATGATGCAGCGATGACCTCATTATTTAACGATTTAAATAAAATGGAATGATAATGTAATATCTAAGACCTACATATGTCCAAAACCTATTGGAAGAGTTGATTAAGAACCCTTATCACCTTATCCTCGAATTATATCAATGTGGGACCTCTTAAATCCTATTACCATTTTAAAATAAAGTGACTTTTCTTTACCTTCCAAGAGTGCCCCTCCTCTCCTCTTATAAAAGGCCCCCACCTCTACCACCTTACCCACACTCACAAAGCCTTTGACTCGGCCAACCCTTCCCATTTTGTCTATCTATATCCCTCTATTACTCCTTGAAGCCTCACCTTGGGCATAAGTACTCCCAAGGAATCCTTTGAGCTCAAATCTAAGAGAGTTAGTCGATTTTAAGGTGTTGTCTTCACTTGTGTTCTTTTATTTTATTTTGCTTATCCAACCCCCTAAAATCTTTTTATTCATTTCTTTTGTAACAACTCCAGTATCTTCCATATACAAGGATGTTGTTATAATAAGGATTTCAGATACACTTACACACACCTACATCTAATGGTTAAAGAACATACTGTTTCTGTGGATGGCGAATTTCCACCTCCTGAAACGATGATTGTTCAAAATACTTTTAACACCTTAAAAGGTGTCCATTAAGATGAAAATATATTTATATATGATATATAATATTTTTATGTTTTCCTTAACCTTCTGTATTTTTTATTTTGGGAATACCTTTATGGTTTCCATTGTGGGTAAACACGATAATTTCATTTTAGGAAGTGCGGACTACTGCACCCTCAAAGTGATGTGATTCGTTAATGCCATATGGGGGACGTATAAAGGATGGATTTAAAGTTATTATATATGATGTTATACTGGAATTATAATATACCTCTATATCATTATTATTTTTTCCAATTAAATTATGAGATAGAAATGAAAGTAGGGTTCATGCATACGTATGACTTACCGTCTCCATGAACGGTGCACTTCATTTCTTATCCCCAAATGTAATGTACTATTAAAAGTACATGTATATAATGGATATATATGATTAATAATACATCTAAATTTTTAATATAATTCTGGAATTATAATATGCATACCACTCATGTAGTTCTGATTCCATTAATATGACAAATAAATGAAAGTAGCGTTCATGCGTACGTACGGCTTACCGTCTCCATGAACGGTGCATTTCATTTCTTACCTCTAAATGATTATGTAATATTATAAATACATTTATATTCTGGATATATATGATATATATGATATCCAAATCTGGAATGTCACTCTGGATATAAAGAACCTTTGACCACACGAAGACATGTAATTGTAAGAAGTCCATTTTCAACTTAAGAACCAAATATCGACAAACCAAACTTTATTAACTTAATGATTACATAATGTTTATAACATGAAAATAAGTGATATAAAATGAATAATAAGCTTTAAAAAGTTTCTTAAGCAAGTAGAAATTAACTCAAGTTTATTATTCAGGACGTTAAAGAACGATCGAGTCAAGTCGGACCCTAGGTAAGGGACTTCGTCTCAATCTCCTTTCATTGAGGCATATTTCATTTTATACACAACATTCTTTTATACGGTGTATAAACCCCTTTGACTTTTACTTTTATACAAAAGGAATATTTTTCAACGAAGTGTTTTACTAAACAACAAAAAAGAATTTTTTTTAACGTACGCGGTGACAACGACCTTTTCCGCCGCCGCGAGTATTATTTGGTCTTTGGCATCCTCAACAATACGTAATGTTTTTAAAATAAAATTAATACCATATACTCTTTTATGTATTTTGGTATTGAAAATGGTTTTGATAATGGATTCTATTATTTCAATATATTTAAATGATATATTGTGATTGAAATGTGGAAATGTTATCATTCCTTTATATTGGTTTTATGTTTTATGATTTTATATTGGTACTTGGACATTTGACGGGTGGTTACGTGATAATCCATATGACAGGTGGTACCATGAATACCAGGACGGGTGGTTATGTTATAACCTCCAATGCATTGGTTATGGAAGTCGGCTGTATGGCTATTCCATTAAGTATGTATGGAAGTTGGCCGTATGGCTATTCCATTAAGTGATATGTGTGGAAGTCGACCGTATGGTTATTCCACTTAAGTATGTTTATGTCCCAAGTTACCTTTATTTGTTATGTGATCTTTTTATGGGTTTTATGGTAATCTTTTGGTTACAAAAAGTTAAGTAATGACATTTTATTCAGTGAAGAGGTTTTACTACTTCATGAAGGTAAAGGTATTACATTGATAAAGTTATACATGGTTTACTTGATGTTTGAAAAACTAACAGTTCTCATTCATTTTTTATCCCTTACTAAGCTTTTTATGCTCACCCCAAGTTTTTTGAAATGTTTTTCACAAGACTTAATGTGGAATAGGGTCAAGGATGGGATCAAGGGAAAGTCATGCTATATAAAACATGGAACTAGACATGCTTCTTTTTAAGAGTTTTTATTTTATGGAATCTTAGTGGAAGTGTCTACTTTGTAATCTTTTGAGATGTTATAGTTATGACCTAATTCTCTAAAACACTAAACCTGAAAAGATCCTCAATGTGAATTATTCATTTAATTCAATATTAAGGAATGTTTAAGGTCGGGGCCATATAGTTGGTATCAAAGGTCTATTTAGACAACTTTAGGAGGTAGAAAATTGTTAAATTATAAGTTAATTTATGGTATGAATGAAATGATATAGCATTTAAAGATTATCATGTTGCTTAACCTAAGATATTTCTGTGTTCAGAATGGTTTTCCACAGAGGAAACAAAGCAGCTATGTTGGGACGACATTAGGAGGAAGACAACCTTCCAAATCAGCAACCTGAGATGGTCGGAATCGGAACTGAACAGTTTGTTACAGTGATGGCACAGTTGACTCAGGCTATAAATGGTGGTGGTATCCATGAACGAGATTAGCCAGATCAACTGCAGAGGAACGTGTTAGTGGTGGAACATTTCATGAGGCAACATACCCCATCATTCAGGGGATCATCTGACCCCGTGCAAGCTGAAGTGTGGATTAAAGCACTGGAGAAGATTTTTGATGTCATGGGGTGTTCAGAACATCAAAAGGTTATTCTTGATGTTTACCGTTTTGAAGGTGAAGCTGATCGGTGGTGTTCGATGGTAAAAAATATCAAGGATAGTGATGAGATTTAGAATCTTCACTGGGACGAATTCAAAGGTATGTTTCTTGAGAAGTGTTTTCCTAAGGCTGTTCGACTTAGGATGGAAAAGCAATTCTTAGAATTGAGACAGGAGGATGACTCAGTGGCTACTTATGAAGAAAAGTTCACTCGATTGGTAAGGTATGCTCCAAACTTCATACGAGATCTTGATAGTAAAATAAACCGTTTTTACTCAGAGTTAAAGCCAATGTATCGAAGGGATTTATCTTCTCGTGAGTTCAAAATTTATGAAAAGCTTTTTCGATGTGTGGAGAAGGTGGAAATGGAGTTTTCCGATGATCAGGTGTTCTATGAAAAACAATAGAATAAGATGTTCAGTTGGCAGGAAAAGGGGAATAATTCATCAAAGAAACAAGAAGGTAAGAAAACCAAATATCCATCCTGTGAGAAGTGTGGTAAAATGAATCCTGGAGAATGTTTATCCAAGTCTGGTAAGTGCTTTCAGTATGGTATGTCCAGTCATATTGCTCATAACTATAAGGAAGATGATCAAGCAGGCAATGAAAAGCCAATGGTAAGATGCTTTAAGTGTAATGAAATGGGTCATTATGCAAATGAGTGTCCAACGAAGAACACAACTGGGGGGAACATCCAGACTAAAAGAAAAAAGGGGTGGTGAAATCCTTTGCAACAACTTCAGTAGATGTTGGGCCATCGAATGAAGTGGTATCAGGTACACTGTTTGTTTGTTAAGATTATTCCAATGTTTTGTTTGACTTAGGGTCTACACAATCTTTCATTTTTGAGAAGTTTTCTAGTAAATTAGAAATTCCATCTCACGATTTGAATCCTGAACTTATGGTAAAATCACCCGGAGGGAACGTTGAGACAAAAAGGAATTATAAGAACCTTCCTATCCTTGTGTGTGGAAATAATCTACCAGAAAACATTATTGTTTTGCCTCTAGTAGAGTTTGATGTTATTTTGGGCATGGATTACCTTTCTGTTTATCAAGATAAGATTGACTGCAGAGCTAAAATGGTTTCTTTTCAGAAAGATTTTTAGTTTGTGTACAAGAATGAACCCTTGATTTTGATAACATATCAGGAAGTTGAGAAACTTGTAAAAGAAGTAAATGCATGTTACCTTGTACATATTGTTGAAAATAAAGGAACTGTTCAGATTAATGATGTGCCAGTGGTAAATGAGTATCTTGATGTTTTTCTTCATGCGTTTCTTGGTATTATTCATGATCGGGAAATTGAATTTACTGTTGACTTAGTTCTTGATTCTATGCCAATTTCAAAACCCCCTTATCGAATGGCTCAAGTAGAACTTTTAGAGTTAAAGAAGAAATTGTAGGAGTTATTAGATAAAGGTTTTATTCGACCTAGCACATCACCATGGGGTCCTCCTGTCTTGTTTGTTAAAAAGAAAGATGGCTCAATAAGACTTTGCATTGATTATAGAGCCTTGAATAATATTATTGTTAAGAACAAGTATCCTTTTCCTCATATCGATGATTTGTTTGATCATCTCCAGGGAGAGCAGTATTTTTCAATGATTGACTTGAGGTCAGGGTACCATCAGTTGAAAGTAAAAGAAGCAGACGTTCCAAAGACTATGTTCCGTACTAGATATGGCCATTATGAATTTGTAGTTATGCCTTTTGGGTTAACCAATGAACCTACTGTATTCATGGACCTTATGAATAGAATTTCCCATGATTTCTTGGATAAGTTTGTGGTTGTTTTCATTGATGATATTTTGGTGTTTTCTAAAAGTAAAGAGGAGCATGAAAGTCATTTAATGGTTATCTTGCAAAACTTAAAAGAAAATAATCTATATGGAAAATTCAGAAAGTGTGAGTTTGGGTTACAACAAATTTCTTTCCTGGGTCACATTGTTTCAAAAGATGGCATAACTGTTGATCATGCTAAAACAAAAGTTGTTGAATAATGGACAAGACCCACAAATGTAACCGAGATCCATAGTTTTCTTGTTCTGGCAGGTTACTACCGAAGGTTTGTTGAAAATTTTTCACGGTTATCTAGTACAATGACTAAGCTAACTTAGAAGATTGTTAAGTTTATCTGGACAAAAGAATGTGATGATTGTTTTCAGGAGTTGAAAAGAAGATTGGTGAATGCTCTAGTTTTGGAACTTCCTTACAGGAATTGTGAGTTTGTTACATATAGTGATTCTTCATTGAAGGGACTTGGTTGTTTCCTTATGCAGAATGATCAAGTAATTGCTTATCCTTCATGTCAGTTGAAAACTCATGAGATAAATTACCCTACACATGATTTGGAATTAGCTGTTGTTGTTTTTGATTTAAAAATTTAGGGGAATCATTTGTATGGAGTAATGTGTGAAATATATACTGATCAACAATGTTTAAAGTATATATTCACTCAGAAAGAATTGAACATTTGACAGAGGATATGGATGGAATTAATCAAGGATTATGATTGTACAATTCACTACCATCTGGGAAAAGCAAATAAAGTGTCTGATGCTATGAGTCGAAAAAGTAATGCTTTATTAACCATGATACGTTTGGAACGAGATCCTTTAGTTTTTGATTTGATGAAATTCGGCATAGAAGTTATTGGTGCAGGAAGTTCTTCTGTTTTGTCTCAGGAATCAGGGAAATCTTCTCTATCAAACAGAATCAAGCAAGCATAGAAGTAAGATAGTGAGTTGCCAAAAAAGGTAGAGTCGGTATAGAAGGGTAATTTGCCTGAATTCAACATTGATAATGATTGTGTTTTGAGAATTGGGAAGAGATTGTGTGTGCCTTGTGATTCACAGTTGAAGAAATAGTTGTTATGTGAAGCTCATAGTTCCCCGTTTTCAGTTCATCCTGGCAGTACTAAGATGTACAGAGATCTGTGGGAGTACTACTGGTGAGATGGAATGAAAAGAGATATTGCTGATTTTACTATGAAGTGTTTGACTTGACAGCAGGTTAAAGCAGAGCGGCAGTTAAAGAAATGGATGCTTCAGCCTTTACCAGTGCCAAAGTGGAAATGGGAAAACATATCCATGGATTTTGTCGAGGGATTACCGAATACATCTAGAGGTAATAATGCAATCTGGGTTATTATTGATCGCTTGACTAAATCTTCTCATTTCCTTACTATACGAGATACTTTTTCCCTAGATCAACTTTCCCATTTGTATCTTAAAGAGATAGTCAGGTTACATGGAGTTCCTCTCTCCATTGTGTTCGATCGTGATCCTTGGTTCACTTCTAACTTTCGGAAAGTCCTTCAGAAGTCGTTGGGTATTGAATTAAATTTTAGTACATCTTTTCATCCGCAATCAGATGGGAAGTCAGAACAAACAATTCAGACCTTGGAGGATATGCTACAAGCTTCTTCTATGGATTATCAGGGAAGTTGGGACCAACATCATTCTATGGTTGAGTTTTCGTATAATAACAGTTTTCATTGCAGTATACATATGGCACCATTTGAGGCATTATATGGGAAGCGGTGTCGAACTCTATAATTTTGGGATGAAGTGGGTGAAAGGAAGCTGATGGGACCAGAATTGGTAGAAGAGATGGCAGAAAAAGATCAGTTGATTCAGAAACACATGAGAACATCTCAGAGAAGGCAGAAGAGTTATGCAGATAACCGGTGGAAGGATCTATCTTTCGAGGCAGGTGATCATGTTTTTCTCAAGGTTTCTCCATGGAAAAGTGTGATGAGATTTGGTAAGAAAGGAAAGCTGAGTCCAAGGTTCATTGGACCATATGAAATTTTGGAGAAAGTTGGATCAGTTGCTTACCGAGTGGCTTTAACTTCGAGTTTATCTTATTTACACAATGTTTTTCATGTTTCGATGTTGAGGAAGTATATGCCAGATTCATCTCATGTTTTGAGTCCAGAGGCAGTTCAGTTGGAAGAGAATCTCTCTTATGAAGAACAACCAGTCCAGATTCTTGACCGAAGAGAGCAAGTGTTGTGAAATAAGGTAATCCACCAGGTAAATGTTTTGTGGAAAAACCATATGGTTGAAGAGGCAACGTTGGAATCTGAAAATGCAATGAGGGATAAATACCCCCACTTTTTTTTATATGTGAATAAAATTGCGAGGATGCGATTCCCAAAAAGGGGGGAAGGATGTAACATCCTAGGTAAATAATGAATATAACATTTTCATATTTATTAATATTTACTAATTAAATATTAATTTTAATTATAAGGGGTTTCTACGTTCGATAGGGTACTCGATACGCAACGATGAGTTTCTTTGAAAACTTACGTTGTATACTAGTAATATTATAATATTATTTTAAATGGTAGCTAATATGTAGCCGTTGTATTGGCGTGAATGGATATAAATAACTAAAATATTATTATATATGTTTTTTAAATGTTTTTACATTTATCCAATAAAAGATAAAGGCTTAAAATATGGAAAGAATTCAATTTTAGGCATTTATACCCTAATTTTCACTAAAGGTTCACTTATCAACTTTTGATGGCGAACCGTCATTAAATATTGTTTTGATCACTCTTATACATTATATTGGACCAAATATAACTCTTCTTTAGAATTGGGAAATCAAAATTTACTTTGTGTAAATTTTTGGTATTTTTCCGATAAAGTTCATTTTTTAATGAATAGTGTAAAATGTTGTATTTTTATTCGAAACCTCTTTTTAATATAATTTATTTATATGATTATAATATCTTTTGAATTGGTTTTAAAGTGAAATTAGAATATATTTTTACCATTTAATCCAATGGTGCTCATTGGAATAAATTTCACTATGAAATTGGACTTAAACTAATGTCAATCTTTTGATACTTATTGTTTCAAAAAAACATGCTATTTGCTCTGACAGCGGGAAATAATTATTAAATTAATTAATGCAACTTATATGCTTTGAATTTTGTAAAATGGAATTCATTTTTGAATTTGGAATATCAAATATAGTTTAGGGTGAAGTTTTGGTATTTTTCTGAAAAACATCAATTTTTGATGAATAGTGAAACCACTAAGTGGTACATAAAAAACTCATTTTTCGTTTAAATGAAATTTTACCACCTCTGTGTTTTGAATTTCAAAAATCCAACATACATGGTTGTCATTAAAAAGTAAAATGTTGTTCAATGGGATTAAAACAATTTTTTTGGTGAATAGTAACTCATTAAGTTTTTAATCGCGATTAGAGGTAGTTAGTGCAATTTAAGGAAAAAATGAAATTATAATAAAATGAAAATACCTAGACACGTGTCCTACCCTCATTGGATGTGTCATGGCCGACCAAGAAATTCCATGAGTCAACTTGGGGACACCATGGAGCCACTTTGGTGGGGAAATGACATAAATAACTTTTTATTTAATGTTAAAGTAAAAATAACACAAACATGAGATGTCTTACTAAAAAAAATTTTACATGGGGTTATACAAGTCAGATGTTTGACTATAAATATTAATTAGAAATCTAAAAATATTTCCTATGTCATAGTATTTTTTTATCATTTCTATACATTAAATAAATTAAATTATTTATGACATCATGATGATGCAGCGATGACCTCATTATTTAACGATTTAAATAAAATGGAAAGATAATGTAATACCTAAGACCTACACATGTCCAAAACCTATTAGATGAGTGTATTTAGATACCTTATCACCTTATCCTCTAATTATATCAATTTGGGACCTCTTAAATCCGAATACCATTTTAAAATAAGTTGACTTTTCTTTACCTTCCAAGAGTGCCCCTCCTCTCCTCTTATAATAGGCCCCCACCTCTACCACCTTACCCACACACCCAAAGCCTTTGGCTCAGCCAAACCATTCCTATTTTTTCTCTCCACATCCCTCTATTACTTTTTTAAGCCTCACTTTGGGCATAATACTTCCCAAGGAAGCCTTTGAACTCAAATCTAAGAGAGTTAGTCGATTTTAAGGTGATGTCTTCACTTGTGTTCTTTTCTCTTATTTTGCTTCTCCAACCCCCTAAACTTTTTTTATTCATTTATTTTGTAACAACTCCAGTATCTTCCATATACTAGGATGTTTTTATAAGAAGGAATCGAGCTACACTTACACACACCTACATCTAATGGTTAAAGAACATACTGTTTCTGTGGATTGTGAATTTCTGCCTCCCGAAATGATGATTGTTCAACATTCTTTTAACACCTTCAAAGGTGGCCATTAAGATGACAATATATTTATATATGATATATAATATGTTTATATTTTCCATAAGCTTCTGTATTTTTCATTTTTGGGATAACTTTATGGTTTCCATTGTGGGTAAACACGATAATTTCATTTTAGGATGTGCGGACTACCACCCCCTCAAAGTGATGTGATTTGTTAATGCCATATGTGGGACGTATAAAGGATGGATTTAAAGTTATTATATATGATGTTATACTATAATTATAATATACCTATATATCATTATTATTTCTTCCCATTAAATTATGAGATAGAAATGAATGTAGCGTTCATTCGTACGTACGGCTTACCGTCTCCATGAACGGTGAATTTCATTTCTTATCCCCAAATGTAATGTACTATTAAAATTACATGTATATAATGGATATATATGATGAATGATACATCTAAATTTTTAATATAATTCTGGAATTAAAATATACATACCTCTCATTTAGTTTTAATTCCATTAATATGTCAAATAAATGAAAGTAGCATTCATGCGTACGTACAGCTTATCGTCTCCATGAACGGTGCATTTCATTTCAACACTCTAAATGATTATGTAATATTATAAATACATGTATATGATGGATATATATGATATATATGATATCTAAATCAGTAGTTTCATTCTAGATATAAAGAACCTTTGACCACACGAACACATGTAATTGTAAGAAGTCCATTTTCTACTTAAGAACCAAATATCGACAAAACAAACATTATTAACTTAATTATTACATAATTTTTATAACATGGAAATAAGTGACATAAAAGTAATAATAAGCTTGAAAAAGTTTCTTAAGAAAGTATAAATTAACTCAAGTTTATTATTCAGGACGTTAAAGAACGATCGAGTCATGTCGGACCCGAGGTAATGGACTTCGTCTCAATCTCCTTTCATTGAGGAATATTTCGTTTTATACACAACTTTCTTTTATACTGTGTATAAACCCCTTTGACTTTTACTTTTATACAAAAGGAATCTTTTTCTACGAAGCATTTTAATAAATGACAAAAAGGAATGTTTTTTTAACGTACGCGGTGACAACGACCTTTTCCGCCACCGTGAGTATTATTTGGTCTTTGGCTTCCTCAACAAGCCGTAATGTTTTTAAAAAAAATTAATACCATATACTCTTTTATGTATTTAGGTATTGAAAATGGTTTTGATAAAGTATTCTATTATTTCAATATATTTAGATGATATATTGTGATTGAAATGTGGAAATGTTATCATTCCTTTATATTGGTTTTATGTTTTATGATTTTATATTGGTACTTGGACATTTGATGGGTGGTTACGTGATAAACCATATGACGGGTGGTGTCGTGAATACCAGGATGGGGGGTTACATTATAACCTCCAATGCATTGGGTATGGAAGTCGACCGTATGGCTATTCCATTAAGTATGTATGGAAGTTGGCCGTATGGCTATTCCATTAAGTGATATGTGTGGAAGTCGACCGTATGGTTATTCCACTTAAGTATGTTTATGTCCCAAGTTACCTTTATATGTTATGTGATCTTTTTATGGGTTTTATGGTAATCTTTTGGTTAAAAAATTTTATATAATGATATTTTATTCAGTGAAGAGTTTTGACTACTTCATGAAGGTGAACTTATTACTTTGACAAAGTTATACATGGTTTACTTGATGTTTGAAAAACGAACTATTTTCATTCTTTGTGTATCCCTTACTGAGCTTTTTATGCTCACCCCAAGTTTTTTTAAATGTTTTTCACAGGACTTAATGTGGAATAGGGTCAAGGATGGGATCAAGGGAATGTCATGCTATATAAAACATGGAACTAGACATGTTTCTTTTTAAGAGTTTTTATTTTATGGAATCTTAGTAGAAGTGTCTACTTTGTAATCTTTTGAGATGTAATAGTTATGTCCTAATTCTCTAAAACAATAAACCTGAAAAGATAATCAAGGTGAATTATTCATTTAATTAAATTTTAAGTAATGTTTAAGGTCGGGGCCTTATACCTTTATTCTTGTAGTCTGGATTCTTTCCTTCATTTGAGTTCTTTGATGCACACTCATTTGCATAATGACCCATTTCATTACACATAAAAAATTCTACTGACTGTAAATTGGATTCTGTCTTACCAATACCCTAATCATTTTCAGGGAAATTATGAGACTTATGTCCCATTTTACCGCATCAATATCACTTACCAAAATTTCAAAGACATTCCACATCATGCTTTTTACCACAATTCTGAAAAACTGTAAACATAATTTTCTAACCATCAGACTTTTTTGAAGAGTTCTTCCCTTTCACCTGCCACCTCAAACTCTTATTTTGTTGTTTTTCAAAGAACACATTATCATAAGCAAACTCCTTTTCCACCTTCTCCTCACAGAAAACAAGTTTTTTATAACTTTATAACTCACGAGAAGCTAAATCCCTTCAATACATTGGATTTAATCCTGAGTAAAAATGGTTCATTTTACTATCAAGATCTCGAATGAAATTTGGAGAATACCTAGCCAGTTGAGTGAATTTTTCTTCATAAATAACCATTGAGTCATCCTCTTACCACAATTCCAGGAATTGTTTTTCCTTTCTAAGATGAACTACCTTAGAACAATATTTCTCAGGAAGCATACCTTTGAATTAATCCGAATCGAGAGCATCAATCTCCTCACTATCCCTAATATTTTTCACCATCGACCTCCACTGCTCAACATCACCTTCAAACGGTAAATAGCAAGACTAACCTTTTGATGTTCTGAATAACCCATGACATCAAAAATCATTTCCAGTGCTTTAATCAACCATTCTGCTAGCACCGAGTCAGATGATCCTCTGAATGATGGGGGATGTTGCCTCATGAAATGCTCCATTATTGACATGTTCCAATGTGGTTGATCTTCCTGATCTCGTACATGGATTCCACCACCATTTATAGCCTGAGCCAACTATTACATTACTACAACAAACTATTCAGTTCCGATTCAGACCATCTCTGGTTTCCTATTTGGAATGTTGTCTTCCTCGAGATGTCGTCCCAACATAGCTGCCCTGTTTCCACTCTAGAAAATCATTCTAACCATAAAAATATCTTAGGTGAAGCAACATAGTAACCTCTAAATTCTATATGATTTTAATATTAACAAATTACTTTATGGATATTAATTTTACAATACCCTAACTCTTAAATTTATCTAAAACGAACTCTGTTACCAACTATAAAGACCCAACCTTAAACATTACATAATATTGAATTAAATGAATAGTTCAAATTGAGTATCTTTTCAGGTTTAGATTTTTAGAGAATTATGTCATAACCATTACATCTCAAAAGATTACAAAGTAGACACATCTACACAATTTCCATTTTTTCATAAAATAAAAACTCTTGAAAAAAAGTGTCATGCATAGTTCCATGTTTTAGACAACATGACTTTTCCTTGATCCCATCCTTGAACCTATTCATCTTTTTGTCCAGTGAAAACATTTCAAAACATTGGATCAGCATAATAAGCTAAGTAAGGGTTATAAAACAAAGAATGAAAACATTTGTTCATAAATACATACAAAACATGAACTCTTTTACTTACCTCATGTAATCATAAGATTTTATGAATAACACGTAGAAATCATAAATCATAAAGGTAACTTGTGGAATCCATAACATACTTATATTCTAGCTATCACAGCTACTTAGGGAGTTACATTGGAATACCCATCACAGTAAATTTCTTAAATCTCATTGTAGAAACATTCACATTTTCCTCTGTCATGTTACCCAATGCATTAGAGATCTATCTCGGGCTCACCCACCCTAGGTTTATCACGAAACCACCCATATACATAAATAATTTCCAAGAAGCATAACATTATCATTACACATAACATTAGCAGAAAGTAAAGATAACACTTACACAGTAAAATAACAAAATATCATTTCAAGATATTGAAATAATAAATCCATTCTCAAAATCATTTTCAATACCAAAATATGTAAAAAGTGTATATGGTATTTATTTTTTCCTTTTAAAAACATTATGTATTGTTAAGGAAGCCAAAGATCAAATAATACTCGCGGTGGCAGAAAGGTCTTTGTCACCACTTAAGTAAAAAAATTTCCTTTTTGTTGATTAGTAAAATGATTCGTATAAAATGATTCCATTTGAATGTTATTAAAAGACAAAGGGGATTATACCCAGTATAAAATAAAGTTGTTTATAAAACTAAATATGCCTCAATGAAAGGAGATTGAGACAATGTCCCTTACCTCATGTCAGACATGACCCATTCGTTCTTTAATATCCTGAATAATAATGTAAATTTAATTTCTATTTTCTCAGTAAACTTATTCAAGTTTATTATTCGTTTTACATCACTTATTACCATGTTATAAAAATTATGTAATCTTTCGTGTTAATAATGTTCATTTTGTCGATATTTGGTACTTGAGTCAAAAATGGACTTCTTATAATTACACGTTGTCCATGTGGTAAATAGTCCATTATATCTAGGATGACATTAATTATTTAGATATCATATATATCATATATATCTAGTATATATATATATTTATAACAGAACATATCATTTGGAGGTAAGAAATGAAATGCACCATTCATGGAGACGGTCAGTCGTACGTACGCATGAACGCTACTTTCATTTCTATTTCTTATTTTAATGGAATTAAAACATAATAATACATATGTATATTATAATTCCAGTATAATATCATATATAATATCATTAACTCCATCCTTTATACATCCCACAATTGGTATTAATGATTCATATCACTTTGAGGGGGCGGTAGTCCGCACTTCCTCAAATACTATTATCGCATTTACACATAATGGAAATCATAAAGGTATGATATATAAGAAAAATACAAACTCATAATGAAAAAATAAACCTACCATATATCATATATAAATATAGTTCCATCTTAATGGACACCATGATAGGTAGTACGACATAATCGAACAGTCATTATCTCGTGAGGCGTTAGTTTTCCATCCACATAAACAATATGTTCATCACCCATTAGATGGTGGTGTGCATAAGTGTAGTTTGAATAATTATCATAACAACATCCTAGTATATTAAGGATACTGGTTTTATTATAAAATAAATGAATTAAATGAGTTTAGGGGTTGGATAAATAAAATAAAAAAATGAAGTTAAGAGAAACTATTACCTTTAATTTCGGTAACATCCTTTGGTTTGAACCAAAAGGACTTCTTGAAGTGCCTTCTGCCTAAGGTAAGGCTTCTAGGAGGAGCAGAGGGATATATGGAGCTTAATGGGGCAGAGTTTTGGTGAGACTAAATGATTTATATGTGTGAAGAATTTTATAGAAGTGGTGGATTTTTATAAGTGGGAGGAGGTGCTCCTTAGGAAAGTGTGAAAATATTATTTTATTATACACATATATTTGGTTTAACAAGGTCCAAAAATAATTTGAGTCAAAGATATGATGACTCATGGTCGAAATAAAATCATCCAATAAGAATTGGACATGTTTTGGATGATATTTTAATATTTATAATCTTATTTAATTAAATGATTTATTAATGAGGTAAACATTGCATCATTCGTGTGTTATAAATAATTTAATTTATTAAATTTCTAAAAAATATAAATAAAATTAGCATGATGTAGGAAATATTTTTAGCTTTTTAATAAATATTTATAGTCAAAAGGATAATTTACATAACCCCTTGTAAAAATTAATTTACTAAAAGGTATTTGTTTTTGTCATTTTTTCCCTTTCTTTAAGTTAATTAATCTAAAGTGTCATTATCACTCCCATGTAGCTCAATTGGTTCCCAGAAGCGACCCAAATATTCAAATGGTGGTAAATGACTCAACCAATAGGGTTTTACATGTGTTAAGGTAATTTTAAATTAATATAATAATATTTTTAACCTGAATTACCCTATTTATCTTTAACCGCTGTAAATACAAGTCAAAAGATACATTTATCCAAAAATTATTTTGATCTTATTGAACCACATTTTACTTACTAATAACAACCATGTATATTGGATTTTAAAAATTCAATTCACATAAGTGGTAAAATTTCATTTAAATGAAAATGTCCATTTTTTTAACTACTACTAAGTGGTTTCACTATTCATCAAAAAATGCACATTATCAGAAAAATACCAAAAAGTTATATAGAGTAAATTTATATGTCCCCATTCTAAAGAAGGATTTTATTTGGTCAAATAGAATGTATTAATGTGACCAAAACTATATTTAAATATGGTTCTCCATTAAAAGGCGGTAAATCGACTTTTTAATGTAAATTATGCTTAAAATTATATTCATTCACATTTTAAGCCTCTAACATTTTTTGGATAAAATTAAATACATTTTACAAACATGAATAATAATATTGTAGTTATTTTTGTTCATTCCCACCAATAAAAAGTCTAGGATTTAACTTCCATTTAAATTATTAATATTTTATTATTAGTGTGCAACGTAAGATTTCAAGGAAAGCTGTTGTTGCATATCTTGTATTCTATCAAACATAGAAACCAATTTAAAGTAAATTTAATATTTAATTCACAATCATTACAAAATATGAAATTTTTCCTATTAATTATTTACCTGGGATGATACATTTTGTATCCTAGATTTTAAACAATTGTTTATGTTATGATTCAACCTTTTCATATGAGGAATGCATTCGACTTAGTAAGTGATGGGTGGAGCCTGCTATTTCTCCTCGATGCATTGGTAGGTCTCATGAGAAAAAATAGTGACTTGGCACAAGTGCTTGACAATATCTTATTTTTAGTCTTGGAGTGAGGCCTAGACTATGTAGTTATGATGTCCGAAAATATGCATTCTATCATTGTGAAATTGGGTATTGATATTACATGTTATTATTCGACTAGTAGAATATCAATGTGAATAATTAAATGGAATTATAGAATTTATCTTTTCTATATTATGCTGAATTTTATATTTAAAAGGCATGTGATTTAGTCTTATACATTTCCATAAATGTTTATGCTCATTTATGAGAGTTTCTGCTATATTGTTATCCATATTGAGCGCATGGGCTCATCCCATTCTATGTTTTATTTTTTCTAGGAAGTGAACAAGTATATTATGACTGACCTGTAGGGATAGTATAAGGGATTCGATTGTGTTAAAAGAAAAAAATATTGTTGTTGTTTTTCATTTTATAATGTACTGTAAAACTTATGTATGTATCTATTACTTCCTAGGCTACTAAACTGAACAGTATTTCAATATTTGAACCCTTGTGATCATGCCAAGGTTTTGTAATAATGCACTGACTCTGGGTAACTGGGGTTAGGGCATTACACCTATGGAGTATTTTTGGGATAACCTATTCAGTTTATCCAAAAAAGTGGTATCATGATTAGTGGAATGATGCTATTATATCGCTTCTTCAAACTCATTTAAATAATTATAAATTAGAATGATATAATTAATCCATAATAAATCGTATAATTATATGATAATATTTTAATGTTACAACATTAATCCCCTCCTCCTCCATCAAATGACAAATTAAATCACTAATCTTGTGTACGGTGGACAATGACTTACCGAATCGACGTGATTCAATTTTCATCTCTCCCTAAAATGGATTTTTCATAATACTTTATTTAATGATTATATATATATATATATATATATTACTCATAAAAATTTACTCCTATAATTAGTATATTTCATATACATTCTTACATTCCATTCCATATGGGATATAATAATTCTACTCATGTGTACAATAGAGTGGACCCTCGTAAAGTGATGTGATTGATTTTTCAGTAACATATTTAATGAAAAGAAATAAAAACAAAATTCATTAAAATATGTTATATATTTGACATAATAATGATTTCAATGAAATATTTATTATATTTAATTGATCATATATATCATTTAATTCAACTTTTTTGTTTTCGGAGAAATAATATCATCATTCGTGTGTATGTTTGGACTACCACCTCTTGGAGGAAATGTGATTCCATTATCATCACCACATCAGATGAATGAAAAATATAAGGATACTTTTAAAAATAAAATATATTTACGATATAATTATTTTTTTTCAAATATAATATAATATATTCTTTTTCCAAACAATTTATCAGATAATGAAAACGTTAATCATGTGTATGTATAGCCTATCGCCTAAATTAATGAAACATAGAAAATTTTTCAATTCCCGATTAATAGATTAGTTTTAAAATAACCAATGATTTAAATAAATTATTTTTATTTCTTTATTATTATTATTATTTATATAGTTTATAAAATGACCACATTGGCATAATCAGCCTACTGATGTTATTTTGTGAATGGATGTTTAATATTGTCAAAAAAGGTGGTGAAAAAATATTTTTAAAAGAATCCAATATATACCATAGTAATAAGAGAAATATGTGGAAGAAAACAGATCAAAAGGTTCTTGTAAATTTATATAAATAAAAAAAATTCATTATTCAGTAATATATAGAACACACATGGCATGTTATACCCAGGTTAAGTGACTTCATCTCAATTTTAATTAGTTGAGATATATTTTGAGGATATGAACCAATATTCATATATGAGTTGTACATAAAACCATATTTAGATTTTATATCAATATTTAAGTTATTTTATTGATATGTACCTTTTTAAGGTTATTATTTTATAGGTATTATGATTAAAATATCATCAAATTGATGATTCAATGTATTTAATGATTATTTTTAAAATATTTTCATCGAACACACACACTATATCTCTTCTATATAAGTATATTAAAAATGATTTTTTGAATTTTTCTATATATAAATTAAATATTTATAAATTATTTTATATTTCCCTATTTAATTACATTTAATGATTTTGAAAAGAAATATTTTTAGGTGTATTATACAGTTAATTAAGATAAAAAGATTTAAAGGATGTTCTATTTTAATATATAAAATAACATGTTATTTTCCCTGACCAAAATATTTATTTTATTTCTGGATACCTTTACAAAGATTCAATTTGTCTTCATATATATAATATATTAACATTTTTTTTGGGTTTTAAAATGGGTTTTCAATGAAAATGTAATTTTGATATTTGATATCAATTGTTTTATGGATTAAAATGTGTTTTCAAATGGTTTTAGGTTTAAATGGTACAAATATAATAATATTTATTCATCAAATTATACTTGATCATTATATAAAAAATGGGTGAGCTTGATACAGTTTATATGAGGGGTTGAGCACCATTATAGATCATGGGTGGGCCTACTATACCATATATGAAGGGTGGACCCATTATATCTCTCTAATGCAATAGGTAATGACTATATTATTGATTTTATTATATTCTCATTCAACCATATTGTTTTATAATTATTTTTTAAAATTATTTTTAATAATATTATTACTAATATTTAGAACTGCTGATTTTTATTTTCTTCATATGGGGTTTTAGGGTTTTAATTTATATATATTTGTTTAAAATTTTCATGTGAAAATTATTTATTTCACATGATCATACATAATTGATAATAAAAGGTATTTTTTTAGATATCATGTTTATCACTAGAAAAATATATTTCGTATTTTTATATCCCTTATAGAAATTTTTTTCACATCCTATATTTTTGAAAAGTTGTGTTATAGAATTTTTGGATGGATAATGGAAAGGAAAAGTTGAATTTGAATTTTGTTATTATTATTCCTTAAATGAAATCATGTTTTACTTTAACCATTTTATATTCTGGTAAAAATGAATTATGATAATAATTTTCCACCTTTTTTGTAATTAATTATTCATGACATAATTCAATAAATATATAAACTTGAAATAATTCAAAATTTCATGAGAATTAATTCATAAAATAAAACTCAATATTACTTAATGTTTAACATTATGTCTTCATGTTGAAGGTACATGATGAGAGGTTTAGTCCTATATGTTATTAAGAAAGGATGTTATGTGGTCTTCTAAAAAAAAGTTAATGCATCATGAAGTGGATGTTCCAAATAATGGCTTTACATATAGGTTTTCTTAATAATAAGGATTGATGGTGATTTGGGGCTCATAAATTCGAACCCCATTTATGTATTCCCAATTTTAGTATGTGATTTCATGTGTGTAACTGAGATCCACATCCATCTTTTCCAATCATTTCCTCTCTTTGATCTATTATTCATATTTGTCTCCTTGAAATAAATAATATATATATATAAGATTAATTTTTATATTAAAATAAGTTAATATTAAATTTATCTTCTCACATATTGATCAATATTAAGAATTCAATTATTTTAATAATTTAGAAAGATTTTTATTGATTCAAAAAAATTCACAGATGTACCATGATATGATGAGAACCCCAATATATTATATTGATATAACTTTAATAGTTTTTAATCATATTCTATGGATTATGAATATTGATGGGGAAAATTATTTTACAACTATCTTTTTCTACCACTCAGAATAGAATGAGGATTTATCTCAATATGTTAACATGTGGTAAACTTAAAGATTGTATTTTATTAGGAAGTACCCAGTAATAGGAATTTCACATGATTTATTTTTATTGTAAATCCTATTTTTAATGTGTGTAATGGTTTATAGATATAAATAATGTTTTTAATACCTATTGTTTCACATGTACATAGATGTGTTGAAGAAACCCATGATACATTATGTTCATTATTTTTTGGATAGATTTGTTACGTTATAATAAATATGTTATTAATGATTATAATGAGGAAGAATTTTTTTAGTTTCCATTTATAGAAATTGGTACCCAATCCCTTTGAATAAAATATAACTAGTAAAACAAACTCTGTAAAGACCCATAAATTCCGTATAATTGTTTTTTAATTATATGAAATTATTACGACACTACAAAAATTGACGACATGCGATTCCAAGGACAATATAGAATGAAATCTAATTTTGAATTTTTTTATGGTACGTTTAGTAATCGTGTGAGAGATAATTTTTATCATTTGAACTAGTTCATGGATTGAAATTTGGAGGGCACCGTTGTATATGTAGTGTCGATATTCACTAAGAAGAAGCATTACATTGAATGATAAGGATTAGATAGAAAAAGATATTCTTTCAGATTTTCAAGAAAAAATAATAAAATAACTAAAGAAGTAATTTTTTTTCCACCCATTTAGCGACGGTGGTGGGACCGAAAAGTTTATTAGTCATTTAATTTATGTCTTTATGTGACTTTTGTACAATTGGTTGAGTAACCTCTATGCTCGGTTAATTAATTTGTTCATTAACTGCGGTTCATTTACGAACCACATTAACGAACCAAATGTTAAACCCTTTTAATCTAAGAGTTAATCAATATGTTGGGACATATTTGAGGAATGCGGGAGAAAACATCGACATACCGCTATCGACGTCATCCTCCAACGATGTATGATGATTCAAAGATGACAATGAGTATTCGATCTGGAGAACGACAAACACCGAAGAACAAGTTTGAACAATGAATTATCCTTCTTTCTCATCATAGAATCTCACATTTTCAAGGTAGGGGAATTAAACATTATAAGTGAATAATGATTCAAGATACCTTTTTCATGAATAATATGATGAACATGGATCAGCTGACAAACGGGTTGATCTATGATTCACTTGAATCTGCAGGGGGTTCTTGTAGGGGTTTGATTTTGGTTAAAACTTTATCTAGGTGGTGTTTTGATATTCATCCCTTGATATAACACTAACGTGAATGGTGTATGTAAAAATTAACATGGCCTGGACCATCCTCCAATCACATTTTTCATTGGTTCTTCATAGAAGACAGAGCAATTTGGTGGAAAAACGAAACTGAGGGCCATACTATAAAGGCAGTGTCTTGTGAGGCCCATAGGCAGAGATGGGAATAAAAACATACCAACATAGCTTCACTGGTTGCTCATGGAAGCACCGCCAGTGCGACACCACTAGCACGGCGGTGCCATTGTCTGCATGTCACCAGCTGTGAAAGGGTAGTGGCACATGCTGGCGTCGTGACAGATAGGGGGTCCTTGACCATTGATGTCCACACTAAATGTGGTCGGCGCACCACAGAGCTGATGCCACAGCTTCGGCTGTAACGGTGGAATAACTACATATGCCGGTCTATTCATAGAGCAGTCCACCAAACTGGTCAGATGGGGGGGGAACCTACTTAGTGCCTCTAGTTGGAGACACCATAATGGACATGGTCCATTTAGGGGAGTGGACCCCACATCAGCTGGTGGCCGCACACCATTGAGTCGGGCCGGTACTGCGACCTAGTGGGCCGAGCCCATGGTCTAGCCGGTTCGGTTCGGGACCAGTGGGTCAGGTTAGGTCAGCCCAAAGTGGTCAGTATCCGGACGGCCCAGACGGGGTCAGGTCAGGTCTGTCTAACAAGGTTAGACTGGACTCGAACCTAGTTTGACCATGTTTCGCTTAAAAGTACATTACTTCTAAACCAGACATTTGTTTGAAAATATGTCTATTGTGTTGGAATCCTTAGGATGAGGTGGTTATTTTGAGATACTCTGCATAGGATTTATAGAATCTTAGAGTGTGGATGGGTTGGATCGAACTCGAATCCAACCAGGTCCTCTGTAATAAAATGCATATAACATGGAGACCAGGGATCCGATTGATGCACCATTTGTTGCATTGAAACCCTTATGAAATGGAGGTTCATTAGGTTACTTCTTTGTGCAACTTTGGGTATTTTAAGAACAACATATGGATTATTATAGGGATAAATGGAACTCAAGAACACCATGTAAGGGAATCTTGTGGCTAGTTTTCATGTAAAGTGTGGCCCTTTATGAATCGGCATCAGAGCGACCCTATTTGGGCTGACAAATTATAGCCACATGGGGATCGACAGAAGGGTGGCCTAAAATGGAATATCGTTAGAGAGGCCCATCATGGATCACCAACTTATGACACTGTGTGGATCGACAACATACAACCCTGTGTGGATCACCATTAGCACAGCCCAATAGGGACCTTCCTTAGAGTGACTCATTGTAGATCAATGAATTATGACCCTTTGTGGATATATGACTTACGAACCTATGTGGATCAGTGACATAAGAACCTCTGTGGATTAGTAATAGAATTAATTCTTCAAGGTTCCATAATGTATCTTCTCAAGGGAATAAAATGATTTAGATTTTTTACTAATAATAATTATTCCTCTTGTTAATGTTATATACCTGGTGTGAGATATTGTTTTCAAAGAACACCTGATCATCATCAAACTCTGTTTCCACCTTCTCTACACAGAAAAAAAATGTTTTTCATAACTTTTGAACTCATGAGAATCTAAAGCCCTTCGATACATTGGCTTTTATCCTGAGTAAAAATGGTTGATTTTACTATCAAGATCTCATCTGATATTTGGTGCATACCTTGCCAGTTGAGTGAATGTTTCTTCATAAATAGCCACTGAGTCATCGTCCAACCTCAATTTAGGAATTTGTTTTCCATTCTAAGATGAACCACCTTAGAAAAATATTTTCCAAAAACATACCTTTGAATTAATCCCAGTCGAGAGCATCAATCTCCTCACTATCCCTAATAATTTTCACCATCGACCACCACTACTCAACTTCACCATCAAATGGCAAATAGCGAGACTAACCTTTTGATGTTCTGAACAACCCATGATATCAAAAATCTTTTCCAGTGCATTAATCCACCATTCTGCTAGCACTGAGTCAGATGATTCTTTGAATGATGGGGGATGTTGCCTCATGAAATGCTCCACTATTGACATGTTCCTCTGTGGTTGATCTTCCTGATCTCGTACATGGATTCCACCACCATTTATAGCCCGAGCCAACTATCCCATTTCAACAAAAAACTATTTATTTCTGATTCCGACCATCTCTGGTAGTTGATTTCGAATGTTTTCTTCCTACAGATGTCGTCCCAACATAGCTGCCCTATTTCCTCTATGGAAAACCATTCTGAACATACAAATATCTTAGGCGAAGCAACATGGTAATATGTAAATGCTATATGATTTCAATATTAACATAAATTACTTTATGGATATTAATTTTACAATACCCTAACTTCTAAAGTTATCTAAACCGAACTCTGTTTCCAACTACAAGGACCCAACGTTAAACATTACATAATATTTAATTAAATGAATAATTCATATTGAGTATCTTCTCAGGTTTAGTTTTTTAGAGAATTAGGTCATAACCATTACATCTAAAAAGATTAAAAAGTAGACAAATCTACACAGTTTCCATTTTTTCATAAAATAAACACTCTTGAAAAAAAGTGTCATGTATAGTTCCATGTTTTAGACAACATGACTTTTTCTTGATCCCATCCTTGGCCCTATTCATCATTATGTCCTGTGAAATCATTTCAAAACTTTGGATAAGCATAATAAGTTAACTATGGGTTATAAAACAAAGAAAAAAATCATTTGTTCATAAATATATACAAAACAAGAACTCTTTTTATTACCTCATGAAATCATAATATTTTATGAATTACACGTAGAAATAATTAATCATAAAGGTAACTTGTGGAATCCATAACATACTTATATTGTAACTATCACAACTACATAGGGAGTTACATTGGAATACCCATCACAGTACATTCCCTAAATCTCATTGTAGAAACATTCACGTTTTCCACTTTCAAGTTACCCAATGCATTAGAGAGCTATCTCGAGCTCACCCACCCTAGGTTTATCACGGAACCACCCATATACATAAATAATTCCCCAGAACCATAACATGATCATTACACATAAAATAAGCATAAAAGAAAGATACCACTTCCACATTGCAATAACAAAATATAATTTCAAGATATTAAAATAATAAATCCATTCTCAAAATCATTTTCAATTACAAAATACGTAAGAAGTGTATATGGTATTTATATTTTCCTTTTTAAAAACATTACGTCTTATTAAGGAAGCCAATGATCAAATAATACTCGCGGCGGCGGAAAGGTCCTTGTCACAACTTAAGTAAAAAAACTTTCCTTTTTGTTGATTAGTAAAATGCATCGTATAAAATGATTCCATTTGAATTAAATTAAAAGTCAAAGGGGTTTATACACAGTATAAAATAAAGTCATGTATAAAACTAAATATGCCTCAATGAAAAGAGATTGAGACGAAGTCCCTTACCTCATTTCTGACTTGACCTGTTCATTCTTTAATATCCTGAATAATAAAGTAAAGTTAATTTTTTTTTCACAAGAACCCTTTTCAATTTTATTATTCCTTTTATATCACTTATTACCATTTTATAAACATTATGTAATCATTCAAGTTAATAATGTTCGTTTTGTCGATATTTGGTACTTGAGTCAAAAATGGACTTCTTATAATTACAATTAGTCTATGTGGTAAATATTCCATCATATCTAGGATGAAATTCATTATTTAGATATCATATATATCATATATATCTAGTATATATATATATATATATTTATAACATCACGTATCATTTGGAGGTTAGAAATGAAATGCATCGTTAATGGAGACGGTCAGCCATACGTACGCATGAACGCTACTTTCATTTCTATATCTTATTTTAATGGAATTAAAATATAATAATACATAGGTATATTATAATTCCAATATAATATCATATATAATATAATTTACTCCATCCTTTATACGTCCCACATATGGCATTAACGAGTCATATAACTTTGAGGGGCAGTAGTCCGCACTTCCTCAAATAGAATTATTGCGTTTACCCATAATGAAAATGATAAAGGTATGATATAAAAGAAAAATACAGACTCATAAAGAAAACATAAACATAATAAATATTATATATAAATATAGTTCCATCTTAATGGCCACCATGATAGGAAGTACGAGATAATCGAACAATCGTTGTCTCATGAGGCATTAGTTTTCCATCCACATAAACAATATGTTCATCACCCATTAAATGGAGGTGTGTGTAAGTGTAGTTCGAATAATTCTCATAAAAACATCCAAGTATATTTATGATGCTAGTTTTGTTATAAAATAAAAGTATTAAAAGAGTTTAGTTGTTGGAGAAGTAAAATAAAAAGAAACGAAGTAAAGAGAAACTATTACCTTTAATTTGGGTAACATCCTTTGTATTGAACCAAAAGGACTTCCTGATGTGCCTTCTGCCTTAGGTAAGGCATCTAAGAGGAGGAGAGGGATATATGGAGCTTAATGGGGCAGATTTTGAGCGAGACTAAGGGATTGAGAGGTGTGAGGAATTTTTTACAAGTGATCTCTTCTTATAAGGGGGAGGAGGGGCTCTTTAGGAAAGTGTGAAAATATTATTTTATTATAAACATATATTTGGTTTATAAAGGTCCAAAAATAAATCGTGTCCAAGATAAGTGGACACATGGTCGAAATAAAATCATCCAATAATAATTGGAAATTTTTTGGATGTTATTTAAATATTTATAGTCTTTTTTTATTAAATGATTTATTAATGATGTAAACACTACATCATTCTTGTGTCATAAATAATTTAACTTATTAAATGTCTAAAAATTATAAAACAATTAAGATGATGTTGGAAATATTTTTAGATTTACAATAAATATTTATAGTCGAAACGATAATTTAAATAACCCTTTGTAAAAATTGATTTACTAAAAGGTAATCGTTTTTGTCACTTTTTCCCTTTCTTTAAGTTAATTAATCTAAAGTGTCATTTTCACCCCCAAGTGGCTCAATGGGGTCCCAAAATCGACCCAAATATTCCCATGGTCTCAAATGACTAAACCAATAAGGTTTTTACATGTGTTATGGTAATTTTGAATTATCATAATAATATTTTTAAATGGAATTACCCTGTTTATCTTTAACCGCGGTAAATACATGTCTAAAGTAACATTTCACCAAAAATTATTTTCATCTTATTGAACCAAATTTTACTTAATAATAACAATGATGTATATTGGATTTTTGAAATTAAATTAACAGAAGTGGCCAAATTTCATTTAAATGAAAATGTTCATTTTTTAACTACTGCTAAGTGGTTTCACTATTCATCAAAAAATGATCTTTATCCATAAAATACCAAAAATTTACACAAAGTAAATTTATATGTCCCCATTCTAAAGAAGGATTTTATTTGTTCAAATAGAATGTATTAATATGACCAAAACTAGTTTTAAATATGGTTATCCATTAAAATGCGATAAATCGACCTTTTAATGTAAATTATGCTTAAAATTAGATTCATTCACCTTTTAAGCCTCTAATTTTTTTTGGATTAATGGATATACATTTTATAAACTTGTATAGTCATATTTTAGTTAGTTTTGTTCATTCCCACCAATAAACTATCTATGAGTTAACTCCCATTTAAAATATTAATATTTTATTATTAGTGTGCAACGTAAGATTTCAAAGAAAGCTGTTGTTGCGTATCAGGTATGATATCGAACATAGAAACCTCATTACAGTAAAATTAATATTTTATTCACAAAAATTACTAAATATGAAATATGCCTTTTTATTTTTTTACCTGGTATGATACATTTTGTATCCTAGATTTAAAAAAAATTATGTTATGATTCATCCTTTTCATATGAGGAATGCATTGGACTTAGTAAGTGACTGGTGGAGCCTGCTATTTCTCCTCGATGTATTGGTAGGTATAATGAGAAAAACTAGTGTTTTGGCATAAGAGCTTAACAACATATTATTTTTAGTATTGGTGTGAGGCCTTGACTATGTAGTTATGATGTTCGGCATTATGCATTCCATCATTGTGAAATTAGATATTGATATTACATGTGATTATTCGACTAGTAGAATATCCATGTTAATAATTAAATGGAATTATATAATTTATATTTTACATATTATACTGAATTTTATGTTTAAAATTCATGTGTTTCTGTCTTATACATTTCCATAAATGTTTATGCTCATTTATGAGAGTTTTTTCTATATTGTTATCCTTTCTGAGCACATGATCTCGTCCATTTCAATGTTTTATTTTTTCTAGGAAGTGAACAAGTATATTATGACTGACCTATAGGGATATTATAATGGATATGATTGTGTTAAAAGGATAAAATTTTGTTGTTGTTTTTTATTTTATAATGTATTGTAAAACTTATGTATGTATCTAGTACTTCTTAGGCTACTAAACTGAACAATATTTCAATATTTGATCCCTTATGATCATGCCAAGGTTTTGTGATAATTCACTGACTCTGAGTAACTTTGGTTAGGGAATTACACCTATGGAGAAATTTTGGGCTAACCTATACAGTTTATCCAAAAAAGTTGTATCATGATTAGAGGAATGATGTTATTATATCGCTTCTTCAAACTCATTTAAATAATTATAAATTAGAATGATATAATTAATCCATAATCAATCGTATAATTATATGATAATACTTTAATATTACAACATTAATCCCCTCTTCTTCCATCAAATGATAAATTAAATCACTAATCTTGTGTACAGTGGACAATCACTGACCGAATCGACGTGATTCGATTTTCATCTCTGCCTAAAATGGATTTTCATAATACTTTATTTAATGATTATATATATATATATATATATTACTCATAAAAATGTACTCATATAATTATTAAATATCATATACCTTCTTACATTCCATTCCATATGGGATATAATAATTCTACTCATGTGTACAATAGAGTGGTCCTTCGTAAAGTTATGTGATTCATTTTTCAGTAACACATTTAATGAAAAGAAATAAAGAAACTTTTAATTAAAAATATGTTATATATTTGACATAATGATGATTTTAATAAAATATTTATTATATTTAATTCATCATATATATCATTTAATTCATCTTTTTTATTTTCGTAGAAATAATATCATCATTTGTGTGTAATTTTGGACTACCACCTCTAGCTAGAAATGTGATTCCATTATCATCACCACATCATATGAATGAAAAATATAAGTATACTTTTAAAAATAATATATTATTTACGATATGATTATTTTTCTCAAAGATAATATAATATATACCTTTTCAAAAAAATTTATCAGAGAATGGAAACGTTAAACAAGTGTATGTATAGCCTACCACCTAAATTAATGAAACCTAGAAATTTTTTTAGTACTTGATTAATAGATTGCTTTTAAAATAACCAGGGATTTAAATAAATTTTTATTATTTCATTATTATTATTATTTATATAGTTAATTAAATGACCACATTGGCATAATCAGCCTACTTATGTTATTTTGTGAATAGATGGTTAATATTTTCAAGAAAGGTGGTGAAAAAATATTTTGATAAGAATCCACTATATACCATAGTAATTAGAGAAATATGTGGAAGCAAAATGAACAAAATTTTCTTATAGATTTATATATATATAAAAAATTCATTATTCAGTAATATATAGAACACATGTGGCACGTTATACCCTAGTTATGTGACTTCATCTCAATTTTCATTAGTTGAGATATATTTTGAGCAATATTTAAGTTATTTTATTGATATTTATGGTTTTAAGGTTATTATTTTATAGGTATTATGATTAAAATAACATCAAATTGATGATTCAATTTCTTTAAAAATTATTTTTAAAATATTTTCATCGAACACACACACTATATCTCTTCCATTTAAGTATTTTAAAAATGGGTTTTTTGAATTTTTCTATATATAAACTAAATATTTATAAATTATTTTCTACTTCCCTATTTAATTACATATAATGATTTTGAAAAGTAATATTTTTAGGTGTATTATACAGTTAATTAAGATAAAAAGATAAAAAGGATGTCCTATTTTAATATATACAATAACATGTTATTTTCCCTGACCAAAATATTTATTTTATTTCTGGATACCTTTATAAAGATTTTAATTTTCCTTCTTATAAACAATATATTCCAATTTTTATTTTTATTCTGGGTTTTAAACTGGGTTGTTAATGAAAATGTAATTTTAATATTCGATATCAATTGTTTTATGGATTAAAATGTGTTTTGAAATGGTTTTAGGTTTAAATGGTACAAATATAATAATATTTATTCATAAAATGATACTTGATCTTTATATAAAAATGGGTGAGCTTGATACAGTTTATATGAGGGGTTGAGCACCATTATAGATCATGGGTGGGCCTACTATACCTTATATAAAGGGTGGCCCCATTATATCTCTCTAATTCATTAGGTAATGACTATATTATTGAGTTTATTATATTCTCATTCAATCATATTGTATTAAAATTATTTTTTAAAATTATTTTTAATATTTATATTTATAATATTTAAAACAGTTGATTTTTATTTTCTTCCTATGGGGTTTTATGGTTTTAATTTATATATATTTGTTTGAAATTTTCATGTAGAAATTATTTATTTCACATGATAATACATAATTGATAATTAAAGGTATTTTTTTAGATATCATGTTTATCATTAGAAAAATATATTTCGTATTTTTATATCCCTTATAGATATTTTTTTCCACAACCTATGTTTTTGAAATGTTATGTTATACGCATTCTGTATGGGTAATGGAAAGAAAAAGTTGACGTTGAATTATTATTATTATTATTATTCATTAAATGAAATAATGTTTTACTTTAACAATTTTATATTGTGGTAAAAATGAATTCTGATAATAAGTTTCCACCTTTTTAGTCATTCATTATTCGTGACATAATTTAATAAATATCTAAACTTGAAATGATCCAAAAGTGCTTGAGAATTAATTCATAACATAAAACTCAATACAACTAAAAGTTTAACATTATGTACTCATGTTTAAGGTACATGATGAGAGGTTTAGTCCTATATTTTATTAAGAGAGGATGTTTTGTGGTCTTCTAAAAAACATTTAATGCATCATGAAGTGGATATTCCAAATAATGTCTTTACATATAGGTTTTTTTAATAATAAGGATTGATGGTGATTTGGGGCTCCTAAATTCGAATCCCCATTTATGTCTTCCCAATTTTAGTATGTGATGTCATGTTGTGAATTGAAATCCTCATCCATATTTTCCAATCATTTCCACTCTTTGATCTAGTATTCATATTGGTCTCCTTGAAATAAATAATATATATTGAAGATTAATTTTTATATTAAAATAAGTTAATATTAAATTTATCTTCTCATATATTGATCAATATTATGAATTCCATTAATTCTATAATTTAGTAAGAGATCTATCGATTCCAAAAAAGTCATAGATGTACCATGATATGATGATAACCCCATTATGTTATATTGATATAACATTAATTTTTTTTAATATTATACTAATGATCATGAATATTGATAGGGAAAATTGTTTTACAACTATATTTTTCTACCACTCATAATAGAATGAGGCTTCATCACAATATGTTAACATGTGGAAAACTTAAAGATAGTATTTTATTTGGAAGTACCCAGTAATAGGAATTTCACATGATTCATTTTTCTTATAAATCATATTTTTAATGTCCGTAATGGATGATAGATATAAATAATGTTATTAATACCTATTGTTTCACATGTACATATATGTGTTGAAGAAACCCATGATACACTTTGTTCATTCTTTTTTGGATAGATTTGTTAGGTTATAATAAATGTGTTTTTAATGATTATACTGAGGAAGAATTTTTTTATTTTCCATTTATAGAAATTGGTACCCAATCCCATTGAATAAAATGGAACTAGTAAAATAAATTCTTGTAAAGACCCATAAATTCCATATAATTTTTTTATTTATATGCAATTATTACGACAGTAAGAAAATTAACAGCATTTGATTCCAAGGCCAATAGAGAATGAAACATAATTTTAAAATTTTTTATGGTACGTTTAGTAAATGTGCGAGAGAAAATTTTTATCCATTGAACTAGTGCATGGATGGAAATTCGAGGGGCACCGTTGGATAAGAAGTGCTGAGATTCACTAAGGCGATGCATTATGTTGAATTGCAAGGATTGGACAGAAAATATATTCTTTCAGGCTTTCGGGAAAAAATAATAAAATATCTAAAGAAGAAATTTATTTTTTTTCCAACCGTTTACCGACGGTTGTGGGACCGCAAAGTTTTTCAGTCAATTAATTTAGGTCATTAAGTGACTTGGTAGACTTGGCTGAGTAACCTCTATGCTCAGGTAATTAATTTTTTCATTAATTTTGGTTCATTTATGAACCACATTAGCGAACCAAATGTTAAACCCTTTTACTCTAAGAGTTAATCAATATGTTTGGACATATTTGAGAATTGTGGGAGAAAACATCGACATACCGCCATCGGCATCATCCTCTAACGATGTACGAAAATTAGACGATGACATTTAGGATTCGATCTGGAGAACGACAAACACCGAAGAACATGTTTGAACAATGAATTCTCCTCCTTTGTCATCAGATAATCCAAAATTTTCAAGATAGGAGAATTAAACATTATAAGTGAATAATGATTCAAGATACCTTTTTCAGGATTAATATGATGAACATGGATCAACTGACAAAATGGTTGATCCGTGATTCACATGATTCTGTGGGGGTTTTTATAGGGTTTTGATTTTGGTTAAAACATTATCTAGGTGTTGTTTTGATATTCTTCCCTTGATATAACACTAACGCGAATGGTGTAGGTCAAAATGAACATAGCCTGGACCATCCTTCGATCACATTTTTCATTGGTTCTTCATAGGAGACAGAGAAATTTAAGGGAAAAACATAACTGAGGTCCATAATATAAAGGCGGTGTCTTGTGAGGCCCATAGGCAGAGATGGGAATAAAAACATACCAACATAGCTTCACTTGTGGCTCATGGAAGCACTGCCAGTGCGACACCATTTGCACGGCGGTGCCATTGTCTTGCTGTCACCGGCTATGAAAGGGTAGCGGCACCTGCTGGCGCTGTGAATAATAGGGGGTCCTCGACCATTGCTGTCCACACTAAATGTGGTCAGCGCACCGCATAGTTTATTCCACGACTTCGGCTGTGATGGTGGAAGAACTGCATCTGCGGGTCCTTTCGTAGAGCAGTCCACAAAACTGGTCCAACGGGGGGGGGGGGGGGACCGGCTTGGTGCCTCAAGTTGGAGACACCACAATGGACACGGTCCATTTAGGGGAGCGAACCCCACATCAGCTGGTGGCCGCACATAGCCATCGGGTCGGGCTGAGCCCATGGTCCCTCCGGTTCAGTCCGGGACCAGCGGGTCAGGTTAGGTCAGCCCAAACTGGTTAGTATATGTTCGGCCCAGACTGGGTCATGTCAGGTCTGTCTAACAAGGTTAGACTAGACTCGAACTGAGGTTTACCATGTTTCGCTTAAATGGACATAACTTCTAAACCAGACATTTGTTTGACAAAATGTCTATTGCGTTGGAACCCTTAGGATGATGTGGTTATTTTGAGATACTCTGCATAGGATTTAGAGAATCTTGGAGTGTGGATGGGTTGTATGGAACTCGAATCCAACCGGGCCCTCGGTACTATAATGCATATAACTTAGAGACTAGGGATCTGATTGACGCACAATTTGTTGCATTGGAACCCTTATGACATAGAGGTTCATCAGGTTAATTCTTTGTGAAATATATGGGTATTTTAAGAAAAACATATGGATTTAGGAGAGTGATCTATGGAACTCAATCACACCATGGAATGGAATCTTGTGGCTAGTGTCCCTTTATGGAACGACATCAGAGAGACCCTATATGGATTGAAAAATTATAGCCATGTAGTGATATGAAGTAGCGTGGCCTGACATGGAATATCCTTAGAGCGGCCCATCATGGATCACCAACTTATGACACTGTGTGGATCGACAACTTACAACCCTATATGGATCACCATTAGCGCGGCCCGACAGGGACATGACTTAGAGCTACTCATTGTAAATCAACGACTTATGACCCTTTGTGGATATATGACTTATGAACCTGTATGGATCAGTGACATAAGACCTTATATGTATCAGTAATAGAATCAATTCTTCTTGGTTTAGTAGTGGAACATCTCAAGGGAATAAAATGATTTATATTTTTGACTATTCATCATTATTCCTCTTGTTTATGTTATATACCTGGTGTGAGCTGTCTTTTACATTGTGCTTTGTGATTGAGATCATACTTTGTGGTTTTTATTATCTAGAATTCTTGGAGACCTTCAGGGGTCTCGGGGTCTCCACTGGGTATTTTTATACTCACCCGTGCATGAGCTTCACCCCCACCTTGTTGTTTCTTGTGTAGATGGCAAAAAACATTCACCGAGATTTGGGAGCTAGGACAAGATGGTGTACATAGGAGACCAGTTGACGTAGAGGGGAACAATGATGATCTATTCATACCATTCATCTATAATTTTTGGTGGGAACCTCAATAGTTGATTCTATATTTTCTGTACATTCTTTTAGTTTGGTTTTTATACTCGCCCATTCTTCTTCACTTCACACATTTACTTTTAGCAGTTATACTATGTTGTTTTCTCTTATTATATACCTGTTCTATGGGTTTGAAGGATTTAAGGCAATGCCATACCATTTTAGGGATATGATTTTTTCGATGCTAGTCTCCAAACCCAGGCCTAAGGAAGGCAGTATTAGGGTAGTATATCATGTTGTCGAGCGCGTTAAATTAGTTGTTTAGTTTTTATTGAATTTCTACAGTATGGCCGCAACCCCAGTTCATCTCTTGAGGGAGCCTTAGATTATTAGTTGAAAAGTAAGTTTTTGTTTAGGAAGATATAAGGGGAATGGGATTTAATAAAACTTGGTCATTGATGATTAATTATTATAATAGAAAAACTAAAGCGATAAAATAGTTTATAAATGAATAAGATTAATTAAACATGATCAAACCTGCAGTATATCGTGATGCTCATCCTTCATCGCTTCAAGAGAAAGGGTATAAATGTTTTAATCCATAGTTTGTAACACTTATTACTATAATGTTAGGGATTTATACTAGGATACCTCTTATTTTTCAGACAAAAAACACACAATGATTTACCAGAAACCTTCGATGATTGGGTGATTTGTGTTCAACTTCATAACAGAAACTCACCAAGGAAACACATGAAGAACTCGATGTGCTGTCCAGGTATATATTTTATTTCTTTTGGATACGATGACATAAATGCACATGGAATTAACAGTGCATATGTGAGTTCAATTGACTAATCACACTATCACCACAATTTAATTATGGAAGAAAAACTGTGGAAATGTGTGTGAAACATCACATCAATGGGTACCCACAAACATGATTTTATGAGTTTTGCATGACATACCAGCAGATAAATCAATAAAAAAAGAATATAGGATATTGAAAGAGAACATAACAGCATAGGATTAAAAATATCATTCAAATATTTCAAACATGAATCTCAGGGCTTATGTCACATTCCTCCTTGAGTGATCAAAAGAGGTTTAGAAACCCATGGGAGGGGGGGAAGAAGAATATGTTTAATTAGAACTTACCATAGCCTCTTGAACTTCTAGAAATGATGTGGAGACACCTTCAGAACTCCAAAATGGAAGAACATTTCCTTCTGGTCGAACTCTCAAATGGGGATCCCAGTGTGCCATTTTATAGGAAAATTACAAGCTGGTTTAAGGCACACAGATTTCATTAAGCCACTTCTACCATGAGTTTCAGACAACAGAAAATAAAAAATCCCTTTTGAAAAAAGTATAATGTTTTTTCACAACTTTGGGAATATCTCCACCAAACTTTTGGAATCAATTGGACAAGTGGGTCCAGAGATATAGACAGATTATCAAATTTCACTTTTGACTTTACACAAATTCGGTGTTCTAGACAGATCATGTCAGTTGGAATTTTTTATGATAAAATTGTTCTTGGTTTACTGCATAATAGTTTTAGCCCATTAAATTTTGGATCATCACAAAAAATATGATCCCATTTTGATTGAAGGATCATTCTAAATAGGCACAATAGTGGAATAGTCTTCATGGATACAAGCAATTTTTCACATTTTACTTCAACTTCATCATATACCCTCCAAATCATTACCTCCTACATTGAAATAATCAAAACAATTAACATTTACCATTTTAATTGTGATATAAAATAAATATTGGGATCAAATATGATGTCCAATTTGTTATTATTTTTATAATATTTAATAAAAAACATGTTTATCAAAGTGGTGTATGGGTGAAAATGAAACAGTGAATCATGGTATGATCACACCCCTGCAACTAAACATTGGTACTCCTGGTAAAAGTATAATATCCTAGTCATGTATCATTTATAAATCAAATGTGTGAGTATATCCAAGATTCTTTTGAAATAAAATTCATCATGTCTCATTCATGGAATCAATTTTCTTTTCATTTTTCTTTTGACACATTCAAATTTGTTCAACTTAATTTGTTCACGCATGAAACATGTTGAAACCTACCTACCCTAAAAAGTTTCCCTCTTCACTTAAGGAACAGATGAAAGTGGATTTATTCTATTTTCCTAGAATTCATGTGATCATACCATATGCTTGACATGATTCTAATTTCTCTACTTGAAGAAACTAGCGTACTAAAAAAGAGGACTTCCATTAGGTAGTTCTGAGTTTCAAGTGTTGGAAGGATTTAATATTCAAAAATTTGAGGTAGAAGAGGAGTGTTTAATAACTTTTGTAAAAAAATGTCAAAATTTAGAAAGTGTTCGCAATTAATGTACAGAATCAATCTCTCACAATGTGTATCACCTCAAACTGACTCTCTCTATGGTTCATTTTTGTGGGTCATAACCATGAAGTGAATAATAATGAGTAAACAATTGTTTTCTCCATTTTTTTCTTTTCTTCTATTTTTTTAATGTATAGAACTATTTTTTTTCTTTTATAGTTTTTTTAGATAAGGATGGAAACATGTTTAAAAATTTATGTAATATGGATTGTGAACTTATTTCCATAGAAAAATGTAGGGACCCTTTATATCAACCCATAGAAATGATTCTCTTATGATAATTCCCATGGAAACACCCTCTATCCCCCTCTTACTGAAAATAAAACAAAAATAAGCACAAGATATGGGTAGGTAGTGATATATTTTCTTGTGATGTGACAACCTAACAAGCACTTCGTGGTCATTATGTCTTATGAAACATAAAATGTAAAGGTGGCCAAAAATAGAGGTTAATTGTACAAATGGAATTTCAAGGAATGAAGCCTCTATCATGAATGTAGCATACTTGAATATTATGACTTCAAACAAAATCAAGGCATGTTTTAGTTTCTCTACATGACCCAATACACTCAATAATGTGATTAAAAGGAAGAATACTCAAAAAAAGGCTTGAAATATATCTTGGGTAAGGGATTAAAATAATGTTCAATGATAATGAGGCATGGGTTTCAAAAATCCATTACAAAAGTAAGAATTATTTGAAAATAAAATTCTAGAAATATATTAAATATCATCATTAATTTGAAAAACATGTATCCAAAATAATGGAATTTTCTGCACAATAGAATCAATCATGAAAAATTATTAGGGATATTCTATTTATGATCTATTAGTATCCAAAAAAATAAAATAATGAAATCAGAAATGAAAACACATTTTTATTTTTAATTTTTTTAATTTTTTTTGGTTTTTTTAATCGTAAATATGACATCCCTATCCCTCCCCCACACCTAAAAGATTCATTGTCCTCAATGAATGATTTTTTAAATAAATAAACAATAAATATATGTATGGATATGGGACATCCTATTAGGTAGTGTCATAGGTGGCATCTATTAGTTGGATTTTTTCCACGACATGATTTGGAAAATACTCATAGAATTGTTTGAGCCACTACCCACTGACTGTAATCCACTGTCCAATCTTCTCATGAAAAACCTGTATAACACCAAAAGGGTAAACATTAGTAATATTAGAAGGACAGAGCCCTGATGAATGAAGCTTACCTGAGTGGAGCTTTACCCTGGAATTGTACATGAGGACCTTCTAACCAATATGGATCATCCACTGATGAATCATGCTATCATGGATAGCCATTGTATTCTCTTTATAGACCCTAGATTTCTCATATGTATCACGCCAAATTTCTTCCAACTCTTTAATCTACATATTCGTATGCTCACATGAATTTTAAAGATTCATATTACATTATTTTACAACAAAATATGAATGGTGTTATACCTACACTTGGAGGTGACAAGACATTCCAAACAGAATTTTGTGTGGTGACATTCTGATTAGGGTGTTAAAAGCTGTATGGTACTCCCAAAGAGCATCATTCATGTGCAAACTCCAATCATTTTTGTTGGTTTGTACTTCTCTTTCAAGATTCTTTTAACTTTTCGATTTGATATTTCTTTTGGTATATTAGTTTTGTGTTGATATTCTATAGAGTATTTATGAACAAACCCATACATACGGAAATTTTTTTTCATGTTGTGATTGCAAAAATGTGAACCCTGGTCACTAATGATGAATCTCAAAAAACCAAACCTACTATAAATCTGAGACCTCACAAAATCAACAACCACTCTAGATTCATCGGTCCTATTGGCCTTTTCTTCTACCCATTTTGATACATAGTCAACTGCCAATATGATGTACAAAAATCCAAATAAATTTGGAAAATCCCTTATGAAGTCAATGCCCCATGCATCAAAAATTTCATAGAATATCATGGGATGATGGGGAATTTCATTCCTCTTGGAGATATTCCCTATGAAATTGAAAAAGAATACATAAATTGAAAAATATATGGTCATCCATATACCTTATTGGAAAATGAAGTCCTGGGTCAAGGACCTTCTGAGCTATATGTTGAGAGACAGAGAGGCCAGCACAGGCCTAGGTGTGGTAGAATGTCAAAACAGAGGTTAACTCATGGTCATGAACACACTGATGAACTACTTGGTCACCACTAATTCTCCATAAATATGGGTCATCCCAAATGTACCAATGAGAATCATGCTCAAGTCTCTGGGATTCTCAAATGTAGAAATCAGTGGGAAACCTAGATTTTGCATGAAAATTTTCAATGTTCGCATACCATGGGGTAAAGTCCACAACATCACAATGGTTCTCAGGAAGGATGAATTATCCAAAGGGGAGGTGTGAGTCAACATTATGGTTTAATGGTGGGGATATCATACTCATGCTATCAGATACAACATTTTCCACTACTCTCTTATATCTAATCTCATTGTCAAACTCTTGGAGGAGGAGCATCCACCGAATGTGGCGGGGCTTAGCTCCAGGTTTCTCTAGGAGGAAACAAAGGGATCATTGATTAGAAAAGACAATGATATTTGACCTGATAAGATATTAACATAATTTTTCCAACTCAAAAAATATATAAATATGTTCTTTTCCAGTGAATGTGAAGTTTTCTTATGCATGTTCAAGGGTATGAGAGGCATACACAATGATATGAGGAGCCTTCTCAACCCTTTGTGATAAAACTTCCACAACTGCAATATTTGAGGCATCACACATGAGATCTAAGGGGAGATCCAACCTTGGTAGTTGGATTATGGGAGGTGGTGTGAGAATCCGTTTTAGTGAATTAAATGGATCCTCACAATTTTTATCAAACACAAACATAGATTCTTTTTTAAAAAATTCGGATAATCGAAGTGGAATCTTAATGAAGTATTATAGGATTTGGTGGTAAAAACCAGCATGACCCAAGAAAGATCACACCTCACGGACACATTTTAGATACAGAAGGGTTGAAATTAATTCAATTTTATATTTATCATCATGAATTCCATTATTTGAAATGACATACCCAACAACTATCCTCTGCTCAACCATGAAATGAAATTTCTCATAATTTAAAATAAGTTATTTTTTAATGCATCGGTGGAGGAAAGAACCTTGGTGTCCTAAACAATCCTCAAAGGAAGAACCATATACTTTGAACTCATCCATAAATACTTCCATAAACACTCAAGGTACTCAGAAAGAATACTCAACATAAATCGCTTAAATGTACTAAGAGCATTACATAGACCAAAAGGCATTCTTCTGTATGAAAATGTGCCAAATGGACACGTAAATATTTCCATTTATTGATTCTGATGGGCTCTATGGAGTTTAGATAACCTGAATATCCATCAAGGAAACAATAATGGGACTTACCAACCAATCATTCTAGCATTTGGTCAATGAATGGTAGAAGAAAGTGGTCTCCTATGTGGATTGATTTAGCTGACAGTAGTAAATAGAGACTCACCAACTATTTTTCACACGTGTTGGAACCAATTGATTCCTTTCATTTGAAAAAATTGTTATTCCTGTTGTTTTAGACACGCTTTGCACTAGGCTAACCCATTTACTTTCATATAAAGGATAAATGATCCCTGTAATAAGTAATTTACTGAGTTCCAATTTTACCACTTCAAGGAGAGTGGGATTCAACCGGTGTTGAAATTGTCTTATGGTCTTAGCCTCATCAACCAAAAGAATATGGTGCATAAAATATATGGGACAATCCTGGGAATATCTTCCAATGTCCATCATATTTTATTTTTACACTCATTCAAAAGGTTTCGTAGTTTTGATTCCTATTGTGGTGAGTGGTTTTGGAAATAATGATGAGAAATTGGTTAATACCCTCATGATATGCATATTTTAAATTAGAAGAATGTTTTTTATGTTCCAAAAACAGTGGTTTCTGGATTGAGGGAGGGTTTTAGGGGGAGTGGGGTCCATGAAACTATCTATATGATCATTATTATTCTCTAAGGATATATAATATATTGAAATGAGATTTGAATAATCATCAACGGTCATGGGTACCTCAAAATTAACAAACTCATCAATTAATTTACAAAATATACACTTTTCAAAACCCACACAACACTGAAAACATGGATCAATACTGAAATCATCCATGGGTGAAGAATGATAAAATGAATAATAGAATGGGTTGAGGATATAATTGTGTGTGTGTGCATCATTTGAGAGCACATCCAAGGAATATACAGGAAGATGGGTGTTCTCTTCAATGGGTTGTTTTATAGCCTCAAGGACATTAAAACTTACTTTTTCTCCAACGAAATTCGTGGAAAGTGTGCCATTGTAAACATTGATGATAGTATTTGCTGTTTTGAAGAATGGCCTCTAATGTGTGATAGAAGAATGTCCTTGGGTTTGGGTATCTCCCATATCAAGAATGTATAAATCAGTATGGAAGATGGCTTTATTCACTTTTAAAAGGACATCCTAAATCACTCATATTGGATGTGTCGAACTCCAGTTTTCAAGTTACACGACAATGCCTGTTGGTTCAAGCTCTCCAACCTGTAGGGAAGTATACACTGAGTGAGGAATTACATTAAAGAAAGCACCTAAATCTAAGATGGAAACTAAAAAGAATGTCTCCCTTATAGTACAAGTTATCATGCATGTTCATGGATACTTGCACTTAGCCGGCATTGCTGGTTGATTCAAGGATGAGATAATCCCTCCCAAGTTGACTCTCTTAATCCCCTTCAGCCTTCGTTTATTGGTGAAAATTTCTTTATGATATTTGGAATATTGGGGAATTATATTGACTTCATCCAATAAATAAATATTAACTAAAACGTTTTAAAATGAATCCATTATTTTAGTATAAATATCATTATCATAGTTTTTCATAGATTTAGAGAGTCTTTGGGGATTGGATGAGGAATTTATTTTCCAATTGAATCATTAATAAAAAATGTATTACTCTTTTTATTTTGTTATACTTCATTGGAAGCTTTTATGGGTTGAGAAAGAGTTTTTTCAAGAGGGTTACATACCTATTGTATATAATCAGTATAAGTAGAAACTTATTTACCACTACGAAGTGAAACTACACATACATTAACTTTTTCCATTCTTATTGGCAATGGGTTAGGATGGTAGTTGTCCTGAACCTTGCATCTTAACCTCACCGATGGTGTTTTCCAATTTCCCCACTTGAGTTTTCAGGTCTTGATGAGCTGATTGTTTGGTTTTTTGGAATTATAGGTTCTATGTTTCCATTTTATTCACTGTATCATCAATTCTTGGTTCAGATTTTGGAGGTAACGTTGATTGTTTTGATAATTTTAAGCATAAGAAGGTTTCGTACCTTGGCCTTGTTGATACAATTTCTCCTTGGGGTAGCTTAGGTTTCTTTCTTGTCCGTTCTGGGGTTTGGATTTCCACCTAGGATTTTTATTTGTCCTGAATTGTTCTTGTTTGAAGGGAGGTTCTTATTGGAATGGACTTCCTGGTAACTAATCTACATAGTTATTTGGTGATCTTGAATTTGTGGGAACTTGTAAAAAAATGAGTATTTTTAGAACAAATACCAAAATTTAATGGAATAGGAGGATATTGTGAGTTACCTTGTTCTTGGGAAAAATGAAATATAAGGGTATGCATCTCATCAATCTTGTTATCTACCTTTTGGTCTATAGATGAATGACTTAACTCATTAACTCCTCGGGTTGGTGTAGAAACTTGTGTACCAGATGGTTGTGCATTTTCATCTTTGATGGCAATTAAGTCACGAGCAACCGAAGAAGTTTTATCAACTATGGAACCACTAACGGAAGCATCAATAATTCCATGTTCCGTGGGGATAAATCCCTCATAGAAGTATTGGATTAATATTTTTTCACTAATCTGTTGGTGGGGAATCTTGATAAATGTCTTTTAAATCTCTCCCGGTATTTATAAAGGGTATGTCCTTATGATTGCCAACATCCACAGATTTCTTTCCTAATTGATGCAGTTAGGGAGGCAAGGAATAACTTATCTAAAAATAGTCTTCTACGATCATTCTAGCACCCAATACTGGTAGGTAAATATTATATCCACTCTTTATCTACACCATCATTGGAGAAAGGTAAGCCCCTAGACATAATTATGTCCTTAAACTCATTTTGGGGTTTCATGGTGGATAAAACTATGTAATGATCTTGAAGGTGTTTATGGGGGTTCTCAGCAGGAAGACCATGGAATTTAGGAAGAAGGTGGATGAGTCCAGATCTCTGCTCCAAGATGGCTTTTTCTCTGTATATTGGATGTACGCAGGTCGGTAATCCACCTCCAGGGTGGTCAGTTCTTTTGAAGTTTGATTATTTGCAGCAATGTTTTCTTGGGTTTGATTGGGTTTAATTATTGATTGGTTTATTAACACTTGAGGTTCCAAAAGGGGTTTTTAAATTGTACTTTATTGGCCTTATCTAGATGATTTTATTTTTTAATGGATTGATTTATCCATTTCATGTTCATATTCAAGTAGTTTTTCTTTTCCAAATCTCGTCTTGCAACAATGATGTCAAGTTTGATTGATTTATTGATTGTTGTTTTTTTTAATTTTTTATGGAATATGGATAAAATAAAAAACATAAGAAATTAAAGGAGGAAATAAAATATAATTTTATACATCAAAATTATAGAGAGAGAGAAGAAGAATAAGATAAATAGAGAGAGTGGAAGAACACACTAAAACAACCAATAATAAACAGAAAACCAACACAAAAACAATATAATGGGGGAGGGGTATTGAAATTGGTACTAATTAAGAAGTAAATTAAAAAATATAAAACTAAATAAAGATAAAAAATGATATTGTCTCCCCAGTAATAGTGAAAAAAAATTTATCGTGTTGACAAGGGCCTCAAATTATTGGTTTAGTTTTTAGTAGAATTTCAACAGTATAAAAGAAATTGTAGGTCATCTCTTAATAGATCCATAGATCATGAGATGAAAAGTGGGTTTTGATTAAAAATATATAAGTGGAATTTAATTTAATAAAACATTGTCTTTGATGATTAAATATTACAATATTAAAACTAAAGTGGTAAAAAGGTGTAGAAAAGAAGAAGATTAATTAAACGTGATCAACCCAGGAGATTATAATGATGCACATCCTTCATCGCTTAAAGAGAAAAGGTATTGATATTTTAATCCATTGCATTAACACATATTACCTTAATGTTACTATTTTATACAAGGATACCTCCTAGGGTTCAGTCGAAAACACAGAATGATTCACCAAACACTGCCGACGAATGGGTGATTTGTGTTTGACTTCATAACTGAAACTCACCAAGGCAACACACGACGAACATGATGTGTTATCCAGGTATGAATGTTATTTATTTTTAATTCCATGAAATAAATAGACATGTACTTGAAAATTCATATTTGATTTCAATTAACCAACATTAACCACACAAACACTGCAATTGAATGAGGGAAAAAATGTGGTGAACGGTGTATGAAACTTAACATAAATGGGTGCACCGAAACATGATCATATGAGTTGAGAATGACAAACCAGTACATAACTCAATAAAAAAAGAAAAGTTTATGCTGAAAAAAATAACAACCTAGAATTAAAAATATCATTCAAATATTACAAAGATGAATCTTGGTGTTTACATCACGTTCCAACTATGGTGATCATAAGGGGTTTAGAAAACTTTGGGAGGGGAGGGAGAATAAGATGATGAAGTTTCACTACTAATAGCCTCTATATCATTTATAAATGATGGTGATACACCTTTATAACTCCAAAATGGTAGAACCTTTCCTCCTGGTTTAACTCTCTAATGGGAAGCCCAAGGTTCCCTTTTATAGGAAAATTGAAAGGCGGTTTAAGGCACACAGATTTCTTCAAGACACTTGTACCATGATTTTCAGATAATAGACTTTAAAAAATATCTTAAAAATGTAAAGTTATATCCCCACTTCCTGAATCTTTCCACCGAATTTTTGGAATCAATTAGTATAGTGGATCTAGAGATATGGACATATTACATAACGCCACTTTTCACATTTCACAAAGTCGGTGTTCTGGACTATTAATGTCGGTTGGGACCCTTGATAGAAGAATTGGCCATGGGTTCCTTTATATGAGATGGAGGTCATTAATCTTTTGACCTACACACCAAATATGATCCCATTTTGATGCACAGATGTTTCCAAACAAACACAACAGTGTAGAGGTCATCATTGATACATGCAATTTTGGACCATTTTTCTTCCACTTCATCATGGGCCATCCAAATCATCTCTTCCTACATTAAAATAATCAAAACAAGTAACATTTACCATTTTAATAGAGACAAACACAAAATAATAGAATACTATCCGAAGATAAATATTTTATTAATTTTATAATTTTCAATACAAAACAAGTTTAGCGCAGTGGTGTAAGGGTGAAAATGAAATAGTGAATCATAGTAATATCACAGACACGACATGGGCCCCAGGAGATGGGTCGTGAAAAATTCAACGGAAAAAAGATGTAATTATGTACATTATTGAAAATCAAATAATAATATTCCATGTGGTATGGTTAATGAAACATGTATGAATTATAATTCATTAAATGTTGTGAAAAAAGGGATTGTATTACACAAATTCAAATTGAATATCTTTTCATTGTTAAATATTAACTTCTTCCCAATGGGTGGATTTACTTGTTCATAGATAATTATCATATATTTTAGGTTATATTCCTAATTCCAATGAAGAATTTTCTCAGTGGTCAGACACTTAGTATTTTTGTTGATCAAAATTAAATTTTTTCTATTTATTTTTTGTAATAAATGTTATTCACAACCCAGTTGAATAATTTTATTCTAGATTTATTGATCACATATATTATATAATTTTATACTCATATGGTAATTTTTTATTTATATCAATATATGTATTATTTTAAATTTCATATAATAAATATATAATTCGGAAAAATATTTATTTTAGTATAAATTAAATATCTTGGAGGATTAGTATAATGAGATGAGGTATGATGATAAATATAAATTTTAAAAACTATAAATTAATATATATCATTCGTCCATACGTTAATTCAACATGAAAAATATAATCCTTATAATATTTTATGGATAGAGAAAATAAATGGTTAATTAAATTATGGTGGTTCATATAAAATTGAATAATATTTTAGAACTAACCAAAAACATTATACATATGTGATGACATATAATTTTCCTTCAGTGATTGATTTTAGAGAATCATTTTTTCACAACGAAATGTATAAATCTCTCACCGCTAAATATAATTTTATAGTGATTCTTCCCTCCAGATCAAATAATTTTCATCACTGTACCACATTAAAAATATAGAGATTATAAAGATAAATCAATATTCACATTAGAATAATCATATATATCATGTCTACCAATGAAAGAGGTTCTATATACACCTTTATCACCCACAAATCAAAAATTATTTTTTAGTTCAATATAACAGGTGTTTATCATCGATAAATAGAGTCTACAGTTTATTCAACCTAGTAAAATTATAGTAGTTTAAAATTGTTTGTAAAAATAATTATATTTTTTAATGTAATGTATCGGGAAAAAATAATTGTTTCTCCCGGTATATTGAATTTAATAGTATATTTAACTTTAAAGGACCTTGTATTTAATTAATGTGTCTCATGTTACATCAGAAAACATGTCACTATTAATGGATTCTATGTAACCTACATCATATAATAGGCTTTTAATAAAAAAAATTATAGGAGAATTAAAAATTAAATATAGCTTTATCTGCACTTGAAACAATTAAGTGGAAACATTGTGGTCAAATTAAAATAATATTTTATTATTTATTTTTTCTCTATCAATAATTTCAATGATATAATTCAATTTTTATAATCTGATCATAATCCATTTTTATCAATATTCTTCCTCTTAATTGGTTCTCAATATGTTATCCTAAGAATCCAGTAATTGTGGAATAACGCAGTTGATTTAAAAATTATAATGTGGTGAGAACTCTAGTAGAAAAATACAAGATTACATGGTGTGTACTATATTATCACACACAATGGATCTATATTTACCGATCTATGAAATTATTGTGTAATTCACATATTCATTTTCTTAATTCTTGTTTCATTTGTTAAATTTCAACTTGTTGTTGACTAGCCAGGGTGGGACATTGTTTTTCTATATAACATGAAATAAGGGTGATATGTTTTATTAGTGAAAAACACAGGGTAATGACACATCATTGATACATTTAAATATTTTTATTTTATGAATAATTTTTAAATGATGGAATCCATTTAACTATATGGTATCTTAATATGTATCATTTACACAGAAAATGTACATAAAAAATATCTATTGGTTGTCTATATAGAGTCTCTAGGCATTTATAGTGGACCTCCACAATAGAAACACATACTCCGTGACTCCATCCTTCATACACCATGTATGTTACCTAGTAATTTAAAAATATTAAAATAAAATAATAACTTATTTAAACAAAATCAATTTATATTATAAATTAAGTATACTTTTTATATGAACTAATGTTTAGTTATTATAACACATTAATTTATTAATTAATTATATGTAATATACAAAATTATATCTCATTTATGTTCGGTTCATATTAAAGCCTTATAAATATTTAGAATATACAATAAACATAATTCTCATTTGTTTCAACTAAAAATTATATTGGTACTATTTTTGTGAAATTATTATGTGTATTTTGTATAAAAATTGTAGTGTGTGTGTATTGTATAAAACACAGTCAAAATTTAATATTTTTCAAATGTACATGCTACTTTGATTTTATGTATTATGTTTTTACAATTATTTTTATTATTTTAAATTATATTTAAATAATGATATTTTAAAAAAACTCATGAAATTTTAAAATATCATGGATGATTGCATGATATAAGATAAAATGTATTATTTTTTTAATATGATAATAAATTAGATTAACTCAAGATAATTTTATCTTATCGATATGATAACATAAATAATTGATTGAAAAATAAATTAAATGTGTAGTTATTACATGTTTATGACTAATTCTATGAATATTCCATGGCTATTTATTTTAAAGTTTAATTAAATTATTTTTTTCATGGGTTCATGGTTGATAATTTTTAAAATAAATAATATTTCAACAATTAGATATTACTTTATTTTGTTATGTGAAAATTTTGTGCCCAATGTTGTTTTATATTACTCTACTTTACCAATCTAGTATCCCCCTACACCAACATGTTAGTAACATTAATATGTAATTAAAAGAGATTTTATGGAAATATGTAGTTAGTTTATATTATGTGTTAAGGAATATGTATTTTATGATGGTATATAGGTAAAATAAACAATGGTGACACATTGGTGGACATGTGGGATGCTAAAAATCTTTCCAGTACCAAAGAAATGGTTTTACCATAAATTCATTTTTGATTTAGTTTTCACTTGCTAAATCAAAAAATAGATAAACTCATTATCTTTTCATTTATTTTTTATTATATTTCTACCAAATGAATTATCTATTTGATGGATGCAGGACCATGATAAAATATATTAATATATTTATATTGAAATATGGAAGTAAAAAAAATTTAGGAATAATTTTTGTCTTTCACATGGATACTCATTTTTAAGAAATAAATTTAATATTAAAAATACTCGAAAAATGATAATATTATAAAATTTAATGATAATAAAAAACCACAGCTAGATATCAAATATAACTCTTATATTAATAAAAAAATTAAGACCAATGTATAACATTATGTTCTTCAAACAATTGTTTGGGAAAATATTTTATAATTGATTTCCTATGAATTTTTTTGTTTTACAAAAAAATATATACATTAGGATAATTATCCATCTCTAAACATGATGATATTTGTAGGAATGTTTTGAAGAATCTTGAGCGACTGTTTCTGGTTATGATTGTTCACTCAACATATCACAGAGCTATAAGGCCAAAATTGAAAAGTCCCACCTATCTAAATACCTCATATTAATTGACAAGACACTCTAATGGGTATGCAATCGGGCCTATAGATCATTTCCATTAGAATGTAAAAAAATCTCTACATATAGATTATAATCATGAGGGATATTGGGACATAATAAAATAGTTTTTTAAAATTACTATGTATATGTTCTAATTAAATTTATAATTATATAAAGTAAGAATAATATACTATAAAATATTTTTTAATCCAATGAATATTTTGAATAACCTAAAGTATGTCTTTATCAACTATCTTGGATAAGGATGATATATTTACTTGTACAAACATCAAAGAATGTTATATGAAACTAAAAATAATATTATTCTAGGAATATGATTTAAAGTTTCCAGACTCAACATTTCTGGATCCACCAATAGTGGAGTTAAATGGGGAAGATTTAATTTTTCTATAAGAAACCCTGAGATGATGAAATTGATGTACATTTTCTACCGAAATATTCAATGCCTTGCAAACTATGAAAATATAATGAGACTATATATAGTGATGAAATTCTTATTCATCTATATGATCATTATCTGGATAGTGAAAAGAAACTAATTTTTTAGATATCCAAGGATTTTATTTAATAAAATAATGAACAAGAATCACCATCTCGATTCCATGTCAATGGTGTGATTTGTTATATCGAGGGTATGTAAGTCGTATAGTTTAATGGAACTATGAGTTGGGTAACAATATCATTATTATAATATTTTCCTATATATTATATAACATTTTTGTGAGTTTCAACATGATAATAATGAGAAGTCAATGCAAATTCGACTCATATTAATTCCCTTGATTGATAAAGAACTGAATCCTAAAATGTATTCATTCCTTATGTGGACTTAGTAGAAAGTTACGACATATATTATGAATTGTGTTCCCATATATATGGATTTAATTAACCAAAAATCTATGTAGAGTAAGAAGATAGGGGAATAGAGGGAGGTGGATGCTTCTTATTTGTGATATAATGAGGAGTTGTACATGATAATTCACTGTAGTGTATGAGGTAAGAAACTACAAGATTTTAGAATGAATTCTATCACATGTAAAATTTAAGTATATATAAATTTTTTGTTGGATAATTAATGAGTTTCTTATATATTTATCTGAATATAAGAATTTAGAATATTTCAAAACGATACATTTGGTGAGGTGGATTTTGTAGATGAAATATGATCTGTGTTTAAAGTGTTATTGATTGGAAAATACCACCTCACATTGATGAGATTAATTCTAATGGTTCATTCTAATTTTTACAATGTTTCAACAATTTTTGAAAAATATATTATTATATCCTAGTTAGTTATGGAGGATTTTATTCTATTTTTTGGAAATAAGTAGTTTATTTTTTATAAATAATTCATTTTTTATAGTAATGAAAATTTATATATTGGTTTTTATGTATTATATTTTCAGAATAATGTTCTGGAAATAGATATAGAGTTTAGTTCACATGATTCATACCACACATATTTATACCATAACTTATTAGGTATTATAATTTAAATAAACTGACTATGTTATATTTTTTTTGGATATTTATATTTATTAAAAATAAAACTATTTTCAATTTACAAAGTTATTTTACCAAGAAAAAGTGCTAATGATCCACGTATAGGATATAGTAAAAGGTTCACAATGATTTTATAGTCTGTTCACAATGTTGTGTGTGGACCATTCCCTATTTCATCAATGGGTGGGTACACATAGTCCCAAACAGTCAATAGAGAATTTAATCATTATTTAAATCTAATTAAGAAGATACAAGTATGAATAAATTGATTAGTTTAAACAATTCAAGAATGTGTTTGAGAAACCACATGTTATTAATAATTATTAAATAAAATATGTATGTATTAGATAATATCTTAATTGATACTTCATTGATGATTTTTAGTCGTATATGATATATCCCACATCACTCCTCTTCATAAAACATTTTAGAAAGTTGTAAGTGAAAGGGGGAACCACACCAAGTGGGATATAGTAAGGAAAATAATGAGTCATGAAAAATCTAAAATTCTATTTTTGGAAAATTAATTATAGGCATCTCCATACGCACTATACAATGTACCATTTATTGAAAAATATAGTATCAATTTCCAATGAATAAGTGTAATTAATCTCGTATTTTCCATCAAACATGTGTGCGAATGTGAATAATTTATTATGTCCTCTTAAAGAAATAAACATGTATCCTATAGAAATAACTAAAATGAAATAAATGGATAATACCTATAAAACCAGTCATATAAAACCATAATAGTTGAATGAAATTATATATTACATGATAATGACTAAATATCTGAAAGAGATCGTGGGTGTTAGATACATATAGATGACTTTAAAGGTCAAGACACATGGTAGTTTTTTCAAGAATGTTTAAAACATAATGACTGGAAGAAGATGTTCTAAATTTTAAAGGGCATCAGAGATGTACATTTTTTTACATAAACAGTGAGATATATTTTACTAGTCCAATTAAATGTTCATTAATTTTTAGTATATAATAATATTAATCAAATAGATATAAAATTAATATATATCCAAGATGATTCCAAATGTTTAGAATTATTGAACTCTAAAAACTATTTAATCTACCAAAACAAATAATATATTTTTTTAGATCATATACATAATATTAAGAAAATTGATTCCAAATTGGTATTCATGATGATGCTATGTATTTAATATCATATCTGTACTTATAAAGGATTTTGTTTGGAAAATTGTACATACTACATCATGGTTGTGATGAAAATGAATCATTTTCCCAATTCTATATCTTTAAATCAATATTAATTATACTGTACATTGACTCAAACAATGATAATACTATTCTATTGATTGATATCAATATTAAAACCCATTAAAATAATGAATATGAATATTTCTCTATGACACATCCAAAAAATTTTGGGACTCTAAGTAATCATAATAATTTATGCATGTAGAAAAAAACAATTTATTGAAAAAGACACATGTAAAATTAATTGAAAACCCACTATAAGGAATCCATAAAATATGTGTTTCATAAAATAATTTTATTATATCATTTTTTATAAATAATTTTTTGTGAGTTTCATCAATTTCCATGTAGTATATTTTTATGACATCTTACTTAATTAAAAATTGATCATGTGTTCGTCTATAAAAATATGTTTAAATAGTTTCTCAAAAAGAAATACATTGATGAAGAAGAATATTATATAATTATATGAATCCATCATGTTATATCCAAAAGGATTCATTTTCTATATCATAATATATATATATATATATGTATATGTATATATAGTAGACAGAAACGATGATTATCATTGAACAAACCAAGAGGGGACTGATTCCCATTACACATCATATTCATAATTCCATGAAAATATTTCATCACACACATGAAAGTATATATTTAATTAAAAATCCCACTATGAATATAAAATTGGTTTCTCAATTATTTAATATAGTAAACAAAATTGTATGTTGTTTAATATATATTACAATTAGTAGATTTCCTGAATATTTAGGATACATTCAGTAAATTTCAATCATAAAATTTACTATTTATTTGTGGTTAATTATGAATAAATTCATAGTATTAAATGGAAATGAATAATATTTCATCTAGTGATATGTTGATATATTTTTTCAAATATATCAATATGATTTGATTTCATGGTCAAGATATGCATAGACCTTCAATGGAGGGGAAATAAGATGGAAGAGCTCAATAAATTATATGGTATTAATTTATTATTAGAGCCACAGTATATTTTGGATTCTCATACTACTAAATAAGAATTATGGATATATAAAATTGTCATAGAGATATATTTGTTAATGAGAAGTAGATACCCACCCGATATTTTGTTTCTAATAAAACACTGCAGGCTCTCACCAAATGGTAGTGTACACATTAGCAGATGAGTAATATTTGTCAAATGTGTCTTATCATTAAGAAATTTTTTAAATGAAGTGATTTTATTCTGATATAAATCTATAGGGGAGACAAAAGTGAATATGTATTAACAAAACCATGACTTATTAGAACAAAAATCAATATTTCATCATTATAGGAGTAAAATAATTTCACAATGTATTATTCTCCACGTGATAGGTTTTTGGTGTCAGTGTCCCAATCCATCTAGTGTATACTCTGGATTACAATTTATATTATGTGTAGTTATATTTAAATATATATTATAAAATATTAATCATTATTAGATAAGAATATATTTGATAAGGTAGTAGGATATCTTTGGAATCAAAATAGGTCATTTGAGTTCTACATAATGATTTAATACATTATATTATTTGATAATATATCTAACTTATTTCCAATGGATAAAAGATGGATCTGTGATAAATAAAAAATCAATTTTGTACAACTATTTTTATGTTTTCGTAAGTGGATGTATGCTCGTCACATTAATATCACTAAATATAATTTCAAACATTGGATCTTATGAAGATAATACTACCAATAAGAATTCCATATGATAACATGTAAAATTAATTATTAATTGAGAGCATGTATAATGGCCTTGAAAATTAAAATTATTAAAAATTATTATTTTTAATCTTTTATTTAGTTTTATTTAATAATCATACGATGAACTATATTCACTCTATATAGGAAACTGTGTGTACGTCATATTGGGTATGTAATTAATGAATAAATCCAGGAAGCATTTTATTCATTTAAATGAAAAATGATATCTCATCCCCATGACATGAATGGAACTATAAAAATAAATTATATATTCATTGATATGTATAAAAGAAAAATACAGTTAATAAAAGAATTATATGTGATGAATTATGTTTTATAAAACAAGTATGGAAACTTCATGATAAAATATAAAAGAAAAATAATTATATAATGTAGTTCGAAATCATATAGAGTTCTCAATGTTGATACATTAAATTATTATATTTGGGTTCCATAACCCATTACTATAAAATAGTCATGGAAATTAGGAAAGCCTTCCTAATTCAAAGGAAGAAGCATCAAACAGGGCCAAATAATTTTTGTTACCATTAAATTATTTTAAATTTATATTATTTTAATTATTAGAATAAATACTTTTCTAATGTCAAAGGAATAATTTTTTTAGTTTTAATTGATCACATAATATAATTAAAGACTTATTATCAAGGTAATTATTTAGGAAATATGATATATAATATTTATTTATTCATTTATAGATAAATAAATATATAAAATTAATATTTTTAGGGGTATTAAAAAAATGTCGTGGGGGATGATCACGACAATATAATGGATGGTCTATTAAATTATTCATACTATATTTATGGACATTTTAAAATTAATTTATTCTATATACCCGATCAATACTCAATAAATAGATTTCTAGGTCTATTATGCTAGTGTCAATCGGTAATTTGAGAATCATTATGCAAAATGAAATCTAGAGAACTCTATCAAGGTTAAAAAAACATTCATGTGTATATTCACTCTTTCATGATGTATTATTCTCAATTCATTAGATTATAATGAATTTGATAGAAATAATTATTGATGAAACCCATAAAAAATTTTTGTGCCCGAGGAGAACATAATAAGATGATTTATTCGTTAGAATAACAATCATCAATCTATTTGAGTTTTTGGTAGATAAATGGGGAATATTTGAAAAAATGGTATAAGGATTATTCTATTTTATCATAAAAGATTAATGATGTATAATAAAAATGTTCTCCAATGTTTCATATTTACTTCGAAGAATGATCTCATAAATGAGGTAATGTTATTTTTGAAGAAATTTAAATTAGAGAAATAATTGACCACAAAGATCAAATTTTTTCTAGAGTGTTTATAATTTTTCATCTAAAAATATCCCATGTCATGGATTCTACAATATAAACAACTTATAATATCCATTGAATTCAATAATTTCTATGTTTATTCATTCTTCAATAATAATTTTACCCATTCCCAGAACCTTCACCAAGATAACTATAATTGGATTTCTAATGTTGATTGTTGGTATGACATATCCCTGTCATTATATATTTTATTCCCCGTATTTATGATTTAATATAGATGGACGATTTATTTTTTTTGGTGATATGATTTCATATGTGTATTGTTATTTCATACTACATCATGGCGCCTTTTAGTTTTACATGTATAAAAAGAAACATATGGTGGTTTTAATTCTACCCTTCATTGATTAATTTAATATTTCATGTATCATGAATTTATTTGGTGTTTTTAGAGAATAATTGAGATATTTATTAATGAATAAAGAGTATTGGAGGATTTAATATTTCTTATAAATATGTTTATTTCAATAGTTTACTACAATATGATTGATATTTCTTTTACATACCTATATAATGAGGTGAGTAAAGAGGTTGTTTTGTAATCATGGGGTTTTGGTTTTAAATTATAGTTATTTTAGTTTGAGATAATTTATTGAGGACATATCAACCCATCAACTCGTAGTGGATCTTCATGATCTTGAGATCAAAATATTGATAAATATTTTATGTATGATCAGTTATATTTTCCACTATCATTCTCATTTTGAAATTTTGTTTTCATAGTATGGCAATGTTACTTTATTCATCATATATTACACATTGTGAGAAAATTACCCCTAACTTTTTTCTGTAAGTATTTTTTCTTTATATTAAATAAGGGATACATTGATTTATAAACAATATTATAGTGGAATCATGGTCGAATGAGTGTTGATGGACCCCATTGTTGTTTTTAGTGGGAGTTTGTTGGATTTCATATATAATATGATATCATTTTTTTAAAATTATTAATTAACAAGTAGAATTATTTTATATTTATTTTCATAGAAAATTGGTGCTTTAAGTAATTTAGTATAACATTTTGTTTAAAATAAATGCATATTTTAATGAATATTAGAGGGTATATCCAAAATTTGACTGGAATGAGTATAATGTAATTTTATTCATTTGTAATATATGTTTTATATGAATTTGTATATATTTAATAGAATTAAATAAGTGATTATTGAAGGTTTTTTTATCCTTTACCTCATTGGTTAATTAAAAATTTTAAAATTCATGATTTCTTAATGTGATTATTGTTTTTGATTGTATTATATATTTTGTTAATTCATAATGATTCATGAGTGGATTCATTGACCAATATCAATTTTGTCCTCTGATGATTTCAATTCAGTATCAATAATTCTGATAGAGTGTGAGGTTATTATTTACCCATTAATGGGTACATATGATAAATTTACATTTCAATAAAGTAAATATTATATTTTATATGAGTATATAATGGGATCTCCACCATAAATGAATAACATTGGAGTGAGTTTATGGTACCAGTGTAGATAGATATATGATGATCATGTCGGACAGACTATGTAATTACATATTTTTACATTTTTATGGTTGGTTAAATTTATTCCCATTTATTGAACATGATGTTACAAAAACTATGACAAATAATATTTCTCATTGTGGATTATTGTTTTTCTTAATCATGTTGAGGTTGCATTAGGTTCTATGATCTACACCCAACCCAATATTATGATATAGTGGTTTGTTATTTTAGAATACTAATATAAGGATTTTCTAATGGAAAATGAAATGGTATGAGGATTATTATTTCCCTTTCTTGAGAAGGATTATATTTGGTACTATTCTGGGGACCCTTATTTATGATGGAATGGTTTCAAATATGTTAAGTGAATTCTTCACTTTTTAGAATTACGGTGGGTATTATACATTCAATAATTTTCATTATATAGTGGAATGGAATTTTATCAGGGAAACCTTTAATATGATTGATTTCTATTTAATATTTGAGATATAGGATTTCTATATAAAGTGTTTTTATTGGGAACTAATTTAGTGTTTCCTTTACTTAATTTTAATTGATATAATATTTACCATGATATATTCTCAATTGCATAAGGGGATACTAGTTTAAATTATATATGACTACCTTGGAGTCATCGGGTATTGGTTTGGATTTATGTATGAGGTGGAATTAATTATTATTTCATGGAATCTATGATGAATATTCATGGTATAATTCTTTTAAGTATTATACAAAGTGACATAATGGGTACAATTTTATATACAATTTCTGTTATATTTCTAGGTGGGTGTACTACTAAATAATAATAAAAACCCCAATATGAATTGGATTCACACCCAGATACTTATATAAGAACTCTATATAATTAATGTATTTATTATTCCAACTGGATAATCGAACTAAATCATTACCCATATACAAGAGCTAAGATTCGATGTATTGGGATTGACAATAGTGTTTTATTTTCAAATATATGGACTTATTAAGGGTGGGTGTCGTATAAGAGTCCCTATTAGAATTGGAAGAGGAGTTTGTAGGGTTGATTATGTTATAATGGATAATGTAAATTTTATTTAGTGTATTTTATTCATTTTTTTATTGGAACGTATGTTGTTGTAACTAAGGTATGATGTGTTTTAAACATATATTTTTAAATCTACACTAGTATTTCATATCATATAATATTTTATATTGTTCAATGGTCCATTATGGACTATGTGGGATCCATTTTCAACTTTTTATGAATAAATGTATTTTGATTTTTCCTAATTAATTTACAGCTCTTGAAATTATTTTGTAACATTTGAAAATTAAAAACTATCCTTATTAGTGATATAATCATCTCTATATGGATTATTAAGACCTAGAAACTACACAATAGAATCATTTATTTGGGAAGGCATCTATAAGGTCTAGTTGTGTCTCTGCTATGGTGTTTTTAGGTGATTTAGGTTGGGGATTAAAAATCCTAACATCCCATTCATGTTTGAACATCTCAAAAACCACAATCAACTCAAAAAATAAGAAATTTTTTTAATGAAAATACTATGATCCCATTATTTGTTTTTTTATAGGATGATATCCAACCAAATATTCATATTCACTAACCATGACTATCAAGTTCAATTTAGAAAACAAAAACCATTGAAATTCATGTGGGATAGATTTGATATGCTGAAAAATATCTTACGGTGGAGATAAGGTTGGGGTTTTATATTGTTGGGTCTAATTCTATGATATACTCAAAATATTTTAAAATTTACCAGTAATATAATTTAATTTTTATATATAATAATTGTCCAAAACTACATCACTATAGGATAGTAAAAATTTCATATATGCCCAACATGATCATTACTATGACATACTACTTGTTGTCTACTACGAAAACTAATCTATTTCTAATAATGTATAATTCACTTGTATTCTTAGACAAATGTAAATTTCCAACCAAAATAAAGCATCTAATTTCTCTCAATTATCATTTAATAAAACTAAAAATCCTTATCCTAGAGTCTGTGGAAGCACATACACCATTATAAGGTATAGATTAGGTCATTTCAAGCATCATCGAAGAATCCTAGAACCACATTAAAAAGAATTCCAAGATTATCAATCTATTTGAAATAAGTTTATTTATGATTAGTGGAAAATGAAAATAAAATAAAAAGTTTAAGGTATATGATTTTCCATATAAAGTGACTGTTTAGACCTTGATCCTTGTATAATTCTAGAAAAACTAATTTATCTGAACTTCCACATTTTAAGTGAAACCTATAACAATGATTTAAATATTTGAATAGAATGAAAAAAATTAAATACATGAAAAAAATGAAAACCACTAACATAATTATTTAATAAGATTTTATATGATAAAAAAATTATCTGTGTATCCAATAGAATCTACATGATAACTACTCTATATAACCATTGAATATGATGAACTACTTCACTTGTTTAAAACGTTTGTTAGGTTAATTGTGTGAATATATGTTTAGAAATATTATTTCAGGATGAATATTAAAATTATTGGCCTCTCTCACTCGATGTAATGTCTAGACAACCACACTAATGATAAAATATAATATACATCTCCATGTACTAATAAATACATCAAAATGTAGTTATCAACTCAAAGGCCTCCAGTAGTAAGTGATTATGGAATCTGGTGACATAATGATTTAGATAATTCATTATAATTGTGCAACTATGATCATATAAACCATCACCTCATAAAAATTTATTTTCTCCCAAAACTAGTACACTATTAGTAGTGAAATAATTTAGAAAATATATATAACACATATCTCAATCTATCTCCAAGATATATCACTATATAACTAATTTTAACGAGTGCGCTATGAAGAATAAATAAAATACATGGATTACTCACCCAATATACTTGTTTATTAGGATTACATCAAGAATGTAGAGTTAAAATTGACCTATATGTATTATTTTCATAGTATATACTTTAATCACATCCAATTGATGTAAATGAAACACCCATTATCCTTTGTTTTTTCTTTAAATTATCAAAAAAATATAATGGTAATGAACAAACCCATTTTGATATGGAAACATAAAAAAACATTAAATATACCCAATGACCATTGCAATAACCAAAGTGGGATGTCATTTTCCATAACATATTTCACTACAACACCCTCTATATAAGGAACAAGCCTTAAACATTACATAATCATGAATTTAATGAATAATTCACATTGAGGATCTTTTCAGGTTTATAGTTTTAGAGAATTAGGCCATAACTATTACTTTACATCTCAAAGATTACAAGGTAGAAACTTCTACACATTTTCAATTTTTTATAAAATAAAAACTTATGAAAAAAAGAGTCATGCCTAGTCTCATGTTTTAGACAGCAATACTTTTCCTTGATCCCATTTTTGACCCTATTCATCTTTAGGTCCTATGAAAAATATTTCAAAACATTATATGAGCATAAAAATCTCATTAAGGGTTATAAAACAAAGAAATAAAACATTAGTACATCATTGCATACATAAAATAATCTCTTTAACATACCTCATGAAATCATAAGATTTATGAATAACACATAGAAAACAAAAATCCTAAAGGTAACTTGTGGCATCTATATCATACTTACAGAGTAGCCAGCATAGCTACTTAGGGTGTTACATTTGGAATTCCCATCCCAATATATTCCCTAAATTTCATAGGAGAAACAATCTTGTTTACCTCCGTCACATTACCCAATCGATTGGAGTGCTATCTTGGGCTCACCTACCCAAGGTTTATCATGGAACCACCCATGTACATAACAATTCCCCAGAACCATAACAAATTTGTAACAAACAAAACAAAAATAAAGGAAAGATAACATTTCCACATTTCAATCACAATTAATCATATAAACATATTGACATAAATTTTCCATTATCTAAAAAATTTCAATACCAAAATATATAATGGAGTATATGGTATTTATCTTCCTTTTAAAAACATTACAACATGTTAAGGAAGACAAAGATCAAATAACACTCATGGCGGCGGAAAGGTTGTTGTCACCACATACGATAAAAGAAACATTATTTTTTGTAAAATAGTAGAATTATTCATAGAAAAAGATTCCCAATGAATGAAATGAAAAGTCAAAGGTGTTCATACAACATATAAAATAAAACTATGTATTAAAAAAATATGTCTCAATGAAAGTAGATTGAGATGAAGTCCTTAACCTCATGTCTGACTTGACCAGTTCATCCTTTAATCTCCTAAATAATAAACTAATGTTAATTTATACTTTATTAAGAATATTTTTCAAGTTTATTATTCCTTTAATATCACTTATTACCATGTTTTAAACATTATGTAATCATTTAAGTTAATAATGGCCATTGTGTCGACATTTGGCACTTGAGTCAAAAATGTACATACTATAATTACAAGTTGTTCACATGGTCAAACGTTATTATATACACAATTTTATTCATGATTTGGTTATCATATATATCATATATATCCATTATATACATGTATTTACAATAGTTCATAACATTTGGAGGTAAGAAATGAAATGCACCGTTAATGGAGACGGTAAGCTGTATGTATGCAAGAACGCTACATTCATTTCTATATCTTATTTTAATTGAATTAAAAAAATATTGATACATAGGTATATTATAATTCCTGTATAATATCATATATAATATCATTAACTACTTCCTTTATACGTCCCACATATGGCATTAACAAGTCTTATCACATAGCGGGGGAAGTAGTCTGCACTTCCTCAAAAGAAAATTATTGTGTTTAACTATAACAGAAACCATAAAGGTATGCTATAAATGAAAAATATAGAATCATAGAGAAAAAATAAACATTATATATATCATATATAAATATAGTTCCATCTTAATGGCAACCATGAGTGGCGATAAGAGAAAATTGAACAATCTTCGTTTCGTGAGGCCTTAGTTTCCCACACACATAAATAGTATGTTATTTAACTATTAGATAGATTGTGTGTAAGTGTAGTTAGAATACTTCTCATAAGGAAATAATATTATATTTAGAATAGTGGTTTTGTTATAAAATAAAAGAATAAAAAGAGTTTTGGGGTTGGAGAAGTAAAATAAAAGAAATGAATTTAAGAGAAATTGTTACCTTTAATTTGGGAAACTCCCATTGGTTTGAATCAAAGGGACTTATTGAAGTGGATAATGTCTTAGTTAAGGAATATAGGTGGAATATAGGGATCATGAGATCTTATTTTGGCAGGTTCTAGATGAGCCAAGGGGCTAGAGAGGTGTGAGTAATGGGTTAGAAGTGGTATCCTTTTATAAGGGGGAAGAGGGGCTCTTTAAGAAAGTATGAAAATATTATTTTATTAAATAATGATTTTTTGGTTTCTAAAGGTCAAACACTTATTAAAGTCAAAGATAATATGTCTCATTGACGAAATAAAATCATCCAATAATAATTAGATAGGTTTTTGATATTATTTTAATCATTTTAATATTATTTATTTAAATCATTTATTAATGAGGTAAACACTGTATAATTATTGTGTCATAAATAATTTTATTTAGTTGATAATTAAGAGTTATAGAAAAATATGATGATGTAAGAAATATTTTTAGATTTCCAATGAATATTTACAGTCATAACGATAACTTATATAACCCATTGTAAAATTAATTTACTAAAAGATTTTTGTTTATGTCATTTTTGTCTTTACTTTAAGTTAATTAACATAAAGTGTCAGTATCACTCTTAAGTGGCTCCATGGGGTCGCAAAATAGACCCAAAGATTCCCATGGTTGGCCATGACTCATCAAATAAGTTTTGGAAATGTTTTAAGGTAATTTCTCCTTATTATGATATTCTTTTTACATTGAATTACCCTATTTACCTTTAACTGCGGTAAATATATGTCAAAAGTTTATATTCACCGAAAATTATTTTAAGCCTGTTGAACCAAATTTTGCTTATTAATAATAACCATTTATGTCGGATTTTCAAAATTCAATTCACATAAGCGGTAAAATTTAATTTAAATGAAAAATCCAATTTTTACCTACTACTTAGTGGTATCACTATTTATCCAAAATTGTAGTTTTTCAAATAACTACAACAAATTCAGCCTAAGGTATATTTCATATTACGAATTAAAAAATGATGTCTACTTTACCAAATTCAAAACATATAAGTTGGATTAATTAATATAAAATTAATTCTCATCGTCTTAACAGAAAGCGTATTTTTAAAAACATTAACTATCAAAAGATTGAATCTTGTTTATGTCCAATTTCAAATTTAAATTAATTATGATGACCAAGATTGGATTAAATGGTAAGAATATAATCTAATTACACATTAAAACCAATTAAAAAAATAATCAAACCATATAAATAAATTGGATTAAAAGGGATTTTGTAATTAAAATACAGTATTTTTCACGATTCATCAAAAAATACATTTTATCAGAAAAATACAAAAAATTAACCCAAAGTAAATATTGATATCCCAATTATGAAGAAAATCTTTATTTTGTCAAAAAGGACATATAAATGTGACCAAAACTTTATTTAAATAGGATTTGTCATCAAAAGGCGGTAAGTCGTCCTTTAAAGAATATTAGTTTATTTATGCTTAAAATTACAATAATTCAGATTTTAAGCCTCTAAAATTTATTGGATAAATGTAAAAACATTTAAGAAACATTTATAATCATATTGTAGTTTTTTCTATTCATTCTCTCCAATACAATGGCTAGGCGTTATCTACATTTAAAATAATATTATTATATTATTAGTGTGCAATGTAAGATTTAAATGAAACATATTGTTGCGTATCGGGTACGCCATCAAGAATATAAACCCCTTTAATGTAAAATAAATATGTACTTCACAAATATGAATAATTATGAAAATGTTTTCTTGCTTCATTTACCTAGGATGTCACATCCTTCACCCCTTTTTCAAATTGCTCCCATGAATTTTTATTCAATTATCAAATAAATGGGGGCATTTATCCCTCATAGAATTTTCAAATTCCCACATAGCCTCTTCAACCATATGGTTCTTTCACAGAACCATTACCTGGTGAATTACCTTATTCTGCAACACTTTCGCTCTTTGGTCCAGAATCTGGACTGGTTGTTCCTCAAATGAGAGATTCTCTTCCAAATGAACTACCTCTGGACTGAAAACATGAGATGGATATGGAATATACTTTCTCAACATTGAAACATGAAAAAAATTGTGTACCATGGATAAACATGGATGTAAAGCCACTCAGTAATCACCTGATCCGACTTTCTTCGGGATTTCATAGGGTCCAAGGAACCTCAGACTCATCTTAACAAAACACATCACTCATTTCAATAGAGATAATTTGAGAAAGACATAACCACCAACCACAAAATAAAGATATTCCTCGGATTATCCGCATAACTTTTCTAAATGCTCTGAGCTATTCGTATGTTCTTATGAATCAAAGAAAATTTTTCTACCTTATATTCTACCAATTCTGGTCCCATCAACTTCCTTTCACCTACTTCATCCCAAAATGCTCGAGTTCGACACCGCTTCCCTTATAATGCCTTAAATGGAGCCATCAGTATATTTGAATCAAAACTGTTATTATATGAAAATTCAACCAAAGAAAGATATTGGTCCCAACATCCCTGGTAGTCCATCATGGAATAATGTTTCATATCCTCCATGGTCTTAATTGTTCATTCTGACTGCCCATAAGATTTTAGATGAAAAGTTGTACTAAAATATAATTCGGTACCCAACGACTTCTGAACTCCTTTAAAAAAGTTAGAAGTAAACCTGGGATTACAATCTGATACAATGGATAGGGGAACACCATGCAACTGGACTATCTCTTTAACGTACAACCAAGAAAGTTGATCTAGAGACAATGTATCTCAAATAGGAATGAAATGAGAAGATTAAGTCAATGGATCTACAATAACCCCAATTTCATTACTACCTCGAGATGTATTCAGTAATCCCACAATAAAGTCCATGGATATATTTTTCCATTTCCACTCTGGAACCAGTAATGACTGAAGCATCCCTTTTGGTAACTGTCTCTCTACTTTAACTAGATGACAAGTCAAACACTTCACAGTAAAATATGAAATATCTTTTTTCATTCCATCCCCCCAGAAATACTCTTGAAGATCTCTATACATCTTAGTACTGCCAGAATGAATTGAAAAAGGAGAACCATGAGCTTCACATAATAACTCATTCTTCAACTGTGAATCACAAGGCACACATAATCTCTTCCCAAAACTCAAAACAAAATCATTATCATTTTTATATTCAGGAAACTTAGCCTTCTAAACTAACTCTACCTTTTTCTATATCTGACTGTCTTCCTTCTGTGCTTGCTTTATTTTATCTAATAGTGATGATTTTACTAACACCTGAAACAAAATAGAAGTATTTCCTCCACCAATAACTTCTATTCCAAAGTTCAACAAATCATAAACTAAAGAATCTCATTCTAAACATAGCATTATTAATGAAGCATTACTTTTCTGACTCAAATCATTAGTCACTTTATTTTCCTTTCCTGGGTGATAATGAATCATGAAATCATAATACTTGATTAATTCCAACCATCTCCTCTATCTCTTGTTAAATACATTTTCAGTGAATGTATACACAAACTTTTTTGTTCTGTATATATTTCTAATTTTAATCCATAAAAATGATGCCTCCAAATTTTTAAAGCAAAAAAATAGTAGCTAATTCCAAATCATGTGTAGGGTAATTTAACTCAATAGGTTCCAACTAACGTGAAGCATAAGCAACTACTTGATCATTATGCATAAGTACACAACCAAGTCCTTTCAATAAAGATTCACTGTAAACAAAAAACTCTCCATTTCTGGAAGGTAGTGCCAAAACTAGAGCATTCACCAATCTTCTTTTCAATTCCTGAAAACAATCATTACATTCTTTTTTCCAAAAAAAAATAAAACCATTTTTAGTTAACTTATTCATTGGACTAGATAACCATAAAAAATTCTCTAAAAACCTCCTATAATAACCTACCAAACCTAGAAAACTACAGATCACAGTTATATTTGTGGATCTTGGCCATTCTTCAACAACTATTGTTTTAGTAGGATCAACAGTTATGCCATTATTTTAAATAATGTGGCCAAGGAATGACATTTTCTGTATCCAAAACTCATAATTGAAAAATTTCCCAAATAGTCAGTTTTCTTTTATAGTTTGAAAGACCACCCTTAAATGACTTTTATCATCCTATTTAATTTTAAAATAAACCAAAATATCATCAATGAACACAACCACATACTTATCCAGGAACTTAGGAATAATTCTATTCATAAGATCCACGAATACTGTAGGTGTATTGGTTAAACCAAAAGGAATAACTACAAATTTATAATGGCCATATCTAGTACGAAATTGAATCTTTAGAATTTTTTCTTCCTTTACATTCAACTGATGGTACCCCGACCTCAATTAAATATTTGAAAAATACTAAGCTCCCTAGAGCTTATCAAACAAATTGTCGATATGAGGCAAATGATACTTTTTCTTAATAGTGATGTTATTCAATTCTCTATAATCAATGCAAAGTCTCATTGAACCATCATAATTTTTAACGAACAAGACAGGATCACCCCATGGAGATGTGCGAGGGTGAATAACCCTTTATCTAATAACTTTTATAATTGCTTCTCTAACTCTAAATGTTCAATTTGAGCCATTCAATTAGTGGATTTTTAAATTGGCCTAGCATCAGAAACTGAGTCAACAGTAAATTCAAATTCTTGATCAGGTATAATACCAGGAAACTCATCATAAAAAACATAAAGGTACTCATTTACCATGGGAACATCATTAATCTGAACAATTCCTTTGTTTTCAACAATATATCCAAGGTAACATTCATTTCCATATTTTACTACTTTCTAATCTTCCTGATATGTTATCAAAATTTAGGGTTTATTCTTGTACACAAATTTAAAATTATCTTGAATAAAAACCTCTTTAGCTCTGCAATCAATCTTAGCATGCTAAACAGAATGCCAATACATAACCAAAATAACATCAAACTCAACTACAGGAAAAATAATAAGGTCGAAAGGTAGATTCTTTACGTACAAAGGTAAAGGAAGGTTCAAATAATTTATTTTTGTTTCAACATTTCTCTCGGTGTTTTTACTATAATTTTAGGATGTATATCTTGATATTCAATTGCTAAATTACAAGAAAACTTCTCAGAAATGAATGAATGTGCAGACCTCGAATCAAACAACACATTGGAATAATCTGAAAAAACAAACAGTGTAACTGATACTACTTCATTTGATGGCCCAACATCTGCAGAATTAGTTTCAAAAGACATCACCACTCCTTTGTTCTTGTAGTCTGGTTTCTTTCCCTCAGTTGAGTTATTCATTAGACACTCATTTTTATAATGACCCATTTCATTGCACTTAAAGCATTTTACTGATTGTAAATCTGATTTTGTCTTACCATTAACCTGCTATTTTTTAATGCATTTATGAGATTTATGTCCCATTTTACTACATCATTAGCACTCACAATAATTCTAAAGACATTCCCCTTCATGATTTTTAACAAAATTTTCACAAATTGTAAACATAAGTTTCTTACCATCAGACTTTTTTGAAATGTTCTTCCCTTTCCCCTGCCACTTTGACCTATTATTATGTTGTTTTTTAAAGAACACTTAATCATCAAAAAACATCATTTCCACCTTCTATGAACATCGAAAAAGTTTTTCATAAATTTTGAACTCACAAGAAGCTAAAGCCCTTTGATATTTTAGATTTAATCCTAAGTAAAAACCTTTGATTTTACTATCAAGATCTCTTAAAAAATTTGGAGCATACCTTGCCAGTCGAGTGAATTTTGCTTCATAAGAAACCAATTAGTCATCCTCCAACCACAATTCATGGAATTGTTCTTCCATTATAATATGAACCACCTTAGGAAAATATTTCTCAAGAAATGTACCTTTGATTTCATCACAATAAAGAGCATCGATCTCCTCTCTATCCCTGATATTTTTCACCATCGACCACCACCGATCATCATCACCTTCAAAACAGTTAATAACGACACTAACCTTTTGATGTTATGAACACCCCATGTAATTAAAATTTTCTCCAGTGCGTTAATTAACCCTTCACCTAGAACATGTTCCAATGATTCTCTGAATGATGGGGGCTGTTGCCTCATGAAATGCTCTACTACTAACATGTTCCTCTGTGGTTGATGTAGCTAATCTCTTGTGTGGATGCCACCACCATTTATAGCCTAATTCAAATTTTATATCACTGCAAAAAAATCATTCTATTTCGATTCCGACAATCTCAGGTAGCTGGTTTGGAAGGTTGTCTTCCTCTTGATGTCGTCCCAACATAGCTTCCTAGTTTCCTCTATGGAAAACCATTATAAACATAGAAATATCTTAGTCAAAGCAACATGGTAATCTATAAATGGTATCATTTCAATATTAAAATAAATTTATTAATGGATATTAATTTAGAAATACACTAACTCCTAAAGTTAGCTAAACTAACCTGTGATACCAACTATAAGGACATGGCCTTAAACATTACTTAATTTTTAATTAAATGAATAATTCTCATTGAGGATCTTTCAGGTTTAGAGTTTTATAGAATTAGGCCATATATATTACATTACATCACAAAAACTACAAGGTAGACACTTCTACTTTGTTTCAATTTTTTTCATAAAATAAAAACTCTTGAAAAAAAGAGCCATGTCTAGCCCCTTATTTTAGATAGCATGACTTTTCCTTGATCTCATCCTTGACCCTATTCATCTTTAGGTCATGTGGAAAGCATTTTAAAACATGGGATAAGCATAAAAATCACAGTAAGGGTTTTATAATGAAGAAATAAATTTGTTTTCATCAATGCATACATAACATAAGCTCTTTAACATACCTCATGAAATTATAAGATTTGTGATTAACATCTAGAAAACATATATCATAAAGGTAACATGTGGCATCCATATCATACTTACATTGTAGCTATCACAGTTACGTAGGGAGTTACATTCGGAATACCCATCACTATATATTCCCTAAATCTCTTAGGAGAAATATTCACGTTTACATCTTTCACTTGAACCAATGCATTGGAGAGCTATCTCAGGCTCACCTACCCTAGGTTTATCCGGGAACCACCCGTATACATAACAATGCCCAAGAACCATAACATATTCGTAACACACAAAACAAACATAAAAGAAAGGTAACATTTCAACATTTCAATCACAATATATCATTTAAATATTTTTATATTAAAAATAAATTATCAAAACCATTTTCAAAAACAAAATATTTAAAAGAGTATATGTTATTTATTTTCCCATTAAAAATAGTATGACTTGTTAAGGAAGCCAGAGATCAAATAATACTCGAGACGGCGGAAAGGTCACTATCACAGCATATGTTAAAAGAAAAAAAAATTTGTTTAGTAGAACGCTTCAAAGAAAAATATTCCCCTTGAATTACATGAAGTGTGAGAGGTATTTATATATCATATAAAATAAAATCGTGTATTAAAACAAAATATACCTCAATGAGTGGAGATTAAGAAGATGTCCCTTACATCGTGTCTGACAAGACTCGTTCATTCTTTAATCTCATAAAAAATAAACTAAAGATAATCTATACTTTCTTAAGAACATTTTTTAAGTATATAATTCATTTTATATCGCTTATTTCTATGTTATAAACATTATGTAATCATTTAAGTTAGTAATGGTCGTTTTGTCGATATTTGGTACATGAGTCAAAAATGGACTTTTTATAATTACATGTTGTTCATGTGGTAAAATGTTATTATATCTAGAATGGTATTCATGATTTTGTTATCATATATATCATATATATTAAGTATATACTTGTCCTTACAAATGTTTATAACATTTGGAGGTAATAAATGAAATGCACCGTTCATGGAGACGGTAAGTCATACGTACGCATGAGCGCAACTTTCCTTTCTATTTATTATTTTATTAGAATTAAAACATAATAATACAACGCTATATTATAATTCTAGTATAATATAATATATAATATCCTTAACTTCATCCTTTATACATCCCATGAATGGAATTAAGGAGTCATATCACTCTGAGGGGGCGGTAGTCTGCACTTCCTCAAATGAAATTATCACGTTTTCCATAAGGAAACCATAAAGGTGTTCTATAAATGAAAAATATAGATGCATAATGAAACAATAAAAATAATATATACCATATATAAATATAGTTCCATCTTAATTTCCACTATGATAGGAAGCTAAAGGTAATTGAACAATAATCGTTTCGTGAGGCCTTAGTTTTCCATCCACAGAAACAGTATGTTCTTTACACATTAGAGGGAGGTTTGTGTAAGTGTAGTTTGAATACTTATCATAAAAACATCATAGTTTTCTTAGAATACTGGTGCTGTTATAAAATATAATAATAAATAGATTTAGGGGATTGATAAGTAAAATAAAATAAATGAATTTAAGAGGAACTGTTACCTTTAATTCGGGTAACTCTCTTCAGTTTGAATCAAATGGACTTCTTGAATTGCCTTCTAACTAAGTTAAGGCTTAAAGGTGGTATATATGAATCTTGAGAGATTATTTGGGCAGGGATTGGATGAGCCAAGGGGCTTGAGATGTGTGAGGATTGGGTTATAATTTTTTTCCTTTTATAAGGGGGAGGAGCGGCTCTTTAGGAAAGTGTGAAAATATTATTTTATTATATAATGCTTTTTCGGTTTCTAAAGTTACAAAACTTATTAAAGGAAAAGATAATATGAGTAATGGTAGAAATAAAATCTTCCAATAATAATTATATAGGTTTGGGATATTATTTTAATCTTTATAATTTTATTTATTAAAATACTTTATAAATGAGTTAAACACTTTATCATTAATGAGTCATAAATAATTTTATTTATTCGATGTATAAAATTTATAAAAAAATAATATGATGTACGAAATATTTTTATATTTAAAATTAATGTTTATAGTCAAAAATATAACTTATATAACCCCTTTTAATAATTAATTTACAAAAATATATTTGTTTGTGTCATTTTTTTCTTTACATTAAGTTAATTAAAATAAATTTTCATTATCACTCATTAGAGGATCCATGGTGTCCCAAAATAGACCCTAGGATGCCCATGGTCGTCCATAACTCATCCAATATGGTTAGGACAGGTTTTATCGTAATTTTATATTATTATGATATTCTTTTTACCTTGAATTACCCTTGTAATCTTTACCAGTGGTAAATAAACGTCAAAAGCTTATATTCACCAAAAATTATTTTGAACTTATCAAACCACATTTTCTTTACTAATAACAACCATGTGTGTTGGAATTTATAAATTCAATTCACAGAAGCAATAAAATTTCATATAATTGAAAAAGTTAGTTTTTAACTACTAAATTGTGGTTTCACTATTCATAAAAAATTGATGTTTTTCTGAAAACTACCAAAAATTCATCCTAAGATAAATATGATATTATAATTTCAAAAATTATGTCTATTTTACCGAATTAAAAACATATAAGTTGGATTAATTAATTTAAAATTAATTCCCATTGTCAAACCAAAAAACGTGTTTTTACGAAATATTCACTATCAAAAGATTAACTCTTGTTTATGTCCAATTTCATACTGAAATTAATTCCAATGAACAAAATTGGAATAAATGGTAAACATATAATCTAATTCAACTTTAAAACCAATTAAAAATATAATCAAACCATATAAATAAATTATAATAAAAATCAGTTTTGAATTAAAATACAGTATTTTCACTATTCATCAAAAAATGAATTTTATCAGAAAATACAAAAACATTACCCATTGTAAATATTGATATCCCGATTCTGAAGAAGAATTCTATTTTTTCAAAAATCTCATATAAATGTGGCCAAAACTATATTTAAATAGGGTTCGTCATCAAAATTTGGTGAATCGACCTTTTAAAGAATATTTGAGTATTTATGCTTATAATTAGATTATTTCAAATTTTAAGCATCTAAAATTTATTGGATAAATGTAAAAAACATTTAAAAAATATGCATAATCATGTTTTAGTTAGTTCTATTCATTACCATCAATACAATGGCTAAGAGTTAACTATAGTTAAAATAATATTATTTTATTTTTAGTGTTGAGTCAATTAGGTTTCCTTATGAATTTTCTATTCCTTCATGTTTGGGGAGATTATTGAGTCAATAAGGTTTCTTTATGACATTTCCATTTCTTCTTTTTTTGAAAATCACAAACACCTTATCTTAAATAAATTTTCATTTTACCCTATGCTTAGGAAAATTTCCTTAAGGAAATTTATACTTACTTTGTTTTTCATTGATCATTTTTCCTCTAAGTATAAAATTCATTTTCGTATCCAAAACCTTGGAATCATATATGTACATTGATATAAATCATTCTATTTTTCGGATCAGAATTTCGGTTCTGAACTCTTCTGAGTTGTGACTACGAGTTCTCTAAATTAAGACTCCAAACATTGTAAGTTCAGACTCCGAACTGTTTTGAATTTAGACTCCGAAATTTCGTATGTTCAGACTCCTAACTATTATGAATTCAAACTCCGAATTCTACTGAATTCATGACTCCAAATTTCCTTGAAATTTAGACTCTTGAATTCTATAGAATTATCTCTCTGAATTATTCTGATAAATAGAATGTGAATATACAAGTAATATAGACTCTGAATAGTTTTTGAGTAGACTCCAAACTTTCATTTTTGCTTACACTCTAAAAAATTAATTTTCTTAAGTAACCATGTTTTTGTTTACTCTTGTTTTGGTTATAAAATGATGTAGTGAATTCAGTTACTAACTGACTGTTGTTTGAGTGACAAGTGTAGATATCCCTCTGAAATTCAAGGAAAAATATGGCCGTTACAGGAGGGAGCTGACTATTTAAGTCATGCCTATAAATGAAATCTCATTTGAAAGAGCTTAAAAGATGTTGATAAATATAGTTCTTATATGTTTTTGATGTGATTTCTAGAGAGAAAGGCTCTTATAAACTCTCAGGCTTCATGCAGAAAGTTTGAACGACTTGATCAGACTTTTCTTCGTGAAGAATTTCATTGTGGAGAGGTATGATTTCCTTAAAATCAGAGACTTAGGGGTGTGAAGTCAGAGGTTCCAATTTCCTTACAAATTGAGGGCTTGCGAGGATATCAAGACAGATACTGATCTTTGGATTGAGAGATTACCTGGGTTTGAGTAAGACAAAATTTCTTGAAAGTATAAATCAAGGGAACTTTATCCAATGTTATTGGATACCCTTATCTTTGGATTAAATTATTTACTATTTGTTACTTTTAGTGTTTCAATTTTGTTTTCTGTTGTAATTTTGGTTGTTAAATAAAGTATAACTATCTTATACATCCTTAATCATGTATTCCGATTAAATAGGATTCTATATGCTCTAAGGTAGAATGTTTATTGTTCTAACCTTTTTATAAGTTATATTTCTGGAATGTCATTTCTGGAATCACTTTTCTGGAATCAAGAAAATTAGTAGAACTTAGAGGTGTTGTGAATTTTGTTTATACATACATTCCGTAAGGATTTCTTAAGTATACAATTCACCCCTCCCTCTTGTATATTTATTATCTATACCATATTTTGATACTACAATCAGTATCATATCTATCTTATAATTGATCCAACAATTGGTATCAGAGGAGGTGATGTTGTACCCTGAACCAATTTAACAATTGGCATTAGGGCGTTGGATAAATCTGAATTAATCTCACTATTTGATTCAGAAGAGAAATATTTATCATTATTTTTTTCAAAATCATATTTTTGGGCTCATAATTTTTGGAATCATATTTTTTAAAGAGACACTCTAGTTCTATTTTCCTTGATTTGGATATTTACAAAATTTTAATACGAACATGTTTGTGTGGAAATATTTTCCTTATGATTGCAGGTTTAAATGTTGGTTCTATCGAAAATCTAAATCCTACCAGACCACATATTTTTGATGGAAATGATTATGAGTACTGGAGAGATAGGATGAATACTTTCATTATTAACACCAGTGTTGATAACCACAATATGCTGACAAGAAACTAAAGATTATTGATAAGGAATTGAGAACTTTTACTATTCTGGAGAAATCAGAATATCAAGCAAATTTTAGAGATAGAAATACATTTCTATGTTATATCACAAGAAACATATATATTCAAATATCTTCATGTGATGCTGCAAATAGTATCTGGAAGAAAATTGAAGTTACACATTTTGGTACTTCTAATGTAATATAGACAAGAAGAGCTTTGTTGAGAGCTGAATACCATGGATTTACCTTTCCTTTTGGAGAACCTATAATAAAAGTTCAACAAAGCATCATGACTATTCTGAACATCTTACTTTATAAGGTAGAAAATGGTTTGGATGATGAGGACCTTGTAGATAAGATCATAGACATCATTCCAAATGAGTGGGAGTCCAAGAGGACATTAATTTATGAGAACAGGAATGTTACCCAGATTTCCATAGATGAGCTATTTGGAACTCTTCTTCAGCATGAGACTAGAATGAAAAGACACGGTGATAATGTTAAAAATAAGAATGGGAATGTAGGAGTTTCTTTTACAACTACTTCAAAACATATGAAAGCCAAGACTCTAAAAAGAGTAACTAGATCAAAATCAAAGAAAGTCACTATTCAGTCAGAATCTATTGATACAAAAAACTCTAAGAATAAATTAGGTAATCTTGCTCGGATAATGAACATGATATTATCTTAGAAGAACTATCAAAATAAGTTCAAGAAGAGATACTACAGAGATAATAATTATGGGGAAGTTACTTGTTATGAATGTAGAAGAACATGTCATATCAGACCTGATTTCCCTCAATTGAGAAAGAAAGAAAAGAAGGAAAGTAATTCATAGAGAAACAATAAGAAGTTTTATCATTCGAAGCCCAAGAAAACTCTTAAAGAAAATGACACATTGATTTCTAGCTATGGAGACTCTTTGAGAAGTGAATCTTCTGAATATGAATCATCATCATAGAAAAGAATTGGATTCATTGCTACTAATTATTTCCCAAATAATTGTCTTATGGCTAATTTATGCTCTGCCGAGGGTTTAACAAAATTTTTCTCTTGATAAGAATTACTATTCTGAAGATATTACTTCTAATGAAGATACTTTATCTTCAGATAATAAAAAACAACTTTATATGAAGAAGTATCTATATTTTCCAAGTTGTTAGAAGAAAGAAATTGTAAAATTTTTAAGAAACAAGACAATTCCAATAATAGGGAAGATGTTCTTACAAAAGTGATTCCAGAAATCTTTATAGATCTTAAAGATAAGTGTGAGCTTCTAGGAAAACATTCTAAAGACCTTAAGGAAGAAAATTCTGAAATGGAAATTTATTTTAAAGAACTTAAGAATAATATTTTAAAAATAAAAGTTTTTGAGGAAAAATCGAACACTAAGGAAATAAATCTTGAGAATTGGAATTTATTCATCAGACTAAAATCCGAAAAATATATTTTCTTAAGAAAATTATTGCAAAATTTACCTCTGGTAATGAAAATTTTGACAAGATGTATTCTCAAATCAAACCTCAAGGAAATACTACTAGAGTATGTTACACTCACAAAAAACCTGTTTTCAAAAACAACTATTTTATTCTATCCAGAGCCCCTTTTTTGTACTAAATGTCAATGTGGTGGGAATTGGAAGAAAAATTGTTCTTTGAATAAAGTTCGATATCTTAGGTTTAATAAAACATATTTTTCTAAACAAATGTCGATACCCAAAATTTTATATTCATACAATTCCGGATCCAAGAATGTTTGGATTCTGAAAGTCAAACATTCTTATTTTGTTGAGAATAAAGAAAGTATCAATAATAATACATGGTACATAGATAGTGTATGTTCCTAGGAATATTTCTGGAAAAAAAACTTCTTTGAAAACCTTATCAAGATGAAAGGAGGAAAACTAACGTTCAGAGATAATGTTACGGGAGAAATTATTGTTTTAGGTAATGTCATTCATCTTGGAAAATCTTTGATTTCATATGTTTTATTTCTTAATGGTCATAAGTAAAACCTCATTAGCATAAGTCAATTATATGATGAAGGTGAACTTATGAATTTTAGGAATGACAAGTGCTTAGTACACAATTCCAATGAAGAATTTATTCTTTCTACCAATAAAAAAGAGAAGTTTTACACACTAAACATAGAATACCTTAGGAGCCAAGACCTACCTTGCCATAGTGCAATGGAAGATCATTCTTGGTTGTGGCATAGAATTTTTGGACACTGTAACCTCAGGAATCTATGCAAACTCTCTAAAAAAATACTAGTTTAGGATCTTCTAGAGCTTAGATTTGATTCTTTAAAAGTTTGTGATCCTTGCCAATATGTAAAGAAACTTAAATAAAGTTTTAAATTAGTCAGTGAAGTCTCAACCACTGATGCATTACAGTTAGTGCATATGGATATTTTTGGACAAACACAAACTAGAAGTATTGGAGGAAAATATTATGTATTTGTCTTACTTGATGAATACACTAGATTTACATGGGTCTATTTTCTAGCAATGAAATCTGAAGCTTTTTCTTATTTCAAATGTTTTAGATCCCAAGTTAAAAATGTGAAAAACCTTTCTTTGATAACTATTCATAGTGATCATGGAAAAGAAATGGAAAATTCGGATTTTGAATTTCTTTGTAGTAGAAAAGGCATTACTCATATCATCTCAAATCCCAGAACACCTAAAAAAATGGTGTTATTGAAATAAGAAATATAATTTTTCAAGAGATAACAAGAACCATGTTGAATGAATATTCTATATCCAATCATTTTTGGGCTGAATATTTAAGTACTTCTTGTTATACTATAAATCTTGTTCTGATTAGACCTTTCATAAAAAAACTCATTACGAGTTATGTAATGGTAGAAAACCTAGATATTCTTACTTCATGGTTTTTGGTAGAAAGGTATTAATATTTAATACGAAAGATAATTTACACAAATTCGCACCAAAATCTGATGAAGGAATTTTTTTAGGCTACTCAACAACTTCAAAGGAATATTGGGTTTTTAGAAAAAGCACTTGTATTGTTGAAGAAACACTACATGTAAAATTTTATGAAACTGATCCTTTTGTTTTTAAACAACCCCAACCTACATCTTCATATCTATTTTCAAAAACTTATTATCAACCTTGGTTAGAAGACCCTTCTAATAAAGAAAATATTCAAGAAGATAATTTTGAATCATTTACCCTAGAAGATTTTCTACACTATTTTGATGAACAGGTTTTACAAAACCCAAATCAGTTGTTTCAAAAGAATCATCCTAGTGATAGTATCATTGGTGATGTATATCAATCCGTAAGGAATAGAAGTTCCTTAATAAATGATGTAGAATATCTAGAATTCTTTTCCCAGTTATAACCAAAAATCACTGATGAAGCTTTAGGTGATGATGATTGGATAAAAGCTATGTAGGATTAGCTAAATGAATACGAAATTAAAAAAAGTCGGGACCTTGGATGAAAGACCTAAGGAAACATCAGTTATTTGAGTAAAATGGGTCTTTAGAAATAAGTGTGATGAAAATGGAATCATAATAAGAAATAAGTCTAGATTGGTTGCAAAAGGCTATAATCAACAAGAATAAATAGACTTTAAAGAAACCTTTAATCTAGTTTCTAGAATTTATTCTATTCGTATTCTACTTGCCTCAGAATTCTTCAATTTCATTCTTTTTCAAATGGATGTTAAGTGTGTTTTCCTTAATTGTTTTGTACAAGGGAAAGTTTTTGATGAACAACCTCCTCGTTTTGAAGATAAAAAATATCTTAAACATGTTTATAAACTTACCAAAGCTTTATATGGACTTAAGGAAGATCCTCGAGCTTAGTGTGACAGATTTACAAGATTTTCTCTTCAAAATAATTATGTTAATGGAAATGCAGATCCAACCCTTTATATAAAGAAAGATAAGAAAAATATTTTGATTTTTCAAAAGTATGTTGATGACATTATATTTGGTTCAAATCAGCATTATTTATCTAATTCCTTTGAGGATCTAATGAAATATGAGTTTGAAATGAGTATTATGGGTGAGTTACCACTTTTCCCTGGTGCATCCAAACTTCTTCAACAATTATGGTTCTATAATCTCGAAGAACATTAAGCAGAATGGATGGGAAATAATTTTCGTATAGAAGCCAGGGGCTCAAGATTTGGTTTATCTGGATCCGCTAATTGAGTTTTATGAATCGGTCAGTTTCTTTATGGAATAAGGCAGATAGATGTTTTCTTTTAAAATCTATTGGAAAAATTATTCTCTTTCATATACTAAGGTAGCAAGTTTGATTAGTATTCCATACAAAGGGGAAGCTGAGTTAGGTTCTAATAATTTCCCATATATCAAAGGAATATTTGTTAAGGTGAAAGCTATGGAGTACATCGGTCTCTATGATGTAAAAACTCCAAAGATTTCCCACTTCTCTACAAACTATCATATTCTTGAATTATGGGTTCAAGGATTCATAATTCCGAGAAAAGGTGAAAAAGTCACATTGAAGAAGAGTGATATGTATATCATGGATTTATTAGTAAATTTAAGGAAGATCAATTTGGTTAAGCATATTCTCATTACAATTTAGAATATTAAGAATGGAAACTTGAAGGCTTAGATAATCATGTATCCATCCATTCTCTATAAGTTAATTATGCAGTGCTTAGAATCTTTTAAAATTATTTACAGCTCGAAGCCAAGGAATTTCAAGGTCATTCTAGTCAGTGATGATACCTTAAAGAGGATGAACATTGGATTTTCTACAGACTCAAGTGAATTTTATAACCTACCTGACAAAAAAGATGAAGCTGTTCTGAAAAAACAAGAAGTTGTTGAACCATCCAAAAAGTTTGGAAAGAAGAGGAAATTCATGGAAGTATAAGAGGAAGAAAAAACCCTAAAAGATAAATAAACACAATCTTCACCTCCAAAACCTAAGATGAAAAAAAATACCTGGATGAGGTAGTTGCAAAGTGGAGGGAAGATATAAAAAATAGGAAAGTAGGAGAGACTAGTATTGGATTGGATACTGCTGAAGAAAAAGCCTTAAAAGAGAAGACCACAGATCAGCCTGAAAATCAATATAAATAAAATAAGAAAAATAAGAAGATGAATAAATCAAATATTGTTCAATCCATTCTTAGGGATACTGAGAAAGCATCCAAATATATTCTGATATGAGAATCTTTCCTGGTAGAAGATTTACATGAAACCTCGAGTAAAAAATTCATCTCTTCAGAAAAAGTCCAAGAAAAGCTTATTAAAGAAAAAGAAGTAGAAAACATAATGGAATAAGAAGAAAAAACTGAAAGTAGTGGTGACACCAAATATCTGATTAAGAAAGTGGAAGAAATTCATGAGAAGGAACGACCATCTGAGAAATTGTCAATCCAAACCTCTCAAACCGAATATTCAAAGCTTGTTACTCCTGGGTTAGATGACAAAGCTGAAGATGAAGTGAATAAGATCAATGAGGAAGAAAGTTTTAATCATGACTTCATTCAACCTGATGATTTTGAGGCAAGGGATGAGAAAGAAGATATAGATGAAGATAAAATTATTCAATTGTCTGACAGTGGACATAAATCATCGGATTAAGAAGCTATTCCAAAAACTGATAGGGGTAAACATGTGGTTTTTGATAAAATTAATAAAGCCATTGTAAAGAAGAAGTAAGTCGGTTGATATTCAAAGAGGAAACATGCTTAGCTAGAGAAATATCTCTCTCCAAGAAAAGTTTCAGATTTGGAATAATCATCCCTTGGACATGATTTCATTGTTCAATCGTTGAAAAATCTTGTTTGCACCATTCTGATTTTTCTGAACACTGACTTCAGATGCCAGATGCTTCAACAGAGCCTAAATCAGAAATCGAATTCAGTATCCATGGTGATGGATAATTGTGTAGAGCGTGAAAATGATTTCAAGAATTTCATAATTAAATATGATGACCACAAATATCTTGTAAGAAAATGGTTAGATGGTCACATAAGATAGTGTAAGACATAAGAGAACTTGATGAGTTCCAAGATGGTGTCAACGAGACTTCTAACATTGAAAATGGTTAGATCCAGGATCTCAAAACCAGTTTTGAAGAAAAACCCATTCTAAAACAGAATTCTTGAAGTCAAGAAGTGAAAGATTTTAATGGGAAACTATATTCAGTTGCTCAAAGCTGGAAGAGGGAAAGGGATCTTCAAATTAATATTGAAGAAAATCTTGTCAAGAATAAGAAGTCTTAGAGGCTCAACTGATGCTCTTAAGGCTCAAGATGATAGAATCAAAGCTATAGCGAAGAAAGATGAAGATCAGGAAAAGATTCTTAAGATAGTAGAGGAAGATCATAAAGAGTTCCAAAAGCCAAAGACAATACTGAAGAGGCTGATGCCCAAGGAAAAGGAAGGATGATCTTTCTTAAATCTGATCTTTTGTTATATTCCTTTCTTGGTACATATTTTACCTATCCTAATGAAATGTTTGGTTACATGTCTTTTTGTTGTTTAGTATTGATATTTCAGGTACTATATTGTCTTCTCTATTCTCTGCATTTCTTCTTGAAAATCACAAAGAGGGAGAAAATAAAAAAAATTCTAAGTAAAGAAGAAATTCCCCTATGTAAGGGGGAGTTTATTTAAGGGGGATATTTCATTACAAGGATTTTTGTATTCATGATAATAAAAAATCTCATTCCAAAAATCTAGAATATGATCCTTAGTGTTCCAAAGCCTAAGGGGGAGTTAGTCATATTCATCTTTGCCCATTTGTTAAGGGAGATATGTTTTATTTTCAAATTTTAGAAAAATATTTTCTAAGTCCTTATATTCTTTTTCATAAGGATGTTTGTGCTTTACAAAAAGGGGGGATATTGTTGATTCAATAAGGGTTCCTTATGAATTTTCCATTCCTTCATGTTTGGGGAGATTGTTGAGTCAATAAGGTTTTCTTAGGACATTACAATTCCTTCATGTTTTGAAAATCACAAACACCTTATCGTAATGAAAATTTCATTTTACCATATGCTTTGCTCTCATAAAAAAATCCTTCCTTAAGTAAATTTCTCCTTAACATGTTTTTCATTGATCATTTCGAATCTAAGTATAAAATTTTATTTTGTATCCATAGCCTCAAAATCATATATATAATTATATATAAATCATTATGTTTTTAGGATCTGAATTCCGGTTCCAAACTCTTCTTAGTTATGACTATGATTTCTCTGAATTCATACTCTGAATTTTTTAAGTTCAGACTTTGAACTCTTATGGATTTTGACTCTGGAATTTTGTATGTTCAGACTCTGAACTATTATGAATCCAGGCTATGAATTTTACTGAATTCAAGACTCAAAATTTATTTGAAATTCAGACTCTAAAATTCTATATAATTCTTCTAATAAATAGAATCTGAATATACATGTTTTATAGACTCCGAGTAGTTTTTGTATAGACTCCAAAAATTCATTTTTTCAGACACTCTGAAAAATAAATTTTCTTAAGTAACCATATTTTTTTTACTCATTTTTTGGTTATAAAACAATGTCATGCATTTAGTTTCTAACTAACCATTTCCTTAGTGACACATGTAAAGTTCCCTCTAAAATTTGAGCAAAAATATGACCATTGGAGGAGGGAGATAACCGTTTAAGTCATTCCTATAAATAGGAGCTCATTGGAAAGAGCGTAAAATAAGTTGATCAATCTAGTGCTTACATGCTGTTGAAGTGATTTACAGAGAGAGTGGTTGCTATAAAATCTCAGGCTTCATGAAGAATGTTTTAACAGCTTGTTCAAACTTTACTTAATGCACAATTGCTTTGTGTAGTGGAGAAATTTCCTTAATATTAGAGTCTTCGGGTTGTGAAGTTAGAGGTTCCTATTTACTTCCAAATTGAGGGCTTTTGATGATAGAAAGATAGATACTGATCTTTGGATTTAGGGCTTACCTGGGATTTGGTTAGACATACTTTCTCAAAAGTATAAATCAAGGGACCTTTATCCATGGTTTTTGGATACCCTTCTCCTAGGGTTAAAAGATTTACTACATGTTACTTGTAGTGTTTTAATTTTTTCTCCACTATAATTTCGGTTTTTGAGGAATGTATAACTAAATTATACATCCTTAGACATTTACTATGATTAAATAGTATTCTATACGCTTTAAGTTAGAATCTTTGTTGTTGTAAACTTTTGATAAGTTTCATTTCTGGAATCTCTTTTCCAGAATCACTTTTTCAAAATCAAAAAAAAATTAGTAGAACATAGAGGAGTTGTGAATTTTTTTTATACAAAATTTTCATAAGGATTTTTTAAGTATAAAATTCAACCCCCAACTGTATATTGAGTATCTACAACATAGTTTGATAATACAATAAATATCATATCTATCTTACAATTGATCCAACAATTAGTGAACAACGTAAGATTTCAAAGGAACCCATTGTTGCGTATCAGGTACGCCATCGACTATATTAACCCCTTTAATATAAAATAAATACTTAATTCACAAATATTAATAATTAATAAAATGAATTATTTATTTATATACCAAGGATGATACACTTTATTTCCATTTTTAACTCCCTGATCTGAATTCTATGACTAAATAATTGGTATGATATATATATTTATCAACAGATTGATAAATAATTAGAAAAAAATTCAATATGATAAACCCAATAAAATATTCTTTATAGATACCCCAATATAGTTCATACAATATTGAGAATGCTTCACATATAGCCTCCACAATTTTTAATAATGAACACACCTATATGCATATGATAGATTAAATCATAGTATATGAAAACTATACATACACTTCGTCATAATTCTACACATCATTTGACCTTGAATACAAAATATATATAGAAGATGATTAAATGGGATCATTTATCACCATTGAAATAATAAAATGAATTTACATTTTCTTCATTGAAAATAACTCATATGATCATCCAATTTGTGTCAAAATGCGGTTTCAAATAACCTGAGTTACACAATGAAGTTATTTCCTAGTGGGTCTATTAGAATCGGTAGTTTCATATCTACCAATATAGAATGATATTATATATTTTACCTAATATTTATGAGTATATATTTTATTTAAAGAAGGATAATATTTTTATATCAGATTACACTTGGTTATTCCTAATCATAATCTTTACTTATCAAAAATATCAAAACTATAGATTTGGATTTTTCATAATAACATAACAACAACTGACTTAAACTCGTAGTGTGTTAATCAAACCTAAATAAGGAATGAAACATAAATGGTGTGAGTATTGAACAATTAAAGATTATGGTAGAATAATGTTCACATATAGCTCATTATTCTAAAAGAGAACTCAATTATAGAATATATATATACATATATATATATGGTAAGTGGTGGTTTAAAATGGATTTAATAATTGTTTAAATAACTATATAATATAAATAATTTAATGTGTTTTAGGATCCTTTCATTACACATGAGGATTCTATTTCTCATAAACATTATTCATATTTTGCATTAAGGAAATCTCAATAGGCTAAATGAGATCTAATATCATCTAATTTTTTAGGGGATATGATCATCACTATATAATGGTTTACTAAAACCATAATTTTTTTTAAAATTAATATGATTACACATCATCCAAAAATTCAATCAATGATGGCTGGAATCCAATCATGGTAAAAACATGTAACTTCATCATAGTAAATGATAACAATCCATTGTCTTATATCCATGTGTTAATATTATGTACCCTAGGCTACAAAATTAAATATATGTGAGGTGACATATGAATGAGATGGTGAGAAGTCTGTTAATTTACCAATTATATGATACAATTACCAGAATTCTGGTATCCATAAAATGATTCCACAATGTTCTGGATAAGGTAATATCATATACAATTCATCAAAAAAATTAAATAATTATCACCCAAACATAAGTTTCCTTTACTTATAATAAAACTAAAAAGACAATTAATATCCCAAAATTATATATAAGAACCAAACCATCTATGATTAAAAAATAAAAACTCCACCCTTTTAGTCCTAGAATATTGAAACCATTCCCAGCTGACTTAATAAAAATATAACCCATATAAGTTGGAGATGAGAAATATATCATACTATATCCCCACCTCAATGATAATGGGGTCCATAAACTAGAACCAAGTAGGTATTCTTTACATGAGTGGATATATATTTTAAAATATACAATATAAATTCAACCACAATGTGTAATATTACAAAAATAAAATATAAATATAAAAAACTAAATTATATTTTAAATTATTTTTTGGGAAATATAAAATCATAAACCACAACTTACTGGTAAACTATTTAATAAATCATATATAAATTTAAATAATGTAAATAGTAATATACAAATGGTAAGTTAAATCCCCTCATTGTAATGTTAAAACCTTACTTGATCTCCCTAATTAAAACTTTCACCATCACATAACACTAACAAAAACCATGGATATTCCCTAGACATATTATTATATCCCAAAGCCCACCATTGTAAATTAAAAAGTGTGTGTCATTTTCTCCAAAATATTACATTTGTTATGGACACACATGATATCATGATTATAAAATAAAAAATATTATGTAATAAAAACATTTTTTTACTTGATAAAAATAACATATATTTTAACACATTAAAAAGGGATACCAAATAATTCATGATATTATAAATATATTGGAATCATAGGGATACAAGTAAGTTTCTAAAAAGATATCTTAACTCAATATTCATCACCCTCACCATATTGATGTTAATATAATATATACACATATATTCATATTATAACATGTATCAAATAATGATTGAGGTTATCATCTCTATAGTAACTGAATTTTATTTGGAAACAACTTGTTTAGGAAAAATCAAATTCCATCATAGTCATTTTCAATAAATTTTTTAAGTCCTATGGAAACAGGAAAATATATTATAACTATATATTTTTTCACTATTTCACATATCATAAGTGACATGATTATTCTATGAAATTGTAGTTTTTAATGAATACTCAATAATGAAATTTGTTTCATATATGAAAGATAATCCATATAGTTTTCAATACAATGATAAATGTCATATATATTCTCATATTCAACCCTTCTAGGACATCTCAATTTAAATTGTGTGGGGGAACAACAACATTCTATTATTCATATGCCAATGGAGTGGGTATTATCCCTTATTTAATACACATAAATCATTATATAAAATATTTATTGGTAATGGGTGACATATATTATATATATGGTGTACATGATTGATGTGATAATGTGAGGTTATCTAGAAAAATATTCATATAGGGCATGAAAAACATATTATTCCATTATCAGTTATATGATGTTCAATAATTATTGTGAAGTATGAGTTGACATTATCATTACACATGAATTAATAAATAATTATAGAAACAATTTTTTTTTTAAAAGATGTATATGAAAATAAAACATTGAGATTCAATGGTTTTGAACATTTAAGGACTATGTAGTTTTATGAGACCCATTAGTGGTGTAACCCCAAACCCACAAGCCATGTTAGATTAGAAGTTCATATGGAAATTTACTCTTGTAAAAAAAATTCCACCTCGCAAATATAAACAATATTTATGTTTATAAATTTGAAACTATGTTTTATATAACTCAAAATTGATACCCAATCATTTAGTAAAAGATAAAAAACATAGTTTGATTCATGATTGGGTGTGGTGTGACCATAAAATATACATATAAACCATAGCACTATATTATTAGTAGGAATGAGAATGTGATTTCTAAAAAAGTTATTGTATAATTTTATTTTCTAATAAAACTCAACCATGAACTATTCTTCCTATAAATATTTTCAAAGATAAAATGAGTCTGCTACAATTCCCCCATAGATGAAATCTAATAGAATAGTGTGTACCCACCACACCAACTTTAAGGATAATAAATTTCATTATATATATATATATATTATATAAATCAAAAACACAATGTTTGTATTCATTATGTCGAGTCACCAAAATAATTCCACCCATATAGAGTCTTCATCACACATATCTCTATTAAGACATAATGAAGAAAATTTGTATTATATTGCCTTATCCAATCATCACCATTCATTATAATTCATAATATTTCTCGTCAAACTATTAATCCATTTTCATACAACTACTAATTGGAAATAAATGATAGATCATTTATTATAAAAATGAATTTTTTCAAGGAATTTTAAAATTAAATTGTGGGATTATGGGATCTTATATCCACTAAATGAATTTTGCAATAGGGTTTTCTAGGATGGATGTATTAGGGATCCCTTAAATTTTTATACAGAAGATTTAAATTGGGAACTACACACAAAATATAATGTTATAATTAAATATGAATATGTTATATTTATTGTCAATTAGAACACATATGTATTCCACAAGGAAATTAAATAAGTTCCAAAATGATAATATAATGTAAGTCACATTAATAATGAGTACGAAACAAATATAAAATCACCTAACTCATTGATAAAAGTATATCACATTATTTGATTCACCAATTTATTTAGAGTTAACTATTTTTATATTAGAGATCAATCTATTTCACCCAATTAGGTATTAATTATTCCACCATATGAGACATTAATTACCAACTATATTCTATTATAAAAAAATTCTTAAATTGATAAATTCATATTGAAAATCATAAGGTATAATTTACATCACAAAATTGGCGAACCATATGAATTTATTTTTATGGAATAAAATATCAGGTTATATGATCTAATACAATTTTCCCAAACATATGTCACTTCCATGTAAAACTATACATTAATGGATTAATTTCATGTTTGAATTACCCTCTACATCACCTCCTAAAAGATAAATACACTATAATTGATATGATAAACTTATATTTGATACATAATTATTCAAGAACAAATATAAAAAATAAAATATTAGAAAATTATTAAACAAACGGCATGTGTAAACATTTTGTCTCAAGGAAAGGGAAATAATTTAAAATATATATATGTTGATACATTATGGTAAAATTAAATGTTTTTCTTTTTAAATATTTAGATGTGAGATACTACTCACTAAAATAGAAAAATGAGTCGAATCAAATATGATATAACAGTAAAATGCTTTGGATCCCATTTGTAAAATAGACAATCACATGAAACATTAAATATTCATATGATTTGGAATAACATATGGTCATATAAAAAACATTTAGATTATTTAAAAATGATGTGATTTCATTATTGTTATGGTATCATTATTTAGTTCATTATGCATTGTTATTTATTAGTCTAAATGAAAAACATTCATTACATACGTATCACATTATCACGCGTTTTCTTGTATGATACATGAAGAGGGTGTTTGGATCTCTCAATATTTAATATTTATTTAATATACATTGTATTAAAAATAAGAAATTTTCATCCAACGACTAATTTGAATATCTGGAATATATCCCTGTCATTTCAAATTAATAGCCATGATTTCTATCATATTATAAGATATATAACCTATTTATATGATCTTACTACTTGTACCTAATGTTTTATATAGTGTGACAGATTAAATAAACCTAATTACCACATGTAATAGAATGACCTAATCAAATGGTAGAATATATCTAATAGATTTATTTATTTCTATTAGATAATGTACATTTTTATATAATTTTTATTAATCCACGGATTAATTTGTTTAAAATATATTATATTGGTATATTATGATCTATTTATATGTACAATTTTGGAAGTACATTTTAAACATTATGTTATATTGTTAATAATTTAATTATGTTAAACATTAAAATTATATAAAGTCACTCTTGAAATTAACGGATAATTATTTTTTACGATTTCAATATTTATTAATGATGGCTGACTTGTTTATTTATCCTAATATACTATTTAATATTCATCTTCAATTATTCCTTTATTTTTTGGATATATTAATAATTATATTCTAATTATGGGTTCATTAATGTGTCATGAATGTGGTCATGACTGAGGCATAGCTTTTTTAGATTGATAAGATAAATATAAAGTCATTTAAAATGAAATTAATTTGATAATATCATATTTGATAGTATTTCTAAAATCTAAAACAATGTTAATAAAAATAATTTTCTTGATATAATGTTAATTCATTTGTTCTATATAAATATCATAGAAGATATTTAACCACGTAATTCTCTTATTTTTGATTCTTAGTTTTTTACATTAACATGAATTCTTATAATATATGTTAATAATTTTTTGATGTTTAATATGGAATTATGTGTGTGATATTTTTCATGTCATTTTCCTTTTTATATTATTTCCAAAAAAAATTCGTTAAAAATATTATAAACATGGTATTAAAATGACATATTATTATGAAATTATTTATTATGGTTCATTCTATAGGTATAATTAACATCAATGATTATTTATTAAAAATATATTTTCATTTTTTCTAAATTTATAACTATTTTATCCTTGATTTTTTATATAGTCATAAAAAACATTATACAGTAAAATTAATTAAAATATTACTTTTATTTTGTTATAGATGTAACCTATTTTAATTTATTTTTTATATTGTTCAATTATTTTCTTAAAAATATATGCTTTTAGAAAAAAAATTTGATAAATAAAATATACTTTCTGAATCTGGTTTGAATCATTTTATGTTTTGATTTAATTATAATATATATTGATATATAGTTAAAATTAATGAAATTATCACTAGACAATATAATAAATAATATTTGTTGTTTGTACGTAATGTTAGTATGTTGATATATAATAATCTACATGGTGAACAGATAATTTAAAATATAAATATATTTTTTTATTTAATATAATTCTTCAAAAATTCAATAGAAAAAATATCTATGAATGGTTTTTATAATTTTTCATAAGAGATTATATGTAGTAATGTGGAATACATTATATCCGACAAGTTGTTAAATTTTTTACAAGATGTGTGATTGATGAACCAAGATATTTGTTTAAATTATTTCCCCCCATGGAAATGGAGTGTCTATAAGATTCCAATATATTTACGGATAATTAGGGATGTAATGTTTAATTCATGAATTGATAAGAATGTGATTAAATTTCCATTGTATACTTCTGATTTAGATTATGGTAATAATGAACAAATACTACTATTATCCTACATACACATTTCTAAATGTTTACTGTAGGTTTTATAATGTAAAATTTATATATGTATCGATCTAATATAATTATAAGAAAATTGGATAGAGAAACGGTAAATGATTTATAGAATAATATTTAGGGTTTTAATTTGCCTGATAAATTTACAATTCATAGATATGGTTAATAAGAAGGAAAATTGATGTTAGATACTTGTAGTAAATAATATATTTCATCGTATTATAGTGGTAAAAATATATATATACATTAAAAATATATATATCCATGCCTTAAATCTGAAACAATTGTAGATCAGACATGAATCCATAAGAAATTGACCTCATTTGATGGTTAAAAAACAAAAGAGTATAACCTATGTATACATTAATTATTAAGAAGTTATTGTTGGTAAAAAAGGTATGATTGGATAGTATTTTTAGTATAAACACATATGGGATGGTATGATATTTTTTGGAAGAGAACGATATCCCATTAGATATCATCAAGTAGTCATGAGAAAACAAATTATGAATACACAAGGATAACCAGAATAAAAATTTGACATTAGATAAAATATTGTTTAAAAAATTATCTATTTTAATGATTAAAAAATATATTTAAATGAATCTAAAATATTTATTTATCTTCACCCTCATGATGTTCCTTGGTGTTAATAGTGAGAGCTAAACATCGAAAAAAGTGCAAGTATTTTAATATAAAAGGATATGTAAAAGGTAAACTAATCAGATTATTGTTTTCATTGATGTTTACTCTCAAACACTATGTTATAGATAATACTAATCTTATATAATATTTTATTAATATGAGATGATGATATATCATTGTGTAAAATTTTTATTGGAAGTTTTGGTTATTATATAAAACTATTATAGAGATTGAATTGGGGGAGTTGATGTGGAATGATAGTCATCTCACTATGTGTGGTGGAGATGATGTCATCAAAAAATAATAAAGAAGAAATACAAATCTAAAATTGAGGTTAAGGTGTATTTAAAATATTCATTTAATATTTTGTGAGACATAACCACATAATTGTCTTATCCATTACCACTCTACATTAAATAATAGTTTCTTTATTACACAAATAATGATAAATAGTAGAATATGATTACATGAGGTATGTTTGAAAATAACTAATATAGGTCTTCATGATAATTGTCTTGATTGATTCATAAAATAATAAATGATAATTTGTATTTCATGTTACATAAAAATATGAAAAACCATGAATAAATTTTTAATTAACTCATGGATATATATAAAATGATTTATAATGTGTAAATTAATTATTAGAATATCGAATAAGGAACCAAATAATCTTTTCATTCGTTAAATCATTTTGTAAATCCCAAAAAAATTATTAATTACAAAATAATTCTTTCCACATAATAGAAATATTAAAAAAACAAATAAGATGAATCTGTTACCACAAGTTGTTTCTTCTCAATGTAAACTACTTGTTGAATGGAAATATTTTTGTTTGATAAAACCATTAAAAAATATTAAATAATTTTTAAAGTAAGGATCGAATATTTAAAATTATTGATAAGCTATTACATACCCATATTTTTGATGTGATAGTGTAAAACATAACTATATAATGAGAATAGCCTTAATTTCATAGTAATTAATAAGGATAGGATGGAGAAACAAGCTTCGTCATACAAATTACTAATTAATATAATTCTTAAATGTATTATAATTGAGTATATTTATTTATGATATAATATTATTACCCTATATATGTCCTATAATAACATAATATAAGTTTCATGTATCAGTTTATTATATGAAGATGAATGGATTGTTTGAGATTTTAAACCACATTAATATATTATAAAAGTCATAGGAATATAATGGTAGTCTTTAAATGTATTGAAATTGATGGAGGGAAAGATATTATTTATATTGAGATATTTTTTGAGATATTCTATTAATCATTATTTACGTTGAATAGGAAAAATATTGTATTCAATATGGATTTAATAAATAATATAAAACTAAACTCTTTTCACCTTGTATGTGACCAAATAAATGAGTTTAAAAACATAACCTTTTTGTCACACTCTTAGACTATAATATGGAATATGGGTATATGGGGTATCAACTAAGATGCATGTGTTACATAATGTACCTTTCATAGTGAATCCTCATCAGCATATCAATAAGTTCTATTGTTTTTAAATAATAATCCACATATTCTAATAAAGTAAAATAATGTGGAAACATATGGATATTTAAAATTACATTCTGAATAACTAGAGACGTATAAATTTTATATAAATAAAATTTGTATATGAATATGTGTACAATTATTATCCCCCACTATACAAAGTTGAAACAACACCATATGATCAAAGAAGTTCATATTATAGCTATAATCAAAAAAATATTTCAGATTCAATAATATTATGAAAAAAAATATTGTGTGATATTTTCTTTTAAAAGGATTCATGGTGTATAAATATAGTATATTAATATCCATATCTCAAAACATTCATATCTCCTTGAAATATCAAAACAAAAAATTTAATTGAGTTTATTAAGAAAAAGTAGGTTTATTGCATGAACATAAATGAAGAAAATATATCTTTAACATTCTACTATAATGATGATATCTTACCAACCATGTGTATTAGAGAGTTGTTTAATAAGTTCAATATAGAGAAGATAAATAAAACTATTTTAAGGTTAGTCATATTTAATTCATACTGATAACATAATTATGAATTCTCATAGTGATATCTTCCTTGATAGTTAAGCACATATACTCTGGACATTATATCTGATGATTATTTTGTAAATGAAATACGATTCTCATGTCTATAGATTGAATAATCCCTTCCAGGGTGACTAAAATATGATTATAGATATAGTGTTTAATCCATTAATCAATTATAATATGAAATCAAACATAATTAGAGGTAATATGAAATTAATGGGATTCCACTATAGCTATGTGATATTTAATAAATAATAATATTTGTCAAGGAGAGGCAAAAATATCAAGTTATTTGATTCCTAATGGATGAATTTCTATATACGAGATGAATTTAATGAATGGAATATAATTGAAGTATCAATTGTTTAAAATTATGCACAATAGAATATCATGAAAGAGATGTGATAAATATATTGATGAATGATTAGTTTTTAACTATATATATAAAAAAAGACATCCCAACACTCAATTTTAATTGTAATTCTAAAAAAATAAATAAAGAAGTATGTAATGAGAAATGATTATGAAGAAAATATGAATTAAATGGAAATTGGGAAATAAATATTCAAATAGAAAATTCATATATATTGAAATTTAATCTAGGTATCATAAAATAGTGTTGATAATATCTTTCTAACGTGATGTTAAAAAATATACAATGAATAAACTTTTAATGAATTTTTTTCATAGAAACCATTATAAATTATGGTAAGATTATCCATGGATCATCACAGGATGAATATAAAATAAATTAAAATTAAAATGTACTATGGAACAAAAAAATAGTTTTTATTATTTAAATATTTTAATAAACAATACAGAATTAATCTACAAATATATATAATTATTTTTAATGTATCTTTATTAAAATCATTAAATTATATCATTTTTTATAGAATATTTTGTTTGAGATATGGTTCTATACATTTTTTGTAAATACTTTTATATAAATTTTTACAATATTATTTTTTTCATTTTAGAAAAATCTAGAAAATATATACATAACAGAATAAAAACAAAAATAAAGGAACTTATATTATCTATATAAAATTTAGACATATTTAATTGGATGGATGAAATAATGTGTTCTAATAAGAAGAAAATATATAGTCTTCGTTAAGAGGATAATGTCATGAAAAAGGCATTGACCACATTGCATAGTGAATATTCTATATACTCTGAAAAGATTTGAAAATTGGGAATCTCAATGTTTCATGTGAAATAATATTGGTAACATGAGTAATAAAAATTATTCAATAAATGTATCATTTTAAAATATAATTAAAATCCCAAAAAATCAAATGATACAAAATGGGAAAGTCTTGCAATAGAATCTAAGTCGAATTCTCACAAGAATATTCCCAAGTAGAATTCAATTACATTAACATGTGTGTCATACATGTGTAATGTTTTTAAAAGGAATATAGAATAATGAAAACTATATAATAAATATATGGTAACAACACTAAGGGGGATGTGTTTAAACTATTTTTTAGACTAGTGGACATATTGTACGTACATGTATGCAGTCCATGGATTTCATAATTGAATGTTGTATGCTATTGAAAAGTGGAAAATTAATCCATGAGAAAAATAATATTTTTTTACTATTGAATTTTAAAAATTACAACACATTGTATTATAATATATATTGTTGTATCCAAAATCATACACATATTTATCTTTTTGATGTCTCATTTTAGGAAGGAGTAAAATATGTGGGTGAAATAATAGAATGAAAGTGATAAAAATGAAGTTAGTTCACCATAATGATATTTTATATGAATATATTTTTTTAATAAATGAATATATTATATTTTTAGGAGTGTAGTTTAGATGTTAGAACAGTGATAAAAACAAATCTATTAATAGAATACAAATCACTGATTCCATGAAGATAATTTTTTAGTGAATAAAATCTTTATATAAAGTAATATATGTTCCTTGATAGATGATTTTTAAATATCTATCACAGAAAAACTATATTTTGTGAATGATAATATTAATATTTAGCCCACCTCTACATGGAAATTTCAATGTTAATTCAAGAAGAGTTTATTAAGACATGAGTCTAAATTGAATAGAAAAAAATTATATAATGAGTGATTCTGAACACATGTTATTACTTTAATAAGTAATGATTTCCACTTTATAACCTAATTATGAAAATTTTATTTTTCTTATAAACATGAATGGAATTAGTGGTGACAGTATTTCACAAATTCTAATCAAATTAAATGATAAATATTGTAATAAATATTATAGAACTTCATATTTCCCCACTTTTTTATCAATTTTAACATGATATTTTATATTCATTTTAAAAAATAATATATCAGGATTATGTTAATGTGAAAAAACATCTAATGAGGTGGAGTTCATCATTAAGGGATTCTAGAAGTTCATAATTAATAAAAATATTAATTACATAAGGCTCTTTATAATCATTCTTTAAGAATTTATTTTTGCTACAAGAATAATATTTTAGTTTACCTAATAACAATTAGTTCAAGTAGATAAATAAATTTCATCAATGACCATACAATTTAGAATTTAAATTTATATCAATTTTTATAAGGACCCAAACTTAAACATTACATAATCATGAATTAAATAAATAATTTACATTGAGTATTTTGCAGGTTTAGAGTTTTAGAGGATTAGGCCATAATTATTACATTATTTCTCAAAAATTACAAGGTAGACACTTCCACTTAGTTTCAATTTTTTCATAAAATAAAAACTCCTGAAAAATAAGAGTCATATCTAGTCCCATGTTGTAGATAGAATGACTTTTCCTTGATCCCATCCTTGACCCTATTCATCTTTAGGTTCTGTGAAAAACATTTCAAAACATGGGATGAGCATAAAAAAGCATAGTAAGGGTTATAAATCAAAGAATTAAAACATTAATCCATCATTTCATACAAAAATAATCTCTTTAACATACCTCATGAAATCATAAGATTTATGAATAACACATAGAAAACATAAATCATAAAGGTAACTTATGGAATCAATATCATTCTTACATTGTAGGTATCACAGCTACGTAGGGAGTTATATTTGGAATACCCATCATAGTATATTCCCTAAATCTCTTAGGAGAAACATTTATTTTTACCTCTATCACGTTACCTAATGCATTGGAGAGACATATCATGCTCACCCGCCCTAGGTTTATCACATAACCCCTTGTATATGTAACAATGCCCAAGAACCATAACATATTTGTAACACACAAAACAAACATAAAGGACAGATAAAATTTCCACATTTCAAACATAATATATCAATTAAAAATATTGACATAAAAATTACATTATCAAAACCATTTTCAATACTAAAATAAGTTAAAGAGTATATGGTATTTATTTCCCTTTTTAAAATATTACAGGTTGTTAAGGAAGCCAAAGATCAAATAATAATCACGGCGGTAGAAAGGTTGTTGTCACTACGAAAGTTATAAAGAATCATTATTTTTTGTCGTTTAGTAGAAATATTTGTAGAAAAAGATTCCATTTTAATGAAATGAGACTTCAAAGGTGTTTATACAGTGTATAAAAGAAAATAGTGTATTAAAGTAAAATAAGCCTCCATGAAAGGATATTGAGATGAAGTCCCTTACTGCGTGTCCGACATGACTGGTTCGTTCTTTAATCTTATTAATAATAAACTAAAGTTAATTTATACTTTATTAAGAACCTTTTTAATGTTTATTATTCCTTTTATATCACTTATTACCTTGTTATAAACATTATGTAATCATTAAAGTTAATAATGGTCGTTCTGTCGATATTTGGTACTTGAGTCCAAAATGGACTTCTTAGAATTACAAGTTGTTCACGTGGTCAAATGTTATTATATCTCGAATGATATTCATGATTTAGTTACCATATATCTCATACATATTGATTATATACATTTATTTACAATAGTACATAACATTTGGAGGTAAGAAATGAAATGCATCATTCATGGAGACAGTAAGCCGTACATATGCATGAATGCTACTTTCATTTCTATTTCTCATTTTAATGAAATTAAAAAATAAGAATACATAGTTATATTATAATTACATTATAATATAAAATATAAAATCAATGAATCCATCTTTTATATGTACCAAATAATTAATTAACGAGTCAATTCACTTTGAGGGGCGGTAGTCCGCACTTCCTCAAATAAAATTATCGCATTTACCCATAATGGAAACCATTAAGGTATGATATAAATATAAAATACCGAAGAATAGAGAAAACATAAACATAAAATATATCATATATAAATATAGTTTCATCTTAATGGCCACTGTGAGAAGCGATAGGAGATAATTGAATATGCATCATTTTGTGAGGCCTTAGTTTGCCATCCACGAAAACAGTATGTTCTTTACCAATTAGATAGAGGTGTGTGTAAGTGTAGTTTAAATCCTTCCAATAAAAACATTATATTATATTAAGAATACTGGTGTTGTTATAAAATAAATGAATTAAAAGATTTTAGGGTTGGAGAAGTAAAATAAAAGAAAGAAATTTAAGAGAAACTGTTACCTTTAATTCGGGTAACTCCGTTTGGATTGAATTAAATTGACTTCTTGAAGTGACTTCTGCCTAAGTTAAGGATTATATGTGGAATATTGGGATCATGAGATCTTATTTGGTAAGGGTTAGACGAGACAAGGGGCTTGAGATGTGTGAGGAATGGGTTAGAAGTGGTGTCCTTTTATAAGGGGGGCTCTTTATGAAAGTGTGAAAAAATTATTTTATTATATAATGATTTTTCAGTTTCTAAAGATCAAAAATTTATTAAAGCCAAAGATTATATAACTCATGGTTGAAATAAAATGATATCATTAGAATTAGACAGGTTTTTTATATTATTTTAATCTTTGTAATATTATTTATTTAAATCATTTATTAATGGGGTAAACAATGCACCATTTTTGTGTCATAATTAGTTTTATTTATTTGATGTCTAATAATTTTTAAAAAAATAAAATGATTTAGGATATCGTTTTATCTTTCCAATTAATATTTATAGTCCAAAAAACTAATATACCCCATTTTGAAAATTAATTTACTAAAAGATATTTGTTTATGTCATTTTTGTCTTTACTTTAAGTTAATTAAAATAAAGTGTCATTATCACTCTTAAGTGGCTCCATGGGGTCCCGAAATACACCCATTGATTCCCATAGTCATCCATGACTCATTAAATAAGTTTAAGACAAGTTCTATGGTAATTTTGTAATATTATGACATGTTTTTACATGAATTAACATATTTACCTTTAACCGCGGTAAATAAAAGTCAAAAGTTACTATTCACCAAAAAATATTTTCATCTTATTGAACCAAATTTTACAAAATATTAACAACCATGTATGTTATATTTTCTAAATTCAATTCATTGAAGTAGTAAAGTTTCATTTAAATTAAAAGGTCAGTTTTTTTACTACTTAGTGGTTTCACTATTCATCAAAAATTAATGTTTTTCAGAAAACTAACCAAAATTTAGCCTAAGCTATATCTGATATTCCAAATTCAAAATGTTTTCTATTTTAACAAATTTAACACAAATATGTGGTATTAATTAATTTAAAATTAATTCCCATTGTCAAAACAAAAAATGTGTTTTTAAGAAATATTAACTATCAAAGATTGACACTTATTTTTGTCCAATTTCAAAATGAAATTTATTCCAATGACCAACATTGGATAAAATAGTAAAAATATAATCTAATTACACATTAAAACCAATTTAAAATATAATATACCCATATAAATAAATTAGATTAAAAGGCAGTTTTTTAATTAAAATACAATATTTTCCACTATTCGGAAAAAATTGAATTATATCAGAAAAATAACAAAAATTAACCCAAAGTAAATCTAGATGTCCTGATTCTAAATAAGAATTTCTTTTCAAATAGAACATATCAATTTGACCGAAGCTATATTTAAGGAGTGTTCGTCATCAAAAGGTGGTAAATCATCCTTTTAACGAAAACTAGATTATTTATGCTTAAAATTTGATTTATTCACATTTTACGCCACTAAAATTTATTAGATAAATGTAAAAACATTAAAAAAACATGTATAATCATAATATAGTTAGTTCAATTCATTCCTGTCAATATAATGGCTATGAGTTAACTACATTTAATATAATTTTATTATATTTATTAGTGTGAAACATAAGATTTCAAAGAAAATCGTTTTTGCCTATTGGGTAAGTCATTGAGCATTTCAACCCCATTAAAGTAAAAGTTAATATTTAATTCACATAAATGAATAATTATGAAAATGTATTATTTATTTATTTACCTGGTATGTTACATCCTTCCCCCCTTTTGGATATTGTGTCCTCGCAATTTTATTCATTTAGCAAATAAATGGGGGTATTTATCCCTCATAGCATTTTCATATTCCCATGTTGCATCTTCAACCTTATGGTTTTTTCACAAACCCATTACCTGGTAAATTACCTTATTCCGAAACACTTTCTCTCTTCGGTCATGAATCATGACTGGTTTTTCCTTGTAGGAGGGATTCTTTTCTAATTGAACTACCTCCGGACTTAAAACATGAGATGGATCTGGCATATACTTTCTCAACATTGAAACATGAAAAACATTGTGTACATGGGATAAATTTGGAGGTAAATCCACTATATAAGCAACTGATCCAACATTCTTCAGGATTTCATAGGGTCCAATGATCCTCGAACTCAACTTTCCTTTCATACAAAAATGCATCACACTTTTCCATGAAGGAACTTTTAGAAAGACATGAACACCTACCTCAAAAGAAATATCCTTCCTCTGATTATTTGCATAACTTTTCTACCTACTCTGAGTTGTTATCATGTGCTTCTAAATGAACTAAACTTTTTCGGCCATCTATTCTACCAATTATGGTCCCATCAACTTCCTTTCACCTACCTCATCCTAAAATGCTGGAGTTCGACATCGCTTCCCACATAATTCCTCAAATAGAGCCATATGTATACTGGAATGAAAACTGTTATTATAAGAAAATTAAACCAAATAACATTGTGGGTCCCAACATCCCTAGTAATCCTTTAATTAATAACATAACATATCCTCCATGGTCTGAATTTTTTGTTCTGACTGCCCATATGATTGCAGATGAAAAGATGTAGTAAAATTTATTTCAGTACCCAATAACATCTGAAGGCCTTTCTAAAAGTTAGAAGAAATCCTAGGGTTACAATTAGATACAATGGAGAGGGGAACTCCATGAAACCTGACTATCTCTTTAACATAAAACCGAGAAAGTTGATCTAGAGATATAGATTGTTGAATAAAAATGTAATTAGGTGATTTATCCAACCGATCAACAATAACCCAGATTGCATTATTACTTCAAGATGTGTTCAGTAATCCCACAACAAAGTCCATGGAAATATTTTCCCATTTCCACTCGGGCACTAGTGAAGTCTGAAGCATCCCTTTCAGTAAATGCCGCTCTGATTTAACCTGCTTAAAAGTCAAAAAATTCATAGTAAAATCAGTAATATCTCTTCTCATTCCATCCCACTAGTAATACTCTTGATAATCTATGTACATCTTAGTACTGCTAGGATGAACTGAAAATATTGAACTATGAGATTCACATAACAACTCATTTATCAACTGTGAATCACAAGGCACACGTAATCTCTTCCCAATCCTCAAAACACAATCATTATCAATGCTAAATTTAGGAAACTTACCATTATGAACCAACTCTACCATTTTCTGCAACACAATGTCTTCCTTCTGGGCTTGTCTTATTCTGTCTGATAGAGATGATTTCACTGACACCTGAAACAAAAAAAGGAGAATTTCCAACAACAACAACATCTATGCTGAAATTCAAAAAATCAAATACCAAAGGATCTTGTTCCAAATGTGGCATGGTCAATGGATAATTACATTTTCAACTCAAAGCACCAGCCACTTTATTTGCCTTTCCTCAGTGATAATGAATCGTGCAAACATAATCCTAGATTAATTCCAGCCCTCTCCTCTTTCTCAAGTTCAAATATTTTTGAGTGAGTGTATACTTTAATCTTTTTTGTTCAGTATATATTTCAAATTTTACTCCATACAAATGATGCCTTCAAATTTTTGATACAAAAATCAACAACAGCTAATTCTAAATCATGTATAGGGTAATTTTACTTATGTGGCTTCTACTGACGTGAATAAAAAGCAACTACATGATCATTTTTCATATGGACACAACCATTTCCTTTCAATGAAGCATCACTGTAAATAAAAAACACACCATTTCTGGAAGGATGTTCCAAAACTAGAGCATTCACAAATCTTCTTTTCAATTCCTGAAAACAATCATCACATTCTTTTGTCCAAATAAACTTAACACCTTTTCTAGTTAACTTAGTCATTGGATTAGATAACCATGAAAAAATTCAAAAAACATCCGGTTATAACCAGCAAAAACCAAGAAAACTAATATTCTCAGTCATATTTGTGGGTCTTGGCCATTCTTCAACAACTTTTGTTTTAGCAGGATCAACCGTTTTTCCATTTGAAGAAACAATGTGACCATGGAATGAAATTCGTTGTAACCAAAACTCACACTTTCTAAATTTCCCAAATAGTTTCTTTTCTTTTAATGTTTGAAAGAGAACCCATAAATTACTTTCATGATCCTATTTAATTTTAGAATTAACCAAAATATCATCAATGAACACAACCAAAAACATATCCAAGATATTACAGAAATTTTTTTTCATAGGATCCATGAATACAGCAGAAGAATTAGTTAAACCAAAATGACTAACTACAAATTCATAATATCCATATCTAGTATGATTCAAAGTCTTCAAAATGTCTGCTTCCTTTCCTTTCAACTTATGGTATCCTGACCTCATGTCAATCTTTGAAAAATACTGAGCTCTCTAGAGATGATCAAACAAATCATCGATATGAGGAAAAGGATACTTGTTCTTAATTGTGATGTTATTCATTTCTCTATAAAAAATGCAAAGTCTCCTTGAACCATATTTATTTTTAACAAAAAATAGAGGATCACCCCATGGTGATGTTCTAGGTCGAATGAAAACATTATCTAATGACTCCTGTAATTGCTTCACTAACTCTAAAAGTTCAATTTGATCGATTCGATAAGGGGGTTTTGAAATTAGGATAGCATCAGGAACTAAGTCTACAGTATATTCAACTTCCTGATGAGGTATTTTACCAAGAAACTCATCTTAAAAAAACATAAGGGTACTCATTTACCACTATCACAACATTAATTTGAATAGTTCCTTTGTTTTCAACAGTATGTGCAAGGTAATATTAATTTCCATCTTTTACTAGTTTCTAAACTTCCTGATATGTCATCAAAAGTAAGCTTCCATTATTGTACAAAAACTAAAAATTATCATGAATAGAAACCTCTTTAGCTCTATAGTAAATCTAAGAATGGTAAACAGAAAGATAATCCATACCCAAAATAACATCAAACTCTACTAGAAGCTAAAAAATAAGTTTTGCAGTAAGATTATTTCTGCACATAAGGAAAAAAATATTCATATAATTTCTTTTTTGTTTCAAAATTTCCCCCTGGTGTTTTTACCATATGTTCTGGATTTGTATATTGATATGGAATTCCCAATTTATGAGAAAACTTCTCATAAATGAACGAATGTGTAGACCCCGAATCAAAAAACACATTTGCATAATCTGAACAAAAAAACAGTGTACCTGAGACTACTTCATTTGATGGCCCAACATCTACTAAAGTATTTCCAAAGAACATCCCCAACCCTTTGTTCTTGTAGTCTAGTTGCTTTCCCTCAACTGAGTTCTTCATTGGACAGTCATTTCTATATTAACCCATTTCATTTAACTTAAAACATTTTACAGACTGTAAATCAAATTTTGTATTAACATTACCCTGACCCTTTTTCAGTGCAATTACGAACCTCATGTTCCATTTTACCACATTTGTAGCACTTACCAGCATTCAAAAGACATTCCCTAGCATTCTTTTTACCACAATTTTTGCAAACTGTAAACTTCTGTTTCTTATCATTATACTTTTTTGAAGAGTTATTCCGTTTCTCCTACCTCCATGACCTATAAATTTTTTTTGTTTGTCAAAAAACACATGATCATCAAAAAAATACATTTCCACCTTCTTTGCACATAGAAAATTTTTTCATAACTTTTGAACTCATGAGAAGTTTAAGCCCTTCGATACTTTGGATTTAATCCTGAAAAAAAATGGTTGATTTTACTATAAATATATCATATGAAATTTGGAGCATACCTTGCCAGTGGAGTGAAGTTTTCTTCATAAGCTACCACTGAGTCATCCTCCTACCCCAATTACAAGAATTTTTTTTTCTATCCTAAGATGAACCGCCTGAGGAAAATATTTCTCAAGAAACATTCATTTGAATTCATCCCAATCAGGAGCATCAATCTCCTCACTATCCCCGATATTTTTCACCATCAACCACCGCTAATCAGCTTCCCCTTCAAAACGGTAAACATCGAGACTAACCATTTGACGTTCTAAACACCCAATTACATAATTAAATTTCTATATTTTTGTAATCCTCCCTTCACGTTGTATAAGGTTAGATGATCCTCTGAATGATAGGGGATGTGGCATCATGAAATTCTCAACTACTAACATATTACTCTATGGTTGATCTAGCTGATCTTGTGCGTGGATGCCACCAACATTTATAGCCTATGTCAACTATGAAATCACTGTAACAACCAGTTCTATTCCGATTCCGACCATCTCATATTGCATATTTGGAGGGTTGTCTTCCTCCTGATGTCGTCCCAACATAGCTTCCCAGTCTCATCTGTGGAAAACCATTCTGAAAAAAAATATCTTAAGAAAATAAACATGGTAATCTGTAAATTCTATATCATTTCAATATTAACATAAATTAATTTATGGATACTAATTTAACAATACCCTAACTCCTAAATTTATATATAAGGACTCATCCTTAAACATTACACAATATTGAATTAGATGAAAAATTCACATTGAGGATCTTTTTAGGTTTAGAGTTTTAGAGAATTAGGCCATAAATTATACATTACATCTCAAAAATTACAAGGTAGACACTTCTACCCTGTTTCAATTTTTTTCATAAAATAAAAACTCCTGAAAAAAAGTGTCATGTATAGTCTCTTGTTTTAGACAGCATGACTTCTCCTTGATCCCATCCTTCACCCTATTCATCTTTAGGTCATGTGAAAAATATTTCAAAACTTGGGATTAGCATAAAAACTAAGTAAGGGTTATAAAAAAAGATAGAAAACACTAGTCCCTCATTGAATACATAACATAACCTCCGTAACATACCTCCTGAAATCATAAGATTTATGAATAACGCATAAAAAACATAAATTATAAATGTATCTTGTGGCATCAATATCATACTTACATTGTGGCTATCACGGCTACATAGGGGGTTACATTTGGAATACCCATCACATTATATTCCCTAAATATCAAATAAGAAATATTCATGTTTACCTCCATCATGTTACCCAATGCATGGGAGAGCTATCTCGGGCTCTCCCACCCTTGGTTTATCACATAACCACCCATATACATAACATTGCCCAAGAACCCTAACATATTCATAACACACAAAACAAACATAAGGGAATGATAAAATTTCCACATTTCAATCAAAATATATCATTTTAATATATTGACACCAAAAATCCATTATCAAAACCATTTTCAATACCAAAATATGTAAAAGAGTATATGGTATTTATTATCCTTTTAAAAACATTATAACTTATTAAGGAAGCCAAAGATAAAATAAAACTCACCCTGTACGTTAAAAAACAATATTTTTTGTGGTTTAGTATAACCCTTTATAGAAAAATATAACCTTTGAATGAAATTAAATTACAAAGGAGTTTATATACAATATAAATTAAAATTGTGTATTAAAACAAAATATGCATCAATGAATGGAGATTGAGACAAAGTCCCTTACCTCATGTCCGACTTAACCAGTTCTTTCTTTAATATCCTGAATAATAAACTAAAGTAAATTTCTACTTGCTTAAGAATATTTGTCATGTTTATTATTACTTTTATCTAACTGATTTCATTTTTTTAAACATTATGTCATCATTTAAGATAATAATGTTTGTTTTGTCGATATTGGGCACTTGAGTCAAAGATGGACTTTTTATAATTACAAGGTTTTCACGTGGTCAAAAGTTATTATATCCAGAATGAAATTCATGATTTAGTTATAATATATATCATATATATATATATATCTAGTATATAAATGTATTTATAATAGTACACAACATTTGGAGGGAAAAAATGAGATGCACCATTCATGGATACGGTAAGTCGTACCTACGTATGAATGCTACTTTCAATTATATTTCTTATTATAAAAGAATTAAAACATAATGATACATAGTAATATTATAATTCCAGTATAATATCATATATAATTTTATTAACTTCATCCTCTATATGTCCCACATATGGCATTGATGAGTCATATCACATTGAGGGGGTGGTAGTCCGCAATTCCACAAATGAAATTATCGCATTCACCCATAATAAAAACCACAAAAGTATGTTATAAATGAAAAATACAGTGGAATAAAGAATACATAAATAAGATATGTATCATATATAAATAAAATTCCATCTAAATGTCCACCATGAGAGGCGATATGAGATAATTGATCAATCATCATTTTGTATGGCCTTAGTTTGTCATCCACAGAAACAATATGTTCTTTACCCATTAGATAGAGGTGTGTGTAAGTGTTGTTATAATACTTCTCATATAAAATTCCTATTATATTTAAAATACTTGTGTTGTTATAAAAGTAAAGAATATATATTGTTTAGGGTTTTGAGAAGTAAAATAAAAGAAATGAATTTAAGAGAAACAGTTACCTTTAATTCAGGTAACTCCATTTGGTTTGAATCAAAAGGAATCCTTGAAGTGCCTTATGACTAGGTTAAGGATTATAGGTGGATGATAAGGATATTTAGAGATTATTTGGATAGTGGAAGGATGAGTCAAGGGGCTAGAGAGGTGTTAGTAATGTGTTAGAAGTGGTGTCATTTTATAAGGGGAGGAGGGGCTCTTTAGAAATGTGTGAAAATATTATTATATTATATAATGAATTTTTGGTTTCTAATGGCCCAAAACATTTTAAAGTCGAAAATAATTTGACTCATGGTTGAATTAAAATCAATAAATAGGAATTAGACATGTTTTGGAAATTATTTTATTCTTTTTAATGTTATTTATTTAAATCATGTATTAATGGGGTAAACACTGCATCATTATTGTGTTATAAATTATTTTATTTATTTTATGTTTAATAATTATAAAAATAATACAATGATGTAGGTAATAGTTTTGTATTTCCAATGAATATTTTTATTTTAAAGGATAGCTTAAATATCCCCTTGTAAAAATTAATTTACTAAAAGATATTTGTTTTTGTCATTTTTTTCCATTCTTTAAGTTAATTAAAATAAAGTGTCATTATCACTTTTTAGTGGCTCCATGGGGTCCCAATATAAGGCCCCAGCCTTAAACCTTACTTAATCTTGAGTTATTACAAGATAACACATTGAGGATCTTTTCGGGTTTAGGGTTTTAGAGAATTAGATCATAAAACATGCATTACATTGCACATATAAACAAAGTGGTTACATAAAGATAGTATTCTTCATTCCCATCAATGGAAACACATTTAAAATAAAACATGGATTATTTCTTGACACTTCCTTGACACTATCATCATATCATGTACCTCTCCCTTGACCTGTGAAAAACATTTCAAAAAAACTTGGGATGAGCAAAAAAAGCTCAGTATGGGTTATAAAAACATGGAAAGGAAACATGGGTACATATATACATAAGAATGAAATCATACTTTACCCATAAAACATAAGCACTTTAACATACCTCATCAAATCATGAATAAATCATAGAAATCATAAGACATAAAGGTAACTTGAGGCATTTATAACATTCTTACGTAGGGAGTAATCCTCTTGGTTACGGTTGGAATACCCATCACATTATATTCCCTAAATATCTTCGGAGAAACCTTAACGTTTCACTCCTTCACGTTACCCAATGCATTGGAGAGCTATATCGGGCTCACCCGCCCTTAGTTTATCACGGAACCACCCGTCTTCATAATAATTCCCAAGAACCATAACATAATTGTATCACATAAAACATGCATAAAGGAAACATAACATTTACACATTTCAATCACAAGATATAAATACAACACAAAAACATTGTGAAAACCATTTTCAATACCAAAATAAAAGAAAAGTAAAACATGGTATTTATTTTTCTTTTAAAAAGAAGGTATGTCTTGTAGAGGAATCCGAAACTCAAATAACGGTCACGACGGCGGAGAAGTCATTGTCGCCACATACGTATGACAAAAACATTCCCTTTTGCCTTTTAGTAAATGCTTCGTTTAAAAAAATATTCCTTTTGAATAAACGTAAAAGTAAAAGGGGTTTATACACCATATAAAAGAAAGTTGTGTATAAAATAAAATATGCCTCAATGAAAGGAGATTGAGATGAAGTCCCATACCTCGTATCCGACTTGACCCTACCGTTCTTTAATCTCCTGAATAATAAACTTGAGTTAATCTCTACTTGATTATCAACCTTTTTCAAGTTCATTATTCCTTTTATACCATGTTATGAACATCATGTAATCATTTAAGTTAATAGTGATCATTTTGTCGGTATTTGGTTCTTAAGTCAAAAATAGACTTCTTACACTTACATGTTGTTAATTTGGTCAAAGGTTCGTGATATCCAGAATGATATTAATGATTTGGATTACATATATATCATATATATTCAGCATATACATGTATTTATAATATTACATCACATTTAGAGGTATGAAATGAAATGCACCGTTCATGGAGACGGTAAGCCGTACGTACGCATGAACGCTACTTCCATTTCTATTTCATATTTATGGAATGGAATCATAATGATATAATAGTATATTATAATTCCAGTATAATAAAATATATAATATCATTAACTTTATCCTTTACACATCCCACATATGGTATTAACGAATCAAATCACTTTCAGGGGGCGGTAGTCCGCACTTCCTAAAATGAAGATATCGTGTTTACCCATAATGGGAACCATAAAGGTATGCCCAAAATGAAAAAAAAGAAGCTTAAGGAAAACATAAACATATTATATATCATATATAAAAATAGTGACATCATAATGGCCACCTTTGAAGGTGTTAAATGAGTATTGAACAATCATTGTTTCGGGAGGCAGAATTTCGCCATCCACAGAAACCGTATGTTCTTTAACCATTTGATGTAGTTGTGTGAGAGTGTAGCTCAAATAAATCTTATAAAAACATCCTAGTATATTTAAGATACTTGTTTTGTTACAAAATAAGTAAATAAAAAGAGTTTAGGGGGTTGGAGAAACAAAATAATACAAATGAACATGAGAGAATGAATTACCTTTAAAAGTGTAACTCCTTTTGATTTGAGCCTAAAGGCTTCCATTGAAAGGATTCTGCCCAAAGGGAATCCTCTAGTATGAGGAGAGGGATGTGGAGAGAGTAAATGGGCAGGGGTTGTCTGTGCCAGAGGCTTGAGGAGTGTGTGAAATGAGGTAGAGGTGGGGGCTTTTTATAAGAGGAGAGGAGGGGCACTTTTGGAAAGTAAAGAAATAATACTTTATTTTAAAATTTGTTTCGGTTTTAAAAGGTCCCACATTGATATAATTCGTGGTTGAGGTGATAAGGGTTCGGAATCCACTCATACAATTGGTTTTGGACATGTGTAGTTCATATATTTTACATTATCTTTCCATTTTATTTAAATCGTCAAATAATGATGTCATCGCTGCATCATTATTATGTCATAAATAATTTAATTTATTTAATGTCTAAAAATTATAAAAAACTACTATGATGTAGGAAATCGTTTAGCTTTCCATTGACTATTTATAATCAAAAATATGATCTTTATGAACCCATGTAACAATTGTTTTCGTAAAACATATTTTGTTTGTGTCATTTTTACTTTTACATTAAATAAAAAGTTATTTATGTCATTTCCCAACCAAAGTGTCTTCATGGGGTCCCCAAGTTGACCCATTGCTTGTCTTGGTCGGCCATGACACAACCAATAAGGATGGGACATGTGTCTAGGTCATTTCATATTATTAAAACATTATTTATACCTTAAACTACCTTAATTACCACTAATCGCGATTAAAAACTTAATAAGTTACTATTCACCAAAAAAATATTATAATTTCATTGAACCACATTTTACTTATTAATGACAACCATTTTTGTCAGATTTGTGAAATTAAAAACACAATGATGGCAAAATTTCATTTAAACGGAAAATCAGTCTTTTTAAGTACAACTTAGTGGTTTCACTATTCATCGAAAATTGAAGTTTTTCAGAAAATTACTAAATAATTCACCCTAGGATATATGTGATATTATGAATTAAAAAATGAAGTCTAATTTACAAGATTCAAAACATATAAGTCACATTAATTAATTTAATAATTAATTCCCGCTGTCAGAGCAAATAGCGTGTTTTTATGAAACAAAAAGTATCAAAAGATTGACACTAGTTTAAGTCCAATTTCAAAGTGAAATTGATTCCAATGACCACAATTGGATTAAATGGTAAAAATATATTCTAATTTCACTTCAAAACCAATTCAAAACATAATATAATCATATAAATAAATTAGATTAAAAAGCAGTTTTGATGTAAAATGCAGTATTTTCCACTATTCATTAAAAAATGAACATTGTCAGAAAAATACCAAAAATTCACACAAAGTAAATTTTGATGTCCCAATCATAAAGAATATGTTTATTTTGACAAACATAGTTTATAAAATTATCAAAAGATAGATTTATAAAGGGTTTTCCATCATAAGGCAGTAAAACAATCTTTTAAGAATATTAGTGTATTCCATGCATAAGATTGGATTTATTTTCATTTTAAGCCTCTAAAACACTATCTTAATCATTAATAGACATAGATAAAAATATATATTATTCATTACTTACTTGGGATGTTACATCCTTCCCCCCTTTAGAAAATTGTGTCCCCGCAATTTATTTACTTATCGAATAAATGGGGGTACATATCCCTCATTGCATTTTCAGATTCCCATGTTGCCTCTTCAATCATGTGGTTTTTCCACAAAACCTTTACATGGTCAATCACCTTATTCCGTAACGCTTGGTCAATGTGGTCAAGAATCTGGACTGGTTGTTCCTCATAAGATAGGTTCTCTTCCAGCTGAACTACCTCTGGACTCAAAACATGAGATGGATCTAGCATATACTTTCTCAACATCGAAACGTGAAAAACATTGTGTACCTGAGATAAAATCGGAGGTAAAGCCACTCGGTATGCAACTGATCCAACTCTCTCCAGAATTTCGTATGGTCCAACGAACCTTGGACTCAACTTTCCTTTCTTACCAAATCTCATCACACTTTTCAAAGGAGAAACCTTGAGAAAAACATGATCACCTACCTCGAAAGATAGATCCTTCCTCCGGTAATCCGCATAACTCTTCTGCCTGCTCTGAGTTGTTCTCATGTGTTTCTAAATTAGCTGAACTTTTTCTGCCATCTCTTCTACCAATTCTAGTCCCATCAACTTCCTTTCACCCACTTCATCCCAGAAAGCAGGAGTTCAACACTGCTTCCCATATAATGCCTGAAATGGTGCCATCTGTATACTGGAATGAAAACTATTATTATATGAAAATTCAACCAATGAAAGATGTTGGTCCCAACTTCCCTGATAATCCATAGAACAAGCTCGTAGCATATCCTCCAATGTCTGAATTGTTCGTTCTGACTGCCCATCTGATTGAGGATGAAAAGCTGTACTAAAATTTAATTCAGTACCCAACGACTTCTCAAGGCCTTTCCAAAAGTTAGAAGTAAACCTGGGATCACGATCCGATACAATGGAGAGAGGAACTCCATGTAACCTGAATATCTCTTTAAGATACAAACGGGAAAGTTGATCAAGAGAGAAAGTATCTCGTTTCTCAAGGAAATGAGCAGATTTGGTCAAGCGATCAACAATAACCCATATTGCATTATTACCTTGAGATGTCTTCCATAATCCCACAACAAAGTCCATGGATATATTCTCCCATTTCCACTCTGGCACTGGTAAAGGCTGAAGCATCCCTTTCGGTAACTGCCGCTCTGCTTTAACCTATTGACATGTCAAACACTTCACAGTAAATTCAACAATATCTCTTTTCATTCCATCCCACCAGTAATACTCCCGCAGATCTCTAAACATCCAAGTACTGCCCGGATGAACTGAAAACAGAGAACTATAAGCTTCACATAACAACTCTCTCTTCAACTGTGAATCACAAGGCACGCACAATCTCTTCCCAAATCTCAAAACACAATAATTATCAATGTTGAATTCAGGCAACTTACCTTTCTGAACTAGCTCTACCTTTTTCTGCAACTCACTGTCTTGCTTCTGTGCTTGCTTTATTATATCTGATAGAGATTATCTCACTGATACCTGAAACAAAACAGAAGGAATTCTTGTACCAACAACATATATGCCAAAGTTCATCAAATCCTTAACCAAAGGATCACATTCCAAATGCAACATTGTTAATGAAGAATTACTTTTTCGACTCAAAGCATCAGCCACTTTATTTGATTTTCTCGGATGGTAATGAATTGTACAGTCATAATCCTTGATTAAATCTAGCCATCTCCTCTGTCTCATGTTTAACTCTTTCTGAGTGAATATATACTTTATACTTTTGTGATCGGTATATATTTCACACTTTACTCCATACAAATGATACCGCCAAATTTCTAAAGCAAAAACAACAGCAGCTAATTCCAAATCATGTGTAGGGTAATTTACCTCATGAGTTTTCAATTGTCGTGAAGCATAAGCAATGACCTGATCATTCTGCATTAGGATGCAACCAAGTCCTTTCAAGGAAGCATCACTGTATATAACAAACTCACCATTCCTGGAAGGTAGTGCCAAAACTAGAGCATTCACCAATCTTCTTTTCAATTCCTGAAAACAATCATCACAAACTTATCCAAGAACTCATGGAAAATTATATTCATTAAGTCCATGAATACAGAAGGTGCATTGGTTAGCCCAAAAGGCATTACTACAAATTCATAATGGCCATATCTCATACGGAATGCGGTCTTCAGAATATCTTCCTCCTTTACCTTCAGCTGATGGTACCCCGATCTCAGGTCAATCTTTGAAAAATACTGAGCTCCCTGGAGCTGATACAACTTCATTTGATGGCCCGACATCTGCTGAAGAAGTTGCAAAGGATTTCACCACCCCTTTCTGCTTGTAGTCTAACTGCTTCCCATCACTCAAGCTCTTTATCGGACACTCATTTGCATAGTGACTCATCTCATTGCACTTATAACATTTCACTAACTGTATATAAAATTTGTTCTTACCTTCACCTTGATCCTTTTCAGTGAAATCACGAGCCTTATGTCCCATCTTACCACATCGGTAGCACTTTACAGAATTCAGAAGACATTCCCCAGCATGCCTTTTGCCACATTTATCAGAAACTGGAAACTTAGTTCTCTTACCATCATATTTTTTTGAATAATTCTTACCTTTCTCCTGCCACCTCGGTCTCTTCTTCTGCTGGTTGTTATAGAACACTTGGTCATCGGCAAACTCCATTTCCACCTTCTCAGCACATCAAACAAGCTTTTCATAACTTTTAAACTCACGAGAAGCTAATGCCCTTCGATATTTTGGCTTTAATCCTGAGTGAAAACGATTGATTTTACTATCAAGGTCTCGGATAAAATTTGGAGTATACCTTTCCAATCTAGTGAACCTTTCTTCATAGGCAGCCACTGAGTCTTCCTCTTGCCTCAATTCCAAGAATTGCTTTTCCATCCTAAGTCTAACAGCCTTAGGAAAATACTTCTCCAGAACCATACCATTGAATTCATCCCAGTCGAGAGCATCAATCTCATCAGCGTCCCTAATATTTTTAACCATCGACCACCACTGATCTGCCTCACCCTCCAAACGGTAAATAGCAAGACTAACCTTTTGATTTTCTGAACACCCCATGACATCGAAAATCTTCTCCAGTGCTTTAATCCACCCTTCAGTTAACACAGGGTCAGATGATCCTCTAAATGATGGTGGATGTTGCCTCATGAAATGTTCCACCACTGACATGTTCCTCTGCGGTTGATCTGGCTGATCTCGTGCATGGATACCACCACCATTTATCGCTTGAGTCAACTGTTCCATTACTGCAACAAACTGTTCAGTTCCAATTCCGACCATTTCTGGATGCTGATTCGGAAGTTTATTTCCTTCTGTATGCCTTCCTAGCACTGCTTCCCTGTTTCCTCTGTGGAAAACCATTCTGAACAAACATGTCTTAGATGAAGCAACATGGTAATCTTCAAATGCTATATCATTTAAAAAAAATTGGATAATCATTTAATAGAATTCTAACTCCTAATGTTATCTAAACCGACCTTTGATACCAACTATAAGGCCCCAGCCTTAAACCTTACTTAATCTTGATTTATTACAAGATTACACATTGAGGATCTTTTCGGGTTTAAAGTTTTAGAAAATTAGATCATAAAACTTGCATTACATTCCACATATAAACAAAGTGGTTACATAAAGATAGTATTCTTCATTCCCATCAATGGAAACACATTTAAAATAAAACATGTATTATTTCTTGACACTTCCTTGACACTATCATCATATCATGTACCATTCCCTTGACCTGTGAAAAACATTTCAAAAAAACTTGGGATGAGCATAAAAAGCTCAGTATGGGTTATAAAAACATGGAAAGGAAACATGGGTACATATATAAATTAGAATAAAATCATACTTTACCAATAAAACATAAGCACTTTAACATACCTCATCAAATCATGAATAAATCATAGAAATCATAAGACAAAAATGTAACTTGAGTCATTCATAACATTCTAACGTAGGGAGTAACCCTCTTGGTTACGTTTGGAATACCCATCACAGTATATTCCCTAAATCTCTTCGGAGACACATTAACGTTTCACTCCTTCGCGTTACCCAATGCATTGGAGAGCTATATCGGGCTCACCCGCCCTTAGTTTATCACGGAACCACCCATCTTCATAATAATACCCAAGAACCATAACATAATCGTATCACATAAAACATGCATAAAGGAAACATAACATTTCCACATTTCAATCACAAGATATCAATACAACACAAAAACATTGTGAAACCCATTTTCAATACCAAAATAAAATAAAAGTAAAACATGGTATTTATTTTTCTTTTAAAAAGAAGGTATGGCTTGTAGAGGAAGCCGAAACTCAAATAACGGTCACGACGGCGGAGAAGTCGTTGACGCCACATACGTACGACAAAAACATTCCCTTTTGTCATTTAGTAAACGCTTCGTATAAAAATATATTCCTTTTCGATAAACGTAAAATTCAAAGGGTTTTATACACCATATAAAAGAATGTTGTGTATAAAATAAAATATGCTTCAATGAAAGGAGATTGAGACGAAGTCCCATACCTTGTATCCGACTTGACCCGACCGTTCGTTAATCTCCTGAATAATAAACTTGAGTTAATCTCTACTTGCTTATGAACCTTTTTCAAGTTCATTATTCCTTTTATACCATGTTATGAACTTCATGTAATCATTTAAGTTAATAGTGTTCATTTTGTCGGTATTTGGTTCTTAAGTCAAAAATAGACTTCTTACACTTACATGTTGTTAAATTGGTCAAAGGTTCATTATATCCAGAATGATATTAATGATTTGGATAACATATATATCATATATATTCATTATATACATGTATTTATAATATTACATCACATTTAGAGGTAAGAAATGAAATGCACCGTTCATGGAGACGGTAAGCCGTACGTACGCATGAACGCTACATCCATTTATATTTCGTATTTCTGGAATGGAATCATAATGATATAAGAGTATATTATAATTCCAGTATAATAACATATATAATATCATTAACTTTATCCTTTACACATCCCACATATGGTATTAACGAATCAAATCACTTTCAGGGGGTGGTAGTCCGCACTTCCTAAAATTAAGATATCGTGTTTACCAATAATGGAAACCATAAAGGTATGCCCAAAATGAAACAAAAACAGAAGCTTAAGGAAAACATAAACATATTATATATCATATATAAAAATAGTGACATCATAATGGCCACCTTTGAAGGTGTTAAATGAGTATTGAACAATCATCGTTTCGGGAGGCAGAATTTCACCATCCCCGGAAACCGTATGTTCTTTAAACATTTGATGTAGTTGTATGAGAGTGTAGCTCAAATAAATCTTATAAAAACATCCTAGTATATTGAAGATACTGGGGTTGTTACAACAGAAGTAAATAAAAAGAGTTTAGGTGGTTGGAGACACAAAATAATACAAATGAACATGAGAGAATGAATTACCTTTAAAAGTGTAACTCCTTTTGATTTGAGCTTAAAGGCTTCCTTTGAAAGGATTATGCCCAAAGGGAATCCTCTAGGATGAGGAGAGGGATGTGGAGAGAGTAAATGGGCAGGGTTTGGCAGAGCCAAAGGCTTGAGGAGTGTGTGAAATGAGGTAGAGGTGGGGGCCTTTTATAAGAGGAGAGGAGGGGCACTTTTGGAAAGTAAAGAAATATTACTTTATTTGAAAACAAAATTCGGTTTTAAAAGGTCCCACATTGATATAATTCGTGTATAAGGTGATAAGGGTTCGAAATCATCTCATCCAATTGGTTTTGGACTTGTGTAGTTCATAGATTTTACATTATCTTTCAATTTTATTTAAATCGTCAAATAATGATGTCATCGCTGCATCATTATTATGTCATAAATAATTTAATTTATATAATGTCTAAAAATTATAAAACAAATACTATGATGTAGGAAATCCTTTTATCTTTCCAATTACTATTTATAATCAAAAATATGATCTTTATAACCCCATGTAAAAATTGTTTTCGTAAAACATATTATGTTTGTAACATTTTTACTTTTACATTAAATAAAAAATTATTTATGTCATTTCCCAACCAAAGTGTCTCCATGGGGTCCCCAAGTTAACCCATGGCTTGTCTCGTTCGGCCATGACACAACCAATAAGGTTGGTACATTTGTCTAGGTCATTTCATATTATTAAAGAAATATTTATACCTTAAACTACCCTAATTACCACTAATCGCGATTAAAAACTTAATAAGTTACTATTCACCAAAAAAAAATATTATAATCTCATTGAACCAAATTTTACATCTTAATGACAACCATATATGTCAGATTTTTGAAATTCAAAACACAATGATGGCAAAATTTCATTTAAATGGAAAATCAGTCTTTATAAGTACCACTTAGTGGTTTCACTATTCATTAAAAATTGATGTTTTTCAGAAAATTACCAAAAATTCACCCTAAGCTATATTTGATATTACGAATTCAAAAATGAAGTCTATTTTACAAAATTCAAAACATATAAGTCACATTAATTAATTTAATAATTAATTCCCGATGTCAGAGCAAATAGCGTGTTTTTATGAAACAATAAGTATCAAAAGATTGACACTAGTTTAAGTCCAATTTCAAAGTGAAATTGATTCCAATGCCACCATTGGATTAAATGGTAAAAATATATTCTAATTTCACTTCAAAACAAATTCAAAACATAATCTAATTATATAAATAAATTAGATTAAAAAGCAGTTTTGATGTAAAATGCAGTATTTTCCACTATTCATTAAAAAATGAACGTTGTCAGAAAAATACCAAAAATTCACACAAAGTAAATTTTGATGTCCCAATCATAAAGAATAAGTTTATTTTGACAAACATAGTTTATAAAATTGTCAAAATATATATTTAAAATGTTTTTTCCATCATAAGTCAGTAAAACAATCTTTTAAGAATATTTGTGTATTCCATGCTTAAGATTTGATTTATTTTCATTTTAATCCTCTAAAACACTATCTTAATCATTAATAGACATAGATAAAAATATCTATTATTCATTACTTACTTGGGATGTTACACCCAAAATATACCAATGGATGCCAATGGTCGTCCATGACAAATAAAATAAGTTTTGGACAAGTTTTAATGTAATTTTGTATTATTATGATATTCTTTTTACCTTGATTTACCCTATTAAACTTTAACTGCCGCAAATAAAAGTCAAACATTACTATTCACCAAAAATTATTTTCATCTTCTTGACCCAAATTTTACTTACTAATAAAAACCATGTATGCTGTATTTTCTATTTTAAATTAATAGAAGTGGTAAAATTTCATTTAAATGAAAAATCTAGATTTTTAACTACTACTTAGTGGTTTCACAATTAATCAAAAATTTATGTTTTTCAGAAAAGTGAAAAAAAATTCAGCCTCATCTATATTGGATATTTAAAATTTAAAATTTATTTCTATTTTATCAAATTCAAAACATAGAAGTTGGATGAATTAATTTAAAAATAATTCCTGTTGTCAAAAGAAAAAATTCTGTTTTTAAGAAATATTAACTATCAAAAGATTGACACTTGTTTATGTACAATTTCAAAGTGAAATTAATTCCAATGAACATTAGATTAAATGGTAAAAATATAATATAATTAAACATTAAAACCAATTAAAAAGATAATATAACCATATAAATGAATTATATTAAAAAGAAGTTTTGAATTAAAATACACTATTTTCCACTATTCATCAAGACATGAATTTTATCAGAAAAATACAAAAAATTTACCCAAAGTAAATCTTGATGTCGCAATTCTGTAGAAGGATTTTTTTTCAAAAAGAACATATAAATGTGACGAAAACTATATTTAAAGTGGGTTCATCATCAAAAGGTGGTAAATCGACCTTTTAACGAATATTAGAGTATTTATGCTTAAAATTTTATTAATTAAAATTTTAAGCCACTAAAATTTATTGGATAAATTTAAAAACATTTATCAAATATGTATAATCATATTATAGTTAGTTCTATTCATTCTCTCCAATAAAACGGCTAGGCGTTAACTACATTGAAAATAATATTATTATATTATTAGAATGCAACGTAAAATTTCAAAGAAACTCTTTGTTGAGTATCTGGTATGCCATCGATCATATCAACAACTTTAAAGTAAAGTTAATATTTAATTCATAGATATCAATAATTATGGAAATGTTTTAATTCCACATTTACCTCGGATATTAAAATTTTGATACAAAAAAATTATATCTAGTTATTTTAATGTCAATTATTTTCATAATTCCACTTAGGTATTTAAAGTAATTTATGATTGAATTTTAAATGAAAATGTGATTTAATAATAGTAAATTGTTGAATTTATCTTAAAGATTACCGAAAACCATTTTTGGAGCGATGATAATGATTTTTATGAGCTTTCATAAATGGTTAGATTTATTTTATAATTCTAACCATCTTGTTTTCTATACCATATACGGATGGAATTGGATTTTTCTGGAATGAATATAGGAATATTAATTTAGTTTAATGTAATAAAATCTTTTTTAATGTATGTTTTATATGATTGCAGTGCGGTGGGATAGTTGAAAATTTAATATTTCAATTTAAAACAATGGAGACTAGAAACTAAAATAAAATATTGTGAGACCATTTTATAGCATTGGTTTTAAAAATATATACTAAGGGGTAGATTAATTAGACCACCATATGGTTTATAATGTACTTATTTTATGTTATTAATGATTGTTAACATGTTTTCATTATATTGGTTGAATTAATTGTATATAATTTTGGTTCACTAATTTGTATGAGAAATTGAATGAGGTTATTTAGTAGTTTTGATATTTAACTGAAGGATATCAGTTATGGAATATATCCATTCCCTTGTAAGCACATTTAATCATAATAATAATGACTTCAATGTTGAATAAATTATATACTTATCATGATTTTATGATGTTATGATAAATTGAATTAAGAATAGTTTAAAATTTTTAGATTCATTTAGATGGTCATAATTTGTCAGCTAATTAATCAGTACATTGAGAATAAGATTTATAAAAAATTTGGTGTTTCATACATATATGTTCTATATGGTATCATTGTGTTGTAAATATATGAAGATATAAAATTTATTAAAAAAAATAAATGCCTCTATCAGAACACCTCCCTGAAAAAAACATGCCTTACGGTTACACCGAAAAATATCATCATCTTTTTGACAGCTAAGATAGATGTGAGTGTTCATAATACCTATTAATATTTGTATATGTTTTTATGTGTGGGTTAGAAATGATTCATTTAAACAACATTTAAAGAAGAAGCAGTGGTCTATATGAGAGAACACACTCCAATCAAACAACATCATTTTTATAAAAGATCATTTTGTAATTAAATAATTTTTAAAAAATACCACTCTAATGAATAAAATATCAATGTAGAATAATATATAGTCTACCATGATAATCCATTTTATTTAATGCCCTATTTTTAGCAAAGAAAACATGGCATTACTTCATCATTAACAATACACAACTCCATCAAGTTAATTTTATGATTTCAACATCTTTAAGAGTTAAATTACATTCTTATTAAAATATCATTTGATGTTAAAAAACAATAAAACACTTTTTTGTGTGTTTAAATTTCTAATATCATAATCTTATAATTCATGACCTTTTTTGGAAAATATTTTAAGAAGATGAAATAGAACCACCATATAAAAATTATTATTTTGTCTTTTTAATTATTGTTTAATAAATATTAACTAAATGAAATTTTTGTTTTAAAATGTTATTCTAGTTATTTTACTTGATTTTTTTTGGAATTTTCACATGAAATCATGAAAAAAATCGAGACTATTTAAAAATGGTGATCATGGAAGGATTAAAATTTTCATATCAAAAAAGGCAACACACAAAATTTCTGTATTATTGGTCGTGGTGATATTTCACTGGAGATGTGTTCTACATCCCACTGAAATAATATAATGAGTAGAATATTATAATTTTTGAAATTTTTATAACTAATAATTAAAAAGAACACAATAATAATTTTAATTATTCTTAAATAACATATAAAATAAATTTATACTTTTCCTCTGAGATAAAATAATGATAACTCGGGAGTTAAAATTCTTCAACGATTGTATACATGGAAAATATTTTATAATTATAATTTTATTGATGTAATAATTGGAATGGTGGACCATGTATAAATACTGAAATATATAGTAGTTATTAATCGATGAAATATCTTGATAATATAAACTATGTATTACTATATAAATTTTATATTAGAAAAATATTTATGGGATTTAAACATTGTAAGCATCGAATCAAATATATATATATATATATATATAATTTAATGTATTATTAAAAATATTTAAGTTACATTATACTATTGAGGTAGAATAAATAATAGTTTCTTGAAAAAGAGGAGAACACAACAGAGACAAAAATGTTATAGAACTAATGTATCAATGTGATAGATTGAAATGAAATAAAATAATTAAAATAAAAACCATAAAAAAATATAAAGAATAATATAAAGGAAAATTATTATCACCAATGATAATTTCAATTTTGAACCTTACAAATGTTGTGAAAGAATATATTATAGATATAAACTATTTTTATGTGCTATAAAGAAAACTATGAAATGAATAATTATGTTTCATAAAATTATTGATCTTATATAGATAAAATATTATTGGTATATTCCAAAAAACCATTCAACAAATATAAAATATTGGATAATAATTATGTACACTATTGATGTTTTCCACTAAGGTTGGTGATCAAATTATAGGTATTATGAGAAAGACATATCTATATTATCGGTAATACATCAAGATTATTTTTATGTATCTTGTATTCATAAAATAATTATAGATCATTGTGCCACTACTTTTTTTGACCTAGTCAATTATAGTGTAAAAAAGATCAAGTCCAGACGATTACTTTTAAATTATATGACAATGAGAAAGATGTTGCTTTTGTGGGATAAAAACCAAGGTACTCCAAGAGATCAGTCATCAAAAGGGAGGAAAAACTCGTCAAAAACACATTATATCCTTATATTGTGTTATTATGCAAGATATACATTCAAACATACTGAAAGGGATATATGGAGAAAATGATATATCTATATACTAAATATTATATGAGTTAATGAAGTGATAAAATTAAATTAGAATAATATCATACCTATCCTTATTTACCCTTTATTAGTGATGGTAACATCCCATTGGGATTCTATGTTTTATACTAAAAATATATATAATTATGGTTGATGGAGATTATAATTTTCTTAACTAAATATTGTAAATTTATTGTCTCATGGTTATGTAATTAAAATAATTTCTATAGAGTTTCCTAGTACCAAATGCTTTGAAAATTCAATATAAGATTTATCAAATTAATGTATTTGGACTAGATTAAATTTATATTCAATGAATTAATAGATCATAAATTAATAATAATTTATCCCTATTAAAAAATTATGTTAATTGTAATGGGGGTCATATTTGGCTAAAAATAAGTTTATAAAATTAATGATGTTTTTTGAGAGATTGAATCCTGAAATGATCCCATATAGGTTATTTCACATATGATAATAAGCAGAATCACAGAGGTATGATTTGTTTTCTAGGATATTTATACCTAGAAATTTAAATAATGATTTATAATAATGAAGTTTCCACATGGAATTCAGGTTTCGATGGTAATAATTTGATGGCTATGAGAAATGTCTTTAAAACACATTTATTTCAGTTTACGAATTTATCATGGTGAGGAATTATATACTCTATTAGACTCTAGATACGGGGGATATAATTACATAGAGGAATATAAAACACATATTTAGTTTCTCACAATTGATAGGTATCAATAATAAAGAGAAAAATTTAACGTAAATTTCACTCAACATATTCTATTTATGTCTATATTCTTCTTTAATGTTTTTTAATTTAGTTATGAATTTATAATTTCAATTTTTATTTTTATTTAACATTATTTGATAACAGACTTTTGATGATATTTTAATATTTATTGGAATTTTTTTATTAATTTTTAATATTCATGAATTCTTATTTCAAATAGAGGTACTTTTGAGAACAAGTATTCATAATAATTATTAATAAAATAATTCAAATAATCATAATAAATATTTGATTTTATTTAGGCATATATCAATTCAATATTAAATAAAACATTTATTGATTGGTATGTTAAACAAAATATATTATTTCCATGTGAATCATTTTGAACCTTTTCATAATATTCATTTATGGAAGTCATCTTTCCATGACATCATTATGAATTTATATGTAATGAATATTGAATATTTTACATACTGTGTTTTTGTTAATGTATTTATTAATGAAAATAAATATCACATTCTATTGCTGAAAATATTAACACATTATTTAAATATTGGATAAAAATTCATAATTCATACTAATGTTAAAGAGTACGGATAGGTATTCAAATAGACAATAAGGAATGAATTTATTTAAATATATTTTTTTAATAATAATTAAATTTATTAAATCAATATAAATATTTTCATTGATTCTAAATTAATAAAAAGATTAATTTTAGGAAAATATATTCACTATTTTTTCCCTCGAATTTTAATGGAATTCCTTATCACCACTTTAACACACACTCCATTAAATTTATTTGTGGTTAAAAAGTATCCATATATTTTAGATAAGATTTTGAAATCATAAAATCACACATCCTTCATTATTCGATCAACTCTACAACTAGTATCCATGGTAAGTGTTAGTTTTTAATGTAAATGTTTACACTAAAAACATATAGGACATCAAATTCATCAAATCCTATTCATTATTATTTCAATCACAAATCCAAATCATAAGAAAAATAATATGCAAGTCAGTAAGAAATAAATATATTTTTTATCACGGTCTTCAGGCCATTCAGTGACTTTTAGGTAAACCCAAAAATAACAAATTTATATTATTTTATATATTTATACATACATCCATCATATTGAAAATATAAATACACATTTTTAAATTACATATACAATATATTTATGAAAAAAAGATCCAGACAATGAAAGCACGGTCCTCCAAATATTTAATTATCAATTAACTAATAAAACACATTACTAATGATTATATATATTAATAAAAAATATTAATTATATTAGAAATATGAATTTTATTATAAATATATCTAAATCATCATTTATACACATTATGATATTGTTGAGTTGTGTAAAAATTTCTAGTAGAAAAGATGTCATCATCAATATAGTGAGACTTCTTTAAGGGAAAAATATAAATATTATCTTAGTTAATAATACATATCAATAATTGAACATTATCTCGGGGGACTATCACTCCCATTGTGAATCCTCAACAATAAAATAAGAAAATCAATATAAAATTTAAATAACATAAATCATAAAATGATTACTTAATCATGGTTATTTCGTGCATTATAGAGTAATTAATTCACCTATAATGGAATAATAATCTACATAATATGAAATCATATATATTAAAAATAAATGTAAATTTATATATTAATTTTCTACAACATATAATTCCTAAATTTAACAACTCAACATCATCACCAATCTATATCATAGAGAAATATAATGTTGTAAAACATCATGTTCACTTTACATTCATGTTATACCCATATCATTTATAATGATTGAAATATGGTTATAAAAATAATTATATTATCACAAATTTATTTTGTGATATAAAACACATTATATATTTAAATTTATGTATGTATTTTCATAGACCCAAAATATATTCAAAGGGTTCATAACAGCATTCAATTATATACTATATAAAAATTCCACATTTCATGTTGAATTTTTTAAATAATTTATTAATAATATAACAATTATTGTTGGGAATTTTAGTTCAAATTTATGTATACCATTGATTCAAAAATTATTATGGATTATAATAATTAATTCTATAAAAACATGATTGGAAATAGAAATATGACAAATAAAATCAGTATAGTGAATGAAATTATGGATGAAAATTCATAATTATAGACCAGTTAAAGGGTGACATGTTCCAACACATAAAATAGAATAATATTTATGTAATGTATAAAAACATTTATTTATTTCATGGAATATTATTTATAAAAATGTAATTCTCATTATAAAAAAATATTAAATTTTTTTATTTTTAAATATAAGATATATGATATTTTGATAATATTTTTATAAAATAAAAAATTAAACTAAATTAAATTAAACCACATCTGAGGATGAAATTTATTTTAATTCCTGGATGATCAGTAGTGTAATTCTATAATTTTTTCATTATGGTTTTAATAGTTTTATCTCAACATAGTGGTCTCTTGGTTAATGTATTATATCCCTACCACTTCCTTTTATTGTAATACTTATATTCTCTTAAAGTTAGATCATATCATTTTTATTTTATTAGTTTTTTATAGAATATTATGGTACATATTATAAAAATCAGTATAAATCAATTCCATAATCTCCCATGTCATAAATCAGGTATTTTTCCACAAGAAGTACCATATTGATTATATTACATCCCCTTTAAAAAATTAATTCATCACTAACAAATTATTCATTTATAGTGAAATATTAAATAATGATTCTTTGCAAATATGATTAATTTTAATTGAAAAACATAGTGAGTGTTATGGAATGATTAATAATTACTAAAATATCTAACATTTATTAATTATTATTATAATTTACTATTAGATTACTATGTGGTAAAAGATACAGATGTAACATCAAATGGTGCATGTCATCAGTGCAATGATCTAAATAAAATAGTAAAAAGAGACTTCATACTAAATTTTAAATTTAATCCTATATCATTATAATGACTTTTCACCATTGCCGGATTCCTATTTAAAATAATTTTTTTTTAATTTTTTTAAAACAATTATATATTCTATTATTTCAATTATATGTTATCAAATTCCCAATTTCATATAGATATTCTTAAAAGGTTTTTTATTTTTAAAATGACAATTTTTTTATTATCCAATTATCTTACACATTTCATATGATCGACTGAAAATCACATGAGAATAGTTGGGATTTTCATTTGAATTTTTAAAATATTACACCATGGGTGATTCAATGTTATGTTTTTTATCAAAATAAATGATTCAATTTACATGAGGTAAGTTTAACAATTATTTAGATACCAAATGAACTATACATGAGGGGGAATTAAACTATTGATTTTTGAAGAATTAGTTGATGTACCAATATATGAATTGTGATGAACCATGAGGTAGTTGTATGAGATAAAAACTATCAATCCATGATGTTTTAGGTTGACCATGAACCCCATTGAGCCTACTCATTTCATAGAATTATACATGTGATTATTGTTGAAATAGTGTCTACCATGTGCTACTCAATTAAAAATGGGTCCCTATAGTTATTTAAGGTGATTTATTATTTGGGATTCATAAATCCTAAATAATTTATTAGAGATTATTTGATAGTGAAATATCATAGTTTATAATAGATGGTAATGAAAAATAAATAGTGAGACAGATATGATTCCAAAATATTTTGGATTGTTTAGGGATATGATAATTATTCCACTAATATTTACTTCCATGAATTGTGTTCAATGTGAGATATACTAGATTTAAATTCTATGATATATTATAATGATATTAATGAACATTTTAAGGTGTGATCATGCCCTTGTAATGGTTTCTAGATCTAACATTCCCTTTTTTACAAATTTTTTTATCTTTCATTTTTTATTTATCTATTATTATATTTGTGGGGTTCATGGGATTGTTCAAGGTTCATCATCCATTTATATCCTATTTTCATTTTAATTTTTAAAAATAATCAAACTTCTTTATTAAATTATTTATAAAACATGGAGATGTGTTATTACATTGGAGTAAGGAAATGTTTTAAATAAAAAATCATAATTTTTTACCTTTCTCTAATTTTCTGGTTTATTATTTGGTTTGATATTTCCTTATAAACTTTTTTCAAATTCTATTTCATCATTCAATTCCTTAAATCCTTATCATCAAAAAATATGGTTTTCGTATAATTTTAAATTTATGGTTGAAGACTCACATCCACTTATCTATAGAGGAATACCTGTTTCAAGTCTCTAAAAATGAATAGATGGTAACTTAAAATGTTTAAAGGGGTTAGTGATTTAATAATATATGTTTGATTTTGATAATTTTAACGGATAGAATGTCAAAAAAAGTCGGATCCATATAAATTATGGTACTATTGTTTATAAAGAACTAGAAGTTTCATTGGAATTCTTAATGAATAAAATGACCATTATTATTTCCATGGTGAAGAAATTTATATATTATACAGATAGTTTATAGGATTATTTAATGAATGATGTTACTTGTTGGCTCGGGTGCCACTAAATAGTTCTTTGAGCCTGTTGGCCACATGCCCTCAAGCTCACTTCCCCGTATGCTAGAGGGTGTCGATTAGTAGTGAGGCTCTAGTAAGTCAGTCGTGGGGAAACTATTCCTTAGTTTATTAGAATAAACACCAATGGATGCAGACAAAAATAACCATGTGTGGAGGCATATATAAAACCAGAACAACTAAATGTCATAGGATAACTAAAACATAAATATATAATACTCAACTGATGGGTAATGCAGGAAATGACAATGCCAATGTCAAGTCTCTAAAATTCATTTGAAATTAAAGACACAACGACTCCCAAAATGGGTCATGAACCATGTCCAGTTCCCAAACCAATGCTCCAATCCCAATCTAAAACCTATTTTAGGGCCATTCCCTTATGATTTCCTACAACAAAAATGTCATCTCGGGTGCCGATCAGGCATCTTGAAAATGGTGTGAGTAGAAATCAATAATCGGTGTATAAAATGAGTTGATTCAAAAGATTGTGTATGAATATTTATGATAAAATAAATACAATGGATAATTTAAACAGTTATCATGTTGTCATTTTATCTTTAATCGTCACATTAGGCTAATTTCAATTCATGTTTCACATTTGAATAGTCATACGTTATCATTAATCATTTGGTGTAGGTTGTCCTACCTAGCACCCTAAATATCAATTGATTCATAATTCAATATTATCAATCATTTGGTGTAGGTCATCCTTCCTAGAACCCAAAATATTAGTTCATTCATCATTCATTATTATCATAAATTTTATATAGGTCATCATTACATGAACCCCAATCTCATTGAGTGTAGTTCACCATTCATATCACTCCTTTTCTCATTCAGTGTAGGTTGTCATGACTATAACCTCAAAATATCATGCCTGGATAACTATTAGGGAGGAATTCCATGTCAAACTCCCAACTTATAATATTTCTAGTGCGTGATGTCTATCACCACATAAATCTCCTCAAATTAATCATTCTTTAATTCACAAGAATTTTTCTCATTATTCTTTTACTTATCCAAAAATTAGTTAAACAATTAAAAGTCCATTAGTAAGTTCATCAATTAACTGAGCACATAACCCATTAATTAATTCTTCAATAAATTAATCAATCAACATAATTTCTATTCCATAATGAATTATTCTCAATGAGTTATCCATATAAAATCTCAGCATGTCATAATTAATTGATAGAATTAATTATATATGATCACAACATGGAACATAATTAATTCACACAATTAATAATTTTTTCAATATCAGGGCACATAATTAATTCTCAAAAATAATTATCTTATATAGACAACATCATTATTTCATAATTAATTCCCCACAATTAATTATCTAAACAAAAAAATTCAATATCTCAATTTCAATATATAATCCCATAAAAAATATCCAAAATCTATATTTTGTAAACCCATTTCATTTGTTCCATGATTCAATTATATATTAACCACTGATAGAAACCCAATTCAATTCCACATTCTTAATTATTCCAATTTAGGAAATCATTTATCATGTGAATATAACAGTCAAAAAATCACATTCACATATAATTAATTTTTACTCCTGGAGTTTGATTTTGACCACCTACCTCAGTTTATTGATTGATGTGATCCCATCATAAATCCCCAATATATGATACACAAAACGTTGTTGATCATTCTTCAGATCTGAATCCCTAAACTAGAATTATGTTCAACAAAAATCAAGATAATTCTAATATATATTTAGATACTCAATCCTAGATCTAGAAATAAACTCATGAGATAAGATTCATGAGAATGGGGAATATCTTCCATGACAATGTCTATAAATTATAAGAAGAATAATAGAAGATTCATCGAGATAAAATATATTTATTGGGATGATATAGGATCTTTAATCTGGGCTTTTGATCTCCAAGAATGGTGCTCATATTTCGTTGGAATTCCTCCTGAATTCATTGGGAACATCTAGAAATTTTAAAGCTTGAGCCTAGGTCAAAAATAGAGACGTTTATAGGGATCATGTGGTTTTATGACAAATTTCCTTAATAAAAAACTCTACGCGCATAGTTTCACTATAGAGGCCACACGGTTAGGCCAAACTATGCACAAACCGTGTGGTCTTCCACTACCCGCACAGCTTGATGGCACATAGTTAGACAATTTGGGAGCTAACCGTGCAGACCTCCACTGTCTGGATGGTTAGCCTTCATACGGTTTGGCCATATCAAGTGAAAACTGTGAACATCCCATGTCATCCCATGTTCCTTAAAACATCACCTAAACACACTCCAAGTAATACCCCAACCCAAAGATACTTAATAACTACAAAAATTACCTACAAAAAAGACCAAGATTGATCCTGAAAAGGACGAGATCATACCATCTCCCCACCTTATAACAGTATTCCCTCGAGACACACTCCTGAACATCTCAATTATTATAGGCCAAAAAGATTAGGACATTGATCCCCCATGTCTGATTCTCATTCCCATGTTTCCTCTTGAAGACTTCCATGATTCTATTACATATGAAATAATGAAATGACCTTTCCCCATGACACTTTCTCACTGTGACCTATAACACATATCAAATGCTCCTCAAAGAACACATCTATCTCGAGGTCAACATCATCCAAATCACATGAGAAGTTGTGGGGTGATGCCTCCATAGTTGTGACACATGGAAAATATCATGCATAGCGCTGAATTTCTAGGTAAGTGTTAAGTGGTACACTATAGGCCTGATTCTCTCTAACTCATCAATTAGTCATACAAACCTAGGATCCAACTTTCCCAACCCCAATGTCCTATGTTGACAAAATTTAAAGGAAACTAGAAGGAAAGCACATTCAACCTCTATAAACACTAGGGTTCTTCTTCATCCCACATCCTATGATTTATACCTACTTGGATTCATAGTCATTTATTTCCGAATCAATTACACATTCTCTAATGTCTCCTGAACAAGACATGGTCCCAAAAGCTCTTACTCACCTACCTCAAACCAAAATAGACGTGATCATAAATTTCTACCATAAATTGTCTTATATGGTTCCATCTATTTAGTTTCATAGTAACTATTTTTATAGGAGAACTCCACTAAAGCCACGTGCTTCTCCCAAGAACCACCAAACTCAACCAGACATGCTCAAAACCTATCATCTAACCCCATAATGGTACACTCTGACTGCCAATCTGACTATGGGTGGAAGGTTGTACTTAAAAGAATATATGTACTAAGTGCCTTCTAAAAGCCCTGCTAGAATAATGAGGTGAAGAGTGAATTATGATCCGAAACTATAGTTAGTTTAACCCCATGCAAACAAATTGTCTCTTGCACAAACAGTTCTCCCAAATTCTCCAGTGTAATGGTATCCCGAATTGGAAAGAAATGTGCTACTTTCATTAGTCAAACCACAATGACTCAAATAAAATCATTATTCCTAAGAGTTTACGGACATCCTAAAATTAAATCCATGCTCACATCATCCCATATCCATTCCAAAATAAGAAATGACTTCAATAGGCCTCCAGGTCGTTGATTCTCTGCCTTCACCTACTGACAGGTGAAACATCATGTTACGAACCTTGCTATCTCCCTTTTCATACTTGGCCACCAAAACTATCATTGTAGGTCATTGAAATTTTTTTCACCCCAGTATGTGATGGCCACCGTGATTCATGAAATTCTCGCACAAGTTCCTCTCACAAAAACATAGGCCCAAAAACTCAATTTTTTACAAAGATGATCCCATTCTCATCAATTTTCCAGTATGAAGTTGTCTCCCCAACATAAAGGTGTTCCCTTAAGGCAAATCACATTAGATCCTCATACCGAATGTCCGTGTTCCATCCCAAAAGTTTAAACTCCACTGCTATAGAAATCGGAGTCATCCTATTCTGAAACACATGAACTACCAGTTGCATTTATTTTAGAAAATTAATCATCTTACACTCAAAACTCGACTCATGTACCAACTGAGAGTTATTTTTCCTACTTAAGGAATCAACCACACTCTTCCCCATCCCATTTGTATATTCTAGTTCAAAATAAATGGATTGTATATACTCTACCCATATTCACCGAAGAAGATTCATGTCACACTGTGAAATGATATACTTCATGCTTCATTGATCCATAAAAACTGTATAATTTTCATTAAAAAGATAGTGTCACCAACAATTAAGATCATAAACCACTACTTCTATCTTGATTTCATGCGTAGGGTAATTCCATTCATGTGGCCTCAACTAGTGAGACCCATACGAAACTACTCGATCCCCTTACATCATCACAGCTCTGAGTCTGCTCCCGGAAACTTCACAATACACCCTATACTCCTCACTTGACTCATGAAAGATCAAAATTGGTGTTGATGTTAAGCACTTCTTCGTTCCGTAAATGCATTCTCACATTATTTTTCCTGATCTATCTTTTCCCCATTCATTGTGAAACCTGATAGTTGTGATGCAATATCAAGAATAGTCATTGACGAACCTCATGTAATAACTAGCTAATTCCAAAAGGCATTGGATATCAAATACATTCTTGGGCTGCTACAAATAAATCACTACATGCACTTTTTCTGGGTCCTCTTCGACACCATCTTCTGAGTTGATGTGTCCCAAACAGTTTACATTGTCAATCCAAAATTCACATTTATAATGCTTTGTGTATAGAGAATGCTCTCTTAGTGTACCTAGGATTATGTAAAGATGTTGGTCATGATTGTCATTAGTCATAGAGTACACCAATATGTATTCCAAGAAATCCACCATAAACGTATATTTGTACGGATGAACGATATTGTTCATTAAAGCCATAAATACTGTTAGATCATTTGTAAACCCAAACGGCATCACAAAAAACTCATAAAGGACATAACTGCTTCAGAAAGCTATTCTTTTTATATTAGAGGTCTGAACTATCACATTATGATACCCTGATATCATATCTATCTTTGAGAACACACAATCACACTTCAGTTAGTCAAACAGATTATCGATTAGCCGAAGAGGACATCGGTTCTTCACAATCATTTTATTCATCTTCTGGTAATCGACACATAATATGAAACTACCATCGTCCATATTTACAAAAAAAAATTATTCCCAAGGGGATATACTTGTAAAAATAAAACCATTTTTATAAAATGTTTCAAACTGTGTTTTGAGCTCTTCATGTTCTGTTAGTGCCATTATGTAAGGTGGAATAGATACCGGACCGGCACCCGACATGGGATCAATAGTGAATTTCACATCCCTCTCAGGTGGAATCCCTAAAATGCCTTCTAGAAATACATCATGAAATAGATTTACTACTGGTGGAAGGATGTCCTATAAACCACACCCATCATCTTGCAAAATAATTGCATTTGAGGTTGTGTTCTATCCGGGTTACTGAGTAACTAGACTAGCTCGACCAGCATGGATATCCCACTCTCCATGAAGAACATACTTGTCACCCTATAGAGATACAAACGTCACTCTTAAGTGGTTACAATCAATTTGGGCTCAGTATGTGACAAGATAGTCCATATCCATAATAAGGACAAATCTTGGTATATCAATGAAATAGATATCCAATATTAAATGATACTCTCTCATCATTAGAAAACATCCCTCTCACGAACAGATTTTTCTAGACCCAGTTCCCAATGGTGTATTTATATTCATCACCCTACTTACAAGATCTAATTCTAGGCTCACTCCATTAACCAGATATTTAGATATAGAGAATGAGGGGAAATGGTATCAAACAAGGCACTAGCTGATGTAGATGAAACTAGAATAGTACCTCTCACTATCAATGGACCATCATCGCTCTCCACATGTGTATGTTGCACTGCATATAACTTTCGTGACCTTTTTCCCTATGCTGTCTGCTGACTCCCCTAAGTAGCACCACTCTGTTGATATGGGTGATCATTCCTTGAAGCACCTAATCCAATACATCTATTTCCTCTTGTAGATGCTGAAAAGTGCTTAAGTACCGCATGATGTTCAGAAATTAAAAAACGATGTCTTATTCGGACCCGGAAGCCCTGTTGGGAGGGCCCAGAGTTGTTGCGTGTAAAAAGGGTGAAGTGTGAGAAAAAATATGTCCCATGCGGAAAGTACCGGGATTCAAGAAAAGTCCCTAGTGCCGGCGCGAAATAATTATGCGCCCGCACCCCGCGCGGTTGATATTTTGTGCCACCGCCACCATTGTGTAATTATTTTCCGCATACCTAGATTACACACCCTGGGATTCCTATAAGTATATGGAGACCCCTTACTTTTCATGGCTGAATAATTTGAACTGCCTCTCATGCGCATAATTGAAATTCTGTGTATGTGCAATATGGTCTTCAGGTTTGGTTTTTTATCACGCCTTGTCACCCAGGGATCCGCCTTTGCGCAAGATATCTATTGCTTAGACTAAACTCCAACCACTTTGGGGTCTTCCCCTTCCACAAAATACCTTCCGTTGAACGCTAGCTGGCCAAGTTGCATGAAAATATTCCTTTGCATGAACATCCCTTCTCTTGCGCACAATACTTTCCCTTGCGCACAATTCCTCCTAGTCATACGAAAAACCATCACCCCCCTATTTTGTGAAAGCAACACTGATTTCACCCCATCCTAGGGCTTTTCACATTGGACCAATTTATTTCAAGCAAACCCTAACTGTTGTGCGCAATCCCCCGGGGGTCTTTGCCTCGATGAACTTCAGGCGTCCCCTTGTATGAACCCCTGATGCCCTCCTTCTGGGTGCCATTCGTAGGTGTCTTGGGCACCTCGGGCATCTGCATCATACATGGTTTTCTTGAACTCCCTTCTAGTATTGTACTAAGTAACTTCAAAGTCCCTTGGAAAATCTTTTCCATTGTGTTGTTTTGCCTCATGCTTCTTCGCATAGGCACGCTACCGGCTACTGCTTCTTCTCATAGCCACGCTAACATGGACCTCTCGATCGTTCGCTCTGCGATTCTACCTCGGTATGGCTTTGCCGATGCCTTCCCTTCAACAAGGGGCAGAGGGTACTGGTTATGAAATTCCTAGGGGTGTGGAGCAATCCCACCTCATCCGAGCTGCCAGACGTTAAACTCCCAAGCACCTTGTCTTCAACACATGACATTAAACTGTGATCTGACCTCATGCCTCGCATGCAGGGTCCCCCACCTCGGATATTCTCCACGCCCAGTAGTCTCCATGGGGATGGGATCATCCCTCACTAGGGGTGATTAATTGGAGTGGCGTTTTTCCGTGGGGCAGAGCATCCACCTTGGTGTAAGCCTCTAGTTTTTCTTACAGGAGGCAGCACCCATGCTCCTCCTCACTTCCTCAGTTCCAAGGCCAGAGGAGGGCGTGATAGGGAATGAGGCCCCTCCTCTCTTCTTGGGTTCCAAATACCTCTTCCACTACGCTTTGTCTCCCTCGGGCCTCTATCTTGGATTTACTCCCGGCACCATGGGCTTCTCAACACATAAGCCCCTTCTCACTTCCCACGGACGCACCGTTCACAACGTGATCATCAGGTCTCTGCTAGATCATGATTCTCACACTAATCACGACTCCTGTGATCATAGAGTGAGCACCGACCGTGACACACAATGGGTCGTCTCATCACGGAAGCCTCATCCAACCCGAACTACGGGGACTTTGATCCGTGAAAAGGCATGGTACGTAGGAAGCCTCCACGAGGTTCAATCCCCACCACCATGGGTCGTCTCAGTGCATAAGCCCCATCCAACCTGGACTACGGAGACTTTGATCTGTTCTAACGCATGATACGTAGGAATCCTACACGAGGTTCAAGCCCCATGTAACACCCGAGATTTTATGAGAAATATTTTGTTTTTATGTATTATGTTATACGCAACACCAATGAAATCTTTCACAACACACAACACTGTCTTGTCTTGAATTGCACGCAAGAGCTACCTTCCTCAATAGCTTGCGTTGTACAAAATACCTAGTTTCACTAAACAATGATATGTTATTAAAATATTATTAATAATACCTGTTATGAATAGTAATACCCCCGTTTTTAAATTTTATAAATTTTATGTTTCAAAATGGAATTCATTTTTCGATTTGGAATATCGAAATTAGCCTTGGGTGAATGTTTTGTATTTTTTAGAATATATTCAATTTTTGATTAATAGTGAAAAACACTGGGTTAAAGTTTACAACTGAATTTTTATTTAAATAATTATTTATTTTATTAAAATTTATTTTATGTCAAAGTCGATACACAATACCTTTATAAGTTAAATTTAATAATTGGAGTCTTTTTATAATAATATAGATATATAAAAATTTATTGAACTTTTTGATTGTCATTTACCCACCTCCTAAGAGCATTTGTAATTGTACAGAAAACATAATTTTACTGTTTATGTGAGTATGATTTTGAAAATACAAGAGGCACCGTCAATATCAAGGAGTAAAATGTGGTTAAATAAGATAAATATAAATTTTAGTGAATAGAAACTTTTCACTTTTATTTACCACGATTAAATGTAAATAGAGTAATTAAGGGTAAAACTGATATTATTATTACCCTAAAACATGTCCTAATTCTATTGGATAAGATTAATTAGACCAAACAAAAACCTTAGGGATAAAATAATACCCTTTAGGTCCACTTGGATTAGATTTGGACATTTATTATAATTTTATTTAAAGAAGAGTTAAAAGAGTTAAGATCAAAGTTTAATAACTAAATTTTTTTTAATATATGGGTATTCATAGGATAAACTCAAATATAAATATTAATTCTAAAGATAAAAATATTTCCTACATAATGGTATTTTATTTTTAATTTTTTGACATTAAATATGTTTATTTATTTAACACACAATGATGATGGAGTAAGTACATTATTAATGAAATATTAACATAATTGATATTATAAATACCCAAATAAATGTAATTTTATACTTTTTGTGAATTAAATTAATTTTAAAGGATAATAATACATGTTATTATTGATTTAATTAACTTTTCTTGAACTAATCATGTTGTTATGAGTTTCACAAAAATCAATTACCAAATAGTGTCAAAATTGACATAAAACAGTTTTTAAAACAAATATTATATTATAAATTGTTATTATATTACTAAAAATATATGGATTAGAAAAATAACTTAGATAAGGTTATATATATTAATAATTAATGACTTGGGGTTCGTTTGGCTTGTTATAGTATGTTAATTAACCATATAGTGTAAGAAAACAAGAAGACACGATAAAAGTTAAATTATTTAAATTAGAGATAAATATAAATGATAATGTTAAAATAGTAAGCTAAACTTGTCTAAAACCTATTGGTTGAGATTATTTCGATCCATACCCACTTTAGCTTCGAAATAAATCAATTTTGAGCTATTATAAACTGAATATGACTTTATTATAAAATAATATTTTAAGTTTTTCCTAAGGTTCCCCTCTCCTCCCTTATAAAAGGGAACCTCCCCCCTCTCCTCTTTACACAACATTGAGATTTCAAGGTCAGCTAAACCCAGACCATTTCCCTTCTCAACATCTATACAAACATACTATATTTTGTGGTCTTCTTTCAAGACCAACTTTAGAACCCTAAGATGAGGTTTCAAAGAGATGTGTCGAAGAAGAGGTAATATCTGTTACTGATTCATTCAAATATATTTCATCCTTTACTTCTTCTTATTTATTTGTTTAATTATGAAGTAATAATATCAGTATAACTCATATACTGATATGTTATTATAAATATGAAACAACCCTATTTCATCTTCTATCCATCCTATGGAAAACGGAATCATCGTGCGTGTGTACGTATGAAATACTGTCTCCACGCTGTAGTGTAATCTGTTTTCCACCACCACCTTACATGGATGGGTATAATGGTGTAAATAATTACTATATATGATTATTGTAAATTTATACTGATTCTGATATAGTATACAAACACTTCAATACAATTCTATGATCATGGGAATGATATCATCACTCGTGCGTACGTACAGCCTACCGTCTCCACGATATGATGCGACTCATTATACACGATCTTCATTAAATAATGATTATATAAATAAATTTAATGAATAAATATGAAATATATTACACTAATACCATTCTGGAAATTATGTATCTATAACCTAAAAAGAATAATAAGAATTTATTCGACAAAACATGCATAAGAACATAAATCAATGAACACCCGAATAACAAGTAGCAATGAAATATTATTAATAAGAAGATAGAAAAATTACCATATATGATATAATAAAAATGAAAATTATTCTTTAATAAGTAAATGACATTATTTAAATCATTATAAAGGATGTTTGGATACGTACAAAGAAAATTCGACCTATGGTAAGGGAAAATCTCACAATCTCATTTTTTCTGAGATTGTTTATACTTCAGAATTTACTAGGGAATATTTATAATCCATATACAAGTTTCCTCAATTTGTAATATTATTTCTATCCTCCTACAATTGTCGAAATCCAATTTTATCCATTGGTGAGTTTTTAGTAAAATATATGAATGGAATCTTTTTCAAATTTAGAATGAGGTACTCTTTGACTTTTCCGGCCAAAGTATGAGATGAATGTTTTTTTTAACTTATACGGTATGAATAGATTTTTATGATTTCATAGAACATTATTTCCATGAAGCTTAATTTACAGGTTTTCATGATTATTTTTAATCAACTTCTTTTAGGTTAAAATTGTATGACATGTCATGAAAGGAAAAATGTTTTTGAAGTAGAAAGGATATTTTCCACAAGAATGGTGTTCAAGTGTCATATCAAAATTATTTTCCATCTAAGATAATATAGGGTTCTATTTCTATCCCTATTTTTACATTGATTTTATTATTCTATGATGGAATTAATTTTATTATTTCCTTTTATCTTATATGTATTATGTTATGATGTCATGATTTTAAGAATCCAATTTTTATTACATGGGTTATGCTATGATTTCTGATTTTGTGGCACATATAAGAATGGTTTCATTATGAGATGGGTGGGACCTATATCTCCCTCCAATGAATTGGGTGAAATTTTATATCTCATCAGACAGACATAACTGGAATGTCAAGTTAATCCGGTTCAGTAATACATGACTGGAATGAGGAGTGAACTCGGTTCAGTAATGGACTTTGTCTGCTATGATGGTCATGGAAATGAGCCTTGACTAATATGAAATGATTTTTTTCATGATTATGTGTATATGCCACAAGGTTTCAAGTTTTATGTTATGATTATTGAGATTACATTTCAGTACTATGATTTATCCCATGTTAAGATATTATGATCTCTTTTGCAGGTTAATATTTTCAAATTGTTATGTTATTATGAATATGATATGATTGATATTTCATTTATTTACCCTTACTGAGCATTTGAGCTCCCCCTTTTGTATGTTTTCTTTTCCACAGGTCAGGAAGAGGTGTATTAAGTATGATAAGCTAAAAGGAACTCTAGATATGATGAAATAAATAGGAGACAATTTAGATGATTTATGAACCAGTTGATTATGATTCCTAGTTTCTAAAGACACTATACCTATACATTCCTATAATGGTTTTGTTATATGTTGTAATAAGTAGGCTTCAATTATGATGTAATAACCATGTATGTAAATTATGTGTCATTATAGTTGGTATTATAGGAATGGTATAGTCAACATTTGGAAACTAGGATATGAAATCCTTAGTAAGAGCTCCAAGGATATGTCTAAACATAGAACACAATATTAGTGTTTTAGAAATGGCCATGAACAACCTATGAAAATACCTAATGTGTGAAATTTTATTACTGATTATGTTGTTTTCCTATTATAATTAGTGTTTCTCACACTATTCTTCTTGGTTTTAGTCAATGGTTGGAACTCGAAGGAACCGTGTTAATGCGGAATGTGATGGGCAATGCAATGATTGTCCCCCTGAGAAAACAAACGTTATGGGAGCTGGAATGCAAAATATTGTAGCCATGCTCACAAAACATTCTCAAGCTATGAATCATGTAGGACTTCCAAACGAGCAAAGGAAGGAGAAACATTCTGTTGAATCTTTCATGAGGCAGCATCCACCCTCATTCAGTAGGTCTACTGATCCATTAGTTACTGAACAGTGGATGAGTACCACTGAAATGATATTTTCAGTTCTACAATGTTCTGAACACGATAAAGTCATCTTAGCAGTATATCGTTTGGAAGGTAATGTTGATCAATGGTGGAATATTATTAAGAATATGAGGCAAAGGGTTGATTTGAGTTCATGGAATGGGATGAGTTCCAGAACTAGTTTTTCAATAAGTACTTCCCTCATATTCTTCGAACAAAGATAGAGAAGGAGTTTCTTGAACTGAAGCAAAAGGGTGATGAATCTGTTGGTACCTATGAAGCAAATTTTACCAGACTTTCAAGGTACTCTTCCGGAATTATTATCCAACCTAAGAGTAAAATCAATCAATTCTTTAGTGGCTTAAAACCAATTCATCGAAGGGAGTTATACATAAGGGACTTCAATAGCTACGGGGAAATTTTTCGATGTTATCTCAAAGTTGAGATGGATATTGGAGTAACCCATCAATAATATGGGTTTCAGAAGAAGAGTAAAATGGAATTCAAAGGAAAATCTAAAGACCACACTGAAAAGAAGATGAGTTTTCTCTTATGCTCAAAGTGTGGAAAGAAAAATGGAGGTAATTTTCTTAAAGGGACAAGTAAATATTTTATGTGTGGAAAATATGGTCATCGGGCAGTTGAATGTCAAAAAAATGGGAAGAATATGTCTAATAATGCGAACAAAGAAAGGGATACACCAAATGCACCTCCTGAAATACAATGTTTCAAGTTAAAGGAAATGTGGCATTATGCCAATCAATTCCATAATCCACAGGATGTTGATGATGATCGACGTCTACAAACTCTTAAGGCCAAATATAAAGGAATGTCACATGCAATTTCTATCGGTGATGTGGAGTACGATAACGAAGTGGTGAAAGGTACACGTACCATCCACTTAAAGTAGTAAATGTTTTATTTGATTCTGGATCCACCCACTCTTTTATTTCTGAAGAATTTTCTAAGATTATCGCCATATAACCTCAGTAGTTATATATTGAGTTAGCTGTGAAAACCCTTAATGGCACAACAGTCGCATCAAATGTTTACAATTCTTCTCCGATTGAAGTTTGTGGGAAAGTGATTTCTAAAAATCTTTTGATCCGTCCTACAGAGGAATTTGATGTGATTCTTGGAATGGATTGGCTTTCATTATATGGATCTCATATCAATTTCCAAATAAGGGAAGTCACATTTTATATTCTAGATAAATCTATGATCTTCTATCGACGCAAGGATGAACATAACCTTCCAGTGGAAATTTCTTCCATCTTATGGGTCTTGATTCCACTAAATGAAGGTTATTTATCTCAAATGGTTGGAGAGAAACTCACGATTAAGAATATTCCCATTTTACTAGAGTATGATGATGCCTTTACATAAGAATTACCTAGTATTCCACCAAATCATGAAGTTGATTTTTCAATAGAACTCATACTGGGTGCTTTACCTATTTCAAAGACACCTTATAGAATGGCCCTAATTGAGTTGTGAGACTTGAAGAAGCATCTCCAAGAGAGTCTTGATAAGGGATTCATATGACCTAGTTCATCACCTTGGGGAGCACTTGTTCTGTTTGTTAAGAATAAAGATGGATCAATGAGACTCTGTATTGATTATCGATAACTTAACAGGATCAATGTCAAGAAACATTATCATCTCCCGCGCATTGATGACTTATTTGACCAAATACATGGAGCTCAATACTTTTCCAAGATTGATCTTCATTTAGGGTATCATCAATTAAGGGTCAAAAGGGAGTATATACCAAAGGCAACTTTCTGTACAAGGTATGGACACTATGAATTTATAGTGATTCCATTTGGTCTTACTAATGCCCCTGCAATCTTCATGGATCTAATGAGTAGAGTCTTTAGAGATTATATTGATCAGTTTTGGGTAGCCTTTATAGACGATATTCTTGTCTATTCAAAGGGAAAGGAATAACTTTAATATTACTTTAGAATTGTATTGAAGACCCTAAGAAAGGAGAATCTTTATGCCAGATTTACCAAGTGTTAATTTCTCTTTAAAAAGTTGCATTTTTGGGTCACATAATCTCAAAAGAGGGGATATCTGTGGATCCAGTAAAACAGAGGTTATTGAAAGATGGTCGAGACCAACAACAGTAACTGATATCACAAGTTTTGTTTGTTTATCTGGGTACTATCGACGTTGTGTGAAATATTTTTCATGATTATCTAACCCACTCACCAAATTGACTCGGAAAAGAGTTAAGTTTGTTTTGATAAAGGAATATGAAGATAATTTCAAGGAGTTAAAAAGAAGATTATCTATTTCACCTGTGCTCACACTGCCTTGTAGTGGATAAAGTATTGTGATCTACAGTGATGCATCCAAGAAGGGGCTGGGGTGTGTTCTCATGCAAAATGATATGGTGATAGCTTATGCCCCACGGCAGTTGAAAATCCATGAGCAAAATTACCCAAATCATGATTTGGAGTTAGCTGTGGTAATCTTTGCATTAAATATATGGAGGCATTATCTTTATGGTGAATGGTGTGATATTTATACTGCTTATAAAAGTACAAAGTATATTTTCACAGAAAAGGAGCTGAATATGCGCCAAAGAAAATGGTTGGAGTTGATTATGGACTACGAATTATCAATTCATTATCACCTTGGGAAAGCAAACAAGGTGGCAGATGCATTAAGCCGTCAAGACCATGCTAGCTTATCCATGATGAGGATCACACAAGATCAAATATTTATGGATTTACAAAAGATGGATCTCAGAATTATAATGGAAGGGGAAAAATATTATCTTTCTCAAATGAATGTTCAACCATATTTATATGTGAAGATTAAAGAGACATATAAAGAAGATGTAGAGTTACAAAAGAAGGTGAGAAATGTTCCTGAATTAAACCATGATTATGATGGTATAATATGGTTCATAATTCGGGGTTGTGTTCCCCCCATCCCAAAATTGAAGAAGGAGTTGCTGGATGAGGCTCATAGTTCTTCATTCTCTATTCATCATGGATGCACGAAGATGTATAGGGACATAAAAGAGTACTTCTGGTGGGATGGCATGAAAAGAAATGTTGTTGAATATGTCTCTAGATTCTTTGTTTGTCAGCAAGTTAAAGATGAGAGACAAAAGTATAAGGGGATGTTACAACCATTACCCATACCTGAATGGAAATGGGAAAACATCACTATGGACTTTATCACTGAACATCCTAAAACATCCAAGGCAATAATGTTATCTGGGACATAATTGATCGTCTTATGATTTCGCCACACTTCATTGCTATTAGAGAGGATTTATCTCTTGATTAGCTTGCTAGGATATATGTAAATGAAGTAGTAAGATTTCATGGAGTACCACTTTCTATTATATCTGATCGGGATCCGAGGTTTACCTTGATGTTTTGGTGAAGTCTTTATCATACTATAGATACGGAGTTCAGTTTCATCACTGATTATCATCCTCAGACATATGGTTAGTCTGAGAGTACAATTCAAACTCTAGAAAACATGTTGAGAGCTTGCTCTATGGATTTTAAAGGTGGTTGGGATCAACACCTACCTTTGGTGTAATTTTCTTATAATAATAGCTTTCACTCTAGTATTCATATGGCTCCTTATGAAACTATATATGGAAAGAAATGTAGGATTCCAACTTACTGGGATGAATTTGTAGAAAGAAAGCTATTAAGACCTGATCTTGTTGATGATATGGAAGAAAAGGTCAGATATATTCAACAACACATAAGAGCAACTCAGAGTCGACAAAAAAGTTATGATGAAAACTGAAGAAAATACCTACAGTTTGAAGTGGGTGATAATGTTATCTTATGAATATCTCTTTGGAAGAGAGTATTGAGATTTAGAAAGAAGGGAAAGCTGAGCCATAGGTATATTGGACCTTTTGAAATACTGGATCGTGTTGGGAAGGTATCTTACCAATTGGCACTTCCACCAAATCTCTCTCATGTTCATGATGTGTTCCATGAATCTCTCTTCAGAAAGTACATACATGATCCATCACATGTACTATGCTTAGATGTTGTACCGCTCGAGCAAGACCTTTCTTATGAAAAACAGCCGATAGAGATTCTGGATCGTAGCGAAAAAGCCCTAAGCAACAAGTCCACTCGCTTGGTGAACGTTTTATGGAGGAACCACAAATTATAAGAAGCTATAAGGGAACTTAAGGATATGATGAGGGAGAGGTATCCTTATCTGTTTGTTACAATGTGATGAATTTCGAGGGAGAAATTCATTTTATGGGGGGTAGAATGTAACACCTGAAATTTTCTGAGAAATATTTTTTTATGTAATATTTTATACGCAACACCAAAGGAATCTTTCACTATACACAAAACTGTCTTGTCTTGCACTACACGCAAGATCAACATTCCTCGATAGCTTGTATTGTATGTAATACTGAGTTTCACTAAACAATGATATGTTATTAAAATATAAATAAAACTACCCGTTATGAATAGTAATACCCACTTTTTGAAATTTTATAAATTTTATCTTTCAAAATGGACATCATTTTTGGATTCATAATATCGAAATTAGCCTAGGGTAAATTTTGGGTATTTTTCTGAATACTTCCTATTTTTGATGAATAGTGAAAAACCCTGAGTTATAGTTAAAACCGAAATTTTATTTAATTATTTATTTATTTTATTTAAATTTATATTAGGTCAAAATAGATACATAATACCTATATATGTTCAATTTAATTAATTGGGGTAATTTTATAATAAAAAATATTTTTTTTATTGAATTTTTTTACCGTCTTTTACCGACCTCCAAGGAGCATTTGTAATTGTACATAAAACTTAATTTTACCGCTTTTGTGGGTTTAATTTAGAACATATGACTGATATGGTTAATATCAATGATTTAAATGTGGTTTAATAAGATAAAAATAATTTTTTGTGAATAGTAACTTTTAACTTTTATTTACCACGATTAAAAATAAATATGGTAATTAAGGGTAATAATGATATTATTATTACCCTAGAACATTTATTTATTCTATTGGATAAGTTTAATTCTACCAAAAACAACCTTAGGGATAAAATATTACCCTTTAGGTCCACTTGGATTAGATTAGGACATTTATTATTATTTTATTTAAAAAAGAGTTAAAAGAGTTAAAATCAAAGGTTAACCAATAAAACATTTTTAATATAGGGTTATACATAAGATAAATTCTACTATAAATATTCATTAGAAATATAAAAATATTTAATACATAATGGTATTTTATTTATAATTCATAGATATTAAATAAGGTAATTTATTTATGACAAAATGATGATGCAGTAATTACCTTATTAATGAATTACTTACATAATTGATATTATAAATACACAAATAAATTTAATTTGAGACTTTTTATGAATTTAACTAATTTTATAGGGTAATATGACATGTTATTATTGAATTAATTAACTTTTTTCGAACTAATCAGACTGTTATGAATTTCATAAAAATCAATTACCAAATTGTGTCAAAATTGACCTAAAATTGTTTTTAAAACAAATATTATATTATTAATTGTTATTCTATTCCTAAAAATATAATTTTCTCCTAAATTACTTTTATAAGGTTATATATAATTATAATTAACCACTTGGGTTTATTTTGTCTTTTTATAGTAAGTTTAATAACCATATAGTGTAATAAGACAAGAAGACACGATAAAAGTTAAATTATTTAACTTAGAGTTAAATCTAAATTATAAGGTTAAAATAGTAACCTAAACTTGTCTAAAACCAAGTTTTTGAGAGTATTTCGACCCATCCCTACTATAGCTTCTAAATAAATCAATTTGGAGGGATTATAAACCGAATATGAATTTATTATAAAATAATATTTTATGTTTTTCTTAAGGTGCCCCTCTCCTCCCATATAAAATGGCACCTCCTCCCTCTCCTATGTACTGAACTTTGAGCTTTCATGATTGGCCAAAACCTGCACATTTCCCTTTGCAGCTTCCCTAGAAACATACTAGAGGTCTTGGTCTTCTTCAAAGACCAGTTTTAGTACCCTAAGAGGATGTTTCAAAGAGGCGTGTCGAAGAAGAGGTAATATCTGTTACCGATTCTTTCATATTTATTTATTCTTCTACTTCCTATTCTTTAGTTGTTTCATTATGAAGTAATAACATCAATATCACTCATATATGGATATTTTATTATAAATATGAAAAAACCCTATTTCACCTTCTATCCATCCTATAGAAAACGAAATCACCGCGCGTGCGTACATATGGAACACCATCTCCACGTCGTGGTGTAATCTGTTTTCCACCACCACATTACATGGATGGGTATATTGGTGTAAATAATAACAATATATGATTATTTTAAAGTTATATTGAATCTGAAATAGAATACATACACTTCAATACAATTACATGATCATGGGAACGATATCATCGCTCGTGCGTACATACGGCCTACCGTCTCCACGATGTGATGTGACTCGTTCTACATGATCTTCATTGAATAATGATTATATAAATGAATTTAATGAATAAATATGATATATATTTCACTAATACCATTCTGGACATGATGTATCTATAACCTAAAACTAATAATCAGAATTTATTCGACAAAACCTGCATAAGAACATAATGCATTGAATACCTGAATAACAAGTAGCAATGAAATATTACTAATAAGAAGATACGAATATGACCATATATGATATCATAATAATGAATATGATTCTTTAATAAGTCAATTAAATTATTTAAATCATTATACAAAAGTTTCGGATATGTACAAAGCAAATTTGACCTAAGGTAAGGGAAAATATCACAATCTCATTTTTATCCTATATTATTTATACTTCAGAATTTACTGGGGAAAAATTATCATCCACATCCATGTTTCCTAAATATGTAATATTATTTCTATCCTCCTACAATTTCTTAAATCCAATTTTATCCACTGGAAAGTTTTTAGTAAAAATATATAAATGGAATCTTTTTTCGTTGTTGTATAAGGTACTTTTTGACTTCATCGGCCAAAGTACGAGAAGAAAGCTTTATAAATTATACGGCATGAATGGATTTTTATGATTTCATAAAACATTATTTCCATGAATCTTCCATTACAAGTTTTCATGTTTATTTTTAATCAACATATTTTAGTTAAAAAATGTATTACATGTTAAGAAAGGAAAAAAAATTGAAGTAGAAAGTATATTTTCCTCAAGAATGGAGTTCAAGTGATTTATCAAAATTATTTTCCATATAAGATAATATAGGGTTCTATTTCTATCCCTATTTTTACATTTATTTGATTATGTTATGATGAAATTAATTTTATAATGTCCTTTTATCTTATATGGATTATGTTATGATGGAATGATCATTTAGAATCCCATTTTTATTACATGGGTTATGCTAGGATTTATGATTTTGTGGAACACATAAGAATGGTTTCATTATGAGATGGGTGGGACCTATATCTCCCTAAAATGAATTGGGTAAAGATTTATATCTCAGGAGATAGACATGGCTCGAACAACAAGTTAATCCAGTTCAGTAATATAGAACTAGAACGAGGAGTGAACTCAGTTCAGTAATGGACTTTGTCTGCTATGATGGTCTTGGAAATGAGCCTTGACTATTATGAAATGATTTTTTTCATGATTATGTGTGTATGCCACAACGTTTCCAGATATCATTTATGATTATTGGGATTACATTTCACTACTATGATTTATCCCATGTTATGATATTATGATCTCTTTTATAGGTTATGATTTTCAAAATGTTTTGTTCTTATGAATATGAAATGATTTATATTTCTTTTTCATACCCTTACTGAGAATTTGAGCTCACCCTTTTGTATGTTTTATTTTCCCCAGGCCAGGAAGAAGGGTATTAAGTAGAATATTCCAAAAGGGACTCTATATATGATGAAATAAATGGGAGACAGTGTGGATGATTTATGAACCAATTGATTATGTTTCCAAGTTTCTAAAGACACTATACATATACGGCCCTATCATGGTCTTGTTATATATTGTAATAAGTATGCTTCAATTCTGAAATAATAACCTTGTATGTAAATTATGTGTTGGTATAACCCACCACCATGGGATGTGTCAGCGTGTAAGCCCCATCCAACCCGAACAATGAGGACTTTGAATCGTGCGAAGGCATGGTACGTAGGAAGCCTCCACGAGGTTCAAGCCCCACCCCCATGGGTCGTCTCAGCGTGTAAGCCTGATCCAACCCAGACTATGAGGACTTTGTTCCATGCTAAGGCATGGTATGTAAGAAGCCTCCACGAGGTTTATGTCCCACCACCATGGGCCATATCATCGCATAATCCCCATCCAACACGAACTACGGGGACTTTGATCCGTGATAAGGCATGGTACGTAGGAAGCCTCCACGAGGTTCATGCCTGAAAAACTGTTGGCCACGACCGTCTTTGTGTGGGTGTGATAACCCCCATTTCCACCTTGGGCTGCCTCAGAGTGTAAGCCTCAAACCATCTGGACCCCATGTCCCTCTTTACGTAAGTTCACTGACTCCAATTTTGGGTCATCTCAGAGAGTAAGCCCCAAATGCGCCCATCCGGCATGACGTTAAAATGAATTCCACCCGAACTATGGGGACATTGATATGTGTCAAGGAATGGTACATAGGAAGCCTCCATGAGGTTCAATCCGACCACCGATCGTTCCAACCCCATTCATGTTAGTTCTCCAACACCATGGGATGCCTCTGAGTGTAATACCCATACCCATCCCGCATGAAATTAAACTATATTCACCACCTGAGCTACATGGTCTTTTATTCCCTGCCACAGGGATACGTAGGAAGCCTCCATGAGGTTCAAGACCATCACTCATGTTTCATATCAACCATTCCATCGTGCCCACGTGTCTTGGGAATATAATGCCCTAACCCAGAGGTTCTACTTCTTCTAGGTCCTATCCATGTGTCCATTCTCACGGGTTGCCTATTCAGTTGTCCCATCAATCCATCTAAACTACATGGACTTTGATTCCCTACCACAAGGATATGTAGGAATCTCATTCAAGGATCAAGCCTGAAGCCATCGCCTATCCTAATTTTTACCTGGGCCGCCACATCACGGTGGGATCATACCACTTCATTCCCCATCCCTCGTCACAGCATTAGGGAAGTCACCCACGTGCTGGCCCCAATATCGGTGTTCTCTCCAGTGGGTTCTTCAATATGATCCACTCTTATCAGTGTTATGATAAGTATGATCTATCCCTGCAAGACGTTTAAATTGTGGCATTCCCTATGTTAAAAATGGGAAGCTGAAGAAACCCTTAGAAACATGCATATGGAATACAATTCCCTATGATCGATGTGGGATGCCTCAGGCTTTTGTGCCCTTAAGAAGCACTGTGATAAGGGACAGAAGACAGACATGCCAATATTCAGCGTTAGGACACGCCAATGATGCCCCCACATGACTTCTCTCCCAACCAAAGGTTGTTTCCCTGACCGGTCCCCTTGGAAGGTCCTGACAATGCGGCATAATTAACTGGTGTCCCTGAAGATATGGCACTGGGAAGAGCTTCAAGAACAACGTCTTAAATCTATGATGGAGACCCATACTAGGTGACGAGCTCCGAGGAGAAATCCACGGAAGTAAGAAAAGACATCCCATCATCCTATTTCGATTAAGGAGAGGACGTCCCTAAATAATGAGCAGATGTTGCCCTCATTAGGAAAGCGGGAATGTGGTGAAATTTCAACGCGTCCTCTGCGAGACGGATGTGCGCGCGTCCCCGGAAAAAGTTTCAGAAACAAAAAATTGTGAACCTGATGTGAATATCCTCACCTTAGATTGGAGGCTAGTGTCGTTCAGGAAATCACTGGATAAGCATGTCATCTGACGTTCTCATTCGGTACCAGGTCCCCCAAAACAAGCCGGACATGAAACTCGCTTGGAGTTGGTACTGTCAAGACATTTAGAATTCTATTCTACGATGTTGTTAGTGTGGATCCCTCTTGTTGACCACGGAAGAAGGAATGGCATTATGGTGCTGTTTGTCGATTTCTTTTCCTATCAGTATTAATGAGTTCCTCTCCTTGATTTCATGAATCATTTTGTTGCATCTGGAGCTCTCTCACATGCCCACCGGTGCAGGGGTAGGGGAAACATCGATGCTGCTACCCCACACGATTCTTTGACGGCTTCAACCGCCACGACTATTGGGCACACACACCCAGTCTCCCCATCAGAGATTATCCAGTGAAGGGTAATCAATAACCTTGTACGCAGGTACGAGGTGGAGGGTTCATCCCCACTAGGGATATGGCTCACTGAGACCTCTAGGTAGCCACTCCTCACCATCCACACCACCCCCGAGGGTCACGCAAGGAGCCACTACTCCCCACCCCAACATTCAATCTCTTCAAGAGCTTGTCCCTAGAGATCTGTGACATCACCCTCCCATACTTCGATGAAGTAGGGGTTGTCCGGGCCGACCCGATCAGAGTCCTGCTTCAAGGGCTCCCGGTGAGGGCCCCCACCAGGCCGCGTCGGCACCGCCACTCGGCTCCCCGAGACAAGTAACAGGTAATCCACGCACCTACACCACCGACTCCAGTCCATCTGACCCGGTGCCAGCATTGGGGATGAGCAGAAGTGGATTCCCACCATGGGGAGTCAACAATAGCTACCATTGTGGCCTGGGACACCGCTGACTCCTATCACTAACTCCCGGCATGCTTTTAGTAGGGGAGGCTCTATGACCGACCTAGATCGAGGCCCCAACTACCCCACTGGTAGTTTTGGTCGACTCTCCCAGTTGTTGGCACATGTGATGGCCGCTCTGGACCAATTCGCAGTGATGCCACCCAGTGTGAAGGCCTACTCCGTGCCACTGTTATGAAAGGTGTGGGCCCTCCCTGCGTCCATCCTCTGGTTCGAGGTCTACCCCATGCCACCTTCAATCCAGGATAGGTTCATCTCTGTGAAAGTAGCACTCCATATGAAGGTCTCTCTTGTGCTCACTGCGCTGCGAACAGGGTCGCCCCCCCAGTCATGGACCGCGATTATAGATACATTGCATGTCCGGTCACACACCAACATGGAGGTCCTCCCCATACTCCCGTGCAAATCGGGGAAAGTCCTCCTCACCCTAGAAACCCGATGGGTGAAATCAAGGATTTCTCTAATCACACCAATAATGGAGGTCCTCCCCATGCTCTCTCCAGTTTCAGTGGAGGTTTTGCATGCTCTAACGGTATTTATTGAGGTCCTCCCTGTGTCTCCTTCAACATTTGTCTCGGTGCTCCTCACACCCCATCTTCCTTAGGTGGAAACCCTCTCTGCCCTATCACCAGTGCAGTCGGAGGACCCCGTGTGGGAAATCAACCCTGCCCTGAAAAACCACCCAGGGGCAGGAGAGCTGGTCGCCGCCATCGCAAGAGGAATCTTGGGGAAGGCTAGGTAGGAATCAGACCAGTCCACTTATCAGAATCTGAGGAGGAGTACAATTCAACGTAGGAGCCCTCCACTCAATTCTCTGAGTCAAGGTCTAGGGTAGGAACAAGGTGCATCAGCCTCGTGCTCCCGGAATCCGAAGTCTTTTGCAATCCCTGTCTCTATCTGAAGGTATATTCAAGAGGACAAGGCTCTGGCATGTCTCTAGGGGATGACTATGTGGTCTCCACCATCATCTTAGGAAGCGGCCTCTGCCTCAGAATTATTTTGGGGGTCAATGGTAGAAGACTCGCATTGTTACCCACCCTCAGAAGACACTACTACTGTGTCAGGAGTTCTTGTCGTTGGTCCATCATATCGTGATATGGAGACCAGGTCGCTGCAACCCCTGAAGGGCATCCCAAGATTCAGCAGCCAATCAGCTTTCTTGCTGTATTCTCCATCGGCCAACCTGCCATCCCAGTGGTCTTCCTCAGTGTATCCCCCAGTTAATCAGCCACCCTCAGTTGACGAGTGGGGAAATCAAAGTTTAGACTATGAATCTTAGCCGAGGAGCTTCTGGACCATCCTCGCAGCAGGCCACTTCCCGGATAAGTTTTGGACGGTTGTAGGATCAAATTTTGTTATGCCAGAATCGCTCACCCCAGAGGAGTATGAATGTTTCCACCAAACCCTATGGGCAACTCACCTCCGTCTTCACCACCGTCGGGTGACTTATCCCGGGTGAAAACAGAACCTGAGAGACATCGGCGAGCAATGTCATTTGGTTGACTTGGCCATACTCCCTGCGGTCCGGAACCTTGAGTCACTTGATCACCACAGGGACCTCAAACAAAAATGCATTCAGAGATTCCTAGTACATAGCAAAGTTATTGAGTAGGCTACCCCCCATGTGCATGTCCGTGGATAGGGGCAGTATGCTACCCTCTTTTTCAGTACGATTCACCGGCAGCCTGACTTGCTTAGTGATAGTGAGGACATTCCCCCAAGGAGAGTGGTGGTCAACATGGGTGATCAATCAGGAGGGGAAAATGAGCTGGAACTTCTCGATGGGAACCTCCTCCCTGAGAATGTTTCCCCACTGCTAGACCCTTCATGAAGGATTACTTTTCAGCATAGGAACCTTCTAGGTCTCCCTCCACCCACCAAAGCATTGGTACTGAGCCGAAATGTCCATATAGTCAAAGATAACGTTGAAGTTTTCAAGCACTCTGACACGTTAGCCTCAGTGCAGAAGATGGAAGAGGACCCTGAGAAGGCAATGTTGTTCCAACAGCTTTCTGAGAAGAAGAAGTTAGTCGATGAAATTTTGGCTAAACGCATTGCAGAGCGGTGAACCAACTACAGTGATCTTAGGCCGGGGCAGCAGGGGCAGAAACAACTACCCCTCAGAAAGGTTCTCCTAGGCAACCCTGATCATTCCATATTCACTTATAGGTCAGAGGCTGGAGCCTATGGCAAGAGGGCGTGGTATATTTTTCCAAACCCTTCTAAATGACGTGACAATCCTAGGAACCCTACTTGAGCTCCTTCGGCAGCCCCAAGGGTATCCCCACTAGCCGCTCCATGATCCGCTGAGATTTTCTATCTCATTGAAGTACATGGAAATGCGCTCGTGGTTAGGGATCCCCACCCGAACAGGGGCCAACATCTAGATGATCCAATGGTGGTGCTCATTGGCCTCATGGAGGATTTGGAGACATGAAAGGTGGTTATCCTGCTTGACGGCAAGCCATACTCATCATGGGTGGATGACAGCCGGAACCCCCGGGATTTGGGATTCCCACTTTCTCCCCCTTTAATGGGATGGGGGACCCGTCGTAGCACCTGTCCCACTTCAACTCGAGGTGTGAGCCTATGTTAGGGACCCCAATGCAGCAGGAGGCCACCAAGCTCTCTTTCTTTGTTCAGACCCGGGAGGGGCCGATATTCATTTGGTATAGCCAGATCCCTGTTGGATCCATGAATACCTGTGAAGACCTCCGTAGGTATGTTCCTTTACCGGTTTAACTCTACCACCCAGAAGACAAATATCGTAAACCTTTTTAGGTGCATGCAAAGGATCGATGAGCGAGTCACTGACTTCATCGCTCGGTGGAAGGGGATCACATACTCCCTTGACATGCCACTGACTCTGCAGCAATTATTTATGATTGGTGGGGAATGTCGAGGCGGAACTAGTTCTCTTGCTGATCAATCAGAATAATCCCTGAGGATTATGAGACTTCTCAGATAAGGCACAGTGCCTTAAAGAAGCCATGCAATAGGCTATCCAGGCATGCCTGCTGCCCCCTTTAATCCCAACAAGGAGGGATTCCAGAGCCGAGCCTGCCGCCCTGACTCAAATAGATGTCCCTGCGCAGCTAGAATTGCTACCAGTGATGCTAGCTCCGCATCATCGCGGAGGCACTCCACCACGGGCACAGTTTCTAGCCCAGCAGCGCCCTCCCCATAATTAGAAGGCACCCCCAGGTAACGTGCCGCCACCACCTTGGTGAGATAATCAAGTTCTTCCCCCTCGGTAGGCTCTTCCAGCCCCCCGTCAGGGTCAGGTTTCTAGAGCCCCCTATCTGGAAAAAAGGAATCAGGCCTACTCATTCGATAAGGCTTAGGTCCCAGGATACTTATGCACCACCTTAGAGAAGAGAATCGTAAGACTTCCTGAGTGCTGGAATCCAGAAGACGCGCATCTCACTGATCGTCCCGACTACTGCCCTTATCGCTGGATCCTAGGGCACACCATCAAGCAATTCTATGTGTTCAAGGACTAGATCCAAGACCAGATTAACAACAACATAGTTAGGTTGGGCCTATCCCCGGCATATGTGGCAGGTGTTTTTGTGAGATCAGATAGCAGAAGCAACGATGGAGGAGAGTGTCAGCAGGTTCCTAACCATGGGTTCCATAGTTATAATGATTGGATGGCTCGAAAAATTGTTCCTCACACCCATAGCATCATTCAAGCATGTTTGAATCAGTCGGGGCCTTTAGAAGTTGCGGCCACCACTTCTGCAGCATCGTCACAGCCAACCTCTTCCCAGAAGAGAAAGCATCAGCGGTGCAAGAAGAAGTAACGCGCCCCTCCAATGCCATTTTCATCCCTCACTCTTGGTGAATTCATGACCCTAGAGATGGGAATCCCTCCCAGAATTCGCCCAGTAGTGGTTGATTCATCAAGTGAAAGTCAGGGGTACATTTCTGTTAACACGGCCGAGTTGGTAAATCCCTATATGACTCCCGAAGAGGGGGGTCTCCAGAAGAACCTTTCCAATGTCTCTAGCCAACGCCAATGCCGACGGAACCGCGACCATCTGGGTCACTGGGGTATGCCAGTTAGAAACTCTAGCCAGGTTGTGCACACCGCTGAGACAAGACAGCATGCCCAGCGTAGAACTCAGCACGCACAACCTCTTCATCTGGTGTCGACCGGTCCACCTCCACCACCGTTTGTGCTACAGGATCATGCAGAGCCACTTCAGCCACATCACGACCAGATTCACCCCACTATAGGCCAGTCTCAGTCGCCCGGTCCTCATCTGACAGTGACCTTCCGAGCTTCGAGAAGTGAGCATTGGGATGTCCCCAGTAAGATTCAGCCCCGGTCCAGCTGATAGATCCCGACATGCCTCTTAATGAAGAGCAGCCTCCTATGAGAAGATGTTCATACTTGGTGCAGAATTATGATGTTATAAAGAATCTTGACAGTATCCCAGTGGGGCTATCCATCCATGAATCCCTTCTCATATCACTAGATATGCGTGAATCCCTCACTAAGTCTTTAATAAGCCCCTTCCAGTTTGGGACAGAGGTAGCAGCTACAAAAGCCTTCCATGTAGAAGCAGTTGAGAATTCCAAATGTCAGTCCATCATCTCATTCACAGAAGAGGATGAACGCTCTCCCAAATACGGGCACAGATGCCGGCAATACATCACCGTCCAATTTAACAGTGTGGAGGTTCGCTGTTGTCTCATTAACACTGGCTCTGGGATCATATTTATACCGACACAGATGCTTAGAAAGCTAGGGATATTCGAGGATGACCTAAATCCCTTTTATTTAAGGATCCAAGGATATGACAGGACAGATCAGAAACCGGTTGGCAAGATCCATGTGAAGACCCAATTCGGTGGCCTAATTTCTAGCACCGGGTTCATGGTTGTCTCCCAAGACACTGCGTACAATGCATTGATGGGTAGGCCATGGCTCCACCTGCACGCGTCGGTCCCCTCGTCATATAAAAAATGCCTCAAGTACTCCCTTAATGGTTGAGTAGGTGTGTTCCAATGTGATTCATCTCATTTCCCCTATTGCAAAGCCTGCTACTTGGATGATGATTATTATTAGCGCAAGGATATGCAAGTCCAGGCAAGCGAAGTGGAGCCCATCACTACTACGATCGACCCTTGGGAAGGCCTGAATGATGCCTACATCTTCCTAATCCATCAGCTGAAGGCCACAAGCCCCAATATGGGGCATTGATTTGTCATTTCTTGGAAAAGGGGGAATCATGCTCCCATATCCAGGAGGCGTCATAAGATCACTTTTTATTCTTATACTAAATGGGCTCTAGTGATCCCAGAGCCTCCCACTCTCGTCAAGTATAAAGACGTCCAACCCATGGAAACGGAAGTCTGTCATACTTGTCTGTTTCGCCGACCTGGAATTAGTCAGCTCCGACTGACGTGCCACTACTTCTTTGATATTATCAAGCATGGCCCCCTGGGCCAGATACCGGATAGATTCGGGTCAACAGCCTTCATATCCATGTTCTCAGCAGTGACAGAGTGCCCCGATGCAATGACCACGGTCGTACGAGTTGGTAGAAACCTCCCATCAGGGTTTGGTATCTCAGAAGTAGCTTCCACCATAGTGGATCCCTTCATAAGTGGAGATAAATATATAGAGGAAGCTCCCCTACCTTCTAGGAAGGCCTCCCAGCCATGGTCGATGAGTTGGTATAGGTGAACCTCAGATGTGAGGTTGATCTGAGACCCACATTGATCAGTACCACCATGTCCCTAGAGGAGAAGCAATAGTACATGGAATTCCTGAAACATTACCTTGATTTATTTGTCTGGAGTCATGATTAGATGTCAGGAGGAGATCCTTAGGTATCCGTCCACTGCCTCGGTCATCCACTAAATCATCGGGGGTTCAAGCTGCCTCCCAGAAAGATGCATCCATTTCACTATGACATGGTCGAGGCTGAAGTTGAAAAGCTCATCAAACCCAACTTCATCATGGAGGCCTAGTATGCCAAGTGGTTAGCCAACATCGTGATAGTCAGGAATAAGAATAGACAAATCATAGTCTGTATTGACTACCGCGATCTCAAATGTCACTATTTGAAAGTTGATTTTCCCCTTACACTGACATCATTGTTGATTGACGCTATGGATGGATTCCAATACCTCTATTTCATGGATGGTCATTCTGGATATAACCAAATCTGGATGGACCTTAGGGATGAAGATTCCCCAGCTTTCAGGGCGCCCTAAGGTACTTTCTGTTAAAAGGTTATGCCCTTCAGCCTAAAGAATTCAGGTGCCACCTATGAGTGGGCCATGCATCGCATATTCAAGCCAATCTTGGGATCATTGATGGAATTCTATGTGGGAGGTCTGGTGGTAAAATATCTCCAGTGACAGGACCATCAAAATCATATTGAGAAAGTATTTGGTTTCCTCTGTTCCGGCAACCTGAAGATGAACCCGTTGAAGTGTGCTTTCGGGGTCACTTCTGGGAAGATTCTTGGTTTTTTTGTTCGATATCATGGCATTGAGATTTATCCAGAGGAGATAAAGGCCATAAATCATGTGTCTACCCCAAGCAATATTTGGGAGATTTGAGGTCTACATGGCCACATAGCCTACATACACCGATTCATTGCGAATATGGATGGCATGTGTAAACCCTATTCTCGACTCATGAAAAAGGGCACCGCTTTTGAGTGGGATGAGGAGTGACATACCACCTTTGAGGAAATCAAACAATATTTTCTCCAGCCTCTGGTCTTGATGCCACCTGTCTTCAGGAGGTCGTTGATTCTCTATGTCACCACCCTAGAAAGATCCCTCGGTGCCCTTCATTCCCAAAAGAACAATTAGGGGACATAGAAAAGCCTCTACTACCTTAGTCGCATGCCCCTCGATACGGAATCCAGATACTCCACCATCGATAAGATCTACCTTGCACTCGTATTTTCTATACATATACTGCGACATTACCTGCAGCACCATGAGGTATAGTTGGTATCTCGGGTAGACCTACTGAAGTACATTCTGATCTGTCCCATGTTGACTGGATGACTAGCGCAGTGGACGATAATCCTCTAGCATTTAGACATCAGGTTCGTTCCTCAGAAGGCTATCAAGAGGTAGGCATTGGTAGACTTTCTAGCTTCCCATCCAACCTCTACGAACCAGTCCCTGGATTTGTATTTTCCTGATGTGGTAATCCCTTTAGTTGATCAAGCCATCTCGTGTTGGCAGATTCACTTTGACGGTGCCACCTGGATCCCCATCGGTAGGATGAACAATGATCACCCCAGCGCAAGCTGTCATTCCTTACTCATTCTGGTTGTCAAAGGGTTTCACTAACAATGAGGCCGAGTATCAGGCCCTCATTACAGGTCTCGAACTATCCCTTGAGATCAACGTGACTCATTTGCATGTGAAGGGGGACTCTGAGATGGTCATCAAGCTGGTCAATGGTGACTATGTTTTTAGGAAGCCATATCTTGTACCATTGTTAGAACAAACTCTCCAGCTAATCGCCCAGTTCCCTTCTCGGCCAAAGGTTATCCATGTCCCTCAGTAATAGAACGGTCGAACAGATGTTTTGGCCAGCCTGGATGCATCACTTGTAGAGCCTGAGCAGGATGATCTGATTATACATGTGGCACACCAGAGAGTCATTTCCCCATTCAACCTAGAGGTTGACGACGGCCCGCGGGTAAGCCATCTTACCATCAGAACTCCCACATTAGGAACCCCATGTTCCCCAGATGCAGTGGTCGAAGCCATTCTCGACTGGATATCTCCTTATGTCGAGTATCACCAAAATGGGTGCCTCCCGGCTGACCAGGCCGAGTGCGAGCAAATCTGTTGCTGCGCACTGCATTTCTCCCTCTAGTACGGTCCCTGTCTTGAAAAGATCCTGTATAAGTGCGGGTTTGATGTTGTTCTCCTCCGTTGCATTCAGGGGGACGAGATACCACCGATCATGCAAAAGGTTCACGCCGGTTCCTGTGGTGCCCATCAGGTCGGACAAAAACTGTCTCATTAAATTCGCAGACAAGGGTATTATTGGCCCTCCATGATCCATTATTGTATCGATTTCACCAAGAGGTTCCATTCATGCCAAGTTCATTCTATCTTTGTGCATCAGCCACAAGAGCCTCTCCATACTACCCAGTACTCTTGTCCCTTTTCAGTTAGGGGGTTAGATGTTGCGGGACCATTCCCACTAGAAACGGCTCGCCAATGCCGATTCATTCTGACCGCTATGGATTTCATTTCCAGGTTGGCAGAGGAAATTACACTCAAGGAAGTCAAGGCCTGTTCTGTCATCGACTTAGTGAGTTCCAGTATCTTTTATCGATTTGTGGTTCCTCATGATATCCTCAGCGATAATGGCACTAACTTCCAAGAAACCGAGCTGAAGAAATTGTACACCACGTACAAAATTCACTACAACCATACCTCCGGCTATCATGCACAATAAAATGGACAGATTGAGGTGTTCAATAAAACCCTCTCTATCATTCTATAGAAAATGGTTGGTCAGAACAAGAAAAGTTGTCCAAACAGGATCCCCAACACCCACTGGGCTTATTAGACAATGACTCGTAATTCCACCCATGTTCCCCATATTCCTTGGTGTACCAAATGGAGGCCGTCATGCCCATCGATATTCAATTTCCCTCATTGCGCACAACGGTTTATGACTAGAAAGTTCCAGATAGAGTGTCTAAGATATGTCTAGATGAATTGGAAGCACTGGACGAGAAGAGGCATCGTTCCACTCACAACCTAGAAAGGCATCAGAGTAGAATGGCTCGAGCTTTCAACAAGAAGGTTCGCCTCCACTCCTTCTTGCAGGGTGACTTGGTACTAGCCCTCAGAGTGCCAATGATCTCCAGTAGGAAACCACCAAAGTTGGAGCCTAGATAGGAAGGAAATTTCGTTGTTAATAAGGTTTATACCAATGGAGAATACTCCCTAGCGACCATGAGGGGTGAGTGTATAAACCCTCCACCCAATTCCTAGTTCTTCAAGTAGTACTTTGCCTGAGCGTAGGGTCATGTACGACCATAAATTGCATCCAGTCCTCCATGACCTTAATCTATATTGTGGTCCTGCAAACCCTTAAACTGCATTGGGTCTTGCATTCTAGCCTCATGTTGGTCCTGCGTGACCTTAAACTATGTTTGGTCCTACATTCGGGCCCCTATGGTCCTCTACGACCTTAAACTGCACGCTCGTCCTGCATGATGTTAAACTACAATCTAGTCAGGATTTCTTGACTAAGGCCCAGCCTCAGGCCCCTTGGCCTTCTTGTACTCCATCCCATGTTATTCTCAGAGTATACGGTGTGGTGTAGGATTATGTCCTCATTCACGTCAGGTTGTTCTCTATGTCGTACACCCCCCATTGATAGGGTATCCTACCCCTGGGTGCCACTTTCAAGAACTACGTGTGGCTTGATTCCCATTCTTATGGGAAACGTAGGACCACCATAATATCTAGATTTCATGTCTAGACCCATCTCTTAAGAGATCTCCCCAATTTCCTGGTCACCTAGGCCCATGGGCCTATCCCTCTCCACAAGGTGGATATATAGGTGTGGTATAGGGTTTTTGGCGCCACGCCCCCCCCCCCTCCCGAGAATCCTCCATCTCTTGGAAACTATCAATTTGATCCTGTTGACCCTTCACAGTGGTATGAGAATGTGTTCAGAGTACTCTGGTCTAGGACATGGAGTGTCAAATTCAACATAGGAAAGTTCCTTCCATCTTTCATGCTTTGTGTTCCCCTTCATTTGGGCCCCTGTTATCTTTCACAGCAGAAGGGACCCCGAAAAATGGCATGGATACCACACCTAAGGGCTCTCCTACCATTACGGGCCAATGCCCCCATGGGTTTTAGACAACAAATTGATATAAATCCCTAGTTGCAAACATGCTCTACGGTGGATGCTCATTTGTTTGTCCCCATTTCATGCTAACAAGACAGGATAGTGTGTTGCGAACATGGTTAGCAGTAATCCTTCGTCATCACTCCATCCCCTTAAATCCTTGAATGTTGGTTGCATGATTCACATTATGCTCCACCCCCTTGTGTCCAGGTGGAATCTCGACACTCTTTGCACTAACCTTCAGTGCACCTCACGTCAGGCAGACATGGCTGCAATACGGCATTTGTCGGGGCTCCCGCGATCCGAGCGCTAAGACTATTGGATGGGATCTTCTCTAAGGTCCATACACAGATTAACCCTCATCCCCATAGGATATGTGTAGTCACCCGGACATTGCATTTCGTGTCCTGTTCAGCTGGATGCTAGTGTCTCTTGACCCTTATCCTCTCACCATCACTGGCCTCCTCACATGAGGCTCGTCTCCTGTAATCACGCATGGTAGTGATATGGACCTCGTCTTTATTCCCGTTGGGTATGATTTATCATGTCATGTGCATTCCCCCAAGTCCAAGCCATATGACCTTAAACTGTGCTGGTTGGTCTTACCATATGACCGTAAACTGTGATGATATCGTCCCAGCCGCACGACGAAAAAACAGCACTGCATTGGGGTGACCTCATCATAGAGGGAATCATGTTGGGTATCGGTCATTTACCATTCCTTTTGTCAATGATCGTACATGTCTCTATTATTATGGATATGCTAGGAATTTCTACCCTAGGATGGTCGCTCCACAAAAGAAAAACCATTCACCTTAAATGAAAAGCAAGATACATCAAATTCCACTTCTTTTGGTGTGAGGGCTCGACCCGCCCACCCCTCTCATTTTTTTACAGGTGACGTACCGTGTCGTTCCACCCTATAATAACTACATATGGATTAATTATCATCCTCATGAGATATGTAGGAACACCCGGGCACTTCCCCATGGGACCAGCCTAACATTCGTGTTCAGACCCTTGACCAAACCACTTTTCCATCGATCCCATGGTAGGTAGGACCTATGTTCTCATTCACGTCAGGTTTTGTAATCACCTTTCCATCTGTCTCCTTCCCTCCTTACCAATCTCTGGTCCGTGTTATAAGAAATTATACTTAGACCCTTTTTAGAACTATGTGGGGCTTGATTCCCATCCTTATGGGATATGTAGGAATGCCCGGACATTTTGTCTTGGTTCCAGGACCGGGGATCACAAGTCCCATCCCTCATCACTGTCGTCCCATTTTCATGACTTTTTGGGAGTTTTTTAACTGAAACATATGTCCCGAATGAGTTCGGGATGCCCCATGATGACATTGAGATGCGACAATTCTCTCACTAGAGAGGTCCTGCCTAAAATTAGGGATCATCCATGACCAGATTAATGCGCCTGCCTAATGTTCTTTCACCACGGTGGAGTAATATTGGGAGGGTTGGATTCTGTTCGAACAAACCACCACCTTACATTCCACGCTTTGCATGCCCCTTTATTCGGATCTTCATCTTCTTTCACATTTGAAGGGACCCCTAACAGTATAAATGCTTGACCCATGGTCCGCCTGCTATCCTGGGAAATGTTCTGGAAGACTCTTCACGTTTGGAGGGACCCCCAAACAGTATGGATGTTCGGACTACGGTCCGCCTACTGTCCTGGGCCAACGTTCCGGAAGAATGATCGACGATATTTGAATTATGACCCGTGTTGCAAACATGGTCAGTGGTTGTCCCTCATTTATTATCCCCATTTCAGGCTAACGCAATAAAGACACTGTGTTTCGAAAACGGTCAACAATCATCCTTTATTGCCATGACCCTCTTGTAGTGTTCTCAATTTGGGTAACGTGATTCACACTTTTCATCTCTCTATGTTCGGACTGATTCCATAGCCCCTGGAATTTCCCCGCTCATGATCTAGAGCACATTAAGAAGACGATTCATCGATTGGTCTGAGTTTCTCCTCCTTTGGATGGGCCTCCCTCTTCTCCTCATAAATCCAAGATTGAATTTTGAATGCCCGAAGCTTGGTTGACGCTACAACGATCAAACAAAGTGATAATATGAACCTCCTTTGCGTCTCACGGACCACGTGATCATAGGGATGTATTGTTACTTATTTCGGGATTATGGTTGAGAATATTAAATCAAAGGGACAATTATGTTAAGAAAAGGGTCATGTAAGTAAATTTTCCATACATACAGTTCTAGAGAACAAGAAGCAAGCAAAGTGGGACAAGTTTATGGGTGTGGAAAAAACATGGCCCCTAAGTGTCAGATTCTGGAATAGATCTCTACAATGCTGCCACCTTTTCGCTGATGGACTCCAATATTTCCTCCCATCCCCTGAGGACTCTTTCTTCATTGACGGTCACAGAGCGTAGCTCGCTGACCATGGAATCTATAATTCCGGATCCTTCTCTGGGAACAGGATGAACCAGTCCCTGTAGGTGATGTCCTTTAGGAATTACATGACCTTCAGCTTCTCCTTGGACAACTCTAGTAGGTGGCACATCAGTATGGGGGTTCGAGACCTGTCACACCAGATGTTCATCGGTGGAAGAAACTCATCGTATTGACGGACAACCAAAGAGATTCCTCCGATGTAGTGGATGTCTGAGAGACTAATGTCGAATTCTCCATGGTGAAGGTGGAATGTGTTGGTATCTGGAGACCACAGGGTGAACAGCTCTGGCCCAAGCTCAGGCTGCCGGTATTAGTGGAACTGCGATGTCCACACTGCCTCGAACAGACCAATGTGCCACAGCTCATCCCCAAATTTGTCGCATGTGTGCTGACCCAGTATGCCCAGGCCCACTCGCTGGTGAAGTTGCCTCCAGGCCGCATATCACAGTTCTGCAGCCAACCCTTGGTTTCGTTAGTGATGCTCTGATGGAAAGTGCTCGCATAGAGGGCCGGTGATCTCTACGCAACAGGGTCACCACCAACAATGGTCCTCGTCCTGGGGTTCAGTGCATAGACATCCATATGCCTAGTTTCTCTAGGAGGATGGCTGTTGTTGGTGATTTTGTATCGAGGAAGGCCGTCTTCATGGGTCACCCATGACCGCGGTGTATCAACCTTGAAACCCAGTAGGGTAACCTCTTCCGGATTACCGAAGTCCCATAACGGTAGATAGTCAAATAAATAATACTCGTTTTGGGTGGGAGTTGGAATGTTTAATATGGTGTGGTTATTAGAGAAAGCCCTATTTGCACCGTAAACCTCCTGGTTCACAGCCATCTCATCCCTGTGAGAAGTGACCTCCCCCTTATCGACTCAGTTTGTGACCATCTTCTTTCAACTAAGTGTTCGGAAGTACTACGCAAAATTTGGGAGGTTGGCACAAAAAATCAGCGGTTGGCACGAAATTTCAGGCTGTTGTGAAGAAAGGTCCAGGTTTGCATGTAATTTCTCGCTAAATATCGGTTGAATTACGCTCCACCCTATGTTTTTTCACACGAGAGAGGAAGAAATTTCATGCACGAGAGCTTTGATATTATCGCTTGAGAAAAATGCGTATGAAGAATGGGACCCATTGCCGCTTTTATAGGTGAAGACAGGGTTCCACACCTGCAAAAAAATCATATTCCATGCCTTGACGAGTTTTGTGAAGTGCTCATAATTTTTGTGCACAGGGGCCCCACGATGCCCTGCATTTCGGCGTTTCCCTTGGAATCTGATCATTGTGACCCCTCACTGATCCAATTCCGAGGGGGGAATTTTTAGACGCCTAAAAGTGCTTATGTGTTGTAGGAAGTTCCAAAATGAAAATAAGAAGTCATATTTGAACCTGGAGGCCCACTCCGGAGGTCCTAGAGGTGTTGTGCAACAAAATGGTGAAGTGCGTAAAAAAATATGTCCCGCGCGGAATTTCCTGGTATTCACAAAAATTCCCCAGCACCAGCATGAAATAATTTCGCACTCGCACCCCGCGCGGTTGTTATTTTGTGCCACCTCCTCTGTCGCACAGTTATTTCACACATCCCTCAATTAAGAGCCCTGGGTTTCATATAAATAAAAGGAGACCCCTTCCTTTTCAGGACTGATGAATTAGAACTGCCTTTAGTGAGCGTAATTGGCATTCCGCGCGCATGTAATATGGCCATCAGGTATGATTATTTTTCGTGCCAAGTCACCCCGGGATCCACCATTGCACGAGATCCACATGGAATGGACTAAACTCCAACCCCTTCAGGGTCTGCCCCTTGTGTGCAATCCCTTCCATGGTGTGCATGCCTACCAAGCTGCACGCAATTCTTCCTTCGCAAGCACACCCATTCTTTTGTGTGTAATCCTTTCCCTTGCACGTAATTCCTCCTAGTTTCATGAAAAACCTTCATCCCCACCCTATTTTTCCATAGAAACATTGATTTCGTGCAAAACCAGGGCTTTTCGTGCTGGACCCCTTTATTTCGCGCAAACACCAAGAGTTGTGTGCAATCCCCTGGGGGTCTTCGCCTCGGTGCTCTTAGGGCATCCCCTTGCGTGAATGCCTGATGCCCTCCTTCCGAGTACCATTCATAGGTGTCTTGTGCACCCAGAGAATCCACATCATTAATGGTTTTCTTATACAACCTTCTATTATTATATGAAGTAACATCAATGTCCCTTGTAAAATCATCCACGTTGCGTTTCTTTGACACATGCTTCTTTCCATAGGCATGCTAATGGCTATTGCTTCTTCGCATAGCACTGCTAATGTGGACCGCTCAATGGTTTTCTCCATGACACCCCCTCATTACTGCCTTGCTGATGACTTCCCTTCCATAAGGGGTAGATGGTACTGGTTATGTATGTCCTAGGGGTGCAGAGCAATCCCACCTTGTCCGAGCTGCAGAACGTTAAACTGACATGCACCTTCTCCTTAACACATGATGTTAAACTATGATTTGACAGCGTGCCTCGAACGCAGGGTCCCCCTGCCTTATATATTCTCTACACCCACTTTTCTCCCCGGGGATGGGATCATCCCTCACCGGGGGTGATTTATTGGAGTGGCGTTTGTCTGTGGGGCAGGGAATCCACCTTGGTGTAAGCTCCTCGCATTTCCTACCGGAGGCACCACCCCTACTTCTCATCACTTCATCGGTGCCAATGCCAGCATGGGGCATGATAGGGAATGAGTCCCCTCCTCTCCTCTTGGGTGCCAAATCCTTCTTCCCCTGCACTTTTTCACCCTCAGGCATCCATCCTGGAGTTAGACCCAGCACCATGGGCCGCTCAACGCCTAAGACCCTTCTAACATCTCACGAACGCACCCTTCATGATGTGATCGTCAGGTCTCTTCTATCTCTTGTTTCTCACACTGAGCATGAATCCCATGAGCATAGAGTGAGCACTGACCATGACACACCATGGGTCGTCATAGCACGTAAGCCCCATCCAACCCGATCTATGGGGACATTGATCTGTACTAAGGCATGGTACATAGGAAGCCTCCACGAGGTTCAATCCCCACCACCATGGGTCGTATCAGCACGTAAGCCCCATACAAAGTGAACTATGGGGACATTTATCCATGCTAATGTATGGTACATAGGAATCTTCCACGAGGTTCAAGCCCCACCACCATGGGCTGTCTCAGTGCCTAAGCCCCATCCAACCCGAACTACGGGGACTTTGATCTGTGCTAAGGCATGGTATGTAAGAAGCCTCCATGAGGTTCAAGACCCACCACCATGGGCCATCTCAGTGCATAAGCCCCATCCAACCCGAACTATGGTGACATTGATCTGTGATAAGGCATGGTACGTAGGAAGCCTCGACGAGGTTCAAGCTTGACAAACCATTGGCCCTGACCATCTCCGTGTCGGTGTGGAAAGCCCCATTTCCACCTTGGGCTACCTCAAAGTGTAAGCCCCAATCCATATGAACCCCAAGTCCCTCTTTATGTCGGTTTAATAACTCCAATTTTGGTCCATCTCAGAGCATAAGCCCAAAATTCCACCGTCCCGCATGACGTTAAACTGCATTCCACCCGAACTACGAGGACTTTGATCCATGTCAAGGCATGGTACGTAGAAAGCCTCCACGAGCTTCACGCCCACCACTCGGTCATTCTGACCCAATTCATGTCAGTTCTCCAACACCCTAGGCTGCCTGAGAGTGTAATCCTCATACCCGTCCAACATGACGTTAAATTGTATTCGCCACATGAACAACGTTGTCATTTATTCCCTGCCACGGGGATACGTACGAAGCCTCCATGAGGTTCATTCCCATTACTCATGTCTCATCTTGACCTTTCCCTCGATCACACATGTCTCAGGAAGCTCATTCCCTAACCCTGAGGATCCACTTCCACTGGGTCCTATCCATGCGTCAATTCTAATGGGTCGCCTCTTCAGGTGTCCCATCGTTCCATCTGAACTACACGGACTTTGATTCCCAGCCACAAGGATACGTAGGAAGCCTCTTCAAGGCTAAAACCCAAATCCATAATCCATCCTGATTCTTACCCGATCAGCCACATCCTAGTAGTATCATGCCACTTCATTCGCCATCCCCCGTCACATCATTCGGGAAGCTGCCCACGTGCTGCCCCCAATATCAGTGTTCACTCTAGGGGGTTCATCAATCTGATCCACTATTATCAGTGTTCTGATCAGTTTGATCTATCCCCACTAGACAATAAACTTGTGACATAACCTGTGTTAAACATGGGAATCTGAGGAAAGCATTGGATACATGCCAATGGCATATGATTCCCTGCGTTCGATGTGGGATTCTTCAAGCTTCTACGCCCTCGAGAAGCCTTATGATAAGGGATAGAAGATAGACATGCCAATCCCTAGCATCAAGATAGGCTATTGATATCCCAACATGAATGATCTCCTAACTAAAGGTTGATTCCCTGACTAGACCCCTTGTAAGGTCTAAACAGAAGCGGCATAATTAACAGGTGTCCATGAAGATATGGAACCGGGAAGAGCTTCATGAACTATGTCTTAAATCTATGAGGGAGACCCGGACAAGGTGATGAGCTCCGAGGAGGAATCCACAGAAGGAATAACTATCATCCCATCATCCCAATTCGATCAAGGAGTATACATCACTGAATACGGAGTGGATGCCACCCGCCTTTGGAAAGAGGGAATGCGAGGAAACAACAGTGCGTCCTCTGCATGATGGATGCGAACGCGTCCCAAGCGAAAGCATCGGGAACAGAAAATGTTGAACCCGACTTGAATCTCCTCTCCTCAGCTTGGAGTCTAGTGGCGTTCGAGACATTAGTGGATAAGCATGTCATCTAACCTCGTCATCCAGTACCAGGTCCCACCAAACATGCCTGATGTGAAACCTGCTAGGAGTTGGGATAGTCCGGACATTGCGCATTCCATTCTGCGACGTTGTTAGTGTGGATCCCTATTGCCAACCACAGAAGACGGAATGTCGCTGGGGTGATTTTTGTAGATTTCTTTTTATACCAGTATTAATAAGTTCATCTCCCTTCTTTCATGAATCAATTTTTTGCATCCGAAGCTCTTTCACCTGCCCACCGGCGCAGGGGAAGGGGAAACATCAAAGTGGATACCCTGCACAGTTCTACGATGTCTTTGACCGCCTTGACTGCTAGGGGTAGACGTCCCCTCTCCCTATCAGAGATTATCCAGCAAAGGATAATCAATAGCCCTGTATGCAGGTATAAAGAGGAGGGGGTCATCCTTACTTGGGATATGGCTCACCTAGACCTCGAGGCAGCCGCTCCTCACCGTCCATGCCGCCCCCATGGGCCGCGTAGGGAGCCACTGCTCCCCAATCCAACATTAAATTGCATCGAGAGCATGTCCTCGGAGAGCCTTGATAGCACCCTCCCCTATGCTGAAAAAGTAGCGGATGTCTGTGCTGGCCCGATCGGAGTCCCCCTTCAAGGGATCCCAGCAATGGCCCCCACCAGGCCGTGTCCGCACCGCCACCCGGTTCCCTGAGCCAATAAATATGTAATCCATGTGCCTGCACCACCGGCTCCAGTCCATCTGACCCAGTGCCAGCATCAGGCACATGCAGAAGAGGATGCCCGCCACAGGGCATCAACGTCAGCGACCACTGTGGACCGAGCCACCGCTGAATCCTATCACCAACTCACTGCATGCGTTGAGTAGGGGCAGCTATACACCAGACCTTTATCGAGGCCCCAACTGCACCAAAAGTAGGTCTAGTTGACTCTCCCAGTCATCGGCACAGGCAATGGTGGTTGCGGATCAATCCGTAGCGATGCCACCCAGTGTGAAGTCCTCCTTTATTTCGTTGATATGAAAGGTGTTGGCCCTCCATGCATCCAACCTCGACATGGAGGTCTGACCCATGCCACCTTCAATCCAGTTGGGGTTCTTCCCCGTGAAAACAACACTTTTTATGGGGGTCTCTCATGTGCTCACAGCGCTGGGTACAGGGTCACTCCCCCTGTTGCAGACTACGACTATAGAGACAGTGTATGTCCAGTCACTCGCCAACTTGGAGGTCCTCCCCATACTCTCGTGCCAATCAGTGAAGGTCCCCCTCGCACATGCAACCTAAAGGGAGACTGCAAACCTCTCTCTACTCGCACAAAGCATGGAGGTCCTCCCCATGCTCCCACCGGTTCCAGCGGAGGGTTTGCACACTCTAGTGTTGTTCATGGAGGTCCTTCCCATGTCCCCTTAGACATTTTTCCTAGTGTTCCTCCCTCCCCGGCTTCCTCGGGTGGAAACCCTCTCCGCCCTAGCACCAGTCCAGCTGAAGGACCCCATGTGGGAAATCAGCCCTGCCCTAAAAAACCATCCTCGGGAAAGAGAGAAGTTTGTCGCCACCGCAAGAAGAATACTAGAGAAGGCCGGGCAGGAATTAGACCAGTCTGCTCCTCAGACTCTGAGGCGGAGTACGATTCAGCATCGTATCCCTCTCCTCAGACCTCCGAGTCAAGGGTTGTGGCAAGAATGAGTAGCATCAGCCTCGTGCTCCCAGAATCTGAAGCCTGTAGGATCCCTATCGCCCTCCAAAGGTATATTCATTAGGACGAGACTCTGGCATGTCTCCAGGGCCTGACTACGTGGTCGCCACTATCTTTTCCGGAAGCGCCCTCTACCTCAAGACTATTTTTGGGGTCAATGTCAGAAGAATCGCGGCGTAACCCACCCCCGGTAGACACTACTGCTATGTCAGGAGCTCTGGTCACCGATCCACCCTATCGTGATATGGAGTCTAGGTTGATACAACCCTTAGAGGACAGTGCAATATTCAGCAGCCAATTAGCTCGCTCGCCGTATTCTCCACCGGCCAACCTGTTATCCGAACGGTCTGCCTCAGTGCCTCCACCAGTTACTCAGCCACCCTTAGTTGACAAGTTGTGAATCAAAGGCCAGACATTGAATCTGAGCCGAGGAGCTTCTGGACCATCTTCGTAGCAGGTCACTTCCCTGAGAAGTTTTGGCCGGTCGAATGATCAAATTTTGGTACTCCAGAATCACCCACCACGGAAGAGTTTGAATGTCTCCACCAAACCCTCGGGGCGACTCAACTCTGTCCTCGCCACCGGCGAGTGAATTATACTATGATCTAAGAGCACCAAGAAGACATCAGCGAGCAATGTCGTCTAGTTGACCTGGCCACACTCCCTGCGGTCTAGCACCCTGAGTCACCTGGACACTATAGGGCCATCCAACAACAATGCATTCAGAGCTTCCAAGTACTCCGTATAGCTTATGTGGAGGCTAACCCCACACGCAAGTCCATGGCTGGGGGAAGTATGCTTCCCTCATATTCAGTATGATTCACTGGCAGACAGACTCGATTAGAGACAATGAGGAAATTCCCCCATGGAGAGTGGTAGTCAACATGGCCGATCTATCAGGAGGGGAAAACGAGTTGGAACTTCTCAATGGGAACCTCCTCCCTGATGACGTGCCCCCACTACTGGACCCATCAGGATGGATTACTCACTAGCAGAGGAACCTCCTAGGTATCCCTCCACCCACCAAAGAATTGGTACTGAGCTGGAATGTCAGTAAAGGCAAAGACCACTTTCGAGTTTTCAAGCACTCCAGCCTGTCGGCCTCAGTGCAGAAGACAGAAGAAGACCCCAAGAAGGAAACTCTGCACCAACAGCTTGCTGAGCAGAAGATTTTAGTCGATTAACTTATGGCTAAATGCATTAGTGAGCGGCGACCCAACTACAGTGATCCTAGGTTGGGGCAGCAGGGGAAGGAACAACTACTCCTCGGCGAGGTTCTCCCAGGCAACCCTGATCAAGCTATATTCGCTGACAGGGAAGAGACTGGAGACCATGGAAATAGCGCATTGTATATTTTGTCTAACCCTCCCAAATTGCGTGAAAATCCAAGGATCCCAGCTCGGGCTCCTCCGACAGCCCCAAGGGTAGCCCCACCAGCCTCTCCATGCACCGATGAGCTTTTCTATCTAATTGAAGAGCCTGGCAATGCGCTCGTGGTTAGGGATCCCCACTAGGATAGTGGCCCCCATCCAAACGATCCAATGGCATCACTCATTTCCCACCTGATGGCTTTGGAGATGCGACATGTGGATATCCCACCTGATGGAAAGCCATACCCATTATGGTTGGATGAAATTTCGGCACCCCCGATATTTGGGAATCCCACTTTCCTCCCCTTTAACGGGACGGGGGACCCACCTTAGCACCTATCCCACATCAACTTGAGGTGTGGGCCTATGTTAGGGACCCCGGCGCAGTAGGAGGCCACCTAGCTCTGTTACATTGTTCAAACCCTAGAGGGTCCAACATTAATTTGGTACTTCCACCTCCCTGTTGGATCTGTGACTAGATGGAAACACCTCCGCAGGAAGTTGCTCTACCAGTTCCTCTCTAACACCCAGAAGATGAACATCGCAGACCTTTTAGGTGTAACCAAAGGCCCGATAAGCAATTCACAAACTTCATCGCCCGGTGGAAGGGGCTCACATACTCCCTTGACCTGCCGCTGGCACAGGATAAATGACTAATGATGTGCGTGGGGAATGTCAAGACGAAACTAGTTCCCTCGCCGATCACTCATAATAATCTTGAAGGATTCTGAGACTTCTCAGATAAGGACCAGTGCCTCGAAGAAGCCCGACAACAGGCCACCCAGGAACACCTGCTGCCCCCTGTAATCTCAGAAAGGAGAGATACATGAGTCGGGCCCACCGTCGTGGCCCAGATAGAGGCCCACAGGCAGCTGGAATTCCTACCAGTGGAGCTAGCTCCGCAGCCTCATAGAGGCCATCTGTAGCGGGCACAGTTTCTAGCCCAGTAGTGCCCACCCTAGAATCAGCAGGCACCCCCGCGTAACGTGTCGTCGCTACCTAGGTGAGATAATCATGTTTCGACCCATCGGCATGCTCCTATGCCCCCCGTCAGGGTCAGGATCTTAGATCCCCCTATCCGGACAGAAGGAATCATACCTACTCATTCGAAGATGCTCAGGTCCCCAGCTACTTCCGTAGCGCCTTAGTGCAGAGAATAATTAGACTGCCTGAGTGTCGGAAGCCAGAAGAGGCGCATCTCACAGATCGCCCTGACTACTACCCTTATCACCGGATCTTGGGCCACACCATCAAGCAATTCCATGTTTTCAAGGACTGGCTCCAAGACCCTATTAAAAAAATCTAGTAAGGTTGGGCCCAGCCCCAGCGCAAGTGGCATGTGTCTTTGTGAGACCAGATAGCAGTAGTGACGACGGAGGCGAGTGGCAGCAAGTTCCTAAACTTGGGACGCAAGAGTATAATAACTGTATGGATCAAAAAACAGTTGGTCTCACCCATGGAATCATTCCGGAATGCCTAAATTAGCTAGGCCCTTCAGAAGTTGTGGCCACCACTTCTACAACATCGTCTCATCCGTCCTCTTCCCAGAAGATCAAGCATCGGCGGCACAGGAAGAAGCAACATGCCCCACCGATGTCATTGTCGTCCCCCACTCTCGGCGACTTCATGCCCCTAGAAATGGGAATCTCTCCAAAAATCCACCTAGTGGTGGATGATTCATGAAGTGAGAGTTAGGGGTACGCTTCGGTTAACACCGTCGAGTTGGTAAATCCTTATATGACTCCTGACAAGGGAAGTCCCAGACGAACCTCTCCAACATCCCCAGCTGACGCCAACGTCGGTGGAACCGCTGCCATATGGGGCCCCAGGGCACACCAATTGGAACCTCCAGCCATGTCGTGCACACCGTTGAGACCAAACAGCAGGCCCAGTGCAGAACTCAGCACAAGAAGCCTCTTCATCCAGTGTCGACAAGTCCACCTCCACCACCGTTTGTGCTACTGGATCAGGCTGATCCACTTCGGCTGTATCGCGACCAGCTTCACCCTGCTACAAGTGAATCTCAGTCTCTTGGTCATAATCAAACAGTGACCCTCTGTGCTTCGACTAGTTAAAAGCAGGATATTCACAGTACTAGTGAGCCGCCGGTCCAGCCAGTAGGGCCCACCATGCCTCCTATCGCAGAGCGGCCTCCTGTGAGTAGAATTTTGCACCTGGCATGGAAGTATGATGTTCTTAAGCACCTTGTCGGTATCCCAGTGAGTCTCTCCATCCTTGAATCCCTTCGCCTGTCACCATATATGAGCGAAGCCCTCACTGAGGCATTAAAAAACCCCCTCTAGTTTGAGATAGAGGTAGCAGCTGCAGAAGCTTTCTATGCTAAAGCAGTTGAGAATGTCGAATTTTAGGCCATCATCTCATTCTTAGAAGACGATTAAGGCTCTCCCATATAGGGGAACATCCGCCCGTTGTGCATCACCAGCCAATTTAACAGTGTGGAGGTTTGTCGCTGTCTCGTTGACACTGGCTCTAGGATCAACCTTATCCCGACACGGACACTGTGAAAGATAGGGTTATCCGATGATGACCTGACTCCCTCTGATTTAAGGATCATGAGATATGACAGGACTAAGCAGAAACCGATCACCAAGGTCTATGTGAAGACCCAGTTCAGTGTTCTAATTTCCAGCACTAAGTTCATGGTTGTATCCTAGGACACCGCGTACAATGCATTGATGGGAATTCCATGGCTCTACCTTCACACGGAGGTCCCCATGTCATATCTCCATTGCCTCAAGTACTCCCTTAATGGTCAAGTATGTGTTCACCATGTTGACGCATCTCCTTTCACCTCTAGTGAAACCCGCTACTTGGATGCTGATTATTAGAAGAGAAAGGATATGCAAGTACAATCAAGCGAAGTAGAGCCCATCGCTGCTATGACCGACCCTTAGGTAGGCCTGAATGACTCTTACGTCTTCCCGATCCATCGGCTGAAGGCCACAACCCCTGATATGGGGCAATTATTTGTCATTTCTGGGACAAGTGGGAATCCTGATTCCAAATTCCATGTGGCATCAGAAGATCACTTCGTATTCTTATACGAACAAGGCTCCAGTGATCCCGGAGCACCCCACTTTAGTCATGTATCGAGACGTCCGGGTCATGGAAATCACAGTCCGTCATACTTGTCTATTTCACTGGGTTTAAATAATTCTGCTCCGGCCGATGTGCCACTACTTCTTTGATATTATCAAGCAGGGCCCCTTAGGTCGTAGACCATATGGGATCGGGTAAACAGCCTTCATAGCCATAGTCTCAGTTGTGCCGGAGTGCCCCAATGCAATGACCACGACCACACAAGCTGGTAGAAACCTCCCATCAGGGTTTGGTAGCTCAGAAGAATCTTTCCTCATGGAGGATCCCTCCATAAGTGGAGAAGAATATATAGTGTATGACAACCCTGCTTTCTATTACAACTTAAACATGCTTTATTACATATAACTTCACTTGATACAACAAAGAAGATCGAGAGGTTTAGTGTCTTTGGGGCTTAGGATCATTACATAAAAACTTTAAACTTGAAATAGAACATCTTTATTGAAAACATCCTTTACATGACCACTACATTCCTTCGTACTTAGCATTGCATGGGATAACCTGAGGACATGCATAAGAAAAGGGTGAGCTATAAAGCCCAGTAAGGGAGTACACGATGAATAACATGAGGAGTACAATACATGTTAGGCAATAGGAACATAAATAGAGAATTAGAGTAACATGAACATAAAGTAATGATAAATCATGATAACCATAACATGGAAATGTGGCAACAACACTTAACATTGAATTAGCATGAGCCAAGGCTCATTGCACATGGAGCATGAGTAAACACTCATTGCACTTGAAGCACGAGTAAACCCTCATTGCACTCGAATTAGCATGACTCAACACTCATTGCACATGACGTATTATGATACTATACTTTACCCAATGCATTGGAGCGCTATAAAGGGCACACCCTTCTTAAACATTTCATTTCATGCATAAGTGTGCCACATGGATCATAAAACATGGATTCTTAAAAAATAATCATTTATTCCACGATAAAGTAATATGGAATTCATACATGAAACATTATAATCAATAAGTAAATGTGCATAAAGTTGAATACCCTTGATGGAGAAATGGGCATGGTATTCACTACACAATGATATTGGCTTAGAAAATCGGTGTGATTTCGGCAGCGTAACGGCGTGACATAAGAATTCATAAAAAATGTTGATGAGAGAGAAAGGGGTTCCTCATAATATTTACATGTAATAGACAGTAAGGAGGTCATATATATACATGTCCCAACAATTGAAAAGGAATTTAGATTCATGATACAAAAGTATTTCTTGAATATAAAAGAGGAGAAAAAGGTTTCTTTCGGAATTTCGGCATAGTAACGGGTGTACATGTGAGGCTTTTAATGAGAGAGAAAGGGGTATCCCATCATTCAAACAATAAGAGGTCAGTATGGGAGAGGTGAAAAACCATACCCCAACATTCATAATTGAAATTAAAAGGGCAATACAACTTAAAGAAAATTGACAAAAATGAGAACGGAAGAAAAAACCCTTACTTGGAAGTGTGCTTCCAAAGACTAGAGAGAGGCTTGTGAGAGGCTTCTTGGGAGCTTGGGGCACCTTCGGAGGATTGTAGAGAGAGTAGGTAATAGGTTGGACGAACTCCAAGGAATTTTAGTGAGGAGGAAGTGGGTACTTGGGTGGGTTTATATAGGAAAGATGAGAGAATTCTTTATTATTTAGGTTTGGGAGCCCTTATATTAAAATAATCCAAACAACAAATCATCCCATGGTATTTGCCCATGTTTTCTGGAAAAGGAAAGAGGAAAACAATATTTTACAAGGCCAAGGTCCGAACTTATTAAAAAATTAGGGTTGCTTCTGTGGAGATGAGTCACACTCCCATGGAAATTAATTTAAAAAGGCAAAGTGTTGAATAAGTCTTGAGGGCTCCATTAATGCTTTGAAAAGTAAGTCAAACAAACCCAAAACCTCATTATTTTAATGATAAAACACATATTGGCCGAACTTAAGGATTATGTTATTTTATTACATCACCATTGGGTCATTATGATTTCATAAAACACATTATATATTTAAATGGTATTTAATTTTTACCCAAAAATTTGACTGTCTCAGAAAATTATGAAAAATTCACCGTTGGATAATTTCGACGTCCTGATTCCAAAAATAATATTTATTTTATCTAAATAATTTTCTAAATATGTTAATTTTCACTTTTAAAATAAAAACCGACATTTATAAAAAAAAATCACGGGTTTTGACAGAAATGGCTTTCAAGCCTTAATAAAAATTTTAATTGCATTCATAAAATTATAAGATCATTTAAACTTAATAAAAAAATTAATTTAATATTAATAATAATATTTTATTAAAATATTATTTAATTCAAAAATCCATTAATTTAATAAAATATAATTCTTAATTAAATAATAACTAAAAACACCATTTGTACTTTAAAAACTAATTACAATGTATAAAAAATGACTAGAAATTATATTCATTATTATATACAAAAATAATGTACATGAACATGGTGCTACTTATTTGTTACATAACCCCTTAAAATAGCCGCATTAGACCTCAGGGTAAGGTGTGCGATGGTGACAGACTCTTGGGGCGGCTCGGATAACATTGCTCGAGTGGTAATTTCAATCAACTTCCACTTTTCCCGTAGACGATCACGTTCGAGCTTGACTTGATGAAGCTCAGCTTGGGCTTGGTCAAGGGAAAAGCCCAAAGACGCCACCTCTTTTCCGAGCTCTGAAAAATGGGCTTCGTAACGGGCAATTCTACTGGATGAGGCCATCGCTTCCTTTTTCTGAGTAAAAATGGGTTCGTTAAAGCCTTATATTTATACTACTCAGATGATCACTGTTCAACGGCTATAAAAGTAACGGTCACAAATCTTAATGTAAAACTAAATAAGTTGACATCTTCTAGAAACATTTTTCATAAAGAAACATTTACCTGGATCAAGAGGGATTTTCTATTAATGAAACTTTGGGTCGTTACAATATTCCCCCCTTAAGAAATTTTGCCCACGAAATTTTACTTTCCCCACACTAAAACAAATGTGGGTAACTCAGCTTCATCATATCCTCCAACTCCCAAGTTTCTTCTTCAAACTTTTGGTTTCTCCACAACACCTTGTTGAGTGGCTTTGTCTTATTTCAGAAAACTTTTTCTCTATGATCTAAGATCTTCACTGGTTTCTCCTCATAAGAAAGATCATCTTCCAATTGTACCACCTCAGAAGAGAGTACATGTGAAGGGTCTGGTATGTACTTCCTTAAGAGGGATACATGAAAGACATCATGCACCTTGGCCATAGTAGGTGGAAGTGCTAGTCGATAGGCCACAGCCCCAACACGATCAAGAATCTCGAAGGGGCCGATGTACCTTGGACTTAACTTCCCTTTCTTTCCAAACCTCATGACCTTCTTCCACAGAGATATGCGTAAAAACACCATGTCTCTGACTTTAAACTCAAGGTCTCATCGACGATTATCTGCATAACTCTTCTGTCGACTTTGTGCTACCTTGATATGCTACTGAATGGTTTTCACCTTCTCCACCATTTCTTCGACCATTTCTGGTCCAAGCAGCTTACGTTCACCGACCTCATCCCAACATGCCAGTGTTCTACACCTTTTCCCATACATGGCTTCATATGTTGCCATTTGGATGCTCGAGTGGAAACTATTATTATAAGAGAACTCAACTAGAAGAATATGTTGATCCCATCCTCCTTTAAAGTCCATTGAGCACGCTCTCAACATATCCTCAAGTGTTTGGATAGTCCGCTCGGATTGGCCATCAGTTTGAGGATGATAGGCTGTACTGAAGTTCAGTTCAGTATTCAGAGCATGTTTAAGACTCTTCCAAAACTTAGAGGTAAATCTTGGATCTCGGTCAAAAACAATAGATAGTGGTACTCCATGCAACTGTACCACATCCCTGATATATATCCGTTCCTGTTGATCCAAAGAGAAATCCTCTCGAATAGCAATGAAGTGTGCAGTCTTTGTAAGACGATCCACAACAACCTAGATTGCATTGTTGCCTTTAGATGTCCTTAGAAGTCCGGTGACAAAGTCCATAGTGATGTTCTACCATTTCCATTCGGGTATGGGAAATGGTTGCATCATTCCCTTAGACTTCTGCATCTCTGCCTTCACTTGCTGACACACCAGGCACTTTGATGTATATTCAGCGATCTCCTTCTTCATATTATCCCACCAAAAGTTTTCTCGGATATCTCGATACATCTTTGTGCTCCCTGGGTGAATAGAGAAATTTGAACTATGTGCATCATCCAAAAGTTCCTTCTTCAGCTCCAAACTTGATGGAACACATAGTCTTTTCCCAAACCGCACAATTCCTTCTTCATTAACATTAAACTCTGAGGATTTTCCCTTTTTGATAGCTTCCACTTTTTCTTGGATTCCTACATCATCCTTTTGAGCATCCATTAACCTTTCCAAAAGAGATGGTTGAGCAATCATTTGTGAAAGTATTGATTATGTTCCCTTCTTTATGATTCCCACGTCCATCTTCATCAAGTCTTAGAAGATTGGATCCTTTTCAATTCTCATCATTGATAGAATCGCTGGATCCTTTCTACTTAGGGCATCCGCCACCTTGTTCGCCTTCCCAGGGTGGTAATGTATTGAACAGTCATAATCCATGATGAGCTCTATCCATCTTCTCTGGCGCATATTAAGCTCTTTCTGTGTGAATATATATTTAAGACTCTTGTGGTCAGTATATATCTCACATTTCTCTCCATAGGGATAATGTCGCCAGATTTTCAAGGCAAAGATCACCGCCGCCAACTCCAGATCATGCGTTGGATAGTTTCGCTCATGGATTTTCAACTGCCTTCAGGCATAGGATATCACTTTATCATTCTGCATCAGCACACATCCTAAGCCCTTCTTCGAAGCATCACTGAATACCACAAAAATCTCCCCACTTGTGGGTAAAGTGAGCATGGGTGTAGTGATAAGCCTCCTTTTCATCTCCTTGAAGCTTTCTTCTCATTCATCACTCCATGTAAACATTACTCCCTTTCATGTTAGCTTGGTAAGAGGGTTGGACAATTGTGAGAAATTTCTCACAAATCGTCGATAATATCCAGCTAACCCCAAGAAGCTACGGATATCAGTTACCGATGTTGGCCTTGGCCATCCCTCAATTGCATCTGTTTTGGAGGGGTCCACAGATATCACATTGCTTGTGATGATATGACCCAAGAATGAGACCTCCTTGAACCAGAACTCACACTTGCTGTACTTGGCATAGAGCTTCTCCTTGCGCAAAGTCTCCAGTACAGTTTTTAAATTCTCCTCATGGTCCTCCTTGGTTTTGGAGTATATTATAATATCATCTATAAAGACTACCACAAATTTGTCTAGGTAATCTCTAAAGACACT